>CM038559.1:12212694-13571444 GCA_021527575.1 Ensete glaucum
CGATTTATGTCTATGTAGCAGAATAAATCTGAACACATGTCAGGCAACAGAGATCACTCGCAGAGCTTAGATGCAAAAAGGTATCCTGTCACAGTAGGTAAGGTCTCTTCTTCATGAAGGTTTCAGATTATTTCCAGTTATCCATCATCAATAAAAAATCTAGTTGATCAGTTGGCTTTGATGTAAATATCAAGGGAAATAAAGATGTGGACCTTGTACAATCCAATCTTCATGAACCACATGATTAATTGTAATTCAGGCAATAATATTAATCAAAACCACTCTTTAGCATGCCAAACTGACAAGAACTTAAATACTACTGTGATGGCTTGCATTGATAGCAACAAGATCACATTTAGATATTAAAGGATCAAAACACATATAAAAAATTGTAAACTATTCTCACCATTCCACTTTGCATTGAGCGCTTCAAAGCCTCTACTTGTTCTTCTTTTTGTCTTTCACGCTCCCTCAGCAATTCAATTCTGCATCAGCATCAATTTTCTGGTTCAGTACAAGTTCAACTATCAAGCTTTTCAACACAGTTATAAGACCATTACACATGAGAATCCTTTAAATGGATCAAATGAACTTGGAAATCATTAGGGTGAACATCAGGAGACCTGTGTGCTTAAGTGAGGACATTGAAATACTCAAAAAAGATACAGACCACTAAAGTCACCTGCTAATGTCAAGATGCTTATAAATGACGTGTTCTCTGTCATATATAGATATTGCTTGGAATCCTAAATACATCATGTAGGAAAACAGATAACAATGAACATTGACCATTGGTCCATAACTAGGTATATTGTCGACAAGGGAACATCTAACAAAACCTCCATAAATTGATTCTTCAATATACACTATAGCAAATTCACATCCATTGATTCCTTGATACATTTGCACATTAAAAGTGAAAGCCACTCCTTCCAATAATTGGTATGACACACACACACCCCCCAATATCCTTAAAGCCCACGAACAGCATTTCAGATATCAAGACAAGCATATCACCATAGTTTTTAGGGTATTTCCAAAAAAGGAAACAATTTGCTCTTATAGGGTAGCTTCTGATCCATTCATTTGCATATTTCACATGAAACTCATCATTTCCATTATTGTCTGATGAATGATCGGTTTTTCTAAAGATCATGATTAGTTGAGAAAATGCATCACCAATCAACATGGGTGATTGATAAAAAGTGTAACACCAATCATCATGGATGGCAACCAAATGACTTCAGATTAAAAAAAATAATTCTGTGTTAGCTGGGTTTCTAATTAATATGAAACAAATGAATTAATGAAAAAGGTTAAACTTGAGAAACAAGTTAAAATCCACAAGGTTACCATTTCGATAGGAAAATAACACCAAATACATACCTACGCTGTTCTTCATCATTAAAAACTGTACGCTCCATCTCATGGACTTTCTTTGAGCCTTTTTTCATCTCTTTTTCCATCTTACGTCGATGATAGGCATCTAAATCATAGTATCTGCAAAGTAAATTAACAAATTAAACAAATTTTAAATATATCAAATACTCGATATTCCCAGTAAAGCTTAACTTATTCACATCATTTAAACAAATATACTTGTACAAGCTTAATCATGTTGAAAAGACCTACAAATAATAATAAACATAACTCTCAGGCCATTGACTAGTATAAACATAAAAGCATGCCCTTTGAGAAAATGCTATGTTAAAAGTTATAGCTAAGATGAGAGAAAGCAACATGTGTGAATTTTACTTTGGAAAACCAGATTAGTGGGCAGCCATGGCATTAATTTCACATGAAAAGCTAGAGGGTTCTGACTTCTTTTACATTCTCAACACAAATGTGATGTACATAGTCCTACAATTATGGTGTACGGAATTATAAGATCAAAAAACCACCAAAGTTTACACCTTTCATCCTATGCCTACCAAATCCAGCTCAAAAAATGTATGCCATAGATTAAATTCAATGAATTTCGAAAAGGATCATTAGGCATGGTTAAGACTCAAGCACAAGATGGTAATTTATTTCTCAGAAACCATGAATGTGAATGCACTGCAATAAAAAACCCAACAAAAGCTCCTGTAAACACCAGATAATTTAAACCCACAGCATGCCTCCAGAACATGACCTTCAACTTATCTAAAAATTTTCCTTTTCTCTCTTGCTAAACCATCTTTCAGATATATATTCATAAACAAATATACAACATATGACAAGACGAAAACCATGAAAACAAAAGTCAAACAATCAAGTATGTTTCCAGAAGATGTGCAAACACAATAAAGAAATTAAGACCACTTATGCAGTTCATTTTGAAAAAACAGCACACAAATCTTTACAACCTGCAAAAAGAAAAAGGTAATGTGTGAATTTGACGATTATCTTCCTTATGGCAAATTAATATATTGCTAGAGCATTTCCATTTATAGAAGCATCAAATTAGAAGCTTAATGGAGAACCATACTTCTTGGATGAAAATGTAGCCGTATTATGGTCCTCCATAAACCTGGGTGGAGATAGAAGATCAATATCAGCCATCCAAGATACGGCTCTTACAAAACAATCATGGACAATTGTGTCTGATAGAATCAATAGAAAGGATTTGTGTTACTTACTCTTTGAACATTTGTTTCTCTTCCCAATTTGGCAATGTTTCCAGATTCACCTATAGTTCATACTCGCAGACATCAGAAGTAGTTTGATGACCTCTGTTTTTCCAAGTTCCATATAATAGACTTAAAAAAAAAGATTTACCCAGCATTTGGTACTTAAAACATACTCTAAACTAGGATAGCCAAAATAAACAAGCAAAAGATATAACTTTTTCTCTAATTACTTCAATCAAACTATCAATCTAATTCAGATCAACAGAGTGTGCGAACAAAGAGATTGGAAGACATCAGTTGCAAGTTTCTTTAAATGACCTTTAACCATCCTGAGTAGTCATAGCTTCTTGATACAATTAACACACTAAGAACAAAACCTCAACAAAACTGAACTATTAATTAAATCAATAAACAAGCTCCAAATCTGGTTTAGGAGCAAAATAGCACACACTAACATAATTTTCTGAACACGTTGGAGCAAAATTCTCCATGGCCATCCAAGAAAGGTCCCATACACCAGATTCTAAAGAGAGGAAATCTTTAGACAGCACTTACTGGTTGGGAAATGGGTATTGACTATTAAAAAATCATCGAAAGAATCGAAAACGTATTTCTTGACAGAAACAAAGAAGTATTATCTCATAATGTAAATCAAATTAAAAGTAGCTCCGTTCTTGATTGCATGAATATTTAATATAGTCTGTTTAAGATCGTGATATCTGTCCTTAATGTGAAGGAAGCTGTCTTAAAACCCTAATGTTGTCTTTTGCAGATCTGTTTAATGACAAAATACATATCATCAAAATCAAATCTCAAAATCAATTGGAATGTATATCTAGGAAACCTAACCTGTGTGATCATATTTAGTCAGGCAATAATCAAGATGACAAGTGTCGGCAGGGAAAAGGATTCTCCAGTTTCAAATAAAAAAAATGCTAAAATAGTTGAAACATATGATAACAAAGATCCAATTTCCTCATTCAACGAATATTAGAAAAGGTCCTTAGTATGGTTCAATGAAATTCTGATCTGAGCTAAAAAGCCAAAGAACTACAGATTTGCACCTGAAATGGTTTCTTGCGAGAAGGATACCTGTTTCACTTCCGATAGCCAAGCAGTAAACTCGGGTCGTTTATTCCTGAAAAGATTGGAAGAAAAAGCATTAGTGGACGAATGATGATTGATGAGCGAATTTTGCAATCAAAAGTAGTGATTGTTTTTCGCAATATGCAGCTCACCCTTTTGCCCACCAAAAATCAAAGTTTCTGTTGTAGTCCTAAATCTTATATGTCTTCTACCACCTCACATATCACACAATCATATGGAGTATTAACGTCTACTTAATGGTACAATTGCATGCGGCAAGAGAAACAACAGAGACATAAAATAAATCTAAGCATCTGGTACAGTCCTAGTGAGCATCTGGATTGCAGAATGTCTCGTATGGCACTCACGGACTTCACAATGTAAGCCTTTTCCGATGTAAGCCGGTTGCCGTCGAATTGTGAAAACGTAGATCCACGGGAGACGAAGGAACGGCAAAAAGGAAGGCATGAGTTTTGATCACAAAAAACACTCACCACATATCGGTTTCTCTGATAATGCCATACTTCCCCCACGAATTGGTGACTGCCCCTTTCTTCGCCCCTTCTTTCTCCTTCTTCTTTTCCCTGCGCTTCTTCCTCCTCCTCTTCGCCTCCTTCTCTTCCTCCCTCCTCTTTCTCTCCTTCTCTCGCTCCTTCCTTCTCCTCCGCTCCTTCTCATACTCCCTCTCTCGCCGCCGCTTCTCCTTCCTTCTCCTCTTCCTTGCCTCGCCGTCGCTCTCCTCCGACTCGGACTCGCTGCCGGACTCGTCCGTCTCGGACTCCGTGTACGAATCGGAAGAAGTCGAATCATCTGACTCGCTCCCCGACGCACGGCCTCTCCTTCTATGGCCTCTCCTCGAGCTCCGGTGCCGCCGCCTCTTCTTCTTTGATCGAACTCTGTCGTCGCCGGAACCACCGGAACTCTCCTCGCTCTCCGTCTCCTCCTTCCGCTTCGATTTCTTGTGGCGACCGCGATGAGGGCCGTCATCGCCTCGCTCTTGCACCTCCTTCTCTTCCTCCGGAATGGATCCGTCTCGATCCTTCGCCATTTCTACCTAGGGTTTCGATCGTTCGAAAGCCAAGATGGACGAAGGTTGGCAGCAGGAAAGCTCGCCCGGCGCTAAAGACAAGCGGAGGAGAAATGGGATTGCGGGCGGAGAAGAATGAACGGTCTGATTGAAACGGTGGCACCGGGTATGGGGATCCCCGACCATTGGATTGAAGCCTCTAATCGACGCCCACCATCGAACCATCGGCGGTTCGGGTCGATCAAAGCTTATAATCGATCCGCAGCAACCGTGCCATTTGCGGTTCGATTAGCCGTCCGATTTGGATCGACTTAGCTCGAATTTTGACGCACAGCATCCTTATAGGGAAACATCCAATACAAGATGATACGGTTGAGGACAAGATACCTCGAGCAAGGGAGGTGGCGAGGGAGGGATTGAGCCGTCCCCTTTATCCCTGAGAGACGCCATCGAAACAAGCCGCCGATGAAGTAGCTATTATTCCGCGGGGCCTGCAGTGGACGAAGCTCGCCTTACCGGCTGAGGAGTTTCCGCCACTGCCGGAGGGGGGTGGCCCGACAACCTTTTCAGCCTGGTGGCACGCCGCCGGGGACTCAAGACGCTTCGTGCTCCCCATGCTCGAGCGCTGAGCCGTGGAAGGCAATCCCGTCCGCAAGATCTATCTCAACGAGATGGTGAAGCAGATGCGCGGCCGCCGCAGGTACGCTCACGCCCTCGAGGTTCGCCTACCCTACTCTCTCCACTTTCTTCCTTCAGTATTTTTGGTATTTCTTCTCTTGTAGTAAAGCAAAAAAGCCTTCCACGAGTGTGGAGTAGACCTATTTGAGCTTGATATCGTCATGTTATTTGTTTCATCTATTGTTGACGACAGTGAGTTTATGATGCTTTTCTGAATTGCCATGTCGAAAGACAAGTCTGTCGGCAGAGGCTTTCTAAAATGCTCAGCAGCTATGCTTACAATGTGTGGGTGGAAATTGGAACTGACATCGAAAAGCTTGCAGCAGTAGGGAAATCTAGGTGTGGTTAGTGATGGTCTTGCAACAAGGGAAATCTATGACTGCTTGCTGAGGATACTGGTGTTGGCCAGGAAACCACCAACAAAACATGGATTTGATGCAGATGATGAAATATTTATGATTCGGGAAGAGGAAAGCCGAAATAATCCAACCACAGAGGCGAAGAAAAGGAAAACACTGTTGAGCAGGTAAATTAGGAAGATGATGAAACAATCAATAGGCACAGAAGTCGATCATAACTCCGAAATAATATTTGTTTAATGTCCATACTGAGGCAAACATTTGCAGACTCTTATGGCGGATAACGTCTATTACCTCGAACATGATATTGACAGGCTGAAGAACCATACACAGAGAAGTGTGCAGGCTCAGGAAAAGAGCAAGCACACGACGGCACAGCAGAGGAGGAATACCCAAATCTGATGGAGTGACCTCTCCAGCTCCATCTCCCGCCTTCTCCGCCTGCGGCTGCCCTCGTTGCCACCCATGTGGTAAGGATTCAAGTAGTCGACGCTAGCCCACTCCTGATTCCGGACCATCCACGGGAGCACGGCCACCGCCATCCCCCCCAGCACGCCGCCCGCCATCGAGTGGCTCGGTTGCAGGTAACGGTGAGGTCGAATCTCCAGGTACTGCTCGTCGTTCGGCCCGATCGCGCCCCGGCGGGCCGGCCGCGGACGACGCGGTACCTCGATGCCCGCGTGGGGCTTCCTCCCGCAACCGCGGTGGCCGCGGCCGTAGAGCGGTACCAGAGCTTCCAGGGAGAGGGCGGCCTTGCATACGGGGCACAGCTGCAGGGCGGCGCTTTCGGCCTGCTGCAGCCACCTGTATATGCACGGCCAGCAGTAGAGGTGGCCGCAGAGCGTGACGACCGGCTCCGCGGCGACATCGAGGCATATATTGCACTCGAAGCACCCGTCGTCGGAGGCCAGCGTGCCGGCGTCCGGCTCGCACGTCTTCCCATTCTCGTCCCCTCGATGGCCGTCCATCTCGCTTGGGTTCGGTGCTGCTGCTTGTTCCGGTTGGCGGACGACAACGGCACGGTGACGGCCGCAGCAAGCAAAGTGTAGCTTTTAAGATAAGGCCGCAGTTGGTGGCCTTCTTTTGGCTCGGGAGCTGCACGAACCTTAGAGAACGAGAGAAACGCGTGCTGAGGTTGCAGATAACAGATGTGCCTATTGTTTTCCCCACTGGTTTGAGATAGAAGAAACCCATGAAGGTTTAGGAAAAATATGTATCATGCAATTTTGGTGAGCATATAAGTACACAGTCAGCATGTAGCACACATTAATTTTCTCCAGTTTACTCTTCCATTTTAAGATTGAGAAGGATTCAGATATCCCACTTTAACCATTAGAATATGCAGCATAAGATGGAGCTACACCAACCATTACACTGAGGTCCCCCAACAACAGTAAGGCAAAGGAACAAGTTCTCTTCGGAGATGGTTGAGATAAGGAAAGGCACAGGAAAATAAAGTAGAATTGATAAGATGGAGCCAAAGGCCATCCACCTTCTTAGTCTTCTTCTTCGTCTTCCCAAAGTCTTCGCTCAACTCCAACTCTGATGTGACCACAGCGTTCTTTTTTTTTCTTGTTTTTTCTTTAGCACGAAAATTCTGATACATTCCACATTAAAAAAAAAAAAAAAAGGGTTGTGGTGAGTGGCTACAAGTGAAGTTTCAAAGGTTTCACTTCGTTGGTATGAGTCGAGAGAAACGTAACACAGTCAAAGCTTAATGCTCCACCGACTCTGTGAGCATGAGAAGAGCGACAAGATGGAGACATGATAAGACCAGCAAGCCTCAATATTGCATACCATTTCTACGACCACAACTATTGCTTCTATATTTTGGAGGCACAAGAAAACGAAGAGAAGGAATGAGAGTTCTTATCGAACCAAATCGTTAAAGGTTGAATCAAATTAAATTACTTTAAAATTTAATTTAATTAAAATAAATAAGATAGTTCGAAACTATTCGGATCTATCTGAATCGATTCAAAATCGATTAATCTGATTCAATAAATCGATTAATCAATTTTATGATTTAAATATATAAATAAATCGATTCAATTCAATTGAGACATTGATCCAATTGGGCAACATGACAATATCTTTAAAATTAAATTTTTATTATTTATAAAATTAGATATTTAAGTCTCTTTTGATCAATCAGTATGAACAGATTAAGGATTTAATATTTTATAAATTACAATTGATTCAATTCGATTTAAACCAATTACCAGAACAAAAAGAAGGTTACCCACAATCAAATCATCTTTGAACTGATTCAAAATGAATTGATTTTGAATCAATTTAAGTCAAATTCTATTTATTTTGATTCGATTTTTTGATTTGATCTGAACATCCCTAATCTTAATGGTCAAATAAATTAGACAAAACCAACTATATAAAGAAATTTTCAAGAAAAAATATCTTATTGCTAGAAAAGGTAAATTGATCCTTTATATTATTGGTAACAAAAACATGCTTCATATGAGTCCGAATAGCCCAAAGCCAATTTTTACATCAGCGGATTCAGAACGTTTTATTGTTCTTTAAATAAATAGGAAAGACAGGAAATCTTATTCACAAACACACAATTGTTTGATGTTGCTGTAAACATACAGATTTTATATCCACATTGCAGATAGAACACAAGCAGTAGTCAGGTCAATTGCACGCAACATTTCTTATTCTTCCAAATTCCAATTACTACTCTTAAAAGGTCAAAGGCTAAGCCACTTTGCAAATCCTTTCACAACATCTACACGGCACTTAACTATAAGAAAAGCAAAGTGCAAACATTACCCAGGCTCATGTCGATAACCTGCAGAAATGCCCAAAAAGTGCCTGGTCCCAGAGAACAAATGCATTCACCTCGCTACAAACCTCTCGATCGATATAACGAGGGTACTTTCCGGGACAGCCCCGATAACAGCATCTTTCTTCTCGCCATTTTTGAATATCATCATAGTTGGGATGCTTCGGATCCCATACTGTGTAGTTATATCGGGGTCTTCATCTGTGTTGAGCTTATAGCACCTGAGCTTTCCTTCGTAAACCTTTGCCAGTTTAACAATGGTTGGCTCAATCATCCGACAGGGCCCACACCATGGAGCCCAAAAATCTACGAGCACTGGAACATCAGAGTCCATCACGAGGGACTTCCATGTCGCCTTGGACACATCTGGAACTATGATATGGTAGGCAGAACTGATTAACTAATGACCAAAAAAAAAAAGAAAGATAATTTGACAAATAAATTGAATGAAGTGTAGTTAAAGATGCACCAGAACCACTTAAACTAAGCTATCATAAACTACTGAAATATTTGACCATGATAAACAAGACAAGATGTTGAGTCTGTAGCCAATTTGATATCACTACACAGAAAGCCTCATCACATGATCATATGTGATTGGGTTTGGATTGCAGAATCTCAACCCCAGTCCAACTTGGGTTTTATTAGGGTTGACTCAGAATCCAACCTGAGGCCAACCAGAGAACGAGCTGAAGCTGGTTTAACTTGATCCAACCCAATAAAACCAATGTGACAGTACAAGGAATAACCAATATATGCAGAAATATCACTTAGTATCATACACAGTAACAAGGGCATAAAGGCATGTGAGCAACATAGGTTCAACCATTCTTTCATGTTAAAATAACTGATAGGAACAAGATCATTAAACAGCACAATCAGCAAATATACAGAAAAAGAACAGGTGTGCAAAGAAGTTTCAATTTGCGTTTAAGCATAAATGTTGAAAGATTTGGAAGAATATTTCGTATCATGTTTCCCCTCATCAAGCCAATTGCTTGATGCACATGAGAGGTCACTCATGGGAGTAGATTGTTGCCCTCAGCACATGATACATCCATAGCTAAAATGTTGATTGGGCTACAAATCAACTAAGCTATTAGAAAAGTAAAACTCTCTAAATACAGGTTTAGTGTTAGCAATAGTAGACAAAAGGTCTTTTGTTATAAGGTTATTCTCTTTTTTGGGCAACACTTAGAACTGAACCACCGCAACTAGTCAACATGTGCAGGGTTTGGTACTGTTCTCAATCACCTAAACTATCTTGGAATTGGATTCTCTAAAATAATATACATGTAGATATATAAATACATACCCCCCATGACACAAACACACACAAAAAAGGACAAAAAAACAAAAGATGTTCAGGCTAGTAATGCAAAGGAAAATCACTTGCCAGTTAAAAGAGTTACATCAAGCAAAAAGATGCACCTAGAGAAATATCTTCATGAACTAATCAAAGACGGAATGTTCTCAAACAAGTGTAGGAATATCAAATGAGAACAAAAACACACATACCAATCATGAAAGCAACAATGCTAATATTTAAAATTAAAACATTAAAACTCAAGAAGCTTCCTTAATAGGTATGACACTATGTCATCCGGCAACAATTTTCAAGTAGTAGAAGCGACATAAACAACAATCAGTAGCCGCATAAAGATGTTCCTCGATATATGGAGAGCACAAAGTTTCCCATGTTGCTATTACTCAGGAAGGTGTCTGTGCCTTTCTTTCTTTTATAAACTCTAGAGAACAATTTAGGTAAAAGATGTTTTGAGAAGACGAAAAGTGATACACAGAGGAAGGGCATGCCACAAACACCAAAACAAATCAGCTAATGGCTTTGATATTCAAGCTCAGAATACAATAAATTTGCCTTCTTTCTGGTGAGTGGATGGCTGCTTATCAGGACACATAACAAGGTCGAAAATTATTATGTACTGTACTTTAGTTTGAATCATAGGTTACAAAAATATAGTGCTGTTGATGGACCATGTGGATGGCTCAGCTAGCAACAGCTGATGGCTAAAGTTTTTACTAGTTTGCCTCTGTGACTTTTAGTGTTTAATTTAAGTAAAGCTCATTTGAACCGCCATCATTTAGAAATGCTACTTTGGTGAAAAACAAGAAAACTTATAATACCTAAATTCACGAAACAATTTACCAAAAGGGATTTCTTATTAGCCTAGAAATTGACTTAAATTGTTCAATGCAGAATTGGATAATGCTGCAGCATAGACCAAGTTACCAGCATGAAGCCCATTAAATAGGCAAGAATCGATGAAGAAAACTTGTTTCTTCATAATACAGAACGAGGAGCCCATTAAAAAGGTAAGATTTGGTGAAGAAAACACTTTTATCATAATGCAGAAGAAGGAGCATCGTATATATCCAATAACAAAGGAAGAAAAGTTCTTCCTGTTCTAATAGTTTTAGTTTTTCCTAATCAGATAATCCAACGATCAATGCCAGTAACATAAGGTTCCTTCTCTAAAAGTTGCTCACAACCAAGACTAATCAGCTCAAATTAACCAATAAACAAACAGAGAGTACAATCTTAATCGTTTCAGGCAACCAAAAATTAACACATCACACAAGCACACAAGCAACACAAGACCCAAAAGAAGAACAAGAATATAACCAGTTGGACATTAGAGAAGAAGAAAGAAAAGGCGCAAAGGACAGAAAGCATTACGCTCGGTGGTCGTCTCTGGAGCCTCACAAATCACGGCTCCTCGGCAGACCGCCCTCGAACTCGTCGCGAACGGAACCCCCGGAAGAAGCGTGCATATCCTAAGGCCCTTGAAAACCGGGAGAAGCCTCGTCGCGCGTCGACCGAGGGAAGAGGAAACCGGGGCCAGGGCCGCGGTCCTCGGCACCGGCATCGCCATCGATGCCGTCAGGCGGGGAACCGCCATCGATTCGACTTGGTGGTGGTGGAGGAGGAGGAAGAGAGGAACGGGAGTCGTTGAGATCCAATCGATCTGGTGTTTGTTAGACAATGTGGCGAGATTAGCAGCAAACTAAGTTTGGGCCGCTATTAGGCCCAATCAATTACTATCGACATTTTATGAGATGGAGACGCCGTGCGGAACTCAAGACGGGTTCGTCGGGTTCCTGGTGGCACACACGGCGGCCTTCAGGGAGCTATCGTGGGACGTGGCGTGGCCGATCTGCTACCTACTTAGTGGCCGGCGGTCGGCGACGCCTTCTCCATTGTTGAGCTTTGTATAAAACAATAGTATTCTTGTGAAATAGCATTGTACTTTCTTTTATCCATCCAATTTGTATATGGTAACAATAACCACATCATGCAAATACCAAACAAATACTGTCATCACTTCAAAACATGGATAAAAGACCCAGTTGAAACGGTTTACCTCGGATATCCTTATTACACATGCACTGCATAACTCACCTCCCGCAGGTTGTTGCCATGTTTTTGATGATATATATAATATGATAATGAACCCGCCGTTGTGCAAATGCCAAATGCGCAGGGTTCTACTCTTTGGTTCCTTCACCGGCACCGGCTTCCTTCGACTCTGATGAATCATTCTCCTTCAGTTCTGCTCCATCGCCATGACCAAACCGACCATCCCGCTTAGACTCTTCATCATGTTCTGGATTTGCATGGGTTTCCACTGGATCATCCTCCTTTGTTCCTGCACTGTGTTCTACTTGTCTGTCTGTACCATCCGTGATCTCGGCGCTTCTCTCTGTTACTTCAGAGGTAGTGCCATCATCGGTCTCCACCGTTACGGGCACTGTCTTCTTGATTGTTCCAACTTTGACGTATTTGCTCATGAATTTGTATTCCCAGTCTTGCAAGGCATCGAGCTCAAAGGGGCCGAGGCCGGAGATATCACCAGTCAAATCTACTGGCTCGAACGACATCTTTGCCAATGCTCTACTAGCATCTTTCCCAGCAAACAGTGCATATGGCCCGCCAGGTCCATAGAACATCCTATGATGAACACAAAAATAACAAAAACTTTTAGATGCAAAAGACGTTTGTTGATACACAACAGGTGGCAAAACAAGCTATATAGGCCGAGTTTAAATGGATGAAAGGAAAAGGCTTATTTGCCGGTGGCAAAACATGTAACCAACAATATTAGAAATAGGAATTCACCGCTCATGACGCAAGGTAAAAGTAAAACCATTTAGTTCTTTGGAATATGCAGGCCATTTGATGTGAGATGTTGAATACTAAATATCATAGTTTATCTTGAAACCATGACATAGCAAAAGTGTCTTGCTTTGTACCATGCAATCGGGTGAATTAATTCGATATGGATCTATTTGTTTCGATGTCTTAGAATTATTCATATCAAATATGAACAAATAACTGTGCAAATCAGGGACTCCCATATTTGCTTCCCAAACATATTCACACTGTTCTTTTCATACTTCCCAACAAGAAATGGTCAAACAATACATCATGAAATCAGTAGAATCGTCATCTTCATAAACATAAAATGATCAAATTACCACAATACGCCATAATATCTAACAATTTGGAGTTGGTTACATGAACCTTGCCCCGCCATTGAGTTATATTTGGGGAAAAAGTAATGGTCAAAGTAAAAACACATCATTTTTTGGTGTTTTTGATAAAGCTAACCTAGATCGTTCTAAATCTCTCCTTGCCGCCATTATTTCTAATCTACTCAACCGATCTAACCAAGTTATATGTCGGTATGTATAGGTTTCCTTTTGACATATTCATACCATCCAAAAAAATTTCCGGATTTTGTCTTCCGTCAATCTTATACCAGAGTGTTTATAAATCCTCACTTTACTGGTAGTTTTGAAAAAACCAACAGAAGAAACTTCTGATGGCTTAATCTCATAATAAATCTATATAGGAGCCATGACTACAAGGCATGTAACCAACAAAAAAAAAAAGACACCCAATTAAAAAATAAACAAAATACAAAAAAGGGCAGAAGAACTAAACCAATGTATTAGATGGAAACACAAAATCAAAATAAAGCAACATACGGATATTGCGTGTCGATCAAAAACTATACCACAACTATGTACTGAAGAAGGATGAAAATTTTCTATATTAGATGAGCAGATGTATATAAGATTCTAAACTTTTTGTCAATTATTTTCGAGAAAACCATAAATATTATGCTACAACAGAGGTGATTGATAACAGATCAAAAATATGTCTAAAATTTAACAGACTGATAAAAAACTTATTTGAATCAGGTTTAAGTAGTTGGACATCATTGATCAAAAATGAAAACCGAGCATTGTGCAGAACTGCTACCAGCTCAAATCTTCAAATAGCATCCTCAAATTTAAGAAAAGTAATCTACCTTTTCTAATTGGCCTGCTGAAATCAATCACCCGGCAACAAATAAATTAACTTATTGCATCCTCATGGTTCAAGTAGTTGGAATTTGGTACTAACATGTTGGACATCATTGATCAAAATGAAAACCAAGCATGGTGCAGAACTGCTACCAGCTCAAATCTTCAAATAGCATCCTCAAATTTTAGAAAAGTAATCTACCTTTTCTAATCGGCCTGCTGAAATCAATCACTCGGCAACAAATAAATGAACTTATTGCATCCACTTTGACAACAGGACAAAATCCACATAAAAAAGACAACAAGTCGTAGCACTTTATGATTAGTCGCTGTTTTAATGTTGTTAATTCTATATTTTGGTACCATATTAGGGCGACACCTAAGAACAATTATCCTAAAAGTGTAACTTCAATATCAAAAACATAGACTTTATATGCATGATGAATAAGAAAACAAATCCAATGAAATGTTCTCCAACCAAGACGTATCACAGAAGATTAAAATTTTGTATTACCGCAAACTATAAAATCAAAAGAAAAAGGAGGAAGAAGGAGGAGGAGAAAGAGGCATAAGAGATTTCAGGACTTGATGATCACTCCACAAAATGCGTTCACTGGGGAATCAGAAGGCAGGAAATGTGTTCCACAAGGAAACGGTGAAACAGGAAAAGGTGAGATCAAAGCATCCATCGAACAAACAAAAAGGGAGTCGAGAAATAAAGCCATCCCGGACATATCTCGAGACCCTAAGAAAACTGTGAAGAAATGGAAACTAATAATGCATTTGAACAAATAGGGAAAAAAGAGGGAGAGGCAGCGAACCGGCTCTGGGTGACGTCATAGATCTGACCCTTAATCGCCATGAGGAGCGGCTTCTTCGGATCGGAGCCGTCGTAGGCCCGAAGCTCCTCCTCAGTGACCTCCCCGAGCTGGACGGGCGGCGCAAGGGGTTCGACCTCCCGAGACCGCGGCGGCGGGGGCGGTGGCGGCGCGAGAAACCCAGCCATCGCGTGGTAGAGCGCCACCCCCAACGCCACCACCGTAAAGAAAGTCGCCGGCGACAGCCCCGTGTAAGCCTCGATCGCCCTCCTCGCCACCTCCCAAGCCTCCGCCATAGCCATCTCTCGCTCTCTCTCGCTCTCTCTCTCTCTCGGAGCGGAAGCGGAGGGTGCAAAACGACGACGAAATGGGGCGGTATGGATGCGATGCGTCCTTTCGGATCCTCTCCGATTTCAATTCGTACATCTTCGCGTAAATGGACGGTCCCGATTCGTTCATTGGGTTACAGATCAGCTCCGGATGATCCTACGGCCCAGACTCATCGAGATCCCATATCAACCAATAAATAGCTGCCACGTTGATGCACGAATCTTAAAGCCGGCCGGCACGATCAGCGGAGCCCTGCGACGAGCGGTCATAACTGTGATCCTCTTAAGTTTACCGCATGGAAACATTGGCCTTCGGAAACACTGTTGCCAAACATCATTTAATGTCGATCATGTCACTTGAGCTCGATGGAGATTGAGAACAACATCGAGATTATTTTCTAAGCTCGAATACAGATCAAGGAAACTGAAGTTGACCATTCATTTCCTTTGTTACGGCTACCACATCAAATCAAACAAAGAACCATAACAAGGCAGGAACAGACCCATCTTTTTCAGTGGAAAGGATGAAGTCAGACACAAAGAAGCAGAAGAAAAAGGAGCAACGCTCGACGTGTTCACGTCCTCATGTTTGCTGCTCCCTGTCCTGCTCGGGTTCTTCAGGCGCTGCCTCCGACGGTGGCTGCTCCGCGGTGTTCTGCTTCCCCAACGCCGCCTGGATCACGTGGTTGTAGCTTCCCTTCTCCTTGAACAACTGCGCGAAGTGATGCTTGCAGTAGAGGATGCCGTCGAGCGCCGCGTAGGACGAAGGCGTGAGGGTGCAGCCTCCGACGGAGCACTTGAAACAGGTCTTGTGGTACGACTCCCCCTCCATGGTCAGCTGCCACAACAACAAGCCACAGCGACGTTAAGTCTGAGCTATGTTTATTGCTCGCGACACCCATTTGATGTGAGGAAGAACGGACCGTTTCCAAGGGGTAAGCTGTTTTCTTGCAGGCAGCACACTTGTCTTGAGTTCCACTGAACATGGAGGAGATCTTACTCGGCGTTTTGGACTGGCAAGATCGTGATCATATCAGCTAACCAGCTACTTGGATATTGATTCATGCATGGGTTAATTAGCTCACCTGTTCGTTCCTCTCTCCAGACTTTCCTCCTGAGAACCGCAAGCCTAGCATTAGCCACGAAGCTATAATGTACTGAAGCATGTATCTGGAAAGACAAAAGGAAGATAACCTGCAGGAAACTTTTTGGAGAAGGTTCCTGTCTCCTTGAAGAGTTGCTCAAAGTGAGGTTTGCAGTAGAGGACACCATCCATGGAGGAGTAGCTGCACATCTAGGAAGACAGACATTTCAGAAAGTATCGAAGTCTGAATGTCCAGTGATCATGCTGGGGGAATTCCAATCACACTGCAGTTCTTGAACTAGATTTACCGAGAGAGTGCCCTTGCAGTGACTGCACTTGAAGCAGCTCTTGTGATAGGTAACTCCATCTGCGGTCAAGAGATCTATGAAATGGACAGTCTTCTCGCATTCCTTGCACTTGTCCTGGGTACCAATGAAAGACATGGTGAAGAACCAAAATCCAAGGTCGCTTACTGCTACCGTAGACAAAGAAGCTCCAGAAAAACGAAGATCAATGGTTTGCATGCATGAAGTCTGCCAAAATGGAAGGCGACAGAGCCGAGAGTGGGTGGGAAGGAGATCAACGTTTTGCATGAAGCTTGCGAGGAAAATATGGGAGCTCGGGAGGAATGATGGGAGATGGAAACGGAGGGATGTGAGCCTCGAACCACGAGACCCAGTCAAGAGTGACGAGGAGAAGGGAAGACCTCACCTTCCTGTCTCCGAGACCAGCTGAGGTGTCTTTCTTTGAGAAAAGGGAATCACATTAAGGAATGGAAGTCCTTAGTTGATCTTTAATCATCCTTTTGATTTGAATACAAAATAAAATAATCAAATTGCTTTAGCCAATATGGTGGAGTGGTTGAGATTAAAATTTGTGTTTAAGGTATCCTTTTTATGCGCAAGTGCCATCATTATATATTCCGATCACATTCCATCTCTATTATGTGGGAGAAGGAAACAACCCTACATTCTATTCCATTATGCATTTATTAGAAATATCGAATAATAATAATAATATAATTTGAACACTAACTTATGATCTACGTCTTTAACAACCCCGTCTTTTAATATTTTGATTATTTATTCTATTTTATCTTTTATTTATAAGATCATTATTTATGTCACAATATATTTAGGAAAATGTAAGTGATGTATAATCATGATTTTGCTATAGGAAAACTTTAACTCCACCTAATAATGTTCATGGGTGAGTTGGGGAGCTCTTTTTTTTTTATTTTTTTTTAAATCTTAGTTTTTATTGGGTTAAGGTTCGTTTTAATTAGGATTAGTTTTGACTATGCATCAATTAAAGTAATTATGATGTACTCAAGTATAAAATAAATTCTATATTTTTAAAAATATAGTATATAAGTCTTTTATATAAAGTCTGAGTTAAAAAATATTAGAGCATGATTATGTGTTATATTGACTCATATAAAATATTAATATAATGATACATATAATTTAAATTTTAAGAATCTAGCCATTGTAGTTTTGATCATGAACTATTTAAGTCTTTATGATTTTGTTTATATCTAAAATAACTCTTATATATTTCAAAACATAATATGTAAGTCCCTTCCATCAAGTATAAGTTTATAAACATTAGAGTCAACTTATATAATATGTTGATTCATAATAAATTATTTAATATAATAACATATATAATTTAAGCTTAAAAAAATATCTATTTTATTAAGGAATAGGAAATGGTAGAGGATGTAGCATGAACAAAGGTAGAGAGACAAAGGTAAAAGAGACGGGAGACAGAAGTGAGGGAAAACTAGATCACCACATCGTAGGCACGATAAGTGAGGGTGTAAGAGATGACGAAGTGGGAGACAGTTGGGATAAAAACGCCCAAGAGGAAGAGGGATAATGAGACCATTGCATGCCTATTGTCGAGCTAGTCGACACACATCTACCTAAGGCAAGATCATGAGCTCCTGTGCTTGGCACTGACACATGAGATGTTGAATACATATGACACTTTGCTAAGCAACATTAGCTCGATGTTGTTATTGTTGGTTGCTTCCATGACGATGTATCCTTTCGCCATTGATGGTGATTTTTTAAATTTATTTTTAATTAAAAATATATATTATTTATATTAATTATTTATTATGAGTTAGCATATCATGTTAGTAGTCTCTAGTGTTTGTTAATTCAGACTTAACAGGAGAGACTTATATGTTATATTTTTAAAAATGTAAGGATTCTTTTAGACACGATTAAAACTATAAGAGCGTAAGTGATCTACGATCAAAATCATAATGGTTAAAATAATTTTTTTTAAAAAATTTAAATTATACGTATTATTATATTAATAGTTTATTATGAATCAACATACTATGAAAACAAACTTTAATGTCTATTAACTTGGACTTGATGAGAGAGACTTATGCGTTATATTTTTGAAAGTATATAAATTATTTTAGATACGAGTAAACTATAAAAACTTAGGTGATCTATAATCAAAATTAAAATGATTAAAATAAACTTTAATCATTCTTTATTTAAATGGAGTGGGAGTAAGAATGAGGAATCTCATTTTGGGTATTATTAAAACTAATTAATAGTATAGAAAATCATATAATAACAATAGCATTCTTCTTAAAATTTATGTGTTATAATAATATTCAAATATAAATAATAGTTATGTTATGGAATCTGATCAAATTGAACTAGATGAATTTAACTTAATATGATTTAAAAATATCTGCGAGGATAAATGACACATCTGGCTCGACTTCTCATATTAATTTCTTATCTCTAATTTAGTTCTACGATAGATCATTTTTTATTATATTCAAGTATAATCTTTGTGATTTGTTTTGTAGTCTTAGCAGTGAGAACTATCATTAGCAACATGCAACGTTTCACATCCCTCTCATCATCATGAGTAAATTCTGCGGCTAGAATTGCTTAACAAATAAGCAATCATTTACAGTAAACCAAGTGATTGTATTATTATTGCAAATAATAGCTAATAGCATAGCAGTATAAGTTGGTTTTGTTGTATTTAGCCAGAATGATGGATCTCCTTTTTTTTTTTATATAATTTTGTTCAGACGTAAAAAAAAAGGAATACGTTCTTAGGTAGACTCGGGAACATGAAATCTATCATCCACACAAAAAATGCATAAATCAATCTAAATGACTTAATAGATAATAAAATGATACTGAGTAAATCACAATAAGCAGTAAAAAAAATTGAAAATATCGTATTATGTTAAATCTACCACAAATAATAATCATTTTAATTATTTTTTAAAAAAATCATATCTGATTCAGACAATAATTTTCTAAACTTAAGTGATCGAAGAGCCTCGATTATAAATAAATATCAGATTATTTTCTTTCCTCTCTCTTTTTAGTCTTTTCTTACTCTCCAAATTAGAGCTTGGAATCGAGTGGAACACCCAACATCAATTTTGTTTTACAATTCCTCAGCATGATCCTCGATATCAATCTAGTTTGATTTATTTCCACCCGTAGCTCATATTAGATTATGAGTTGAAATAATCGACACCAAAGTCTAAGATTACAGGTGGATCATCAACTTCATAATGTGTTTTTTATTTTAATGATTTAGAGTAGGGGGCTAAAATATGCACATCATGCGAGATGATTCTCCATTTGTATTACTACTCTACAAGAAAGCTTGGAAAAATACACATGTAATAATCACAGTGTAAACGAGAGAAGAAACGAGGCACAATAGAAGTGAAATGAAGTTTGATTTGACTTATAAAATTAAGTGATTTAAACAATACATTCGATACGACGAAAAATAAAGATTATATGATCAAATTCAGAATGTGACTAAACTGAAAATTATGGGTTCTCATTTTTACTTAAATGTATTACATATTTTTATTAGATATTAACAGTAAAATCTCCATTATCTCGTCATTATTATCATTTTCAATGATGTGCATAGCAATTGTCAAATAATCATACATTTAATATAAGAAAGGAAAAAAATTAATAACTTTTATTTGGAAATAGTATTTTCTATGTAAATAAAAAAATAAAAAAGAAAGTTTTGACGCAAGTAAACACGTTACTGACCAAAATGGATGATCACCGATAGGAAAAAAACACGGTGACGTGGTTGAGTATGCCCTCGACACGTCGAAATTTACGGATAATTCCGACCCAACACCATCGTATCTCGAAATTTGATATTGAGGGCTAATTATAGATTATTCGTATAATTAATTATTTTTCATATCAATTCTTGATTTTTTATTTTTAAAATTATATTTTTCTAAAAAATATTTAATTAAAAATTTTTAATATAAATTTTTAGAAAAAATAAAAATCGAAAATATTAAAACAATTAATTACAGAAATAACATGATATTTGCGGATGTTTCCAACGCAACAACGCCCTATCCCGAAATTTCCAGACACGTCGGAGGGCGTCTTCGTCATTAACCGCCTCCTCACCGTCGTCGTCGCCCTAAAAACGAAGGCGCTCTACCACGGCGAAACCCTCATCCAAAAATTCGTCGGTTGTAAGTACGTTCGGCTCTTGACGGTAACGCCTTCCTCTTCAGCTTTCCATCTCGAAAGCCTCGAGTCTGTTCTCGTTATCGCTACGGATCGACGCTTCGAAGATCCTCCAATCGACCTCTGGCGTCGGATTCTTATGTCTTTCTCTCCGATCTAAAAATTCCTTATTTTGATCCTACTTTCTTGGTTTCTTTTTTTGACTCCATTGCCTTTTTCTGCGGAGATCTTCGTTTCTTGCTTTTGTGCGATTTTTTTTCCTTTTGCGTCGTTTGTCGCTTACAAGAGTCCGTTCGGTTGATCCGAACCAAGTTCGAGATGAATCCTCAAGGTAGATATCCTCCACCTGGTATGGGCGGCAGCGGCGCGGGTGCGAACCCCAATTTCTATGCAAGAAACCCTCAGCACCAGCAGCAGTATGTGCAGAGGAATCCGGTGCAGGGACAGCAGAATCAACAGTTTCAGCCACAACAGCAGCAGCACCAGAACCGGCAATGGTCGAGGCGGAATCAAATGGGGGGCGATTCTGGTGTTGGCGAAGTCGTGAAATCGGTTCATTCTGACGCAGTAACTTTAATGGATTCCAGGTAAAAGGAAAGGCGAAAACTTTAGTGAAAAAAATTGTAGCTTTTGTTATGCATACGTGTAATTGTTAACTCTACTTTGGTCGTTTCTGTTGGTTTTTTTTTTTGTTTTTGACATTGAGAGCCATATAATGTATTAGATACTAATACTACGGACTAGATGCTTGATTCAGTATGTAACCTTTGCCTGGAGTCCCCCGTTACTGCTAACAATAATTGTATTTTTTTTATATCAGAATTTTTTGTAAGGGTTATTGTAAAACGTCTTCAATGTCTTGAATCAAGTCAAAAAGATGATTGTAGATTGCTTAATCCATTTCCTTCTTTTTTATACCTCTACAAGTTTTGATGCTTAGAGTTTTAGTTCCGAGTTCATTAGAAAAATTTAAGATTGTGGTATAAATTTTATTCAGAGGTTTCAGTTTTCAATAGCAAAGATTAGAGAAAGGAATGAATCTCTACTAGTTGCCTTGGGGAAGTTGCACTCAAAGTTCAGAACATTTGTTACGAGGAGGTTTCAAGTGACGTTAAATGCATTAGCTATTATGATTCAATATCATTTTGGTAAGATGCACCATATCATATGGTTATTTGAGCAACTCTTGTCCTTGGGATACGTGTATCTGTTTATTACTACTTTTGGAATCTAAGGTAAATTTTGGTGAATGATGAACTTGCAGTAACCCTAACCATAGCAGTGATCAATAATTTATTATATAGTGATCCTAATCGTATGCAGTGATCAATAAATTTTCCTTGTTGGAGAAGGCTTTGGTTACAAGTTGGGAGTATTAGTCCTATGTTACATGAAGTCTAGTAAACATGGCTTCATTTGGAAGGATATCACTTAGAAATATGAAAAGAAATTTACAAGGTACTTGGTTTCTTGATATGGTACACTCCATGACACTTCCCATTTTCCCTGTTGGTTGCTTTGTTTTTCTTAGATAGATAGGCCCCTTCTACATCAAGGGGCTTGATTGAGAAACTTCATGTGATTTCGAGCTTTTTTGCTTGAGTACCTGGGTATTAATTTTAAATGACTCAAATTAAGATTCTGGACTAAAATTTACTCCAAGTTTGATAATCTGATGCCGCAGAGAGTGGTGTGAAGTATATATATTTTAGTAACAGAATCAGAGAAGAAGAGGGATCACATAAATACTGCAGGCCAACAAGTTCAAAGCTTCCGAACATCTGTCTCAACTAACATGCATACAAGATTTGATGTGTCTCTTATTTATACATTAGATAGGACTCTTCGTGGAGGCTTTCTTATCCAATCTGTTGATGAGCTTTATGCATACTTAATTAATAAGAATAAACTACTAATTGAACATAAAAATAACTATAGAACTCTCTTAATACATATTTAACAGTATAGCAGAAATAGTTCTGAAAATATTTTAAAAATTTGACTTGCTTCAGACTCAAGTACACTTAAACTAGATTTCAAGTAAGGAACAAGGATGCATCATAATTGTAGTCTTTTTCTTCGAGAATGTTGTGCGAAAAGACATGTCGAGAGACCATTTTAATAGAAATATGTTGGAGGGATTCAGTATATTTGTCTCAATTTTCTTGAAAGCTTAGTTTATTGGTATTTAATGAACTGAGCATTTGGAATTTCATCCTCTCAGAAGACCGAAACATACATTGTTTTTATTGGTTTAGTAAAAGCAACAATTCTTTATTCAATAACAGAATTGGTAATAATGGGATCACAAAAAGGGAATTTCCATGTACTTGTGCTGTGAGTGAGAAACTTTGAAGTGAAAATAGGCAAATCAATAATCTACTAGTACCTTTTCCAAACATGTAGGCGGCTTTATTACATAAGAACTGCTGTAGTATAACATAATAGTATATGGCTAAAATTATAATGGATAAACTGGATTTGATAAGAGTTTTAAAGACTTACCAATTTTGTGGATCAGTGATATTCCATAGTTGATTGCATAATGAGTAATGACTAGTGGTTATCTCTTTTGTTTGCTTATCACATTTGCTTTTACACAATGTTTCTGATATGATGCTTCATTTGTAGTGATTTAGATTCAGATGTGTTTTTTTGCATTTTTATCCCATATAGATCTTTAGCAGTGGAAGTTGCTGATATTCACAGTTTTGTAGCTCATGAATGAAATAAGAGTTAATAGTCTAGAATCAAGGTCACTTGATAGATGTTGACAAATCTTGTTTTGGCTTACAGCTTGGATATATTATGAACTTAATGATCCTGCTTCTGCAATTGATGAACTTAATGATCCTGCAGCTTGGATATAAAATTCTATATGGAACTGCTAAAGACATATATAATGTTTTTTGTTATGGCATTTCACTATTTATATTTTTGCCATACAAAGAAGAATGACTTGACTAAGGTATTATTGTCTTGACCTATAAAAAAAAAATCTGGATTAGTTGCTTCTGTTCACCATCTATTTTCCCATGTTACTGAGAATTTTGCACTAGAATGTGAATGCACGGGATCAGCTGAGGAATGAATGAGCTCTAAGGAGGGATGAGATAGGAAGGCAACTGACCATCATTTGGTTAAGGTCCAACATCATCTGAGATCAACCTTATTTGACAGATACCCACCTTGCTCAGATCACATATGATGTACCAATGCTTTTAATTTATACATTTTTGGAATCTACTTTCTCTTTGACACCGTAGATCCTTTGATTTAATATTATCTCTTGTTGAGCATAGTATTATTGTTATGTTTTATGACATCTACATATCTGCCAAATATATATTTTTTGGTACCTACTATGCAATAATTCTTGTCATTTGTAGTTTTATCCAGGAATATTATGATATAAGCCACTTACTGTGATATCATATTTTGCGCTACTAGCTCATGGTAAATGTTGGGGGTCAAACAGTTTGTTAAATATGATTCAAGTGTACTTATTACATAATATAAAAGAAAAATGAAAAGCTGATTAGTTGGATTTTGTTGATTTTGACTGTCAATTTGCTCCTTGTTTTAGTTCTGTCGGACATCCTTGCAGCTACTTGTTAGATATTAAGTATTTTATTTTGTAATACAGTAATAGATGAAATTTGTAGTTTTTTTACTCTTATGTTATTTTTGTTTTATGCTTGGGTTTGGAAACACTATTAAATTTATGAATTTTAACAATCCTATAGGTGAAATCAACAACAATTTTAAATTTCCTGTAAACTACTCATTGGAACTTAAATTGACAATTCGGGAAGTTATTGTTTCTTTTTTTGAGAAATACTTGTATTTTGGTCTATTACATCATGTATGATAATAGTTGAGTTCTTGTTCTTGTCACTTTGTGTCAGAACTACAGCCTTTCTTTTTCTTATTTCTTTGTCTTGGTGGTTACAGTTCTCAAGATTGGAAGGCACACTTGAAGATACCACCACTTGATACTCGTTACAGGACAGAGGTAAAATTTGGATTGTGTTATGTTACTGTCATAAAGATGGATTTGATTAGGCTTTTGACATATTTTCTTTAGTTATCTGAAAAATCTTTTTTTGTTGGATTTCCTTCCACCTTATTTTGTGCCATCATGTTTAATTCAAGGTTTTCCTTACCGAGCGGTAAGGCCCGTACCACCGGTATGTACCGGTCCGACAGCTGATTGGTATGCGGACTGGTCGCTCATGTATAAAAATCGTTGGCGATTGATTGAGGAAGAAAAGGGAAGAGGAAGAAGAAGAAGAAGAAGAAGAAAGAAGAAAGAAATACTCGCTCGTGCCCTCATCGCCGTAGGTCGCGTGAGCCCTCGCTCATGGCGACTTTTCTCCTAGCGGGAGAGATCGAGGCGACGTCGCCCATTTATTTGATTTTTTAATATATTTAATATTATATAATATTATATTATTAGGTGACATCGGCCCTTTATTTGATTTTTTAATATATTTAACATTTTAATATTACATAAAATATTATATTATAAAAAATATAAAATATTTATTAAACCGGGTGGTACGCATTGTGCATACCACTCGGTACCTGTACCATATCGGTATCGACAAAATGTCAGTACACCGGTATGTAAAACCTTGGTTTAATTGTCTACCAATTTTATCTGTTGTTTGCAATTTTCTTTCACATCTCAAGTGATGTGTTCATACTCAACATCGTTAGACAGCCATTGTGCAAATGAATTTAGGTATATTGTTTGCTTAAATTTTAGTCTTATCATGGAAGTAAAGAAAAAGAAAGGTGGTCTGGTGCAAAAAGTTCTTGATAATGCAGGGTGAGGGTCAACACATGCAGCTTTGTCTATTTGGGTAGGGAGGATATTTTTGTTATCACCTAGATCAGATAGGAGCAACCTTATTGTGACACCTAGATCCACACTTTTGGTATTGAAGTGGTTATTAAATTTTTGATTTTTTTTGTAATTTGAACAGATTTGGATGCTGCATTGCAGAAACTGGTTGAATTATCCGTATGATTCTGGAGACAACACTGTGTAGCACTTCCATAATGTTCTAATTTAGTTGGAGTATGACACCTACTACTATTTGTAAATTAAGAATATTCTTGGCCTGTTAATATATTTAGCCTGTCATCTAGTATTCCCAAAGATGCAATATATGTAAGGTAAAGTGCCCAATATTTGATGATATCTTCTTGATGTCTAAAGTTCTTTGTATTTCATGCATGTTACTGCCATATGCCTTATAAAGGGATCATGTTAATCATGTAATTATCTTGTATTCATATGAAGTAAGACATTAATTTAGATTAATTGATTGGACTTGCATCAATGGCAAGATGGATTCTTTTCTGTGCTTTTTTATTATCTTCTTTTGTATGCCAACATGTATCTCTGACATGTATTTTACAGGATGTGACTGCAACTAAAGGAAATGAATTTGAAGATTACTTTTTAAAGAGGGAGCTTCTCATGGGTATATATGAGAAGGGATTTGAAAGACCTTCGCCTATCCAGGAAGAAAGCATTCCTATTGCACTCACTGGAAGTGACATTCTTGCCAGAGCTAAAAATGGGACTGGCAAGACAGCTGCATTTTGCATTCCTGCACTGGAAAAAATTGATCAAGATCACAATGTCATTCAAGGTTTCTTGTGATTGCTTTGGGCTTTTTTAGGATTTTGAATTTCTTGTCATGATTCTCTTGCTTCATATTTGTATTTAATATGCTGTTTTCTCATTCTGAACACCATGCTTCTGAAAAAGTATGGCATCCTTTTTTATTAATTTTTGATATATGATCTTTTATTTATTTATTTTATTTATCTTGTGGCGCTACACTACATATATGATATGCCTAATTAATAGACACTACATATATGATATGCATAATTAATTTAGATACCTCGCACTTGATCTTATTGCATATTTTATATGGGCTATGATGACTAACACATACACTAGCTGGAATTTGAGAACTGTTTCTAATTGCCTGTTGATAAATTTGTTCTTCAATATACAGTTGTTATATTAGTTCCCACGAGGGAGTTGGCTCTTCAGACATCAGTAGTTTGTAAGGAGCTGGGAAAACATTTGAAGATTCAAGTGATGGTTACAACTGGAGGAACCAGCTTGAAGGATGATATAATGCGTTTGTATCAACCTGTCCATTTGCTTGTTGGTACACCTGGGCGAATACTTGATCTTGCAAAAAAAGGTGTTTGCATCCTTAAGGATTGCTCGATGCTTATCATGGATGAGGTACAAAATAGAGATAATTATAAATATTTGTTTTTCTGAACACAACAAACTTATAATGATCTTGGGATTATTGGACATTTTATATCTGTTTCTTAGCTTAATCTTAGGTGACATTCTTAAACATGATCTTCTTTCAAGAATTTCATGATCAAGTTATTCTTTTGGACACTCACAATATTGTTACATGATTCACAATATTATATTTTCCCATGGTTTCTGTCTGTTAGAAGAAGAATTTGGTGCTACCTTATTATTCTATACACTGGATGTTACTATGATACTTGTGTGCTGCAGTTCTAATCTTATTGTCAAATGTAAATATATGTGATATCACTTTATCTAGCCTTCTATTTCGAGTATGATTATTACATTTTGTTCATGCTTCATTTTTCTTGTTTGAAAATTAGTTTGTGTTTTTTTTTAATTAGCTTCTACAGTTAATTGGATTAATTTACACATCAGGAAAGTTGTGCTGTGTAACTTTCCTTAGTATCAATTCATTTTCTTCTTATGAATTTTTTAAGGAAAATATCAAATTCCTTTTGATGTCACAGTGTGTCTATTATATATATACAGTCTTCCCATCTATGGCTTGTGTATCAGTGTCTTCTGCCTTTTTCATCTTTCTGCCTTATAGAATCCCTGTCTCTTTTTGCAGGCAGACAAACTTCTGGCTCCTGAGTTTCAGCCTTCAGTGGAGCAGCTTATACGTTTCCTTCCCACTAGTCGACAGATTTTACTATTCTCAGCAACATTCCCTGTAACCGTGAAGGATTTTAAGGACAAATATCTTCCTAAACCATATATAATTAATCTTATGGATGAATTAACCTTGAAGGGAATAACACAGTACTATGCTTTTGTGGAGGAAAGGCAGAAGGTCCACTGCCTTAATACTCTTTTCTCTAAGGTTAGTCATTTTACCATTGGCAATTTGCATATTGTAAATTTAAGTTATGTAGTGATGCTAACAGGCATTACTTCTTACAGCTTCAAATCAATCAATCCATCATTTTTTGCAACTCTGTTAATCGGGTTGAGCTACTGGCAAAGAAAATTACTGAGCTCGGTTATTCTTGCTTCTACATTCATGCTAAAATGTTGCAAGATCATCGGAATCGAGTCTTCCATGACTTCCGCAATGGTGCATGCAGGAATCTTGTTTGTACAGGTATGTCATCGCTGCCTCAAACTTCTTTTCTTGTGGTTATTGATGTACGTGCTTGTTTATTTATTTTTATATTTTATGTTATTAGCAATTGTCAGCAATGTCTAAAATCATAGTCCGGTATGGGTTTCCAGACCTTGTCAGACTGGTCTGGTTCCGGTTAACACAGCAGTATACCAATCATGTTGTAACGTTTTCAGTATATGCATAGAATAGTAGTTGACAGGGGAAATGCTTATGGACTTTCACATCAATATTTGATTTGTTGGTGGACTTTCATATCCATATTTCTCTCTTATAAAGTTTGTATTGGTCTTGCACTCGTTTACTACCTCTATTTTTGCATTGTTGTCCTTCCTACTGTCATTTATCCCCTTATAAATATACTGTCTAGCTTAAATGCTCATATTGTTATTGGCTTTATTAGTTAATGAACATCAGTTGCAGATCTATCAAGGCATGCAAACAATACAAGGATGAAATGTGCTTTGTCATATATTTATTTTCTAGTTGAATGGACCATTATAAGTAATGGTTGTCATGCTGGCTAAATTCATTGTAGTTATTGACATTAATTCTCCTTCAACCATCTGTATGTGCAATGAATCACATAAAATTGGAAGTCTCATATTTTTGTTGTTTGTTGGTACTTGTTAGTGTATTCTCTTGTATAGGGAGGCGGTTGCAGTTAGCTACTACCCAAAAACCTCAAGTTTGGTTGTCTCCATAATACTAACTTTGAGATAATTAGAATGGAGCCCCTTTCATTTTACTCTTGAAATAGGTTCTCCGAATATTAACAAGTCATTAAGGTGTAAAGATTTCATCTGGTCCTTCCCGCTCATTAACAGAAAGCTTAAACCATTGTAACTTGGGGAATTTAGCAGAAAAGGGAAAATCAGAAGACCTGGTAGAACTCAACTGCAATGTTTTACTTCAAAGTTGTATCCTGTTGGTCATTTCTGATATCCTTGTTTTAGTTGAAATTGGTGATAGATTGTTTATATGTTTTATATGGCTTCTGACATTTTGTCCTTGATCTTGTAGATCTGTTTACTAGGGGTATTGACATTCAAGCTGTTAATGTTGTCATCAATTTTGACTTCCCCAAGAATTCCGAGACATATCTGCACAGGGTACTGTTTTTTCAAAAAAATCATATGTTACTTTGATAAAGTTGGCTGGCTGCTGATAACTTTTGAGTAAAAAAGAGTGTTCATGTTTTTTGAGTCATCAGTTCACCTGGTGATTTTGTTTTGATCTTTCTGGTTTTAAACTTTGCTAATTTGACTGCTTGCTCCCAGAGTCATAGATTATGTTATCCATCACGATCTTGAATTGGAAGCTTTCATGAATTAATATTAATTGAAGGCATGTCTTTGACTTTGTTAGGTTGGTCGTTCTGGGAGATTTGGTCACCTCGGTTTAGCAGTAAATCTCATCACCTACGAGGACCGCTTTAACTTGTATGCACTTTTACTAGTCCTGGACTTTCTTGGTTCATTTACTTTTATTCCTTTCTTTTGTTCTGACAAGAATTGGTATGACTGCAGGTATAGGATCGAGCAAGAACTCGGAACTGAGATTAAGCAGATTCCTCCCCAAATTGATCAAGCTATATACTGCAGATGATCAATGACAGTATCTATCGGAGTTTTCATATTCGGTGAACAATTGAGGCCACTTGTAAATACCAGCATGTCAAGTGAGTATGGACAACTCGGTCACATGTTTTATTACCTTTTGCCATAATGGTCTTTCATTATGTGGTAAATATAATGTTTAAGAAGCAGTGGTGGTACGAGGCAGACTTGGGTTTTGCCACCAGTTGTGTGATATTGGATTTGAGTGAGACGTCAATAATGGCTTCTAAACCATTGTTTGAAAGCTTATCTTCCTTAGCTATTTGTTGATTCCATATATTTAGTGCTATTATTGAAGAATCTTTCATCATGCACAGTTCTCTTAACATCATGTTTCTGTGGGTAAACTTGCAGGGTTGTTTTATTGCCTTGAAGGTGACTGTGTGTGGGGCATCCATGACAACATAAATCAGCTTTTATGGTCGAATCTGTATGCTGAAACCTGTTGTTTTGGTAACTTCAAATTGTTGGTACATTTTTCCCAATGGATTGAGTCCGTATCTCTAATATTATGACACACCTAATGCTAGCATGGACAGGATGGTTTTCTTGGCATCCTAATTAGATTGTGACCCTACTTGTTTTCTTGGCATCTAAGGACTGATTGTTTATCTCATTCTAACGAAGGTGGTGTGCTCCTTGTCGCTTTTTGAAGAATTCAAATGGTTACAGTTCCAAACGATTGGAAGTATGGTTATAATTTCCCAAAACTTTCATGAGTCAAACATTTTATCCTGCTCAATCTTTGTGTCTCATTTGGTGGTCGTTTCATTCGGTTTTCCAGTTTGTTTTCCAAAATTAATACCTATGCAAGTTTCCCCACTATAGGATGCAGAACAGGTTATTTTATGAATAAATAAAATGAATGCACAATGCTCGGTGACGGTAAGCAAGCGTTTGTTCGGTTTGCTCGAACGAATCAAAGTTGTGAAATCATCAGCTGATTGGGAATCTGCCTTGGTTCATTTATTCATATGTTACATAGGCTTAATGTGTGCTGCTTATTTTTATTTTTAATTTTTTTGGATTAGCGTCTGCTGTTCTATTTATTCTTGTAGAACATTTATTTTTAAAAAAACCATTTATTTCTGTAAAATGTTTTTTATTTATCAAAAAATAAAATTATCCTGGGTTTTTGTCCTTCCATTCCGCTGTCAGATCGTTCTCTTCGTTTCTTTTTCCCGTCCTCTCCTCCATTGGATTTCAGTGCGCTATTGAGTTACCATCACTCTTGCTTTGTGTACGGCAATCGCTTTGCTTTTAGCCTTCAACATTGTGTGTAAGGTTGCACTCGAAACAGGTATGGCAGACTTGCTCATCGTAGAAGATGAAGGTGATGCTGTTGCAACGAAGAGCAATGTGAGGTCGAGGAAGAGAGGGGAAAGAGTGGAGGTCAAGGATGACGACTGACTTCGAGGTTGACTTACTCAAGATCGAGTATGATTACATAAAATTGCTTGCACAAGTTGCAAAATTGGTATGCACAAGCCTAGGCCACCGTTGGTGGGTCACCCTCTCGAGAGAGAGATCGTCTGTTTTGGTTGTCATAGCGATAGCGATGGAGGAGGGTGAGGGTTGAGACAATAATGCAGGAGGGGGGCGAGGCCAAGGGCAAGTTTGTCTTTTAGGAAATAAATTACTTTCTGTGAGAATAAATGGAGTCGCAAATCTAGAAAAGAGTAAAAATAAGATTTTTTTTTTTAATCTTAGAATTTATGTATATGGAGCCCTGTGATCGAACATCTCTGACAATTTTATTTTTATTTTTATTTTTTGTCGTTAACAATATAGGTATGTTATGTGCAGGAACAGAACGTTCTCCTGTGAATAGCTCCTGCAGATGAGAGAGAAGAAAACATGGTAGCTACTGCATGTTTCCAGAGTCATCGAGTCACCACGTGTGGCATTCAAAACCCACTTGGTTTTCTTACCGTGAGAAAAGTAGAACCACACACAAACGACCATGCTTTTCTTACTTCATCGGAATGAAGACGAGAAAGCAGTAATTACCTGTTTTTAGTCGAACCAATATGATTCTACTTCTTTTTTGGGCTGGATCCCATTACGTTTTTGCTCGCTTGGTGTCCCTATTTGACTATTAATCAAATAAGTCATCATTATTAATATTCTTTATTTATTAGCATCATTATTAAGAAAAGTGGTGTCGGTGGACTTTATGCCGTGGCGGAGGAGACATCACGGCTTGGTTCTGTTCGTATGCGCAAGATCGTCCGTGTCGGATTAAGAGGATAGAGGAAGCTTAGTCAAGATCTGTAGAAGCAACCCGTGGTGGCTCCATAGGTTAGCTTGAGAGTCTCTGGAGTCGATGAATGGGTCCTACACGAAGGTCTCTGTCGGGGCGGTGTGTGCTCGATGTGGCCCTTCCGATGGCTAAGTTAGCTACTAGAGTGTGAGAGTTGAGATCTTAAGATAGAGAGAGAGAGAGAGAGCCCCCTGCTGTTGGCTACAGCAGGGGATCTTATACCTGTGACTCAAGAGACAATCGTGTCGTGATTTTCATCAATGTGGACGGTGCCCTCGATTGACTCGGAGGTACGGCCTCGTGTCGGGTGTTTCCATCGTTGGTTCCCGTAGCCTCGGTCGGCGAGATATACACCCAGTAGTCTGGCACTGTGTAAGCTCGGTTGACACTATCAAGTCGGTAGCACCTCCAAAGCGTCATTATGGCCTAACGATCTTGAGGCATTTGGGAAAGCCGACATGTCCGAGGTGATTTGGACCCCGGATGCCAACGTGGTCTTCGAGAGCTAATCTGTTTGAGGTGACTAGATGAGCCAATCATTTGTCATTTGGATTTGGTTATAACCTAAGAATACATCCATGAATGATAATAGTTTATAACCTGAGGTGGCATCTACTAATTGATCGATCATCGGGAGAGGGTAGCAGTCCTTCAGACAGGCCTAATTGAGATAAGTATAATCAACGCACATTCTTCAGCTTCCATTAGCTTTTTAATGAGTACTACATTAGACAATCAGGTCAGGTATTTGACCTCGATGATAAAGCCTGCCTCCAATAGCGGCCTACTTCATCGTCGATAGCCTTTTGTCGGTCGGAGGCAAACCTTTGGGGCGTCTGTTTCACTAATCGTGCCTCGAGCATTATGTTGAGGTGGTGCTGTGCTACTTCCGGATATATTCTCGCCATGTCTCTTGGGGATCACGCAAAGGCGTCAGCGTTCTGCCCGAGAAACTCCATAATTTGGATTTGTTCGCCTTTAGAGAGCGTCGAGCCAACCCTCACGACCTTATTTGGACGTCTTCGGTCTAGGGGCACTTCCACTACTTGCTCAATGGGCTGGAGTCGTGGTGTAGCCTTGTTGGGTTCCCAAGGGTCGGCAATTGGTGCCTCTGGCTTGATCTTCTTGGGCAAGGTTGTTGCTGTTAGGTAGCACTGCTTGGACTCTCGCAAGTCGCTCCTTACCTCTCTGACCCCTGTGCTGGTCAGGAACTTCATCGTGCGGTGGTATGTGAAGACTATCACTCTTAACTTCTTGAGGGTCGAGCGGCCGAGGATTGTGTTGTACATAGAAGGTAGACCGACACCATAAATGACACCATCAACATTTTTGACCTCGACTCCTCCTCGATAGTCACCAGGAGAGTGGTGATATCGAGGGGAGAGATGGAGTCCTCGGTGAATCCTGTTAGAGTGAAAGTCATGGGGACAAGGTCCCTATTAGTTAAACAATGTTTCTAAAACACATTGAAATATAGTATATTGGTGGAACTCCCTATGTCCACCATAATTCTCTTGACTTGGGCATTTGCCATTCGTGCTAAGATCACCAGAGCATCATCATGATCAAGATATTCTTCTTCCCCCGACCTAAAGGTGATCTCGAGGTTGCATTCGTGTTTGGGCCTTTGTTCGACCACTGCTTGGGCATATGCTTTTCGTGTTGAAGAGCTGTCTCCTTTGGAAGTGGGTCTGCTAACAATGACGTCGACCTACTTCTCGATCGACCCTTCGAGTGGAGTGGCGGCTCCTGCAGCTTCCTGATGTAACAATCAAGGTGTTCTCAACAGATGAGATCTTCAATTTGATTCCTTAGGTCATGGCACTCTTCGGTATAATGACCATAGTCGCGGTGAAAAGGGACAATACTGTGTTTGTTCTTGCTCCCCCGAGCGATTATTCATCGGGTTGGGCGCCCTAAGGATCCCGTTTTCTGGAATCTAGAGGAAAATCTCGGTTTGGGTGGAGTTGAGAGGGATTGGTGTTGGCCTTGGGAGGGACAGCCCGAGCTTGTCCATCGTTCTCCTTGAGGGTCCCGAGGGTTGGCCTCGAGATGACTTTGTATGGGGTTGCTTTTGATCGTTGCACTTCCCTACCACTAGTGCCTCGACGATGATGAATTGGTTCGACCTTTGTAGCATCTCAGGCGTTGTTGTGGGTGGGTGATCGACCAGCGACCAGAAAAACTGAGATGGTCGCAGGCCGACTAAGAAAGCTTGTATCACCAACAAGGGATGTGCGTCGGGTTTCCCTCATATTTCAACTACAAAGTGCGCAACGAACTGGGCTAGGGGTTCATTGTCCTTCTGGCTTATCTCGAGAAGTCATGTGACGGTCGGCTTGGGCCAAGCGTTGGCTAGAAAATTAAGCTCGAATTCTTTAGCGAGCTGATCAAAATATCGAAGGAGGCCTCAGACAACTGTACCACATTCGAGTGGGCCCTCAGAGAGTCGTCGAGAGAGCCCGACACATTAGTGCATTTGAAGTGCTCTAGAGTGCCATTTGTGCTCAGAATGTTACGATGTGTTCGGCTAGGTCCGAGCTGCCATCGTACGCCTCAAGCATCTAGAGTCAAAAGTTTTGTGGAATCGGTTTATCTTGGACCTTTGGTACGCAGTGACATATGGCCATGGAGCTCTCCCTGAGCTCTTTCTTTGACTTGATGAAATCCTTCTGCACGTCAGTTCATTAGGCATAATTGTGCTCTGGGGGAGTCGGTCGAGTCGGAGGAGAGGGTGTCCAACTCGGGTAGGCTAGGAGTGGGGGTTTTGGAAGCAAGCTTCGGTCAGTCGGTGCTAGTCCTGGGTGGTCACGAGGTAAGCTTCGAGGGGGGTTGTGGGCCCTCATCATCGAGTAGTTGTAGGGCTGAGTGCCATTCTCATGGAGCAGAGGGTTCCTATTGTATTTCTAGAGAGGTTTGTTGTGGGGGTATGACTCACTATGCTAGTTGAGGGATGTGAGGGATGATAGTCTAAATCATCCCTGTCAAGGCTTGCATTTGATGGGTGAGCCCAAGGAAAGATTCAGTGGAGACGACAAAGAGCCCGGGATTGGATGTCGGGGGGGGAGAGCCCAGGATCATTGAACATCCTTCAGTAACGACTTAGGGTATGTGTCGATGAATTTTCTTCCCTAGAAGGAAGGAAGAAGGGCTATCCTCCAGCCCCGAGAATCTATTGGGCGACAAAAGCTTCTTCTCTGGAATTGCTAGGCAGCGAGCGTTCTTACGACATTGGGCCCTTCTTCTAGTATCAAAAATATTGTTGGACTTTATTCTGTGGCTAAGGAGTTATCACGGCTTGGTTTTGTCTGTGTGCACAAGATCATCCACATTAGATTGGGAGAATAGGGGAAGCTCGGTTGATATATGTAGAAGCAACTTGTGGCGGCTCCCCGGGTTGGAACTTCAGTTGGAGCACCCCTCGGATCAACGAATATATCCTGTACAAAGGCCCCAGTTGGGGTGGTGTGTGCCCGATGTGGCCTTTTTGATGACTATATTAGCTACCGGGTGGTGAGAGTTGAGATCTAGAGAGAGAGAGAGAGAGAGAGAGAGAGAGAGAGCCCCTACTGTTAGCTACAGTAGGGGATCATATACTTGCGGGTCGAGGGACAGTCATACCAAGACCATCAATGTGGATGACGCCCTCGGCCAACTCGTAGGTACGACCCTACACCGGGTGTTGCCACCGTCGGTTCCCGGAGTCTCGATCGATTGGATCTTCGCCCAATAGTCTAGCATTATGTCAGCTCTGCTAACATTGGCAGGCCGACAAAGCCTCCCAAGCGTCGACGTGGCCTGACAAGGTGTTTGGAAAGACGGACGTGTTTAAGGTGTGACTTGGATCCCGGGTGCCGATGTGGTTTTGAGAGCTGATATGTCCGAGGCGAGTGGATGAGTCAATTATTTATCTTACGAGAAGTAATTCCATCTTAGGTGAGCATGTTGAAGGTGCCACTTGTTCTTGGGTCGATGTGAGAGAGCAGTAGTAGCTGCTCATCGTCTGTTCTGACGACTTGGCTGATTCAGTGATCATCATGATGGCCCGATGAAAGCTGAGCAGGCAACGCATGAGATGAACTCGTCAGGCTTTCAAGGCAAGCAAAGGAAAGAGCAAGACAACCACCACCCACGCCATGGCTTACCTTCCCTTCTTTGGTTGTCCCACTTTAATCCATCATTCATTAGCGTCTGTCCTTTCCAATCCTTCTCGTACATGAAAGAGTTTACTTACTGCTTGGCAAACACATTGGAAGCTAACAATGCAAAGATGACTTCTTCTTCATGGCAAGAAAAGGTCTAATGGATCAAAGACAACATGAGTTTAAGAAAATTAAGATCAACCAAAGAAGAAAAGGAGTCAAGATAAGCATATCAATGAATGTGCCATTCATTGATCCCTTTTCTCTCGAGGATTAATAGAAAGTGAGCAAAGAGAGGTTGTGTGTACCATAAACAGATCAGCCTGCAACACCCCCAACTTTTTGTGCATGGAGGACTGCTATCTGCAAACTGCACACATCAAAGCCAATCCATGTGATATCCATAAATGCTGAAGCTCCATGGCTGTATCCACATCTCCTGTGCACTGCTTGCTACCTACTCACAACCTGTTCCTGAAACAGGAGTTCATCATTGCGAGGCTTCCATATTAGAAATATTAGCTGATGCCACTACAGATATATATATATTTTTTCTTCCTCCAGTGCATTGTGTCTCAGTCTCAGGGTCCACAAGGTTACTCCTCATGTAGGGAGATCATGTATAGGAATATTGTGCTTAGTGAGTAGTCCTCATGAAGAATAAAATAATGTATGCTCATCAAATTTAACAAAGCCACTACTGCCTCTCCATGAAAGAGTATGAGAAGAAATGATTCGTGGAAAGATGTATAAAAAGGAATCATCACCTGTCAGTATGCCCCCCTCCCCTCCCTTGCTGTGAGCCTCAAGCAAACATTTGTATACCTTATAAAAGAATGTGTGTATCTGTGTTGTTGCACATAAGCCTCTCGGTTTGGTCTTTGTATCATCTCCATTCCCGTGCAACACAAAACAGTCACTGCGGCAGAAATATAGAAAGAGAACAAAACTCCTTTGTGACTGGTCTATCTGTCCCTCAGGCTACCTACTTGCAACGCTTCCTCTTCTCTCTGTCAGAAAGCCTCCTCCATGCAGTCTCCAGGTGTTGCTTTGTGTCAATGTGGAGGAGGCTTCTTCCAGGAAGATGCGGTGATTTCCCTGCATTCTGTTGCTGAAGGCCAAACAGAGGAGATCATGAACAACTGAAGGGGAAATCAAAGATGTTCAAGGCAGCACGATGGAGGAGCGAGAAGAACAAGATCAAGGTTGTGTTCAGGTTGCAATTCCAAGCAACACAGGTCAGTTTGGTCAAACATATTACTGGTGCCACATGAACTGGCATGGATTTGGGAGATTTCTGGTGCGACATTGTTGGTTTCCTTCCTTAGGTGCCAGCGTTGGGATCGGAGGAGACAGTGACGGTGAGCTTGGTTCCTCTGGATGTAGGAAGGCCCACCGTAAGATCAGAAAAGGTTGCGGTGGTGGATGGAACCTGCAACTGGTTGAACCCAATCTACGAAACAGTGAGCATGGCGTGCGATCCCAAGAGTGGAAAGATTAATGAGAAGTTGTACCAGTTTCTTGTTTCTTCACAGGTAAGAAACATCAATTGTGCTCTGCTTCCAACCGCGACTGACCGCCGATGGGTTTGCAGGGATCAAGCAAGCCCGGGCTTCTTGGTGAGGTCACTGTTAACCTGGCAGATTACTTGGAGGTGTTCAAGGCATCATCTGTTGCGCTCCCTCTCAAGGCAGGAGCCATCTTTCATGTGAGCATTCTTTCTGATGCTGCAAATTATATTTTTGTTGCTAGGTTTCATTCCCTGATCAATGGATTTCTCTACCTGAAATCACAGGTTACCATACAGAGAATGAAAGGTGAAGTAGCAGGCAGGTAAAAAATTAGCAGGAGTAGTTCTACTGTTAAGTCTTTCATGATTCATCTATGCCGCCGTTGACTCTTCTCTTTGATCGTTAGGGGAGCAGAAGAAGATGGAGATGGAACAGCAAGGCAACAATGCAGAACATTACAGAGCCAGATAAGTAAGTGTGACAACAAAAAAGGTCTCAAAGCACTGATCGGAAGGAACGATATGAATTTGGTGAAGGTAAGGATGCGAATCTGCTGTCAAATAGTTCTTAGATATTTCTTTGTAGTTGACCTCTCACTGTGACAGCAAACACAAAAGAAGGTATCAACATACCATTGTTGAAAGTTGTCTCCTAATTCTTCCGAACGCATGCATTTGGTAGAATCTTGCTGACTATTGATTCATCTATCAGAACAAGTCAGTATCTGCCTTCTGCATCCTTGTCAAAAACTTTTCAAACAATTGCAACGAGAAACTTTGTTCAGGAGTCAACTCCAATAGAATGTTGGAATAGGAGATCTGGACATATTCTCCTGAATGAATTCCCATAGATTGATGATGAACTGTGTCTCTCACTTGTAACAGGGTGGGTCATATATCAACAGAGACCCGAGAATAGACTTGCCTTCAGGCAGAAACCTCCCCACTTGTGCTGATTCCAGTGGCAAGCTCCAAAAGTCTCAGAGCTCTGGTGCTTTATCTGGAGCCACTTCTGGTAGTAGCTCAGAGATACACACGGCAAGGGAGAACAGAGTCAACAATGGCAGCTTCAGAGACGTTTTAAGAGAAAGACTGCAATTCTCAGATGATAGCCTTGAGAAGTTAAGCAGTGATGTTGTCCTTTTGACGAGAAAGGTGGAAGAATCCGGGCTGGAGTTGCAGACTCTGCGAAAGCAAATCGTCAAGGAAAGCAGGCAACGGCAAGATCTTTCGAGGGAGATAAGTAGCATGAAGGAGGAGAGAGATGCTCTACGAAGAGAGTGTGAAGAGATTAAGCCTTCACAGAAGAGAAACACTGTTGATGAGAAAGATTTAGCTGGATCACAGCTTGAAGAGGTCAAACAAGAGTTAGATCACGAGAGGAATCTGAACTCAAGTCTCCGCTTGCAACTGCGGAAGACGCAGGAAGCTAATTCCGAACTGTTACTTGCTGTCAGAGATCTTGACGACCTGTTGGAGAAGAAGAACAGGGAGACACCCAGCTACATGAATGATCAGAAAGAACTAGAAATGCAACTGGAACAGCTTGCTTCGGACTACGAGATCCTGAAACAGGAAAACCATGACATCTCTTCGAAGCTGGAGCAGCAGCTCAGGATTGACCATGAGTGTTCGGAACATTCAGCAATCATCCATGACCTCGAAGCCCATGTCGAACGCTTAGAGAAGCAACTGCAGACACAGACGCAGTCTAAAGTTGAGCAGGAGAAGAAGGCCATACGAGCAGAGGAAGCACTGAGGAAAGCGAAGTGGAAATTTGCTTCCACCATCGAACGGCTTCACGAGCAACTTAAGCGGCTGTCTTCACAAGCTTCATCCGCATTCTACGGTAACGAGAAAGCAGTCAAGCAAGCGCTAGAGGAAGCCAGCGATCTGCGTTCACAGAACAGCTACCTGGAAGAGCTTCTGAAGAAAACCATGGAAGATCTGGCATCAGTGCAAGGCCGATGCCGCGTGAATCTTCAACAGCTACTGAGCCTTTTAGACTTCAAATCAAAAGAAGCAGATAAGCTGCAATTGGAACTGAAAGATCGGAGCGAAGAGCTTGAAAGGTATAAGAGAATGCAGTCACAGAAAACACAGATCGAAAAGCTCGAAACCGAGAAAATTCTTGCCTACGAAGAGATACAAAAATCGGTGTATACCGCAAACGAGATGATGCTTCAAGATAGAAATCTGGAAGCTGAATCCCTCAAGAAAGAGATACCGCCGCTGAGGCAGGAAAACTGTGGCCTAAGGAATGTGAGGGGTGGAGAAGAGGCTGTGATCAGAATGCTGAACTCTGAGGTAGAAGCACTCAAGACTTCAGCATAATCATTCATAATTCTGCATTACATTTGTCAATTGTAGTGAATTTGTAGGATGACTGAGCCATAGAAATGATGTTTGTTGTTTTGTGCAATCATCTTTTGCAGGAAGACAAACATTATTGCCATGAGAGCTCCATGTGTGCCAACACCAGCAAATGCCAAAGTGATGTTGATTGCCTACAACAATCAAGGATGGAAGTCAAAGCAGTGACTAACAATATAAACCCCAAAGATCAAGAACAAGCCACAAGGTGACTTTTTTATTTTTAAATTATTTATTGCTAGTATTTCTCTTCCTTGATCCACATAAAACTTATGATCTTATGAGGATGTTAATCTCTTTGCAGGTTCTCAAGAACTAACTCAGAAGAAAAGGAACACATTGTTTCCTGTACATTTGGTGATCATAAGGTATCTGAAATAATCAGTGAGCTGGCTGTCCTAAGGAAGCAGAATGAGTCAACAGAAGCTGATCTGAAGGAAATGCAAGAAAGGTATTCTGAGATAAGCCTAAAGTTTGCAGAAGTTGAAGGTGAAAGACAACAGCTCATGATGACAATCAGGACTCTTAAAAATGCCTTGAAAAGTTAGAGGTTCTTTTTCCCCTTTAATCTTCCATTAATCTTTTGTATAGGCAAAGAATGTGGATGCATCTGGGAGTAGATCTAGAATTGCAAGGTGTAAATAGTTCATACATCTGTACTTTTTGTAGTGAGAAGACTTCTTTTCCTTCTGAAATGAAGCTGATGACTCCAATTACCTGAATTGGTGCATACAAACTCCTCAAATTCAAAGTGGTCTCTATGAAACTTCCATCTTCTCAACCAGGCATCATCTTTGTATGGAGCACAGTTCTTGGATGTTATAATCTTTTTTGTTTCCATGTTAGGGAAGATATAACTCTAATCATGAGCTAATTGCTTCATTTTAGAGTATAACTACTTTTTGCTCCAAATTTATAGAGTTATGCAGATGAAATATTTATTAAGATCATGATCAACATAAAAAAAAGTTGCAGTCAAGGAAAGCATATTATATATATATATATATATATATATATATATATATATATATATATATATATATATATATTCGAGCTTGATCTTTGATTTAGACATCTAATTTTTTCTAATAAACTAAATTGCATACGCGATCTGATTAAATAAAATATTATAAAAATGATATCATTTAATATTCCATCTTTGCTTCCTTGGTCGGGAAGTGTCTGTGTTCCTGACGGCACCTCATCGAACCTCTCTGAGTCATTTGCTTGCTTTCCTATGAAGTCTCATCCACGAAGACTTTGATCGACCTCACACCACAATGCAACCTATATAATGTGGTGAGCCAACCCCAATGCCTCTCACCCCTAGGTGTGATCGTCCTCTTGTCTTCCACCCCTCTCTTGGATGCCATGAGCTCAACAGAGGTCGACTCGTGCCTCCGTGTGGCGGAGCGCATGGTGAAAGAATATGAAGAAGAGATGAAACCAAAGGTGTGTTTCTAAACCATTTTAATAGAAACACAAATGAATGCGAAAACTTAAATTGCTTACCTCCAGCCATTGTTGTTGAAGATTTCAACAACGATTTCTCGGTATTTTGGTACTTCTCGGCTTTGAATTCTCACTTTAGATGATGTAGGAAATCCTTCAAGTTGAGATTAAGCCAAGGGACCAAAACACACATATATAGTCGTTCTCCCATCAAGAATATTTATTACCATAATGTTCATGATTTAATTCAAGAAATTAAACGTTTGGACTATAATTGAGAATTTTAATTATCATGAATGGAGAAATTTAATAGTAACAACTATGAATTTAATTATCATGAATGAAGAAATTTAATAATAGTCATTATATTTATAATAAATAAAAACTTAAATATTTAAATCATAATTAATAAAAATATTAATGATAATAAATAAAATTTAATTAAAACTGATTACATTCTCCCACTTGGTCCATACGTTTCACTTAATGACTTGAATTAATGTTACCGAACAATATTCTTAAGAAACAAATACATGAATCATAGCGATAAGTCCTTTTAAAATGAGTATTATCTTTTATGTATCACAATATATTTGGTTTCTGAAGAATTAATCTTAATATGGTAACAATACTTAATGAATAAATCCTATGTTTATTCTTGGTCCATCCAAATATATTTTTGCACATGAATATGAGAAAATATCATAATATATAAGAGTTTCAATACAATTACAAAGTGGAACTAAGTGCCATTCTCTCTACATGATTCTTGAATTTCATAGGTGGCATGCCTTTAGTCAAAGGATCAACAATCATTAATTCAGTGCTAATATGCTCAACGACCAATTTCTCTTCCTTTACACATTCTCTTATAACTAAATACTTAATGTCGATATGTTTACTTTGACTTCGACTTTTATTGTTCTAGCCATAAAGACAGCAACTGAATTATCGTAGAAAATTCTTAATGGCCTAGAAATAGAATCTATTATTCTAAGCCCAAAAATGAAACTCTTAAGCCATACACTATGTGAAGTAGCCTCAAAACAGGAGCCAAACTCAGCTTCCATGGTAGAAGTAGCAGTCAAAGTTTGCTTGGCACTTCTCCAAGAAATAGCTCCACCAGTTAATATGAAAATATATCTTGATGTTGATTTACGAGAATCAACACAGCAGGCAAAGTCTGAATCTAAATAGCTAATCATATCAAGTTTGTCTATCTATCTATACATAAGTATGTAATCTTTGGTTCCTTTAAGATACCTAATCACTTCGAATCTCTAGTGATCTATACATGTATTACTCTAATATCGTCTGAGCATTCCACAATAAATGTTATATCAGGTCTAGTACAGACCTGAGCATACATAAGGCTTCCTACGATAGAAGCATATGAGATGTTTTTCATTGATTCCCTCTCAAGATCATTCTTCGGGCATTGGTTTAAATTGAACCTATCACCTTTCATAATGGGAGCAATACTTTATGAACAATTCTTCATCCAAAATCTTTCTAAAAGCTTAAATATAGGTTTATTGTGATAGACCTAAAATGCCTCAAGGTCTATCTCTATGGATCTTTATGCCAATGACATAAGATACTTCACCCATATCTTTCATATCAAAGTTTCTAGAAAGGAATTGTTTCACCTCATGTAGCAAACCATTATTATTGGTTGCAAGCAAAATATCATCTACGTATAAAACAAGAAAATATATTTTACTCCCCCCGATCTTCTAGTATATACATTGATCCATGAGATTTTCAACAAATCTGAATGAAGAAATAACTTCATGAAATTTAAAAGACTATTGACGGGAGGCTTGTTTTAAACCATATATAGATTTCTTAAGCTTGCAAACCAAGTCCTCACCAACATTAGTGGAGAAACCTTTAGGTTGTTTCATATAAACCTCCTCCTCTAGATCACCATTAAGAAATAATATTTTCACATTCATTTATTGCAACTCAAGGTCAAAATAAGCAACTAATGCCAAAATGATATGAAGAGAATCTTTCTTTGATACAGGAGAGAATATCTCTGTATAATCGATTCCCTCCTTTTGAGTAAATCCCTTTGCAATAAGTCTAGCCTTGTATCTCTCAATATTGTCAAATGAGTCCTTTTTGGTCTTGAAGACCCATTTACAGCCTATGGCCTTTGCCCCATTAGGCAACTCTACAAGATCCCAGACTCTATTGCTCTTCATAGAATTCATCTCCTCTTTCATGACATCATACCATAAGCTTGACTCTTTACGACTTATGGCCTATGAAAAGGTTTCAGGATTATTTTCGGCTCTGATATTATAGTCAGATTCTTATAGATATACAACATAATCACTAGGAATTACTGATCTTTTATTTTTAATAGATCTTCTTAATGTTGTACCAATGTCTCCTTAAGAAACTTGTGGTTTAACTTGTTGTTCAGGAGCTTGCTATAATTCCTGAATTGTTTGATCTATTAGAACATTATCAGCAACTTGTGGAATCTGTATGATTGGTTGTTTAGCACTAGTTTGAACTTGAGGAGTGCTATGAACTATAACCAATCTATCATTCGATGTGGAAGGTTGAGTTACTATATAATCATGTGCAGAAACTATATTCCTGAACTGATCACTTCCACTAATCATGTCTTCCTCAAGAAACTTAGCGTTTCTTGATTCCACAATTCTAGTTGTGTGAGATGGATAATAAAACCTATAACCTTTAGACTTTTCAGCATATGCAATAAAATACACACTAATAGTCCTTGGGTCTAGTTTCTTCTCTTATGAATTATATATCCTGACCTCATACGGACATCCTCAAATACGCATATATCTCAAACTCGATTTTCAACCTTTCCATAATTCAAATGGTATTTTTGGGATAGCCTTAGTTGGAACTCGGTTTAATATATACACAGCCATCTCAAGTACTTCAGTCCACAAGAATTTAGGAAGATTAGAGTTGCTAAGCATACTCCGCATCATATCCAATAATGTTCGATTTCTTCTTTTTGCAACACCATTCTGGTCTGGAGAACTAGGCATAGTGTATTGGGCAACAATCCCATGTTCTTGAAGAAACTTAGCAAACAGACCAGGTATTTATCCATTCTCAGTATATCTACCATAATATTCTCCATCTCTATCGGATCTCACAATTTTAATTTGAAGAATTTGAAGAATTTGAAGACATCCAATGCTTCAATTTTGATATGGAGCAAATAGATATACATATATCGTGAGTAATCATCTATAAAGGAGATGAAGTATTTCTGTGTGCTCATGTCTAGACTACATATATCAATATGAATAATTTCTAATATGTCTGAACTCCTATTAGCACCTTTCTTGGACTTATTGGTCTGCTTTCCCTTAATACAATCCACACAAGTCTTAAAATCAAAAAAATTAAGAGTACTAAGTACATCATCATTAACTAATTTTTTTATTCTCTCTATAGAGATATGTCTTAATCTCCGATGCCATAAGATAGAGGAGTTTTAATTAATATTACACTTTTTAATGTCAGCATGAACATGCATTGAACTATGAGTATTTTTATTTTGTAAGAGAATTTGAAAAAAATATTAGACAAGATACCATTCCCAACACAATCAGATTTATATAATAAACCAAATGATATATCTTGAAAATGAAAGGAATATCCAAATGGTAGAAATAGAAATCAAGTTCCTTGAGAAATTTGACACATAAAAGGTCCTTTCCAATTCTAAAACAAAGCCACTACTCAAGTTTAAAATGCATGTTCCAATTGCCTCCACATGTGAGCTCATCTTATTGCCTGATAAGATGCTTTGCTTACTTCCCACTGGCTTCTTTAGGTTTTGCATACCCTGTAAAGAGTTTGCAATATGGATTGTTGATCTAGAATCAATCCACCAGGTATTAATATTAACTTTAACCATATTAGATTCATAGCAAACAAACGAGATTGATTTACCTTTATTTTCAAGCTATTGTTGGAATTTCTTACATTCCTTCTTCATGTGGCCCTATCTTTTTATAGAAGAAATTTCTTTCTTGATATCAGCTTGGGGTGGCATTCTACCATTTCCTTACTGATTGACTTGAATTTTATCAGTTTTATTCTTCCTACGAGTGCTTGCCACCAATGCACTCTCACCCAGCTCTATCAAAAGTTTCTCTTCTTCTTGAACAAATATGGTCATTAATTCGTTAATTAACTATTTATCCTTATGTGTATTGTATGAAATCTTAAAAGGCCTATATTTATGTGGAAGGGTGTTCAGAATATAGTGCACCAAGAAAGAGTCTGACATATCAACCTCTAATTTTTTAAGTTGAGCCACAATATCCCGCATTTGCATTATATGCTCGTGCAAACCTTTTATGTTGGTGAGTCTAAGAGATAAAAATTTCATTATTAGAATGTTTGCTAGTGCCTTATCCGAAGTGACGAACTGTTCATCAATGACTTTTAGCAGGTCTCGGATATTATTATGATGGTCAACAGAACCACGTATACCATCAGTTATTTTAGTATTAATAAACATCACATTGAGCCGATTGGATAGTTCCCATCGCTCATATAGTGCGATACCAATTAAAGTGCTAGTATTAGAGACCGTAGGTGGTTAATCTTTCTTAATAGCATAATCAATATTCATCCACCCTAAATTAAGAAGTATTCTCTCCTTCGATATCTTATAGTTATTACCCTTGAGTTCGGGAATGTCACATCAGATATCAGAGAAATTAATAGTCAGAGAAACTGCATAAAACTCAAAATGATTATGTAAAATTTGAGGTTTAAAAGTCTAAATTACATGTTTTACCAATATAAAACATACTAAAAATGAATCTCATCACATAAAAATTGTTTGTGGATTAAAATTTTAATTTAAATAGATTCAAATGATCTTTATGATAAAACTATCAAATTATATACTAATTCATAATCCCTGTGGGTAAATTATGAAAGTAATTTTGATATTTTATCTTGATTAATTATATAAGCATAATAAAAGATCTTATCAGATAATAATTATTATGTTAAATATAATTAATCACAATATTATGTCTAATTTCTTATGTGATCCTAATTTATATATAATTTTAATTAACTAAGAATGCTATGGTTAGTCCCTAATTAATTAAGATTATATGAATCATTAGATATTTTGAATATAAAATATTGACTCATAAATATGAATTATAATAACAAAACATTCAGGTAGCATATGAGTTTTATCAATAACGAATATTTTTATTTGAAAAAATATTGAAAATCTAATATCTTCATCATTTTCAACACCAAATGCATCAAAAGATTCTAAGGAGAAATCGAAATCAAATCATATTTTAATATCTTAAATATTTTGTAAAGTATAGGTTAATCTCTACTCTGGTACTAAATGAAATAATATAAAGAAGAGATGATGTTTGTAAACCATTTTAAAAGAAACATAAATAAATACGAAAACTTAAATTAATTACCTCCAGTTATTACTGTTGAAGATTTCAGTAATAATTTCTTGATATTTTGATATTTTTTGACTCTGGATTCTCACTTTAGAGTGTAGTAACTATTTCAAGATTAAGCCAAAGAAATTCAAGAAAACAAAACGTTTGCACAATTGAGAATTTTAATTATCATGAATTAAAATTTTAATAGTAATCATTATGAATTTAATTGTCATGAAGAAATTTAATAATAGTAATTATATTCATAATAAATAAAAACTAAAATACTTAAATCATAATTAATAAAAATATTAATGATAATAAATAAAATTCAATTAAAAATGGTTACACGTGGAGCTCGCGGCCGTTGGCAGCAGCTCCAACTTCGTCCTCTCCCCGCTGTCCATCCGCGCGGCGCTCGGCCTCGCTGCCGCCGGGACCAGCGGCGAGACCTTGCACCAGATGCTTTCCTTCCTGGGCTCCCCGACCGTTGACCACCTCAACTCCGCCGTCGCCCGACTCGTGGCGTCCGTCCGCTCCGACGGCGACGGCAACGAAGACGCCGGGCCGCGCCTGTCTTTCGTCAACGGGTTGTGGGTTGACCGGTCGTTGACCCTGAAGCCGGGCTTCCATGGCGTGGCCGCTTCCGTCTACGGAGCGGTGGCCAAGTCTGTTGACTTCCGGGGGCAAGTAAGCGAACGATCTTATCTCTCTAACACCGATTAATTTTGTGCTTTCATAAAAAAAAAATAAACAAATAGAGAGTTTATGAATTTAAACATTACTATATATATTTTTTGTTATATGTTACATTATTCCTCACAAAAAGAGGTTGTGCTTATTGTTATCCAATTAAAAGTAATATATCACAGTATCATATCATTGTTCCAGTACTAATTGTACATCCATTCCTTTTTATTTCTTTTAATTTTTATTGACAAATATATAAAGAACAAAATCTATTTTTATTTGAACTTCGAGGGAATATAAAATTTATAAATATATCAGGTCCCTTTATATTGGGTTAATTAGTAATTAGATATCTTTAACATTTCCTATATTTTCAAAAGTTACATAAGATTTATATACTTATCTAAATAAAATATTTAATCTCGTTTTTTTCTTATATCGTCAATTTTATTGACGAAAATACTGTACGATTTATCACGTGCCGATTCTATCTCATTTTAATTTATCATTGAGTATGTAATATCAACAGAGTCAATGGTACGAGAAAAAATATGATTAAATATTTTAATTTTGTAAGTATAGATATATAATTTTTGAAAATATAAGGATCGAAATGCTAAAGATAGCTAATTACAATGGTAATATGTAGTTAGCCCATTTATATTAGATTAAACCGTTTTCATTTTGGAATAGTTTTGATTTACTCAAATTTGGAAACGATGATTTTGATTCTGGTTTTAAACCAGAACAAACTATTTCATTTTTTATGTTTTAATTTCCTAAAATACCTCTTAAATTACTTATTTATTAAATTATTGGAAGGAAAAATTCATCATTTGTAGTGACATTTAGGATATATATATATTTTTTGATCGGATCCAAATCAGAATTAGTGGTTTTGATTCTAGTTCTTATTTGTCACCAATAGAAACAAATCAAGTAACAATTCAATTCGAAATCACTAATTGAATTTTAGATTCAAACAAATCAAAATTGACCAAGTTCAATTTTAGATTCAAACTGAACTTGGGCCAATGCTACCTATAAGATTACTGGTCAACTGATCAAAATTTTTACCATAAGAGACTGACATTTATCAATTTTACTGTACTCAATAATTAATTAAAAATGTGTATAATATATGTTATTCATTTGAGAACTCCATTCCTACACTTGGATTTAGTTTACAATTTCACAACAACAATAATAAAATTGTAACTCTCAACTATTTCAGGTCGATTATATGAATTTTTTACCAGCATTTAAAAAATTAAATAAGTTTAGGGAAATAAAAGTATACATATCCTGAAGGTTGAAACTTTCGTTACAGTGCTAAATAAGTAATTTGTATTTATTTATTTGTGTTGGCAGGCTGACGAAGTAGCGAAGGAAGTAAATGAGTGGGTTCAAAATGAGACGAATGGGCTCATCAGTGACCTCATCCCTGATGGAGCTGTGGATGATTTCACGAGGCTTTATCCTCGCTAATGCTCTCTTCTACTTCAAAGGAGTGTGGGCTGACAAGTTTGCTGCTTCTGGCACCAAACATGGAACCTTTCATCTCCTGGACAACAGTACCCATTCATGACTTCTCGGAGAAATCAGTTCATCTCCTCCTTCCATGGCTTCAAAGTGCTGAAACTGTGCTACCGACGGAACCCAAACCAGAGAAGTCTCCTCTACATGCTAATATTTCTTCCTGACGAGAAAGATGGCCTTCCTGTACTCATCCGGCAGCTCTCATCTGATCCCAGCTTCATCAAGCACCACACCCCACGTAGAGATGTTGAGGTTCGCAATTTCATGATTCCAAAGCTCAAATTTGTGTATGAATTCGAAGCATCAAAAGTCTTGGCAGACTCGGGCATGGATGATGCTCCTCCTCTCGATGGTGGGCATGCAGATTTCACAGAGATGGTATCAGATCTGCCTCCACGAGATAATCTATTCATCTCAAGCGTGCACCACAAAGCGAGGATTGAGGTTGACGAAGAAGGCACCACGGCAGCTGCAGCAACTGCAGTATGTATTAGAGCATTTTGTTATCGTCCACCTGTGGACTTCTCAGCTGACCATCCTTTTATGTTTGCTATCGTGGAGGAGGAGAGCGAGGCATTGTTGTTACTGGGGGCATGTTGTTAACCCCCTTGTTGATTGATGAGCTCTCTCACACTGCAACTATGACATGAATAAAGTGACTTGTCTTACCATGCAAATTCTCAAGCAGAGAACAACAATTCCAATAATTTCTTTGCTTCCAATGCCAAGAAAATGAGGTCACAGGCGATTAAAGTCAAAGCAGGAGTATCAAACAGTAATGAGAGAGAGAGAGAGAGAGCAATTAACTGATAGAAATTATGGAAACCTGTATTGAAAAGAAATAAAATAAGTATATCGTATATTCTTTATTTATATCTATTTATATAGGAAAATAAAATATTAGAAGAATAATAATGTTGAGGATTTCACTCGATAGCTTAGCTAAAAGTTGTTACAATAATCTTATCGCTTAACATGCCCTCGCAAGATTGTGCTCCTATCAAGGACATTGATCTTGGACCTATGAAGTGAAAATAGCTTGCGGGCAAGTGGCTTCGTGAGAGAGTCTGCTAGTTTATCTACTGTATGAACATGAAAAATACGTAGTTGTCGGTTGATCACTTGATCTCGTACAAAATGAAAGTCAATTGCTATATGTTACATACGAGAGTGAAACACTGGATTTGCACATACATAGGTAGCTCCGATATTATCACAATATATGGTAGGAGTGACAGAAGAGCGGATGTCAAGTTCTATGAGCAGATTCATCACCCAATTAAGTTCTGCAGCTGCAGTTGCAATAGAGCGATACTCAGCTTAAGTGGTTGATCGAGCAACGGTCTTTTATTTCTTAGAACTCCAATTGATTGGATTAATGCCTAGGAAAATAATATATCCAGATGTCGATGTTCTATCATCAACGTTTCCAGCCCAATCAGCGTCAACATAAGTATGAAGTTGGAGTGGAGAGTTTTTGTAGAGAAGTATGCCATAATCAAGAGTACCATTAAGATAACGTAATACTCGTTTAACTGCTGACCAATGTGTAGTAGACGGTCTATGCATGAATTGGGACAGCTTGTTGACTGCAAATGAAATATCTGGGCGGGTGATAGCCAAATATTGTAAAGAGCCAATTACTTGTCGATATTGTGTAGGATCCGTAGCAGGACTTCCATTATTTAATCGAAGCGATTCACCAGTGGAAAGGGGAGTGAAAACATCATTTGCATCCTTCATATTTGTCTTGACTAATAAGTCTTGAGTATACTTTCGTTGAGAGAGGAAGAGTCCGGAAGATGTAGATATTACTTCCACTCCCAAAAAATTACTCAAGGGACCGAGATCTTTAAGGGAGAATCTGGCGGCCAACTTCTTAATGAACATTGTAACCTCCATAGAGTTATTACCGGTCACAATGATATCATCCACGTAGACTAAGAGATATATTGTACTGTTCGATTGTTGATAGAGAAATAAGGAGGTATCAGACTTAGAGTTAGAGAAGCTGACTGACATCAGAAACGAGCCAAGTTCCTTATACCAGGCTCGTGGAGCTTGCCAAAGACCATAGATAGCCTTATGGAGTTTACAGACATGTTTCAGATACTGAGGATGAAGAAAACCTAGAGGTTATTCCATAAAGACATCGTCAGTTAATGTTCCTTATAAGAAGGCATTGTTGACATCAAGTTATCACATTTGCCAACCTTTTGAAATGGCTAAACTTAGAATCAGTTGGATTATTATGGATTTAACAATCGGACTAAATATCTTTATAAAATCAACGTCAGGATATTGATGAAAGCCTTTGGCCACTAAACGGGCCTTATACCTGGCAATGGACCCATTAGGGTTCCGCTTAACTCGAAAAATCCACTTACACTCGATGACATTTTGTGCAGGATGAAATGGAACAAGTGTCCAGGTAGAGTTATGAAGGAGAGCGTCATACTCATCACACATAGCTTGGCGCCAGTGAGGAGACTTTTGGGCTCGAATAACCATGGTAGGTTCACAGATCTCAACAGAGGGAGTCACAACTATATTGAGGTCAAGAACCTGACGTGGTTTCAAAATACCACTTTTAGAGCATGTTGTCATGGGATGTCTAAGTGGTTTAGGAGATAATGACAGAATATGTGCTGGAGAAGTAATAGAATAGGGTGAGTGAGAGGAAGAGTGGAAGTAGGCAGGGGTGAGGGAAATATTGGTGATTGAGTGTCCGAAGACTGGATGTCTGAGGCAGGAGATATGTATACAGAAGAAGGAGAGGAAAAAGAGGGAGTGAGATGTTGTATTGGAAAAACGCTCCATTCATATATGTGAGTTGGAGTGGGTGATTCTTGAGTCGTGAGAGGAGGCCGAGCATACGAGTGCGTGAACGATTAGCCAATGTAGTTTACAACTTGCACCAGGCTTCAACAGCAGTGGTGCCACGGAACCAGCAACAGAAGCTTGAATTGCTTGGAGAATGAGACGATCTTGATATAATAATAACTTATGCTCCGGATTTGATACTAGACTTGGTGCCCCCGGGATGGTGATTATTTCTGGTGGACAACTAAAAGATCCATCAACATAGCCTAGTAAATCATAGCCAAAGAGGAGATTAGAAAACTGATGCATAGTTTCCTCCTCTGGATAATTTGACAGGGATGAGGGCTGCAACATTAATAGATACAAGCCCTGTATGTTGAGAAGCACTATTGCTTCCTATGGGAACAATAACTAGAACTTGAGAGGTAGAAGACGAAGACATTAGGGGAGAGGATACCAAGCACTATCGTTTTTGGGTCCGAAAGATATGTGGTGGTGAATGGCTTGTAGATCCGGTGTGTGCCAGAAAGAAGGCTGCAGGCTATGCAAATAGGCCACTACAGGAGGCAATAGAGATATGAGAGAAGGCTGTTATTACCGGGTAGGCGACTAGGAGCAAATGTAGCAGCTTCCTACTCTTCTCTTTAACTCTTTAACCTCGACTGGGAGCAAGGCAGACAACGAAGGGAAGAGTTAGTTAGTCGTCGAAGAAGGGAAAGAGCAACCGATGACTGCCGACGTTGGGAGATCAACGAAGCACTATCCACCGGAGGAAGAGGGCCACAGCTGTGTGCAAACTAGAGCAAGGTACAGCAGCTTCGGCAGCAGGTAGCAGGACAGCGATGCAAGAAGATGACGGTGCTTGCTGACACTACCGAGGATGACCTCTATGGACAATCGTCCTCTCCTCCACAGGAGAGGTGGAGGAGGAGGCTGGGAGACTGAGAGCCGCGGTTGCAGCGTTGGCGAGGCCGCGCAGGCGATTAACACCGATCCAGCTAGGCAAAACTGGTGCGGTGCCAAGCTTGATGGGGCTACGAGAGTGCGCCCGTGATCGGGGACCTTAGCCAGCTTCATGAGCAGTGGAAGAAGAGATGATGCTGGGAGGTCGGTGCCGATCTTGTAGGTTCCATCGACAGAGGAAAGGCGCAGTTGGACAGCATCGTCGGCAAGGTCGTCGCCGGAGGAAGTAGAAAGGCCTCTGGTTTGCTGCTGTTTGCGCGTGGAAGAAGCAATCGGAAGATGCGACAAGGTGCTATCCAACAGAGGAAGAGGGTTGCGACTACGTGGAAGCGGCGGTGGCAATGGCAGGCTGCTGACTGGAAGGAGCGGTTGCAGCTGTTGATCGCGACCGAAGATTTGCTGGAGGAATACGTCTCCAGCTTCCACAGATACAATTTTGCAGAAAAGGGACAGATGATGCCAAGAGATCAGTGCCGATCTCATTGGTTCCTGTCGATAGAGGAGGCAGATGTGCCGCGATGGTAGATGGGTAGGAGTCGACGACAACTTCTGCACGCAACTGAAAATGGTGGAAACTTATTGTCGTTTGACAGCGAGAAGAGAGCTTGCTCTAGGCAAGCGGCTCTGATACCATGATAGAAACTAAGGAAAGCTATATTGAAAACAAAGAAAAGAAGTATATCGTCTATTCTTTATTTATACCTATTTATATAAGAAAATAAAATATTGAAAGGATAAGATTGTTAAGTATTTCCCTCAACAGCTTAGCTAAAAGTTGTTACAATAATCTTATCGCTTAACATGAACTACATTCACTTTATAAGAGTTTTGACAATGGACTTGATGTTGAGCTTCTTAAGGTCTGTATACGATTGACCACAACCAACAAACATCACCGGAGCTCCGGAGACGTAAACCATGGAAAGAGCTGCTCCAACCTGCACGCAAAGCACTTCACAAGTTACAAAAACCAGGAAAACATCGACGGCTAATTGTAAAAGCAACTTCGACAACACGCAGTTTACCACCTTATCGTCGATTGTATCAAACTTGGTGAGCAAGATGCCGTCGATCAACCTGGCATTAGGAACCATGGACAGGTCGGCTAATTTCTGCGAGGCATGTCAAACCAAGAAATGAGCATGGATGCAGAGGAGATGTGCCGTTTGTGTTGAATTGGTGATCTTGCAAATTAGCCAGCAAAATCATACCGCACCTGGTTAAACTTTGTCAATTGATCCACAGCGTCGTTTCCAACCAAAGCCTCTCCGACAAAAAGAACTAGATCTGGGTTGTTGAGATTGATGAGCTTGGAGAGTGCTCTCATGAGTGGCTCATTATCCTGATAAGTGATGGGCAGAAGAATACAGAATATATATATCATAAATGTTAAGCCATCGCAATAGTCCTCAAACAACTAAGTAATCTTACCTGCATTCGACCAGCTGTGTCAACAAGAACAACATCTGAATTGTTGTGTTTAGCTTCCTGGATAGCTTCCTTTGCTACAATTGCGGGATCTTTCTCATAGCCTTTCTCAAAAATAGGTATCTGTAAAGCATTTTAGTCATTCTCAAATAGTGTTCCGTTCGGCTTTGTTATCACTAAAACTGTACTACTTCTCAAGTGACACCAACATCGAAATATAACTTGTAAATATGAGTGGTGATGCCATGTTAATTTCATCAGTTAACCTTCAACACCGAGAAAGAAAACGGCATATTGACAGGAAGACTGTGTTCTTATGGAAGTTGACTGGACAATTGTACATTGATAATCTTTGACATTTTCTAGGCATGTAATCAAGTTCTACCATCAAACAATGACAAAAAAAGGGTGGTGGTGAACTCCAACAAACAACAAGAAAATGAACCAAAACATAGCATACACCACATAATGGCAATCAAAAGAGAAAAACGTAGCATACTTGGAGTCTGCGTGCATGCGTGCGAAGCTGTTCAACGGCACCTGACCTGAATGTATCACATGCTGCCAGCATGACATTAATTTTATGTTGTAAAAGCCAGTAAGCAACCTATAAAATGAAAGAAAAAAAGGTGCTCTGTAATAGGACCAATACCAGTTAACTTTGGCAAATTAAGAGAAAAATATGCTTACTTTGGCAAGATTGGTAGATTTTCCAACTCCATTGACACCAACAAAAACAACAACATAAGGTCTTCCTTGCTCCTTGGCAGCATGGACATCTCGCAGAATGTCGATGGATCGTTTTGGAGTTAAAATGCGAAGGAGCGCATCCTCCATGGCTGTCTGTGATTGTCATCCAACATTAACACAGAAGGTTTTGCATGAGCCAACTGCAGAAAAATGAAGCCAGCAACATAAAGAAATTAAAAAAGCAATAAGCCTACAAAACCTGGACTGTTGAAGACACTCTTGTAAAGGAGCCCAACTTTTTCCCTTCAAGACTCGTTGCCACTGATTCACAAAGCTTTTCAGCAATCTCCTCAGCCTGAAAGTATCATGAAAAGTAATTCTAAGAATGTAATGACATGCTAACCAGTTGAAACAAGCACCATAACATTAAATACATGCATAGACCAAGCGGATAAGATCAGACACATACCACATTTTTGGTCATCAACCTATCCTTGAGAGCTTTCAGTGCTGGTCTCAAGTCAGATTTCTCTAACACAGCATTACCTGAAATGCTGAAGCCAAGACAACACAACGGTAAGATTCAGGTTTACATGGGTTAGCAGTTACACTTCTGAAGGAAAAAATCGATCAGACCATTGAGAAATCCAAAATATTCCTTATTCTTGCAAAATCTCCAGTGTGATCAGGAAAGAAGGACGATATAACTTATCACCTTTTGACTTCTGATGTATACTTCTTTCATGACTTCAATTTTAGACAACTCATACATTAGCTGACGACTATAGAGATTAGCCCATACTAATATTTTGCCGTAAGATAACTGAGAAAAAATAAACACGAAAAAACAAAAGGCAATCTTTTTGTGCCACTGCAGGTCCTACAATTTTGTCTTGCAGATTATCGATCCATGCCAGGGATCACGCCTATTTACGGTTGCCACGTATGCTCATGAGACGTTCCGACTGTTTCTGAAGAAAAAAAGGAACAAGAAAGCTGATCTCCCATCCCCTCTCAAATAATTATGAATATGACCAGGACACTTAAGCGAATGAAATGAAACTGTTGGATAACCCTGACAGGTACTTTGATAGTTTGATGCAATATGGTTTAGCAAATGTCGACAGTCTTAATATCAATTATTAATTAACAGGATTTGCTGAAAATGATGTTTCAAATAAGCTGGGGAGACTTTAGTCATGCAACAAGATATGAATAAAATTGAGTCATTAGAACAAAATGTAAAGTCATTAAGCAAAGAGAAGGAAAGCTGATACAAAAGAAAGACTTAAAGAGGCCATATACTTACTAAATGAATTTGATAGGAACCAGGTAAAGATACAGTAGTAACATCCTCGACAAATAAATCCAATGTATCCAAGTGAATTGGGTTTGGAAAAGCTCTTATAAAGTGAAATTTTAGACATGAAAGATGCCAAAGCCTATCAGAGGAATTGAGGAATTGGTTGTAGCTTTATACAACAATCACAAATCAACAATTGCAAAAATCATGTATATAAAAATAAAGCAATCTTTTCTTAGCAGAAAAAGTATCATCCTGCACCAAAGCAATCACCAAATTGTAACACTAAGGGGGTCCAAATTGAGATATTTACCTCTGGAGCATAGACGAAAACCAGCCCTTCTTCTTCGTGCCAGGTTTCTCAGTCTCTACTTCCTCACCCTCACTATCGCTGCTCACAATTTCCTCCTTATCCATCATGCTCTCTCCCTGATCTGCGACCACAACCTCAGGTCCTTGGCCTCTATCATCCACTGGATCTGTGAAATCTAGTCTCGACTCGGAAGGCGAATCATCCCAGACTCTGTTCTTCTTTGCTATCTTCTTCGGCTCTGTCTTGGCAGGCTTACAGCCACCACCACCAGTATCTGTCTTCTTCCCACCTTTGGATCGCAACTTCTGTAGCTTACTTACATCGAAAGCCTCAACTTGAGGGGCTCCCTTCTCTTTTCCGTGAACTATTACATTCTGGGCGCGAGAATTCTCGTTGATTTCATTCTCTTGCCCTTTAGAACTGCCATTCTCCGACCGACGACCATTTCCTGGATCACCGTCGGACTCGTCTTTTCCCGAACCGCCACCACCACTAGTCCGTTGCTTCCCGGAACCCCTGGAAGCGGCGCCAGGAACTTGCTTCTTGCCAGGCGCCGCGGGGGCACGGCCGGCCTGCTTGAACTTGCGCATCTCCTCGGCCCGGGCCTCGGCCTCCTTCTGGAGCTGGCGGAAGGTCTCGTCGAAATCATCGTAGGAGGTCCGCTTGGAATCGTAGACCCGAGAGAACTCGCGGCGGGCAGCGGCGAGGAGGTCGTCGACGTAGAGGAGGTGGAGGATACGCTGGTAGACGGCGACGAAGACGAGGCCGAGGTCGTTGTCGAAGGCCCACTTCAGGGTGTACGCGGCGCATCCGGCGGGGGCGTCGTAATGGAAGGCAGCGTCGGCGGAGCGCTCCTCGAGGATGCAGGAGCGGATGAGGGCGTCGATCGGGGAGCCCTTGAGCGCGTTGCCGAGCTCCCACAGGATCAGCCCGCCCCGCGTAAAGATCAGCAGCTGCTCCAACATCCTCGGATCCGATCTGAACAAACTCAAAGAAACAAAACCCCACGAAAACGCGAAAGAAAAAAATATATATATGAATCCTAAATTTGCGTGTGGATTTGATTGGGAAGCCCTAGAAAACAAGCAACGAACGTAGAAATGGAAGAGAAGAGGAGGCACAAAGGGAAGAGGAAAGGGTCAACCCGCGTCTTCCTTGTGGGCGTATATTTATAGGTGGATCCAAGCATGGGAGGAAGAGGGGTACTACGTGACGCGGTGGACTCCGACGACACGACCTGACCGCGGACAACGCCGACTTTTCTGGTCCACGTTTTGACCAGATTCTGTTCTGCCTATCAAATTCTATTATTAAAGCATGAAATCAGATCATCTATTATAATTTTGTAAAAAAAAATATATATGAATATTTTATTCGATAAATATTAGTGTCAAAATTGATGACTGAGCCACCCTCACGCGTGTGACCTTTGAACTGGTGTCACTTCTTGTTTTCTTCTAGCTTTGATCCCTAAATCCATTATTATTTTCACCATTATTCTTGGTCCTTTTTTTTTTTTACTGGCTTAGCACAACTAGAAACCTTGATTCTAATACTCCATTTACTCATCGTGTCAATTAAGCAAAGAACGGAAAGAATGCATAGTGTATGTAATATGACTTGATATAATATTTTTTTTCTTGGGTTATATCAGATGAAAAAGGAGCAACTGTTTCATCTTTCTCAGACGATGGAACTTACGTTCGCTGGCCATGCAAAATTAACTGAGTTCTCCATTTCCAAAGGCTCACCTAATCCGGTTCTAACAACATGAAGCTGGAAACTCTTGTTCATCACAATAGCAGCACAATGGCATCATCAATTACAAGTTGCAGCAGTATCACATGGAAGCTTAAACAGATATAAGCAAGCCCAGATTCTAATAGGACAGCAGTGAAGTCAATCTTGGTCGCAGCATGTTACCGAAAGCTCTGAGATTTCTGCAGGTTTCATGGAGCGTTGCCACTTGATGATCCATATGAACACCACCATTCTGGCTCGTTAAGATTGAGAGCAACCCTCGCGTCAAGTCAATATCGACATGAGCATTCCTCGTATCCAACTTTGAAGGTCAACCGCCGATGACCGAGGAAGGGTTAAGGATTTGCCTGGAAAGTCTACTTTGGTTATCATCCCCAGCCTCAGGTTCAGATTCTACACATGTTTCGATTCTTGCTTTTGATTTGTTCTTTGCCTTTGATCCGCCATTATATGTAGCTCCCTACGATCACCTATAACAAGGTAAATATCATATAACGAATTAGGAACTAAGATTGAAATAAGAACAAACTGTCATCAACCCAAGATCTGATCTAGCAAAAAAATCTCGCGAAATATAGTCTTGACCGGCATCATTTAGCAATGAGAGTCAAATATAGTAAAATTATACAATTTGAACTCACTGTATCTTGATTTGAGTGAGATATTAAGTCCTCCAAGCAACTGCAGTGGCAAGTCTTCTGAAGATCTCCTTCCTGGAGAAACCATGGGAATGTGATGTTTTGCAAGTTTGAAGCTGGGCAAAGTAAAAGTGATAAGGTTGGGCAATGGGTTGAGATCATAAACCTTATGAGTCGTCTGTCGACTATGGAGGTGCAAAGGAGTCCTCGGTTCTCCTCGGCTCTCCTGAGCAGGTATGGCATCACCTGCTCCACTGGCCCAAATGGCACGTACTTGCTCACTTGGAAACCAGCATTCCTGAGTCCATGTGTGAGCCCGTCTGCCATTCCCATGAGCTGCGCAAACTGCAGTTTGCGGTCGTCCCTTCCAATTCCCAATTCTATTGCCTTTTTTGCAGCAATTTGTCCTGCGGCAGATTCCATGGTAGATGATGATGATGACCCAGATTCTCAAACTAAGTCAAAAGTAAGGCTTGATGATTACTGTACACCTACCAGATTGAACGTTGTGGGTGGCAAGGACGACTGCGCCGGATCCCCTCCTGACATTTTCGAGCATGAAGGAAGCGCAACTATTAAAGCAATGGTGCGTTTCTTGGATGCTCGGATGAACAGGCGACGGCGCGCCCAAGGATGATGCCAACTTGGTCTCTCTTGTTATATATGCACCTCTCACTAGTTTGATCCCCAAGGAGACCCCCTCGCGCTCCGCAGCTTGGACGGCGTTCACCATCCTCTCCTTGGAGTCCCTCAGGTAAGCCTGGATCGTTCCGAAGACGATAGGGTGGTCGCCATGATTGAATCGTACCGCTGCTGCATACGTGAAGTAATCAATCGCGGGCTGCACCGAGGTGTACTCTGCGTCGATCAGCAGCGGGATGTTGGCTTCTGTGCATCGTTCGCAGATCTTGGACAGCCTCTGCAAGGCCAACCGGAGGTCGCACTCTTCCATCTCGGTTAGAGGATGCGGCGCTGAACGTGTGAGGTAAAGGGGGCTGGAGTCGCAGAGAACCGGAATCGAATTGGTCTTCCATGGAAGTTGCAGCGTAGGGTCTTGCTGCTCCCACCGCAGCAGATCGCTGACTCTCTCCAGCAACGAAATGGGGCAAATTGCTGTGATCTTTACGCATACACTTGCCTGATCAGAAAAGCTTCGTCAGTTTCATTTGTTCTTGTGGGAAGGAGTAAAAATTATTTTCTGATTATAACAAATCCAAAACTCTATTAGTCTTAGATTCCTCCATTCTGGAAGCAGGATGAATGTAGTTGACCACTTCAAAGCAATTCCACCCTCTACCCTTTTCTTCTTGCTAGACTATTTGGATGACTGCATCTGATTGATTTCTAATCTTAACTTCAAATCTTCACAGGTGACGAAAATAAAGCTGAAACCACAACCTCTCTATCATTTCACTCTCTTCTACCACTCCCAAGAAACTCGAGCCATTCCCGAATCAAGTGGCGTTTACGTGAAGCGTTTCTCAGGAATCATTGTAAATGAACCGCTAATGGAGACTCGATTCTATACATCGAAGATACCACTGCTGTCGCACTCGTTGCATGCCAAGGTTCATCGATTACGAATCCCTTAAATCGTGAAATAAACTACTTACCGAGGAGGGCGGGAGCGACGACGCCATCTCGACCGTCCGCAGGAAGCCGGCGAGGTTGCGGTCGCAAGCTGCGCTGTCCTCGGCGTCCTCCATCCCGTAGTCGAGGATCGAGCGCAGCCCATTCTCCTCCCACATCGCCGCGACGGCGCGGCCCGCGTCCTCGAACCCCTCGCCGGCGCAGAAGTGGCGATGCACCGTCGCCCGTGCCACCCCGATGGCGGCGGCCCTGAGGAGCTGCCCCTCCGATGCCAACACCGCCCGCAAAGCCGCGACGCCCACGTCGACAAGTGGGCCGGCGGCCATGGCGGAGAGGTTGGCGAGGGAGTGGAGGAGGGAGGCCGTGGGGAAGGAGGCGAAGAGGCGCTGGGTGTCAGAGAGGTCGATGACCGGGTTCGCCGGCGACGGAGCCTCCGGGAGCTTCTCGGTGAGGGAGGAGGCGGAGGAGAGAGATCGGGCGAGGAGGGATGCGGGGATTCTGGCACGGATGTTGGTAAGCATTGCCATTTGCGGGCACCTTCTCAGGGTGTGTGGTTTTTATGCTTTGTTGCGTATCGAGCTTGAGAGTTCGATGCATTAATCTTCAGATATATAGAGAGGCGACGGCCCAACTTGGGCGTTGGAAACTCCGTTACTCGGAGAGAAACGGGACCCGTCCCGTTATAGAAAGCTCTGCTGTAACTTTGGTCCCTTCCTAAAACTTCGCGTACCCGTTTTTCCACCGCTTATTGTTAGGTAGAAGAATAGCTGAATCCCGGTGGGCTCCACTCGTTTCCCTAATTAAAAAATGGTATTTCTGTTGCCTAACGGTAAATTGTAGTTCCTTGTTTTGACCGTCGGCGAAATCGGTTCATTGTGCCGAGTCGTAGCTTAAATCGGCACCTGAGCATCACGTTCGTGGGAGATACGAAGCGTATCTCATCTACACGATTCGCTGCCACGTCACCATCGCTGGAAGATTCAAAGGGCAATTCGGTCCAGCTCGATAAGGGTTGACCGCTGGAATCCGTGTTGATAAGGATACACGCAGTGCGATGTCAGCCCAACAAAGCAGCGAACGCTTCCTCCGTCGTCCATTAAAGGAGGAGCTCGGTATGGTATGGTATGGTATGCTATGGTATGGTATGGCATCCTCCACCGAGGAAGGAAGTACATACAGTAAGTATTATTGTAGTAACAAAAAAGTAAAAGGATTACTCGATTATTACTGGCGAGTATTTAACGAAGGATGCTAAGGTGCAGATTACGACTCACGTACCTGTTTGGGCTCGGACAGGTATGCAGAAAACAAAGGATCCCCTCCAATTCCTACTGAGAGTTAGATCATATAATTCTCGTTTTTTTCTTTCACACATGATCCTACATTCTTTTAATTTATTTTTTATTTTTTATTTTTTAAAAATATAAAAATGACGTAAATGATGCTTACATATGAACTCAAACATGAGATCTATCACATATAATAAATAATATATTAACGAGCCCAAACATTTCAACATACGCAAAACCCCTATTGTGTTCTAATTCTTAATCAGAATTTGAAATGACAAAGTTTATTATTTTTAAATAGTTTTAATATTTATTTTAGTTTTTGATTAGTCCATCAGTTCCTTTTGGTTTCATTTCCCCTCATTTTTGTTAAGAATCCAACGATTTAGAAAACAAATAAAGATTTTGAAGTATCGAAGTCGCATGCCCGAGCGAAAACATGTTTACATGAACAAATTACATCAAGCACAGAAAAAAGAAAGATGAATAAATGAATGAACAAACAGCAAATCTTACAAAAACAAATTTTTTTTAATAAATGGAAGGCAAAAAGGGAACAGTCAATTGGACAGATGTGTTACTTGCATAATATTGTCCTGTTTAAGTATGAAATATTGACCCAAAATAATGATAGTTAACCCATTTAAATCTTTTAGTTTACTATTGTTTTATTGCTTATGTTAAACTAATTAAGATATTATAATCACTATTTAGTGTTAAAGATTATTATAGTCCAGAATCGTGTCACAACATCGTACTATCCATATGAAATGATGGGTTATCATTTATTTTGTTGAGCTGGAAAGACTGATTCAAAATGTCTAAGAACAAAAATATGATAATATGTTCATCAAACTGTATCATATTATATGAATTAAAATCTTCTTTCAGTTATATTATTGTTCTTATGAATTTATTTTCATATAAAGACTATGTTAAGATTAACTAAGTGGTGACTCTACACATTGAAGATATCCATGAATATCTTTTCTTATATGAGTCATTTGCCTAGGATACTATTTATTATGACTTAGACCTAATTTGTTGAATCTAAACCAAACTAAAGTCTTATAATCTTTCCAACTTAAGAGTCCTCGTGAAGATCTAATATAACCTAAATCATATGATAATGTGTCATATTTATTAATTCTAATACTATTGATACGACATAACTTTGCCCATCGGTAAAGGTCATCAAATCACCATAGCGAAACCAACTAGGCACCTCCAATTCAGCTCAGATTGTAGCCTCGGGACTGGACACTGCTTCGTTCCTATCGCTCAAGAAGCATAATAAGGTATGATGCACTCCAAACGATGTTAGTGGGCAAACACAGGTCCATCCCACCATCCAAGGAACATGGAAATGCATGACGCAACACAAATGACATTGGCGCCAAAGTATGGTTCAACTATCCCGAGGTGTTAGCACACATTAATACTCACGTACGGTGGATAATCATTAAACATCCTTGTAGGATGATCCTCCTGACAGGAGGTATAAAAGTCACCCCAATAAATAGTGCAAGAGAGGAGGAGGAGGAGACAAATATAATACCACCACTATACTCGCTTAAGAGCTTAGACTTGCAACTAACTTAACTATCAAAGGGGTTGAGTCGGAAGGATCTTATGCTCGGCTCAGACCTTTTATGCAGGATGCGATCTATAAGGAGTTGAACACTAATCCAAACTTGAGAAGACGGCCCGTAGATTCAGAAACAGAGTCAACAACCTATTATGCCCTTAATCAACATGTTTGAGCTGCGTGGACATCCTTGCGCATTCAGATCGAACTAAGCCGAGATGCCACCTCAGAGTTGGCATAAAGAACGATAACAACTAATTATCATGATATGATATGATGAGATAACTAATCAATTAATTTTGTTGTCTAATCTATGGATTCAAAATATTAACTCCAAATTATTAATATTAACACACTGATGGGACCATCATAAATCAATCCAAATTCTTACGTTAGTCCATTGATAACTTGCTAAATATGTCAGCTTGTCTCACAAATAGTTTAATCTTTCAAAACTGATGTGACTTACTGTTTTCTGGGCCATCACAATTTTCTCAGTTCCACATTTACAAAGGCTTGTCCAATGCAATTATGACAGCCAACATAGGCCAACAAAGTAATCACTGGAAGTACAAACATGAAGCTGGAAACTCTTGTTCAACACATTGACAGCACAATGTCATCATCAATTACAAGTTGCAGAGATGTCACTGCAAGCTTAAATATATATCCAACCCAGATTCTTTTAGTACAGAAGTGAAGTCCAAGAGCAAACATTTCTCCAAGAAGCCTCAGAGGGAGATGAGACCAGTTGGTCGCAACATGCTACCAAAAGTTCTGAGATTTAATGGAGTGTTGCTCTTGATGACCCATATGAACACCACCATTTTGACTCGTAATGATCGCGAGTTGTCCTCGCGTCAAAGTCAAATGTCGACATGAGCTTTTGATTGATTGGGAAGTGTACCGTTCGGGGGCACTTTGGTTATCCCCAGCCCCAGCCTCAGGTTCTAAATCTTCTGTACATGTTTCGTGAGTTGCTGGCTTTCGCTTTGTTCTTTGCCTTTTGATCCTGCATAAATGGAGCTCCCTCCGATCACCTATAAGAAGGCATACAGTATATTACAAATTAGCAACGAAGATTGAAATAAGAACAGGGTGCGAAGATAACTTGTCATCAATCCAAGATCTCATTTAGCAAAATATTGCGAGGCGAGCGAGCAAAGACAAAACATGCTAGATATCTGTTGTTATTATAGCACATTATTATACATGTTAAACACACTAACCCTTGATTTGAGTGATACTACGTCGTCCAAGCAACTGCAGTGGCAAGTCTTCTCAAGATCTCCTTCCTGGAGAAAACATAGCAATGTGATGTTTTGGAAGTTTGAAGCTGGACAAAGTAAAAGTGATAAGGTTGTGCAATGGTTTGAGATGATAAACCTTATGAGTTGTCTGTCGACTATGGAGGTGCAAAGGAGTCCTCGGTTCTCCTCCGCTCTCCTGAGCAGGTATGGCATGATCTGCTCCACTGGCCCAAATAGCACGTACTTGCTCACCTGGAAGCCCGCGTTCCTCAGGCCATATGTGAGTCCATCTGCCATCCCCAGTAGCTGTGCGAATTGGAGTTTGCGGTCAACCCTCCCAATTCCCAACTCCGTTGCTTTTTCTGCAGCTATTTGTCCTGCAACAGTTCCCTTTTTCGTGAAACAAACTACTTACGGAGGACGCCATCTCGACCGTCCGCAGGAAGCCGGCGAGGTTGCGGTCACAAGCTGCGCTGTCCTCGGCGTCCTCCATCCCGTAGTCCAGGATCGAGCGCAGCCCCTGTTCCTCCCACATCCCCGCGACGGCGCGGCCCGCGTCCTCGAACCCCTCGCCGGCGCAGAAGTGGCGATGCACCGTCGCCCGTGCCACCCCGATGGCGGCGGCCCGCAAAGCCGCGACGCCAACGTCGACAAGTGGGGCGGCGGCCATGGCGGAGAGGTTAGCGAGGGAGTGGAGCAGGGAGGCGGTGGGGACGGAGACGAAGAGGCGCTGGGTGTCAGAGATGTCGATGGCCAGGTTCGCCGGCGACGGAGCCTCCGGGAGCTTCTCGGCGAGGGAGGAGGCGGAGGACAGAGATCGGGCAAGGAGGGATGGGGGGATTCCGGCGGGGATTTTGGCGGCTTCTCGGGGTTTGGTATACGCTTTCTTGCGTAAGAAACGTTTTGGGCTTGAGACTTCGATGCGTTATTCTTCAGATATATGAAGAGACGACGGTCCAACTTGGGCGTTGCAAACTCCGTTACTTGGATAAGAACCGGTGCCGTCCCGTTACAGAAAGCTCTGCTGTAATCCTACTTCCTCCCCGGAAACAGCTTCTCAGGTACCCCTTTTATCCCCAGCTTATTATTAGATAGAAGAGCCGATAAGAGGTGGTCCCGTTGGGCTCCACTCTTTCACCCAATTAAAACACGCCACGAGTGTTGTGTTGCAACGAACGGGTGGCTCCTTGTTTTGACCGTTCCATGTTGTGTCAGCGAAACAGGCTCAGGACGCCGAGGTAGCAAGTCGTAACCTAAATCGGGGCCCGTCCACACCAGAAGGTCTGTGCGAGACACGAAGCGTTTCTCATCTAAATGATTCGATGCCACGTCAGCACACCCGAAAGTGAAAGCGAGGATTCCCTCCAATTCGACGGAGGACGCTACGGTAGCTTCATTTAGGCTCGGACAAGTAAACGGGAAAAGGAAGGAAAACTAGGATCCCCTCTAATTCCTACTGAAAATTAGATCATACAATTCTCGCAATTTATTTTCTTTTTTTTTTTTGTAGTCAAACATATTTTTTCCGTAATTCTCAATCCGATGAAGGTGGTACCTATAAACTTATTATTTTCTCTCTAAGTTAAAATTTGAATAAAATTAGGAGACAGGCATTATTCATTTCAAATGTTTCTTTATTTAGTTTATTTTGATCAGCTCTAATTGACTAGTTATAAATTAGTTCCTTACTAAGAGATCTGAAAAATTTTATGCTTAAAAGATAAATCTTGTAATAGTATAATAAATAAACTTATGAAAGTTTTAAAGTTCGAAACATTACTCGATAATTTTTTTACTGATACAACAAACAATCATAAAATCTCACCCTACAAAATTTTATACGTCCAAAAACATGCCAAACCCATCTGTTGAGGCTTAAGAGTTCAAAGAAAAAAAAACCTTATTACCCATAATAAGTTACTTGAGATAAAATATCTTACATGGCTCACCATAGTTAATGTTGTTTAGTTACTCGGAAAACAAATAAAATTTTCTTAGTAGACTAACAACTTGTTTACATGAATAAATGAATGACAAAATGAATAAAGGATCACGTCGAGCGGTAGCTGCCATCGACAGTTAACTGATCAAAAGGCCGTCTCGACGGGTTCTAATCCGAAGCAAACAGAAGATTGAAAGTCCTTTTCAACACATTTGACAGCACAAAGCCATAATCAATTACAAGTTGCAGCATGACAAAGAAGAAGAAGATGTCATTGCAAGCTTAAACAGATATCCAACCTGGATTCTTTTAGTACAGCAGTGAAGTCACAGAGCAAGCATTTCTCCAAGAAGCATCAGAGGGGCTGCCGCATGTTTCTCATAAGCCGAGAGATTTAATGGACAAATAATGTGAGTTCTGCAGGTCTCATGGAGTGTTGCTACTTGATGACCGATGTAAGCACCACCATTTTGACTCGGAAACAGCTAAAGAGCTACCCTCGTGTCAAGTCAATATCAACATGAGCATTCCTTGTATCCAAGGGCCTTGAACCAGGCCAACCGCCCATGACCGAGGAAGGGTTAAGATTTTGACTTTGAAGTGCACTGAATGGGGTAATTTGCTTATCCCCAACCTCAAGTTCAGACTCTGCACATGTTTCGTCACTGGCTTTTGCTTTGTTCTTTGCCTTTGATCCAGCATAAATGAAGCTTCCTACAATCACCTACAAGAAGGTAGATATGATAACATATAAGTAATAAAGATTGAAATGAAAACAAGGTTTCGATAAAATGAAGCACAGTACTAGAGTTGGACTGCAAAAGTATGCACGTAACAACAAGATTCGACGAAAACCTTTTTCCATTTTATTCCCTTCACAGAAAAGAAGCAATTCTAAAATTCAAAGTAGGGTATATAATCAATTAAAATATGAATCCAAGTAATAGTAACAGTACCTCAGAATACTTTTAACAAAGAAATGCATAAAGCAGTTACCTGTACAGGGGTTGCAGCTATAAGCAGCCCTGCTACGCCACCACCAATTACCCGACCATCAGGGCTAGAGAGAGAGATGCTCAATCCTCCAGTTCTGCTACGAGATCCACCATTGTCGGTCAACATGTATGAACCAGATAAGCAGAGTATTTCAAAACGGCCCTGACCAAGTTCAAAACTCAGAATAAGTTAAACATGGGACACCAAGGAGATCCTGAGACGAACCACATAGTTGAAGTTAGCTTGTTACGAGGCTAACACAACCTAAAATCATCATGTTCCTATTGCAAGGCTTTTGTGTGCGATTGTGAAGCAGAGAGAATAAAACAAACTTAAAAAAGCACATGCAAATTTTGAGATATTATAGAAAGAAACTTCATTAACCTCCAAATTGTGATCAATCCAAAATCTCATCAAGCAAAATTTTGTGAAGCCAGTGAGCAAAGACAACATGCTAGATACATAGTTAAGAGTTTCAACATACTTCATTTAGCAAAAAAAATCACATATTAATTATAGTACAATTATACAACTTTAATTCACTAACGCTTGATTGCTCCACCGTGTTATGTGCTATTTGTCTTGCACTATTCTTCAGTCGCAATGAAGAAATTAGCATCATAGAGGAGGAAGCAGTCTAGAGGACAGGTGAGTTGAGAAATTAGTGGTAGTGATACAATTATTATATGTACAAGTTGCCAATTTCAATCATCTAAGAGTCTTGAACCTGAAAAAAAAATACAGCAATTCGTCGTTAGATTTTTCATCTAGAAAATCTTCGAAAATTTTAGAGGACACAAGTGCAATTATGTTCTGAATCAGTTGTTTTTCATTTCAGCAATCGGGCATTGAATAATTCAAACTAGAGGGAGACATAGTCATATCAGCCTCCAGAGTATCAAATCATGAAGCTAGGTCTCTTAGTAATACTTAACTATTGGTGTGTCAGCTTGAAAACAATAGTTAATGAGATAGCCTCTATTGTATGACGAAAATATTGTGGGAGGAAAATGATTGCTAGTAATTCAAGTCAGAAGAGTTTCTTTTGAACAAACAAAGCGATACTAAAATTTTTAACAAGGCATCTATAAGATAATGGTCAAGTTAATCTGAACTCTCATCATGTAATATTTTTAGAGAAGAAACTGTTGTGTTCCAGATTCATGAAGAAAATTCAAAACTTAATGCTAATGGCTCATCACCCCTTCGTATCAATCAAAAACCGATTACTCACTTCTTAGTAAATTGACATACTGCAGCAATTTTCATCAGTCCAAGAACTCCAAGCAAATCCACTATCAAACAATTTAAACATTTTTAATTTCAACAAGAATATATATACAATACCAATACTTTTAGCAACACCTGTAAGGTACATTATTCAAGTTGGGCAGTTACAGTGTTTGGAAAACATACTCTAATGTAATACAAAATCAACAAAAAAATGCTCAATGAAAAAAGAATTAAAGACATGCTGAACCTCAAAAGTGACTGTGCCCCCAGAAGTTGCAGATTGCCTAAGGGTCACAGCAGACACAGCACCATTTGCAGAGAGAATACAGACAGCCCTTGGTCCCTGCTGTGAAAATGACATAATCTTTGCGGCAATGTCCTGCACAAAAAATAAAGTATGAATACCATCAGTCTGTACCACATCATATGTGGAAGACTTTTTAAACTTTCCACATGGAAGACATGCAAGGTCAACAAAAATTTCCAGAAAGATTGGGAACGACAATTGTATGATGCTTTCAAGCAACATAGTTACAAATGAAGTATACATAAGAATTATTGACGGAAACATAATAATCCAGTATGTAAATAAAATCAAAGAATGTAGCATATAATTTGGATAACTAACACAGTCCCATACAGTTTCTTAGTAGCCAATTGCAACTTGGCTCTAAGTAACAAGTCACTACAGCTTTCTTAATAGATAAGAGCTTTATAGGAAAAGGATGTGAAACACAATGGCACCAGATCAATGACCATGCCTGTTAAGCACGGAAAATACAAATCACCAATGGAAATTACAGAGTTAATACTTAATGCCAACTACAGTGGTGATTAAAATATGGAACTTACTGGGTAAAATAAAAATGACACAATTGTGGCTTGTTTCTTACTAAAAGAGTTTCACCTAAACATACGCAATTTTACAACCATATTCATCATTTAACAGGAATAAGAAATAATAACAATGTTTCTCTTGATTCAAGCAAGTGATAAGTTTCAAACAAGTAAAACAATGGCAATTTCTGTGACCTTGGGAATTAATTACAATGCAACGTCATAACCTTAGATACAAATTACAGTTCGATGCCACTTAATGACACTCAAGTTGAAGGATATGGTTCATTAACGAGTATCTGAATTGTCTTTGCAACACACACACACACAAAATGCACTCACAGTTACGAAACTCTGATGTTTGGGTGCATTATTTGAGTTTCACAATCCACACAACAGTAAAGACCGTGCAAAACTGATAACATCTGAGTGATGACATAACTCATACTGTTACCCAGAAAGAATATTTTCCTTTCAGCATACCACCCCAAAAAGATATCAATGACATGAAAACTATTGAAACAAGACATATTAAAACCCATTATAGTAAAAAATAACAGAACTCACACCTCCCCTTCTGCAATTGTTATGATATGTGGAGTAAATCCAGATCCAGCTGAACCAGCAAACCATTCACCTGTTGGAAGACAGATGACAAAGAAGCTTTCACACACTAATTTGGCAGTTTATGTGGTAATCAAGAGGAAGCAATTTAAAATAAACTGAAACCAAAATTTTAGAAACCAAATAAGAAAAAGTAGAAAATAGTTAGAGCCAAGAAGCTCACGAAATTCTTGTAATGTGTTGAAAAACCTTGAATATGATTACTGTAATTTAAACTTAAATTTTTAGTACAGTTCTTACAGCACATAAATAATAGAGCATTCACTCAAGTTACAGCAAAGAACTATTACAATATTCTCGACCTTATCCACCATAACCAATTAGATCATGAAAGAGAAAGGGAAGGAACAACTTTTAGGTCGAGACAACATAGTTATCTTCCTAGTGTCAGATAAAGCCCCTCTATTTAAATAATCTATCTTTCAAAGAGGCTAAAAATATAAGGCAAAGCTGTTGGCCATCGTTTTTTTCTGAAATAAAGATTCTCATAGATACTGGTACTGGTCGTATAGCATGAATATCCACCAATTCATTGCTCAAATTCAAACGATTTCATGTCCATATCAGCCAACGCAGCCTTGCATCTTCCGGCTATTTAACAAAGAGGCATCAGACGGAAGAAAAAAAGGGAGTTTTTTTCACAGAGGAGAGCCAAAAGAGAGATCTTTAACCCACCCAGTGATGCTAATTGTTGCTTCCTCCCAGTGCCGGGTGGCCGCCCCCTCCGCTTCTGCGTAGGAGCGCCCGACCCCGACCCTGACCCCGACCCCATCACTGTCCCTGGAGGAGGCGCAGACGAAGAAACAGGCGAGAGAGCCAAAGCTACACTCCCATCCGGCCCATACTTCCTTGGCCTGCCCCTCTTCCTCTTGGCCGGTTCCACCTGGCTCCCTCCTTCGCCCAGACCGCCGCCACCGCCGTCGTGTGACGAGACCGCTGGCGGAGACTCCACCTGAAACGCTGCCGTACCAAGGCCAGAGGACGGCAAGGCCAGACTCGTGCCAGGGTTCAGCATCGATCGGACCCCGGGCTGTGCCACCCCATGCAGCCCAGGCTGCGAACCAGCACCGGGACCTGGAATTCCTCTATGCGCCATGTAATACGAGGATGGGCCGGACATCGCCATGGCATCTCTCCCGTCCATGCAGAACCTGTTCCTCCCTCCCTCAAGACTGTCAGCGCGAAAACTATACCCGAATCAACCAAGATCCGAACTTTAGGGTTCGGATCGCGACCAGAAGTCCCAAAAGTCGATACCTAGCTGAACGAGCCGAGAGCCGATGGAGAAAATCCAGGTGCCATTTCCGCTTTATCGAACCAGCAAAAATCCACCTCTTTTCTACGATTTACCTCTCCTCGTCTTCTTCTTCAATGCACAAAAAAACGTGAACAGCGGTGCAGAGAAAGCGCGAGTTTCGAAAGCTTCCTTTTCTCCGAATGGCGAGAACCAAGGCTCGGAGCGGATTGGTGGAACGGTCTAGAGAAGGAAACGCTGCAGTTAAAGCTCAGAACCGCTTCCCCAGAAACCCGAGCTCCCTTTCCTCTCTCTCTCTCTCGCTCTCTCTCTGTCTCTGATCCTTCTCCTCCTCCTCTTCTCTCCTTGCAGAGACAAAGTTAACACTGACAACAGGAAAAGCAGAAGACGGAACTTAGAGTCGTAAACGAGGGAGAGAAATCAACAAGGCAGGCGGTCTCCGGAAAGAAGAAAGGAAGAAAAGCTGGTATTTTTATTTCTTGCTAATTTTGGGGTCTCAGAGAGCCGAAAGAGAGAGAGAGAGAGTGTGTGTGTGTGTGCGTGTATGTGTGTGTGTGTGTGTGTGTGAGAGAGAGAGAGAGAGAGAGAGAGAGAGAGGGTACGGTGGATACGGTGATGATAGGATAAATTCAAAACCTGCTTTATTTCTTTCCCCCAAAAAAATGAAAATAAAATAAATAGAAAGTAGGCGATATTATCCAAAGGAACCAACCGGAGATACTTGCTGCAAGCGCCGGACCAGCAAACTCCTCCGACCCCGAAAGGGCCCCATCACCTTCTGACTTATCCGAGGGCGAGAACAACTACGGACCCACCCTTGGCCGTATCAAATGCGTGGAAGCGTTTATGCGGAGCTCACATCCGGTGTCCTAGTCTCTGGTTTCACGAATCGCGAGGCAAATGGAGGGTGGTGATTGAATTCTTCCACGGATGCTTCTGTGGGCTCGTTCGTCGGGGCGTCACAAACTAAACCGGCTATCCGCAAAGGCTCATGTGGGTCCGCTTTCGAATCCAATCACTAGGCAGGTGCGGTCACGGGTAACGTATCAAAGAGTATGAAACGTATAAGCTCTCGGGAAGTTGGATTGCGGGTCGAGCTGATGCGGGAACGGCGGCGAGGCCTTCGCCGACGTCGATGGGGAGGTCACCCGAGCAGTCCGATCCGGAGCGGACGGAGATGGACGCGCGACACGCGCTCCACGTTTGGAGCGGCCGCAGAGAGGCTTAAATGGGGGCGTCGGTACCCCCCTCCGTCCGGCGCTGCCTGCAACTGGGTCGGTGAGCATGGCGCAGCTTTTGCAGCAGAACATGACGCTGGGATCCTCGGAATTCGTGTGCTCGGCCTCACGAACTCCAAAGTCCACCACCATCCCACGCTGCTGCGCTCCCCCAGCTCCGCCCCCACCTCCTTTCCCGTGCTTAGATTTCACCTGCTGCAAGACGAAGTGTTCTTTATGTGTTCTCGGATCACATTATTGCACTGAATCGGTATTATAATGTTCTAAAACTGCATTAACAGAAATTTATAGGTCCTCCCTTTTGCCTTCTCCGTTATTATTCCTCCCCTATTTCAACTTTTGTATTTATTTATCTTTGATCCATCTTGAGCTTTGATTGAAAGAAAATGGAGTCCAACAATGTATATAGACTTGATCACCTAATATTGAGTAATTATATTAAAATAATTCAGCAAAACAAACAAGTCCGTAACACTGAGAGAGAGTCTCTGAAGGCATTTTTTTTTTTTTGTCCTAGAAAAACCTTTTCATGTACTTCATAATAGACACCAAGAATTGAGTAGTTATATCATTACGAGGCCAATTGAGTCAACCAATCAACATCTCACACTGTTTCGGGAGTCAAACAAGGGAGAAGCTGTGCCACCTCTTGGCCAATTTGGCAGGCAGGTTGTGGCAAAGAGATCAGCTGGTGGAAGCCTTTCATGGTGACAATGACCACAAAGGAACACCCTCCCCAAAGTGCGAGACTGCGCGGCTGATGCCACGGTCTCAGCACTTAGGCATCACAGTTGCACTGGTGAGCTTTAGGCCAATAGGACTGGGGGAAAGAAAGGATTCGATGCTGTTGCTTTTGGGTGCATGGAGATCATGCTTCTTCGCACTGAAGTCAAAAAGTTTGTTCGGGGACAAAGAGGAAGGCTTTGGATGTGATCTTTCAAACTTTGGGCATTTAGCAGGTGAAAGGGTTCTTTCATCATGGATGCTGTAATATTCTTATTTATCATTGTATTGTTTTCAACATTATGAGTAGGATTATGTTGCAGAGTACATAGATATAAATGATCGCTCACAGGCATTTAGCTATCACTCTTTGAAGTGATCTCTCTATCATTGTTGGTGAGGCAACAGCGGTGCTTCTCATCTGCAAGTGAAGACCATAAGCAAATCAGTAATGGCGATCAAGCACAGGGGCAGGGGGGGGGGGGGGGGGCGCAATCTGCTAGTGGGGATTTCGGATGCATCCAAACCTTGGATTCTAGTGTCAATGCAAGCATGCCATCGACAGTGGACGACTGCACCGAGAGAGGATCCAAATGGAGGTTGCTCATCGATCCAATGATCTCAACCAGCAGATGTTCCCTCCATGGGCAGCGCATCTCGATCGACACCTCTTTCTCCTTCACGGTGACCGTGACATGGGTCGTCGGACCATCCCTGGACACGGCCCAGTGGTGTTCGGTCTCTGCTTCGTCGACGTCACATACTTTCCTCTTCCCGTTCATGATCTCTTTGTTCCCGGATGTTCTCTCTGCTCCATCAAAAGGCTTCCTTCGCTCAACTGACCCCCGGCAGGAGTCCAACTCCTGCACTCCTCTCTCGAGATCTTTCAGGTACTCTATGGTGTCACCGAGGACGGACACCTTGTCAACCTGATGAAAGAAAAAGCAATTTACGAGCAACGAAGAAGAAGATTCGAAGAATTGCCATAAAAAAATTACCTTGCTGACTGAAGGAATTAGTGATCTCAGAACAAGAAACTTGTCGGTCAGTTTCTCTCTTCTCTTCCTCTGTGACAGCACATGACTTGCACGGGCGCCTCCTTCAGGTCTCCAACTTGTCTCCGGTAGATTCAGCTGGTGACCACTGCTTAACCATGCTCTGTCCATTAAGATCTTCTTCAACAGTTCTTGCGGGGTGGCTTTGGGGTGTTCATACTTTTTCTCCAGTCTGCGAAGCTGGATCTGTGCGAAACCCTAGGGAAGCATGAATCAGGTTTTGCATGTTTTGAGTTCCGCAAGATGCTAGCAATTGTCTTTGCATGGTGTGGGTCGTGGCCATCAAGATCCGGTGACATGAGCATCTGATTCATGCTTCTCTCCCCCACTGTGGAAGAGACAACTCTCTGGGCATTAACAAAGGACATCGATACACGCTCATCTGTGTTTAGAGAGCCATGCAGGGCATTGCTGAACTCATCCTCATTATCACCAATGAACTGCCAATTCTGAGTCTGAGATATGCCATCTAGCCAATCAAATCCAAATGAATCTTCAAGCTGCTGAATGGGGCAGCAGTCCCCAAGCTTGCATTGGACTGAATCTTTTTGTTCAGCAGAGGCATACAAATGTGTTTGACAAATATTTATCTGTTTTCGGTCCTCCGAGAACACAGACCTGTTTCTGTCGTTATCAAGAACAGGGTGTAACATATCTTCATCAGAGCAAACTGGATTTGGTAGCTGATGGAAGAAACTTGTGATCTGCTTTATGAGAGCAGGATCCTCCAGAATCTTAAAAAGTAACATCAAATTAAAGGGAGGCTTGGTTGATCATTAAATTTATATGCAACCATCTTCACAAGAACAATGGATTGAAACTTACGAATTCGGTTGTCCCAAGCTCCAGTACACCACCCATTATAGGGATGCATACCACTGTCTGCAAAATAAACGAAGAAACCATGTCAAATGCATACGAAGAGAAGGTAGAATTGTCACTCACTCACTACAGAGATGTACTTCAGGGTTTCACAAGAATTTGAAGTATGATTAGCGTTAAAGAAACAACGTTGCAAATCATACAATTGAAGCAACTTTGACGATGGCGGATGCTATCTAAGTTCAGCACAAAAAACATTTTGAAATTATTTAGAGAGAGAAAAATCGAGTTTAAGACTGAGAAGTGGGCAGCATCATCATTCTTAACTATAAATAATTAGAAGATTCTCTCCCATCAATATCATTCTTAAAGAATCATATCATAATTATACCTTTTTCTATTAATCAATAATTATAATTAAAATCTAATTATATCCATAATATATCTTAACTAATTAGATAATATAATTTAATATTATATTCACTCATTGACCCATTAATTGATAAACTATAAAAAAATTAAAATTTAAATAAAATGAAAGTTAATTTAAAAATAATTTTGTTTAATTAGATTTTAAATTTTTAATAAATTATTTTACATATGCACACAAATTTTATAAAATAGGCTAATAAATCTAATAAACATAGTTTAACTATAAATGCGAGGCATAATGGTTGTATGTTATCAATATCATACTTCTTTTATATACCACAACATTATTAGTCATTCCTAATTCAGTCTAAAATGACCCATATAATTATCTTATCAATACAATCTTATTAACATATTTAATCATAATATATACATACATAAATTTAAACAGAATAATAAAAAATTAATTGTTATCTAAGTACGTAAATAAGAATGTCAATTATAATCACCATATCTTTCATGGGTTACTCAAAAACTCAATTATAAGAACAATTATGTCAAACACTTTAGGTTATAAACCTGAGTGAATATATCAACAATCAATATTATAGAACTCAAATTCTTAATTAATATTAATTATTTTTTATCTTTTTTTCTCTAACCATTAGGTACTTTATACTATAATGCATAGAGTTAAAATAGTAATTATTATTCTTAGGGATGGAAACTAATGTGAGATATCACAAAATATCTTCAATAACTTAATAATTGAGTCTGACCATGTCAAACTTGGGATAAAATTTTACAATAATAAAGCTTGATTAATGACCTTAAAATATACCACAAAATCAACTCTTATTGTTAATAATATAATAACATATTATTATATATATATTTCTTATAAATTGCTCCTCGAACTGATATAAATGTAAATCATAAAATAGATTTCCTATTATCAAAATAATTTATAGAATCAGCACCTGAAAATTACCATTATTTAAAGTTGATCTAATTTGATGTGAGTATGTAATTCTTAGTCTTTTCCAGATATCTAATTAATTTCTTTGAAGTATTTTAGTATTTTCATTCTTAGATAACATTAATATCTACTTAGTATTCCAATTGTAAAACTAATAACTGATTTGACATAGACTTGAGCATATAATAAACTTCCAAGCAAAATATTATCTATATATAAACTTGCTCTCATTGATTTTTAAATATAAAAATCGATTAATAATATTTTTATTAGATATAAAGGAAGTAATGATATCAAGAAACTTTATATATCATTATTTTGAGGCTTGTTTAAGGTCATAAATAAATTTTCTAAATTTATATATCAAAATTTATATATTTTTTAATTTCTTTATGAATCATTTAGGCTAACCATATAAATTTTTATTTATAAAATCATAATAAGTCACTAATATTATGATGTTTCTTAATGAGTTTTATTAAAAAATAAAAAAATATTTTGTTATGGTTAATGCATTCTTTATGAATAAAATATTATCCTTTGAGTCATGTCAATGTAACAAATTTTTTTACAGTTATTGGATAATTCAATGAGTTCTCAACACCATTCTGGCTCATTAATTTTAATTTTTCTTTTATTACATCATATCACTTTTTAGAATCATTACTTTTCATAACTAATAAAAATAATGAGTAATCCTTTTGATTCATATATTGATTCTTGTAAATATACCACATAATAAAAGAAATTGTAGATCTCATTCCTTTAAGATATTATCAAAATTATCAATTATAATTATTTTATATGTTTATTAGTAGTAATATCAATATTATGTGAGAGCTGTGGATGTTATTTTGTTGGTCGTCTTTATCAAATTATTTAGTGATTTGAGGAACAATAAAATGATAAATTTTAATATCAAAATTAAATTTTAAGATTTTTTAATTTTACTGATTTACTATTCTTATAATTAAAGCAATAAAATTTATACCTCTTTAATTTTTTTTGCATAAGCGATAAAATATCTAGAATAGTTTTTGAACCTAAATTATTTTTATGAGATTTAAAGATCTACATCTCGACAGGATAATTCCAAATATATAAATATCTTAAGTTGTATTTCTACCGATCTATAACTCAAAAGATTTCATATAATTAACTTAATATGAATCCTATTCAAGATATACATAATCATCCTGAAAACTTCTCCTCATATTGATTCAGATACAAAAGAATAACCTATCATATACCTAACTATATTCATAAGAGTATGATTTTATATTTTAGTAATTTTATTCAGTTATAGTATATCTAGTAAATCATACTAAGTTCAAATATCCTATTTTTAAAAAATCTACTAAAAAACTAGAATTATGATCGAGTTCATCAAAATTATCATAAAATTTATCACCCTTATCAAATTTAATAATTTTAACTTTGCTATTTAATCATCTCTCAACTTTATTTACGTACAACAACCTAAGACCTTATATGAATTAGATATATATATATGTCACATCTCAATAGATAAACTATAAAGGTGTTAAATTATCTCTTTACTAAAACAAGAAATATGAAGTAACTCACATATATAAGTATATATAATCTCAATGAGTTAATAAAATTATATTTTATTCTAATATTTAATTATATGATCATTGTAAACTCAAAATTCACATTAATTCTATATAAATCATGAATTCAAAAGTTAACTTTTATTGAATCATAAATATACTAAAAGAGAAATAATATTATGATAATTTTATATAATGAACCCATATTTCTAAAATTGTAGGAGCATAACTTGCATCATCAAGATCCATAAAATGAATCATCTCTTTGTGTAGATAATAAGTAATAACTACTATCGTTTTCACTTTAAGTTAATTCCTTATAATATGAATATTTTATTCTCTTTTAATTTTTATGATAAATTAAATCTCTATTATTGGTAAGATATGTTAAAGCATTAAAATCAATCCACTGAATATTAGAAAAATAAATCTATCATATTTGATTTGAAACTTATAATGGTCTACCCTATACACTTCTCTTTCAAACTAAATACTATAGTTTTTCATATGATTTTTCTTGTCACAGAAGTAGCACTTTACTATATAGATTTTTCTTATGAGCTTATATAGAATTTATAAAACTCAAGTGATTTACGTTTAAATTTTCTTTTATTGTTACCTACTCCTTGAATAGTACCCAAAATATTATGAGTTTTTTATATTTTAATCTTAATTCTTTTAAAACATATATAAGTCAACTCATTTAAATTTTATAGTAGTTTTATGCAAAAAAAAATTAATGTCAAAATCTGAAATCAAATAACAATAGATCGAAATTTATGATGTACATATTTTAATACCATTTAATAATCTTTTATTTGATCGATGACAACATCGTCGTCGAATCCGAAAACGTTAGCTTTGTTTTGAATCATCTAATTATCGAAGACATAATTATAAATGTTGGAGAGTGTTAATGGCTATTCCACCTTTGCTAAAAGAGAGCGTTCAAATTCCTTGCTATCTGAAAACTGATCATAGTTCAACCAGATGTGTTGATCGTTTGCTAATGCTTTACCTGGCAACCTGAACAACACCTGAAAGCTAAGTTGGAAGAGAAAGCTTCGACATGATCATGAAACACAAAGAACAAGTGATAATGGCAAAGGGAGCCTTAGGCTTGTAAGAAGAGAGTGTTGTCCGTACCCTTGTCCTGTGCTGAATGTAAAGGACATGCAAAGCAAGTAATACCATTCTGCCTCTGTCAAATCCTCAGGAGACAGTGAAGTAGAAGGCCTTCTGATCTGCCGATTGCTATCACCTGATAGAAGTGATTCATACAAATCTCTCAGTTCCTTGCTCCTCTGAAGGCCCATTTGGTCAGTGTCAGGCTCTGTTGATTGAGTGGTCTTCCTCGTCTTTATCTCGCCATTGTAGGATCCCTCACTCCATTCCAAGACACTGACAAAAACAGCGGAACAGACGTTCTAACCAGTTAAAAGACCAGATGTAAGATGGGAGGGAAAGAAGAGGGAGCAGCTTCTTTACCCTGGTTGCCTGGTGGAGGTGGACCAGAAGAAGCCATAGCTCCACTGGAACTTCCTAACTGTAACAGCGAGTTGCTTGCTTAGTTGATTCGGTGGCACTTCTTCTTGGATATTATTGGGAGCCGCCACCGTTGCTCGCCGAATAACTGGATCTCCACCCGACATGAAGGCAAATGCCACCAGCTACAACCTCAGAAGAAGAAGAAGAAGAAGAAGAAGAAGAAGCTCTCGTCTTGTCATGGCATGTTTTCCTACATATATCACCATCATCAGAGGGGATTAATTCACGTAGCCTAACCCAAACAGCTGCAAGAGACTCCCAAAGGAGAAGGAAGTAGATTCTCGTAATGCATCGAATGTTTTGGCGTCTTTCTCTACCGTGAATGCTCTCAGCAATCAGTGCAGCTCAGAGATGCTGACTAAGGAGTCGAGCGCAAAAGCCAGACGCAGTGAAGCACGAACAGGAAAGCTTCTCTCATCTCGGTTATCTTCCGGCTATCTTAATCTACTACCGATCTCACACGTCCCTCGACCTTCATCTTGACACTCGGCCACGATGCATTTATCATGCCTCGACAGAGGGTCGCATCTCTTACATCACTGCAACGTCGTGAGTTGGCACCAACAAAACAAAAAGCTGAGATAGTGAGCCACAAAAGCCATTAAAGAACTCGCACCAACAATGCTACTCGTCTTCCCAACCCAGTTAGGCTGCCATGCCACCATCTGAGTCGTCATACATCCTGACATTGTCTTGCTGCAAAACAAGCGTGCATGCCATTGTCCTACGTGATCATGACGGGTCCGCACGATAACCATTGGTTCGATGTGTTTTAATCCATGCTATAAATTTTTATGTCAAAATTAAAATTAAATAATATAATATTAATTTATGATGTATACCTTTTAATGTCATATAAATAAAATCTTTTTTTACCTGTAAAAACATCATTCTTCGGATCCGAATATCATCCCAATGTAGATATCATCTCCTTTCTTTCGATCTTTAGGGGGATTAGAGAATAATCGTACTCTCTCAATTGTATTTTATTTTTTATTGTATTAGGTTTAGAGGATGTCATATCTACTTATGAGCGAGATAAGATGATCTAGAATATGTTATTAGAAGAGTTTCTTCCATCAAAATCATTCTCTAAAGAATCTTAATTAATATAGATTTTAATTTAATATTGACTAATATCTATCATCAAAATTATATTATATATCTTATCCAATTATAAATGGCCCCATAATCTAACATTCTCTCACTTGACACATTAACTGATAAGATATAAAAGATATTTAAAATCAAAATAAATAAAATAAAATTTGTTTTAGAATAATTTTACATAATTTGATTCAGAAAATTTTGAAAAATATTTTATACATGGCCATAAATTTTAAAACAAGCCAATAAGTCCAATAAGCATAATAATATTATATTCAGTCTAATTATTAATGTTAGTCATAGCAGTTGTGTGTCATCAATACCACACTTCCTTCTACATACCACAACATTGTTAGTCTTTCCTTATATAGTCTATAATGACCCATGTAATTTATCTTGTTAAGACAATCTTATTATTTTATTCAATCATAATATGCATAAATATAAACATAAATAGTAGAAGCAAATAACTTTAATTATACAAAATAAATATCAGTAGTAGCATCCACTTAAACATGCATCATCATATCTTTTATGCCTTACTCACAAGTCCAATTCTAAGAATATATTTTTTAAATATTTTACACTATAAAGCTTTTATAGATATCTCATTACTTTCTTTGTAGCTTTCTAATATCTCATTCCTGGGTTACTTTGGTATCTACCCAACATTGCAACTGTAAAACCAATATCTAGTCTTATACAGGTTTGAACATATAATAGACTTACAATCGCGTACTCATAAGGAATATTCTTCATTTGATCTCTTTCTAAGTCATTTTTCGAGCATTTATTTTAATCAAAATTTTCAACTCTAGTAACAAGTATATCATTTGCTAAATAAAGCTTCATATTAAATCTCTCCAAGATATGATTAATTTAATATTTCTAAGACAGTCCTAATTTGTACCTAAATATCTTAATGCCAATAACATAGAATGACTTATTCATATCAACTGTCTTAAAGTTCTTATTGAGAAATATATTGGTTTTGTGCAATAAATCAAGATCACTACTGGCAAGCAATATATCATTCATATATAGGACAAATATATAAACTTGCTTTCACTAACTTTCAGATATATGTATTAGTCAATAGTATTTTTCATCTTCAATAACCTTTAAATATTCTCGTATATTAGTTGTAATTGGTAAAAGAGAATTAGAATAGATCTAGAACTATTCATTTCTTCCTATCTTTTCACATGAGATTGATGGTATTAGGGAGGATGAGAGAATGACCGTAATCTTTTAATTGTATTTCACGAATAGTAAGTTACTTTCATTAAGAGTATTTTTTTTTAAAAAATAATTAATATAAATTTTAATTAAATATTAAGTAATATATATCATCAAAATTTAATTGTTTTTTTAATATATCTTATCAAATTATAAAGTACTACGTAATCAAACATTCTCGTTTCTTCTTACCTCATCTCAATGGTTCTCACCTCCACTAGGACTTGCTACCTCTATTTTTGGGTCCTCTGTTTCCAGATTCAAGGACATGGCCATGTCGTCATTAAACTTGAGATCACAGGCTCGGTGGTGATCTCTCATCCTGTATCTTCTAGGACGGATGATGCGTTACGTAACGAGTACACTATGCAATGAATGCTTCAGAGTATGAACGGTGTGCTTGGAAATGATATCTCTCCCAACGTACTTACTACACCACACTACAGTTACGTGCGAGATGAAACAATACGTGTAGAAAATACTCACACGTCGTTGAGAATATAAATATCGAATCACATGAGCTTTAAGCTTTTAGGTTTTCATTATTATCATCAAATGTAAAAATAAATAATAATAATAATAATAATAATAATAATAATAATAATAATAATTTGGATTGACTAAACAAGTGACGGGATGGGAGCTTAGAACTTTTTGATATCTTATGAAAAAATTTTAGCCGTTAAATTAATTAGCACCTTTATTTAAATACTTCATCATGATTCGAACTAAAAAAAATTAATCTTGCCATCAATAGTAAAAAAAAAATTGATATCTAAATTAACCATTATATTCACGTATTTATTATATGGAAGATGATATTTCATATCCTCTTACCAAAGATTGAAGGTTGAAGGTTGAAAATATTATCCAATATATTTTGCATCATAGCGTACTATATTCTCTTACCAAAGATTGAGAGCTCGATACCTCATCTAATACATTTTTACATCCTAAATATTAGTCTCATGATGGTGTGAGCTAGTTTAATCGATAAAGATTTTAATAATTTATTATACAACCTCAAGCTCAAATCTCGTCTTCATCATTTATTCTTAGGATAAAAATATTTCATCATTATTTTTTAAACAAAAAATGATATTTGAAACTTTCGATCTCCACTAGTTTATGATTAATATTTTTAGATATAAGAAATTATTCAATGAAGTCTCATAGCTCCATAAATAGACTTTCGATTTATGAAGTTACAAACAGATATCCACTTTTAAGCCTAAAAATGAATTGGCTCGCGAGTCATTAGCAGCGTCAGCTTGTGAGCTTAAACAGGTTGAGGTTTTGCCAAAATTTGGCTCAAACTTGGTTTATTAATCAAAGTGGATGGATTCAAACAAGAATTAAGTGAGTTGAGTACTTGGATCCATCCATATGTAAGTAATTATTCTAAAAAAATCATATACGTTTTTAGTAATTTCTAATTATTAAGTTTTTCGATCTTCCAGCAGATGGAGATGGTGCATCTCAAGCATCAGTTTTCGAAATCTCATTTATAATTTTTTTTTTACATTTAAAATACTCATTATGTTGAAAAGAAGGATAACTCATTCACTAAATTTATCTACAAAATAAGTTACATTATTTAGTGATATGGATAAGATCACCACCATATCATCCATCCTGTGGATGATATGGTGGTGATCTTATCCATATTAAAATGATCAATGACTTATTAAAGTATTAACTATATTATGAATATTTTCCTTATCATTATATATATGCCAATAAGAACGATGTGTGTTGTAATCCAATTATGTTCATTTGGACTCGTGAGTTAACTGACCATGGGATGCTAACTCTTAGTTAAACGAATTGGTCTCGTATGAGCTCCAAAGAAACGTTATTATTATTACTTTAAGAGTTGATGAAGAGCATAATAGAAATACTTTATAATCCCCTCGCCTTTCTTGCCTCCTATGTGATTAACAAGTATGTAAAGATGGTTTACTAAGAAAACATCTAGTTTTTATGTACAACATTATACAACAATACTAATCAATGAATCCGAAATGAATACGCACAAACTAAGCAACCAAAAGATTATAATTTATTATTCTCTAATTGATTATATTCAACTTGATTTTGACTGGAGTACCCATTTTTTATACTTGAAACATGATTAACAATACCCAAACTCAATTTAAATTTATCCAACAGGTGTAGTTACCTAAAAAAAAAAAAAATCAATCTACTATCATAATTTTTGATAATGGGTGTGATACTCAGTTATTTTTTATTTGTCCAAGAGAATTCTTTTAATATTGTCTTTGGAGTCCAAGAGAGAAAGATGTAGTTTGGGTTGACGTGTAGTATGAATTGTGGAAGAGGGTCATATGGAATTTATCCATTTGAGATATCCTCTATTGCCTAATTACTTAAATATCTATATCTAATCAAGCTCGATTCAAAGTAAATACCTCATAATGAGAATTTTTTTTCCACACTCAATTAAGTAAAAACAAATCTACGACAATTAAGTCGAGTAAAATAAATCCAAAAATCAGAAGAAAACAAACATTTGCATGTACCTACAAATAAAACTAAATCAGAAAAAAGGATGTATAGCTAACTAAGAACCTCAAAAGACAAGTCAAAAATGAAAGTGGTAGAGGTTCTCTAAGTGGAGTTTGAAGGAGCATACGATGACAACTCTACTAACACTTACTTCAGCTCAGCTCAATAGATACCATCGTGGAAAAAGGATATAATCCATGACCAGTTCAATTTTTCGATGTGAAATCACCTTTTGTCTTCCAAAAAAAAAAAATTATATACTTGTGTACTATGAATTTTCGATCTCCACTGGCAATATTTTGTCTATGCACGCATCGTCGTCTTCAAAAATCTCTAATAATAATTATATGCAAGTGTCATCGTGATCATCGTCTTGATTATTATGTATTATTATATAATAAAAATAATTTTGATTTATGCCAACTCATTCGCTACGAAGACCGTAATCAAATCAAATATTTGATTTAGGAATCAATTTTCAATTTCTTACTTATCATTGTAATTTAGAAAATATTAATATTTATTTTTTTATTTGTCACTACGAATTAGGAAATGACCATTAAGCGTTCTAAATAAGATGATATCATATTTGTTAACATATTAAATAAAAAATAATATTAAATAAATATAAAATTTTAAAGAATTTTTTTAATGGAGGGGTCATCTACTTCTATTTAAGGGGAGAGATTTCTCTCCATCATTCATTACTTAGTTGAGCCCAACAATAGGAGTAACGAGGAGTTGTATCCTACTAAGGGCCTATCTTTTTGAAGAAAATAAATTTTTTTCTTATTTTAATTCATGTCAAAATTTTTTGTTAGATTAAAATATATTATATATAGTTTTTAAGATATTCTTTCATTCTCTTCTTAATGTTTATTTCTGCAGTTAAAAATATTAAAATTTTATATGTTTTATGTATTAAATGTATGATATATATTTGATATTATAATTTATCTTTTAGTCTTATTTTAAATAAAACTTTCATATTAGTTAAAATATTATTTAAAAATTTTGATTTTTTTATTTGAAATTTAAATGTGTTACTATAAAATATTTAAAATTTGTTTGATTAGATTATGTTGAGATTAGGCATGAAAGAATAATTTTTATTTTTTATTAAATTTAAAAGTTATTTTCTTGTATTAAAGTTTATCTTTTAATCTTTATATTTAGTGTTTTTCTGTATATACAAATATTAATTTGTTCAAGAAATTAGATAGAAATTGGGTTGAAACAACCCGCAAGTCTGGCCAAACCGATGGATCAGGCTTTAGCCCACGAGCTAACTAATTCCAACCTAACATGGGCAGTCATGTGTGATGAGTCAGAGACTGACCCAATCTAGTGTGGTGCATGCATAGTCATGTCTAGTATACAATTGTTAGATTTGAACTAGAGGCTAAGCTAGGTCAATATATAGGCTGGCCTAGCTTACCCCAATTGCTAGATTTGAGTCCAACTAGTGATTGATCTAAACCAGATTTGATTAGTTAGATCAATTCAGGGTGATTTTTAATTGGTTAACTTATTCAAGTTTGTTTAACTTATATTGAACTTAATCTAATCTAAATTATACTAATCTATGATGGTTTAAGATTAGTAAATGAGGATTTAAGATCGATTCAACTAAGTTCTAATTAAATCAAGTTCAATTGGACTAATTGAACTACGATTCAACTCAACTGAGGGTTGATTAATAGTATTTGATATGAATTATGTTTGGAATAGATGTTTTGATGTGTTATTTCATCCCGATATAGATATGACTACTGTGAGATGATGTTACTTCCATGCTGAGGATATGATTCCCTTCGGGGATTAGCAGGTCGTCAGACGTGGCGAGTGGATGGTTCCTTCATCTGCTGTTGGGAGGAACTTATCTCCACTTTGGCAGGTGAGGGATACCACTCCATCCGTTATTGGGAGTGTGATATGAGTTTACCTATATTTGCTGTTGTGAGAACACAAACTCATCCTATAGGGTAAAACATCTCTATTGGTCGTTGGGGGAGTGCTCAGATATTTGATATACACCAATGAGATGATTGATTTTGATTTTATATCCATTTTGAGTTGACTTTTGAGATTTCTACTCAGCGTTGTTGAACTTTATTTATTTTTTATTTTCAAAGCAGCCTTTCACTAGTACTAGATCGAGGCTTAGTGGAGAGTAGACTTTCCTCTACTGTTAGGTAGAGCTACTTGGATGTGCAATCTCTCTCTCACCATGTCTCCTACGCCAGTCAGAGAGAGGCACCTGGATGAGCCTACACCTTCAATAATGAATTAATCGGACCAACTCATCAATCGACGATACACATGAGCCATCACTATAACATATGATTATTCAACATATCAAAAGTTCAGAACTAACTCGAGTCTAACGACGGATCTTGTCACAAGTCAAGCATTGAGAGATTAAAAGGTTCGTCGATGATGTTATAAAATTTACATCGAAAATGAGTTTAATAAAAGACTATATGATAATTAACTTAGTAAGTTGAAAGATTTAAATAATAAAAAATATTATGAACTCAAGACGATCATCTTTGACATCAATTACATCGAATAATCCATAATTATTTGATTGTGGAGGTATTCATCAAACTATCGAATATTAAGATTATCACACAAAGGATCACATAGATGTCAAATGTTCCTAATTGGCATGTGGGGATGAGTGAGTATCCATGATGATATCAAATCAATGTTCATAATAAATCATTTGATCGATATGTCAAGCCGATGAGATGTCTAATAGAACATGGACACGCGATCCTCATTAATTGAGCTGTTAATTTATTTACCTGATGTGACTTTACATTAAATGAGGAAATAATATCGTACTCAATTAGTGTGCATCAATAGCTACCCATAATGATTCAGTCTTCAGCAATTGATTGACAAATATGTTAGGCTCCGCAAAAGGAATAATGTGTGTAAGAGTAACGTATCCACTTTGTCGGATTCATATTAATCAATAGAAAAAGATTTCTTTCAAAAAACATAAAATTGTTTATTTGTCGTTTTTATATTTCCTTTATCCCACATTGCTAATTAATTAATTTTTAAGACTTCAATTTATCCCACATTGCTAGTTACCTAATTTTCAAGATCTAAAACTAGTATAAATAAAGGTCTATGAAATCATCAACAAATAACATCTTCAATTATTGTAAAGGCCTTTACCAGGAGTTAGATTTTTCACCATCCTTTATAAGGTCAGTTTACTAGATACCTTTTTAATAGTATTTTTTAAATTTTATTTTTATTCTATGCTATTCCGAGTTAAGAAATATTATTCTGCTAATCAATTAGTAGGGTGTTGAGAATTAATATAGATCAAAATTCTAATCAAATCGGATATAACAGGACATGTCTAAGATTGAAGTCTATTTCGTTCGACTATAATTTTTTATAAATACTTTTTTGCTTTTAACGATGGCGAACTCAACAAAAATTTATGCAGACCTCACACCTTATTTCTCCTTCTCGACAAACTAAATAGCAGGAATTTTGGAAAAAACAGATTACTTAATTTACACACAATGAGCTCCATATATTGGAAATACATTATTTTCCTTTATTTTCATTTAATATAATTTCAGGCTATTGTTACTAGTGTCTTATGAGTTCTTTACGTTTACAAAATTTTAAGATACAATAAAATGAATAGTATCGTTGCAAAAAAAGAATGATAATACAATGAGAATATAGAAAAAAATTCATAATACTTCACATACAAATTTGATGACGTTTAAGTTCAAGTTAGTAATAATATAACCATCAAGCTTCTATAAGAATTTATATCGTTTATCACTACGAAAGCTTGTAATGATGTAAATTGGTGAAGATTAATAGATATTAAGTAGGATATCAATTCAACCTAAAAAATAAAAATTTATATTATGAGCCAAGACTAATATATGTAACCCGACTCTTCCAATCATTAGTATTTTAGGACCAACATCTCAAGATATCTCTTTACCTCACACACATGAATATTTTCAACATCGTCCCCTGTTTATACGAGTGTTTAAGGTCTTTCCCTTACTCTTAAGGATTTATACTTTGAGTTTATATATATATTTTTAACACTACAGGGTGGTTCACTCTTTCGCATCTACCCATAGTGGTGCGACTCATATTTTTCAATCGAACAGTAGACTAAATGACTCAAATCTTTTTCTTTTTTTTGCTTTTTTTTTAACTCATTTAGATCAACCTTTTGTCCATCTAGATACCATGTCAAAGATCTTGTTCTAATGAGTCTGAGTTAAATTAGTTAAAGTTAATATATATTAGATGACACTAATCCAAAGATAACTTTTATCATATCTACTATTTGGTAGGTGTACCATATGCCGCAATCCAATAGCTAATATATTAGTATGAAACCATTTGCCTAAGATGTTTAAACCCAAGTTAATATTAATATACCGAGTGAGATCCATTCGAAGAACACGGGGACTAGTTGAAGTAATGAGCCTCCCATACGGGGAGACTCATTACTTCAATTGGGATACTAAAAAATTCTTTCATTTTTCAGTTGAGAATGAGATAGATTGTTTCCAATTAGTCATTGAGGATACACAAACAAATTCGAAGCTAAAAAGGGTTGTCGTTTAACCAGATAAGTACTCTGTCGAGGTAATTATGTTAAGTTCATTATGTATCATACAATAAACGAATATAATTTTATAAATCCTTTCAAAATAGTTGAGGTATTACACTCGTGTAGGGCTAATGCAATGAATCATCTCCAAATATTTCAAGAATAACATGATATCTAACAAGCTTAATTCGTGGGTCCTTATAAGCTAATTGATGTAATCTTCTAGCGAACCAGCTATAAAGCGTTGAGAAGAAGAGATTTGGAAGAAATCATAAAAGAGAAGAGAACCAAGAAGAAAATGAAATTTATTGGACCCTTATCTGATGAGGTGTTGACCAACACCTCCTCCTCTAAGCAGCAAAGGCAATAATGGAATCACTGCTCTCTTCTCAATCATTCTATGCCTTTCTTTTTTTTTGGGTTTTATATAATTGAGTATGATAATTCCAATTTATAGATCTAAATAGAACTTTGACTCCTACTTGAATAAGTTGTTGCACTATCTTCATCTAACATAGAGAAACTCTAGTATCATTAATTTCCATGATGAATAAATAACTTCCAAATAAAACCAAATGGATATCGAGATAAAATAACAAGAGAACCTATCACAAATGTAAGTCGTAAAGATTCTATACGTGGAGAGTTTTCTACCTTTGTTATCCTCATTGGTCACTGATGAGCATATATTTCTCGATACATCTTTATTTGCTATACCAAACTTCATATTTTGTAAGTAGTTATTGATACACTTATACTTGTCCATATAAGAGCTAAGTATGTTTTCTATCTCTCCTTTCATGTCGTAGTCCTGTATGTAGAATCAAGCGGATTTTTAGTCGGGGTGTATCGTCTTACGAGAATACAGTATGGTATAGTTAAATCAAAAAGAGATATGTATAATAAAAGTATTTATCCCAAGCAATAATCCTAGAATCCCATCCGTTTTCTAAATTTGGAGAAGTATCAATTTTCAAGAACATATCTTATGATATGTTAGAAATTTATAAATTTATGAAATATAAGATGCTCGTTAAATAATAGGAAACTAATGTTTACTTATACAACTATGGCATGATTCTAAATTTCATTCAAACAAAAAATATTTTTACATTCCTTAGCACATGAATGAAAGAAAGTAACTGAACTTTTGTTCATAGGATAACCCAAAAGAAAATTCACTTATATTCCAAATTTTGGAATAAATCATATCCGTTTCATATAAGAATAAATGATCAGATGAATCGAAAGCGTTCTGCACCAAGAACTTTGTACCATGGACATAACTTAGTTATAAATGAACCCTGGAAAGTAACGCAAGCAATAGTGAAGAAATGGAAAAAAATGTCAAAATATATGAAATAAAGTTTAAATCAGATTAATTTTACTAAATTGGATTAACGATCAAGATGAACCGTTTTAGAACTCCACCATGATCTTGAATATGAATTCATTCCAATTCCGATTTGAAATTATTTTATACTTAAATAAAAAATCCAATAAAAATCTATATCCAAATTTGAATGAATTCATCTATCTAATTCTCTATTTGAAGTTATTTTATGCTTAATAAAAATGATGTCTAAACGAATTGGATAGACTTAGGGAAAAGAGAAAAAAGATAACATGCAAGTTATGCTATCATTCCAATACTTATCGATTGTTGTGGGAGAGGGAGAGCATAGTTTTAGAACTAAAAGAAATTTCAAATAGCAACGATCAAAAAGAATTTTTAAAAGTTAATGTAAGATTTGATATGGTTGGACAATTCATATCTATATTCATAGAAAAAAGTTAATTTTTTTTTAAAATTATACGATACCTCTATCAAATAAACCTCGAAAAATCAATATATTTTGTTACCCCCTCCAAAGAACACAATCTCTAAACACCTTAGAGAGAAACTTAATAGCATTCAAAAGTATTCATCACATCTTATCTTTTCTCACAAAAACCTAAAATACATAAAATATTTACCAAAGGACCAAACTCTACTTTATAGGGTTTTTTTTCCTGTCCTCGTGTGACGAGCTTAAGAAATCTTAAAATAAATCAATTTTGTTCCCAATGAGTGATGTACCTACCATATCCTATAATTTGCTAAGCTTTATATATATATATATATATATATGTACGAATTTTTTTCAAGGAATTCTAATAGTATTAGAATATCAAAAATACTTATCATGCTTATAGATTGATGAATAAAAGTTTGGTTTCATGTCGACTTGTCTGTTCTTATTATCAAAAGCGGTGGATGCGTCAAAGTCTGGTCTCAAAAGATTGCTGAGAGCCCCCACAATGGATTCGTGGGAAGAGAACCTCACATCAACTTTGTCGTGACTGCTGCGTGGGTTACTGTGACATTGCACTGCTCATAAACTATCGCAAGAGTTGGCATCCTGCAATCTAAAACAGCTGAGTGATACAGCTTTCTTCTCCCACGTCTCATATGATTAAGATTCCGTCTTCCGGAATGTGACAAATGACTCCAGCTGTTGCTGTTCTTAGCTTCTCCTCCATCTAAAGCTGCCAACAAATCCATATTACGGACGGACACACATTCACCGAATTCTTATCCGACACTCCACCCCAACTCTCTGCCACTCAAGTCTCCTCCTCCACTGCCGCCTCTTTCCTGTAGCTCGGTATCTGGCTAGCTTTCATGCAAGAGCTGCATGCGAACCACACACAGAGACTGCCATCGATGGAGGAAGAAGAAACGGGGGTGGCGCAGCACCGGAAGTTATTTGGACTTTTCTCTTGCTGGGGAAAGCTCCGGCTGGCGTCGCTGTGGCGAAGCCTGAGGCGCTGCGGAAGCCGGCGAGGACGGCGGGGCCGGCTGTACGTGAAGCCAGGGAGTTTCAGGTATGACCCGCTGAGTTACTCGCAGAACTTCGATGATGGTGGTCGGGATGGAGACGAGGAGTGGGGTTACCACCGCGTGTTCCCTTCGAGGTTGGCCGCCGTTCATCCTCCGACGCCGCCGAGCGGTCCTACTTGAGCTCGAGGATGGCCGGACAAGGTCCGAGAGTCTTCCTCCTCTATGATTTCTCTCATGCATTGGTGGGTGGTAGATACTAAGGTTTACAGGATGATGACACTGTAATTATTTACTGATATCAGACAAATGTTGTTACCAGTACTACTACCCCATGAATGACTCATGAATAGTACAACATATGTCCATGTTTTGGATCCTAATAATGTAACTATTTGATATTACGACATTATTTGCATTGTGTTACGGATGCATGTCGTTAATTTCTTTTTCCTTTTATTTTGTTTCTCGTCCCGAGGTTGTTCATCTTGAAGACATGATGAGGTTATTAGTACTCTCAAAAACAAATAATATATGATTATTTAGATTTTCAAAAGTCAACTAGCCGCTATCTTTTCGGACTTTTTAATGTTTTTATAATCGCATTTCGACTCGAGAATTTTAATCCAATTTACTTTCCAAGATCATGAAAAGATGTACTCTCAAAGGAGCTACATCATCATCTACAAGCATTCCTATCCGCTGCAATTAATTCATTCTTCATCTTCTTCCGCTGCTGTCGCCGTTGTTGCTGCCGCCATATGTGCGTGCATGTCCACCGTTTTGAAGGATGAGTAACACATACTCGAGAATGGATGGCCTCGCAGATAGGAGAGGTCTTAGTTTCGTTCGAGTTAGAGGTCCCCAGCGAATCCACCACCGTCACCCGTTGGTCCTCATCTCGATGACACACCATTGAAGTGAGTGTACATCCGACACAGCAAGATCCAAGTTCTTGGATTTGACGTTTCTGTCTCGTAGTAGTTGAATTCTTTGTGCTGCGATACCGACACACAACCATCCGATGTGCGGAGCATTGAATCCTTCCTTCCATCCACATTCAAAGCTCCATCAACAAACGCAATCTAGTAATCCAGAGTCCTGAAAAGGAAGTTATTTAACATTCACAGATTACTATGTATCATCCTCTGACTTAAAGTTCACCATTCGAGTAGGACTGGCACTTTCGCATGTCTTCTTGCATAGCAAGCTGAATTAGATGCATTTATTTCATGTCCTTGGAAGAAAACTTGTAGAGGTGAAAAAGAAATGTTGACTGCAGCATGGGCTCCAATCTTATTCATATGATTAAGGGCCAGGAACTCAATGATGATCCTGCTGTGCCCAACTTACTGATGACCATTGTTCTCACTACATAGATTTATGTAGTGACAACGCCAGTAACTCTTCTTTTGCATGCTGCATCATATAAACTGCGGTCTGTATTCTCCCATTACAGAAGACACAAGAATAAGCTGTCTTCTCCGGTTTCTCATCATTGTCATTCTTATACAAATGCTACGAATAATACATTTACTTTTATTCTCTGCCTCTCTCTTCTTTTCTTTCTTATGGAGCCAGTGATGAGTGACTGATGCAATCAGGTAGCTCAGTGCAGTTGCAGTACTTACATGTTCTACTGCATGATGAATGAAGGTAACCAAAGGCCAACCCTCTTGATTCCTCTCCTATTCCTGGGACTTCATCTCTATGTGGGCTCATGCATTCTGCTTGGTGTTTGACCACACAAGAGACCCAGTCAACATATCACATGACTGAGATTCTAAGTGACCAAAGAGAACATTTTTATTTCATCTTGTATCATATGCATATAAATATGCAACTATACAATTGGGTGCAATACTAAGTACAAAGTAAATTGTAGTGTAAAATTGCTATACAAGTTAAGCTGTTACATACTTTTTCTTGGGAACTGATGTCACTGATATGCTCAAATAGATGTCACTCCTCATTCCTCAACTCCATGTAAGGTTGGGAAGATAGGGAGGGGTTGCATCAACCATCTAAACTCACATGCAACAGGAGCATGAATCCACAGACCTTGAAGTACTTACTAAAAGCATTAATACATACATATATATATATATATATATATATATATATAATACAAAATCTAGAAGGAACTCTACCATAGATATGAGTGGACCAAGATTCTCCATGAAAACAAAAGGAAATTGATGAAATAACAAATGACCACATAGATACTGATGCAAACTCTCCAATGTGCTCTCCTCCTTTCCCCAAAGTCAATATATATTATATGTTGCTGACCATGTGATGCACCATATAACAATCGAAACCAATGAGGCTAATAATTGTTGCTCCACATGGTAGTTAAAACAGTTAATCTACCTACCACAGAAGGATGCTATGTGGTATGTCAATCAAATGAGGATAGAGAGAGAAGGTGAGAAGAGACTACTGGACTGAGTCATGTTGTTGACCACCCCACATTTGACTACCAACATTGGACTGTGATACAATTTATGATCATGAAGTGTTCTTGAGCAAATGCAGCACCTCAAATGATTAGATTAGGATTCGGTCGTTGGACTGCATCGAATCGCACCAGCTTGATGCCTTGATGATCATGTGGGAACCCATGGATTCGTGATTAGGGTTTGTGGGCATCAGAGTTCATGTGGAGGCAACAAATCCATGTAAACGGAAGAGAAGATGGAGAATCCAATTTGTTAAGCATCACCAACCCCCTCTGCTAATCATCAACCAGAATCGACAAGTGTTATCTTTATGGCTCCCCCCCATTTTTAGTGGTTTAAGAACAGTGGAAGAGCCCACCACGGCTGTTTGATGAAGAATAACACATATTGTAATCGAAGGAAATCACAAAGCTTTTTGAGAGATAACATTCTTTCCATCACCCTTTCGAGCTGCCCTTCCTAAAAGGCACGCATCAAAGCGTTTGGGAAGCCACAAAGAAGCTCATCAAACACTAAGCCTCTAATTCTTCGCCAACTTTTCGCCACGAGCACAGCGCTCCTCGGTGGGCTTCTCATGGCTTCGCTTAGTTTAACCTAAAAGCTGTAAGCTGCCATCGCCGACCATGGGGTTTTCCTTGATGTGCGACCCGACCCCCCCCCCCCCCCATCAACGCTTGAACAAGGGGGGATTCGGATACGTGGCCATGGCGTTCTTCCACCATTTGTCTTCCGAGCGTACTTCCCCAGCCAACCATGCAATGAACAGTTGCAGCCAAATGTTCTCGTGCTAAAGGTGGGAAGTACATATGATTCTGCTGCTCGTTTCGAGGCCCGTGGAGGAGGAAGAGATTGATCAAGAAGCACCACTGCGTACTCTACCTATCCATTTAGGCAGGCATGAAAGGGAGAGTCTCTCAGGAGATCGAGGTCTCTTGCACATGCTCTCGAACAAAGAAGTGGAAGAACTCCTCCTGGATCACCTTCAAAGCTGCAGTGCTACAGAGTGCATGCATGCAGACCCCTATTCCCATATGCTTCCTTGGTGAATGGACCAATTACTATTCATGTTGATGTTGTGCAGGATAAACAAACGTCTGATTCCCTGTAATTTATGATGACTACTGAAGCAAATTCATGAACCTCCATTTCTCTATTTCACTATTTTTTTTATGGTATTATCACACCCAATTGTCACAGTCCCACGAGATCGAGTTATCAGTCTATCAACTATATTTAATCTATATATCGAATCTTTATAAATCAATCTTTCTATTTCAGACATGAGATTAAATGAAAGTTTTACACTTTTGGTTCATCCCATTTCAACTTTAAGAATTGATTTTTGCTCTGAAAACTTGGTTTTGTACTAAAATAACTGAAAAAAATAGGAGCTTAAAAGAACACAAGGTACTATTATTGTCAAAAGAAATAAGTATATTAATCACTTCTTTTTCATCTCTTTCATCTTTCTTTGGTGGAAAAGAGGACCATCAAGTGTGGTTGTTGATGGATTCTCTAATGCAAGTAAGCCTAAAGAAAGGCTCAATTTGACCAGTACATGTGCTTGCTTGAATACAGATGAACCATAAATAAAGCTATTCTTTTCTCTTTCTATTGCAGTGTGTGTGTGTGTGGTAGGACTGGGGCCTGTTAAATCATCAGACTTGGTTGAGCTCAAGAGATCAAGCAATCATAAAGAAAAGAAAGGAATAAAATACACGATGTTCTATTGATACAGGATAGTATGAATCGATGTACATAGTCTTAATCCTACAAATCAACAGATTATTTTATTGTATCATGACTCAAATCTAATGAAAGAGAAATGAAGATTATGCAATGGATGTCATGTTCATATTTTATTTTAGTAGGATGGTTGGTGAAAAAGTTCATCTCAACATGAATTTGTTTAGCTAATGAAGCCTTATTTGCACTTGAATCTCCTGAAAGGACTAGAAAAGGTAATAGTTTCTTCCCTTCAATCCTTTTTGCCTGGAAAAAGTGAACAACTTGAACTCAATTCTTTATGTAGTTTTCAATCCCATTATGATGACAAAATAAAAAAAATATCAACCATTATTCAATTTAAAGGATGCAATTTGTGGCAGCAAGCAAAGCAATGCTAAGTTAATCTGTGGCCCTTAGCAGGAACACTGAGTGGAGGGGAATGTTTCCTGGCAAATCAATTGGGAGGTCCAGAAGAGCTCCATGGATTGACATTAATGCAGTTTTAAGTAAAATTTTTGACCCCCCCCCCCCCCCCCCATCATAAAAAATGATCACCCAAACTAAAGAGGGAAAAAAAAAAAAAAAAACCCAGAGGGCTAATATTTCAGCAACATTTATAGTTGCCATCACCTGAAAGTGATTGATCAAACAGTGACTGCCTTGTAATAAGTGCATCATCTCATGGTGAAGACTAATTCTAATTCTCTGTTGAGATTTCTGAGAAATAGTAGTTTGGATGTAACTTTCTGTATCTCAATTGAAAACATAGGGTATTTGAAATAGCAGGCTTAGCAATATCTATAGGTGGTGGTGCTCTTGGCATCCAACAATGGATTTATGTCAAATGCAAAGATAATATATCTACACATATTTAGAAAATGAACACTTACATGTTGTGATCTTTAAATCCTTCCCTTAGAATATCCATAGAAGCCTTGCCTGAGATGCATATTTGAAAGTATGAACTGCCCAATAAGCTTTAAACAAAGGGAGAGAAGAGGCTTTTCACTTGAGAAGGGCCTCTGCACCAACTTCTCACATGCAGCTCTCATGAGCAATGGCCATCACCCCCACCCCCCCCCCCCAACCCTATTTATACACCTCCCCCTTCTCTCACCCTTCCCCACTGCAGCAGCACAAGTTTCCATTGCCTCGTTCTCGCCTCTCCTAAACCCCCTTTCTCCATCACCTTCGCTTTCCAAACAGTTTGCTGTGTTCGTTCCCATCTCCAAAATCCAAATTCCATTGGCAACAAGTGCATGTTCCAACTTGTCTTGTCACTTCTCTGTCTCTGCTTTGTTCCCAACTGCTGCGGTAACCAATACCACATAGACCGCCACGGATGGCCGGCATGACTGACCGGTTGGACTTCTTCTCGGGGAGGTGCGCGTGGGTGAACGGCCCCATCATCGTTGGAGCAGGGCCGTCCGGGCTGGCGGTCGCGGCGTGCCTGAAGGAGCACGGCGTGCCCTCAGTCATTCTCGAGCGCGCCGACTGCATTGCCTCCCTCTGGCAGAAGCGCACCTACGACCGCTTGAAGCTTCACCTCCCCAAGCAGTTCTGTCAGCTGCCCAAGTTCCCCTTCCCCGAGGATTACCCCGAGTACCCCACCAAGAAGCAATTCGTCGACTACTTGGAGTCGTACGCCAAGCACTTCGAGATCAGCCCGCGGTTCAACCAGTCGGTGCAGTCGGCGAGGTACGACGAGACATGTGGGCTGTGGCGCGTGAGGACCGTCGGAGCTGGCTCCGAGGCAGGTAACCGGAGCCACGAGGTGGAGTACATTGGCAGGTGGCTGGTGGTGGCCACCGGCGAGAACGCGGAGAAGGTGGTGCCCGAGCTGGAGGGGCTGGGGGGGTTCGGCGGCGACCTGATCCATGCTTGCGACTACAAGTCCGGTGAGGCCTACCGCGGGAAGCGGGTGCTGGTGATCGGCTGCGGCAACTCCGGCATGGAGCTCTGCCTCGACCTCTGCGACCACGATGCCTTCCCGGCCATGGTGGTGCGCGACTCGGTGAGCGATCATTGCCCGAAAGGAAACAGCTCGATACATACATCCACATTCTCCTCAACGGAAACTTGGTTGATTCACAGGTTCATGTACTGCCGAGGGAGGTTCTCGGGAAGTCGACGTTCGAGCTTGCCGTTCTGCTGATGAAGTGGCTGCCGCTGTGGCTGGTGGACAAGATCCTGCTGCTGTTGGCATGGCTGGTGCTGGGGAACGTAGAGAAGCATGGCCTGAGGAGGCCTTCCACGGGTCCCCTGGAGCTCAAGAACACACAAGGACGAACCCCTGTTCTCGACTCAGGGGCTCTCGCCAAGATAAGGTCCGGCGACATCAAGGTAGTCCCTGGCATCAAGAGGTTCTCCCCCGGAAGAGTCGAGCTCGTCGACGGAGAGGCCCTCGACATCGATTCCGTCATCTTGGCCACAGGATACCGCAGCAACGTGCCTCAGTGGCTTCAGGTACCAACCAAGATTCTCCACTGTTTCAGACAATTATGAGAGAGACCAATGGAGGTGTGTGGGATGGTGCAGGGATGTGATTTCTTCTCCAAGGATGGGTTTCCGAAGACCCCATTCCCAAACGGGTGGAAAGGGCAGGCTGGGCTCTACGCGGTTGGCTTCACAAGGAGAGGCCTCGCTGGTGCTTCCTCGGATGCAGCGAGGACAGCCAAGGACATCGGAAGGATGTGGAAGGAGGAAACCAAGCCCGCGAAGCGACCCGTCGCCTGCCACAGGAGATGCATCTCGCAGATCTAACGGCAATGTCTGGTCGCCTGCTAATTTTCTCTCTTTCCGGTTTCGGTGTGAATGAGATGGACCGTCCGTAGGGGTAGAGTTACGTCGAACAGTTGGAGTGCATGGAGCCCTCTCTCGATGGAGCCCAAGTTTTGCAACAGGAATGGGCCTACTGTACAGAGAAATGGTGGTTGATGATGAGGCTTCTCTCACTTTTGTGCACTTTGTAGACCGCTTCAACGCAATTTAGTTTCAACGGAAACGAGCATTACCACATTATTCCTCTCAACTCAATTTGATCCCCACCGTATACACCTCTCTTTTCTCTAACCAAATTAGAACAAGAACAAACCTGGTTATGTTTCATTGATCTCCATAAGGCTGATCGAGTACAATGGACTGCACAGTAAGTAGTAGTAGCAGTAGTACACTGCAGATACTGCAACCTTCATTGATTGATTATTTTCTGACAAGGCAAGGTTCTCAGTTGCAGCAGAGAAAGAGCCCCCACTAGCCAACCAATTCATCTCAAAACCTTCGATCTTGTTTCCTTAGGAGATCCAAACATCAAGTATTCCACTCCTCTGAACAATTCAAACCCTTCCTAAAAGTTGTAGCCGCCTTTTCACTATTGATGATGCCCTCCTATTTCCTCCACCACCACCACCTCATATTCTACCATGTACTACTACTACAATGCATGTAAGAAGCATATCCCATCCCAAAGTGCTGTGTTAGCTCAGTTCTCTATCCAAGTTCTTTAGTGTAGAAACCCTGACCACATTGTGAGACCTTTTCCTCAGCTCTGCTTCCATACCGAGGCGTCATGCAACTCTACTGGACCATTGTTGATGCCACAACTGATCATGAGAAGGATACATACCCTTTTCGTTCATGGGTTCTGATAAGTCTTTACATCACAACCCACGAGACTCACACATGGTGTGGCCTACACATCTCCCTCCTTCCTCTGCCTCACTGACCTCAGGTGGGTGGGCAAACTCTCGGACCAAATGGCCGTACCAGCATTCATGGATGTGTCTGCACCATTATCGCCAATTTGAGCTGCTTGGCTTGAAGGTTTGATGATATGATTTAGGAGCTGAAAATGAAAATTAGCATCAATAGCATCAGAGTATGATCGAGATGGTGCCATGCTTAGGATGGAAATCCTATTAGTAAATATCTTGCTAATCCTTTCTACTTGTATCCTTGCATTCCAACATTTGCTCCGAAAAATACTTTTTCAATTAACAATGCTTTATGGAATCATAACCTCATTTTCAATCCTTATCAAAGTTTAAGATATCTTTCAACAATTCAAAGAGACCCATATCTGTTATCAGTCTACTTTGTGATACTAAAATGCAACGTGAGATGTCACAATTGCAATTTAATATTTTCTTATGATTGATTTTGCTTTCTGTTCCTCTAAATATATGGGAAACCTCACCATGTTCTTATTTGTAGCCTTTCCTTTTCTTCTTTCCTATTTCAAGCCTTTTTTGAAGAATACACCAAGCAAATCCCCAGATATGGAGAGGAAGAGGGATTTCTTTTTCCTCTTCCCCCCACCCCCCTTATCTAATAATAACTGGCTATTGTGTGGCAGTTTAATGCCAAATTCAGTTGGAGGCTCAAAAAAGATCATCCAATTCGTCATTTGTTAGGATATCAACATCAAAGAGATGCATCTGCTGTTTCACCAGCCTCCATAGAGAAAACAAATGTTTACTTGCCTGCAATTTATATCAGTGAAGAACTTTTTAGTTTATGTGCAAAGCAGTGGCAGAACTGTAGGGGTTCAGAACAAAACCTGTTTAAGATGCACAGAGAGGTAATGGATAAAAAGAAATAATTATAGTCCATAATTTCTGTTGAAAACATTACAACCCATACAAGCATCTAAATTGATCTGAACATAGCTTTAAAAGAAAATGTTGCAGAATTGAAGCGTTTAAAGGCCTTGTCCTTCATGTCTTGCACTAACAAATCTTACCCACCTAAACCCTTAAAAGAACCTGTGAACTCAAATTTCTGGATGTCCTCAAAGATGAGGAATACCTCTGAGGAATCTCTAAACTTATACGATGCATTATTTTCTTTAAGTGAAATTTATATTGTTCACTTAATAAAAGAAAGGTTTCTGCATAGAATTTTGATTTTTTTCTCTCTTTTTAATCTTGACAAGTGAATAAACCATTTAGCTGTAAGTATAATTTTTTATTAGACAAGTTCTCAAATCTTGTTGAAAGTCAAATCAATGTGATATATGCAGAATACTTTCACACCATTGCATTACAACACAGAAAAATACATAATGAGTCTTGTACTTTAGATGCCCTTGCTATGGCAATTTAATTGTGAAAAAGAAATGGTTTATGACAACAATATTGGCTTTGACAATAGTAGCGACATTATGTTGGCTACTTTCTTATACAGAAGCAAATTGTACCCAAATTTTACCAAAGCATTTTAAAAACTCCCACTCAGAGTTGTCTCATAAGCTCCCAGTGACAAGAATTAGTAGAGAAAAAAAGGGCTTCTTAAATGATGACAAGGTCTTAGCAGACAGGAGATGTCAAATGAAAGTAAAATCAACAAAAGCATAACCAGCATTAGTGTAATGTATCTGATGAAGTGAGAATTTACAGAGATGGAGAAAGTGAAATTACTGAGCTTTCAGATTTTGGAGAGAGAGACTTGGTAGATAAAGTTCTAAGAGAACAAATGAAGCAAGGCATATCACTCTGAAACTGACTTCCTAGTGTCACATTTCATTTCTTTACTACTTCGGCAGGAGGAAAGGGACCACATGGACCCACTCCATGATGGGAGGAGAGAGACTGGATACTCCATCCAGGACTCTCATGCCTCAAGATCATAAAAGGGTCCCACTGCAGATGGCAGACAAATCATGTGATTGAACATTCTTCTACAATGCCACAGCTGACATGGACATCAGCTGCAAATGGCCTCCACACAGACCCCACCTATGTACTGCTACATTGAATTGGTGGACCAATCATCCCTTCCCTGTGGAGCTCTGAGGTTGCCTAGCATTAAGGTTGAGAAGACTTGAAATGTAGTCCATTTAATGCTCCTGTTAAACCATATATTCGGGTCCCATGACAAGTGATAACTCAGACAATGTTATTCCAAGGGAACACCCATGTGATACTCTCATCTCCCAGCATTTAAGCACATACTCCCACATTGTTAGTAGCTGCTTGTCATGAGCCAATTACATGTTGAGCATATTTTGATTGCAATCACATTCTGTCAGAGCACACGTGGGTTTGGGTGTTGCTGATGGCATAAATAGTATGTTATCACTCACACTGCCATGCTTGTTGAAGTTAATGAATCCATTGTTGCTAGCAGCAACAGGTTTTCTAACATTGTCGGTGCAGGCCTCTCAAAAAGAAAGCCCGATCCAGTTTTTCTTAATGTTCTTTTTATTGTGAATAGAAATAAATATTTCACCATTTGTGTTTAACAATGACACTGCACCTAACTAGTGTTAATCATCTGGATATCACACTTTAAAAATAAACTGACTAAAATGCAGGCATCAGCAAGCACATACCTTCCCCGAGCGGTGAGCAGGTTAAACATACCAATAGTAAGATTTCCTATAGTCATCAAATTTTCACAACTGATGATGATGTGTGATGGCAATATAAGTTTTTTCATGCATTCTGCCAAAAGGAAGAGAGAAGTGTCAGACTATAAAACAAGGAATACATAAACACCATATGAACAATCTATGACAAGTGTCACCAATATAAAAAGTGATAATCATCACAATGGATTGCTTATTCATATATACACTCCAGATCAATATTGTTATTCTGCTAAAGACTGCATTTGATGAGCATATGCATCCCTACCAAAAGAAATAATTAGTGGGAATGTGTCCTCAATTATGACTTCCTAAAAAAGATCCATAGTAATGAAAACGACAATTGTTTTGTATAAATTTACAGTTCAGATAATTGCATGAAAAAGAACAAATATCGCACAATGATAATATAAATTACTTTTTATTATATTCTCTTAGGTTCAAATACAAACAGTTAGCAAATTTGGCACATAAATGTAGAATGCTTCCACCTGCCAACCACTTAAGCTAAACATCTGATAAGACAACCAAACAACAGGGAAATTCCGCATGATAGGAATTATTCTATTGAATCAATAAACATATCAGAATCAGCGATATAAGGGTTCTCATGACTTTCCTCTGAAAAAAGAAACAGAAGATATCAATATAATGGAATACATACGTGTTACAGTAAAGTACTTCTCAATAACATTAACTTGTTCTGGTTTAAAAGTTAGTTGACATCGACTTGGTTGACTTCAAGCCATGTAGGATACAAGTTCAGAAAATTATTGTGCATCTCCAATTATACTCTTCCTTCAGGCAGGTAGCTGCAGAGGTGTTATTACATCACCTGTTCAAGAAGAGTACCATTCCCATCTTACATCAGGGATTTAGTGATAAAACCTCCTTGGGAAATTAGAGTAAACTCAACGTTAGTTGGCAAAACAGACGAATTAAAATGACCGAAATCATTTATTAGTCCACTCAAAACTAACCAAATTCTCTATATCATGACTACAAGACATACATGCATCACTGACCAATATTATCCTTCCCCTTACAATTATTTGGTAAAAAATGCCATTGTTTAAAATCAGAGAATCACAACAACTCAAGAAAATAGAACTTTTTGGTTCAGAAAGTGGTAGTGCTGCAATACATGTATGTCTTCACATTCTTAAGCAGGAAGTTCACTTGCTAAATACAACAAAAACAAGCTGTAATGTCCAACTCTTTAGTTTCAGCTAGATAGATCTTCGCCATCATTAAGCTCTATAAGAATAAAGAGCAATATCCTTAGTTATATTAAGAGCAATCCGTATGGGTTTAGATTTTGATATTACAAGTTATGGTCATTAGTCTAAGTATTTAGGCAAATCAGATCATGAACTATGATATTTAACAAGGCCTGGTCTCATCTCAGAATTTAGAGAAAATACATATACTATGTTAAGCAATAGCCCACATCCAATGTGCAACTATTTTTGGGATATTATAATTCTCTCCAACTCAAATATGTGACATTCTTGTTAAGACTCAAGTACACATGAAGACATTTGTATTACAGGGATCCCAAAATAATATAAGATTCTGGACATATCATGGCTCACCATGCAGATGCCACCATCCATGGTGCTTCTCTTCTACGAACTAAAGATTAATTGAAATAGGCAATAGATCAAGATAACATATTTGTCATGACTCAGACAATAACCAAATCTGCCAAGCCACCCCAAAGAGATATCCAGAAGGTGCTTCTGGAGGTGAGTAGTGATCTTTATACTATCTCAAGCTAAAGTCTAGACATGCTAAAGAACACGATTTTTTTACTGTTTCATGCTAAAGAACATGCAGTTTGAAATTAGTGTTTGCAGTGAAGATATTAGCAAATGATGTAAAGTCTCCAAATCCATCCATTCCTTATAATAGATAGCTATTATTTTTTCATAGATATCAAGCAGATAGCACACAACTTTGAAATTATGTCATTTTAGCATTACCATTTTCAACAAAAATATTCACTGATTGAGTTCTAGCAATTTCATAGTGTGCATCAACATAAGCAATTATCTGAGTACCAACTATTCTTGTTTTGCAGAAACAAAAAGAGAACTTGTCGCTTATGTACATTTTCTTAAAGTAATTCACATTTACAAAAGCTATTTAGAGGAATTGCTATTGCACACTAGTTTGAAAGTAGGTTAATATTAATGTGACCACATTCAACAATCATGTTCATTGATAGAAATCTAGCAATTACTCTTGCTACATATAAACATACCTGGAAAAAATTGATTTACAATCTTATGAACTACAGAGCAACTTCTGTCAGTAATCCGCATCTTTGTGAATACCAGCACCAATGAAAAGATCTAGCACCAGAAGCACCTGCAGGATTATCCACAGATGAGAACTAAACCAGACTCATCCAGTGCAAAGTCAGGGAGTTTTTTGGTTGCATTACTTATATCTGGACACCAATAAGGCATGTAAAGATGAGTCCTCTAAACAGTAACCCAACTAGAGCCAAGCATTTTCTTCAATCCTTTTTCTTTCATCTTCGTCCTTACTTGAGCCACAAAATCCCATTTCTCAGATGAGGCATGTAAGTTTGAAGCTGACACAAAATTTGAAGGGTTGTCAGGTTCCAACTGAATAAGGAAATTATAAGCCAAATCTTGCATTTTTTGGTCATTGTGAATCACTGAAGCACCAAAAAGAGCACCCCAAATACTAGGGGAGGGTGCAATCTGCATTGAATTTATAAAATCCAAAGCATGATCCAGCTGGCCTGCTCGACCTAACATGTCAACCATGCAAGAGCAAATTTCAACAGTAGGCATAACCGCATGATTCTTGACCAAAGAATTATAGATCTCAAGACCTTCCATTGCTAGGCCACCCCTAGAACAAGCTGATAAAATAGCCAAACTCGTTATATGATTAAGTTTGAAATTAAGACTACTTAATTTTCTAAATAAAGTAATAGCTTGATCTCCCTTGCCATGGATTCCATAACATGATATCATCGAGCTCCAAGAGATGATATCTTTCTTCCAGGACTCATCATCAAAGATGCATCTTGCATGATGCACGGTTCCGCATTTGGAGTACATATCAATTAAAGCATTATTCAAAGAAGTCTCACTATTCAACCCCAATCTGATGGCAAAACCATGAATCTGCTTTCCTTCTACCAAGCTAGCAAGCAATCCAACTGCTGGTAGGATAGTTACCAAAGTGATCTTGTTTGGCATTGTACCATCTCTCAGAGTCATCTCTTGAAAAAGCTTAAGAGATTCCACATACTCTGCATTCTCAACATACCCAGCAACCATAGCTGTACAGACCACCACATTATTTGAACTGATACCATCAAAAACTCGCCTACCCAAATCCACTCGCCTCACCCTTGAATACATATCTATTAGACAACTCCTTACATGGAAATCAGAATCCATATCCAAGCTATTTCTCAAAATAAAGCAATGTATCTCCTTCCCACGCTTCTGGCTCCAATCATCAAAACCGCACCAAGTAAGGATAGTAGATATCGTGAATGAATCTGGTTTCATGCCTTCTGATTGCATCTGCCTCACAAGTTCCCACATTCCTGCCACGTCTATGACATCCACCATTTCAGCCAATTCCAGAATCAAAGCATTCCAAGAAGCCACACTTCTTGCAGGCATTTCATCAAATAGGCAGTAAGCATCAGTTGCGCACTTGCATCTGAAGTACATTAACATCAGCGAATTTGAGAGTATCGTGTCAGCGTCAAAACCGAGCCGAATGGCGAGGGAGTGGACCGCCAGCCCGGTTCTCAATTCAGCGAGCTCGGCGGCGGCCTTAGCGGCGATTGAGAGGGAAAATTGGTCGGGCGAGAGCCGGAGACTCAACTGGTGGAAGAAAGAAACGGTTTCGGCGAAGAGGCCGTTGCGGGAGAAGGCAGCAAGGAGAGAGTTGTGGAGGAAAAGGTCTGGCTGCTGATGGTGGCGGAAGACTAGAAGTGAAAGGGAAGGAAGGCGGAGAAGCGAGTATGCAGAAATGAGGGCAGAGGAGACAAGGGGGTGGCAGCGAAGGCCGACGGTGATGGAGGCGGCGTGAGACTGGCGGGCGAGAGGAAGAGAACCAAGGTCACCGGCGAGGCGGATGTGGCGGCGGAGAACGGTGACGGTGGCGAAGGGGACGGGCATTGGGTACGAGGGCGCGCTTCGTTCCGCAGCCGCTGGGAGGTGGATCACGCCGTTGATGAACGGCTCAGACCATGCTAATGGTCATCGACCCCTCTATAGAAGTTCCACCAACAGTGATGGGCAACCGTTCATCCATTTCATAACATTAATCCCGACCGTCCATAGACTGGATCAAATCATATATTTTTGTGGGCCGACTTATTTTGGGCCCAAATCCACACTCAGCCTGGCAAGCTTTAAGATCCAGACTCCAATGTCGCTCCACGTACCTCGGAGGATACACTGTGAATGTAAACATCATGTAATGCTAAAATGAAAGTTATATAACAAAAAAAGAAAATGCATCCAAAGTTAAGCATTGTGAGAAGGCAAATCATATTTCTGATATGAAAATTTATTAACCCCGTGATCTATTATGCAATTACAGATAATCTCAGTCCACTGGAGTTGGGACCCTCCGCAATTTACATACATATCTTCTTGTGGTTTTCCTTTACATCGTACATAGCCAAGGTTTACAATTTCGACTTATACCGGGCCGTACATATCAGTCCGTCATGTTGCCGATATGTGGACTGCTCGTTACCGGGCGGTTCCGCCAAAAATCGATCGTCGACGATCGATTGAGGGAGAAATCGACCGCTGACGATCGATTGAGGGAGAAATCGATCATCGACGGTCGATTGAGCGAGAAAAAGGGAAGAAGAATAAGAAGAAGAGGAAAAGAAGAAAAAAAAAAGAAAAAGAAGAAGAAAGAATACCTAGTGCCTACGCGTCGTCGCCGCCTGCGGGTTGCAAACGCTTTTTCTCTCGCGCGGGGAGAAAGATCGAAGCGATGTCGCCCCTTTTCTCTTTTTTTATATTTTAATATATTAATATTATATTATATTATAAAAATATTTATATTATATTTTAATATATCGGTTGGTACATACTGTGTGTACCGCCCGGTACCAGTACCATACTGGTATCGAGATGAACTCGATACACCGGTATGGACCGGTAAGTCAAATCTTGCATTCCGCAAGTATTTCCTAAATGATACATATCATGAAATCCTAAGCTAAAAACATCTGACCTGCAAATGCATATACCTCAGAAAAGCATTCCAAGTGATGGTTTAGGATCAAGGCTAAAATGATCACCAATCAAAATTTCTCCCTTTGTTTGATTGTTGGAACTCAGCCTGCATAATAATAGAACAGAGAATAAGTTCCCAAACTGAGGCAACAGAATGGCATACCCACAAGTGGCTCAGATGCTTCAATTTATCAAAGAAGATTCCATTACAACAAAGATAAATGAAACACAGCTATCAGCATATCATTCACATCCTACTGGTGGTTTTGAATAGAGACAGTAGACTTCTGCAAGCAATTCAGTAACATTTAAAGTTGTGCAGTGGTCATTGTGCACTTAATGACCACCAAACAGTATGGACCAGTATAAAAAGCAACACATTACTACGATAACAAAATGATAAAAGCTGCGCAAGATCAATCATTCAGTAAAACACCAAGAAAAGACAATTTTTACATATTAAAAGGCGAAAAGAAATAACTTAGGTCACTTACTCGTATGCATCATCTACTGGAAGGTAAACTTTCACAACTTGCTCCTCCAGTCAATAGCTCAGTTGATCCTGGAGAACAATCGACAAAATTTTGGATGGAACGGTGAGTCATACTGCATACAAACAAGCACATAAAAGATGACAGAGAAGATCAATCAGATGTCTGTCCACAAGAAACAATATCAAGCATAAACACATCGCCCGTCCCTCCTAGGACCAGAGACACTACCTTCAGATCAAAGAATTTTAGGGACACAAGAAACTTATACACATGAAACATGCACAGCATGAACAAGCATAGAAAAGAAGTCTGGCAACTGGCAGCCACATCCATGGTACATACATGATGACCATTTATTTTACTGGATCCCAAAACTCACAATCAACAATCATCAGAAAAGAGATATACAAACAGCAAGTTAATGTATGGAAAACACATGTTACCTCTACAAAATGCTAGCACAACAGACTAAACCAGATAAACGTATCAGAACACAACAAAGAACAAAAGCACTTTGCAGTTAAACATTTGCTTCTCAACTGCTGGATATTGCTCATGCTAAAAGAGAGTCGATAGCATGAAATAACTAATTCATTTTATAAAACAAAGTGTTGTGCTCATAAGCGTCAGACAAACCTTGTCTTCTAGAATAAGTCACCATGAATTACTGGTCAAAGTTATGAGCGCCAAATGCGCTTTGATCCTCATCAAAGTGATCAATATTCCCTCACCCGACGAAAATGACACACGTTTTGATGTTGATAAACTTCGTATGACGAATAACACATGCATGCCACAATTTCTCATAGCACCTGAGCGTGCACAGCTCCTAGAGAAACACATTTACCCATTCATCTGTTTGACACCTATCATTTATGTCAGAAAGTTGTACCCCCATTTCAGTAATACACTGGATAATTACATCACTTAACGCCCATGTGAATCGAATTCTTCTTGCAATAAAATTCTCATTAAATAACAATGTATGAAAAGAAGCAACAAGGATTCATTTTTATTGTATTACTCATTTGGTCTTAAAAAATCAAAAGAACAAAATTACAATGAACTACTAATGCGAATGTGCCAAAATCCAAAACTATAAAACTTAATATGTAGGACAACCACATCCACAGCCTACCTTTGAAATACTACCATTATCATAGGCATGTATTCTCACAACCTGCAGGCAAGCTCATCAAATTTACTCAACATGGATGATCAAAGTTCTGAAATATAGTTTGCTTGCCTTCAAGAAGCTTAGCAATCAACCTTATCTTCCAACTAAATCTTGAACAAAGATCAAACTTGACTTCTTTGTTCATTCTTCCAAGAATTCTTAGCAGCTTCAGCAGATGAGGTGCCAGCATCTCCATTACCATCCTTAGGTTTAGAGAAGAAAGGATCCCACTCATGTGGCCCAACCATCCGCTGGCCATCCTCTAATAAAGCATACTTCCAGCTGTTCTCTTCGATGAAGTCCTTATCTTCACGGCCTTCTATTATGTCCCTTCTTAGCTTAGTGACTTTGTCAATTACTGCCTGTACAGCCACATCAAAGGCATCCTTAAGAGTTTCCAATTTATATCTAGGGTCTGCATATGTCAGCCTAGGTATCAGGCTGATAACTGTCTCTCTCATTATTTCCACGACATCAGGAGGGATTTGCTTTAACCTCTCCTCAATGCTGACATTTTCCTTTCCAATATCATCCTCTGGGATAAATACTGAGTATGTCGAGTTGTTCCTCGGGAGATGACATGTGTATTGTATATAAGCAGAGCCAGGATGGAAGAAAACAGGTACGCAACCAGCCAATATTGAATCAAAAGCTGATCTCCTTGTATACGAAAGTAAGTAGGGCGTGATGCTCCTGCAAAAGCAAACCTTAGACCTTTTACACTGATAAATGATCTGCCCTCTAATTGATTTCGGATTACTAGGGCGTGGTGCTCCTGCAAATGAGCAGAGATACCTCCGCTTCAACTCCTTCAGCCGATCCTGCCAAATGAAAACTTCAGCATCCTTTGCCGGGTGAAAGTAAGTAGGATATGGTATGCCAAAATCATTAGCATTCCATGGGCTCAACTCCACAACCAGCATTGACATGTTCTTCACAGCTGGCAAAAACAGAAGCTTGTTTCCTCAGTCTGATTCAGAATCTGTCAATCTCCTAAAGTCCCAAGTGATCCTTCCTGCCACCAGGAAATGGTCCCTCCCCCTCATCACACTCCACTCAGGCCTCTTCATAAGCCAATTAACCAACTCAATAGATGAAGAATCCCTGACTGAGATGTTACACCCCCAAAGATATAGAGCTATGTCAAAACCAGCATAGAATGGCACAAAGATAGCAGCCGCAATGGAGGAATCTTTAGTCAAGCACTCATACTGCTTCGTCCTGTTGTTGAAGATCACATCCACCGCGAACTGATTTGTTGCATACCACCCTGTATTTGAGAAGACTCCTTCAGCATTCTCAAACGGAGGCCCCAGGCCAGCATTGCTAGTGAACTTGCACATGTTGGTCCAAAGGCTCAACTTTCTGCAATCTCTGAGCATGACGGCATTGAACCATGAGGGAAGGTCATGAACGTAGATGTACCTCCCGCCACAGGGATCGCTCTTGTTATCGATGGTGTGGAGGGCACGGGTGAAGGGAAATGCTTCCGGTGCTTGCTGGTCTGATGGTTTCAATTGGGACAGCACCTTCATTTTTGGCAGTTCGAGCGCTTCGTATGCTTCCGAAATCCGTTGGGATTTGGAAGGAACGGAGGAGTAGGAAACAGATTGCTCAGGGTTGTTGATAGAGTTACTGCTCAGAACGGTGAAATGGAAATAGAAGATCATGATCCAGAACATGGCCGATAGAGTGGCCAAGAAGCAGAGCCGAGATGCCGGAGGCTTGCCGTTGGCCTTCTCCATCCTCTCGTGATGAACGGAAGCCGACAACCGCCGACAACCCCAAAATTACGCTACAATTCACACTATGAAGGAAAAACTCCGACCAGGCTCAGTTTACGCCCACATAGAGGGAGACAAATGCTGGAGAACACAATTTTTTGAGGGAGGTCGAAATGTAGGAAGAATCATACGATCCGACCGAAGAGGAAAGAAAAAGAGAACAGCGATGGATAGAGATAGATAGAGAGAGAGAGAGAGAGAGAGAGTTGGGGAGTATCACTCACAGAGTGATCTTCACCGAGACGAGGAGAGAAGAGCTTCCCCTTCGCCCACTCGCATCAGGGAGATATCGCGAGGGACGTCAACAACATGCGCCGACCGCATGAAGTCGCACTCACGATCTCTCTCACCTTATGGGGAAAAAAGGCCGGGTTCGTCGCCGTCGATAGCCGGTTGCCTCTCCCGATACGTTGGACGTTTCACGACACGTTCCGGTTCATTCTAAAAAATTGACGCCGTTACCGCAGGGCTCCGCTATTGACACGCGGCAACTCAGCCACGCGGCAGCGGGTCCACTGGGTGTCCAATTACCTCCAAACCCTAAGATCTACGTGTCTTTCCAGTGGAACAAATGGTGCCGTCTCAGCTGGATTTCTCGTGGCTCCCAAATCCAATCCAATAACTAGGTCGGTAGTAACATATGAAAACATATGAAGGCCGGTAAGTATTGGCCGTCAGCAAGGACAATTTTCGATATACTCGTCTAATAGCACCATCCACTATCTCTGTCATCCCGCCAGACCCCTTATTCTTAACATGGTAACTAAAATGGCTACAGGACATTGAGTGGGGCAAGATGTATTTATATTTAGAAATGTTGTCGTTCACGAATAAGCTTTGTGACATAAAGGCTGCCACGTCAGCAATTAATTAACTAGACACTTGGAAAGGTGAAGGTCAAAACTCCTCCAATCGTACTGCCAACTACTATAGTTGCCCGTATTGTACGTACGTGACGTCATACCCATTGTTATTCCTAATTCCAGCCCATTAAAGACCCAATTAAAGAGATTTTTTTTTTTACTTCAATAAAAATGTCACTTGAAATGCTTCTCTAAGGCCAACTATTAGTAACTCAAACTCTAAATGCATGATGCAACCTCAAATGAAGAAGGTTTTTTTGTTTGTACCTCAACCATCCACACTGGTTCAGTCATGCTATTAATTGGCTAACTTATAAATTCCACATCGGGGAGGACATCACCATTACTAACCGATCAGATCTGCCAAATGTATATAAATAAAGTCAGTCAGGCAGAGCATTAACTCCGAATACTTGATCAGGTCTCTCTTTCTACATCCCTAAATTTACTCTTATTACCCCACATTTATTACAAGAAGGCATTTTAAATGATGAAATCACAAACTCAACAAAACGTATGAGAAAATTACTGACGACTAGAACAGCTTCTTTTATTTACTCCACATATAAATTGTGTGAAAAAGAAAGTCGACTGCTTCACGAATTACCAAAGATTCTACAGATACTCTCTATCAATAATAATATATGAATGGAAGAAAAATCCTAGCAATTGAGGTGCTCAAGTGCTAAAACTTCAGCTTTTTTGAAAAATAAAAATAATAAAAGAGTACCGATAAAAGAAATGCATGTACAAACATAAAGAATAGTAGAAAAGATTCCAGATATATCCCATTTTAAGATCACCAACCTGTGATCACCGAGCACCCAGTATTACAAAGATCCATGGAAGCTGGAGGTACATGCTTATGTACAGCAACAATAAGCCCTCACTCATCCCCACCAAACCCTGAGAACTAATCCATGAGAAAAAACTTACTGACCCCAATGATTGGGATAGTCATTACACTATACAAATGCACAATCTAACTTCACCCAGAACAAACAATACAAAACAACACATTCTCAATTGTTAGCATCACCTGGAGCACCCGATCTTGCTTGGGAAATTCGGTTGGCATAGATTGTCACAAGGCGTAACTGTGTGCTACTAAGACCCTCCAAATATGGTAAAAATGACTTGCCAAGTATGATGTAAATTTCCACCAAACAGAAAACAACGGTCTGAAATGTTACAGATAGAGAAATATGTCAGATGAGATTTTTTTTTTTTTTTTAAGACAAAGCAGGATGCATCGAGTGACATTATAGGCAGATAAAGAAAAACTATGGCAGAGTTACACTGTGCTGAAGCATAACCATAGGACTCCTACATCTTCAATGATCTATTTATTATTTTCTCATACATGCTTACCGAATTTCTTCGCTTTCCCTTCTCAAAAACAAAGAAAAAAAATAAAGAAAAGAGTTCAGATCCATGTCTAAGAAGATGACAACCAAGATGGCAAGGAGAATATAGAGTCCCATCTCCCACCAATTTGACCTTGCAAATAAGTATGATGTGTTCAACAGTTTAGCACTAGAACAAGAGCGAATTTCTAGAAGACCACGGTTGTTTTTTTATGCACAAAACATCATCTTTTTCCATAAAGATTTGAAGAGAAGTCTGTGTTGTTGCAAGAGAAATTTTCTGGTGATCATCTCCTCAGATCAACCTAAAAGGACTATCATCATAAAAGGCTGAAGTTTTATGGTTCAATAAGTAGTCTAAACAACATGTACTTAAAATGCCCTGTAACATTTAGGTACATACATAAAATGACAATTAAAATACTACAGCTACCACTGTTAAAACTAGTACAAAAAACACAGTTTAATGACAACAGTCATTAGTAAAAATATTTGAACCAGAGACTTTTTATAATTACCAAGGAATTGATCTGAATGGAGTGATTTGATGATGGTCCACAACTATACTCCAATTTATTACAACATTCATCACTAATATAAGATAACATACAATTGCAAACGATAACTTCATCAATGAAATAAGAGCAAAAAAGGTGACATGTAGACCGAAAGACTACAAGCTACAGGAAACACCCATTACAGAGAATGGCCCTGAGACCTAGAACTTATTTTCTTTCATCCAAAAGTTTATCATATCATTTTGATACATGTTTTCTAAAAGTTACTTATAGATAAGTCATTTAAATAACACCAAGATTGTATAAGGACCTAATCAAATCTACTTCCAGTTCAAACTCATCAAAACTTCCTAAAAATAAGCATCTTATCATATCATTTTTTAGGACAATAATAATATAATGTATCCTACACGAAACCAACATCTAAAAGAATCCAAGAGTCCTTATAAAAGACTTAAAAAAATATAATCTAGATTCAAATAAACCAAAAAATGTTAATCCTAGATCGAGATGCTTCACGAATCTCGATGCATAATATACAAGATCCATGGAATCCAAAAGATGCTCTGCATCATCTATGTTGCTTTTTGACTTGAGTGTTATCGAGGCTTGTTGTATCGCTCTATACCGCCCGGTACGAGCGGTATGTACTAGTCTACCAGGTGACCGGTATGCGGACCGCCCGCCACGGGCAGTACCGCTTTATGTGACCCGTACCAATCGGTACCGAGCGGTAACGATCGAAATCGATCGTTACAGACCCTATAACATCGGTAACGATCGAATTTTCAACTGCTATCGATTGTTACCGACTTGTAACAATCGATTTTGATCGTTACAAACCTTGTAAAAGTCAAATAACCTTTAATTTCGCCCGTTACCAACTGTTACAAGTTGGTAACGATCGACTTTGATAGTTACAAACCCTGTGATGGTCAAATAACCTTTCCTACCCCTATTTAAACCCATCCTGCCCCCTATTTCACTTCATTTCACTCTCACTATTTCTTAAACTCTCTCACATTCTCATATTACAAACTCGTTTTCTCATTCTATAAAAGACAACGATTTGTGGATTAAATCGAGGCTAATTTAGGAAGACTAAGAGGAAGGATTTTTCAATCAAAAAGTATGTATTTAATTTTTTTAATTAGAGAGTAATTAATATTCTAAATATTATCATTAGTATGTTAAATGTTAATTTATTCAAAATTAAATTCTTAATAGATTAAATAGTTATATTTTATGTATATTCAATATTGGTATGTCCTCAAAACGCAACATGATTCACTAATGGCACTAAGAAATGTTGCATATCAAATCTTGTCAAACGTTACTGATGCAGCTGAGGCTCTTATGGAGAGTCGATATTTCTGATAAACAATTAATTCATTCTCCGACGTTGTAGATGTATCGAGTCGTTACACCATGGATCCTAGTGAGAATAAATTATACATATTGCTTGTCAATTATATTTGATGTTAATTATTAGTTATGCTAATAAAGTCTTATTTCTATCTTTTTACAGTCGAGTGGTGGATACAATTTGGAGGGAACACACCATATCTAAGGAAGGTTGTCATTCGTGTATTTCACAGACGATAACATCTATGGTTGTGAACGTAATTAGTCAACATTCGTATTGATTCACACGAAGGTTTGCAACAGACTCTCGTATAAACGGTTGAAGAAACTGATACATGTTCATTATAACATACGACTAAGGTTGCGATGTGCCAAGCTAGATAAGGAGCCAGAGGAACTAGAGAATGAACCACCGACCTCCAATTATACAACGAAGATTCAGAGCCAATGTCAGAGTGGGCCGAAGTTGCGGAGAACCAAGATGATCCTCTACTTGATGAGGCAGGAGATCCTCAACGTCCTTTGTGTTTTATCATCGAGGCAATAGAAAAAGAGGAAGCACATCCCCAGTAGATGGAAAATCCCCCTCAATCAGAACGTGGCATAAGGGGTTAAACAACATTAGACACCCAATTGTCACAGGCATCCGCCCAACGTGCAAAGGCAAAATAAAAGCGGAGGGCAGTAGTACCATCAACCACACCATTGGAAAGAATAGAGTTAGGCGATGAAACACCTTCACAATCACATTTAGCAACTCGCTCGATCCAGAGACATGATACAAACACAGATAGCAGTTCCTCAACCGATAATGGGGGCGACGCCTTGTAGTCGTACATATCGTCTACACAAGTTGAGGGTGGTGCATGGACCGAGGAGCAGTATTTTACACATGTCACCCAAGACATAGATCACGGAGCTCGACAAGGTACTGGTCAAGTTTATGAGCGGAAGGGGAAAACAGTGAATGAATTCAAGCGGATGCGACAGAGCCTGCAAGATGGCGACACGGAACGAAGCTCATCGTATTCACACCCGTCAGACATGGAGAATCTTACCAACAACAGTACAGTGATAGTTGGTCATTCATCTCTGATCAACAACATGATATTGAGCAACAAGTTAGTAGCGAAAGTAAAAACTCTGACATTCACCAATACATGCCTCAAGAACCACCTCGGACACATATAATTCATGACGATACGATCATTGATGCACCAATGGCATACGGTGTATCAATACACTATGTCATGGGATCAATTTTAGGATTGGGTCCGACAAACGTATCATATTGATATGCAGATACATAGAATTGAGGATCCCGATCCACCACCCATGCAAACTCGTCATTCATTTGGTGGTAGAATCAGCAATCAAGTATATCTACATATATGGTAGAATCACCCATGGAAACTCGTCGTTCATTTGGAGGATTAAAATATTATTTTTTTTCCTGTACCACTCGGTATGCCTGAGCATACCGACCAGTACCGCGTATCGTACCACACCAACCAGTATTCGGTATGTCGGTATAGACTGGTATGATAAACCTTGAGTGTTATCATAAAGTGTCAATGAAAAAGTTAAAACACTAATGCTGATTTTTCATAGATTCATCACAAGTGTCGGCTTACCATGCATCACCATATAGGAGGTGCATTCGTTTCTTGAAAAGTCTAGCTAACAACTCTATTGCAAAAAAAGTCATCATAAAAGCATCAGAAGAAAAAATGTATAAAAAATAGGTCTCTTATCTATGCTGTAAGGAGAAAGTGGAAATCCTACCTTCCTCACATCTGGACTTTGGTTTCCAAATGCATTAAACAAGGCAGGCAAAAATGATGGCAAATGTCTCATCAAATCTTCTTGTGGAAGTCGACCAACAACCTGTAGAAAAAGAAACAGCAGGAGTTATATTCTCAGGATTTTGAATTGCATAAAATTCTAATACATTTCCAATTGAAACCATTAAAGTGGAGAAAATGAGCAAGAAATCATTTTATATGTCCTCAATACATATGCAGTTAGTTAGGTCAGATAAGTCTCAGCATGAGTAGAGGAGAAATGCTCTTAGATCAGGTTCCTGGCTGGATTTTTCTGCAAAATATTTCTGGAATACTTTGTCATATCTCTCAAAAGAGACAATTGTGAGACATATCAATCTTTTCTTTTTAGGACCTTCCAAAACAGAGAGATGGCTTGTAGCTCCCTACTTCCCAGGGATACCTAAAGAAGTTGCCTATTGCACAAAAGCTCCCGCCTGTGGGATCTGGGAAAGAATTTCCCACGAATACATAAATCACTAAATTTTGGTTCAGAGGAAACATGAACATTGGTCCAAAGCTTAATAATTGAGTTCCTTTAGAGGTTTTCTCTTTTTTCCCTTTTTTTTTGTGCAAAAGAAGTATGAGCAGTGTCATCTCTAGGAAGAAACAGTCACTTCTGAATCTTAAAACACGTTCCTTTCAAATCAGAACTTCTTGAAAGAAAAATAACCTGATTTTGGTCGAGAAAAGGGCTTTGACCACAAGAGCTATAAACACTCCAATGAATATTTAGAAAACAACATATTTTAACAAAAGAAAAGAAAATTATATCAAATACAATTATAAAATAATCAGACGTGCAAGAGACGGTTATTGTGTAAAGTGTCTAAAGCAATAGCCAAATCAACTAGATCTAAATATATGACAAGATTATCGATATCCATCAAACCGTGATGATCACAACCATTGTTTCAAATACCAATCAGTACAGTAATTACTAATTGGTGTTTAACAGTCCAACAACAATCGTTATTGGCCACATGGTCCAAAACCAGTCAGTTCTTAATTTTTTAAAATATTTTTTCAGCTGATACCAAATGGTATGGATCAAAATACCGTTTGTTACACAAGTACCATATTGATCTGGTAGATTACCAAAACCTGCACTGGACCAAAATTTAAAACCGTGGTCCCAACCAAAGTTTAATAAATAAAAACTAGTATCCACACCTACCCGGCTCGAACCATTGCCCACCAGTTACAATACAGGTACCACGAATTGGTCAAAATATGACAAAGATAAATCCATAAATATAGGGGCTTGAACATGGTATCCCTGCTTTTACCAAACCCAGATCAACCAGCATATACTGGGCATATAACATGAGCATACCATGGTATCTTATTTATTGTCATAACCAGGTTTCCAACATTGGTCCAATACCTGACTTGACAACATGTCTAACTGGTATCATATTGAGATACCAAGTGGTACACTGATTTGTTCCCAGTTATTACTGGAAAAATTACTAAAAAATAATAATCAGTTGTTTGCCAAGTGGTACTTAGATATATGGTCCACTACCCATGCTTGGTTGGACAGGCAAATACCAGTTGAACTGGCATAAACCATGGTCACAACAACCACTTTCTGTATGACGTCTAAGATAAGCAATGTCACCATCAATTGAAGGACAGTTAAGCAAGCAACAAACTGAAAAATAGCACATCAAAATCAGGAGAATGAGAATCTTTACAAAACACAGAGAAACCAACAATTCTTACAGAGAACTCATCCATAATATATTATAAAACAACAGATAAGTCATATTCACAAGCGACAAGATGATCAGAAACACATTGATTGTTTTTGCATATGCACTCAGCACTAGAATTATGCCTATTTGATACAAAAATCCTCGAATAGAGATTAGATAACAGAGAATTGTAGCGACAAACAACATCTAGATTGTCAATAGTGACACTCTTAGAAGCTTCTTCCAAAAATCCTCGAATAGAGATTGGATAACAGAGAATTGTAGCGACAAACAACATCCAGATTGTCAATAGTGACACTCTTAGAAGCTTCTTCCTCTTAGCATTCCATTCCCTCTTGAATTGCATATAAATGTTCTTTTCTTTTGTAACTTTATTGCATAATTTGATTACTGATGCAGAGTGAAACCTTCAGAAAACCAAGAAGCAATTTGACAATCTCATGTTTCGAATTATGAAGGCTCAATAGATATTTGACTTTGGGAAAGCTTAGGAACATACATTGGAGAAAAAAGAGACAAATTAAAGAGATACCTTGGTTAAACAGTTGACGCAAATAACCAGGGTCTTCTCATCATCATTGATCAATAAAGGGACAATGACCTGTAGCGACCAAAAAAAGAAAAGGATGGTAACTCAATAAAATTGCACAAGTCAGTAATTTAACTATCATTAATGCAGTCTGGCCGGCAATCTGTGATAACATTCACTTACATTAAGGAATCTAAGTGGATTGAATTCAGATAAGACAATATTCAAGCATTGGTTAGCTTCATTTGAAACCTGCAAAAAAATGAAAAGTGAAACAACAATTAGAAAAAATAGGATAAACAAAATAAGAAACTTAAGAACCACGAGAAGTTGGGTACCTTCACGGATACATCTTTAGCGACATGAATCAGTTTTTCAAAAACAATTTCAACAGAATCTTTCATCTCGTTTTTCTGTATGTGGAATGCATAAAGCAAGGAGAAAACACCTAAAAGTTAAGATCAATCGTTAACCTGAATGCAGAGAGAGAAAGGGAAGAATCACAAAAGATGAAAGACCTGATTATTAAGCATTCTAAAAATCAGAGAAAGAACAAGCTCCCGTATTGAAGGATCAGAATCATCCAACACATCAAGCACAGCTGTTAAGATCTGATTGAAATACTGCATGAGTATCAGATGCCATTAGAACTTGCAAATGCATGCACGAACATTTCACATATTCTTTGTAAAAATACTATATTTATAATTTTTAACACAGAAACATGAAAACAACAATGAAGAATGCACTCCTCAATCCCGTTTAAGTGAACTTTACCACAGAGAAACAGTTAAGTTAAATAAAAAAAAGTGCCCTTGTATCAAAGCTCAAGAATTAACAGCCTAATGACTACATTGCCGCATGCCAAAGCTCAAAGATTATTGATTAAATTATTGCCAACAAAATTCAAATTAATAATATTATGTCTTCATTTATAATAATAAGATTTTGAGGTATTAGATGTCAAAGCTCAAAGATTAACAGCCTCATGATGACATTGCTTCCAGTTCATTTTTCATATCTAAGTTTGATAACTAAGTGCAGGTTCAAGAACCTGAAAATGAAAAGCAACCATTATAAAATGGATTCTTTCTAAGTTCAAGTAAAAATTATAAGAGGAAGACAGAACAAGATTTATTAGTATACAGACCAAGGATGTGTACCTTTGTCCAGATAGAACTATCATTATTTAGTGAAATTTCAACCAACTGCTGCAGTGCCGCCCTTTTATCTGAACTTGAGCTAACATCACTTGCATTGCAAATCTATAAAAAAACAAGGTTGTTATATCAATGTTCTAAAACTATTATAAGCATATGTACCATTTATTAACTTAAACAGGTTTGTACAACCATGAGAATAAGGTGAAAAAAATAAATGTAGAAAATGTAGCACTGTTCTCACATACCTGATGAAGAAGATGGGGAATGCTAGGCCCAAGATTTACATGGCAGTTCACAGTTGCAGAACTAAGTGTCTCATGATTGAGCTCAGAATCTTTACTAATTCCACCACCATGATTCAAGTCAATAGCTTTATATTCATTGGAACTGACCAGTCTACTGATATCTAGACGTGGAGTTGACACAGAACTCTCACGCTCAAATATATAATCTGTTTTCTTTAAGCACTTAGTACCTGACCCAGTACCTTGCAATGAAGGGTCAGAAGTGTAACCATCAAGGTTCTTGGAGGAATAATTAATTTCATCAGAAGCCACATAACAAATAGAGGCATCAACGTTGATAGTTTCCTGATTCAAACTCTGCTTCCTCCCACTATCACCATCAACTGAATCAGCTGAATAACAACCGAGATGAGGGCCTTTCTTTGATCCACAAAAATAACCTTCCTCAGAAGAAGTTCCAACACCATCTGATTGATCATAAAAGGATTTTGGACGTTGGCGTTCTTTCTTATTCTGCAAGAAGTTCATAAGATCAACCTCTATACGGGGTGTGTACTGCTTAAGTGCCCGTCTCAATGAGTTTTGTTCTTCAACAGAAAGACCCAGAATAAAATTCAAGACTGCTGTTGAATCAAAATGGGAGTAAACTGATATGATGACAACGATTGATGCTTCCTTAAGCCTCACATTTTTATCATTTACTAAAGGTGCTAACTTACCAAGCCATAGCTTAAGAAAGCCATTATTACTATAATTATCGGAGTTTATTGCTTGTTTACTGAAGGAATTATTTGCAAACTGAAGAACGGCTAACTTTGCTTTTGGAGACCTCTGCTCATCCAATGAACGAATAAATGCTGGAAGAAGAGAATCAACATTGTATGCCTTACCAACTATCTCCAATGTTGTTGAACACGGTTGCCTAACCAGTTCCTTTGGGTCAATTAATCTTGAAAAGACATGTGGTAAGGTCCTTTCTAGGTAACTCTCAAAAGGCTTTCTGCATGCTGGAATGATCTCTGCGAGGGTTGAAAAAGTTGCCTGTGCAACTTTATGGTGAGGATCATCCAAGTACCGAAAGAATAATTTCATAACCTTCTCAAAATTCTGTGTAATTTCTAAAATACCTCTTGGGCCTTGCTGCAACAAATTTCGGAGATAATTAAAGGCAGAAACCCTAGCTACCCAATCTGAGCTAGGACTTAGTCCCTCTGTAAGTGCATCATTTAGCGATGCTGGACCATCCATGCAGCTAGATGTTACACTTGTTGGGATTTGGCCATCATCGGAACTGTTTCTATTTATAATAGTCCTTCCTGTCACCTGCTTCCTTAGAAGAGGGCGCTGAAAGTTAGGAATGTAACTACTCAGTGAGTCCCTATAGTGAGAATCTTTGTAAAGGATCTCCATATACTGTTTATCAATTTGCATATTTGAAATTGGCCTACTTAACCCGAGATCAACATTATCTTTTCTGCCACTTCCTTCTTGCAACTGTTCAGATCTTTTCACATGAGAAAATGACAAAGAGGATAGGGTATCAGATGTTACATCACTGAGGTAAGAGAATTTTGAAGGGTCTCTAGTCAATTGGACCTGGGAAGTCAGTAGCTCAGACTTATTTGAACCACCATTTCTATTACTGCCTTTTGCACTGTTTGCAATAGTTGAATCAACCAATACTGAACTCTGTACAGAGAAAAGATTTGAAGAAGGAAAACTAGCAGAAACTGATGGATCACAGGTAGATGGAGCATCAACTCCTGCACTAGGAGCAAAACGAGGCAAAGAAATCTTAGCTCTTGCAGGCTTGCAAAGCATGGCATACCAGCAACTAATGATAATTTACTGTAAGCAAACAGTCCATATTCAAAGAATAAGTGAACTCTATACAGACAAAGATTTGATTTAGCATCTCGAGTATACCTAGATCCAAGCTGGTTGAGCGTGCACTTGAGAAGTTTTGCTTCCCAGATAAACTCACACCTTTCAGTAAACTTTCAATAGCTGACACCTTCTGTTTGCTTGAATGAAGCACACTCTCAAGGGTTCTTTCCGTATTTTTCCCAAGTGTCTTTGATTGTGATAAGAAGCTAGCTGAGGAAAGAGATGTCCCTGTAGAAACAGTTGCACTCTTCTCCATTGCGACAAAAGCAGAAGTACCATATCCAGTTACACTTGTAATAGTGGCTCGAGATGGGGCTTGAGTTAACTGCACTCCCCTTTCACGAAGGGAAGGAGAAGCATATCTTTTATGCAATCCTCCATCCTCTTCATTTATTATCTGAAATAGTTGCATCTGATCAAAATCAGGTAGAACAAAAGTTTTTCTTAAATCAAAAAGAAAACGTCATATATGCAATACCCTTTGTATTGCAGGTTCAAATGACAAAAACAGTCGCTGGGAACGCTCTGGCCATGTTTTGGTAAACATCCGATAGCAAGTTCTGGCGGTTGAACGAACCTAGCAGGATTCAATATTGAAACCAAGCTATGGGATTATACTATAATGCAGGCAATAATTGGAGAGCAATTGCTCACCAAAAAGCTTAGAAAGAAACAATAACTGAAGTGTAATAACAGAGAACACTATTCTCATTGTCACAGACTAACTACATCTCATTTGCAAAAACAAGCTGACCAAAGGTCCTATCTCAGGTACCTAGATCAACCTTTTTGCAAGTAAACCTACCGTCTAACTCAGTTCATCTCTATGACAAGCTAAGATAGTAAATTAAAATAATAAATTCCTCAAAGACTAAAAGGCAAAATCAGAATTTCTTGTAATGGAAAGCACAACTCATTGCACATTGGTCAATCACGCATATGACTGAAGGGATAAGTCTTCCTGTGTGCAAATGCATGATTTGTGCTTTTGCCAAACCTATTGGCAGATCAATGACAATTTCCTACCTCACTCATTGCATCTGCAACACAACATTTGATTAGATCTTCATAGAGGTCTGCTGAACGGTGTAGTTCCAGAGCATCAGCCCAGTACTCCAGTACTAGAAGTGCATAATCACAACACCTGATATACGAAGCTTTAGGTGTTGAATGTCAGTTAGAAACACAAGGAGTAAACGCTCTTACCTAGCACGAAGAACTGCACTCTTGTCATTCTTTGCAGTATCAGCAATCCGAGGGAGTATACGGGCAACTTTACAATTACGCAGGATCTGTACAGTGAAATATTAGTAGGAAAAGAAAGAAACATGATATCTCTTCCTTAAACAAAACATATATATACATAAAAACTGAAAAGTTTTGATATCACATCATACTGTTTTTATGCAGGTATCTGCAGACTCAGCGATCACAAGGACAGTAATTACAACAAGCTTTAAAAGTACCTGAAGAAAATTCATTAAGTCGTCATTTACTTATGACACTAAGCCAATTCACTTGCATAAAATGAGTGTTACCGGAATGAACATCTCAGCACAAGCTTCAAAGTCCCCCAATAGTTCCTTGGATAATAAGTTCAAAAGATGGCAGGCCTATATGAAGAAAACACAGTAAAAGAATGATACACTTATAGGCTCAAAATATAAGCTTAAGTTAAGTTGCAGATAGAATCCAGAACAAAGTGATGAAGATGCCAAAAAAAAAAGGAAAAAGAGAGGAAAACATTGAACAAACAACCATATAACTAGGTTCTCATACATTTTGCTAATAAGTTATCATGAAAACAGGAACATCACAGAATTATGCAACCTTGGATAGTGTAGGTCTCATGATAACTATGTGCAGTGTAAACATCATTAATAATTCTCAGCTTGTATAAAGAACATGGAAAAAGGCAAACACATTCATCAATTGAGCAATGGCACACCAACGAAACACGAAACCTGCAGATAAAGCATGTTGACTATAATGTATATATGAAATGCCAAGTGATTATGAGAGATACTATAAGGTAGCTACATTCATTTGAGCCTACTTAAGGCCTAAGGCAGCTTTAAAATCAAAGTAAATGTGATATAACGTACAATACCATCATGTAAGTAATCAGTGAAAAATAACACCTAAGACAAGAAGACACAATCAACATGGTTTGTTTAACAATATTTCTAGATACCAAATTAAATGAGTAATTTGACAGCAGAGACATGTCATGCAACACTTGATAAGCTCAAGAGAGAGAATACTATTAAAGAGTTCCGTAAAGGAAAATATATCGAGGACTTCGATTTGACTCACAGTAAGTCTATAATATGAAATAACTAGCCTTATACTTGAAAACTGAGCATGCTGGAGTGGATGTTGAAGAAACCTAGATAACACATGGTGTTCTTTCCTAGGCTTAATCATCATTTCTGACGGTCATTATGACTAGAGGGCCAGCCTCCATTGCAGAGAGCTTGCTCCATTCTGACTTGGGCATCAACCATCAAGTCGATGACATTATCTTTCCAAATAGGCAGACCAAGTCTTGGCAGGAGCTTTATGCGCTAGGCAGCTCAATCATTACAACAAAATATAACAGACACCATTTCGTATGGGAACCTGGAATGAGTTAAATTTAAGCAACTATTGTCAGTGAATCTGCCTATTCAGATCATATTATGAACAACATCTTCATCATCCTGCCCTCAGCAGGACCAAAACGAGGGCTAAGAAGTCACTCTAGAACAGCATGTAATTTACCTCACAATAACATATATCCTCCGCGATAGATTCAAGCAAAATATACCTGTTTCACAATGCTAGAACGTCGATCCAATAGCTGAGTGCTTACAGGAGTAACTAGTTGCTTTAGGAGTGTAAGAAAATATGGATAATCAGCAGCGCCTGTTAAAATATCAAAGCATTAAGGTCAACGTTGATGGAAAATGAAAATGGATAAGTCAAACAACCTACAAAGTACCTAAATTCCAGATAACTAAAAGAATTTCAGTTTGCATCCAAGTTTTCCGAATAATGGCTCACGCCCTTGCTTATTCTTAAGTACATTTCATGCTGCCTTCAAGTGGATATACATTCCCACTTTGATAAACAATCATTAGTCTGGAATACTACCTTTTGATTGTCTGAGTAGCCTTTCTTTTTCAGTATCATAAATAGGATGCTCAGTCAAGCACAAATTAAATTTCTCTTCTCCTCCTTTCTTTCACTTTTCTTTTTCTTCCCTACTTTCTCTTTCTTCTCACGTGGAATCAGCCCGACCCTTATTGTCACCCCATCTTCACTTTTTGCCATATTTGCTTTGCAGTCTTTGTTCCATGATGGACATATTCTAGTTTGTGATTAGCCTTGACTAGGAGGTCTTTTCTTGTAACTATCTGTACCAAAATATGTCCGTAATCTTTGTTTTATTGTTGTACTGATCACTATGACTATCAAGCACTCAACTTGAGCATATTTTTCATCATTCTGTTGCTCAAATTAATTTAACTCAGATGCTAAAGAGCACTCTGTAGCAGATGTTAATGGTAGGAGACAAAATGTAATTAATGATACAGGAAAACATTAGGTATGGCATGTTTTTTTGACAAAGGAGTGTGTGACCATAATTTCAGCAAAGTACAAGCTGCAATAAAAGCCATGCAAAACAAAGACACAAAGACACAAATTTTCAAGGAAACCAAGGCAACACTAGCCCAATGAAATTGGTGGAATAAATAATTTGTAAAGAAACAACCCAAAAATGCTCACAGATTGACCAAAACAGGTAAACTACAATTATTTAGATAGCAGAAAAATCACAAATTTTGTAAGACCTAATATTTCAGCACATACTCAAGAACAAGAATTATCATGTTGGCCAATATGAATCTGAAGCACAAATGAGCCATGCCAAGACATAAATAGGCCAATTATTGGTTTGTGCCAGTCAGTAAGGTGGTTTAAACAAGCAATGTCAGTACATTCCATTCCAAAGATATCAGTACATCCCCCACGCCACAAAACAAGAATCCTTGGCTTAAGAACACTTAAAAATGTTATATGGACGACAGTCATACTTGTTTGATACTTTTTTGACTAACAGAAGTTTAGTTTAGATAATTTACAAAGTAGCACACATTTACACAAATTCAGCTAGAATAAAACGACAAAATCATAAATTTATTTCCTTATCAGTTAACTATTGCAAAAAGCTAGTATCATACACATTAAAGGCACCCTGTTAATCAGATTATACAGGGGTGTTGCAGCTCTAACCCTAAATATTCTGAATATGCATGTAATTGCATGAACAATGAGAATGATAAAGGGCAGTTAGACCTCCAAAGACAAGGCCTTCAACTCTCTGCATAGCAGCAATGCGAAGTGACCAATCTTTTTCCGGCACTAGTGTAGATGCAATTCTTTCCATTTCCTTGATCAGCTCCTTTTCAGAGTACACTTTAATAGGTGCCACAAGCTTTTCAGTGGCATCAATTTCACCTACAATTCACTCAAAACTGAAGCATATTAGCAACACCTCCCAAATATCCATAAAAAGGAACAAAAATAAAAAACCATGTGTTGCAGCAAATAAAGCTATGTATCATATTATATAGAAGATCACCACAAATTCTGATCAGAAAAATAAGAATTATATGAACTATGAAAGAAAGTGTTAACAAAGCTAAACTTACCAGTGAACCTGACAATTGATGTCTATGACATATGTAGATGTCATATGGAAAAACACATGGAGCACGAAACAGTTCAACAATTTGATGTCTTTCAGCACGTAGGGCGTCAAAATGATTTTAACATTTTTACAAATGAATGTCCTCAGGCAAAGAGCAACACTAACCACTATAAAATGAAGTTTCTCTGGGAGCTATCTTGTTCTTTGGGCTGCTCTTCTTATGGCTTGCAGAAGATGATCTAGTATCAGCTGAAATGTGAGGACTTCCAACTCCATCAGACAGCTGGATCTTAGGTTCTATTTTTTCTAACCTGACATTGATCTCTTTCATCTGCATAGTCGAAAGTTATTCCAAGCCAAGATAATCCAATCAATACTTAATAACATATGAAAGCTTATAACAAGTTTTTAGTCCTTAGGCTTGTTTGGAAAAAGCCACACCTCAGAGAATGGGATTCTGATGTGAGAAACTGGACTCATGTTTCAAAGCCTTGAACACTTACCATGAAAGAAGGAAGATGGTGACGGTGCAATTCCTCACGAAACTGAGGTCCAACCTGTGTATACATCTCCTACAAAAAATTATCACGAATTAACTTAGTAGAACTGTTTGTATCATAATGAAAATCATTATATTTGTCATTCATACCTATGCATTTAGCTAATATTTTAGATTTTAAAACATCCAAGATTACCACCATATTTGAGATGCCAAAAATCAAATACCACTTTTTCCAAGATATAATAGAAAACAACTGATACAGAAGTCAATAAGGCAATTAAGACCAATGTGCTGACCTCTATGCATGAAGTAGCAGCATCTCTAACACTTTGGTTGGGATCAGTCAACAACTGCAAAACCTGCAAAGAAAGGAAGAAGTTATTGTTTCAGACAAGTATGCTTCCTGAAGTTTCATATGAAGGTACATTCATCAATGAAGCAGGCCTTTTAAATCAAGAAGATATTCATACAGGAGGAAGAAGGACTCGCTGAAGGGGGAGCTCAGTTGAAGCAAAAAGTCCAATAGCTGTAGTAACAGTTCGTGCAAACTCTTCTCGCACTCTCCAACTCCTGTGTGTCCATGCGTAACTACCAGCTCTTTCAACAATGATTGTTGGGGAGGAAACCTGACTTACATGTGAACATTCATCTGTTAGTCACATTATCCTTTACAAGAAAGGGCAGGCAGCAGCACCCACACAATGCTAAATGGCCAAACTAGTTCTATATCAAGATCAAGTTATCATGAGATAATTAGACTAAGCAGGGTCAAACTGCAACCAATATGAATAAGAAAAATACTGCCTCCGAAAGCTTAAACCAAAAAAAAACAAAATCTGAGACTTTGACCTTGGTAGGTTAGTCATTAAAACCCCAAACAGATAACAATTAGATTTGATAAGATTCAGAATCATTGAACATCAATTATTAACTGAGCCTCCACAAATTATATAATGAAGACACATCACTGCAAAGTCACAAACCCTAAACCATCAACTTCTGGTATATTTACATAGTGAAAGAATAAGACAACACAAAATTCGAACGATTTCGTCCCTAGAAAAACATCTAAACTATGCATTAGATGATAACATCTCAAAACAAATTAAAATGTGCGTTTTCTGATGTTTAAATGGAGAATCAACGGATCCAATTATGCATTTGACAAACACTTTAATATGTTATTTTCACATTGCACCTAAGAACCAAACGAATCACGAGAGCTCCAAATTCAGAACAGAGTAAGTAAAACGAAGGAGATATGAAAGGATTTCGACCTCCATGAGAGTGACCAGAAACTGCCGTGCGGCGTCCCGCACGGGCTGCTTCCCGTCCCCGAGCCTCTCGACCACAGCCGGTACGATCCCGTTGAAGTGGAGCTTAAGGTGTTCCCCGGAGAGCACAGCGGCGGCGGACAGCGCCTGGAGCGCGACCTGGGAGACCCGGAAGTTGGTGTCCTTGAGGAGATCCATGCAGGCATCGACGAGGGTGGTTACTTCAGAAACGGAGAGGCTCCTGGTGGTGCCCTCCAGCACCTGGTGGAGCCGCTCCACCCCGGCCATCCGCTCCTTAGTGTCCTTGGCCCGCGCCATCTCCAGTGCCTCCTCCATCGGAGCCTCGGCGAGAGGAGCTCCGGTCTTGAACTATTAAGGCGACAACTAGGGCTCCGGATCTGGAATACGGTGACAGGCGATCGGATCTGGCGGGCTGTGTGGGCGACACCTTTTGGCCACGGACAACTCGATCGACGGGGAGTGAGAGAGCGATCGAGCAACCCTGTGCAGGGGGGGGGGGGTTAAGTTGCCAAGAGAGTTGAGACACCTTAGAGAATGGTTTCCATTTAAATGTATGCCACTAACAATTCCAGGATTCACCACGCTGCCACCGCTTTTTTCTCTTCTTTCCGCCCTTCCAAAGTGATGCGTGAAAATGAATCCACCGTAGATCCCTCATCTGGAAATATCTAACGGCGTACGTTATCAGTCGCATACAACATCTATGCGACTAAATTGGAAGGTTCTCGAAGTTACAATTTTGAAATTCTGGAGCAATAATCTTCTTATATATTATTTAATATAATAAATAAAAATCAAAAACCCAAAACAGTTGTCCGTAACGGTCTTAGATGTTGTGGCCAGCAGAAGAAGGAAGTGTTGCACGACCGCCATACCATACCGATGGCTACACACGGCTTTCCTGTTACGCACTGCCGACCGACACAATACAACGCGGAGGAGTAAGAAAAGAATCGACATGAACATGGCTTTGCTCCTTCTTCTTCCCCCATGGCAAACACAATGTAAGCGTAGTAGCATAATATAAATCTCGGCTAGTTTCTTTTAGACCATTAGACAAGGCATGGGCTGCATTTTTCCACCCTGTCTTACATGTGAATTGAGAGTTCTGCAGGGTTGGCGTTCAGGGGAAGGCTTCTTCTACGGCCGCTTCGGAGAATGCCACCGCAGGGAAAGTTAATATATAAAGCTCTTCCTGCAAAAACGAGGCCACCTAACCGGCGATCTGTGTTGCACTAATTTGTTCTTATCCACCAAACCATGTAATGATTGATTCAGCTAACCAATCTTACGAGCTCCCGCTTCATCTTACTGTTCTCATTTTGTATGTTATGGGGTACCTTTTTGGCGGATGCTGTGACCCATCTCCAATTCTTCTTATCCAGATATTTTGAAGCTGGTGTGCCAAGTAAGGATTGAAATATCGGTATGTTGATATTTTGTTAGTATCGGTACGATACATATTAAGTGGTACATACAATAATTATCCTTTGATATATTAAATATATTATAATTTTTTATAATATAATAAATAAAAAGAGACGACGTTGCCTCGAAGTCTCTCCCGTGTGGGGAGACATTTCATCTCCTCGTGTGGGGAGAAGAAAGCCGGCAAGCTAGGGCGACGGTGGTGTCACTGGCGACCCGGCGAAGTTCGGCATGAGGTACTCCTCATCATCTTCTTTTTTTTTCCTTTTTCTACCTCAATCGATCGTTGACGGTCGATTTAAAACCGACCATCGACGATGAAAATTGGCTATCGACGATCGATCTTAATAGTAGCGATCGGTTCGCATACTAATCAACTGTCGAATCAGTATGTACCGGATGATACAATTCTTACCGCTCGATAAGAAAAACTTTGATGCCAAGTATGATGATCTCGAAGGAATATTATCATCTCCTACAAATTATATATATATAGGATTTGCTAGAAGAAATCATCATTTTGGACTTTTTTTTCTAAAATAATATATTTTTTATTTTTTGAACAATATCTCTAATTCAAAAATATCCAAAATACCCCTCGTGAACTCTTTACGTCAATAATTTCATCAATTTTTTTCGACAATTTCGAACCATTATATTTTTTTCATTTAACTCATTTTATAAAAAAATAATAATTTATAACATTTTTATTGAGATACTAAAAATGTTATAAATAACTATTAAAAAATCATAAGTGACATTATATCATATCTCGTTAGCTGTCATTGTTCGTAGAATAAATACTATGATATCATAGATATTATGATATCATAGTTTTAGACTTATAAGTAGTGTGATTAAGGTTATAAGTTTATTTTTGATTATTTATAATATTTTTAACTAGGTTTTACATTGTTTATTATGATGACCAAAACACTATAATAGTTAACTATTTTATTTAGTTATTATAATTCTTAAACTATTATAAATTTATATTTAAATCCTAGTATAATACATCAAATGATTTGCAATTTGTTTCGTTCTATTTAATTTATTTAGAATATTTTGAAATAAACTTTACAATATTTTATTATGGTATTGAAAACATTATAACGAGAAAAAGTACTATCAAGCTTTTGAAGGACTGTTTGAATATTTTTTGAATTAGAGGGTACTTATTGGGGTTTAGGGAAAAACCTATATATATCATCACTATTAAAAGTTTTATCTAGCATTTGTTCTTTTTTCACCATGGTGCGATTGACTCCCTTATTGTGTTAAACAATCATTAATCTTTAATGTGTCTAACCTAAATTAACTACAAATTACATAAATGAAAGCTGAGTCTACTATTGATTTAATTATCTATTATCTCATTTGCTTAGATCCTATTAATATCGTAATCATTATACTTAAAAAATTTACAATAAAAATTTTACATTAAAAAGTAGAATAAATAACTCAATTTACTTTAACGATTGCATTAATAAAAAGATATAAAACTTGACATCAAATGTTGAATTAGTATGAAATTAATGATCAAAATGATAATTTTAATATTATTTTAGTTTTTGACATTTGGGACATTGAAATTAATTTTTTATCAGTAAAATAGTTTGAAACGAAATGAATATTAAAATTATCTTTTCGTCTATCATTTTTGTGTAGATTTAATATGTTATGTTATTATCACATATTATAATAAATAAAATTATTTATTTTATTTATAAAATTATATATTTCTTAATATATTTTTTAAAAAACAAGATTTGCGATGCTAATAGATCCAGGTACAAGGATAATATGTAATTAGTCTTATTAAGTTCATCGAGGTATTATATTAATTATCTATTTAAGCAGATCGTAATATCGTAAAATTAAAAAAAAAAAGGGGGGGGGTATAGTGTTGACTAAACCTTTAAATCATTGTTTTAATTCGAATATTACATAAATAAGTGTAAGAACTCGTCGAGCTGGCTTGAGTTAGCCGAAAGTTGCAATTGGGTCAAATCACTTGGGGTCGGGCTAGCGATGGCTCGATCGAATCGATCGACTTGGGTAGTTTGATGTCGGATTGGCCCTCCAAATCCTCTCAAGAACACGGGAGACATGGATGGATGGCTCTCCTTGACCATCACCCGATCAGCTCTCTTTCCTCTCCCACCAATCTTCTCTGCGTCTCACCTCTGTCATCGGCCTCTCTCATCGCCTGGCCCTCCTTCCTCTCCACCGTTCTTGAGCCTTGAGGATGTCGGCCGTGCACTCTGTCGCTGTTTCTTCTTCGGCCATCTCCAGATGCCCCAAGAACCGTCACTCTCTCCCAGGTCTCTCGCTCTCCGTGTGTGGATCTGTTTTGATAACAGCAACTCCTTCTTGAATGTCGACAAAGTTGATCGAAATCCGCGTTTCCCTCTTGAGAAGTGGTGATTTATGAATCAATTTCCCTGTTGGTTTTATTCCGTACTGTGCTTTATGAGCGCAGAGAGAAACATTGGTAGAACCATGTAGAATGCTCGGAAGTGGCCGGTCATGGCAATCAAAAAGTGGTAGGAGAATGAAGTGTGTGTCCAAATTCTGTTGCTTGTAGACTACAATCACTAACTGTTGGTTGTGATTTCTAGATTTAACTTTGTACTATAGATATGGCTTTGCATATAACTCTGATTAGCTTATCAAATATGAACTTGTGATGATTTATAGCAAATTTTCAAGTGGTTTGTCATGGAAGGACTTGAAAATTTCAAGTGGCTATAACAAAAACTATAGATTCTATTTTGTAGATACAAAGCAAAGATGTTCTTGCGACTTATATAGTAGCTTGAACATTTGTTAAGATGGTGTCCTTAAATAGCTTGGCCTTGACCTTCGTATGCATGGTAAGCACCTGCGCTTAATTGAATAGATCTGGTAAGGGTACTATTGGCTAAATAGACATGGTAACATTTGTTAGAACTTTTCTTAGAGTTCAAACCTTCCTTACACTCCACTCTGAATACTAGTTATGACTTTTAGATGTCAAACTTTCAAGTGCCAATGAAGAGTACCATAATCTCCCTCTAGTATGATTGTAACTACTCTAGTTGTGTTACAGTGAAAAATTTTTACTGCATCAAAAGCATCATAAATTATGAGAAAATGGATTTTGTGCATCAAACACTTTGTAGTTTAGTTCTTGTTATTACTTATTATCTGCATCCTTCTGTTGATAAACTGAAGTTAACTCAACATTTGGGATATTGGAGTCATTGTGTCATCAGCTTAGGATTTACCTCTTGACCATAGGCTTTATTTGTGGAGCAGTATGTGGTAGTGAGGCCGATGGAAATCTTATCAGAATTTGGGACCCCAAGGAAACTAGAGAACATGTTTGGATTTGTTTATATACTAGACTATCCAACAAGTTGTTGCTTAATGGGAAGCTTAATCTGATGGGTCCAAATTGTGAACAAAAGCTTAGATTTAGTATCTAAGCTTTATATGTATCTGATGGCACAAAATCTGGAGGTCTTTGGAAAGTCCAATACACTTTCTGTCTTTGATCAGACATGCTAAAAGAAATTTCTTTTAACATCTGTTAAAAGCAATTCCTTTTTTAGCAGTCGTAAATCTGCAAGACTTGAACCAAAACTCTTAAAAGTCCTGTTGTCGTCCAAGTAACCTCACCATGAAACATTGGCCCATAAATATAAATTATTATTGGTCAGGTTATCTATGAACAATTTTTCTTGGTTATAAATTCCAACCCTGGTGTCCTGTACACATTTCTATGAACATTTTTTCTTGGTTAGAAGCAAGAACAGCATATCTATTTCTTCATGCCAGGATGGTCCAATTTTGGCACCATGATTTATAAATGCACATCTTGTTAGATTTCTTGAGCATAACTGTGGAGTACCATGGACCATTCCAAAGAAATTTTACAAGATATTTCGGGGAAACTCAGGGAAAAACCAAAGGGAAATTCAAATGTAGGAGGTTTTTTATGATCGAAACAGATTACATCTCAATGATACATTAAACTTTTGTCACACTTGTTATTGTTGCTGTTTCTTCTATGAATAGTACTGTTCTAGCTGATTTTTAAGCATAAACGATGTTCATGGCTTGCTTGGTTAGATTGTGTGCTACATTGTCTTTACATTTGATATCCTCCACTTAATATTAATTCTGAACTTCTCGGTGTTTCACAGCATTAGTCTCTCTCCCTACAGCTGCTCGCCCAATTTTGCGTTCTGCTTTCAGTGGTGTATCTTTGCATCTTCCTCCTCCAAAAGTGATTCCAAGACGAAGTTCCTATGTCTCTAAGGTGACTGTGATGATGGTCAAACCAGCAATTCAGTTCATCCAAGGAACTGATGAACAGACAGTACCAGATGTGAGACTAACCAAATCGAGAGATGGTACGAATGGTGTCGCAATATTCACCTTCGATCAACCCTCTGTCTTTGACTCATCAGGCGAGCTGGGTGACATCACTGGATTCTACATGATCGATGAGGAAGGTGTGCTTCAGTCGGTCGATGTGAGTGCCAAGTTCATCAATGGAAAGCCTGCAAGAATAGAAGCCAAATATGTGATGCGGAGTCCGCGAGAATGGGACAGATTTATGAGGTTCATGGAGAGGTACTCTCAAGCAAATGGTTTACAGTTTGTGAAGAAATGAGGTGGTCTCCATCCTCCATTTTTCATAAATCCAACTGGTAATATATCTAATTATATCATCAAAAAAAAAAAATGCAAATTTTTTGTTCAATGTTGCTTATATTCAATTGAAAGATGTACCTCAACATACATATGAGAATGATTAGAAAGTCCCATCTCAAATGAAGTTTATTTGAATTTTCCTGTGTTGAACACATATTTACTAGCAGTCAGGTACACACGAATGGTGTTCCACAGGTGATCATTTTTTAATACCTCTACTGTTTCTGCTTTATTGTCTCTTCATCAAAGCCTCTTCCTCTTGTCATAGTATTAGGCTACTTCAGGACATCCAGGTTTGCAAAGTTCACAAGTAGGTTGACGATTTGTTTGAAGTCACTCCATAATTGAGATTGTGTTTGACAAGATTCCAGGCTTGATTTAGGGCAAATCGAATCCAGCATCAGGAGGAACTTGGAACACACTTGAAAGCTTGATCACGTTGGTTTCTAATAATTTAATAATTATATTTCTAATAAAATAACAGCAACAACATGTGGGGAGAACTCAAAGCTCGAAGGCCTCTTCTTCCATCTCCAAGACTCCTGCAGCGGCTTCCTCCTCCTCCTCCTCGTCCCCAACAAAAAGGTAGGGGTTCTTCTCCACCGGCCGGAAATTGAGGAAGACGAAGACGTAGAAGGCCAAGCTTGCGCCCTCCATGGCTGCGTAAGCACACCAGTGGTATCTGTAATTAAGCAGCCTTCCAAATGCAGGGACTATGATTCTTGTGAAGTATAGATAGCTCACGACCACCAGATAGAACTGTTTGAAGAGGTTGAGCTTCTGCAGGTTCCTCGCCGCCTTGCCGTCGGTCTTGGAAGCCTCTCGGAGGCTCCGAATGGACCATACGATGGGGAAGAAGACGGCGCAGCAGCAGATGATGTCCACCAACAGGAAGATCTGGTTCCACGTCAGCCAATCCTTCTTCGTCGGCCCGGTCTCGCCGATCACGGCGGAAGCGATGTTCTCGATGACTTGCATCGGGATCACGATCTTTAGAACATGCTTCTCTCGCTCCTGCATCGCCAAAACCATAAGGTCGACGCTGTGGCTTCATCCGTTCCAATCTTTCCGTAAGCATGTATAGGATGCGTGTACGGCGACAGACCTGCAAGTATGGCTTCAAGAAGGACCAGCCGGTGCCGATGAGGACGATCACCGTGAAAAGCAACACCCCCTTGAAGAACCCGAACACGTAGAAGGCGACGTCCCAGCCATGCGGCGTCCCCGTCTTCTTCACGTACCACAAGTCCTCGGCGGCGCAAACCAGCTTGAGCCCCTTGAACAGTAGCAACGCCCCCATCGCGACGTGGATCTTGTCCACCGTTGCCCGCTCCTTGATGCAGACGACAGCCCATGCCAATAGGACCACCAGGTAGACCACGGAGAACGTGAAGTACATCTTCGGCAGTGGCTTCCTCCCCGCCGGTAGGTAGTCCTTGGTACTGCCGTCCATGTTGTACATCTCGGTGCGCACGTCCATGGTGGTCTCGACGCCAGCGTTGCAACTGCCGAACAGGAGGCTGTACTCGTCGGGATTCTCGATGTCGACCGACCGGCTGAGGCTGGCGTCGGTCCCGAGGTCCTTGAACCGGAGAACGGACGTCACGAAGTGGCTGGAGAGGGGGCAGAAGCGGACGGCGTGCTCCGACTCGTTCGCGAGAAGGGAGAAGTGCGTAGCGGGGACGAGGAAGAAGCCCATCGTGGAAGGGTCCACGTTGTAGTCCTTCGCTTGGGGAGGCGCCTTCCACGAGGCGCCATGGACGGAGACGACGGCATGGCCGCCGCGAGAATAGCCAAATTGCTCGAAGAGGATGAGAGGCCTCGAGTCCGACACGATGTGGATGTGCTTGATCTCGGAGAGAGACAAGGGGACGAGGGAGAAGAACAGGAGGCAGAAGAAATATGGCTCCAAGGAACGGAGGGGTCCCATGAAGAATGATGTCAAACAAAAATCGAGGTCTGCAATAAATCCGGACTTAGGGAGTTTGTGATGTGTTCTACGGAGGAAGGAGGGAGGACGACGAGCTGGAGCAATCGGGCTCGCCCTGCACGGCGTGTTTCGTGGGATGGATTTGACTCGTTCGCATGGCTAACACAGTTGCAACTCAAATAAACCACATACGTCAATTGCTAAAAGTAAATTAGTTTGGATCTGACGGGTTCGGCGACTGTAGTTACGACGTAAGGGTAGCCGGCATGATCGTTGTGTTAGGATCAATTTGTACTGAGAGGGAGAGAGTTAGACTTAGTGCAATAGGTAAATTAACGTTTTAAATAAAAAAAACTTTCACTTGCTTTTCGTTTAAGTAAATCAATTGAATCTTATAGAGAATTACTAAGTTTCTTACTTAAAAAATGATTAAAAAAATAATTAAATTTGAATAATAAGATATTGAATGTTATAAGTGAAGTTTTTGATTTAGAAGCCTTCCTTTCAAAAAAAAAAAACATAAATTAAAAATTGGAAGTGTACATTGGTGTTTTGAAATTAGTTAATAACCTGACAATTATAAGTAGTAAATTAAAGAATTAATAACATTTACAATTATAGTGGTTCGGCACTAATCAGTCTATGTCCACTTCCGAGTCCTCCTTCTTGAGGTACATCGACGTCCGCTACTGATCTTCTTTGAGTGAAGACCAAACCCTTATAATATTTCAAGGGAGACAAGATTACACACTTGATCACTCCCTTATCCCTTTTCTTTTTCTCACAATTAACACATAATATTTTCTCAGAATATAATCTCCAAAATTATTATATAAAATACAAGAAAACTTGAGGTATTTATGGGCCCCAAATGACTTCAAAATTTGGAGCCAAAAATCAAACTTACCCGAAAAATCTGGGTACGAGCGATTCACTCACCGGCCTAGGCAGGTCAACCACCAAAAGTGTCCAAATTCTTGGGTACGGGAGGTTCAGCCACCCAGCCTAGGCGGTCTAGTCGCTAACAGCCACCCGGAATCCCAGTACGGTCAGTTGAACCGTCGCCTACCTGCGGTTCAACTGTCAGGAATCCCAAAAAAGTGATTCCCTTCACTTTTTCAATCCTGATTTGAACCATCAGTTGATCAATCCCCTGATCAACTAATTTGGCTCAATATGAGCTCAATAACACCCCATAGTGGACCCGATTGCATATTTGAGTTGATTTGGATTTCTTCCAAATCACATTCATCTAGGACTCAATCTTAACCTACGACTTAAAGATTACGATCAAACATGACCACCAAGCTTACGACCTTGTAATTCGGCAACCTCCGAATTCTATAGCGACGAGTCTCATAGTCTTTCTCCGGCGATCTCCTAGCGTGTTTCTAACGAGCTTCCTGAACCCTTCGGCATCTCCTGGCGAACTCCCGGTAAGCTCCCCCCGCATCGTCCAATCCTTGACCTGATGCCTAAGATTGATCTTAGGTTCATGTCTAATCTGTAACTCCTCCCATTGTGGTTAAACCTTCCGAACTCCTGACAAGCTTTTCGGCTACCTCCGACAATCTTCCGACGAATCTTTGTTTTCTTTTGGTGAACTCCCTTGCACCATCTTAGCAATCTCCCGACACCCATGACGAGCTCCCGACGCACTCCCGACAAGTTCCCAACCGTATCGTCCAAACCCCGGCCCGATGCATGGACTTTAGTTTGGCCAATCCTAATTGTCATATTCTCTCTATTGTAGTTAATCATATATTAGTCAACTTTTAACAACCCATTTTAGATCAATAACCCATCAATTGATTTCATTATCAAAATCCGAGATTCAACACTCCGGTCTGGCATGTTCCGACCGTCGGGTTACTAAGGTGGTTGTCCACGTGGTCCCCAGGCTAACATCTCGAGGCTGATTGGTTAGGACGACGTGACTGTCCACATGGTCCTCGGGTTACCGAGATGACCGCCCACGTGGACTTTGGGATGTCGTGATCTGGTCGGGCCGATGAGCCCAATATCTGCCATATCAGTCGATTTTACTGAAGTTATAACATGTGATAGCACATGCATGAATGATATGAAATCGATGGATAAAAACTAACTTTAATGCTAGTGATGAACGATGATACCATAGGTGACTCTTGTGGTGATGATTGACGATAACGATCCAATGGTCGACCTTGACAATATCCATCCAAACATTTGAGAAGGAAAACGAGATAAAGTAGTGAGACATCTAAGTCGATATCTCATGAGGAAAAGGAAAGAGGTGACAAAAGGAAAAGGAAAGAGATGGGAAAGAGGTGACAAGAGGAAAATGAAAGAGATGAGACATTTATGTCGACATCCTATCGCTCTATCTTCTCTTTATCCTTCGATGTAACTTTGCATCTACATCGATACCGAAGAAGAGATGATGGGTGAGACATCTCCATCACTGATAACAAGGAGAGAGAAATAAAAAGAGACAAGTGAGACAAAACAATGTATGTTGTATCTTCTATCAATAAATTTTTTAAATATGAAAACCAGGATACTTAATAGGTCTAACTATATAAGATAATTCATGATACACTTAAGCAAGAATGGAGATGGTCAAATTAAGCTTATTAGATAAAGATTTAAAAATAAAATGTTGTGCTCATGGGATCAAACGAAGGAGTGGAAAAGTGAGAACAGATTAAAGAACAAATGATCTGAAAATAAGGTGTATGAATCCAAGAGAAGAATGCACCCCCAAATACTTGCAGAGAGATATACAACCTTATACCATCCTCTTCAGGGAAAACCTTCTCCTATGTACATCACCAACACCAGAGTTCAAAGAAGTAAATAGAAGCTAATACCTACACCTCCTCCTCCCTGTGACAATATACCATTTCACCCATCTTTCCATTTTATGCCACCTCCAGATTTATTCATTTACATCACCCATATACCCATGACCTTGTCCCAGAACCCCTTGTAGCTTTACTTTCACCACCAGTATACCACTACCACCACCACCACCACCTAAACTGAGAAGAGCAAAGACAGGTACTAAACAAAACATTATTTTTCTTTTGTAGTTTTTTCTTCTTTGTCCTCCAAAACTGGTCACTTCGATTACCTAGGCCGTAGCTGAGAAGGGAAGGACCTTGTAGGATGGATCGGAGGAGCAGGAGACCGAGCTGAGTCGCACGATGTCTGTGAACGACGTACCATGTCAACCATCGATGGTGTCTGATAAGCATGGATGAAAGTTTCACAGTAGGTCGAGTCCCCACGCATGGTTGCTCTCTGTGACGAGTGTGAGCTCAGTCCTGACAGCACATAAGCACGCCCTGAGGCTTCGTATCTTTGCTGGCTTGCCATCCTACCTTGCATCTCTCTCAGTTCTGCATCCAGAGCTAAGCAAAGTTGGTCATTTGATTGTGCTGCCAGGGACTCGGATAGTATCTTTCGACGCTGCTCTAGTATTGAAACCGCATCAGAGAGGGCACCTCGTTCTGCAGCAGCCCTTGCATCTGATATTGCCTCAGCGGTTTGGATCCGGTTCCTTTCGCGGTCAACTTCAATTGAGGGAGTTTGGAACAAAACAACTTCTGGCCTCTGAATTCTCACTTCTTTAACCTCCAAATGAACAATATCATTTGAGATTGAATCTCTGTAGGCAGAGGCCACCTTAAGGAGTAAGATCTCTTCCATGTGGGGTGGAACATTTACAGAAACCAGGAAATCCCTCTCTTCATCAGCATAAAGGTCACCTACATAGATGAATCCAGTGCGAGCATCACTTGACAGCTGATTTCTATAGCTACCTGATTTGATGGGAGCAAGCCGCACACCGGGATGCATACACTCCATGTCCAACCGCATCTCTTGCACGACCACACTCAGGAGGCCACCAATGCATTGTGCAAAGGCATTCTGAATGAGAACTTCTGACTCGATAAAAGAGAAAGTTCCTCCAGAAACTGTTGCAATTGAGTGCATGGCAGCAGCATCATGGTCAACACCAAAACCAAAGGTATGGACCGGTATTGCTGTGCCACCAAGAATTGAGGATGGAACAAGTGATTTGTAGTTCAGTTCTGAATGCTGTGCTCCACTAGCACTTGAGGAGAAAGTGTAAGTGTCCCGGCCATCCGAGAGAAGGATGATGCTGCACACTGAATTCTTCTCCTTCCGTTCCTCAATCACCTTGACCCCCTTCCTGAGGCCTTCTGCAATGTTTGTTCCACCACTGGACACCAGAGAATTGACAGCCTGCAAAGCCTGCTGTCTACCAGAGTCGGACATCCGACACAGATGGAAGAGTCGGCGTGCAGTTGATGAGAAGGCAATGACTGAAAGGCGATCAGATGGCCCAAGGTTTTGGATCACAAAACTCATGGCACGCTTAAGAAGTGCCAACTTCGTGCCAGCCATGCTGCCGCTGACATCAAGCACGGTCACGAGGTCTATCGGAGCACGAGAGTTTTGTGACACCGTAGAGCTTGCGATGAGATTCCTGCTAGGACTCTGTTTCATGCTAACATGAGGAGCCTTCAAATGGATCAGGACAGCGAAATCCTCCAGTGAAGCTGATTGTTCAATAGCTGAGAATTCAGGATATGTGTTGACCTCTACTATCTTAGGACAATTTTGTTGGGAACTTCCAGCTGTTTCAGATAGAATATCTAGAGGCTCATCATCATTAAAATTGGTTGGTTCTGCACCACGAAAGCCAGAAGGAAACTGATGGTGCCACCTGTTTGCAGACTCTGCTGGAGGAAGCTGGTGAACGACAGCTACACGGCCTTCTTCATGGGGCCAATTGACTGGGTTTACTCTGGCTCTCCCATGTGGATGCTCAGAAGATAGGGAGCCTTGGAAGGGGATCTCCTTCCAAGTGGCTTTGCAAAGTGGGCAGACATAGTTCCCATGCTTCACATTTGAGGTGATGCAATGAAAATGGAACTTGTGGGAGCACTCAGCAATGAAGAGTGCATGACCATCTCCCACTTTCATGGATCCAAGACAAATAGCACATGTTTTCTGAAAAAAGAAAGCACTGAATATTAGGGAACTCAAGTGCAAACAAACTACAATAGTGAGTAGATTAACAGCAAGGTTAATTAAAATCTGAATATAAAACAACATTAAATAACTAAAACTGAATATATATTAAGCTAAAAATGAAAACATAGAGAGCTCAGCCATCATGCCATCAACAGACTTGCTTTTCTTCATAACTTATCAAAAGTTTTAGTTGGAATCACAAACATTGATGGGCAACCTTTCACCCTAAAAGAGCATTAGCAGTAGTATAGAATTTAGTACTGACTATACATATTAAGTACAAATCACTATGAAAATGTTACCTACAAATGAAACAAGCAAGACTTTTGGACAGCAAGGAAGGTCTTGAAATCAATTACTGTAGTGGATACTCCAAGTAAAATTCAGGATGACATGAAGAAGCAAGAAATATTGTTGATCTCAGCTTGCTGATTTGCAAGATTTCAACTTCTGTTTCCCACAGTTTGTTATATCTGATTCGAGGTTGCATCAGAGTAGAAGTACATCGATTGATAGCAGAATGCTCAAGAAATCAACCAAAAACCTCATTAATGAAAAACCAACATGGCGATGGCATTGTTGATGTCAGAAGTGTGTGAACAAAGAAAAACAAACCATGTTAGACTTCTAAATTATTGCACCAACAATCTTCTAACAATAGTGTTAAACATTCAACAGCATGCACAGTTTCCTTTTTATTTTCTTCCTGATGTTCCTTACGTTTCTGATAAACCAAGGCACAGAAGCATCAAATCAACAGGTGAATGCAATTTTGCCCCCAAACCTCAGCATTTGAGGCAAAGCTGTTCAAGAAAAGATAAAGCCTGATACAAGTTCCAAAGAAATATGGCTTACCCAAACGTTCCAAAGGTTATTTGTCCAGCTGCAGCAAGCAAATCTTATTTTCGCCTAAAAAAGAAGCAAATTTACGAGTATTTCTGATGCAATTTGGTTTCCTAGAACAAAGAAGCAGGCACTATACTCTATTCAACGAACAGGACAATGAGGTAATCAAGGAAACTTTTTGACCGATCCACCAAAATCGATACAAAACAAATCATCGTTATTTTTCAAATGGAATCGCTTCGAAGTTTGTCCATGGAACTGTTATCCGAAATGGTCAACAGAGACAAGTTTCAAAAAGTAATCCAAAACAAAGCAAGTCTTCACATGAAGCAGTCGACCGGCCTTAGCATGTTAAAAGCCATTAATGCAACAAAATAAAGGAATCAACAGGGTTTGAGCTGTCTCTCCTTTTCTTTTTTACCAACAAAAGCAACAATAAAAGAGGCTTACAAAGCAAAAAGGGAGGAACTAGAGACATTATCACCAGTTTGCAAGTACATTGCAAAAGAGGGAAAAAAGCAAAAGAAATAGAGTAATTTTTCGGGAAGAGTGTAAGCACAAACACCCAATCCATCACCATTTGTATGCGTAACTCTGCAAATGAATCCACCAAAAAAGCGAGAGAGAGAGAGAGAGAGAGAGAGAGAGAGAGAGAGAGATTTAGCCTCTCAACCAAAAAACAAGAAAACAAGAGATATGATCGAAAAACCCAACCTTCGACGATCTGATGCCGGATTTAGGTAGTCGGAGGCCTCCCGAAGACGGCGTGGGCGTCGACGGCATCAAAGCTAGGAAGTCCGATGCCCCCGACGACCCCGCCGGGGACGACATCGCGGTCGCAGCGGCATCGGAGGCCCTCCGTCCGGAACCCGGCCCAGCGAGCCGGCACCCGTCGTCCTCCTCCTCGCCCATTGCTCTCGGGACGTGGACGCAGAGGTTGAAACCCATTGCCCTCTTCGCCTTCCTCCACATACTCCCCATTCACTTCCCTCCTCCTCCTCCCCTTTCCTCAGCACTCTTCCAAACCCTCGGGCCAAACAAGATCAATATCCCACCTTTCCCCTCGGCAGCGCTCCACCGCGCCGAATAGATCAGATCTTGGAACTAAGATCCACAGACCGCTTCTTGTTCTTCCTCCTTTTATGCACGGAATGAACGGTAGAGGGTTCAGAGTAAAAAAACAAAGGTTGTCAGAGGAGGGAGGGAAACGATTGGGTGAAGTTGGCAGCGGGGGCGGCAACGCGGTGGGGCCGGGTCAGAGGAGGAGTTGGTTCCTCCAGCGGAGGGAGCCGCCATCGGAGACAGTGATGGTTTTGACCTTGTAGGCCGGACTTCTGGGAAGCGAGGTGAGGAGAGGAGGAAGAAGGGCGAGGGGAGGGGGGGAAGGAAGAGTTAAGTTTTCTTCGAGACGGCGGGGTGAGAGGAAGGGATATAAAAAGATATCGTCGTGTGGCTTTGACTTACGTATTTGACCTCGGTTATTTTGTAGGAAACGCGGTTCTTGTGGGAATCGGAATAGCGTGACCAAATCTTCCTATTCTCGCATCCCGTAAACGTCTTTATTGCCCTTTTTAATTTTGATATCCGATTTTTTTTTGTTTTCTCTTGTAATTGGAGCTCATTATTAATATCTGTAACATAAAACTCTTTTATGATTTTTGAAAAATATTGTTAAGAGTTGGATCGATCTAATTTGGTCGTGCTCCGAGCGTTTCCCAAGACATTATATATATACCTCAAAATTGTTTTTGATCGACCATGTCACACAGTCACAGCAAGCAGGAGACGATTCCCCTTGTCGAGGATACATGGCAAAAAATGCTTGCATGATACAACCATGCGTCGTTTCCCGGGTCGCATGCCGATTCCCCGGGGCGTTTCCCGTACGTACAGAAGGGCAGTTTGGTGATACAGGCCGTAAGAAAGCAAGAGGAGAGAGAGGACTAGTGCGGAGTGAGAGTTAAAGATACGAGAAAGTGCAGTCGGAAGCAAACAAAGAACAGAAAAGAAATCCGATGCAAGCATTTGAAGGAGGGGGGGTTTCCCGTGGAGCGGCGCTGCCTTCAACGCGAGCCTGTGACTCTGTCTGCGGCCTCGAAGATGACCATCTCCCATCTCCGTCTCCATCTCTCCATCAGCACGACTGTCGCCTCATCCTTCAGCTTCTCTCTTTTAACACACACTTGACAAAGAACGCCATTACTCCAGCCAATTAAATTTGCAGAGTAAGAAGAAGAAGAAGAAGAAGAAGAAGAAGAAACACTGGGGATCGCTGCACCACCTGTTTCCTATCCTGCCTGTAGATTACTGTCGATAACAGCTACTTTTTTATCTGTTAAGTTCTCCAAGCAACCTTTGACTCAATCGAACTTAAGAATCAGCATGTTCTTCTTGTCAAGTCTGGAGTAATGCAAGCATGGTGGATGCTCAAAAGCAGGTGGTCGAGCTCAGTGCTGGCCTCCCGTTTGCATGGCTTTGGAATCCTGGGAAGCTGAACCAACTACAAACCTCACTGGAGTATGAGGCACTAAGTCTATCCACAGTGGTCTCCATAAGGCTGGCTCAGTAATATTTCCAACACCATGAAAGCCACTACTGTCACAAGAGTTCCCCAAATGCCTGCCAAAGCAGTCCAAGCTTTACATTGTACAAAACTGCTGTTTCAGATTGACCGAATTATACTGGAAATTACCAACTAAATACGATATATATATATATATAGTTTTTAATTTAAGCATTTAATAACATGTATATGACATGTTAAGCGATCAAAATACTAAAGAACATCCGCACGAAAAAAATTTGCGACCAACAAGTGTTAGAAATCTCGGCACAACAAAGAACATGATCTTCTTGCTGCGAGTCATGTTTAGTTTAATGCCTTAACTCTTCTACACCACTGCATAAGATTGGTGGCCATGGAGTTAAAAAGAAGAGCAAATCCAAATTTGTAAAGATGCCCACCATCAACCATGGAAAGTGCACTCCATTTTTTTTTTTTTCTTAATGAGATTCTCATGCATTATGGGGAGTACGTTCAACTTCAAAAGCAGCACGTCTTTCTGTAAACATCAAACGTGATGCATGATGACCAAGCCATCATCCAAAATAAGTTTGTGCCCGTCCTCGTAAAGCTACCTCTCTATCTAAAGTTAATGCACATCCGATTCGAGTATCACACTTGTTTACTAAGTAGCAATAAGGGAAGGGAGAAATGAGGGGCGATGGAAAACGCAATGCTTGGATATGAGTTACGATCGAGTTCGATTTATACACATATATGTCCTTATAAATGGTTCCATATATTTTACATGTCTTGTCATCTCGTCTCCAATTGATTTAAGCTTCGCATGTGAAGAAAAATGGATAAGAAAATAAATCTAACTCCGATACCATCTTATGAACTTAACTGAGTGAATGTAAATTCTAAAAAAATTAGATTGTTAGATAATATAAAAAATAATAATCTTGATGTGCAATCTCATAAATATCTGGCTTAAGAATCATAAACGACATCAATAACTTATAGATTAGATCAAGAAAATTATGATAATCTAATTATTCTCATATTTTATATCCTCCTCATGATTATAATATTAGATCATGTAATTAGCTTCATGAACAATTATTTTGATATATATACATAGATATAGATTGAGTGGAGGAGATTATAATATTTAATATGATATATAAGGTCATGATAATTTGATTATTCTCATGTTTTATAATTATAATAATAAATTATTTATAATTAACAGAAGATAAAAAATCTCAATTAAGATATATCTCTATCCAATATATCTGGGATGAACATATCAATATGTAAAATGAAAGGAGGGTATCATAGTATCTTAATTTGTATACATTAACTTCTGATCCAGCAACTTAATAGTGTGATTACTTAACACAATCAAGCAAACAAGATGATCACAACCCAGAAATTGACACACTGATGACCTCCAAAAAGAAAATGTCAATATAGGGATAGGGAGAGAGAGAGAGAAGGGACTCCTCCCTTTGTAAAGCCTGCCTAGTAACTTTTTATGTTGACTTTTTCTCCCATAAAGCCTGACAGGCTCTCAGGCTCAGGAAATGAGAGTAAGACCCCACAATGGAGAGCACCCGCAGTGCCATTATCTCCCTCCTCTACCTCCCTTTCTTCCTCATCTCACCTTGCCACAACTGGAGGCTGTGTGTTTCAAGCATTTATGCTGCTCTCAAAAGCAGGAATGAGATGCAGCATTGTTCTTGGTCCCTCCTCCATGTAGCCTTGTGGCGGAGAGGATGATGTGTGTAGCTTTATCACTTGTAAAGAGATAGCCCTTTTCCTTTTGGAAAGAGGCCTTTTGTGGAGTCCAGTCCTGGGTGGGAACAGCAAGCTCCACTCAGCTCCCCCAACTTGACCTTAGTTGAAGGTAGATTTCTTCACTGGAATCTCATTTAGAGAGAGAGAGAGAGAGAGCAGATGTGTGTGTATTAGATACAGATTAATGTAATGATTTCATTCTAAAGTTGTCTTCTTGTGATTAAAAGAAAAAAATTGGAGTCATTCACTCAGTTCATTGAACCAACTTGTTTTCATGCATAAACTATATAACTAATGATTAGTCTATAAAAGGAGAAGGCTCTTTTTTGGCAGCAGCCACCACTGAGTTTTCTAGGCTCTCATTACATACACATCTTTGTGATGACAAGTTATGCTGGTTCATAATTACTCTTTCCACATACTTGGAAATGAATTTGTTACTGCCAAGACGTCCCTCTTCTAAAATTCATTATTGATGCCATGAGAATTTTACACAAATCCTTTGCATGTGATCTATTTCTATATTTAATAATTATAAGAATTTGAAATGTAAATTAAATGTGTAAATTCAGACAATAATTTTTCACTTTCTGAGTTGAGGGTATAAAGCTCATTTGGTGTTCACAATTGTTTAGGAAGCTGATATCTTCATGAAAACATCATAAGTTCACTCTTTCAAAAATAATTTTATATCATGTTATAGTATTAATATTTTGTATCTTACTGTAAAAACATTATAAATGTACTGACTCACTCCATGAATCGATCTATCAAAGAAGGGGTAGGTGGCTCACTGTAAAGTCAAGTATTAGGTAAAAATAAAATGTTACGAGAACTCTGAAAATGACAATAGAGACATTTCTCGAGAAAAATCCAAAAAGATTTTTTTTTTTTTGTTAGAATTCAAGTGTGTGTGTGTGTATATATATATATATATATACCATGATTTCATGTGTGAATCTTGACCTCCCACATGACGCATATCATATCGGATATGATCCTGTGGTTGAGTTGAACATAAATTAACATCATTAGTATAGCGAAAAAACTGATGATAATGAATCTTAACAGTTCATTGTTATGAATTGACATGGGCAGATTGAGCTTTTCTTCTTCATGAATGGGAACATAGTAAGATTAGTAGAAACTTTATCCCCTTAGAAAAGCATCTTACAGCTTCCAGTGGCAATGGCAACGTTAGGAAGAGATAACAATATAAGGTGACACACCATAAGAACATTCTGCAAGAGACTTAGATCTCAAGCCATCACATTTGATTCAAAATACTTGTTATAGTAGCAGACAAGATAACATGGTGGTCACATGTCTTCTCCACCAGCTTGAAGACATCATACAGACATTCTTATGTGTTGCCTCTCTCCTTATTTAATGCCATTTTATGGGGACAGAGGAAGGAAGCCATGATTGAGAGCTGCACGCCATACCTCGTCAATGTCGTTCAGGGTTCCACCACGCTCGTGCATCCCCCATTCTTCCAGCGCATGCACGATTCCAGCTGTGCGTCATGCACTCATCACTCTTCTTGGCAACCAATTCTGTGGAAAAATGCAAGATGCAGATTGAGGTAAGCATGCACATGAAACAGCGGTAGATCTTGGCTCGCAATTTGCAAGATGACATCAGGGATGAAAGAAAGATGTGTTTCACCTCGCAGGTGTGCATGTTCTCAAACGTCCTGGGCACAGCCATGGCTGGAGTCATTTGGTAAGCACAGTCTTCTTGTGTTTTCTTAACAGGGAACTGCGAGAATGGAATGAAGCATGTCCCACTTAAGGTTTTTCTTTAATCTTGATCCGGCAATCCTTCCCCCACCAACCCACACATGAAGAGGGATACAAAAATGGTACAGCAAAGGAAAGAGAAATGTACTTTAGGAGTGTAATCATCCGAGAGGACCAGATGGGCTGCTAAATTGGTTGCCACACATAACTTGAGTGCCACAAACTCTTCTCTTCGAACTACTATTACCTGTTACAAGTTTAAATCATGTTAAGGAAGAGATTAAAAGTCATTGCTATGTGTTGAACTGTTGATTGGTTTCAGTAGCATATGTACCTTTGTCCCTCTTTGGCATAATGCCAATGCTATGGCACAAGATGCCTTGGAAGGATTGCCTCTCAGCAAAACACGATCAGTCCCTGCAGGAATACTATGAAGCACAACTGCAGCTGCTAAACTACTCTCATCAACAATTCTTATCTTTAAATTTGGGTGCTTCTGAAGGTAAACTTCCCCTCATCGGTTCAGTTGTTCACCCTGACACAACCTCATTTATTCAAGGACTCAATGTTCCTTCTAATGGTTAAAAAGACGAGCAATGGAAGTACATTACCTGGTTTAAGAGTCATAAACTAACAAATTTGGCTCCTTCCATTTCAGCCTCTATGATGGCATTGTCAATCAAGCTATTGATCACCTCATTTTCCTTCGATAACAGATACTAAAAGAACAAGATTATGAGTCAGTTAGCCTTCCTTCATTAAAAGTAATTAATCGTGATAACAATTATACCTGAAAACTAAACCGAGGTATTATCCACGTCTGTACTTTAAGCTCCTTCAACCTATGTCTCTCCAAAGTGAAGGCTGTGCCAGATATGCAGGTTAGCAGCAATACTGCATAGCTCGATGGCCACGCCAACCACAGGTAAGGTCTTGGAGCAAAAGGTTTCGAGGCCAACTAGGAGAGTCCAATGCGCAGGAGGTAGATGGACCGCAATGTTGTCAAATGAGTCAGGTGGACGACATCGGGAATCACCTCTTTTCCTTTGAGCGAATTCTTGTACAGCTTCTCTGTTGACATGTCCACGGCGCCGTAGATGTAGTCATAGAATGGCATGAACAGACAGTAGTTGGTCCGAAACTGTGTGTGGTGAAGAGAATGGTACCTGAAAGACAATGATAGTTTTAAGCCATTACTATCCACTTTCTATCGAAATGTAGTAAGATATATGCATCTTCTGATCACAGTTCATGGTAAGGAGACGTACGATGGGGTGTACATGAGGTACTTGAGAAAGGAAAAGGCCTCAAATATGGGACCAGCTCGAAGTTGCAGTGCCCCATGTAGTTCATGAAATCGACATACGTCAAGTATCCCACAGCTGCTATTACGCAAGCACTTCAAGCGTATGCCATACAGAAGAATGGCAAAGCGAAGAGCAAAAAGTAGAAAAACTCTTCGAGAAATGGATGAACTACAGCTGCAAAGACCAGAATGAAGAAAGATTAGCATGATTAAGCAAGATTAATAGAACAAGTTTGGCATAAACTATTATCCTCAAGTTACAGTTTTGACTATGAGATCATCAGTGAACGCTAGAACGATTTTGGTGCATTTCTTTAGGAAAACTTTCATTTCTAAAATTCAATTCAAAACGAAGAATCTAAATCTAAATGAAAGGATACATCATGACCTTGCTGTTTACGTACATGATATCGGCTCGGTTGACGATAGAGGCATGGTGATGGGAGTGATAACGGGCATACAGGTGGTGTTGGTGGTGGTGCAGAGCTCGGTGCAGCTAGTAATAGAGGAAATCCACAGGACCCATGTGGACAAGCACGGCAAATAAGAACTCCTTTGACGTCCCACCAAGGCAAACGCGAGCCACCGGGTACGTAAGAGTTGGAGAGGTAGAAGATGATTCCATTTAGAATGATATGGTCATCCCTGTCGATGTGCATCAATAGCAGTCAGGAGTTGGCACACATCTGTGTTTGTAATGACCACCAAGATCATATAAAAGATAATGAATAATGGAGCGAGTTAGAGAGAGACCAGTTCATCTCTCGATCCACCTGGTCGAACTCGATGGCTTCGTCGACGATGAGATGCTTGCTTCTTACGGTCTGGAAGCGGGCTAAGTTGATCCAGAGTTGAGCGTGAGCGAGCCTCAGTAGCAACGCGAAGACGATGAGGAACCGCGATAGGTCCCTCTCTCTCTCCTTCCTCCTTTGTCATGTACGAGTGCGTGCTTTGCACCACCCATGGAACCAAATATCGAGTACTGCAAACAAGCACGACAAAGATGAAAAGGAATCAGTTGAAGCAAACCGAGAAAGGTACGTTCAAGAACACACAGACCTTGAAGTTGCCCAGCCTTTGCCATGGCCGTTCAGTAAGGAAGCCTGGACTGGAAGCCATCCTACGACTCCCTCTCCTTCCTCTCTTGCTCGCTCGATCACTGCTGCAGTGGATAGCCCCTCCCTCCTGCAACGCTGCTCATTTAAAGACAGAGGAGGTGGACAGACATGGGAGGATGGCCACGCCGTGGCCGACACGAAATACAAATCTGTGCACATTCTCAATTCCGTGCACACAATGTGCTCGATCAAAGGTTAAAAGCCGTACCATGATTTCCAGCGACTGATTTCTGGGCCATAAGACGCGGGCACATCGTACATCCATCCCTCGTCCTCCGCCACAGCCACATCCATGCACCTACAAGGCCCAGAGATACATTTATTTACATGAACCTTGAGCGGGCACTGTCTTCGGGGCGGGAAAGCGTAGCAATGAGCAGCAGCCCGATCACACACATTAAAAGATGTCACTCGGTTGATTGTATTGGGAGGTAGGAAGCCAGAGTAAATGCTCTGAACGGTGATCCATGGTAGAACACAAGTCATTCTAATTAAAACGTGTCAGCGTTGGACGTACAGGAAGAGACAGAAGCCCGTGGACTCCTGCACTCAATATCCAATAAAGTAGCACTAAATATGCACTAAATATCCTATTCTAACTGTGCACTACATATTCCAGAAGTACAGTCTCATTCACAGGAAAATGTTGGTTACCAGATGTCTTCATCGTTTATTTTTAATTTATACTGTACACATATTTAATCATGACAATTACTTTTACCTATATTTTTCTGATGGAGATTTAAGTCAAAGATGATGAGAAAATAGATAAAGAAAAGAGTGTAAAACATTGAATCTACCACAAAGAGACTCTATACGCAAGAAGTAAAGCAAGAATTGGTGATCAGCTCAAACAGTACCTTGCTTTGGAACAGATTAAGTTTGTTTATTGTTTCTCATATCATCATCATCACCGTCGTAAGGACTTCCATCAAAAGCTTTAAGCTTCATGCTCCTCCCCGTGATAAGGTCCTTTTGAGTCCTGAATCATCTGCCAATGCAGAACCTGTCTCTTTCATACCCATAGATGCACTCGTGACATGGTGGTTTTAGCATTATTCCGAGCCTTTTCTACAATGATCAAAAAAGCATGGCATCATAATAATAAATGAATTTGACATATATCACCAAAAAAAATAAAAGTAATGGTACAAGAAAGGTTAGAAAGGTGGTAGGAAGAATAGTAAAAGAAGTTACTGATTATGAAAACCCAACTTTTTGTTAATAAGAGTCCATCATCGCTCTCCCTTGCTTCATCAAGGCCCTAATCCTAATTACACTAGGACTCTTAAGCAATTTGAATACATGACTTGGTCTTTCCCCCCTTTAGGAAATCATGATCCCATAAAATGACATATATCACAGAATCTACACAGTTATTTTAATCTCTAAAGATATTAGGATACCATAACTTCTACTCAGTATTGACTTTAAGATAATAAAAAAAGAATTAATAAGGAATTTTTGATAATCAAGGAAAATTGCAGATTTAGATCCTCCCGAGCAACATGACAAAACACCTAACTCGAACCTACATCTGAGTTAACAGGATGCATCAAACCAAGTTAAAGAGTGGTTATTTTGAGAGTATGGGGGGGGTTTTATATGCTCTCAACAATATAATATTATATACTCTAACTCTCTCCTAGTTAACTATAGTATATTATATTTCTGCCGATGTATAAAAGGCAAGTTTAAATTGTTTAGCTTTCTAATATCAATAATATGTGAAGAATAAAATGTCATATCTATAATCTTATCTTGATAGAGATGCACTAAAAGAATGTTTATAGTACTATTACAATGATATGAAGGAAATAGAACTGTTATGTATACATATACATACATACATACATATATATATAATTCTTATTTCCTTCACATCATTGTAATAATTATAGAAATATCTACCTAATGCATAGTTTAAACACCTCAAATTACCTTTGTAGACATAGTGAGAAACAAAATCTATCCTAGCTAACTAGGAGAGTATGATGATATATAATATTATTCTCATAACAAACTTTGTAGCTTAGGAGATAAATAAAAAATTCATACTCTCCAAAACAATCATTTTTTGATTTACTTTTATGGTATACTAAGAATCTTAATTTAGGCTTTGGACAAGGTGTAAGCTAATCTGTCTAGTCTTCTCATTATCTTAATGGTGTGAAGCAGAACAACTTTCTTCATGGGTTTTTTCAGATTTGAGATATTCAAATTTGCTGATTTTGATACTAATGTTAATCTGGAATTTCTGATGCAAGTATTTGTCAGGACTTGTAATAGTTTGGCAAATGAATATGCATTATTGTTATCCAGGTAGAAAAAGTGGATGAACATGAATGGTGGAATAAGATACGGTTGGAGGTGATGGGTTCAGTGAAACTTCCGCAGCGATGGTAAGTGAGCTACTGAAACCAGAGATTGCAAGTAACCTAATGGAAGAGCATGTAGAGGCTATATAACAACGAAGGTTGTGAGAGTTCAAACAGAAATAGCAGACAAATTTGTACCTTTCATCCCTCAAAATAATTTCACATCAAGAATTAGTGTGGAACCCAACAACAACAATAACAACTCCAAGTAAGGAAGTTGCTATCAATCAAAAAGAGTTAATTGAATGCTCGGCCCATACTCCAAAAAACCTCTCGGTAGATATCGCATCGAGAGGAGAATAGCAGAATATGAGATGCGAGGAATGCGAGGCTTAGAAAGCATCACCTGACGAAGACGCTCGGCTCTCCACCACCTCGACTCCCCGCGGCCGCCTTGCAGTTATGGCGGCCGTAGGACATGAGGCGGACGATCACAAGGGGGAGGCGACCGCCGACAGCCGCGGCACACGGACGTCAAGAGGAGAAGTTTTGAGCGAGACGAGGGAAAGCCGTTTAGGGCCGCCTCATGTTCGGCTTTATATTACAGGGCCTCCAGATCTTGGGCCCAATCAAAGGCTCGATTCGGTCCGGTTCGAGTGAAATAGACCGAAGCAAACCCCGAGAAGAGCTATCAACCCGTTTCCCTGTCGATTAGTCGAGTCCTACTCACAGCTTTCACCTATAAATGAAGCGAGAGTGCCAAGCAATTTCTAAGAATCATGGCAAGTAGCTAAAGATGGAGATCAGCTTGTTTGAACATTAACTTGTGTCCATCAGAACGAAGCACAGACAAATCATCGAAATGATTCAATTGTTAGTGCAAATTCACAGATGAATGACCCCTATAAACTTGGCAAAGTTGGCTTTCGAAGAGCTACAGCTACCCAAAGCTCTGCCATCATCTACAAGTCGTCTTTCACCCATTCATACCGGCCAGGCAGTGGATGCTCGGTTACAGGATCAAAGTTGTACCTACAAATAAGATCGAAGGGAAAGAACTGTGAGGAACATCTGTAATGTGGTGGATCGAATCATAATTGTGAGGAACATCTATAGAAAGGGAGTACCTTTCTAAAAATATTCGTTGTTGGAGTTGCTCTGCAGCAGCAAAAAACTCTTCCATCTCATGAGCTGAAACGGTAGGTCTGCTTGCAGGATCTCGGTCCCTAATCAAACTGCAAGGAATGGTCTTCCTATCATATATAAATTTTTGATGTCTTTCAAATGGTGGTATGAATTCAGATAAAACATTGTCAAAGGCAATCTAGAGAAATATTTCAAAGAACTACTACTGAAGTAGTAGAAAGAAAAATCAAAATTAATAGTTCTATCAGCATAGGCAATCTAGAGAAATATGCCCCACCAGCACCGAAGTCTCACCAGTACAAACATTAGATAATGACAGGACATTACAAACAGAGCAATAGGAGAACAAGGCATCAGCATACAGAAATTATGATAGAAAGAGAAGGAAAACGATATGCTTTCCACAAGAAGAAGATGAACGAGAAAACATAGACAGAGACATATCGTTGGAAGTAACATCAAGTCCTGACCTCCAAGATGATTCAAGAAAGATAGCAGACAAAACAAACAAATGAAAGTATTATGGGAAGAACAAAAGACGAAAAAGGTTCGATTTTTACCCAAATTTTTTAGGCAAAACCCACCTGTCCCTCGCACCGGACTCCCAAATAGTCTCCCTGAATGACACCTCGGTATCCGCTGCAACCGCCGAGCACCTGCTCGTCGAGTCTGGCGACTGCAAATCCACCCTTGGGTCAGGGCCAGGCTGCCGCGAGCTTGCCCTAGGGTCGGGTTTCGGACTAGGGTTGGGCTTGGAGGCTTCCTTGCTCTGGTTGCATGAGGTAGGCTGCGAGAGGGGCTTCTCGAGGCGGCGGCTCCGGAGCTCGAGGTAGGCGGGGGACGAGTCGTGGGCGGTGGCCGCGGCGAGGGACCGGGCGCGTGTGCGGACCCCGAGGGAGGAGTGGTGGGACACCTCCATGACGGCGACCTCGCCGGAGACCTTGTCTTTCCTGAGATACTTGCCCATCTCCTGTACCTCTTGTTCTCTACACTGCGGCCAGGAGTAGAGGGGACTCACAGTCGCGGAGGGAAAAGGGGAGAAAGGGCTGAGTTTTGAAGCCCGAAAAGGAGCGAGGAGGAAGTATAAAATAACATCTTTACCCCGGAAAATTTTGTAGCTCTTTAAATATTTTATATATATAACTGCTGTTAGCACTTGTCTAATAAATTCAGAATAATCATTAAGAATCAAAATTACAAACGAGTATAAACATTTTGAAAATATAAATAAATAACTAAAGTATCTCTTAAAATTTTATTATAAAAAATTAAATTTAATTAAAAATAAATATAAAAATTATATAAAGTGTCAGCTGGTTTTAGTTGATAAATACCTTAATGATTTATCGTAAGATTCTGTGCTTAAATCTTATCTTTGTCATTTATCATTTATAATATATATAATTATATAGTAAGAATTTTGATTTGATCATGAGTTCGATTGAGATAAAGTTTAACCTTCTATGTATTAAATTGGATTTTATTAGGTTTGTAAATACCATATTAATTTAGGGCAGCATGATAAAAAAATAAAATACTAATTCAAAGTTATAAATCATTTTCGTTAAATGACAATAGAAATAATTATTCCTTTTGTGACCTAATCAGGAAGTAAGTAACAAAAACAATTTTAGATGATAGAAATAAGTGTTTCATGAGGAAACATAAGTTTCACCTTTTATAAATAAATTAATATTTTCTCAAATTATAGTTATAGTTATCTTAATTGTAGCTCATTAATTATGTTAAATGTTTTATTGGATACCATATGTCACAGAGCAAAAGGTGGTGAGTTATGGCGCTCCTATTAGTTCTGTTCTGAACGTATCGTAAGCTTGATGATTGAGTTAACAGTCTTACATACTCGTGTGTTAAAAAATCTATTCGGTGCTTACGTTAAATTTTTTAGAAATAATAAACTAATAGAGGCTCTGAATGACTTAGAGAATTGAATATATTTTCTTCATTAATCGATTATGGTAGATGAGACAAGACTCTTGTAATCATCAAGTTCAATTCATGAAAGCAACTATATAGAATTATCGATTGTTACTCAAATACAAAAAGTTATTGTAACATCGATAATCTTCCAAAAATAAGTCAAAAAGTTTTTTTATAAAAAATATTAAAATCTATTTTAATCGATTTTGGACATAAATCATTTAGGCTTTTATAGATTTTGGACATAAAATGATTTATATAATCATTTAAAATGATTACATAAATTATTTTAAATGATCCATATATTTTTCAGAAAATGAACATATAAGGCACCTTTGTAAAGTCTGAATTAAAAGACTGTATACATGACATGACATGTTGATTCATAATAAACTATTAACTTTAATAATATATATAATTTAAAAAATTTTAAAAAATTTATTTTAACCTGTTAGGTTTTGACTATAGATTACTTAACCTTTTGTGGTTTTTCTCTTGTCTAAAATAACTAATACATTTTCAAAAACATAACATATAAGCTACTCACATTAAGTCTTAGTTAATAAACATTAAATTCTACTTACATTACTTGTTGAATCATAATAAATTATTAATATAATATCATATGTAATTTAAGTTAAAAAACATATACAAGAGAGGCATGGCATAAACAGAAAGGATGGAGTGGGAAGCATAAAAACGCTCACGAGAAGTAAGATGAACTAAAAGATCAAATGTTGTATGTAAAGCGTCAGATTGGTCGATACACATCCATCTGAGATAAGATTTGAAGATCCTGAGCTCATTATCAATACGATAAAAGCTATGTGCATATAATATGCTATTAGGTAATAGTGGCTCATTGTTGTCGCTTATAGTTGCTTTCACGATAATGCATCTTTTAATTATTGATGGTGATCTTAATTTTTTAATTTAAAATATATATTTTTATTAATAATTTAATATAAGTTAATGTACTATGTAAGTAGACGCTAACATCACTTAACTCAAACTTAATAAGAAAGACTTATATGTTATATTTTTAAAAATAAAAATTATTTTAGATACAAATAAAATTATTAGAGCTTAAGTGGTAAATGATCAAAATCATAAGGGTTAAAATAGATTAAAAAAATTAAATTATATGTGTTATCATATTAATAGTTTATTATGAATCAGTATGTCAAGTAAATAAACTTTCACATATGTTACCTGTATGTTATATTTTTAAAAATATAAAAATTATTTTAAATCATAATGATTTAATTTATGCATGACTAATATCTTATGAAAACAGCAAAAGGTCATTAGAATGTTTTCAAAAAGACTTATTCGGTAATTTAATAGTTGGTAGGGAATCCGATCGGATTGATATATTCCTAAAGCCACCATCATGTAGATTGGTGAATGCTCTCGTTATTGTGTCCATCCCATACGACACTTAGCTAATATGCCGATCTAACAAAACATATAATGTCATTCAAACAATAACATAACGTTGGGTAACCACATATGTCAAAGCCCCCTATCAGCATCTTATTATTGCATCATGATAGTATAGTTAATATAATATGATTCATGTTTGGATATTTGTTATAAATGACCAAGGATACCATCCAAGTTTTAGAAACTATAATCATCCAATTAAAAAGATGTTTAATGTATTTATATGTACATACGTAGGCAATATACCATTAATATGATTTTTGAGCGATTAAATAGTAATAATTTTTATACGTTAATCAAGCAAATTGATATCTCGAAAGTCATCGGGCTTTCCTATCGATGATTCCCGCCAAAATGACCCCTACGCACGCGTTCCCGCCAAAAGCCCGCCTCGCTCCCCTCGAACCAACCGCCTTCTTTAAGAAAATTACATGTATATCCCACATTACATATGATTTGTATAAATCCACTCCTAAGAGAAACTTTTGGGGATTTGACCATCATAATAATGGATAAAAAGTCAAGTCAACCCATAGGACAATAATTTGTCTACCTCACGATATTATTATCATCAGTTAGGTAGCTCATTGGAGATTAGATAAATTTCTATGACAGTCAATTAAGTTTGATATCACGAACAAATAGAACCATTTTGATGCTTTTTTTTCCCCCTTTTTTTTATGCATCTTGAATCAAACACGTGAAGTGGAGGTGTTCTCGAGACACTGCAGGCACGTCTTCCATAGTTTCCTGTTAAGCTAAATGGCATCAAACAACGCAGAAATCTCACCCTCATTTTGCTAGCAGGAGTAGAGTAGAGCGAGAGCGAGAGCGAGAGAGCTTCTCCCAGCTTTCACAAATTCCAATCACATTCCTGCTGGATATGGCGAAGCAGTTCCCGATGAGCTCTCGAGAGTGCTGTGAGTTCATATCCACCGATAGAGGGAGAGAAACGACGAAGGCCGAGTCCTTTTCAGGGGATCAGAGTTCAGGGAACAGTAGCTCCTCCATGAATGGAGGACAAAAGACCCTTCACTGACACTGCGACAGTTCCCAAGTGCAGCAATGGAGGAGTCGGGAACTTTTTCCTCCTCCAAGCATTAGGGTTTGCTGTGAGATCAGCTTGGCGCTTTCTCGTGGGGGCAGAGGCATAGCCCACAGGATAAGGAGTTCCCACAAAAGGTTTCTTTCTCTCTCTCTAACTCACATCGACTGTTTGCCACAGCTCCAGCTTTCATGCATGATGGTTGCTACGGACAACACGTTGCTTTCCTGATGCAAGTGCAAGGAATGCTGCTATAATTACTGCTCACTATATGCATGTCTTTTGTGTTCAGAGGAAATATAAAAGCAGCGACAACTACTGATCATAGGGAATTGTTGATACATGACGAGATTATACATACATATATATATATATATATATTCTGGCGAGGCTTATATATATTTTAGGCAAAACTTTACATTTTTTGGGGATTGTTTTCCAAGGCCCAATTGTTACGCTTGTGGTTTACATTCCATTTATGGGCCGATGGCGGGCCCAATTTGGCGTTTTATTGGATTGGTCATGGGTTCACACTGACACGGTGACTCGAAAGCGAGGTGGGTATGTCGTTCCTTCGCGGTGGTGGTGGCGGCGGCGGAGCTGCTGCGGTTGCTGGTAGAGTGTTTTCGCGGTACTTCTCGAGGAAGCGCAGCCCTGACCTCCGACGTATAAACCCGAAGGTGCCCAGAGAGGAGGCCACCGCGATCTCCCGAAACCTCTACCAGATCGTCAAGAACAATGGCCCCCTCTCCGTCTCCGACACTTGGAACCATACCAAGGTGAAAAAGCTCGGATCGTTCTACCATACTTGCTCTCTCTGTGCTGGTTCTTTATCAGAAAGAAATGGCCTTCGAACGAAAGAGGCGTAATAAGAGCTTCTTTAGGCACATAGACTGTTCTGCTCTCTTTCTTTTATGAAGCAATTTAATGTTGTTCACTGGTTGATAAGATTAAAAGACGTCTCCAACACTTGGAACGACATCCAGGTGACAAAGCTTGGATCTTTTTTCCGTAATTTCGCTCTTTCTGTTGGTTTACAGATAGCAAATGAGTGGCTTTCGGATGAAAGGGGAAAAAAGAGCTCCTGTTAGGCTTGTAGACTGTGTTTGTTTGTGTCTTTTATGGGGCCATTTAATGCTGTTTATTGGTTGCTAAGTTTAAAGGAATTTGGGCTGTCTATCTATTGTTTGATGAAATGGCTCTGAAGTAGTTATTCCCCATTTGTTTAACTTCTTCCAAACCTCTGGTGAATTTGGGTCAAGACAATCTATTCAGTTATTATCTATGGTTTCCAACCCTATGCTAGTATATTATCTCGCGTTATATTAATTCTAAAGGTTATGATCTTTTGGCTTCTTTGGTCTGAAGGACTTCATATTCTTATGCTTTCGCCGTAGGAACACATCTATCTTTAAGCGGCAATTTGTCCTTAAAATCATAATTGAGTTTCATAAGTGAAGTAATGCTCCTTCTTTCATGGTTTGGCCACTGATACCACATAACAAGTGATATTATATGCTAACTATCAAGTTATTAGAATGCAACCAAATGTTGACCAGAGCAATGTTTTAAGATGTTTACTTTGCAAATTGTCACATGCAAAATAAAAACTAAAACTGATGTGATTATGCCTTTTATAGACTATATATTTCATCAGGGTCGTCTGAAGTTCTGTGGAAGTTAACTGAGATATCATGATCTGTTTCCTGGATCTCTCAAACTTGTGGAGAACTTGCTGTAGTTTTGAATTGTGATAAGATAAATCAAAGAATTTTTAGAAGAATATCTGAACTTGTGAAATAGACAATGCTTGGTACCATTACATGTAGAAGAAGAGTATTGCAGAAAGTAGTTAGCATCCTAGTCAAGAAAGAGAAGTAAAACATGTCCGTAAACTGTGCTATCATGGAAAATTAGTCTTCTGTTAACGTCTTTGGTTGGTTACAGGAGCAAGTATGCTTGGGTCATAACATTATATGACTCCTGTTGGCAATACAGAAGCAAATGTTATTAATTGGTTAGCCATGCTTCTGATTTTTCTGGTAGCTGGTAGCTTTCTGTATCAGGCATAGCTTCGGTTTTCTTGAATATGTTGCAACTATTTAGTGTTATACTAAACTTCAAAATCTATCACTCCACATCTTTGATTCTTTATGTAAAAATGAAATTGGTTAGCCATGCTTCTGATTTTTAGGTAGCTATTAGCTTCCTGTATTGGACATATCTTTGGTTTTCTTGAACATTGTGCAACTATTTAGTGTTCCAGAGCAGACTGAACTTCAAAATCTATTACTCTGCATCTTTGATTCCTTATGTAAAAATGAAATTGGTTCACCATGCTTCTGATTTTTTAGGTATCTATTAGCTTCCTGTATTGGACATAGCTTTGGTTTTCTTGAACATTTTGCAACTATTTAGTGTTCCAGAGCATAGTGAACTTAAAAAATCTATCACTTTGTATCTTTGATTCTTTATGTAAAAATGACTTAGCTCTCCTTTTTAGAGAATGTTCTCACATTTCCTTAATGAACTGTATTTTGATGCTAATGATCTTGAAGTCAGGGCACTGTCTGTTTTGTTAATCTCTTTCCTAGGCTTACTGTTGTTCAGACTATGCACAGTCCATTATACAACTCTAAATGATCTCAACTGTTTTGCTGATGAGATTTATTTATTTTGATTTGGGGTACATTTTTACAATGCTGATTATCAAATATGGTGCCGTTTGCTCAAGTTTGTTGATTTTTCTTGGAACAGCTTTGGCCTTAGTGCCATGTAATGTTTTTTCTTCTTTTCGCATGTGCTACTAAATGGAGGAAGCTTCTGCTTTAATATCATATACTGTGCTGATTATGACAAAGCCAACTTTGATATCGGCAATGTGGTTAATAGAACACTCATTTTAACAGGAAACCGGTATCGATGGGTTGAATAGCAAGACCCATATGAAAATCTTGCTGAAATGGATGATGGGACGGAAGATGCTCAAGCTTTCTTGCACTCATGTTAGAAATGCAAAGAAGTTTCACTACTCTATCCTGCCAGAAGATCCTCAAGCTAACAAGAATGTTAGCTCTCCCTCAACAGCACTGGACACTCCCAAGGCTTCAGGCAAGGTGAAAAAGCAGCATAAAAAAACATCAAAAAAGGGGAAATGAACAATGTGGCACGGCACAACTTGAAAGGGAAGCTGTGATCAATCTTGTTTGAGTGAGCAACTGTTATTATCTTTGTCACTGGACAAACATGTTTCAGCCTTGACAACCCATGACCATGTTCGTGATGTCTTCTATAAGTTTCATGTGAATTTTAATTGAGTCATTTAGCTAGCGATGACAAATTCTTGGCAATACATTGGTCATGTAGTTGATCGCTTCCTTTATGAACTCAAGTTTTGATAATAAATCATATTCTCCTGCTTGATGCTGGTGTTGGATTACAAGTTGAGGACGAATGCCACCATCGAATAATCAAACATTTAGTCGAAATTACTTAAGTCACTAGACATCTTTGTATTACCAATTCGTACAGGGCTAATCTAGTTGCAATTTTGATCAGTGTTCGAAGGATCTAGAAAAAAAATTTAGTTTTATAAGTAATTTAGTTTTATAATTAATTCAGCAAACATTTAGCGTATAAGATAAACGAACAATTGTAAGTCTACAAATGACTACTCAACACGTGTCGAGTGCATTGACATGTTCCCATAAGCTTAGTGTGAAAACTTGTGAATCCAATCGATGCTCAACACTACCCCAAACTCCCATCCTGACCTGTGCCACTTGGGTGGTTCTTGGGTGCTGAGATGGTTGACGTTTTGCTTCGTTTTACAACTTATAGAAAACATGATATGACACATGAAAATTAGAACATTCTAAGATAATTTTACCCGTTCTTGTGAGCGATCACTCTGTAGCCCTGCAAACTATTCATGTTTATAGTTTTCAAGTAAAATATATAAAAAATAAAGTAAAACATATCGCCAAACATATATACAAGCAAACAAAAATTATGAATGGTCCGTGGACGAAGGTGTTGAGGTTGTATGATGACCATCCATAACATTCTCTCCAACTTAATCCATCGACGCCCTTGTCGATGCTTGCTAGTAGGCTTTGATGACTACTTCCTTGTGTCACAAGGTGTCTATGTCACAAAGTGTCTTTCAGACTCCCAATTAGCTTTTGTTCAAGGTAGCTTTTGCCCACTTCACCAAGTACTCAATCTGATCTACTCCATTAGGTAGCTTTGTTTTGCAATATACCAAATGGCTTAAGCTCTCTTTTGGTAGGACTAGGGGAGGGGTAACCAAGTTAAAACACTTCAGGAAGCATATTGTAAATCTGAGTGGTGGGCTTTTGTGTTGCTCACGTGGAAGACTATGAATTTTGAGTAACACTGATAATTGCAACTTATAAGAGGTATTACCTACCCTGCTAATAATTGAGAAGCAACCTTTATACTTCCTGAGTCTCTTGTGTACTTTATGTTTAAAGAACTGGAGTAATGTTGGTTGGAGCATCACCAGCACCAAGTCACTGACTTTAAACAGTTATCGTCACCTTCCTATATCCTCTACTAAATTTTTCATCTTTTTTATCACCTTCTCCAAGTAAACCCGGACAATATCAATATTTTGGTGGCATTCTTTTGCAAAGTGATATGCTGATGGTGTACTCTCGGTATGATTGATCACCATGGTGTGAGGAGTTGACGACTGCTATCATGTAGTGATCTCGAAGGAGCTCTTGTTGGATGCAAAGCTCTGTTTCAAGTTGTATGAGAATTGAGCAATGTCCAATAGCTTCACCCAATCTCTTTGGTTGGCACTCACATAGTGTTGAAGAAATAGCTCAAGGAGTAAATTTATTCTTTCAGTTTAGTCATCCATCTAGGAGTGGAGGCTTGTGGAGAAATATAACCTAGATCCTAGCAATTTAAATAACTCGATCTAGAATCGTCCTAAGAACCCCGTGTCTTGATCGTTTATGATATTGTATAGGACTCATTCAATATTTCACCATATTCTTTATCATCAACTTAGTTGCCTCCTCCATTAAGTAGTGTAGGGGCAATAATAAATGTGTTGGGAAACCTTGAGAGCATCGCATGCGCAGCGGAGAAACAAAACAAAGATTTTTCCATGTTTATCATAACGACGTGTGATGATTGATGCGCAAAAAATACAAAATTGAAAATCATGAATCCTATAAGATATGTTACTTAGGAATATCGTTTATTCCTGAAATTTTAAGATCCAATAGGAGAGGATGAATGAGGTCAAATATTCTACACTCTAGCCGTATTCATACGGTAAATTGATGCAGTGATGCTCCTTAAATCGCAATAAAAAGCTCGCAACTTCTTTGCAGCTTTTGCACACTGCCTTATAGTGAATGTGGAAGAAGAACTCATTTATTCTTAGCTGTCCTCACATAATAAGGATAGGGGTGGTCGACTTAGAAGAGATGAGAAGAAGGAGAATAGGAGAGGACGACTAAAGATGCATCCTATCACTTTTATTGGCCACCCCTACCTCTTATTTATAGAGAGCCACTTAAACCCTAATAGATCATGCTTTTGTGGGTATTAGATCTCTATCCAATTACCCTCACATTTTAGATTATTAGAACTCTATCTAATAATCTCAATTTGTCTCTATTTGGACCTCATACAAGGAGTCCATTAATGTTGGGTCTCATTCAATGATAATAGGGTTTATTGGATAACTCATATCCAATCCTTTACTCACTGCAATCATCCACCATATGTGTGTGACCCTCTAGGCCTAATACTGAGCTATTCATGAGTTCCACTCATCAGAACTCCTTCTGACTTAATGAATTATTATCTCATAATAATTCACTCAACTCATCGACTATGGATATATTAGGCCAATATGACATAGTCCCCAGACGATACAAGGGATCTAATAGATTTTAACTATTTTTTCTCAATTACTTTGCATCTATAGTCCCTCATCTATCTAATATTTTAAAAATCATATATTGGCTAGGCCACATGCAGAATTTATTTGACTCTCGCTCAAATCGGATTTACCCAAAGAATTTCTTCTCTGTAAATCCGATATGACCTTGGCTAGGGATTTATCTGAATGATAACATATAGGATATTTCTCTCATGATATCGAGAGTGGATGATCCTCTATTGACACTCAATTGTCTTTGTAAGATTGGCTAATAATCCCAATAACTAGTTGTACCAGATCTGAAACTTTTTAGACCTATAAGTCTAGCGTCAAAGAAAGAAATACTCAAATAAGGTATCTTTGATATCACAAGTCTAAGAATTAAACACATAACTGAGAGTACTAAATCGTTGTCTAACGTTAGGTATTATTAACTATCCAATATTCTATAAGCATATTAAATAATAAACTCATTTTTCAATGAGCACATGTGTTATTTTCTTGATATCCCCACACGAGCAGCTATGAGACCAAACACCTGCATCATATGAATCGATATATAGTACACTGGTCTGTTCGGTTATTTCGATGTTTCTTTAGAAGTAACTTATGACCAAGATTATTTAGACTTTATGTTTAAAGGTAAATTAGTCTTATTATCATGATCTCATCATGATTCAATTATCATTACATAGATCCAAAGACATCAGAATATATGTAATAGGTAATATAAAGTGAGAATATATTAATAATAATAATAAATAAAAAGATCAAACGCATATCACATGTGTACTTGTAACCAATAATCACCCACTTGACCTAAAGTCAATCACCTACGTGTCTGATCACTATCAGACCCTTGAAACAACGACTTTGTCAATGGATCTATAATGTTATTTTCGGATATAACTCTTTCCATTGTTATATCTGTATAGGCCACGATATCTCTAATCAGCTGAAACCTTCTCAGAACAATTCTGATGAGACCTGGGTTTCCTTACTAGAGCTATCGCCCCATTATTATCGCAATATATGAGAATCAGTTCTCCGTTGCTAGGTATGACTCCGAAATCCATGATGAACTTCTTCATCCAGACTCTTCCTTTTTGTTACTTCTACTACAACAATGTACTCTGCCTCTGTGGTTGAATCAACAATAGTGTCTTGCTTAGAACTCTTCCAGCTTATTGCTTCTTTATTCAGGATGAACACATACCCTGAGTTTTACTTGCTATTATTAACATCAGACTGGAAACTTGAGTCGATGTAGTCCTCAACCTGCAGGCTACATCCTCCGTATGTCAGTAAAAGATCCTTAGTCATTCTCAAGTACTTAAGGATATCCTTAATATCTTATAGTGTTCCAAACCTGGATCCGCTTGATACCTACTTGTGACACTCATAACATGAGCTATATTATGACTGGTACATAGCATAATATACATGATAGACCATATCACCGAGGTATAGGGAATCCTAGCCATGACTATCCTTTTTTTAGGAGTCTTTGGGGACATAATCTTAGAAAGTGATATTTCATGTCTTATTAGTATGAGAGCTATCTTAGAATTTTTCATGTCAAATCTTTTGATAATGAAGTTCATGTACATGGACTCGGACAAGCCAATCATCCTATTTGATTTATCTTTATATATCTGAATCCCTAAAATGTAGGATGCTTCCCCTAAGTTCTTCGTGGATAAGTGTATGAATAGCCAAGCCTTAACTGTGAAGAGCATTTCTATACCAATCCTAATGATCAAGATGTCATCCATATATAGTACTAAGAAGGTGATAGCACTCTCACTTACCTTCATATACACACATGACTTATCTTCATTCTTAACAAAATCATAAGCTTGGTTCAGTCAATAGATAGACCTAAGCAACCTGCACACCTTATTTGTACTCTCATTGAAATGAATCCCTCTGGCTGTATCATATACACGTCATCCTCGAGGTTGACATCTTATTTCTTTTAGAAGAGGACTAGAGCTCTAAATGATATTTTAAAACTATGGATGAAATGATTGCTTAGTAGTTCATCTAATTATTTTTTGAGCTCTACCAACTCTAGAGGGACCATACAATATGGTGGTCTTACTCGAGGCTTCATTCCCTACTCCAACTTGATGCGGTAATCCATGCCTCTGTGTGATGATAGAGTTTTGATAACTTTGGTGGCATAACATCTACAAACTCCTTCAAAACATCTACCACCACAATAAGTTTATGATTGGCCTCCACATCAAGTGGCTATAATTTTATTATGACCATAAAAGTTAATTCATCTTTTCATACTCCCATCTTCAGTTGTAAAGATGATATTTATTGTGAGCCCTTAGTTCATTCTCGAAAAATTATAACTATGCAGGGGTTGTCGCCTCCCATCAATGATAAAGAGTTTAGGAATGACATTAGCAGCAACTTCATCGCGTGTGTTAACTTTATTCTAAGGATTACTTGTAAGTCATCCAATGCACCACCATCATATTTATGCTTTCGCTCCACTTCCCGATCTTGATGGGACCCCCTTTGCCAGCCCGAGGATCTGCGTAGCTTATAAGTTCACATCCTTCATCCGACTCTAGCTCTTCTCTAGGTTTAGCTAAAGTCAACTTACTTCTTGATCAGCAATAAAATTATAGGTAGCACTTGTGTCCACCATCGTACGAGTTGTTTAGCTATTTAGCTTGATATCCAAGTACATTAGCTCACTGCTACTTACTTTTTGTTACTTCATACTTATGTTTTCCTCCACTTGACCATTCAATAAACATATTGCTCATATTCGGGATCCTTGTGACTCATTGTTATCGTTATTGAATTCTGAACTACTCGAATTAAGGGCAACAACCTCGCCCTTACCCGATTTGGGGGGATGGATTGATTGTCAATGCATTGAGTGGTTGCTTTTATGGGTGCCACCTCAGCATAAGCGATCCTTTGCATAATAAGCAACAATTAAGTTAGGTTTTGGGGCCTTGCGTTTTGAACTTGATTCATGCAGATTCCTTCCCTTAAGAATACATAGATGGGTGATTTCCCAAAAAATATTTCTTTTTCCTCAAGTCTTTTCAGAAAATAAAGTTGGTGAGCTTTTCCATAACTGTGATTGCCTTGATCATATCGGTGACATTACTTTGACATGGATCCTGCTCTGCCTACGGCTTTAAGACATCGAGGAAGTTAAATACATTATCCTTCTTAGACATATCTTGTATGTCCAACATCAATGCTAAAATTATTTCACGTAGCCTCGAAAGGAGGTGCTTTGACAAAGTTATCTTAGCTTCCTTCTTAAAATGAACTTCATACTATGGTAAGAACTGAGTTCTAACTCCCGTTTTAAGTCCTCCCATATATCCACTTAATATTAACCTTATTGGATCTTTTTCCAATGTGTTTGTTATGAAAGTTTTGCATCCCCATTTATATATATAGTTGCTATCAAAACTTTGGTTTCTTTAGAATCAAGCCTCGTAGCTTGAAAGTATTATTCCACGCCGAATAAAAAATTCTCGAGCTCTGTGCATCCCTAGCACCCCCATAGTAGTGCGGCTCGAATACGAAGTTTTATGATAAAGCAACACTGGTGTTGATCCCTCTTCACATTAAGAGCCCTTGTGAGTAATATAATCCTGGACGTAAATTCCACCATAACTTTGTGTAGTTGTTGCACATAGTCTTTGGTGTATTATGTAAATCGATTTACGTGGGACTTGACCTTGTCAATTTGATATTTATCTCCTCTTGCGAGTTCTATACCCCGAGAAGCGGTTTCACTAGTTTTAGTAGAGTTTTTCTAGACTCACGTCAAGAACATTAATACGAATTTTCATAGTTGTAAGCCTCTCCTTATGGCTTCTTTTATTGATCAGCACTTTAGATTGTGCTTCCTCCATCCATGGAGAATAGCAAACTTCTTATTCACCATATTTGATGTCGTGCTTATCTTGAGTGGCTCCAATAGCTTAAAAGTGAGTTTGCACTTGCAACCACCTGCAGTTCCTTGGGGCAATGGTCTAAGGTCTTGCTTGATTTGCCATTATGAGATTATGAACTTATGTTGTTTGCTCTAACTCTTTACCCATTTTAATACCGTAATGTCACGGACTTAGTTGAAATTGTCTAAATTATAAGGCACCCTTTTATATTATCCGTCTATAAAGGGTCAACATAGTTGCAACATCGCTCAGGTCTCGAAGGACCTATAAATAAGTAAATTGATTAGTTTCGTAAACAAGCAATAGACAAGTCCCAACATCTCGCAAAGAGAATAATTTTATAAGCAATTCAGCAAATATTTGATATGCAAAACAGAAAAAAAAAGAATAAAATAAAAACTTTTGAAGACAAACAAACTGTCATAAGTCTATAAATTATTGCTCACCAAGTGTCTAAGCCTATTAATAAATTCTCGTATGCTTAAACGTGTGAACTTATAAATTTAATCAATGTATAATACTATTCAAAATCTTTATCCAACCCTATGTTATCCAAGTGATTATAGGGTACTAAAATGGTTGACATTTTAATTCTCTCAAACGTATATAGAAAATAAATTATGACACATGAAAATTAGATAATTTTAAGATAGTTTTACTTATTTTGATTAGCGATCGTTCAAATTGTTTCTGCTTAGTTTTCAAATGAAAACATACAAAAACAAGACAAAATATGTTGCTAAACATATATATAAATAAATAAAACAACGAATGATTCATAGATAAATGCGAGAAGCAATTCGATTTTTTATTTAGCTGGTCTCATATAATCGAAATTTGTCTCTCGGTGACTGGTTCTTTGTATGGTTCTATGTTCTTTGTTTTGGTCTTATCGGCAGCAAAACGTGATCTATTCGAAGAACGTGCAGCAATGTTCTTCGTAATATGATAACAAGGAATAAGAAATTACAGAACTTTAAAGTGTTCATGTGGAATTCGTAAACGTTTAACTAACAACAAGAATTACATTAAAATACAAAACTGTACCGATCGAGAAACATCTCCTATCTAAACATATTTATTTAATGTTTTTCTTATTCACACTTTTTTTTTTCCTGAGAATTTATTATTGTTCATACATATTCTATATAGCACAATAGAATGCACATTAGAATACATGTTGTGGAATTTGGTCAATTCATATCATGAGATTTTGGTCTGTTACTATTATTTATAATAATATAATCTAATATAGTTATTATTACTGTTAATCATCGTCCCATGCCCTAGCCAAATAAAAGCGGACTCCACACAAAATCAAAGGTGGCACCGATCGACCGAGCCATGGCTACCTCGCCCCAGCTCGTCGCCCTAACCCGTGCCCTATCCCTCCTTCCTCTCCTCATCGTCATCATCCGATCCAAGGGCTTGGACACCATCGACGGCGCTGATCCAAGGGCTTGGCCGCCATCAGTACCACACCATCGACGGCGACGCAGACCTCTGCAGGTGTAGATCATCATCCTCGGATTTGTTGTATCGAAGAAGATCATTTGATTCACACTATTCCAAAAATTTCCCAACAACTTCAGATATCATTGGAAGGATGTAAGAAAATAAATTACTGGAGGCAAAAGTTAGTCATTCAACATTTATAGTAGCATGAATAATTCTTAGGAATAGGAGCAGCAATCAAAAGCAGCAGAATACATCAAATCAAGCAGAGAAGGTGCACCTCCTCTCCAAGCCTACTTGACATAAGTCAACTTATTTATCTTGTTTCTGAAGAAGAGATGCCAGTCCTATAGGCCAGTAATTAGTAGCTGGAGGTTCTTGCTTATTGGCAACATCCGAGGATCTGCAATGTGCACAAACAATAGAACATGAACAGAGTTATGCTACATGGGAAAGGAAATGAAATCTCAAGTGATCAAAGTATATAAAAGCACATGTAATATGCTGTCTGCTGTGCTGTGATAAAAACAAAATTATCCAACTCAGGAATTAACCAACAAATATAACACTTCTTTTTCTCTATTCAAATCAGATATCACCTAATAGCTGTCAAATGGAACCATACACAAGACAAGTTAAAGAATGGGTTTCCAACTCAATTTCTGGTTGTTGATGAGACCAAAAACATAAAGTTAGGCTCTTGTAGCATCCAGAAGAAAAAGCTAAGGGTGTCCATAATGCTCTCATGCATGCTCCACAATTGCTGAAGCAGCAACACCATACAACTTTAAGATCTATTGCCAAGTCATCCATGTAAGCTTTTATCCTAAAATAGATGTCTATTCAAATTGGAACCACAATATTTCCCTTTCAAAAGCTTAAACATTTTGGTTACTAGATGAATGTGCTGAAAGTTACAAGTCTTCAAGTGCACAATGCACATGCTTGAACGTCAGCCTAAGATATCATAATCTTCAAGTGCAAAGTGCAGCCAATGTTTTATTCTCAGAGTCACTTTACTAATCCCCCTGCACTACAGCTATGGTTATGCGCTGCAGTTAGCAGATTATGAAATATTCGCACTGGAAACAATATTCATTCTCCAGATAAGGGTATAGACTTGCTATATGTTCACTTAAGTCAGGTGACTAACTTCATGCAAGCTTAAGAAATAACACCCAAGAACAATGTGGAGACTAAAGAAAAACAACCAAACTATGTTCTGTCTGACAATGATCATAAACTTTGGAACTAGGTCATTTTGATTATACAGAATGATTTGGGTATCATATAGTAGACTGGAAGAAAAGATCGAGGAACCATAAGTGCAAAGGCAAATAGATGGATCTGCATATGTAGATGACACTGATAGAAAGAGATAAAAAGGATAGATGAGCCAGAGCACATACACAGGAGGCAGTGGACCCTCGTAAGCAAATGTGGATATGCCTTGCCTCTGTTTATGCTTGGGATTGGCAGTACATAGCACATAAACTCTTCCCCGACGTTTGACCGTCCTACAAAACTCACAGAGCTTCTTCACTGATGATCTCACCTTCATGGCTGTGCAAAATCAGAGTAAAAAAGGTATCAGCATCAAAAGAAAAAAAAATCATTATTCCTTTTATGAAACAGCCATCTCCAAATACATCAACTTAGGAACAAAAAGAACTGAAAATGTTCTGCACCCACATACATGATTAACTGTATACAAATATGTTCTCAATGTCTGAAGTTTACAACTTAAGCAAAATAGAAAAAGAAAAGTCGACATCTAACAAGATAAGGTTAACCAATTAGATAGAAAAGAAAAGATAAAATGCATGTGTGTCTGTGTGTGTGTATATATATATGACTGACAGCAAGAGATGGTGTTCAGGACACCAATGATCGAACTGGCTAGGGCTCTTGATCAACAAATACAAAAGACAACAAAGTAGAAAAACTTTAGTTAATATGTAGCAGAAAAAGCTTGGCCAATTAAATAAGGGACCAAATGAGTGGGGCTCTTGATCAACAAATTCTAGAGACAACAAAGTAAAAAAAAAAGTCAATACATAACAAGAAAGACACTTTACGTCTGAGAGCAAGAAAGCATACATAAGCAATGGCAATTCCTTTTTCTTCCCTTTCTGACAGCAAGAAAAGGCACTTGGAACATTATTGAACCACATGATTGAACTGTCTGGGGCTCCCAATTAACAAATATCATGTGCATTATGAGCAATCAAAAAAGAAACTAGTTAAAGACAAAACAGTTTTAAATGAGAATGAAGTTTATAGTAAGCATAGTGAATAAGGAGAAAAGTACATGATCCAAGCGGTTGAGATTAGTTTAGGTTTAACCCAAATTCAAATACAGATCAGAGCGCGGATTAAGAATTGGATCTCAAGGCCCCTAACACATCAGGATTAGTCTCATTTCTACATAGAACAAAGACCACCAACTAGAAAAAGCTACAAATGTTTTAAGAAGTCTGCTGAGGCTACCTCATGTAAGACACATGGATGCAATACACATGAAAAATCATCTGATTATGTACAAGCTAAACCTGTTTCACCATAACTTTCTTCAACCTTGCTATTCAAGATATCATTCTTCCTACCAGCAATGTTCACCGAAACCCTAATCAAGATATGTGGGTTCATTGTTAAAAAAGCTGCCAAATGCTAAATAATAAGTTTGATCCCTGCGCCTCTGTATATTTGCCCAGCCACAATACACGCTCTATTGCAGGACTGGGCAATAACCTACATCAACAAGTGCAAAAAAAGGGCAAATACTCATTCCAGGCGCTGAGTTCAGTGTCTTCCCCTGCCCCTTCACTAAGATGCTTCGGAACAAGATGAATTCTCGAACAAAAAATCAAGAAGATTCCCTCAACAATTTAAGTGCTCTCTGGTAGTTACTTTATCGAATCAAATCACATCAAAATTATGGGGTCCATTATTCGATTGTTTGATTTCTTCTCAAAGAAGCAAAAAAGGAATCGAATTGTAGACGGTAAAAGGAAGATACCATCATGAAATCTTATTACAACACTATCAAAAATTTAGCAGGGAGGCAAAATAAAAGCAACAGAAGCAATAATCCGGTCAAAAATGTTGTGGTGTGACATAATCTAACCAAAATAGAGACGAACGAAAGATCGGTGACCTCAATCAAGTTTCCCCCTTGGCGGCGCTTTGCGCGTGACCGACGGATGCCGAGGGCAGGAAAGAAGAGATCCGAGTGCACGAGGATACGAGCAGCCGGAGACTTTTAAGCGAGCGAGCGAGAGAGAGAGGATGACCATGTCGATGTCCATCAGAGTGGATGATCTGCACCGTTCATCACGCTTTGAGACAGCTTGATGGAGAGTGGCCAAACCCTAAGGGCTGTTCCCGACCAGAATTCTATCCCTTTAGCGTTATTATGAAATTTCAGAATCAACGGTTTTGATTTTGATATCATAAATTCTAGATTCAAAGAGGCGTTTTTCTAATTAAAAGTAATTCAAAATAAAAAAAATAATAAATATAACAACAGTAAAATAGTGAAAAAATCGCCAATCAATCACAATCAAGTAATTTTCTTCTATTATATTATATATAAACTTAAGAACAATTGGATCAATTCTGTTTCCTTAATTCATGTATATTAGGTGAAAAACTTGATATCATTTTTGTAAATAATTATATTGGTTTAATTGGAATCATTTAATAACATTGGCAAGGATTCTCGTTGGATCTTGTACATATAATCTTGGATTTCATTATGATATAGAATGACTCCATCTTTTGAAGATTAGATTTGGATGAAACCCGGGTTAGAAAATAGTGGCATGAGAGTTATCATTGTAGTTAACTACCTTTAACATTTAGTCATCCTATACTTTAAAAGATTCCATTAGCATCTCTATAATTACTAAAGTGAGATATCTAGATTCATTTATCATAATGATGTCAGTTTTAATAATGAAATCATGAAAAATAAAAGATAAACAAATAATTTTAAAAGATAAAAACATAATTTTAACGTTCGATAGCGAATGGCTACATCGCTAGCATTGACGTCGTCATAATTGTCTGACTGTCTCCAACGATAATAAAGTCTACTCTCACCGCGATGTCACTTGCCTCCACGAGGAGCATGCCGTCGACCTCATCACCACCCGCCCCGCATCTCTTTGCGTCTACGTTGATGTTGCTGCAGTTGTTGAGTGGTAACTACGTCGGCATCAACATAGATGGTGGTGGCTATCGCAATGTCTATAGCAAAAATGGTGACCGCCTCACTACTGACTTGTTGAGTGGATTTCAGCCTTGACTCGAAGCTAGGGCGTTGGAGCTCTTGTCGCTCCCCCCATTGTCATGTTATTTTGAACACCACCTCTCATCGAGTGATCCTTTCATCGCTCTACATCTACGTCAGCATCGATATAATTGCCAAGCGACAAAAGGATCACTCAACATCTAGATCAGCGATGACATAGATGTAGAGCAATGTTGTTCGACAACTGCATCGACGTCAACGCAAATGTAGAGTGGCGAAAGAGCCACCTCGATAAGAGGTGGTGTTGAAACTGACGTGGCAACAATGAGAACGACAAAAGCTCATCTTCTGGAGGAAGTTAGGATTTACCCAATGGATCAAGGTGAGGTGACCACCAACTTAGTTGTAGACATTACGATGATCACCACCATCTACGTCGATGCCGATGCAGAGTGACATGTGACGAGCAACAATAAAGCCAACGACACACTCCTCGCGAAGACGAGTGACATCACAATAAGAACAAATTTTACCATTGTCTAAGACGAATAAGCAATTGCATTGAGATCAACACCGACGACACTATCATCCATCACCGCCAACTTCGTCTGCTATAACTCGTTAAAATTATATTTTTATCTTTTTTTCATATTTTCATCAATAAAATTAACATTGTTAGGATAAATAAATATAAATATTTTACTTTAGTAACTATAAAAATATCAATATAATTTTTTAAAGGGTAAGATTCAAAATACTAAAGGTAGCTACTAAAAAGGCTAATTTATATTTAGCTGAACATGAGGGAGATCAAAACTATCACCTAATAAAACAAAAGTCTGATCCAAAACACCAAAATTACACCTAAAAAAGGAAGAATTAGTCAATAATGGATGACTTTTGAAGCAATCCATGCATTCAGAGGCTGTTTAACAAGCATCACAAATATAGTGGTGAAAGAGATGAAACAGTATCATCTGCCATCAAGAGGAGTAAGCATGATTCCTATGACTATACAACTAAAAATAGAGGCAAATTCATAAAATGGGTTCTTTAATAGTAAAATTACCAGAACTAGGGTAATGGGGATGCAAAGAAGACATTTGGGCAGCATATATCATAAAATGGGTTCTTTAATAGTTTACCACAAGGATACAGTTATAGTACCAAAGAAACAAAGGCGTCTCCACAGCTAACTATCTTGAACTTGAATTACAGTAACTCTTAAGACAAATGACAAACTGCAGTAAAGAGGATCAACAAATTTAACAAAGCTTTTAGTTCCATCCAAATGTTTTAGCTGGCACCATGGTCTCCCTCCTATCCAAGCTCAACTAGTGCTCTCACAGTCTTATAGGTGACTACTATTCCTCAGTAATTGTTCCCCTCTCGCTGACATAAATACCATCCAAGAACTTTCTTATATCCTTGTTCTTCACATGGCATTTCTGTTGAACATAAAACAAAATGTAGGTTTCAAGAAATTAGGAAAAATAAGTAGCTGTCTTAACTACAAAAAGTGCAAAACATGACAACCCCTCGTATCCCTTGTATATTGAACTAAGGTAGTAAAACAGCTGACCTGGTTGATCAAAGCAGCAGAGCGAGAAACAAGTTCAACATCATTCCCATCAAGGACAAGCTCATCCTTAACCTTTTCAGACCGTAAAATTGTCACACCATTAAGCATATCAACTTTCCGCACCTGCAACAACAATGAATTCATATATCAGGTAGAGAACTTGGCAGACCACTTTTAGAAGCATGGAATTCACTCAGCAATATCTACATATTTATCTTCTTAATGTGCTGAAGGTGCATGATTTGAGAGAACAACATATTTCAGTCTGGACAATAATTAAAATTAGTACATTGAATAGAAGGGAAACTTAGTTGAATGGCAACAGAAAAACCATGTTTTGAACTGCTTGTAGATAGCATTTGATTGTTTTTCAGAGTAAATCTGGATGATATTCGAAATGCACTGGAATTCGAACCAAATTTCATGATATTTGGTTTGACTCCAGAATCAAAATTAAAATAAACTAATGTTGATCACAATTAGCCATCTACAAAATATTATTTTTGCTATCGATATCATTATCTTTTACATAGTTGTGCAGTACTACCGACATTATCCTATTCTCGACGTACATGTGATACAGTTTTCTGTATATTGTTATTATTAAATTGTACTATTTATTTTTTGAAAACATATTCTTTGTTAAATATATTTTATAGTATTTTATGTTTATGTTATTTTGTATCAGTATCATATTTATACATATTTATACTTTGTGTTTTATATGATTTTATATCTACATTATCTTATGTTATTTTGTATCAGTAATAATGGAATTCAAGATTGCAAACAATAAATAAATTCAAAATATTTTATCTCCTAGATGGTAATTGTATTAGTTCTCCCAAAATGGGATTTGGAATCTCATTTCCTGACCAAATACAGGAAATAAAGTAATAAAATCTAATGAACCCACTGCAACCTTAGAAAAAATGCATCACTATTCAAACATATTCATTCTCATTTTAATTTCAGTATATCCCACAAACCAAATGCCCCTTTAGACGAAAATGCAACAGTACATAACACACTTTATTTCTCATCTGTTCATTATCCTTTTGCAAATCTTTAAAATTCCAAATACAAAGTCAATATATGAAATTTAAATGGGTAAAGAACACAAACAAACAGATGAAATGCATGAGATCAATCCATCTCCACATGGTCTGCCAGTTTGATGAATTAAAAACTGTTTCTAAAGCAATACATTGCAGATATGGGAAGAGTAATAAGCATATGATCTGATGAAAAATGCTAAGTTTCGTAAAGTCCAAAGGCGGTAGACAAAGGGTCAGTGACTATGTTGATTAATTACTTTTTTCTTTAAACACATCTAGCAAAGTGGTTAGTTGTTATTGACACTCTTTAACTTCTATGAAGTGCCAATAAAAGGGATTATAAAAGACCTCTCCATGATGCAGGATCCGGATGACAGGTAAGATGCATGTCCAGTATTTGACATCCTACTAACATAGAGAATGCCCAGTGAAAATCATATGGTAAATTATTCCAGATTTCAGTATTTTACATCTAAAGTCATTCAAAAGCATTGAAACAGAGTTTTAGGAGTGTTGGTCATCAACAGATATAAATCCAAAATACCCAACATTTTCTTGATGATAAATAAACCAATTTATGCACGAAAATTCTGTCACTAAATCCTCCCATCTGATGACATACTACAGTATTTGCATAAAATAGCTAGTGAAATAATCAAACAAGTAAATCATATTTATATCACATAAAATAGATGATACATTGATAACATTAACGGCATTGAAGAAATATGGCAATCTTTGAGGAATCATTTTGCTGCGCAATGATTTATCAAGAAGGCCCATGGGATACATATCACATATTTTTCATAGGATATTTAGTGCAATGGAGAACAAACGATAATTCTTCCATACAATAATCACACTAAAGAAGTAAAAGTGGTCTTTCTGTCTGTAAATCCATGTTAAAATACAGATCTTTGCATGAACAAATGTTCAATTTCTGAACTTGTCAGCGGACAAAACATGTACATTTGCATAGCTTACTTGAAAGCAGAAATTTCCTCGACAACTCTCCCTCATATCACCCAACAATAGCGGCTGACCCGCAAAAAGTGGCAACGACTTAACATAGACTAGCGATAACAGAGACAACGAATATGAATAGAACGAACAGGGTAAGATCGAACAAGATTGTACCTTTTTCTCACCAAGAAAGTTCCTGATCTCGATGCAGCTGTTGCTGTTGGTGATGGAGGCATTGATGGGAAAGTGGGCGTAGACTAAACGCATCTTGTAGCGGTACCCCTTGGTGACTCCGGTGATCAGGTTCTGGATGTGGCTGATGGAGGTGCGGATGGCGGCCGTGGTCTTCCGCGAGCCGAACCACGCGTCCACCTTCAGCTTCTTCCCGCCCTCGATGAGCTCGAAGTCGAGGTTGAGGTGCTTGAAGTCGCGGGTAAGCTTGCCGCGCGGGCCCTCCACCTCCACGATCTTGGCGTTCACCTTCACGGTGACCCCCTCGGGGATGTCCATCGTCTGCGATGAAAGGATGGTCTTCATCTCCGGTCGCTACTGGGAGAGATCGCTCGCTCGTTGCGCCGCCTCCGTCAAGGGTATATGAGCACGAATGGGGAGATGCGCACACGCTATCGAGCCCTTTTATACGTGCGTGCGTTTAGGTTTGGGGTTCCTTCTTTAGAGAGCCGAGGAGAGCTAGGGTTTGTTAACTTTAGATCACGGCCGTTCGATGCCGATGAGGTCAATGGATGGTGAAGATCTTTTCCGGACCATACTAATGGAGATTTTTTTTTTTCTTTTTGTTAAGCAACACTTAATTTCCTTTTTTTTGTGTGTGCTGTCTTAAAAATAAACAACCATACTCGTAACGTCATTTCACTAGCCAATCTCTTAAATACGTGATGAAAAGTATATTTTTCTATTTTATTTTAAAATATTTTGTATTAATCGCATGACAGACGCACTTCAATAAGATTCTACTGCGATATAATAGGATCAATCGTCATGTCAATATCAAATCTTAATTGTAAATATTCGTCCTAATAATATAGAAAAATCTCTTCTAAGTTGGTGTGAGACCATAAATAAGAGCCTCTCTCTAAGGACAAGAACCAACTCTCTATTATTATATTATCCTTTTTTATCTTAGAAAAATAGATGATTACTTTATTCTTTTCACTCACCACTTCCACTTTTTTATTTTTTATAAAGAATAAATTTTTAATCTAATACTTTACTACTTTATTGTTAATAATAAATATTTTTATTGATCAATATTTTATAAAAAATATTTTTTTATTATCACCATATATAGAAATTTATCTTTAACACAAAAAAGATTAAAAAATCATTTTTTATCACTAGTGTCCACATTTAGCTAGGCGTGAGGGATCAAATTGAGATATATTTTTTTTATCTTGATCTTTTATACATGTGAAATATAATAAGTGTTACGATTTTAACTCAGAGGTACTCCTAATAATCCTACAAGATCGATCATGATGTCAATAATTTTTTTAATGATATTTTTATGCTCGATCATCTTATATTTTGCATGAGCACCCTGGAGAAATCCCAAGCTGTGAGTGGGGCCCAAGATATTATCATGTATCAAAGCAAATGATGTAAAAATTAGGACTTTTGCTTCAGAGGATTTCATCAGATAAAACATCACTTCGTTAGTCTTAATTAAAACTCCAAAGGAAACACACAGCATCATCGCCCTCACGTGCAGCTCCTCAGTCACATGACGCTGCACGCGTTGACGTCGTCGTCGTTGAACATGTTGCTGACGGCGTCCTCCCCCCGCTGCGGCACCGGGACGTGGCCGTGCCGGTCCCCGTTGTAGCCGTGCCTCCAGTAGTTGTAGCTGCCCCGGAACGCCTCCTGGTCGTGGAAGTAGTTCTTCGCGGTGGTGAAGTAGAGGGGGAGGTCCGGGTTGGGCCAGAACTCCGCCTTCTTCCCGCTCCGCCGCACCTCCTTCAGCACCTTGTTCCGCTCCACATACCCCGTCACCGTCACCTTCTCCAGCTCCAAGTCCACCTCCACCGAATCAACCCCTGCGCAAGAATAGTTATTACCTACTCTCAGATGAAGTGAGTTGTGTGCGGTAGCCACCTCTGAGCTTTAGAAGAGCATGCTTGACAACCCTCTCGCAGCCCGTGCAGCACATCCTCACTTTAAGCTCCACTGTCTGCACAAGAGACAGTAAAAACATTACTCCATACCTGCAACAAGACTGTTGTGAACGTGAGGCAAACAAGGGATGAAAAAGAGAACCTGCAACGACAGAGGCCTTCCCTTGGACATCTTCCTACTCTTACTCCTCTCCTTCGTGTGATAGTAGCTGTTGCTATAACTCTTACGGTGGTTGCGTTGATACCCCAAGGGGTAGTAAATGATGGATAGCAAAGAGTCCAGTGCTCTTCCCAGTGCTGTCGCCATGGCTTACAGGATACAGACTAAAAGGAAGCATGGATGAGATAAAGAGTTGAGTGAGACGAGAGCAGGCTGCATAACATTAATATTCTCGGCACGGCATCCTAACATCTGATCACATTATGCTATCTCGATCCTAATATACTAATATTCCTTTGGTTCCCCTCCTTACATTTCTTTCCTGCTAAGCCTTGTTAGTTCCCTCGTGCTATATGTGTTCTCTATAATAATTTAGCCTCTGGAAAGGGAATGGTATCCGAACCCTTTCCTCTTATATCCACAGGATAACATGGAGGGAGCCAAAAGGAATCGCGTATGTAGTAGCGGAATTGCAAAGGATATCAGCATAAGAATCATACATATGATATGATTTTTAGGATATAATGATTGTACCACTAACAATGCGTTTGTGTTGAGACTGTAGCAACTCTCATCGGAGTTTTCTGCAATCACAGACGGCCATTTGTTGCTGGACTTACTTCCTTTCAATTATGGTGGAGTGTACATATTTGATTTATGATTTGAAATGCATGAAGCAAAGTTTTCTCCCCTGCAAAATGAAGCGAAGGACCAACAGAGAACTAATGCTAATGAAACGATGTACTTGGAAAGGCGACGCTCAAGGTTTAAGATATCTTGCTTTGGCATCTACGCTCTTGCTTGCAACACAGCACCTTAAGGCCCAGACGGACACCAGATCCCAAAAAAAAGTGACAAAAAGAAAATAATTTATGGAAAACGAGGAGATTCCAAGCTTCCTCTTGAAGGCAACACGTTAACCTTTCTATAATATAAATCAGAGGACTTGGCAGATGGACTTTTCTGTAGTGGTATTGAAATATGCTTGTATGTCTATACAGCCTGTGATGCAAACTCAACACTGACTGAGATCTGTAATGAAATCTACGCTAAATTGACAGAAGGATCAAACCTTAGAGAGGTCAACCCCATGCATCTGATACTGTATTCAGAAGAGCGTATGTTGTTTTCGGAATCTCCTAGCTGTTGCAGGCTGACTGTGAAGATGCTACTCAACTTGCATGACAGGGAGGCTGAAAAGAAAGAATTGGGTAAGCCTTTTGTGCCTTAGTAGAGTGATGGCTACACATTAGTTCAGTATAAACTGCACTAGACACTAGGGAGAATGTTTTGAGGATAATGATGTGGAAGCAACTTATCTTTTTCTTCAATATGAACTACACTAAGAGAAAGTGCAGTCGATATTAGCGAGTTGAATTCATTCACTAATTCATGCCATGGTCACATCGTTTCTAGATAGAGAAGGCATCTTAAGAGCCACTTAGAAAAGTAATTGAATCTCACCTTCTCTCTCTCTCTCTCTCTAGTTTTTGGCACAGTAAAGTGTCTGAATACTTTGGAGTGAGCCAGTGGCCACCACCTGAAAAGATGTGGTAAATGCCAACTATCATAAGAGAATATGTCTCAAAAGCTCAATCATACTTCACATGTCTGTCTGCAGAAAGTTCACGAGAATTATCCCCAAAACCATTGCACCTTTGTTTTCCAACTAAGAGAATAAACTTCAAGCAAAATTTACCTCATTCATAAAGTAATCAGATTAAAAAAAAAAAAACTCATAGCCTGTCTTTTAAGCTAAAGAAATCGGGTCCTGCGTGGACAAGATTAAGTAGAATAGCTGCCCAAGGTGATGCTTTCTCTCTCTCTCTCTCTCTCTCTCTTGATAGAAACGACTTCACTGGATTCTGAGAGCACTTCCTTTAGAATAGAACCTACTAATTGGAGTTCCTTGGTTGCGAAGCATGAAGAAGAATAGATTCATTGGAGTTCTCATCCTCTGTAGCTAACATGCCAGCACTGGGTGGAGGGAGGGCAATCCCCCTCATCCTCTAATGGGCCCAGATGCAGAGCTCTGCCGAGGAAGAGAGGTCCATGAAGATGCCCACACCACTCCAACGTGCAGTCACTTCACAGGAGCAGCACCTCTCACCGTTAATGTTACGTACAGACTCGCCGCCCCCGAAAACAATAATTTCCCAATGAACTTTCTGTGATAATAAATCATGTCATAATAATTACTGGTGAGCTGTTCTCCTACAAAACTTTCATCCTAATGATCCTGTACATCCGCACGTACCAAGGCCGGCTATCCTACGTAATAGCAGTCATGATCTCGTTGGTCACACGTATCATCACGATTATTGACGGCCGTGGGAGACAGGTGAAGCGCGTTGGCCGCTGCACGAAGACAGCTGGTGCTCTCAGTACCCCTTTTGCGCGCAGCAGCCGTAGCAGCTGCTGCTGCACTGTCTCTGCTTCCCTTCCTGCAAAACATTGAGAATATGAGATCAAGTGATGGGCCGGTCACACACAGTACTCCTCTCTCTCTCTCTCTCTCTCTCTCTCTCTCTCTCTCTCTCTCTCTCTCTCGTATCTTTAGATCCTCTCTTAAATTTTTGCAGTATAACTTTGTCAATGATCGCATCCGATGAGGAGAGAAAGAAAGCGACCTAACAGCGAAGCCTCAACGGTATTCCTCAGGGCTGCAGAGCCTATACGGATTCTTCCTGCTTCCTCCTCCCATCCCAAGACGCCCATGCCTTGCTGCACAGTGCTGCATGATGCTGTGGCAATGGCAAGATGAATCATGCAAACATTGGCACAGTCATTTCACATTTATGTAGCTATAAACGAAAAGGGCCTGCAGGATCATAATCATAGCAGGGAGGGAAAGGATTCCTTTTAGCTAGAATGGTCACAAGGAAACTGGAGGCTTTGCCTTCAGGGAATTGATGGGGCCGGAAGAAGAAAGAACATGGGGAAAGAGATCTGAAGAATTCATGCAGTGGGCGCCATGAAGAAAGAGCATGATGCTAGGGCCATCCCTTCTCTACGTATGTATTAAATGGACAAGATAACACCACTTGAATGCAGGGAGAGAGAGAGAGAGATTAATAGAACAAGCTTCCGGTATCCTATCAGCCTCATAGATCCACAGTAGAAGGAGAGGCTGTGGGTACTGCAAGTAGCATCTACCACATGATGATCAATACATATATGGTATGGAAACCCCTCATGTATCGTATGTATGGTGTCTCAGTATAACATAATTGTTTGGGAGTCCACATCAAGTATAGGTGAGGACACCCCACATCATACTCCTTAAAAGTGGCATGCATTCATTCCTATAGGGGGTGGTCCAAACTTTATACTCTCTACCAATACCATACGACCACATCCTGGTGTATACCCATGTACTGCAACGGCAGTGGAATACCACAAACCAATGGTCGTAATGATAAGGTTCGAACTCATTTGTCATGGACTCACAAAAAAAGGTCCCCTCCATCACTTTTTAGGGGTGGGGGACTCTTATCGAGCATATGGCGAGCGTCTATCCATCACTGAGGCACACATCACGATGCCCCCGAAGAAACAACTCTGATGGAGTCAATCAAATTGGATCCGATACCTGTTGTGAGATGGGAATATATAGATACATATGAATTAATTTTTTACCAGTGTTTTCGCTGTTCTATTTAATCGATAGGGTTTGACCTGGTCAAATCTAGTTTGCTATAAAATTTGATTTTGTTAAAAATTATCTATCACATGATTAATCTGAGCTTCTATGCTTATATCATTCCACATGATAAAATTCACATCAGAGACAAGAATTCTATAATGGAGATGGAGGAGAATAAGTGAATTTTGCAAAAGAAAAATATAGATACTATTTTTTATAAAGTTTTGTCAAATGGATATTATTTTTTTCAGTCTTGTCTAACATTCAATGATATAAAGAGATCTTATAAGCAATATAATCTAACACTATATGACATCATAATTTATATCTATTTTACAATAACTCTATATGTATCTTTAATTGGAATATGGTAGACTTATGGAAGATGTTGGAGAAATTTTTAAGCTGATAAATTAAAAATAATAAAAAGCAATTTCCATGGTACAGTCTGCTTCCTCTTTGAGTAAAAACTTGCCCTTTCCTTTCTCAGGATCATTGCCTTAATACTTTTGTGTATTCATGTCAAAAGCTTTCATCATCCCCAAAGATGATTGTTATATGTGAATAGTACATATAGCAATAGAAATTGTACTCTATATATGTGTACAAAAGTTTATTATATGGGGATCTTTTCTCATCTCATGAAATCTGGATTAAAAATTTATTGGGTCTACAAAATTTGATCAAATGGACTTGAGATTCATGGTTTTCTTTGATTTTTTTTTTTTTTGTTACTTATCTTTATCCCTTGTAGTTGTTGTCATGGGACTTTGTATTGAATGGTACAGCATCCTCCTCACCTGAAGTGAGATTGAAGTTTCATCTTTGTCTTGTGCAAGGTGCAGTATCTCCACTATATTATGATGTATGATTTCTCTCTGGACTACATGCTCCTAAGGAACAAATTTTACCACAAGTCACACCTTTTCTTGTGGTAGGTAATATGAATGATTTATATGAACAGATTTGAGAGAGAAACTTTCCAATTAAGCAGCTAATGCAAGTGCAATCGTGCTTCATATAAGAGAGAATCTTTGACATCAAGCAACTAAAACAAGTGCTAAATGCATAAGAACACAGGTGATCTAGTCGAGGACCAGAAGAAAACATATTATACTTTTAAGTTGATTTAGTTCGAAATCTTAACTCGCTTTGTTGTTGTTTTCGGACGGAATTCACAACTTTTGTAAAACAAATATGGTAGTGGAGTTGCGATAGTTGGACCACCGAATTAGATATCGTCGGTATCAAACCTACTTGTAGCAAAGGATCACTGCTTGTTCTCTAATTTGATATGTTAAACACAACAGCATTTCTTGCTTGATTGGAAGCTTGGAATTTTATTTAGTTGCAATCAATCCTACATATCTTCTTAGCCACATACAGCTCAAATGTTCTAATATGTCTCATCAAAATTTTTCTAAAACTTCTAAATTTTCCAATGTCATCTGATAGATATGTGGCATGTTGCCTTGTATAAGATACAAGCTGTGATGGTTAGTCGGAATCTTATTATAAATTTTGATTAAATAAAAAAATCAAGAGACCTAAAGAAGGTAAAATATGTTTCACCACATAATGATCTTAGTCAGAACCTTGATCTCATTCTCTAATGTAAAATGAATACTGATGTGTGTGACATATATACCTTCTTATATGACAAAGTTCACCTTCCACTCTGACAATTTCTATTAATTAGTGCTTACTACTTCTAATGGCAGCAACCAATGACAGAGTTAATGAAGACTCAAGATAAGGTTGGACATTATTATTATTGTTTTTTTTTTTTTTTTTTTTGCAAGGGGATCAAGCCATTGGCCCGAAGCTACCGACGACTTTTGATTACCGTTTATCGCTAAACAATTCTTAGAAAATATTCTTCATTGCAATTAGTGGTTAACATGGCTAAAGATATGGTCAAATGACTCTTCATGAATAGAGAGGAGTGCATTGGTCTCTTGGAAACCCTAGTAGGTCACTAATAGAATCTAGCTTCCTTGGAATGCGACCACCTACTCGTACGATCAAGGTGTTGTTTCATTGTATGCTGAGAAGAGAAATGTGTTTGCCTGTGCATTGTTGATCCATATGTCCATCCAATCCTCATGTTACATAGCTGGCATCACGTTCATTAGTCGATTCAATTCGCCATTGGATATTGTCTACTAGTTAAACAGGCATCCAAAAGCACTAGTTGCTAAATTTACGATCAACATATACAACAATTGACCAGATGACAGACCACATTTCTTTCTCATCTAGCTAAAAATATACATATATGAAAGCTTGTTGTGTGTGCTTGTCATACCCTATCTCCTCTTTTAATGACAGCATATGTAGGAAGACTAGCAGGAGGGCCACAAAAGAAGAGTCCACTCGTGCCGTGGAGATTAATCCTTCTGTGTGTGTATATATATATATATATATATATATATATATATATTGTTCTTGAACACCCTGTGTCCTTCGACCGTACCATGGAATTCTTCTTTATATTATCGACATCCAACGGCTCATGTCTCCCATTCTACCTCAGCACATACGCCCAGATCGATCTTTCCTGCAAAAGCAAAAGCAGTAACACAGAGCCGGTGAATTTGCAGAGTAGGAGGAGGAGGAGGAGGAGGAGGAGGAGGAGTTTTATATGGGCAACATGCATGCATGGGTGTGAATAATGGTTTTGCAGCGGTAGCAGCAGCACTTCTTGAGAGGCGCGAGACAAGTCGGTAGACATGGGAAGGCCACAGCCACCTTCCCCTTAATGTATTCAACGCAACACGTTATCATCTTGTCTCTTAAAGAAATCCCACTTTTCCCGCCTTTTGATCTGTTCCATACACCTACGTAAGGCCTCGTCGGGCAGCTGACGTACTTGTTGTCTTGGTATCCGTTCAAGGCGGGTTCATCGTCCCCCTCCCCCCTCCCCTCCTTGAACAGGAGAGATGCATCTGCAGCAGTGTAAGGTAAATATTATATCGCCCTATGGCGATATAATATTAGTGCGGTTCATTCTGGATGGGAAGCTCCAATGGCAAAGCCTGCGTATGTTAACGAGAGTTAGGTATTCTGGACATGTGTTGGAGCCCTGGTGATGGAATCGGAATAAACAAATGCGAGTTCCAGCCAATCGAGTTGTCTTGCAAATGGCACAATCTGATGAAAGAGTAATATGTTCTCTTGGTTTGGACTCGGTCAGCGTCAGCTTCAGAAAACAGGCGACGCGGTCTGCTGTACACTGCATGCCGAGAGCAACAAAGGCAATGGGTGCAACAGGAGACGCCGGCGAAGCAGATCTCAGGGCTCGATCCGGCACTCATTGTGATGGCAACTTCTCATCCGGCGAATGGTGATCACTCCACGAAACCACATGGTGTTCTACGTGGGTGGGGGACACTTTGAAGAGTGCTGCTTTTTCCTCGCAAGGTTCCTATCACAAGCTCATCAGCTTTGTCCTCTTCCCATCCTGTAGCAGTTGCCTAAGCATCATTGGTTCATCTTTTTTTTTTTTTTTTCCTATGGGAGCAGCCAGCCACCATTATGTTGAGATTACATCCTCAACACGGCGTGTTTGGTAGACAATTTTTGTGTGTGTGTGTGTGTGCTTTCTTCCGTCTCTAAGCTTCCTTCGGATAAATACGCAATGCGCAGAAAGCAGGGATCAATGGTGAAGTGACATATAGTTATGGGTCACCGATTCCTATGTGGTTTCCTGTGGCCAGCGGCAGCGAAAGCACCATAAGCAGCCACCGGCACGTGAAAGAAGCAATCTGTGCAGAAAAAAACAAGATGGTTGGCTCGCCCAGCGTCGAAATTGTTGCTCATTTGTTGTTGTCAAGCATCATAATTCATGTTCTTTGCACCATATCAAATACGTGTTAGTATAGTACTTACTACCACCTTATAGAATATAACACTCGTTAGGGTAGGCTACTAGTTAACCACGGTCAAACACAGCAGTTTAGATGGTTGTGTAATGATCTGCTGCTCTACTTTCACTACAAATTATTTTTTACCAAACAACAAATTCAAATACAGAAAGAAACTTTTTTTTTTTTTTTTGAATGGTAAGGTATAATTTTCTATAAGACCCTCTTTTGTAAATTCACAGAGACCGAGAGAAAGTTTCTTCAACATTTTTTTATTTAAAAAAGAATCTTATATTTTATATTTATTTATTTTGAAAAAACAACTAGTTTTTTGATAGATTTTATGTATTATTAATACTCTTGGTATTAACATCTTCTTCTCTCTTTGTCTGTTAGTTATTACATCGATAACCAAATGATAGATCTATTTAATATTTAAGAATAACTTATTTTAAAAGAAAAAAAAATCCTTCTTGCCCTCTTAAATTTGTTTTTTTTTTGAACTCTTATAAAATCACAAAACCTATGCTTAAAATCCCACGTTCTTCTCCTGGAAATCTTTGGGCTCCTCCATGGATTTTATGATGATAGAGAAGAATGAGTCAGGTTGGTAAGAGAAAGACACTGCTAATTCCTCTTTCTGAGATCTCCTCCACACTTAATAAGCTAACGAAACAGCAAGTAAATTATAAAAAAAAAAAAAAAAAGAAGAACCATGTCCCCTAAAAGTCAAATCATTCTCAGCCTGGTTTTCTTCCTCCTCACCACCAGTCAGAGACCCCCATAGCCTCAGATATCATCAAACAGTAGCGTCCAAATCGATAAATAAACAAAGGGAAGGGGTGTGATATCAAACACATAAACTGTGTAAGATATGGTGGCGGTGTGCGATTATTTTTTGGGACGTCAAGCTCCGGCTCTCTTTTGTTTAGAACAAGTTGCAGTGGTGGCGTGGCGCTCATCACAAGCCATCTCTCTTGTTTATGGATTTCCGGTCCATATCATGAAATGGACAAGACCACCCACATGAATCCAGCCGGATAGATAATTCACCCCTCTCCTTCCACCCTTATAAACCTACTATTCTATCTCTACTGTGAAGCTACCTTTTACTGCTGTGCTTCTCTCCACCCTCACAGCAGCAGCAGCAGCAGCAGCATGGATTTGTTAGAAGCTACAAATACCCCACCCCTTTCTTCCGGGAACCTTCGGAGGCAGTGGGATGGCAGGACAAAGAGATAAGCCAAGAAAACACAGCAAATGTACTACTGCACCACCAAAATCTCAGCCGCTTCCCGAGGAGTCGATCGGAGCTCTCCTGATCGACATCCCTTCCTAGCCAAAGCCCAAGGTGCCGCCGACCCTCCACCCCCCCCTTCTCTTCTTTCTTAGGATCGCACAGGATAAACCCTTTCTTTTAGATCCCAAAGGATAATTGGAGGAGAGGAGGAGGAAGAGATCATACACAAGGATTGGAGACCTTCTCCTGCTATTGTTTTGGTTTTGGTGTCTTGAGCGAGTCTTTTGAGGCTTGAGGATATCAGCGGATGGAGTTCACTGGTGGAAGAGATATGTCTCACATGACCCAGCAACAAGACGCCTGGAAACATGCTTCTTTCGTGCCTTCCTCTACCTCCTCCTCCTCCTCCTCCCCGTCGTTGCCGCCGTCGTCCTTCGCTCCTTTCAGGTGGAACGACGGCTCGTCGGGAAGCAGCGGCCGTGGTGAAGAGTCTTGTGTCGAGAAGGAGCACATGTTCGACAAGGTGGTGACGCCCAGCGACGTCGGCAAACTCAACCGTCTGGTGATCCCGAAGCAGCACGCGGAGAAGTACTTCCCGCTGGACGCGGGGGACAACGGCAAAGGGCTGCTGCTCAGCTTCGAGGACCGCGACGGCGAGTCGTGGCGTTTCCGATACTCCTACTGGAGCAGCAGCCAGAGCTACGTGATGACCAAGGGATGGAGCCGCTTCGTGAAGGAGAAGCGGCTCCACGCCGGGGACACCGTCTCCTTCGGTCGTGGCCTCGGCGACTCTGGCCGCGACCGGCTGTACATCGACTGGAAACGGAGGCCTGGCAACCATGACGCAGCTCGGATGCCGCAGATTTATTTCCCTGGAGCCTCCTTTGCGCGGTCCGTAGAACCGTGGGGCGCCCATCTCTTCATGCCCCCTCGTCCTCCTCCTCCTCCTCCTCCTCCGGCGTACGACCAACACCTCCAGGGGTATGGATGCAATGTCGTGAGTCCGGGTGCTTTTGGGGGCCAGCTCATTTTCTTTCGATCTCCACTCACCGCGCCGCCACCGGTCCAGATTCACTCCGGTGGCCTCTCCATGGTTCTTGACCAGGCGCCCGTCGTCGATGACCAGGCCACGCCCAAAAACGTAAGGCTGTTTGGGGTAAACATTGTCTGCGCAGGCTCAGAAGGTGAACCCATTCCCCGCAGCGAACGCACATCTCCTAGTCGGTTACCGTCGCCGGAGGCGTCTGCTCTCCCTTCTCTCCAAAATCAACACAGCAGCGTCGAGTCCTCCTTTGCTTCATCTTCGTCGACGAGCAAGTAGAAGCGCTCATCGTTGGATCTTGAGCTATGAAGAAGATGGATGACCAAAAGAGGGGATATTGATCGCCATTACCTTCCGGATCGATTGGCCAAAAGCATGGAAGGTTCCTCCTCTATTATTTTTGCTTCTTTCATACTTCAAGAAATGGAAGAACAGAAGAGTTTATGCAGATTAAAGTCATTTAATTCCTGATAATATTCTCTTCCAGTTGTACATATATCAAAGATATAAAGCCGATATAGGATTCTAATCTAATGAACCTTATGTTACCACAATATATCCCACATTCTTGGCCTCAAAGTTCTTGCTTTCCAACCATTGTTTGCCTAATTATCTCTCAGATAGTTCCAAAGCAATCAACTCGACATTCCTTAAAAGTGGAGGACGGCCGGACAGGTTTGGTGCAGCAGAGGTCAGATCTAAATCCTTCTCCATCCATTTTTTTTTTTTCTCTTTATGTTACAATCCATGCATCATAAGTAAACAATGATGACCATATGTAGCTGCAAGCATGTCCTGTCTTGCTTTTTCCTTGGAAACAAAAAATGATAGGTTTTTCTAGCTCAATGTCTTCTGGACTTTATTTGGACTCCAATGAATTAAGGGGAGCAGAATGAAGAAGACAAAGTCTCATTATCTTCTGCCACTTCATTTAAAGGCTGTTAAAGTCGGATGAGCTTTGCTTTTGCTGGAAATCGAGTACCAGCGGCTGTATCTGTTGACTTGACATGCTTTTTGATGCTCTTACTGCTCACTAACAGTGCAAAAGCAATTGAAGAAGAAGATTTATTAGCCAAAAGCAACTATTGGAGGGCTAATTCCCCTTTTTGGTTGGCATTCATCAAAAGCTTTCCATCACAACCATGTTTGTTTTCCACATAGAACTGCTTGCTAGAAATCTTGCTTTCCAATTCTGCATCAAATATACAACCTTGGAAAAATATTAACTTGCTCTTCTTGTTTCAATGCCTGCATCGTTCTTCTTTTTGTTCCATGCTATGCCTCAAATATACACATTGCTTGCTTCTTGAAGCAATGTGTCAGTGTCTTCTCCTTCTATCTTTCTAAAGTGCCACTTCACTGGTTATCTCAACATTCATACTTCCATTTCTATAAGGGCAAGGTTTTTTTTTTTTCTTAAACAAAACAATAAGAAACTAAACTTTACTTGATGTAACAAAAATAAATACAGCCGTTCGGATCATTGCGAATCGAAACATCAAGATCCCGAAGAGTTATTGCATGTTCCCTCACTAGCCAATCTAGGATTTGGAATGAGGATTAATGACTTGTAGCTGGTAAGAAAAAAATAGGGTTCAACATGTATTAGGAATAATATCTTCTTCACCTAGCTCCTTGCTAATGTTGGCATGGGGTTGCTCATAGCTAGAATAGTGACAATCTAATATGTCTCTATATCTCTTCATAAATCCCCTATCTCTTTAAGCTCTTCACTCTTGCAGGTGACTTTTAGTATACATAGTCTTTAGCCTCATTGGGACATACTGAGTACATTATCATCGAATTCGATCATGTTTTCGATAAAGAAAAAGCACCGATGACAAAGATATGCAGTTCCATGTAGATTGGAAGTTCCAAACTTGTGTTTTGGGCATTCCCATATTTATGTGGATTAGATGCTTGCAAGTTTTGTATGTTGAATATTCCAAAACATGCAGAGAAATGCACACTCAGTTATTGATACTTTCCTTTCGCAAAAGCAGTGAGTTATTCTGACATAATAGCTTAATTATTAGTTAAGATGGTTTCATTGCATATCATAATTATGTCTGCTTAGCTGAATGCATATATACATTTAGTTATCCACACATTCTTAGCCTGATTTGGAGACATACAAGTCTTGCTATTACAGTATTATTAAGTATTGATAGAGACAGAAGAGACATCAACTAGAGAGATGAGGAAAGGGAGTGAGGCTTCTTGCTTAAAGCAAGGAGGTTTTTGATACTAGGAATAGAATAATACATAATGGAATGATTTGTATTATGTTGCTCGATGATGAATGATGTTGTAATACATGCTCATGACTCAGGGTGATTACCCTTGAATCATAGGATGATTGATAAGATGGAGATATAATAGATAAGTGTACCAAGATTTCTCCTTATCAAACAGTAGAGATGCAGAAACTTAGGTGATAAAGAACAAGATCATGTGCATATTTTCATGTAGTTGGCTAAGGATAAGATATCTTTTGATGCAGAAACTTAGGCTAGTATTATTAAGTCCATTCCTGCTGCACACACTGGATCAGGACCAACAATGCCAAAGAGAAAGAAACCAAACTAAGTTATAGCCAAATGGTGAACCAATGGCTTCTTGACAAAGAATGTTACACACAGAGAATGAGTTTATAGAAGTTTTTATGCAATGACTGACATTTCAACCAGCCTGATTGGCACAGTACTTTGCAGTCTAACATCTATGTATTGATTCTGTAACAATTTGATGTAGCTGCAGCTGAAGCTCTCTACCATGAATCAAGCCACCTGAATCTTAAAAAGTAGTAATGTGACTGACATAATTGGCTACCAATGATGATTTATTTCTCCTTGGGGTGTTTCACTGTTTGTGAACAGAATCCAAGAGTGTGAGGTATGTATGCCTTCTTCAAGAACAGCCCTCGATTGCAGTGAATGTATCTGTTGTTCTACATCCATGGACAGCAAATAACAGGCAATAAATTAACAAGCTACTGGGAAGCAACTATACGCTTGCAGTGTGGAGAGCACAAGAGGCATCTGGAAATGGGGATGAACATGGGAACAAGCTCTTCCACCATTAGCTCGAATCGTCAAAAAGAGTAGGCGAAGGCCAACACAGAGACGTCTGCCCCGTGTTCATGCCGGGGCATACAGCAGATGGTACACATGCAGACTGTAGCATGTGTGCAAAGCTCCTCCTCCTCCTCCTCCTCCTCGAGGAACCAGGCAAGGCAAAGGAAGTGTGCATGAGGCCTGCTCTCGTTTTCAAGGTGGTCCAGCCGCTGCTGAAACTTTATGGCGAGTACACAGTCTCAAGCATCTCTTCTTATCCCGTCCCCTTCCCCCTTCCCCTCGCTGTCCGCAGTAGCAGGACACGTATCTCTAGATGTCCGGCGATGCCCTATGTCCTCTCCCTTTCGGCTGAGCGAGCCCACAGCCACCACCACCCCATGTTCTCGAGGATGGCGTCTCGTTGGATTGTAACATCGAGCCCGCCCAGAAGACTTATCATGTGATGGCGTCACCGTGTTGCATCAGTCGCCATGCTTCTTCACCACCGGCCCCGGAGACAGTGATTGCATGGTTGGAGGCAGGAAGAGGGAAGGAAAACCACTGCGCCCATCCCATCATCCCTTGATGGGTTTGTGCTTTGAATCGCGCGCCGAGTGACAGTACATTGGAGGCCTTACTATGATTAGATGTAGCAGCCCGTCGAGGGGGAGAGATGCAAGCCGGAGTAGGATGCGGGGACAGGGAGAGGTTCTGATCGGGCGGACATCAGACGCCTCAATTTACGTGCGCAAGAGAGAGAGAGAGAGAGAGAGAGAGAGAGAGTGCGGACTGATGAGCGACAAGGCCGACGACGTCGCTCCTCTCCATGTACTCCTGCAACCTGTGACCTAATCCCTGTCCTTCCATGGATGGTTGTAGCATGCAGCCGTTAGCCACGCCCAGTTGGTCCTCCCTCGTGCACATGAATCGATGGCTACACTAACGAGACATCCCATTGCTGCTCCCCTTGTCTTATCTCGGAAAGTTTTCTTTATCATTTCTCTTTCTATTTCTTCCTAACCATATTTATTTATTATCTGAAGTCTAATTATAATCGACAGAGGAGTTGGTGACTGCTGTGTGGACTCTGTCAAATGATTTCATGGGCTTCTTTTGGCTTTAAAGACAAATAATAAATTGGATCGCTTTGTAGAAATAGATGTCGAATCGACGCAGTCAAATGTCCAACTTATCCTTCAAGAACACACTGCTGGATTTGGCGTGTCCACAGGCCATGGAAATGCTTTCCTAAGCCAACTTTTTCGACGAGCAAATTGTTGAAGAACATATATTTCAGGCCATGACGTGATAACATGTTAACATGGAACCAATCTAGTGTTTTTTTTTAATTTTAAATTTTAATTAGTTAAATATATTTCATATACGTAATAATAAGAACAAAAGTAAAAAACAAATAGAGAAAAATTTTAAAATAAAACTTAGATTCATCGAATATTAGAAATTTTGATCAAAGATCTTGAAGATTCATCAGTACAAAAAAAAAATATTAATAAAAAATACCATTAGAGAGAGAGATTATTTTTCAAATGAAGTTGGAAATATTACTTTCTTTAACTGAACGAGGATATTATATATTGATTTTTATATTTTTATTCTTATGCTCAAACCTACAAAAAGGGCTGTGATGGATGAATCAGTAAATATTGTTGGGAATTTGCTTCTTAGGTCGATATTATCATTATTATTATCTTTATAGTCCTCTATTATTATATATAAAAAAATTTTGTAAAGCGAATTAGGTGAAGGGGTCTTTAGATTGGAGGATGGCAACTCCAAAGTTAATGTCGAGCTTTCAGGCAACCCACCTCCATGATTTCCTGGGGTTGGTGAAGGTGAACTATCAGAGGTTGAGCACTTCCTCTACTGGGACTCCACAGAACCATTCTTTTGGTTTTGAGAAAAATATAATGCTATATAATTCTTAACATTTAATCCAAATTTCGTATTTGATATCACCTCCATGAAATCTTAAATATCAAGGAAATAAAGTTGTCATCGCATATAAATCGACTAAGTCCCTGAAACATGTCTGTCTTCGGCATTTTTATTCAGCTAGAAATTGAGGACGTCTCTTATCGAGCGTTACGTGAAGCGTCTCTCACAACCATAACAAGCCCGCTTGATGACATAGAAAGGAAAGCAGATTCCACACAAACCGCGGTAGATTTCAAGCAATCAGTATTCATCAGTTGACCACACTGCAGTTGGATCGTATCTCTCCGTTGGTCCCTTCGAGGACTCCGATGCTGCCTGCCCGTCTTCAGCATGAAAGCTGCCAGCAGATTCACTGCCGCTGCCGACGCCGGCATCGACGTCAGCGTCTGGTCGGAAGTGAAGAGGCCATTCTGCTGCAATAGCCGGTGTCGAAGACGCGGAGGCTCGGCGTGTCCATGTCCACCTGGTTGTTGCTCCCGGGTGGGCATTGCTGGTTGAAGACGAGGAGGCTCGCATATATACGTTAGTGATTTTTTTAAATTAAAAATATCCTAAAAGGATAATAACTTCACTAATAATCTTTTTTATTATTGATGACAAGGTTGCAAACTCGAAAGATGAGCGATGAAATAGTTGAAGTATTGGGTGAGAATTTTAAGATTTTTAAGGCTTTGGGCTGGATTGATATTTTTTATGGACATGGCCAAATAGAATGACGTAAACGAAGTTGGCAGAGTGAACTGGTGAAGGCGATGAGGAACTCACCCTCACAAAAGCAGTCTTGCTTGAGGGCAGCTGTTGGAGTAGCTCAGCGCCTCTGCCGGAGTCTTGCTTGAGGGCAGCTGTTGGAGTAGAACTCAACGTCACAGTTGATTGTATATAGGTCAGAAAGATCGAATCACTATAAATCGATTTGTTTTATCTTGTCTTTGCTTTATCATTGTATATTGGTTTACTTACTCATTAACCTTACTTACACTTTAGTTAAATTCACTTTCGATATAGTTTTTATCAATCAAATTTGATAAATCAGATTCTTTTTGTCATAGCACAAATTCACACACCTACCCCCATCTTAGTACCACTATAATCCTAACATTAATCTCATCACATAGTATCCTAACATGATATATATCATATAGCATTGGTGTATCAACGTGGTGATGGTTATAGTCTGATTATTGTGAGACACGCGTGACCAAGACAACTATTAGACTAGTATGATTATGATATGTATTAGTGTGGAGATCGGAGAATGTTGAAATTTTTACTTTCTACACTAATCTATTGCTCTATATTATAAGATCAATCATTGTATTATTATTCGAAGAGGAATAACTAACTATCATCATATTATTATTGGTCATAAGATTCTCCATAATATGACAATTGTGAATATAATGAGCTCCGCTTTTCATTTATGTCATGTATGCTTAGTTGCATTTGATCAAAATCATACATTACTTTTTTTCTTTCTCTTCTATGTATAAACTTGATTAGTATCTCATTGAGCTCCATGATTTGAATATTGGGAGACATGCATAAAATATTATCCTCAATTCATGCACCACCCTTAAACTATGCAAATAAGACCATTGACTTCTTGGTATTGCGATCATCACTGATCAAGGTACTTCTATTCATGTTGTTGCTATATCTCTGAACCGAGTAAGTTGCTGAATACAATTGAGAAGGTATCTTGTCACTTGACTCGATTCTTTTAAATGGTGCAATTGATGTTATTGCCTTTTCCTTTGCTTTTGCATTTGAATGCTAGATAGACGATCATGATGGTTGGGTGTCTCTAGTTTCTTGAGTAGTCTAACTTGATATTGTTTAGCTCCTTCCGCCATGTTTTGATAGAGGGTGATCTGTCTCATACTGAAGGTGTGCTTCTTCTTCTATTGTCTTAGTGATAAAACATGAAGGAGGTGGATAATCTCCCATCTCATCAAATAGAGGATCATTTTGGTTTTTCAATGCTTTTACTCTCTAACTTTGATTGTGAATCTTCGTTATTATATTGGAAGTCAATAAGATCAATCTCTGGTTCCTTTAGTTCATTGTCTAATTGACACACCAAAACCTTTGTCGCATATTATATGAACATATATTAGTTTTTTCAACTATTTTTATGATAATAGACCTTTATGTGAAGCATTATGAATATTGACTAATTATGTTCGTAACCACTCGATGTCATCTTTTATGAAAGTATATAGACAATAACCTTCCTTAAATTTAGTATATCTCCTCCTAAATTGTAGTTATTATTCGATTGCAATAAAATATGAATATGATTTTATTAAAATAATAAATATTTAATATCAAATATAGTTTATAAGTTACTTGTGTGTAACTTTCACTTACCATGATTCATGTTGTTACGATATGAGACAGTTAAATAGATTATTTTTCATAATAGCTGGTTGTATTAGTAATGTTTGATAAGAATCAATATATAATATTTTCTAATGCTGACAATAAATTTGATTATGTTCTAAGACTACATCAAAATTGAATGATCAAATTTAGATAACATGCTTCAAGACAAATAATTTTATTAGTAAGAATTTATTATATATTAAAAATTATAAATTAAATTATACTAAATATGAAATCCACAAACTTTTAACTTGTGATTGATGATCTATAAATATTGCTTAGTATTAAAAATCATGTGTGAATGCTTTCTTAACATCTTCTCATGGTGTAATCAATATATATGAAAATTAAGATATTTGAGTATGCTTATCCATATTGAGCTTAGGGAGAATAATATAAAGTTGTTTCATTCTTGTCATAGTTTCACCATAGTATTATGAAATCTAGAAGAAAAATACTTGAAATTAGATCATTCTAGTGAGGTAATCAATACTATGAAATCCTACCTCTTTTACTTCATTGACTTTAAGATAATCAAATTGATAGCAAATCGAGTGACTCTGGATCAATGTCTCACCATTTGTAAACTTTTCGATCCTTCACCGTTTGCATAAAAGAGTAAACTCAATAGTGATTGTATATATATTTATAATCAATTATGTTCGAACTGCACACTTGTTTACTTACAGTTGCTCGCTAATATCTTTCAGTATTAGATCTATGCAATAAATTATATATGGAGTTTAAAATAATATTTTATTTTTCTTCGTAAATTGTAAATCGACCTTCTTGAAACTTGCTCCATTGTTGATGATTATTAAGATAATATACTATAGTCTAATCTCCTCTACCATGGTATCCACTAGGTTTTTAATATGGTTTCTATCTTAAATCTTGTCGGTAAGTATTAACTAACTTATGAAAAATCACTCGTCTATTGTAATATATAGGAAAATTGATAATAGTCATTTTTGTTAGCTCTGTCCAACTATCATACATAGTCCAACTATCATACATAAGTGTCATCTCATATTCATCCCATTTCCATTTGAAATATTTGATCAAATCATTCAATTGTGCTATCTTCTCATCTATATACATGTCATGAATCTACTTTAGTATTAAGATTGAATCAATATGTTTATGAAAGATAGACTTATCGATTAACATTAATAATATTTAATGTTGACCTTTGATCAAGTCATTCGATAAAACTACAAATTCTACCTTGCCTCTTATTATCAATTAAGCTTGACTAAGGAGCAAGAGCAATTGGCTACCTCATGTTGATCGACTTCTAGAACTCCTATGGCACAGATCCACTGCCATTGCCTATCGCCATGTTCCAATTATGAGTTAGGTCATTGATACCTTCTTGCTTCCTCGTACATATAATGATGCTCCAGTACACATAAACACTAGCTTTAAAATTTGGATTGATATCATCATGATTACCCTCATATTTATTATAAACTGATTCATGGGTAGCTTGATAGCATTCTTTCTCATTCTTTCTCATTTTTTTATTATATCTTTCCTTGCCTATTATAACTTATGTTAAAGTGATTTTCATACTTTCGTCAAAATCTTTTTACATTTTACAACATCGAGATATCTATCGATCAAATATAACTTCACTCAAGTGATTAATTCACCTTGGCGATATAGTCATGATAAATGTATTGCAAATAATAATGATTCTCCGAAGCATCATCATAAACTTATTCCTTTGGTATCATGTTTTCACTAAAGTTGAATCAAATAAACAAATTATACATAGCCTTAATTTAAATAATAATATATGATTATATGTATGAACCCTATTTTATTGCTATAAACATGTCAATCAATTTATTATATATTAAAGACATTGAATTGACTTATTATTTGTTAAATTCATAAATAAATATACTAATCACCATATCAAAAATACTAATTTCTCCCTAATTAGTCCCCTTTTATCATAATAAATATTTCAAACACTCTAATAATTATTAAATATAGAAAATTGACTCAATAAAAGGTTAAATAATGATAAATTATCATTAAATAGTAATTATATTATTAAAAATAATTAAACCATGCTTAGCTCTATTTTATCATTATAAATATGTCAACTATTGTAAGATGTATTAAATATATAAATTTGATCCAATATAAGTTAAATTATGATGAAATTATCATTAAATATATTAATCTCATAATTAATATAGTTAATTATCCCTTAATTATTCATCTTTCACTACTATAAATATGTCAAACATTATAGTAGACATTAAAGAGATTTAATTGACCTAACATGTACCAAAATTTGATTAAATAAATATTAAATATACTAATCATATTGTTACTATAAATATGTCAAACACCATATTAAAAATAGTTAATTGACCCAATATGGGCTAAATTTTGTTTAAATCATCATTAAAATTACTAATTATAATATTAAAATTTTAATTAAATATAATTAAACCTATTATACCATCATAAATATGTAAATAATCTTAATATGCATGAACTACAAATATTTAATCTATTAAGTATCTAATTTCAAAAATATTAATATTAAATATATTAATCATAATATTAAATATCTTAATAACTCTATAGTTAATACTATTCTGCTATCATAAAAGCTCAAACAACATATTGGACATCTCATGAATCTTCAAAAATTGAAAGAAAAAAACCTTGTTAGAGAGTTCTTCCTCTGACTTCAATATTAATTCTCCCTAATTTGCATTCCTCTGACATAAAAATTAAATCTCCCTAATTACCCTCTCAAGAGAATGAGAAAAATATATGAGTAAGAAATGACTGAAAGAGTAGCTGAGTTGAGAGAAAAAGGTAGAGAATAAGAGAGTATAAAGGGATTAGAATCCATTCTACTGCTTCAAACAGTCAATAAATGAGTAAGAAAATTATTGAAATGATAGCACAGTTAGAGAGACTCAAAGGGTAGAGAGTAAGAGAATAAAAATGGTTTATATAAATCATTTAATTTAAATCAATCTTAGCTCTTCATTGGTATTGGTCAAAATCTGATCATTATTAATCATGTAGTCTAGTAACGATTAGATTTTAATCGTTCCGACTGGTATGTATCTTATATCCTCTAATAAATCGTTACGTAGCACCTATATTAAATAGTGTATCGCAGGATAATAATAATGATGAGATAGGTCATAATTCATTAGAATCATATTAGATATAATACATATATGTTTGGATCTAATAAGATATATATGTATATATATATATATATATATATATATATAAGAGAATTAGAAAAATGAATGGATTAAGCATAAGTAAACTTGTTGGATTGTTATGATATCCATTTACTATATATATGTTGAGTCTCAAACAATTGAAGAAAAATCAACAATAATAATATTATTAAAAAATCATCAACAAACAAAATAATTACTCATTTTCTGAAAAATATCTATTTAGGATTCTAAAACTCTCAACAGTTCATTTTACAGACAATATTCTAACCACCACGATGAATAATCTTACCCTTGTCAAATCTCACAACTATCCATGAATAATAATGTTCTCTTGATTTATATCAGACCTTGTCATCATCTCCAGGAATAAAGCATTGGTCAAAGGAAGTCATGGTCATTTTTTTATAGATTGAATTGGGTGCACATGCAATATTTTTTTGGTCCTATTAAAAAGGTTGAAGTGGCTGCATGTGGAATATGTGGGGGAAAAGCCAAATGAAAGAACATTATTGCATGTGCACAATATGTGGGGGAAAAGCCAAATGAAAGAACCAATTGTGTGTATCCTTATTTTGAAGTCGATAGTTATGATTCCAAAATCAAATTGAAATGGATCGATATTTTAGAACCGAAACCAAATTGAATTGGGTGATTCCTATTTTAATTTTGGTTTCGATTCAAACCATGATTTTTTTTATTTTTTATTTTTAATATTTTTTAATTACGAAATGATAAAAATAACTCTAAAAATAAATATACTATTGAGAGGGAAAAATGGGTTATTTACCGCTTTGTTTCTAACTGTAGAATTGATAATTCGAACCGGAAAAGAACCACTGATTTGAATCGTTAGACAAATGAATCGAACCGCTCAAAGACCGATTTATTTTGATTTAGGTTGAAATCGACGAACACCGAACCAGCTCAGTTTCGGTTCTAGACCGGAATCGAACCCCGCCCGACACGCAGCAGCCCACGCCCTGTTTCATCCAAAGCCGTTGTGCCGATGAGAAGAAACCTTCGCTAGCAAAGATGCGCAGCCCGGTAGTCCAGGGTGAAGAAGAGCAGCAGCTCCCCCTCCGCCCAAGAGAAAGAGGAGTAGCTGCAGCAGCAAGAAGAGAGGAAGGCCCGGCAACCTGCATTGCCCTTCGCTCCCGAAAATATAAATTTGTTTCTTTTTTCGGTTGGAATGGAAGCACGATGAGGTTTTCTACAGGAGGACGATGCCCACGTCAAGGATGATGACGGAGACGATGACGATGATGAAGATGGCGACGCCGAAGGTGAACTCTACCTTTCATTCCATCACCTCCTTCTGTATTGATATATTTTTGATTTGGATGACCATGATTTAGCTGTTCCAGGTTAGGTTGCTTTTAGGTTTTATTACTGCTTACATTGTTTGAATAATATTGATGGTGAAACTAATATGATGATGCTCTACTCTATCTTATATTAAGATTGAGAGAATACAAGAAAGGGAGGAGAAGTTTAGATTTTTGGTTAGGTAACATCCAGAAAGGATAGGAAAGAGCTACGCGTCAAATTCTTTCAAAGGGTGTTTCTTCTTTCCCATTCAAAACATGGAGGCATTTGTACTATGTTAGGATATGCTAACAAGAGAGATGACAATAGTGAAGAACAATTAGAAAAAGAAGAAAAGAAAGATTAATCATTTAGAGAAGGAAAATGTTGCAACAGTTTCTTTCTCATTTAGGACCTAAAAGAGAGAGAAAAAAAAAAAGAGGATTGTGTGATAAATGTTGATGTTGTCTTTGCATCTCTCTGCTTCCATGTCAAAAGAAGAGGGGCAAAGAAAGTGGATACGAGTTCCTCTGTTAGTATTTACTGCCCTCTGTTTCACTAGTGGGCATGGTCGTTGCTGCTTACAGTACAGATTCTAGTGATGTTTCCCTTTCCTTTTTGTTGAATAAGTTCTTCAAGTCATTCAAGAAACTGTAGGTGTATGCATCATGTAATCGTTTTCCAAAATCTGAAGAATACTTTCACCCCAATGGTGATGCACGACATACAACCTAGCAAATTAGCTATTAAAATGGGTGGTACTATTGTCAACTTTGGGACATTGACACCATTTGACGATATAGTTGTGATGTTAATGCATATTAGATATAAGCTTCGTCTCTCCCAGCAAGCAAGACTAGATGAGATCACCACTTCTCAGTAATGGACTTCCTTTCATTACTAAGCGTACCTGTGTAGTGTACTTCTTTATTTTCACAAGAGAATTCAATGAACCATAAGGCTAAAAGTCAAAAACCAAGGTACAAGAGTTCAACAAGTTTCCTGCTATGAGAAATAGATAAAGAGAGAGCATATAAGTAGAAATATTTTTTTACAAAGGGTAAGTGGCGAAGGTAGGGTTCGAGCTCAAGACCTTACAATATACTATCAAAGTCTTTACCAACTAGGTTATCTGACACCTTCTACTAGTGAAAAGATTGTCTGCAAGTTGCAAATTATTTGATCTCAACTATCTGGAGTACTTAATAATAAACAATTGACACAATGCAAAACAACATTAAGTATGAAAATTATACCATTCAAGTTGATTAAACCATGATATGCTACTGTACCTAGGTCCCAGCCCTTTATGTAGTATAATTTGGATAGCAATCATGCTGTTATGAAATAGTACTTTTAGACACTTACTATAATAAAAACAACAAACCATATGGTCCAACTAATCTTATGCAAATTATGTTGTTGATAAGGTTGATAAGCTTTTCTGAAGCATTTAGCTCGATCTTATCATGAAGAACTCTTTTGTGATACGTAGCAACTCTGTTGCTCAGTGTATATGTTTGTACTATTTCAATCATATCTAAAATATGGCATTTTTAGCACTGGCAGTTTGTTCTCTATTGTCTGAGACTAACGATATCAACAGGTCTAATATGTCACTATTATCAACTCTCTTAAGTAGCTTAGTATCGTGGTTGTAAATTTAATTTTGAATTCTTGGGATTCAATTATTTTAAATAGATATCTAATTGCATTGTGAATCACAAACCAAAAGATCCTTGATTCTCATTATTCTCATCAGATCCAGTAGGGGAACTTTAGTTATTTCCCTGTTCTTCATTTTGTGGCTCTCCTGATAATAAGTAAATTGCCTTTTTTCTTGAACTTATTGCAATAAAATAATTGTCAAAAAACCTTATCAATTGGGATATTAAGAAGAGGACTGAAACATAAGATAACTACAAGAACACACAATGGATAATTTTGACTGGTAAACAGATAGGAAGTTAGGAACACCAGATATCTGTGACTTCTAAATGTTGTTTCTTACCATTGTATACATTTTATAAAGATTTGCATGTCAATCACATGTCAAAACACCAAAGTGCCTCTCATTTTCCTTTAAACTATTAACCTGTGGCCATGTGGGCATTAATTCATAGCACATGTTGCAACATTTAGCTGTGTGGAGCTTTGTCTCAAACATCTACTCCCACTAACAACATCTTAAAGTTTTTTCTGCACTACCACGCCTTGAAAGCATCTTTGTCATCATCTTCTTAGCAAGAGTATTTGCAGTAGGTTGACCCAAAAATATTTCATTCAAATCTCCACAATTGTGGATGAAAGAGAAAAATAATTGATGGAAAATCTCCATCTCAACTAGTTTACTTGAATCAACCTAACCTCCTTGACAAAGAATGAATACTTTACCAATTTAAGTTGGCAATTCATTCTGAAGTTATGTGTACTGGAATCAAGTATAATGCAGTTTGGATTTGTCAAAGGCTTAATTTGTGTCAGATAGGCAACGATCCTGTAATGGTGTTCCTTTGTAATATAAATGACCAGTTTCCAAGTTTGTAAATATAAGATTATAGGCCATAATCAAATATATGCTCGGATATTCAATTGACAGATTGGTACTATTAATCATCATTACAAGAACTCATAATGCTCTTATAAAAATTGCTACAGGAGGTATATTGTTTGACTTGTTTGATGACCCTATAATTCTTTTTATCAACTTACAGGTGACCACGAATCGGGTGCAGATGACAGTTCTAAGCAGAGCTGGAGTGAGAAAAAGAGCCACAAGGCAATGATGAAGCTAGGAATGAAGACAGTCACAGGTGCCAGCAAGATTACAATAAAGAGAACCAAAACTGTAAGTACATAATTAAGTCCATAAACATTCTACAGAAAGAAATCACAGTTCACCATCAAAATTACTACTTCTGGACTAAGTGGGGACACAGTAGTTAAAGATTTAAGATGAAAGTGATGCTTTGACTTCACCAATGATCACAAATGAAGATGAGGAACCTTTACCCAAACCTTACCGGTATCTAGCTCAATATTGCAGCTTGATCGGCATGAATAAGACTTTTGTGATATTGACAAATGAGGCACTTTACAAACTATATTATAAGTGTAATATGGAGTTGACTATCATCTATATTTATTCATCACTTCTGGAATTTAATATTACAAGTATTGCCACTATAATTTTATTGTGTAAATTGTGTGTCCTACTTATTTATTCCTTATTGTTTGTCATCTCAAAGCCGATGTCTTCAAGAGTCCGAACTCTGATACCTATGCCATCTTCAAGAGTCCGAGCTCTCAGCAACATGGTGGCCAAGGTGGATCTGCCTTCTGGTGCACCAACCGGGGAGGACGAGGAGGAAATTGATGAGAGTGGACTGGAACCTCGAGACATCGATCTCGTCATGACACAAAGGCAGTCAAAGCTCTCAAGACAAACACTGGAGATACTGTCAGTGCTATATTGGGGATCACCGCTTAGCGATGCAGATTAATCGAGTGAGATGGTGATGTTAATGGCATTTTGTTAAGGTTGTTTGGAATCATGGAGCCTTTGTTGTTTCCACCTTTCACCTCTTGCACCTGTGTTTGTCATATCAAAGTTGATCACTTACCGTGCCTCTTGCTACCAAATGTTTCACAAACAATGTGTCTGTGAATTTGCACCGATATAGTATTGATGCTGCTAATATGTACTAGGATTAATCTTTTTTTTTTTGTTTCACATTATGTTAAAGGAATTAATAATCCTTTTCCTCTTATAAAGTTTGAGTTTAGCCATGAGATAGGCGAGCATCTATTTTACTCTACCACTGAGAGAGTCTAAAAATTGAAGTAAGATAAAAGTTTACCAATCAAGCTAACACAACACCTTTATATGAAATTATTTTTATTTATATGTGATATGAATATTTTTTTAAAATATTAGGTTGAAATAATATAAAAAATAATAGACATAAATTGTATTATCATGATTAGATATTATTTTGGTCTTAATTAAGACAAAAGTTACTATCATAGTTTAGAAGTCTTGAAATTACCGTTAGAGCTTCACAAAGATAGAAACGAAAGAGAGGTTCGTTATTTGAAAGATTATTGTTAGGACTCACTTCTGTAGGGAGATCGTCTCTTCTTACAACTCTATAAGAGTTCTTCTATCTTTGGTATTCGGTTAAAATGATTTAAAAAGATTTATTGATTGCTTTAAAAAATAGTGATAGCTATATGCTTTATATATAGGGTCTCAAAATCCTGATTCCTAATATGACTCCTACTCCAAGTAAACAAAGACTCCAACTCCTAATCAAGATGAAACACTCACATCTCAAAACCTAGCCTCCCCCTCTCAGCCCTAACCGACTTTCCCTCATTAAGGTGAGCGACCAATTGGATTGATTATAAGGTTAACTTGGTTGACTCCAATCCAAATCCAACTCCAACTCTTAACCAGACTCCAGTTCAATCGAATTCTAATTCTACTAGGATTTAAGTTGATTTATTATAATACACTCAAATCTCCTCCTAATCGATCTAACGTCAGGTCTAGACTAACCAACAAGATATAATTTAAGGACTCGACTTAATTGACTAGGATCCGAGTTAGTTGGAATCATAACAATTATAGGTCATATATTTTATATAATTTTTTTAGTTTTGAATTTATTTTTATCTCTCATTTACTATTTCTTGATTTCCACTGCAGAATTTTACAACAATGAGACGTTGCTGATCCCAACAAATACCCAATTGTTCATTTGTGATGGCAGACACTCGTAAGAGAAAGTGTGGATGTCACCAGCAGTGTCCGTGATGCGTGGTTCCAAGCGCAAGCGGATGAAGGCGAAGGCGACGACCGAGCATAAGCCAAAACCTCTCTCTTTCTCTCTCTCTCTCTCGCTGACGGACTTACACTTTACGCTTCTCTCCTACTAAGCATGTAATGGGATATTGGTATCCACAAACGTAGCCTGTGGTACGTTGGCTTCCCCCCTCCACCTCCTCAAAGTTCACTGACACGATAAAAAAAGTTCATTTCCCTTCTCCTAAAGCTGCCATTTATTTGATGCACAACCAAGCACTGTTTTCTCTTTGGTTTATTTACCATCGTACACTACAAGTCTTCCTATTATCGTACCCTTTATTACCCATAATTCGATCCAGAAGCAAGGTCAAGGGACGTAGAGAGAGAGAGAGAGAGAGGAGGCAGAAGACCGCACGACCGTGGCCGGGTTGTGTCTCCGCTGCTGGACAATCTGCCTCCCAAACAATAATGCATGGCTGTTTCACCTCAGTGGAATGAGTTCTTCATTCTTTTTATTCACCACCTCATGGTTGTTTAGTTGCTCACTTCAGTAGCCAATCTTAGATTGTGCACTGTATTATTTTGTGTTGGTTTCGACTCCCCTCACTATCCCTTAGTCAATTGTTGCATCCCTGACTTGTCACCAGCATTTATTTGCATCCTAAAGTCCAAACGTTCGAGAAGGGAAGGAGGGGAAGGACCAGAGTTCTTAATGATTTTGATACTTCCGCTGCAAGCATTTATTGTTGCTGGCAAGTGGTGAGAGGGTGAATCTAAGAGAGAAGCCTGAACTATGTTGCGACTGTGAAGAGATGTGGTCGGAGGAGGAAGAGGTGAGAGCCTTTTAAGGAAGGATAAGATCAACCAGAGTCAGATTCGCATCCGTGGCTGCTGTATCTGCTGCTGTTGTTTCCATGGAGCGGCTGCGAGGATCCATCGATCGCTCCCCTGTAAGCCCCCCCTCACGCATCCCAATCTCTTCTCGCCTTTTCGTTCTTGCTCAAGTCAACATCTGCTTGAAGAAGACTTATTTATGGGCACAAGAGAGGTGGATATCAAGTTCCAGTTCTGGACATTTCATTCAATGCGATGCATGTAATGACTACTAAAAATACTCTCTGTAACAAAGATAAAAAGCTTCTTATTTTGTTGCCTGAGCTTAAATATGTTTGTGTCTCTTCATCCCTTTTGGTTTCTTCGTTCCTAAAGGAGTTGGCTGGGGATGGGTTGAGCTCAAAGTGCGTGGAAGCAGGGGCAGAGACAGCAACCTTTTCTTATCATCTTAAAATGAGCTGTGGGAGCCTATCCTCACATCAAACGCCTGTCCTTCGGCTGCTCCAAGGAGCCATGCAAGCAGGGGAAGAGATGGTGGAAGAGGAAGTCCAGCTCCATCTTCAACAGTATCAGCACCGAAGTTTCTTCACCTCCTACCCACAAGAAACCAACTTCCAGCTCCTCCGCCGGATGCAGAGCCAATGCCACCTCAGGCAACTGCGGATGCCCGAGATGGACCGGTCCTGCGCCGTGGAGCAGCTGGAGAGCTGCGTCACCCACGTATCCGAGTCCGAGACGAGAGGCGTAGTCCCTCGCGATGATCCGGCGATGGCGGCCGCGACTGGTCCCATGAGATCCCCGGCAGCGGCTGGCTCCAACGAACGAAGGAAGAGGAAACGCCAGCGGCCGGCGTCGGCGTCGAAGAGCGCGGAGGAGGCGGAAAGCCAAAGGATGACCCACATAGCAGTGGAGCGCAACCGCCGCCATCTCATGAACGTCCACCTCGCCACCCTCCGCTCCCTGATGCCCCCATCCTTCGTCCAACGCGTAAGACTTAGAACTCTCATTTCCCCAGAACCATCTTCCGGTACGCTTCCTTCATCGGACGGTTTTAACTGATACAGGGCGACCAGGCGTCCATCATAGGTGGCGCCATCGAGTTCGTAAAGGAGCTCGAGCAGCATCTCCTCTCCCTCCGAGGCCAGAAACGGTTCCATGAATCGGCTTTCGCCGATGACGACCGCTGCCGTGCGCCACTGCCCCTGCTGCACGATGATTTCCTCATCGCGCCACAGTACACGGGCTACTCGCAGTCCCAGCGGCGACGGCGCGATGGCAACGGAGAAGAAGCGAATCAGGAGGATTGGACAGGGGTGGACGTGGAAGCGACGTTAGTGCAGGGGCACGTGAACCTTAAGGTGGCCGGACGGCGGCAGCGGGGGCAGCTAGTGCGGGCCATTGCGGCCATGGAGGAGCTACGGCTCTCCATCCTACACCTCAACATCACGTCCCTCGGACCCTCCTCCATCCTCTACTCCCTCAGCCTCAAGGTTGGTTGGTCGGTCGCTTGCTCCCTGTTTCAATTATCGATCATAGGTCGTGATGCCATGCTCGGTTCCAGCGAGCTGATGCCTTTTGCTTGTCTCGACGGTGCAGATGGAGGAAGAGTGCAAGCTGGGGACAGCGGATGAGATTGCGACGGCGGTACACCAAATCTTCAGCTATAACAGCAACTGCTGATGACATTATGCTGTAATTTTGTCTCTGGACGTATGGACGAGACAGGGGGAAGGGTAGGGTAGGATGAGTTGGGGGTGGGGAGTGTTCCACTGCCATTGCTGAACTGTGAGGAAGAGCAGCAGCAGCTGTGGCAGCTTTCATTTCTGCTGATATGTGCAGTGATGGGATATTTTGTACTCTTTGGGTTTCAGTTTTGCCAGCTTTATTCTCCTTTCGTTTTCAATTTCTAAATATCCTGCTAAATACGGAAGCTGACTTTTTCTTTTTCTTTTTGTCGCCGAGTATTTGAATTAGAATGCAATGTAATTAAATAAAAAGTGAATTTTCGAAAAAAAACCTTAATTTTTAGAAGTTCTAAAATAACATTTTAATTTAAAAAAATAAAAATATATATTTAAAAAAATGATCATCTTGCTGTTATCTATTATCGTCTTTAGCCTAACGCTTACTAATATCGCTCCTTATATATTCTTCTTCTTCGTCAGACTACCTAATTGTTAAGCAATAACATTAATGTAACAAATTTAGCATATTAGTTAAGTTGTTAAGAAAAATCCTCAACACTTATTTTCTTTGTTTCAATACATCTTTACTTAGTTTCTATCATGGTATCAGAGCCGCTTATATAGAACAAGCAGTATTCTCGCTATCAAATAGCAGCGATTCCCCATTGCATTCGGCCATGAGCAACAGCCGTAGTCGCTACCACCACCATTGAGGCACCACCACGGTCAAAAAGCCATCTGTGCCCTCCTCTCCAGCCAGACTCGCAGCTCTAGGTGCAGAGGAACTCATTCACTGGTGAAGTTGCGTTCTTCTCTTTATCCTTCTCTTTGTGGCTTCCCCGGCTACTGCACCATCACTGATCCCTAGTTCAAGGCCAGAGCAGAGCAGTCGCTGGCGCCCATCACCTTCGACTGCCCTGTTGCTCCTTTGCTACTACCTTCTTCACCCGCCTCTGTCCCCTGTTGCCAGATCTAATCTTCGGCTCTGCTCTTTCTAGCCGGCAACCTGCCCGTTGCATCGTGCGCCTTTCTTCCTCCCCTACCGCTGCATCATGCATTGCCACTACTCGTGAAGCTTGCCAAGGTCCCCGATCGCGGGCGCACTCTCGTCGCCCCATCAAGCTTAGTGAGACCCTTCTAACCCACCGCCTGCACCTTCTATCAGGTTCCGAACTCGGTGCCATCAACTCGCACAATAGGATGCAGGCATCGCACCAGTTCTGCCTAACCGAATCGGCATTAATCGCCTGTGCGGCCTCGCCAACGTTGCAACCACGGCTCTATGTCTCCCAGCCTCCTCCTCCACCTCTCCTGCAAAGGAGAGGATGGTTGTCCACAGAGGTCATCCTCGACAATGCCCAACAAGCACCACCATCTTCTTGCATCGCTGTCTTGCTGCATCTGCTACCCAACCATGTCGATGGTGTCCACTGCTATAAACAAGCCGCCGACAAGCAGGCTTCCAGTGGATAGTGCCTTCAACCGTTCTCTTGCCTAAAAAGTAGAAATGGAGGGCAACTTTTAAGCTGGCTACTGTTGAACCACTACCGAGAAGACTTATTCTACTAAACACTAGTCTGCCACTATTATCTCTCCACTTGAATCATAGCTTGGAGCTTCCTTTCTTTCGCTAACTCCTCCCCTTTCATTGATTTAACAACTAGCTTCTTCTCACTGTCCTGCTACCTGTTGCCGAAGCTACTGTACCTTGCTCTAGTTTCCACACAGCTGCGGCCCTCTTCCTCCGGTGGATAGTGCCTCATCGATCTCCTAATGTCGACAGTCATCGGCTGCTCATTCCCTTCTTCGATGGTCGATTAAGTCCTTCCTCCGCTGTCTGCCTTTGCTCCCAATCGAGGTTAAAGAGTTAAAGAGAAGAGTAGGAAGGTGCTATATTTGCTCCTAGTCGCCTACCCGATAACGACAACCTTCTCTCATATCTCTACTGCCTCCTGTAGTGGTCTATTTGCATAGCCTGCAGCCTTCTTTCTGACACACATCGGATCTACAAGCCGTTCACCACCGCATATCTTTCGGATCTAAAAACGATAGTGCTTGGTATCCTCTCCCCTAATGTCTTCGTCTTCTACCTCTTAAGTTCCAATTATTGTTTCCGTAAGAAGCAATAGCGCTTCTCAACATACAGGGCTTGTATCTATTAATACTACAGCCCTCATCCCTGTCAAATTATCTAGAGGAGGAAACTATGCATCCTAGCGTGCTCAGTTTTCTAATCTCCTCTTTGGCTATGATTTACTAGGCTATGTTGATGGATCTTTCAGTTGTCCACCAGAAATGATCATCATCCCGGGGGCACCAAATCCAATATCAAATTTGGAGTATAAGTTATGGTTACGTCAAGATCGTCTCATTCTCCAAGCAATTCAAGCCTCTGTTGCTGGTTCCATCATACCACTTATATCTTTATGTGCTACTGCTATTGAAGCATGGTGCAAGTTGCAAACTACATTGGCTAATCGTTCGTGCACTCATATGCTCGGCCTCCTCTCATGACTTATGAACACCAAATAAGATGGAAGTACCATAGGTGATTATCTCCAACATATAAAACTTATCATCGATGATTTAGTATTAATAGGGCACCACCTTAGTGATGATGAAATTGTTGTTCAAACTCTTAATGGTCTTGGAGTTGGACACAAAGAATTGATAGTAGTAATACGGGCACGTGACTCGTCGCTATCATTTGAGGAGCTGTCTGACAAGTTGACTGACTACGAGTCATATCTAAAGCATGAAGATAAGGTTCCAAGCCCACATATTATTGCTTAGGTGAGTCACAAATCAAAAAGGAAGAACAATCAGCATTCTAAACCTATCAACAAAGGACTTGGACAAGCTCTGCCTCAAGGAAGTAACATCCATCACCAACAGCCTTGGCGTCCTGCTCCCATGCCTCCAGGTAGTAATATCAACTATCAATAACCTTGGCGATCTGCTCTTATGCCTCAACAACGCGTAGTCTATCAATTGTGTGATAAGGTTGGTCACTCTGCTAAGGTCTGTCGGTCTCGTCCTCGACCTTCCGCTACCATGCCCTAAGCACATCTTGTTATTGCCTCGACTTTTGATCAACACTCATGGGTTATGGACTCTGGCACCTCCCATCGCATCACCTCGGATCTCCAGAACTTGTCCCTTCACAACAGCTATAGTGGTACCGATGACGTCATTATCGATGATGGTAAGTGACTTCCCATTACTCATATTGGTTCCACAATGCTTAATTCGCATTCTCGTACTTTTACACTTGGTGATGTGTTGTGCGCTCCTTATATCAAACATAATCTTATTTTTGTTTATCAATTCTGTAAATAAAATAATACATCAATTGAATTCTTTTCTGACTTCTTTCTTGTCAAGGATCTGAGCACGGGGGCATCGTTAGTTTAAGGCAAGAGTAAAGATAACATCTACCAATGGCCATCGATCTCTCTGCCCACTGCCTACTCTTTTATTGATGTTCCAATGGATGTGTGGCATCATCATTTGGGTCACCCTTCTTCTTCAACTCTCCAAAAAATTTTTTTAGGTTATTCTCTTCCATATGTTAAAGCAAGTTCTAGTGTTACTCATTATGATGCATGTTTTAGTAATAAATTTATAGATTTCCTTTTGAAGATTCTTTTATCTCTTGCTCACAAGCGTTTAAAATTTTGTACACTGATGTTTGGGGTCCTGCACCAAGTATTTCATTTGATAAATTTAAATTTTATGTTATCTTTGTTAATTATTTTACCAAATATACTTGATTGTATCCTCTTCAATATAAGTCTGAGGTCTCTAAAACCTTCATTACCTTCAAAAAATGGTAGAAAATATCTTTCAGTCTACCATTAAAATAATTTACTCTGACGGTGGGGCTGAATGCCAATCTCTAACACTATACTTGAATACCTATGGTATTTAACATCTCAAGTCTCTTTCGTACACTCTTCAGCTAGTTGGCTCAGTCGAAAGCAAACATTGGCATATAGTTGAAACTAGTCTTACACTTCTCCATCATGCTTCCATACCAACTATTTTTTAGTCTACAACCTTCCATACCACAGTCTATATGATTAATTGCATGCCTACTCTAGTCCTCCAGGATCAATCACCTTTTGAAAAACTATTTCATAAACCCACAAACCTTTAGAAACTTAAAGTTTTTTGTTGTGTTTGCTATCCTTGGTTACGTCCTTATGTATCATATAAACTAGCCCCACGGACGAAACCTTGTACCTTCATTGGGTACTCTTTTGAACATAATGCTTACCGATGCTATGATCATTTGACTCACAAGGTCTTTGTGTCTCGTCACGTGGTCTTTGTGGAGTCATCCTTTCTATTTCACTAGTCCAAATCTCCTACTGTGCCAACTACTCTGCTGACTATACATCATTGGCACATGTCATTATCCAATGAGCCTCCACAAAAATCACCCACTCCAACTCACATACATGAATGGAGCGCTTCTCCAATACAATATCTCGCTCCCTCTTTTTCCTCTCCTTCTTCTATATACATACCTCTTGCCTCAGACATCTAGTCTTCAGACACTCAATCACCAGTATTTCCCTCACCCCTGTCTACTTCCACTACTGTTTTTTAGTCCAACTCACCCTGTTCTATTACTTCTCAAGCACCCATTCTGCCATTATCTCCTAAACCACTTAGACATCCCATGACAACACGCTCCAAAAGTGATATTTTCAAACCACGTTAGATTCTTGACCTCAATACAATTGTGACTCCCTCTGTTGAGATCTGTGAACCTACCATAGCTATTTAAGCCCAAAAGTCTCCTTACTGGCATCAAGTTGTCTGATGAGTATGACGCCCTCCTTCGTAATTCTACCTGGACACTTGTTCCATTTCATCCCGCACAAAATGTCATCAGGTGTAAGTGGGTTTTTTGAGTTAAGCGGAATCCTGATGGGTCTATTGCTAGGTATAAGGCCTGTTTAGTGGCCAAAGGCTTTCATCAATGTCCTAGCATTGATTTTACAGAGACATTTAGTCGGGTTGTTAAATCTACAACAGTCCGACTAATTCTAAGTGTAGCCATTTCAAAAGGTTGGCAACTGCGATAACTTGATGTCGACAATGCCTTCTTATAAGGAACATTAACTAACGAAGTCTTTATGGAACAACCTCCAGGTTTTCTTCATCCTCAGTATCTGAAATAAGTCTGTAAACTCCATAAGGCTATCTATGGTCTTGAAGCTCCATGAGCCTGGTACAAAGAACTCGGGTCGTTTTTTATGTCAATCGACTTCTAACTCTAAGTTTGATACCTTCTTATTTCTCTGTCAACAACCGGGTAGTACAATATATCTTTTAGTCTACGTGGATGATATCATTGTGACCGATAATAACTCTATGGAGGTTATAATTTCATTAAGAAGTTGGCCGCCAGATTCTCCCTCAAAGATCTTGGTCCCTTGAATTATTTTTTGGGAGTGGAAGCAATGTCTACATTTTCCGAACGCTTCCTCTCTCAACGGAAGTATACTCAAGACTTATTAGTCAAGACAAACATGAAGGATGCAAGTGACGTTTCCATTCCTCTTTCCACTAGTGAATCACTTCGATTAAATGATGAAAGTCCTGTTACGGATCCTATACAATATCGATAAGTAATTGACTCTTTACAATATTTGGCTATCACCCGCCCAGATATTTCATTTGCAGTTAACAAGCTGTCCTAATTCATGCATAGAATGTCTATTACACATTGGTTAACAGTTAAACGAGTATTACGTTATCTTAATGGTACTCTTGACTATAGCATATTTCTCTACAAAAACTCTCCACTCCAACTTTATGCTTATGTTGACGTTGATTGAGCTGGAAATATTAATCATAGAACATCGACATCTGGTATATCATTTTTCCAGATACCAATCCAATCAGTTGAAGTTCCAAGAAACAAAAGACTGTTGCTTGATCAACCACCGAAGTTGAGTATCGCTCTATTGCAACTGCAGCTGCAGAACTTAATTGGGTGATGAATCTACTCACAGAACTTGACATCCGCTCTTCTGTCACTCCTACCATATATTGTGATAATATCGAAGCTACCTACGTATGTGTAAATCTAGTATTTCACTATCGTATGAAACATATAGTAATTGACTTTCATTTTGTACGAGATCAGGTGATCAACCGACAACTACGTGTTTCTCATGTTCATACGGCTGATCAATTGACATACTCTTTCACGAAGCCACTTGCCTGCAAGCTATTTTCACTTCATAGGTCCAAGATCGACGTCCTTAACAGGAGCACAATCTTACGGGGGCATGTTAAGCGATAAGATTACTGTAACAACTTTAGCATATTAGCCAAGCTGTTAAGATAAATTATCAACAGTCTAATCCTTTCAATATTTTCTTCTCCCGTATAAATAGTTACAAATGAAGAATAAATAATATACTAATAACTAAATAATAGTGATATTACGTTGGACCAGAGATAAGCGATTCTGATTACCCCTCGTGTGATGAATGGCCCACATGGTGCTATGCGATACTTTTGTGACTAACAATAATAATAAGGGTTGAGGGTTTAACGAGGCCCAAAAAAAAAATTGTGCAGCCTCCTCGTGCCCTTTCCTTGTCAGCATGGTCTCCTCGTTATCGGTCACAGGCAAGAAAGGAGGGGGTGTGGCTTGCCTTTGAGGTTAGTGATGACGATGAAGGTTGGGGGTTAGGCAAGGGTCAACAACCAAAGATGAAGGCGAGGCCATGGCTAACACTATTATGGCTATGGCATGAAGTTTTTGTAATACGTTGACATCCCTAATTAAAACCGAGGCCAAAACTAACATATCGAGACACTGTAATAAAAAAATAATAATAAGATAATTTATTCAGCATATAATTAATTCATGACACATATCATGATGTTACTGATTCGTTAAACAAGTGTTTGTAATTAGTTGTGTGCAAAAAACATGTCCTGATCTAGTAACCTTTCTACATGCCATGAGTCCCCGTCCCTGGGCGACCGATGCGCAGCTCTGTGTCTGTCTCGGTGTGATGGCCATGAGTGCTAGTTGATGGAACTTCCTTGGCAGCAGTTGACGGCAGCCGACGCAGTTGATTCACCTTCAAACATCAGAAAAGATGAAATCAGATGTATGTGGATGTGTGATCAATAATAGTTCAACGATTCTTTCCATGTACTCCCAGCACACGTAAACGTAAGGAAAACAAAAACAAGGCTTATGATGATTAGAACACACCTTTTCACGGAGTAATGCGTTCCCTTTCTCCAAAGAACTCACCTGAATGATGTGATCGAACTATATCAGTTAAAAAGGTTCTCCAAAAGTGCATGCAAAACAATCAATAGTCCATAACATAGCTACAAGCAATATACACCTTTTCCTTCTGTTCTGCTATCTGCTTTTCTATTAAATGATCCTGAAAATGAATGAACGTAAGCATGTACTACGTACTTCCATGGCATAACTATAAAGAAGTTGTAGTAAAAGTTGAGGAGTCATGACTCGCCTTCATTGCTCTGATGCTACGCAAGCTCTTCTCTACGTTACGCTCTATCTCATGCAGTTCTCCGCATAAACATGAGTCTAGTTTTTCGCCCAAGAACTTCCTGCGAAGACAAACTTTTTTATGCTACTCATTGCAGCAACATGAGATGAGCAGATGATCGCAGTAGAACTCACTGTTTGGAGGCTTCAAGATCTTCAATCTTCTTTGACAACATTTCTGCTTCATATTTCCGCTGTTACATGGAAATTTATTCTTGTAAGAAGTATCTTTTACCCTGACAGAGATCTAACCCTACTAACTAAGATGTCTAAATCCTATGTTTCCAGTACTTGTTGCAGTTAATTCTTCTTTGAAGACAAGTAGACAAAAAAGGCTTAATATGCTTATATCCTTCCAAGGTACGAAGAAAGGAATGATGGACCTTTGCATCTTGTTCCATTGTTGTGCTGCTGGTGTCTTCTTTCGTGCGTTCTCTATAACGCTCGATTGTGCTTTGTAAGCTAAATAATCCAAGAAAGAGTTGTGAACAATATTAGCTTCTCATCCAATCATGGATGACATAATAATGAAGTGAAGAAGATTAGAACCATAAACATCATTCTAGATTATGTGCATGCGATTAATTTATCTTTAGCCATTGAAAAATTGTATCAAACCGGTCATGGCACTCTACATGTTAAGTGGACTAATCCAAAAGCTTAAACAGTCGACTTGAAATTTATTCCAATTGCACATGATTTTTTTCCCCCAATATTATTGTGAAGATGAGATTAATTTTGATGATAAGATGATATAAAAATATGCTGTTATATAATGACAAAATACTCGATCAATTTAATTTGGATTGACATGCATAACATACGATAATTAGAAGGACCTGTATATAAATAACAAGATCTAGGAAATTATATGGAAAATTAAAAGATCATATGTTTTATGGGAAAAATTGACACTAATGCCACCTCAACACCTTGTAGTTGCCATCTCTATGTTGTATGTAGTTAGCACATGATCACAAGAGATTGACACATGATCAACATGTATTCAATACATGATCGACACCATGGCAATCGCCTTCCCTAATCTTTGTTGATCATGAGAGTAATTATCCAAGGAACCCACTATAAAAGGACTTCTTAGGTTAGCTCCTACTCACTTTTTTCAATGTTGCTCAAGTTATTGTTTGAATCGTTCGAGCTTAAAACTGGCTTAAGCATCGAAGGAACATTAATAGGAAATGTGACCACGATACAATTCTATAGAATTTGACACTTTAGGGTTGGGCAAGTGTCGTGGACAAGATCGGCCTATGATAGTTGAGAAATGAACTTTGATTGGCTCTAAATCTATATAAATCGAACAATCAAATCATGCACTAATAATATATAACTTTTGTAATAAGTGATATATTTTGTATATATGATCAACTATATAAAATGAGGTTGGGTTTTAGTATAATATAAAGTTGTTCCTTTGTGATGTATGATAACAAATTTTGAATCATAGATACATATCAACTACATAAATATTGTTTGTAATTTTTAGAACATGTATATTATTCTAAAATTCATATGTAGGTATTGTACCTATTATAAGGATTGAGTATTCTAAAAACTATCAGACCTTGAATTCAAAACAAAAAAAAATTACATGAAAAAAACAAGCATAATCAAATATGTTTTGCCAAGTCATAAAATTTCAAAACAACTAACTAAAATTTAAAATGCTGAAATCTAAAAACACGCATCATAGTTTTTTTAAGATTCTAAAATTAACGAACAACATTTTTTTATAAAATATTGACCAACTAAAACATTAAACAACACTTTCAATCCTTAACATTAATTAGAAAAAGAGAAAAACTACAATCTCCTATAGGCGATGACCTCTGCGTACTTACAGTCAAATGAAAAGGGAGAGATGTCTGCTTAGATTTGTCCACGAGATGAGGAAGAATCTTAAATATTATGAGGAGTTGTATTCCATATCAGTTTTCTATATAAATAAAAATTTAGTAACTAAATTATTATCGGGGTATTTGAAATAAGAAATAAATAACAATGGATGAGATGTGTTCCATTCGGGGGAATTAAAAAAAAATAGAAAAAAATATTTTGATAAATGAGATGTGTATCATATCAGTCTTTTCAAATTAAGAAAATAATAAAGTTGTTTGCATTATAAAAGTGGATTAACTTAATTTTATAGAATAACTAATAAAATCTTGAAAAGAAATGATTTCAAAGTGATCAAATATCATACTATTATATAATAACTGATGACTTACTAGCTAAACTAATCAACATATCTAGAGAATTTAATAATACTAAATTATAAAGACATAAAAGTTTATCAATGAAAATAATATCTTAGAGTACAAGTCAACCAGTTTTTCTTCTTAGTGGTTATTCTTAGAATACATAGCATTAATGTTCAGTGATAAATGACAAAGGCATAGGTTTTCTTTTCCTTTCATCTATTATTCAGTGTCTTTTCTCTCCTTCAACAGGTTTGATCTTAGTCCAGGACTACAGCATTCATCCAATCAAGTCTTTCTTTGTTATTTCTAAAAGGAACTATTTAATGTTCATGTAATTTCTTTATATTTCCTACCAACTTATTTTTTCTTATATCTAAGTCTTCCTTGACTTATTTGTATTTCTTTTCTAAACATTTCAAACCATTTTTTGCAGTACATATGTTGGATAGTGTCTACCATTTTCCATAAATTAGTATACAACATATATTTTCAATCTCTTTTCTTCCAACAGAAGCCTCCAATTTTAATTTGTTCTTCAGATAAGCCCCCTACTTAATATTTTTTTTTTTTTCACAACGGTGATCAATAAAAACTTTCATATTGGCACATTTTTATGCTCTATATCCTAACTTCTGTTCTCTTATCAATTATTTGAGCTCCTAAAACTTTCAACAATACGTGTATCCTTGAGGTAATAGATGAGCTATATATGCTGAGAAAATTTCTTGGTTGCTTGTCTTCCTTTGGCAAGCAATCAACACTAATATAAATGATGGTGTGGCCACTATAGGTAGATCCATACCAACCTGCAATTTTCCTTTGGTTACAACTTACTATTCTTCTCATACTGTCAACACCACTAAAGGTGTACAATGTAACTTCTTTTTGAACTAATATTTATAATTGAAGAAAAAGCATTTGATCTTTCTTTCTCCAACCGGTGTGTTTAATAGAAGTATTGTGATTTGTGTCTTGTTGAAGAGTTGGTCGTTGCTCTTTGTTTACAGTGAGGAGACTCCTATATCTCTTTGATACAACTTCCCACATAAATATATAATGATGATAACACCATGCAATGTGCCAGTGTTTAAAGCTCATAAATCACATTGTCGATTGGTAAAGGAGTAATGAGAGGTTGTCCATGACGCTTCATTCATTTCATTCATGCTCAGATGACATGAATCGTCACTGAAGAACTTACATCATGTACGCAGAGAACATACATGAACGAGGAGGAGGCAACTTAGCCATATGCGAAGGGACCTTAAGAGAACATTCATGTGTATGAGAGATGTATTAAAAGAGGAAACAATTGAGGCACACATTAATAGAGGGAGATCTTAAAAGAATATTCATATGCAGAATGTGTGAGATGAACTGAAAGAGGAGACAATTGAGCTTTGCATGAATAAGATCAGATATTATGAGAAAATTCATGTATGAATGTGTGAGATGAATTAAAAGAGAACCACAAAATAATTTCTGCTAAGGTTGCGCTAATCCAATCTTGTAGATGTTATCTACAAACTAACTGTAGCTTCTTATGTTTCTCCTCTATTGGTAAGATAGCAGTAAGGTGTTGCTTTATCTAGTCATCTTCACAGCTACATGTAATGAACACTATCTATCTTTTTGTCACTAACCTCTATTCCTTTGCTTCTTATGTTCTCCTCTTTTTCTTTTTCAGTAGTTGACACTGTTGATCTTGATAGGAAGAAGGAATATAGTTATTATACAAAAAAAAAAAAAAAATAGGACAAGACTTGATCTTCTATATTTCTCTCAAAACTTCTTTATAACTTCACAAACTCTATATTTTTCATGATCCAACTTATGAGGTTTATATAATCCTCAAATATACATTACACTCAAAATAAATCACTCTTTTTTAGAAAATCATTTCTAGAACCAATAGTCAAATTAGCCTTTTCTTCTATAGATATTTAATCTACTTTTTTTACTTGATGCAATGAACCTCTCTCTTGATGCAATGAACCTCTCTATTGATGTAATAAATATTTTTTTTGATGAAATTAATCTCTTTATGATACTTAAATAAGTTTATTTCTAACATTCTCCCCCCTTAAATTTGTTACATTTAACATACCAAGTTTCTTTTAAACTTATTGAAATTTTAAATTTAAGATATTTTGTAAGTATATCGGTCACTCGTTTATTTATCTTGACATGATGTGGCTCCATTTCTTTATTTTTAACGTGATCACTTATAAAATAAAATCTTGTATCAATATGTTTTGATCTTTCATAGTAGGCTGAATTCTTGGCTAAAATAATATCTGATTTATTATCAACATAAATCTTGGTTGACTTCTCCTGTGGGATATAAAATTTCTGAAGTAATCTTCTTAGTCATATTGTATGATAAATACAAGAGATGCTGTAATATATTCTGCTTCATAACTTGATAGAATAACAATATACTATTCTATTTTAAGACTAAGTAAATGTAGCTCCACCAAAATAAATAGTTGTACTCTTTTGATCATCATAGCTTCCAACCCAATCACTATCACTATATCCAATAAGCTCCAGCCTTTTAGATGATGTACAAAACATTCTATACTTAATTATTCCTTTAATATATCATAAAATTATTTTTTAGTAATATTTAAATGAGATGTTTTAGGAGCTTTAATATATCTACTTATTAAACCAACTTCAATTAGTATATTAGGTCAAGTGCATATCAAATATCTTAAACATATAACTAGACTTTTATAATAAGTTGAATGATTATATTTACCTTCGTCTTTCTTAGTTAACTTGGTGCCATATTCAATAGATGTATCTGTAGGATGACAATCTTTCATAAAAAAACTTATCTAGAACCTCCTTTGTATAACTTCCTTGTGAGATAGAATTCCTTCATTATCTTGTATAACTTTGATACTAAGAAAATAAGTCATTAAGCCCAAGTTGGTTATCTTAAACTCTTTCTTCATAGAGTGCTTAAGATCTTTAATCATAAAGCTACTACTGCCTGTAGATATTAAATCATCTACATACAGGCATACAAACATGATATCTCTATCAGAGTTAGATTTCGTATAGAGAGCATGTTTATATAAATATTTAGAAAAATTATTTTGAAAAAATAAGCATCTATCCAAGAATTTCAAGCTCGTGGGTTATGTTTAAGCCTATAAAGAGCTCTCTTTAACTTATATACCTTGTCTTCTTATTCATGAATAATAAAACTAAGGGAATGTTGAATATATACTTCTTCTTCAAGAATTTCATTAAAAAATAATAATTTTAAGAATCTTCATTTCATTTGAATCGCTAGGGAGATAATTAATCTTATTATCTTCAATCGAGCAATTAGTGCGAATACTTCTTAATAATCGATCATATATTGTTGTTTATATCATTTTGTGACCAATCATATATTTCTCCACTCTCCTTGTACATTTCTTTTTACTTTAAAGATCCACTTAATACTAATCGCTTGATGGTTTTTTGGAAGTTTAGTAAGCTCTTATGTATCATTTTTGTTGATAGCACGAATCTCCTCCTTTATAGCTTGTCTTCATTTTTATTCTCTATAAGCTTTTTTAAAAATTAATGGATCATATCTTGTAAAAAGATAAAATAAATAAAGTTTATCATTGTAGTATCAATCCTTCGAGTAACATGATTTAGGACTTGAATCGGTCTTGTCCTTCTTATAATCAAACTTCTTAAATCATGTGTCCTAACTAATCCAGGTGATGATTATGATAACATTATTTTTTTGTTTATTTGTATTATATCATCTTCTTCTGAAGATATAAATTTCTTATGTTATTTATTACTTTTTTAATTCCAAGTCTATTGTTCATTAAACTTAATATCTCTTAACATCATAACTTTATTTGTGATAGGATTGTAGAGTTTGTAACTATTGGAATTCTCGGCATAACCTAACAAAATATTTTTATTACTTTTTCTCAAGTTATATTCTCTTTTCTTCTAGTATCTTAGTAAATGCAACATTTCCACAAATTTCTAAATAATCTACTCTTGGTTTCTATAAGTTTTATATTTATTCTGGTATAAAATTATCAATTCGTCTTGTTGAAAACTTATTAAACAAATAAATTACATAAGCAACATCATCTCTCCAAAATTATTTAAGAATTTTTCTTTCTTTTAACATATATCGGACCATATTAAATATAGTCTTATTTTTTCTTTCTAAGACACCATTTTATTGATGTGTATCCTATAGTGAATTGATATAAAATTTTATTATTTTTATAAAAATTTAAATATTTAATCTTATAACCACTTTGTCGTTCAATCAAATATTTAAATTCTTTGAATTTATTTAAAACTTATTTATTTTCCTTTAATATGTAGATCTAAGTTTTGCCACTATGATTATTAGTAAATATAAATAAATATCTGCTTTCACTAAGTGATACTATGCTGATCGAGCCACAAACATCCGAGTGCACTAGATCAAGTCGATGTCATGCTCTTTTTGTTCTTCGAACTTTAGAAGGCTTTTTTTATTATTTACACATAACACATACTTCACATAATTTTGATGTGCAATCAATTCTTGACATTCTTATCATTATATTAAACTTCTCTAGAAGTTTTAAAGCCTAAAAATTTAAGTGAGTATATCTAAAATATCATAATATAGAAATATCAGCAATATCAGTCTTAAAACAATTTGACCTAAAAAAATACATAAAATATAAAGGAAACATTCTATTCTTTATAATTTTCACATGTGAGATTAATATTTTATTCTTATCATGAATTGAAAGTATCATATTTTCATCTAAGTATTATAACCTTTTTCAAGTAATTATCTCAAACTTAGAATATTATTTTTCATATCTAAACATTTAAAATGTATAATTCTTTGACATTATTGAATTCAAGAACAATTTTGCTTGTGCCTCTTACTAGTCTTTGAGACAGATCACCAAATATAATGTTTCCGTAATAACTTGTATTTATTTCTGAAAATATTTTTTTAATATCGCACATGTGATTTAAAACTCTTGTATCTAGATACCATGTCATAGACTGATGTTTCTTCAAATTATTATGTCATTAACAAAACTTGATTTTCGTTCTTCTCTTCTCTTTCAATAAAATTTATCTTATTACCTTGATTGTTAGAATTATAATAACATTCAAAGGAGTAACATTCTTATATTTTATAAATATATCATTGTATTTCAGCCCTTTTAGAATTTCTATCACGTCTCGACCATAACTTGAACTTCTTTGGCTAGAGTTTTCTCTATCACCTTCATTGTTTAGAGATTCTTAATTGGTCTGATTTTTACCATCACTTCCTCTTTGTCCATGACCTTTTCCTCTTTTAGAATTTGATTCACTTTTGTGTTAAAAAATAAGCTTGGTTTTTAGTTCTTGCTCTATATTTTTATCTTCTCCTTTTATAATTCTTTATTCATGAACTTGAAAGTAACTTATAAATTGTTCTAAAGATATTTTTTTCTAAATTTTTAGATTCTTCAATCGTAATAGTAATAAAATCAAATTTTGGATCTAGAGATCATAGTATTCTTTTTATATTACTCTTTGATTACTTATTTGTTCACTATTTCATCTCATTTGATGAATAATAGAAATGATTTTTGGGAAGTAATCATAAATAGTTCAAAAGTACATTATTATAATTTTTTGAACTAGATTCATAAAATTTGTAGATGAAGTTTTTTTACTTTATCAATACCACCAAATGCTTTTTGAAGCATTTCCCAAGCCTTCTTTGAAGTATTTATTGGAGTAATGATCTAGAACATGGTATCATCAAACCTTTGGTAAATCATGAATAAGGTATTTTCTCTTTCTTCATTATATAGTTGTTTTCTTGCTTTTTCATTCATTACTCTTTCATTTGTTGGACTTGATTTAACAAATCCATCTTCTACAAATAAATTATCAATTTGTCTTGTTGAAAACTTATTAAACAAATAAATTGCATAAGCAACATCATCTCTCCAAAATTATTTAGGAATTTTTCTTTCTTTTAATATGCATCGGACCATATTAAATATAGTCCTATTTTTTCTTTCTGAGACACCATTTTATTGATGTGTATCGTATAGTGAATTAACGTAAAATTTTATTATTTTTATAAAAAATTTAAATTCATATGATATATATTCACCATCTCTATTTGTTCTTAAACATTAAACATTTAATCTTATAACCACTTTGTCATTCAACCAAATCTTTAAATTCTTTGAATTTATTTAAAACTTATTTTTTTCATTTAATATGTAGATCTAAGTTTTACCACTATGATTATTAGTAAATATAAATAAATACCTACTTTCACTAAGTGATACTATGCTGATCGGGCCACAAACATCCGAGTGCACTAGATCAAGTTGATGTCATGCTCTTTTTATTCTTCGAACTTTAGAAGACTTTCTTTATTACTTACTCATAATACATACTTTACATAATTTTGATGTGTAATCAATTCTTGGCATTCATATCATTATATTAAATTTCTCTAGAAGTTTTAAAGCCTAAAAATTTAATTGAGTATATCTAAAATGTTATAATATAGAAATATCATCAATATCAGTCTTAAAATAATTTTAGCTAAAAAAATACATAAAATATAAAGGGACCATTCTGTTCTTTATAATTGTCACATGTGAGATTAATATTTTATTCTTATCATGAATTGAAAGTATCATATTTTCATCTCAATATTATAACTTTTTTCAGTAATTGTCTCAAACTCAAAATATTATTTTTCATTTCTAAATATTTAAAGTGCATAATTCTTTGACATTATTGAATTTAAGAATAATTTTACCTGTGCCTCTTACTAGTCTTTGAGACAGATCACCAAATATAATGTTTCCGGAATAACTTGTATTCATTTCTGAAAATAATTTTTTAATATCGCACATGTGATTTAAATCTCTTGTATCTAGATACCATGTCATAGACCGATATTTCTTCAAATTATTATGTCATTAACAAAACTTGATTTTCATTCTTCTCTTCTCTTTCAACAAAATTTACCTTATTACCTTGATTGTTAGAATTATAATAACATTGAAAGGATTAATATTCTTACATTTTGTAAACACATCATTGTATTTAAGCCCTTTAGAATTTCTATCATGTCTCCACCATAACCTCGACCTCTTTGGCTAGAGTTTTCTCCATTACCTTCATTGTTGAAAGATTCTTAATTAGTTTGATTTTTACCATCTCTTCCTCTTTGTCCACGACCTTTTCCTCTTTGAGAATTTGATTCACCTTTGTGTTCAAAAATAAGCTTGGTTTTTAGTATTTGCTCTATATTTTTATCTTCTCTTTTTGTAATTCTTTATTCATGAACTTGAAAGTAACTTATAAATTGTTCTAAAGATTTTTTTTCTAAATTTTTAGATTCTTCAATCACAATAGTAATAAAATTAAATTTTGGATCTAGAGATCTTAGTTTTTTTTTATATCAATCTTTGATTAGTTATTTGTTCACCATTTTATCTCATTTGATGAACAATAGAAATGTTTTTTGGGAAGTAATCAGAAATAGTTTCAAAAGTACATTGTTGTAATTTTTAAAACTCGATTCTTAAAATTTGTAGACGAAATTTTTTTACTTTATTAATACCACCAAATGCTCTTTGAAGCATTTTCCAAGCCTCCTTTGAATTATTTATTAGAGTAATGATATCGAACATGGTATCATCAAGCCTTTGGTAAACCGTGAATAAGGTATTTTCTCTTTCTTCATTCTATAGTTGTTTTCTTGCTTTTGCATTCATTACTCTTTCATTTGCTGGACTTGATTTAACAAATTCATCTTCTACAAACTCTCATATATCTTGGGAGCTCAGAAGAATCTTTATTTGGATGTACCATATATTATAATTTTCTTTTATTAATTTAGGGATCTAGAGTTGGAAGGTGCTTAGGGATGAGGTTATATCTTGGGAGCTCTGATACCAAATGTTGATCTCCTATTTTTCTCTTAAAATAGGAAGAGTGCCAGAAAGCTTGATCTCCTATTTTTCTCTTAAAATTTTTTTACAACTTCGTAAACTCTATATTTTTTTAGGATTCAACTTATGAGATTTATATCGTCTCCAAAGATATATTATGATTCAAAATGAATTATTTTCTTTTAAAAAAATTATTTTAATAATTAATAGTCAAATTGACATTTTATTTCAATAGATATTTAATCTATTTTTTCTCATGATTCTATGTGGTTCTGACAGAATAAAGTTGAAAGAAAAGAAACAAGTTAGCTGAAGTGCATACTAAAAGCTAAACCTGACATCAAGAATGTTGAATTAAATCAGACATAAAAAGTTGTTAAGATCCTATCTTAGGAAAGTATTTCAAAGAGCAGATAGAGGTGGATAAAAAATAAGAATCTGTACAATATAAGTTGTGGTGATTTAGCTGAAGCATTATAGAGTCTCTCATTGAGGATAATGAAACATGGATTTCGAGTAAAACTAACATTTACTGACATCACTTATTTAGACCACAGCATAATTTGCATCAACTCAGTTTATATGCATAAAGAAAAATTTAATTCTAGCATTGAAAATTGATATGCTCTGTATTATCGGCATGGGGTGATTCAATATATTATCTCTATAATAACACCGGCATATCGGTTGTGCCAATCATCAAGACAGGTTAAAAACATTACCTAAATCGAAAACATTAAGCATGCAATGACAATGACACAGCATAACTAAAACACAAAACTTCTTATACCGACTGAAACTTTAGTCCATTAACAAATAAATATGGTGTAAACTTTTAGATCTTACTTCGTTTCAACTTAGCTGTGTATCATACATTTGACTCAAAATTTTGTTGGTTGAGCCTGAAAAAAAAGAAAAAAAAATCTAGTTTTGATTAGTTTCAAAGATTCAGAGATGCATGAATTCTACAATAAGGCTCTTCTATATCTGATTTATAATGTTACGCACACATCGTATCAATTTGTTCAAACAGCAATAATCTGTTTTAAAAACTAGTTTTTAGCCCCATTCTTCTTCTCATTTTCAAATGATACATTTTATAATCAACTTAAAAACAAAGTCTCATCCCATGTCCCATATTGACCTACATTTTGTTTTCATCCTGTAAAACTAGACGATTTTGAAGCTTAATGTAAATTACAAGGAAGACTCTTTCACTGATTAAACAATGCCTTTTCATTATAGCAAATGCATATCAATTCAAGCAACAAAAAAAAAAAAAAAAGAATTCCGAGTATACTGGGGAACCTGTAATTGACTATTACGAGAGTTAGCATATAGATAACCCATTAGCATGTTATCTACATAAACCAAAATGATTCATATGACTGCCCATTAGCATGTCTGCTTCCAATATATGTTATATGGAAGCTTCAGGGGACTTTAAGGAATTGTACGTTAAGTGTTTCTATGATATCTCACTTTTACAGCATAATAATCATTAACTGTGTTATAGATGGCATTAGCCAACATTAGGGAGGAGATCGTACTAGAATTTGGAAGATATAACGAAATGAAAGCTCCTAATAGAAAGAAACCAAAGGAATTAAATATTCAAACTGTATTTATTTTATGATCACTGGCTTCAATCATATTATAAGAGATATATGTGTGTGTGTGTGCATAAGCTAGCTAGAATGTTCATGTGTATATATCGGAAATATTTGTCCCTATAGAATTAGAATCTCTGAAACGAAAGAAGCATGTGTTTCTATCACGCCAAGGGGGAGAAGAGAGACAAAAATAGGCAGGAAAAGTATAATCTTGATGGGACATTTCCTCCACTAGAATGCAAAAGAATAACAATTGTCATTATTTTCCCTATCTTTCCACACGTATCAATGTTTCCATAGCAATCAAGCCATTTTAGCTTTGCTGTAATTTTTCTGGCTAACATTACTATGTAGATTCCATTTATAAGTATGTTAATATTTAAAAAAGCCTTTGTCAAAGGGAAACACAACGATCCTGCACTCATACGGAAGAAATAGTACAGAAGTCTGTACGTTAATCAAGTAAAAAACTTCCCCATTTCTCACTTGAAGGGGAGACATGAATGACCCCATTCCACCACTGATGCAAGGCAAATTGAAGAAGATAAAGATGCTAAGAATCTGGATTTGTAAAGATTAAAAACAATCAAACAAGTGGTGCACCGCTAGGAGACAGAACGGAAAGAAATTTTTTAGGTGATCAAAATAAATCAGAAGGTTAGTACAAAGATTTATATAGCAGATCTCAAATTCTGAAACCAATTGAATTGAAACACACACGCTTCAGGAGGACGCAGAGAGAGAGAGAGAGAGAAAAGAGAGAGAACATCTGACCCACAATTTGTGTGGCATGGAATCTATTTCATATTTTGGCTTGTTAATAATCAAAAATATCGTCAAAGAAAAAGCTTTAAGTATGCGTGAAAGATAAAAGAGAGAGAGAGAGAGAGAGATGAGAGAGCAGGTTAATGGCACCTGGAGCTGGAGAACTCGTAGAGCTTCCCCCGGGGAGAGAAGACGATGAGTCCGATCTCGACATCGCAAAGCACCGACAGCTCGAAGGCCTTCTTCAGCAGCCCGTTCCTCCGCTTCGAGAAGGTGACCTGCCGGTTGGCTGCGTTCTCTATCCGCTTCATCTCCGTCTTCCCCCTCACCATTAGGATGGATGATTCCCCTCTCTCTCTCTCTCTCTCTCTCTCTCTCTCTCTCTCTTTCTCTCTCTTCCTACCTGAGCCGAAGCAAACAACACCAACCACAACAACAACAGTAGTATCGATGGATGTCAGATGATCCTCCAAGATGACAAGAAACATGAACAACACGGGCAAGGCAGATGGTCTCACCGTGGAAAAAAGTGTACCTTATTGTTCTTCTCCGGGGGAACGAACGGCGACTAAGAATCAGAAGGTCCTCCACCCCCTTTCGCAGCTACCCTAATAAAGAAAATGCAAGAAGCGGAGCCGCGGAGGGTGGACCCAAAAGAACAGCATCGATCGCTTCCATCCTCGTTTCTTTTTCCGCCCGCTGTAGGGCGTCAGGAAAAATCCAAGCAACGCATCAGCTTTTCTGCGGGAGTCGATAGTAATCAAAGAAATTATCTCGGGAAGAGGCTTTAAATTCGCAATTTAGCGTCGAGCGAGGTTGTCAGTTGGGTCGCACATGATTGCTCGTTTGCTGTCGCGGTCCGCGTGGCTTTTCTGCCGAGGGATCTTGTGTCCCATCCGAACGACCGAACAGGGGAATGAACGGTTCCTCTCATTGGCTGCCGGCGGTGGGCTCCACGTAAATTGACACTCACGCACGTTTTCTCTCGTGCTTGACCGCTCGACCGACACACCGTCCCGCGGACCAGCGGCGTCGTGTTGTTGGGGAACGCTGACTCGCCTCTCGTGAATCGAGTCGCGTCTCACGGGGAGCAATCCCGCCTTCCACCTGGAAGCCGCTCCGCCGTGGGTTTCGGGAACCCTGTTCCCTCGCTGGGACGGGACAGGAAAACCTCGCGCCCCGGAGGGGGAGGGGGTTCTTTCACCCCGTACGCGTCCGTACGTCACGCGGACCAGATGATGCCACGTAGTCGTCCGGAGCGGATCATCGCGATCGCCGCCCGTCACGTGGCGTCCCCTTCCTCCTGCTTGTTTGACACCGCCGACGACGCGATGGTAAAAGAAGCCATCGCACCCGGGCCGTCTCTGCTGCTCCTAAATGCTTCCTTCAAATCTTGCAGACTTGTTTTTTCCATTTAGGTGATCATTTTAGGTTGTTCAGCTTTCGTTTTCCCGTCGCTACCAACTGCTTTGGCACCAAGGATAGTAGCTGTCGAGATATCTGGCTTCAAATGTTAATAGTCAGTATTTTGAGAGACCCATAGTACCAAGTATTCTTTCTTTTAATTCAATGAATATTTCTATTTTATGGAATTGTGTTTAGATCCCGGTTTTCTCTCGTAACTTCTGCTAATTCTCATGCTGCATTGTTCCACTTTGATTCTCCCAGCCAATATTTTGGTTTTCTGGCCGGCGGTGGGTGCTGGAAACAGCCAGTGGGAACGGATGAGGGGGGAAGATCATGAGGGCGACGCTTTCGTCATTGCTTAGAAGCAAATAAACTATTGTAGTGGGATTATAGTGACAGATTATTTCGGTGGAGGAGATTAGTAGGAAACTAAGGACGTCCGATACATCACAGCAGACTCTTCTGTTCAAGAGAAGCGGAAACAAGGTATTGGTAAAGCTCGTTTAAACTTATGGCTTTCTGAGCTTTACACAATTAATGATGATGGGGTTAGGATTTCTGATGTTATGCATGCGTTAATATGCAGAAATTTCTGATGCTAATTTAGCGTGAAAGAACAGTAGTTATATATAGTTGCTGCTCATTTTATATGGGCCATTTGCTCCATGACTCCTTAGCTATTGCACTGAGAAGAGTGTAGTCGGTCGTTGTAGCGTGGACAACTTAATTAACCTTACGCAGCTTAAATTAACTGCTCGCGTTAGCTTGTTCTAAGATTCATCCAGGCGTACGCTCTCGTGACGGACCAGACAAAGCTCCCTGCTCTCGATCAGCTCTCAGTTCAAGTGTCTCCCACACGAGTTTCCTTTTGCCAATGAGCAGTTCCTGAATGATATTGTCCACCATATGCTGCCGCTGCATATGTCTATGTCTCTCCACCATGACACCAAGATTAACCAGTCAATTGTTCTCCAGAAAAGAACAGGAGCAAGAAGCTAATGGAAGAGCAGCTGCAACATGCGTTTGTGTTTCCTTGCTCGGCAGTAGCCTGAAGGTGGTATACCATACGATAACATATAGATTCTGTCAGTAATTGATACTCTTGCACTTAGATGCTGCAGTGGTGGAGGGAGAGCCATGGCAGGTCCTGTTGCTAACGATGCTCGCCTTGTGCATACAGTATAGCATTGTGATGTGGCGCGAGGTTTTTGGCTGCTTGACTAAGGTTTGATTCAGATGAAGAGGAAGGAAGAATAGTGAGAGTGTGATGTCCATATGCTGGAAAATATGAACCAATCGGGTGGACTGCATCAGAGCTATAAATATTAAGGCGAATATGGTATTCATCAACTGAGAATATTAAGGCTAATAAGTGACAGTGATATCCATATGTTAGGACTGTACCCTTGAATAATCTGCATACAATACCTTTGATCTCTGCAGAAATGGAGCGCCAAGCAATCAATCACATGTTCTCACGGGTCCTTCCTCTTCCAGGACATCCAATGCACAACTGCGTCTCTACATCGGTGTCTTGAACAAGTCTGCTGTGTGATAGAACTTTCTTTGAAGCAGTAAATGGTGAGTGAGGCAGTAGTCCCATGGACTGTAGACACCAAAAGATTCCAAATTATGTGGCGTTCAACTGATCTGTTGATTTGCCAACAACGTAAATGAAGTTGTTTTGCCAAACTATGCCATCAGAAATGCATACCTCGTCACGCAGTAGTGCGTTCTCCTTGACTAGGGAACACTCCTGAACATAGTGATTCAGTAGTATCAGCTAAGGATTTGGATAAAAACGAGAGTGCAGCAATGCTCAAGTGATCTACCGTCTCTTTGAGCTGTGCTATCTGCTCTTGTACCAAATGACACTGAAGTTTGTAAAAGGTAAGCATGTAGCTTATCGACAAATCAAACATAGACTGTAGTTTCTGCTATTGACTTGCCTTCCTAACTTTGATGTTGCGTAAGCCTTGTTCTATCTTGTCTTCTAACTCATGCAGTTCTTCCAACGAACATGACTCTAGATTTTTGCCCAAGAGCTTCCTGGATCAACATATTTCTCCAGTTCTCAGCTTTATTCACATTAAATTCTCCCATCTATTAGAAAAAAAAATGTAAATAAAATAAAAAAGAGCAGAGTATCGCACTGGAACTCACTGTTTTGAGGCTTCCAAAAGTTCCATCTTCTTTGACATGCATGCTTCTTCGTGTTTCAGTTCCTTCAATACACACAGTTAACTCTTCCAACATTGCAAGATTACCAATACCACATAAAATGCATGTATAGTCTCTCTCTCTATCTATCTATATATATATATATATATATATACTATTGTATTTTAATCGCTAAAAAATTGGCCTCTACTAAAATATCATGTTACAGTTTAATACTCCCGATAGAGATACTAAGTTATCGAAAGTCAAATATAAGATACTTTTCCAATCTAACTTGATGTGATGTCTAAACGACAACAATTGACATAATTTTTAAGCACCTATTTGAATTATATTTCCTGATCATCAACAAATCAGCTTATGTAAAAAATATCAGTCGCATACTTCAATTTTACTTTAAAATTCACCTGAGAAATAATCTCAAATGAAAAAGAAAAAAAAGAAGCAAAAAATGGCTTTGCAGGTCTACAAAGGAATGCTGCACCTCGATGACATGTTCCATTGATGTGTTACCGGTGTCTTCCCTCGAATGAGCTCTATAATGCTTGATTGTTTCAAGCATACTGAATCCAAAACATAAGACAAAAGCATATTAGTTTCTAACAAAGACATTGAAGTCACAAAGAACTCTTAAAAATGTCTTATTAGTTTACAAGCTAAACTAGCTCGCAGTTGAAGTTCTTAAACATAATTCACCATAAGTGCACTTAAAAATGAATGATATTTCAAATGCATGAATTTTAGTAATAAAGAAGCAACCTTGTACATACTCTTACTCTCCACATAAAGACAGCAGCTTTATTCATTAATCTACCAATCTGACTCGCACCCAAGCTTTTTTTTTCTTTTGGGCAATAATTTAGTAAAAAAATATAATAAATACAATATTATTTGCAATTAGCATTAAACTTACAATAAATAAATACAATAGCATGAAATACTTCATGATAAGTGGATTAATATTAAGTCTTGTTGTGTCTGAACTTGTAGGATTTGTGGAGCTGAGCCAGAGTTACAAAATTTTTTGGAGCAATAGAGGCGTAATGAGAGCTGTAGTCTTTTTGATGTGCATTGTAATTACGAAGTATCGACGTCTAGTTCACCGTCTAGATATCATAATTCTTACTTTTAGCTCATGTTTCAAGTCGAGAAGCACTTTGTTTGGTTTTAGCTGAACATTCCATGGACAAGACATCCAAAACACAAGACAAGCATCATGGAATGTGTAACACAATTTGAAGTCTAATTTGGATTTGGAAGTTTAGCTCGTGAACATAACAAATGCCCTTTATTGATCAATCCTCACCATCAATATTGAAGAAAAGAACTTTAATTCCGACGTATTCAAGCACATGTATGCATAATAATCTCAAATTATATTCATAAAAGAAGACCGGCATGAATCCTTTATCTAGGAATAGATAAAATTTTTTATACGCACAAGTACCATCATAATCTTGTTCCAACATCGGTAATAGCTAACCGAACATGTACTGCCTGCAGTAATGTTTACCATATGTTTTAGTTAGAGAGTCTTCCATTCACTATGTTTTTAGTTTTTTGTTAAGAAGGAGAAAAGAAACAAAATATTTATGCAGCAATAATTGAGTAAACGAGGGAAAAAAAAAAAGGGGGGGGAACCAAGTACGGACTGCTGATTCATGGATTTGAGTTCCATACCTTTCGTTCTCTTTTTGTTTACCTGACATTAATTTCTTGTATAAGTCTAGAAATACTTCTTACGGTACGGCCACAGAAAAAAAAAATCACGTATTCACATTCTACATGTTAAGAGCTTTTCCATTTTTATTTCTCGAAGGAAAAAAAAGAAATAACGAGCCCCATTTCAGCAGTCGAAAGCAAACTGAATCACAAGGATTTGCTTAAAAAAAGAAGAGGAGGAAAAGGAACAGAAAGAAGAACTGAATCATTGTAAAGAATCACAATCTCGTTTTAAGTAGGAGAAAGAAAAAGCCGGAGATTATAGTACAAGGATGATATCAGTGACGGGTCTACTGCAAGGAGCGTTTCTTAGTGGAGATCGATCATTCTAGTTTTCAGGTCATCATCCGCATGGACAATGTCAATAATTGATGTCCTAAGGATCTGCAGCTGAGTCAAATGATCACAGACACGGGAAGAAGCCGCTGCTGACAGATGCTGATTTATGTGGCTACTTGTATTAGGTTTCTTTCATCTAGTTCAATATCAACAAATTCTCAAACGTGACAGGAGAGATATATATCGATAGATGGATAGATTGAGAGTGACAGGAGGAGAGGGGAATCAGTGTACATAGAAAGAGAACCTGGAGCTGGAGAACTCGTGGAGTTTTCCCTGAGAAGAGAAGATGATGAGCGCCACCTCGGCATCGCAGAGCACCGAAAGCTCCAAGGCCTTCTTCACCAACCCGTTTCTCCGCTTGGAGAAGGTCACCTGCCGGCTCGCCGCGTTCTCTATCCGCTGGATCATCCTCTTCCCCTTCACCATGACGATTGATGTCGTTTCTTCTCTCTCTCTCTCTCTCTCTCTCTCTCTCTCTCTCTCTCTCTCTATGTGTCTGAGATGAAGCAGATACTCTAGTTTAGGCAACAGAAGAAGAGAGAAGTGGGGGATCTCTGCAGAAATAGCAAGAAGAAGAAGAACAAGGCTGGCGGCATCTACTCCTTCCCGAGGGCACAGGAACCACCCCTTGTTGCCGCATTGACAAGCCACCCGGTAGAAATAAAAGGAGATGGGATAATCTAAAGAAGTGAAAGCTCGAAGCTATGGAGGGATCCATCCAATTGTTGCACCCCACGTAGTAGTTGTTGCAGCGTTGCTATTGTGGTGGTGGAAAAAAGAAGTTTGTCTCTTTCACCAACCATACCCAAGCATTGAGAGAATTGTCAGGCGAGCAGTAATGGCGCGGGTACTTACTCTCCTCCTCTTTCCTCCTCCTCGCCCACTGATTTAAAAGCCGCTCTCTCTCTCTCTCTCGTTTGGCTTCACAGTGAAACCTTTGTCCTCACCTGTGGTGGTGGTGTTGTTCGGAGCTGTGTCGTCCTGTTCTCTTATTCCACCTGCTTTTTTCGTGTTGTGGTCAGTTTTTTTGCCATATTTGTGGCGAGTTTAGGTTGTCGGGCTTTCCATTTTCTCCTTACGCATCATTTCCAGGACCAAAGCAGCCGCCTCGCCTAGAGATTGCTGCATCGCCTTTGTTCGCCTGTCTTCCACGTTTTGACCACATGTATGCCACGTAACAGCAGTGATACGTCGCACGTCACTAGTCAAAAACATATGAACTGATCGATACGGCATGAGTTAAATATTTTAAACTAATGATTAGATTTAACAAATTAATGAGTCAACCGTGGTATTAGATTGGATTATGACAAATAAGAGTCGAATTAATGGCTAAACTTTTTATGAAAAAGTTTAATTTTAATTAGAATAGAAAAGAATGGTCAAATATATTATCACGTCGAAGTATTCAGAACTGGTCAGTAATTAAATTTAATTAAGCCAGAATTCATGCTCAAAATACTTCCATTTAAGTCTCCTATCACTTTCGATATAAATCAGGGTATTATAATTTAGGTCGGTCTTGATAATATTTATTCTGACAGGCCGATTAAATAATTTGCTTTATTAAACAAAAATTATTAGTTTAAAATGTGTATCATACTCATCAAATCATTATAAATTTAAGTTTTTTCTTTTTTTATTATAAATTACAATAACTAATATAGTTTATAAGTTATTACATCTTTTTATTTATTCAGATGATTTTTTTATCACATATTGAATGATATTTTGTGTGATTTTTATGTGCACATAAATAATATCAGATTTGAGAGATTATATACTTATACTAGATTATGTTTTTTTAAAAAAAATACAACATAAGTAATCCATAATTAGGTTTAAAGTGAGATTACCTTGATCCATGTGAATTGATGATTCATATTTTCATACCCATCTATTTTTCATGTTTTTTTTTTTTGGCTTAAAAAGAATCTTGAAACAATACAAATGCCGGGATATAGAAACAGTGCAGCTACGTCGCTTTGTTCCTTAGTCATTTAGGTTACACTTAGCTTGAGACACAATGCATGTGATGGACCAAACTATACGTAACTATGTAGAATGCTTAGCAAGAGAATAAAACTATAAATAGCGGTATAAAACAAGATGATGTATAATTAGTAATGCAGTACGTATGATGGCTATCAACGATGTCAATATTGCACCAAAGAGGTCAAAATAGTTACCTTTTAGCATACTACAAGAAGGTGATATACACCGTTTGGCCTCCAGGGGGGCTGAATAAAAATAAATAAAATAAAAAAATATTATTTTTAAGATCAAAATAGTTAACTTTCAGAATATTACAAGAAGGTGATATGGACTTGAACAGTAAAAGGAAAATCCTCTAGCGAGATGAATTGATTTGGTTTAGTACTTTTTAGTATTTTGTTATTTCTTAATAAGTGATAATATATATATATATATATATATTTCGTCTCTATAAATTTGTCACTCACTCCTAAAATAGTTTTGTAAAAATATAGGGATCCGTTCAAACACAACGAAGTCTAATATATCAATCCCCGGTATTCATATAATGGATACTTCAAATATTGAAAGAAAGTTAGAAATAAGAAGGATTACATAATTACTAGTTACCGAATTCTAATGTCGTGATCCCCATTGTCGTTTAATGGATTTTAATCACAGATACATATCCCATCTACTTTTCATGTCCATCTTCTTCTATTTTTTGTCTTTTATTTTCTTCCAGAGATTCTTGAAACGATAGAAATGCCGGGGAAATATATTTGTAGAAACAAAGGTATATATATATATACTGATGCTTGGCGAGTTTGTTTGGCACCTGAGAGAATAATACTTAAAACAGCGGTATACATATATAAATATACACACACACAAAAGTCCATGTTCTCCCCCTCTCCGTCGTCGCCCGTTCTTTTTTCTCCACCACCACGGGGGGTGCCTTCTCTTGCATCGCCACCTCAGTCGTCGCTGCGCGAGGAACGGCGAGGGTGGACGTTGAGGGAGAAAGAGGGATCTTTGTGACGGTGGAGGTTCATCTCTCAGCTTCCTCAGAGCTTGTCATCTTCCACTGTACTCACTGCTACGAGTGCTTCACCTATGACATCAGTTCTCCGCCATAGTCTCATCAAGACACTGTTAACTAATTGTTCTCTTGCGTTTATGAAGTCTACGTTGTGGGCATTGGATACATACGAAACTGTAACACGGCTTAGCGGACTCTGGTTTGGCTAATGCATGTAACCTCCATTGTAAGCACCTGTGACATTTCAATTCTGCATGCAGGTAGATCGATTCTTCCACATTTGAGTCAGGTCCGCATGTGGCTCGATGACGCCGCCCGAATCCGACACTGGTTAGCGAGATCAAAGCTGGATCTCCTCGACACGGTACCCTCGTTTCCCCTTGTGATGGGCCCGTGTCGGCTGCAGGTTGTACGACCGACGATCACACGGGTATGCTCGCGGGTAAGTGAGATATGGGCTGAGGAAGATTGCTTAAATTCTTCCGCTTGGATCAGGTCGGATCCGGATCACCACGTGCCTTCCATCCCCCGCTGGCCCATGTGAGGCCCCGGAAAGGACACAGAACGCTGGTTCACGAACCAGCGCGACGATTCAACTTACGATTAATGACGTGGCGTCCATCGAGCGGGCGGGAGTGTTGGATCCGGACGTGGCGCTTTTTTGATGTGCGGGTCCGTCGCGGGAAATCGTTGGTTGAGTCGTGGCCCAGAACCATGCTACGAGAGGGGTGATTATTATTGAGGATACATGTATATGATGACATCAACGAGCCCAGAAGCAGGAGAGGAGAGGAGGGGGTGTGTTTCGCGGGGGCGGTTGGTGGTAGTATCAATAAAGGCAAGAAACAGCTCCACAGGCTTCCTGTGGTCCCTTCCTTCGCGATGGACTCCTCGTCCTCTTCCCCCGCCGCCGCCGCCGCCTCGTCTCCGGCCTACGCCTTCTCATTGCCGCCCCCTGTGGAGAACCCTCGTTCTCCTTTCTCCAAACCCCGGCGACCGTCCTCGATCTCCCGGCCCCCCTACCTCGTCGAGACCCCCTCCCGCACCCTTGCCCCCTCCTCCTCGTCCTCGCGCACCATCTATAGCGACCGATTCATCCCCAGCCGCGCAGGATCCAACTTCGCTCTCTTCGACCTGTCCCTCCCGCCCTCCGCCTCAACCTCCTCCTCCTCAGACGCTGGTAGGGAAGACGGATCCGGCGCCTATGCGGCCCTGCTTAGGGCTGTCCTCTTTGGGCTGGATCAGGGCGTTGCGCCGCCGGCCACGCCCGACCGATCGTCAGCTGCGGTGGCCGGGAGAAGCCCTTCTTCCTCCTCATCCACCTCGTCCTCTGTGGCCTTTTCGACCCCTAGTAGGAATATTTTTAGGTACAAGGCTGAGGTGCGCCGGTACTCCCTTGCAGAGCAGTTCGAGGATGAGCTTCCCGGGTTCTCGCATATCCACCCGCGGGCGCCGAGGAAGGTGCCGCGATCACCTTACAAGGTGGATATTTTTTTATGCTCGGAATTGACACGGTTGGCCGTTCCCTTTGAGAAAGATTGTATTTGGATGAAAGTTGTCTGGGCAAAAAATTGGATTTTTGTGTTTCCTGGTGCTGAAATTGTTTACTGTTGGTTTTAGGTCCTGGATGCTCCGGCATTGCAAGACGATTTCTACCTGAACCTCGTCGATTGGTCTTCACACAATGTGTTGGCTGTTGGCTTGGGTAATTGCGTGTATCTTTGGAATGCCTGCAGTAGCAAGGTTAGATTTTTATGCGGTTTCTTCTCTTGGCATTCTTGCGACGTCACGGTGAATTAAGTCCGATTTATAAGTCTTTTGTTCTGTGTGGTTATCACGGCAGGTTACCAAGCTCTGTGACTTGGGCGTGGATGACAGCGTATGCTCTGTTGGATGGGCACAGCGTGGAAATCACTTGGCTGTTGGAACTAACCAGGGGAAAGTACAGGTACTCTTGTGTAATTGCCTGACCTGATTTAGCAAGAATTGGGTGATCGTATTTTCATTATAGCATTTGAGTAGGTTGATTACATTCAGTGTATTGTTAATCATGTTCTTGAGTAGGACAATTGTTACTCTGGTTCTTCTTAAAAGGCTGGTAAACATCTTCGCTATTTGAAATTCTTATATTCCTCGAGGGCATTGCTATTTCGTTGGTGCATACAATTTACATTCTATCTATATGGTTGCCAAAGCAAGTAAACTGCTATTACTCCCATATCCTAAAATAATTATCTCATTTCTATTCTTGATGATGGAACCTTAATATGTGCCAGCTTTTGAAGTTATATGGGATTATCATGTTTGCTTAGTATATAGTAACTGCATAGTACAAAAACAGCTAGTTTAATGCCAGTACTCATCAGCTTTCTTGGTATAACCTAACATCTGTCTGGTCTGATATAATTTAATGGGAGATGTGTGTGTATATTTGGCATGCAAATTTCATATGGTTGTTATATGACATGGTTCTGAAGCAAATGGTTTATCCTCTGCTAAGCAAAAGCTAACTTAAAGGTAGCAGGGGAGCTGTCTAACTGCTACATTATGTTTGCTTCATTTTTTCCAGATGCATTTTATAGTAATTATCCTAAATGCACCTATTTCTTTTGTTTCTTAAGTTTACTCTTAAACAAAGTGTTCATGTGGTTGGTACTTATAATATTGTTGTTCATGGGTGTTCCAATATCATTTCTTCATGGAAATAAACATAATTTGTGATGTTTATTTTGGTAATATTTGTATGGTTTGCTAATTTTCTTGTTGGACTCGGAATGTTAGTTAACTTGCAGTTTTCTCATTTGTATCTTTGTAGCTGAAGGCATCTTTTTCAACTTTTCAATTTTGTGTGATCCACACCTAAGGGTGACATCATAATGTTTGTAACCTTTATCTATTATTTGATACAGATATGGGATGCATCTCGTTGTCGGAGGATAAGGACAATGGAGAGCCATCGATTGCGAGTTGGAGCTCTTGCATGGAGTTCATCATTGTTGTCTTCAGGTAGTAGAGACAAGATAATTCTTCAACGTGATATTCGTGCCCAAGAAGATTTTGTTAGCAAGCTGACAGGGCACAAATCAGAGGTAATTTATTTAAATAATGACCTAGAGAATTTTCTCTATGGAGTGCCTCTTGTCTTGAGCATCAAACTTTTTAATCTTTTCAAAGATACTTATGTTTTAGATAATCTCTGACTCTTTCCTAATATAATTTTTAAAAATAAACTTTGCAAAATATGATCCCTTTTTTTGTTTTCTTTCGTATGTTCTTATGTTGATTTATCTTTAAAGGTTTGTGGACTGAAGTGGTCTCATGATAATCGTGAGCTTGCATCTGGTGGAAATGACAACAGAGTAAGTTGTGTTTCTTTGTTATTTTTTGTAAATGTTGGTTATGGTTTATCTACTCTTGACAAGTCTATATACATTCCAAAAGTAACCTTCTCTCCTTTTGTCATGTCAGCTTTTTATGTGGAATCAACATTCAACACAGCCAGTATTAAAGTATTCTGAGCATACTGCAGCGGTAAAAGCAATTGCTTGGTCACCACATGTACATGGACTTCTAGCATCAGGTGGAGGAACTGCAGATCGATGTATTCGGTTCTGGAACACTGTCACCAACTCTCACTTAAGCTGCATTGACACTGGAAGCCAGGTATCTTTTCACCATTTAACACCCGTACCATTTGGATGTTTTTTGACTATTTCTTGCACTTGTACAAGACAAATGACAAATTTCCGCATGTGTGATAATTATCATGTCATATCCAAAAAATTGTTTCTGATTCTAAATAGTTAATTTGTAATGATTATTTGAGCTTCAGCTTACAAGAATAGCTGAGATTAACATGGAACATAAGGACTGTGTTCCCACTATGTTTCTTCTCTGATGTTTCTGGTTGTTTTCTGATGGTAACTCTAGATCATACTCTGTGTTTCAGTCATTATGCCCTAGCTTTAACTTCTGTAAGAGTTTCAAAACTGTGTCTTATTCACATGATAAGTTTAATAGGCATGATTTGCTTGTGTGTTTGTTTAAGTTAAAATTTCAACCTTAGTTTTGTAAGAATTTCATAAGTTTAATAGGCATGATTTGCTTGTGTTTCTTTCAGTTAAAATTTCAACCTTAGTTTTGAAGTTGATAATTCTTTAGGTTATAGCATATCAAAAAATAGTGTAGCAGAATTGCATGTCTTATATTATCAAGAATGGTAGAAACATAAAAGGACCGCCTATTGAGAATATAGAAGTTGTCGATCTGGTTTTGGAATGCCCAGAAAAATCAAAATGTATCCTCACGGCACCTCTACATCCTAAACACAAGGTGCTGGGAGAGGGAGTGGAAGGACAAAAAAGAAAATGATTCCCAATGTTTGTTGTATCGATGTGTATTGTCCATACCAGTCCGATAGGATCTCAGTACATGAACCGCCCTCTACCGGGTGGCACCAATCACTTGATTCTATATCGGGTGATACGGGGTCTGTACCGTGTAGTAACGGTCGAAATCCGACCGTTATTGACTTGTACTGACCGGTAACAATTGGATTTTGACCGGTATCAATCAAGGACTAAGATATTGGGCGGTGTACACTGATCTGATAGGATCTGGTACACGGACTGCCCTTTACGGGGCGGTACCAATCACTTGACCCTGTATCGGGCAATACAGGGTCTGTACCAGATGGTAAGGATCGAAATCCAATCGTTACCGACTTGTACCAATTGGTAATGATCGGATTTCGATCGGTACCGATCGAGAGCTAAGATTGTCATATTTCAAATGGTCGATTTGACCGTTTGAGGCTTAGCAAAGGGTTTTTAAGCTCTTTCCTCCCCCATCTTTCAGCTCATTTCACTCTCTTAATCTCTTAAACTCTCTCAAACTCTTTTTGACTCATATCTCTCTCTTATTCTCATATTTTCACTCTCCTAAACTTAACAAAGCTAAGATTTATGGATTGGATCAAATTTAGGAGGCTAATTTTGGAGGATTAAGAGTAAGAACACTTTAATCAAGAGGTATGTATTCTCTTTCTAGATTTTTATTGATTTATGAGATTATTAAGCCTATGCTATGTGGTGTATGACTTAATGTCTAATATGTTGTTTGATATATTTTTGGTGGTAGAATATTGTTAATCAAGGAGTAATTAAGGTCTTTAATGTTGTGATTAACATGTTTAATTTTGATTTTTTTTTCTAAATTAGATACTTAATAGGTCAAATCTTTATATTTTTCTGCATTTTTTCGAATCTTTATAAGTCAAATGTTTAATAGGTCAGATCTTTATAGGTCAAATTTGACATTTTTGTTGAAATTAGACATTTAAGGTCATTAATGAAGGACGATCTGGAATGTACCACAAAGTTACTCTTTGAAGTCCGAAAAAGATATGTGACATTATTCTTTCCTAATTTAAATTATTTTTATGAAAATTATATTAAATTTCTATTTATTTCTAACCCTCATCTAACATCTTTTTTTCTATTTTTTGGTTTTTTTGGATATTTTTTTTATGATTTTGGATGTACCATCGGTATGCATCGACATATCGTTGGTATGCCTCGGTATGTACCGTATTGAGCAGGGCTCGCTACATCAGTGCAAACCGAAATTACAATCCTTGATGATTACAAATAATAATAACGATGTAATGGCATCTTCATTATCTAGTTATACAACCATCAAAACAAACTAAATTCTTAGATAGAGCCCTTGTAGCCCAGTCAAAATACTTGAAACCCTATAAGAAATGTAGTTAGAAGTAATAACAGTATTAAATGGTGGGAATAAAAATTAAATTGGATGAACTTATTGTCAGCATTATCTATCCTGATATAGGTCCTAGTGTTGGTCTCTTAGATATATCAAAAAATTATCAAGAGAATGTGAATCGTCATTACTGTAACTGTCAGGCTCCTGAGAAATCAATTTCAGGGAATATGGTGTGTTCTATACAGTTGATGGATTACAGTTGGAAGGGATTCCGGGAAATGTATCTTCAGGGGCTTTTAAAGCATTAAGAGTGTAGTTAATGAAATCAATTTCGGGGAATATTCATTTGTTTCTAATTTTGGCAGCATAGATGATCTGTGGTAGTCCATAAATGGTTCAAGAGAGATTCAAAAAGAAGATGTCACTTTATATACAGATTATCTGGATTCTTAGAGCTAGTTTTAATGCCTTTTGTTTCCTTGCTGACTTTTCATTTGTTCCATTGTGTTTTCCTTGAAGTATATACCTTTGACATAATCACTATTTGAAACAGAAAGCAAGGAAATACCAGACGAGTTGATCTTTAAGAATCTGCAACAATTTCCTATGCATCTCCTATGAGTGTTGATGTTAAACTACTCGAGAAATAGTGAATAATGATGTTGCTTATTTTTTCCGAGTATAAACACAGTTTCTTCTCTCTCAAGATTGGTTGATTGTTTTTGTTCTTGTATACATGTTGAAAGTATCGTTTGGGAACAACCAAAACAACCAAACATTTTTGCGGCCCTTTATGCAGGTCTGCAATCTTGTATGGTCAAAGAATGTTAATGAACTTGTCAGCACCCATGGTTATTCCCAAAACCAAATTATTGTTTGGCGATACCCAACCATGTCGAAGGTTTGTCATCTTCCCATGTTTTATGTCGACTGAACACAATGCTAAACTTTGTCATTTTTCTGAAACAACATGTTCTGTTGTGTAGCTTGCAACACTCACTGGACATACCTACAGGGTTTTGTACCTTGCTATCTCTCCTGATGGACAAGTAACTATTTCTCTTTTGTATCTAAATTTTACTACTTCCTGGTAGCAAGATGTAGCTCATCAGCTGACACTTTCTTTCATCTCGCAGACCATTGTCACAGGTGCTGGTGATGAAACCCTCAGATTTTGGAATGTATTTCCTTCTCCTAAATCTCGGGTAACTAAGTACTTTGGGTCTTCTTTACCTTAGTTATATTCTTGTCTTCATAAAATTAGCTTGCAAATGAAGGATTACTGAGTGGTAACGGAAATCTTCTTGGCCAGAACACTGGCAGTGATATTGGAGCAAGATCACTTGGAAGAAGTCACATCCGATGATCCAAAGTCATGCCTGTTGGTCTTTCTTGGCCATCCATCTGCAGAGCTGTTGATGATGCTTCTTCTCTTTTTTATTTTTTTTTAAAATGATATGCTAATTTATGTCAAGAAGATAAAAGTTTAAGATTCGCGAGCTCAACCATCAGCAGCAAAAAATGGAGACTCTATAGCACATTCCTTGCCCTCAACAGACAGCAAGTGAAGATGCCTGCTAGCAGTTCTTCATGTGTCTACATTGCTCATCTTCCACAACTATAGAGAGGGTTGTGACGTGGTTGGAAGCAGTTAATTACGACCATGTAACATGAAAATATGATATTGTAGTCCACCTCGTGCTATGTATATTGATTAGTAAGAGCTTTGATTACCATATTGCTTATGAGTTTTTACATTTGGTTACTACATGATTTTTAGTGCTGCAATATTTAAGAAGATGAATATGATTTGATTTGGTATTATAATGAGCTACACTGTTTTTTTGTGAATTTGGGTATTGGTTGCTGATCTCGTTTTCCAGTTACATTATTTAAAGCCATGAGGTGTGCATACAAATTAATTATTATATACATATTTACTGACTCACATGAGAAATTACTTTAAATACATTGATTGCATGACAGTAATATATGATTATAAGAGAGTTCGCCAACCATGGCACAATTATTTATGTACATCTTATGCGACCATGAATGTAATAACTTGCTTAACGGTGGCAACAAAGTCGATTTATCCATATCCGTTATGGCTCACAGCTTGGACAAATGAAACCTACAGTTTAAATGTGCACCGTGAATCAATCTTCTCTTTTCCAGGAAAGGAAAAGAGCATTAGAAATCCTTTCCTAACAGAGTCATCTCCCGCATCATAATGTAGCAAAGGGAAAGAGAAGGCTTCTCCAATGTGCTCCTCTGTTATCGGCTTCTGCTACGCGGTTGACCTTTATTTCTCTCCTCGACCCCCCTTTATTTCTTTTAATTTCTCTGCTGGATGCTGTTCTACCGAGCTAGTGATTTGAGATCCTCGTATTTGAGAGAAGGCTCTTTTCATCTGCACTGCAATTTAACCTCCCTACACAGTTGACTTCGGTGGAGGCTGCGTGCAGCGCGCCAACACGGCAAAGGAGTGATGCGGTTGGCGAGTCAACGCGGATACTTTGATGCGAATTCTGCGCGGCTTACGCCGTAGTCACGGTTTAGTCTGTTGGTCCTACGGATCGATCACTGGATGCATGGAGAGGAAGACGATGACGACGGGCTCCCACTGCGTGAGGTGGTCATGCAGCCGGCCGTGGCGATGGGCCAAGACTCTCTTCTTTCTCTTCGCCATGCTGGCTTCGCTCCTCCTCCTCGCCGCCCCGCCGCTGCTTACTGCCGTCATCGACCTGCTTCTGCCGCTGGCTGCCGTGCTCTCCGCCGCCTCGAATTCTCCCCTGTCCGCCTCGGCGCTCTCTGCCCAGCTGAAGAGCTTCGACTTCGAGACCTCGCTGGTTGACTTGCCTTTGGTCTCCGCAGCCATATGCCTCTTGATCCTGTGTAAGACATATATACGCTGATCGCCTCTCACCACCGATCTACTCAGCCTCATAACTGGTGGCCGATCGGCAGCATTGACATGACCATGGCGTCTGTCTATGTTTGATTACCAGGTGCTTATGTTGTTTCCGACGGGTGCCGAGGACTGTCCCCTGGGTTTCACCACGCTGTGTAGCCTCCGCTCGATCTCTTACCTTCTGCTCAAGGCCGTCAGCATGTACGTGGCGACTTCGTCGCCGGCGTGGCGGCCACGGTTTGCGGCGGAGCGGAAAGACATGGTCGCGATCGATGCTTTGTTCTTGAGCTCGTTTGCGCTGGCGGTGGCTCACGTCGTGGTGGCCTACAGGGGCAGCTGGAGGGAGAGGCGGAAGCTGCTCGTTTTCAGGATCGATGTTGAAGCTGTAAGCATTTGCATCCTTCTTTGTTCTTCTTCGTTCTTATTGTTTCTGTGTCGGCCATGATTGGTTCTTGAGCCGATCTACTTTTCCTTTTTTTTTTAATTTTAAGCCAAATTTTTTTATTATTAATTTATATATATATATATTTTAAATCAATGATATATGATTATTAAATTAATAAATTAATTATTTTTATCAATGTTGGAAATAAGAAGTAATGAAATGCCAAATTGATTCATTGATCCATCGTCAATTTATACAGGTGAAATAAGAGTATTTCACTCAACTAACCTACATGATTTCCTCATTCAGTTGAAAAAATCATATCTAAATCCTAATTTAATCTTATTTAAATTATATCTAAATCCTAACTTAATCTTATCTTCTATCATGTCCCCGCAAGATCGAGCTCCTGTAAGGACGTCGATCTTGAACTAAGGACGCTGATCTTGAACCGATAACAATGAATTTGAAGAAAGGGGTAGACGATTCTGCTGGAGCCAAATTCGACAATCCGATTTGATTGGACTATCATGCCCCCGTAAGATCAAGCTCCTGTGAAGGACGCAGATCTTGACCTGATATCAAGGAGATCGTTGTGTTGTCAACCGTGATGAAGGTCTGACGGCGGTTGACTTCGACGGAGGAGATCCTGCTATGGCTGGGGTGATCTGTAGATCTCAAGGGCAGCGAGAGAAGCGCTACAGTTGTAGATTTAATGTCGTTTGACAGCAAGAAAGAACTTGTTGCGCTCTCTGCAGAGAGGCGTTGAGGTGGCGTCGTACTCTCGGCAAAGAAGAGCAACAGAGGTGCAGGAGAGATGGCGCCGTGGCGGTGTAGAACGTCTGCTGCAGATGGGGTAGGGAAGGTGGCGTTGCTTGTTGGAGCGATGCGGCGGTGATGGTACATAAGGAAGATTGCCTCGTGCGAAGAACGATGCGAGTTGAGAAAGCTAACGGGGTCCAACGGGAAGAGAAAATCGATGCACTAGACGTCCAGCGCACTAGAAGTCTCCGGCCGATGTCGATGAGAGCGCCATTTGACAAGAAGAGATAGATCTAAGGAGAGGCGGCTTGTGGCGGCGAGGGCTACTGCAATTGTTGGAGTAAGGGGGGGTCGGCAGCGAGTAGAGTAACTGCCGAAGGAGAAGATGAGGAAGCCACTGTAGTGAAGGTGTGTTTCCCTTACTTCTCTGACTTCAGGACCACAACGTTGCGGTCCCTTCTTTGGAGGTGTAGAGACGATGCAGAGAAGGATCTACACCGAAGAGGAGAAGTAGCCAAGTTGTTGCTATGACGATAGTAGCAGCGAGCAAACGGTGAGCCGATGGTAGGCAACAATGAGACTGATAGTGTCGCTGATGCCAGCGATGGCAGCAGCAAGTGCCAGCGAGGTTGAGCAAGAGGGCTGCCAGACCAGTGACATGGACGTCAATTATAGAGCAGGACCCGAATCTTCAGATCCTCGAATGAAAATGGTGCTAGCGATGGGTGCAACAGCGATGCTCTGTTTTTTTGTCGGAAAGCGAGATCGCAGCTTTGAAGAAGAGGAGTCGACCGATAGTTGTGGCTTCGCAAAAAGGCAGTCGACGGGGTGGGGATTTGCTGCCATTTGACAGCAAGAAGGAACTTGTTATGCCCTCTTTACAAAGCACCAAGAGACGATGGGCAGTGGCCCTTACAAGTGCTCTTGGCAGAGAGAACAAAGGCTACTCGTTAGAGCTAATGTAACAGTAGTTTTGACGTTGATGAAAAGCTATCGTTTGACAATAAAAAGAGATATAAACTATCGTTAGATAGTGGATAAAGATCTCTCTTATAGAGAGAGGGGCTCTGATACCATATTGGAAAATAAGAATAAGTAATGAAATGCCTAATTGATTCATTGATCCATCGTCAATTTATACAGGTGAAGATAGGAGGATTTCCCTCAACTAACCTACGTGATTTCCTCATTCAGTTGGGAAAATCATATCTAAATCCTAATTTAATCTTATTTAAATTATATTTAAATCCTAACTTAATCCTATCTTCTATCAATCAAAACATGAATCAATATAAAAATATGTTAGATGAGGTTTTAAACCATCACAAATATGGGTCTAAGACGCTAAAAATAATTTTCTTCAAAAAGATCCACAAAATACGGTGACATGAGCATGTTGTTGTATATTATCAGCTTATTTAACTGCATATTGTTGTTTTATTTCCTCTCAATTTCACAGGTTAGATTTACCGGAGTTCATATCAAAGGAGAGAGCTCGCTATGAGCAAACTCCCAATCAGCATAGGAGAATGGCACTAATGTATATGATACCAGTGATTGAGTGACATGTACACAAGACTATCAACAGAAGCCCATCAATTGTATTGAAGCATTTTTTTCTGCATGACAACTATGTAAAATGTGAGTATTACATCAATCCAATTTGGTATTGGTGTAAACATATTTATCAAATATGTTTACACCTCATATTTGTTCTTTGTAATTACAAGTTCTCGAACAAAAAAGAACTTGATAACTACTCTTTTTAATCTACTCTGACATTAAAATCACCAAGAATACATATTTGATATAAAACAATGCTCAAGAATAATCTGTTCTTGCTGCATATGCAATTGGCATCCTCATACATACAGACACAAATATTTGCACAGCCATATCAGCCTGCTTTTGTTCTTGAGTCCTGCTGGAACTGTTATGAAGATTTTGTAGGGTCGGCGGTCTCATCTGGAATCTGTGAGGTGCTACAAAAGGAAATCATGTGTTTTAACCTTGAAGTCATATCATGAGGGCTACCTTGATTCCGATCGCTTTGCGATTTTGGTCTCCTCGGAGAATTTGAGGCTTGTGTAGCGATAAATTTTGATGCCACTTTGATGGCACTTCCGATTTCTGCTTTTGCTTGCCTCAGCTGCAAAAGTAGCAACATATTAGCAGTCATATGTAGGTAAATGCTGAATTCATTTTGGAACACAGTATTGTAGAACCGGCACGCTTAGGACAAACTCGGAAGTATGATCTTAGAAGCTTATAAGATCATCAAAATTCTACAGATGAAAGAAATGATCCAAAGTCTGCATTGAATATGGTGAATTTAGTTAGTATCATATGGCAATATCACTCAAGTGCTGCCTTTGCTTGCTCATTGTATCGTTTTGATATACTACTGAGGTTACCCTCAACATTCTGATCGAAACATTTGAACTCATCAGAGAGAACCAATGCCTTTGACTAATTTTAGGGAACCTATAGATCAGAACTTTCAGTATTAGCTTAAAAACTTAAAGATAAAAAGGCTTAGCTACCAAATTGTACATGCGAAGAACACACATGAGAAGGAAAAAGCGAGCAGTAGTTACTCACACAAGATGCTGCATTTTGTGTGATTCCCATGGCAGTGTTGCCGGTATTGGCAAATCGATTGACCCATCCTGCAAACATAAAAACCATGAGAGTGTGCCGCGATTCCACTGAACACCAAAAAAAAAAAAAAGCGCGCACACACAGACAGGTCTGTCTCTCTAAAAAACACATATCTTCAATCAGCATTTACAACATCAGATGGTCAAATATTTATCAAGAAATCCACTTGCACAACATTTCAGAGATCACATCACTATGAGAATCATCTAGCCAATCAAACTTAGTATAGAATTGCATTTGTTATTGGAGCATAAAACGGCAGAACCAAGGAAGTGAAGAACTACTCTAAACTTCAAATGTCAGAGCTCAATGTTGGTTAACATATATCACAGGTCAGATTTCAATTAAATCTAAAAATCTTAAGACTTCTTAACTATGGAACAAACTCAATATATGTCATCCGACTCTCTAGATTATTCCATTTTTTCAATCTCTCCTAACACGAACAAAGCGCTGGGGAAGTCGATGGAGAGGTGATAATTAATTGGTTTGTGAGTAAACATCATGAATATAAAAAAAAACGAAAAAGAATTCTCTACAGTTATTTGCACAACCTTTTGATTCCAAGGTGAAACATCTCATCATGCAGGGGATAACTTCAAACACTCCTAACATCCGGTTGAAACATGAACAAGGTTCAAACACCAATGGCGGAAAGGGATTGGCAAGATGGATTGATTCCAAGAACATCACTTGCCTGGAAGCTTCCGGACGCCTAGCTTCTCACAGAAGGCATCACAAAAATGATTGCAGTTCTTGGACAGAGGATCGTATGAATCACCAGTCCAGGCTCGGATAAGGTCTCTCAGAATCTTATTTACGTCGGACCGGGAGCAGTGTGTTTCTCCTAAAACAATACTTTGGCGATATGTGTAGAACTGGTTTTGACCCGTTGAACAATGGAAAACTCCACTCCCTCGTTCCCGATACCCGAATGACCATTCGTGAGTTCCATAAACCTGTCGAAAACATGGAAATCATGATAAATAAACAAGCAAACAAAATATAACTATCAAGTTAAAATGCTTGTGATAAGTCAAACTCAAAATATATGCCATTCGACTCTCTTAATATTTATATTCTCCTCTTGTTCATGTGTGGCTCAATCGTATCCCCTTTGTTCGTAAGAGTGGTTTGACTTTGGTTACTAAATTCATCTTGGCTTCAATCTTTTTCTATAAAAAAAAAACTCTTTTTTTTTTATTTGGGTATTCAACTTATTTTTTTCAGAAGTCTGTCAGAGCTCATAAAACTCTAAAACTGAAGTTGGAAGAAAAAGGAAGAAAAGGGGGAGAGAGAGAGAGAGGAGCGGGGAAGAGCGAGAGAAGGAGAAACCTGGATGGCGCTGTGGAAGATGCCGCCGAGGCCGATGCAATCCTTGAAGATGCAGTTGATCCGGGTAACGGTGTTGTTCGTCTTCGCCGACGGGCTGTTCGTCACGTCGTACACGTGCGCCACCACCTCCTGCATCCTTCCTCTCGTCTCCTCTCCCTTCTCCGACCACAATCTCTCCTCTCCCTCTCTCTCCCTCTCTCCTCTCTTAAACAACCTGCGCACTAACGACGCCATTAGGAGGCGAAAACCTTCCATAGAACGAGTCCCTCCTCCTTCTCTTCCTCCTCCTTCCTCCTCCTCCTCGTCCTAATTCAACTCCTTACCTTCCCGGTTCCTTTTTTTTTTTCCCCCCTTTTTAATCACTCTCAATGGTAATTACCGCTTTCTTTTCTTTTCTTTTCTTTTTCTTTTTACGTGTTTCAAAACAGTGAGCGAGGGAACGCTTGCGGGACCCACTTCCCAGTCCTATTAATTTTTTATAAATAGGAAAAAAAAAGGTGAATAATAAAAATAGGAAGAATAAGGTACATAAGATGTATATAGATGCAGCTCCCTAACCCAAACTTGTGATGGGATCTCTCTTTGACACATATCCCTAATTCAACCGTCTCCCCTTAGAATTTAGAATGATTTGTCACTAAATTATAATTTGGCCAATATATCAAAATTCTTTCATTTAAAATATATAGATGATAAAATATTGTTTTTATGACAGTACGGGGGGTGATGAACTGTTTGTTCTATCACCAAAAAGTCTTAGTGACAAAGTAACCAAGCATATCACTAATACTTGATTAGATAAAAAAAGAGTAATGGTAGTCTAGTGATAAACTAATCTATCCATAGTTAAAAATTTAGATTACAAGGGCATTGATAAATCGGTGATGGAATTTTCCAACAATATTAATCTTCTCGACAACTTGTTAATTATTAATAATTTTAAAATCATTACCATATTTTTTAAATAAATTTAAGGTGAAAAATAGAAAAATCGATATTTAAAACTCCCCCTTACAATATTTATTTTGTCAAAAAAATCAATATTAGAGATGATTGTTGGTATAATCATAAAGTCTACCTTATTTTTGAATATATATATATATATATATATTACTAAAAATAGAATCACAAATTAAAAAATTATCTTTTTGTTTTTACCTTCTCCTTTTGCAAAAACATTTGGATTGATCCTAAAATCATACTACTAATAAAAGTCTCAAAAGTTCATGATTTTTTTTTCCCAATTGGGTATCGAGCTTTACCCAATAAGTTCAAGTTTTGATCGAGATGATATATATAGATCATCGATCGTCCTTCTTCTTTCACATACGACACGATTAGCATCGGTACAAAATTAGTAGCTTATCGATCACTAAAGTTCTCCAAGCAAAACAAATTTTAAGCACCATAGGAGACTCCAGGTTTGTCATCAATGTTGCAAGCCTTTGGCTTAGACTCTATAATAACTTATAACGTTAATTTAATTCAACCTCAACCACCTCTATCTCAATCAATCTGAGAAATACTCCACTAGAAAGATGAGTCTCTTACCACGCATGTACAACTACTTAAAAAAAAAAAAAAAATCTCACAAACCAAGTGGTTCTCTGGAACCAAAACTCCTTTCACTCATTAGATCCAACAGGAGTATGTTTCCTCCAATTTCAATCTGTCAAGTTATGAAGAGTTTTGATGGATGTTTCTGACCCCTCGAAGTATATTGTTGTATTCATTATGTAAAATGGCCTTATACTTCATCTTTTTTTTTTTACACCCTTATGTGCTAGTTTTCCGACCACTCTATGAGAAAAAGCTCTCACCTTTTTGCTGCCTTGATCACACGCTTTTGGATCGATGAGAAAATAATTTAAGCTCCACTTCATCAACAGTCGACACTTGAAGAAGTCTACAGCCACATTGTTGACCATTGGATGATGCGTATAACTGTGTTATGAGGTTGGATAATGAGAACTAGTAATTAGTTCGATTCGTATTTGTCCATGATAATTCACGTATTCATCGATCGATCGACTTAAGGTCATCACGAATCCTTCGATGGTCGATGATGTTTCCAAACTATACTATTTCATCACATACTGGTTGAAGTCGTTATATTGGAGGGGAAAAAAAAATGATAACATTAAAAAGCAACATAGAGATAAACAATTTGCATAACTTTAACCTTGGTAACTACATTAAAAAAAATATTTAGAGTTATCAAGGGTAATGTGTGACAAAGATTATAACATATTTTGAACTAAAAAGTATGGTTCAACCCCTACTGCATTGTTTGTTTCCTCAAGTCATCATCCACCACCTTCAAACTTTGTCATTTTTCAAGTTAGTTTACATTATTAAGATGATCTCATCTTCGAGAAAAATCATATCGTCGAGATGACTACTTCAACTTAGTCACATCTTCAAGACATCTACAATTTGATATCATTCTCAAGACAACTCGTTGCCTTCTGATATAGTACGAATCAAACTCACTCTCTTAATCTCTCTTCCTTTTGACCTAATTAGGTCGTTGGCCATTCTCCTCTACAATCCTCCATCCAAAGCCAACCTATAAAAAGGAGAGAAATATATAATGTTTTGTCCCTCTTAAATCTTGAACCAATGTCACCCTCATCCAAGCCAACTTTCTTTTCAAAGAAACTGAGAGACTTTTATTATCCTTCTTAAGTCTTGAAACCAACGTCATCCTTTTAAGAGTTTTAGCTTAAACCCACATTACACAAGCTGTTACAAGAATGATGTTATATAAATCATCCTTCTCAGGTATTTGATTACTTACAACTTAACCAAACAAACACTTTCGATCATCGTCAAAGGTGTTTTGCCGAATAAAATATAAAAGTGAGATAGGGGGGACACCAGCATCATCTTCCACGGTTAAAACTAAAGCGAGACAAGAGACATAGGATATGGATTTTTTTTATTTTTTTATAAAAATATTTAATTTGATATTATTAATAATAATATATATCGACTAAACTATCATTTGTCATAATAATAATATATCATCATAAAATAAATAACATTTGTGACAATATTAGTAACAAGCTTATGACTAATGTATAAATTTGAAAGATTCGGTTTAATGACAAATATTTTAGTGATAGTCTCATCAATGAATTATTATCTTTTAATGATGAATTTTAATGTTTGTTGTAAAAAATTTGTAGCTACCGGAGGGATTTTTTTGTGTGTAAATTAAGTCCATATACTAATTAATACATCATTTCTGTAAGACTAAACAAGGAGAGAGTTTCTTGCTGTATTACACTCATTCATGTAATGTCATCAATGTTAGATGCCAATATTAATCCGAACACATCGGGTGTGTTTGAGAACACATAAAAAAAATAAAGATAAAAAATTTATCGCATAATATCCTATGCACTTTGGGAATATAATTTTACCAAATACTATTTATATTTAAAACATAACTTTCATCAATTGTTTACCAAATCCTTTCTTAAAATACATATTTTAAAATATAAATGTGTTTCCAAACACAACAATCATCCGTTTTATTTTATACTGCATTGGCTATATATTTATCTATTATATGAAGTACTTAGTCTTAAACTCTACTGCATCAAAATTTAGGAATATATCGATTTAATGTATTGATTGTATTTCTATTAGTGTTCCATTACTCCCATGGCATCTTCCTCTTTCATTTTGTTCGTTCCATATATATTGAGTTAATCTATTATTTTTTTTCTTTTTTAAAATAATGAGTGATGAAAATGAGATCTTACCGTCCACAATCAACGACTTAACGATCAGACTAGTTGACATTATCAAGATTTATCGAACCACATCTCTATGGAACTAATGTTTTAGGAATAGCTGCTATTTTACCTTTGGTTCCAATTCCTGAGCCAGTTAAGATAATGCTAAATTTAATCTTGACCTGATAGCACATCTCTCATAATAAGTTGTTCGGTGATGACTAAACTAATTTTATCATCTCATAATAATTTGGCTTAACCGCTGCACTTTTATTTTTCCTGAATGAGGTCTTCTCAACCTTTGATAAACAAGTTTTAGTGGTGGTGTATTAGGTCAAGTTCATATATCAGGAGGAATTGAGGGTTCAAAACCTTGTGTTTTACTATTGATGAGGGCAGCTTCAGTATCAACTTTACTGTTTTTATGTCTGAAATAATTTTAAAAATTAATTTAAGATCCTAGATTACTCTTAATCCATATATGTTAACATGCTATTTAAAATAAATGCCGCTATTCTAGTTCTCTTTTAATCTCTATCTCTATCTCATATATGAATATTTTTTTTAATATATCTTCATATTCATGAGCTATTCAATCGTCCTCTTTTATTCGTAAAGACACGTATAATTTAGATTTTTTTCATCAAGCTATAGCGAATATTTAACTTCTCTCAATCCTTCCGACTCGCTCTTTTTAATCTAAAACAAGAAATGTCAAGAATTGTTTCGAAGATCAACTATATATATATATATATGAATAGAATTTTATATATTTTTCTTTAATCTAGCATATATATATATATATATATGTGTAAAATTTTAAAATTTTATCCTAATATTCAAATATATTTAATATTAGAAGACGAATATTAGATAGTTTTAATATTTTAAATTTAGTAACCAATAACATTAGTATGATGTCTTTTTACTGTTTATTTGGCTGTATTTTATACTACATATGGAAATAAGAGTTCGTATGAGATTATTTCATACGTCCGAACTCTGGTTAAAACCCATACATTATCGTGCTTTTCGAACAAGGAGCAAGTCATCGATCTGTCTGTTGATGTTGACTTAATACTCGAGCGATGGATCGGGATAGCGATTATTCCTGAGACCTAAGTCTAAACTAAATCGATTGTGTCTACTCGACTTTCGTCGAGACTAACACGAAGATACATATTTGACAGGCCAAAATATATCTAATCGGGTTAATTAACCTAACAATTTTGGATGGGTTATGGAATTTGTGCCAGGTTTAAATTTGTTTTGGCATCATCACACTACTATTTCTTATCTTATGGACACACGTCGTGATTTCATGTCAACCCCCGCCCGCGTGCATAAATTGATTGACCAAAGTCAATTAATTGTCCACTTTATTACCTGATATATTAATTTGGACGTGGACGTGGACGCTGCCGAAGACCTCTGTGCTCAATTGAGGAGTTTGTTTAACACCACACGCGCCACATCCTATTCTTTTTTTTTTTTAAATATATATTCAAGGAAAGATAATTAATTACACGGTAAATAAGTATGTATGCAATGCATCACGTCTCTCTCGATTGTACATTTCTACGTCAAAAATACGTGCGTCTCTCTGCACATCAAACCATGTATCCCTCGACCCAGGAAACAGATGATGGATTTGCTGTGTTCCTCGGATTGGTAGTGTCCACAAAACTTTTTAGCTGCCGAGGTTGGAGGAGTCGTAGAGCTTGGCCCTCCTGCTGATCTCCTTCTCCAGCTCCTCCAAGCCGCCCACTTCCTTCAGTTCCTGCGATCACAGAGGCACGTACACATTAGATGGTTCTGGGGATCGGCGGCGTCATCGTTCTCGGCCACTGTTTTGTCTTGTGCTGCGAGGTCTGCATCCAACGAGTGGAGCCACGGCCGCCTCACCTTGGGTCCCAAGAACAGCCCATACGGCACCCCGTCGAACTTGTCCATGTGGTGGATCTGCCAGCGGCCACACAAAAGATGTGAACGAGATTAGACGATCCCGCGGTTGGTGTCGTCGTCGATGTGCGACGTGAACCGAAACGGACGGCAGTACCTGGTGGGCGGCGGCCACCCGGCGGAAGTAGGGGACGTTGGCGATGGGGCCCACGGGGAACCTGCGGTGGACCAGCCCGTCGTGGACGAACATGTAGGCCATCCCGAACAGCGTGATCCCCAGGCCCTGCAGGTTTTGGCCGCGGGGAGCTCTGTGTCAGCCGGAGATGGTGAAGGAAATAGGAGGAAACGAGACGGGGAGAACCCGGGAGGGGAGGGGAGGGGAAGAGAGGATTACGGCGCCGAAGCAGAGGCCGGGGAGGAGGCCGCGGTTGAGGAAGCCGTAGGCCATGAGGGAGATGGCGGGGACGGCGTTTATGATGGCGAAGACGTCGTTGAGCTCGAAGGGGCCGTCGCGCGGCCGGTGGTGAGACTCGTGCATGTTCCACAACGATGCGTGCCACAGCGCCCGGTGCGCCCACCTCGCCCAGAACTCCATCCCCACCTAAACCCACCCACCCACAACAAAATCCAATCTTGGCCTTCAATACCCGATCGGATGGAAGCGACAAGAGAGAAGAAATAGGAGAGAAAGGAGGGCTTACCGCCGCGCCGACAGAGAGGGCGAACGTCCCGAACATCTCCGTCAGCGGAACCTCTCCTCCCTGCCGCGCAGATTAGTTCCTCTGTTACTAGTCGTAAAGCTAAAAAAAAAAAAAAAGAAGAAATCTTTCCCTAAATCAAGTCGAATAAAGAACGCGCGCGACGTGAGGCAGAGCGGCCGACCTCCATTTGCCAGGAGAAACGGTAATAGACGGCGGCGACGGCCATGGAGGTGATGCCGAGGCTGGACAACACCGCGGCGATCAGATACGCCCGTCGCTCCGACTGCTTCCTCGCGGTCCTCTCCGCCGTACGCCGCTCCGACGAGGCCCGCAGCCCGTCTGATCTCTCCGTCTCCTCGCCTTGGGGATCAACTTCCGTCGACGTATACCGGCTATTCTTCTCCGCGTCCTTGCCCACCTCCTTCAGCACGAAGCAGACCGCGGTGGCTCGCCGTCGCCACGGCCGAAGCGCGGAAGCCCTGCCGGGGGAAGACCGGAAGAGGAGCAAGCAGTCGCCGGCCGCTTTTGGAGGAAGGGACGGCTCCCCGGGGAAGCAGCACGAGATTAGGGTGGTAGCAGCAGCGGAGATCCCGGCCGCCATGGGCTATGGTTTGGCCTCCCTAGCACAGAGGTCGGTCGTTTGGTGTTGGCACTTGCCTAGCGAGTGCTGGTAAAATAAATCACCCGACGGGAAAGAAGAAACGAGAGAGAGAGGCGTCGGTCGGTCGGTCGATTCAACGAGTGGCCGTGGGAACGAGAGAGAGTGTGTGTGGTGGGAAGGATGGAGACGCAGCCGCTGCGCCCATCGAGCTATTTAGAGTACAGAAGTGTGCTTGATATTATCGGCGATGTCACTTCCACACGACTCTTACAATTACTGCCACTCGTCTGAACTCTCGTGGAATTTAAAATAAAAAAAAAAATCAAATCAATTGGACTAATTTTTTAAAAAAAATTAGTCCAATTGAGTTACTATATTAAGTCCTTAATCAGTTCACATCGATTAATCGAACCGCCCAAAAACTCAACTTCACAAATCTTATCGTGTTAACTCAATTAAACCAAGATTCTAGTTTGATTAAATTGAACTAAATTATTTTTATTTCAAATATATTTTAAAATTATTTAAAATTATAAATCAATTAATTAAATCAGATTAATAGATTTTGAAACTGTTCAATTAAATAGACGCGAATTGATTTAGATTTTAACTATCTTCTTTTAATTGAAACGAAACAAAACAAGATAACTTTACATAAGAGGTATCCACGTAGATATAGAGTGACGAAATGATTACATGACAATTACGTCAATCATAAACACATATATAAAATAATCTTTATTTATTAGTATTATTATTATTATCATTTGTAATGATTACTCATGGCCTCCGACGATATCAGCATATGTCATCATTAATTAAAATTTTAAAATTATATTTTACTGTTTAGTTTCAAGTGCTATTCTATTAACTATCTCAAGCACTTCATCTCATCGGTTGTGTTGTTTCTGACAGAGTCAAACCAGTGCTATTCTATTTTACCGTATCCTTGCTCATGGCTGCATTAACTCGCCAGTGTTCTTTGGCTGTAAAATAGTTTGACAGTTTACCATACGGGTTAAATCGAACGGCATCCAACCGTGGTTGATGCCTCAGTTTGGTTAAATGGTTGAAGTGTTGCATTGGTTATTGGTGGTTTGGAGAACACGGCAAAAGGAGAGATTCTATGCGTCTTGTATGGAGATGAGACTTGGGAGGAAGAAGATGATATGGAGACTGAGGAGGTGGATTGATGCCGCATGATCGCTTGCAGTATTTATGATATGGTGTATGTAGTGCATTGTTCAGATATATCATACTACTTTGAGGTATTAGTTTTAACTCTTTCATCAACTCTCATGGTATTTATTGCTCTACATGTAATTAGCATTCATGCCCAACTCTTCTAGTGTTGGAGAAAGAAACTTGGTAGATACTAAGGTTTGAGGAGATACGAGGGACGAGAAAGATGAGAGGATCTTTCTCTTTTAAAAAAAGAAGAGATTTGACTAAGAAACATAACGAGAGTAGACACCGTTTAAAGGGGATGTTAAACAATAAACTTAATATCTCTTATATGGAAATATACCACGAAAAGGTGTATAAAAATCAGAGGATCCATCGAACGGGGAATTCATGAAGATGTACGTGAACTCATCATCAAGAGGTATATCTTGATATATATAATTAATTAGAAAGGGAATCATCGTATCGAGAGAGGTGAGGAAAAAATTATATGGAGTGAGGGCCTCGTTTCTCTGCATCATCAAAGTTTCATCAATCTCCTCCTCTCTTTTTCCTCCTTTTTCAGCTCCTTCAAGAAATGAATGTGAGTTGGATTCTCGATTTCCTTTACTGATTAAATGATGATTCTTGTAGCTATTTTTTTGAGGGAATCTGTCACCCCCTTTTCTCTTGTTGTGTGTGTGTGTGTGTGTTTTTTTTTTCTCTTCTCTGAGTTCCACCGGATCTCGTAACTCACTGAAAGATAAATATATACTTAGCTTTATCTCTCGATCAACTTGATGTCTTTGTTACTCTCAAACTTGAGCTCGAGCCATATGCTGACGATTTGCGCGTCTCTGAACACTAATATGGTACTCGAAAGTTGTCGTCTTGCTTCTCATGATGTGTGCTTTCACTTGCAGAAGACAGTGTTCAAATTGGACCTGCACGATGACAAGGCCAAAGGAAAGGCCATGAAGTATGTCTGTGGCTTTGAAGGTATTCATTCATCCTCCTTCCTTTTCCTTTTCTTCCTTTTACTGCATGATGACTGCGTTCTTTCCCTGTGCACTGCGTGGCCCAGAGATCGATTTCATTGGGATGGACATGAAAGAGAAAAAGATGACGGTGATCGGATCCGTCAATCCTCTCAAGGTTTTGATCAAACTCAGAAAATTCTGGCCCACTGATATAGTTTCCATGGGGCCGGTGAAGGCGGAGGAGGCCAAGAAGGAAGAGACGAAAGAGCCTCGACAACCAATGAGAGCAGCGTTTGTCAACCCGTACGCAGCCTCCAATCCTCACACGATCCCAGATTATTATCTGGAGAGGATAGAAGAGAATCCAAACCCTTGTGCCATCATGTAATCATCATTAGACAGCAACAAGAGAAGACTCCATGGCAACAATTTATGTCCTGAATCCTTGACATGAAGTCAGTATAGGGTTGAGAAGAGTGACAGCGAGTGAAACAAGAATGCAAAATGCTTGCAAGTTTCATCATGAGAAGTGCGTCGGCAGTAGAAAGATATCCTGCAATATCTCCAACTTGAGCATTTACAAAGGACTGTACTCTCAACTAATAAAACCTAAAGTTCTTCACATCAGAATCTAAAAAATCATGAGTCTACTTACCCTACGACGATGCTTCCTTTATGTGCGGCTCCCAAGAAACTTCGTTTAATTCATAAGAAGAACCAAACTTCCACTCCATGTTTACTAAGAAAATGGCCATTCTCGAGCAAGTTGGCCCTATTGGCCTCTTCAATACTGCTCCACAGACCGTCGCCCATAAATTTGCCGTCACTGATTCCCTTTGTGATCGCATGGTCAACCACGTAGCAGTACAAATCCAAACTGCAGCTATAGTCTGCAAGACGGCATGCGAGGATTATAATAGCAGCTGTGTGAGAGGTTTTGAAAGGAGTGCGGTCGACTTCTTAGACTTCGGTGTCGAGGAAAAGTCTTCCCACGGGTCCCCCACCGGGCCGGAGCCCTCCTCTTCCTTTCCCAGATAACAACTTGGAAGAATGATTGCTGCAGCAGTCCGGGGGTCGATGCTTCTGGTGTAGCCATCTTCTGACCTCGTTGCATTTAGGAGGAAGAAGCTCAAGATGCACGTTGTTTCTGCCCTATTTGCTAAGCTCATTTGATCTCTCTCTCTCTCTCTCTCTCTCTCTCTCTCTCTCTCCTTTCGTCTTTGTTGTTGCGATCGATCATTTCAAGTCGAGGCTAGTGAGACTTCCTGTCATTGCTTTCCCATGGCAGATGAACCTGCCAAAGGTGGGCCTATCAAATCAATCGGTCACTAAATAAAGGCACTACTGAAACGAGCTTTTCTTTTTGTAACCTTCCAGTCTCCGGTTTTACGTCTTTGATATAATAATATATTTTAATCTAGCATCGGAATCACCTAATATATTAAAAATTTAATTAGATTTTAACTAAAATTATAACTGATAAAAAAAATATATTTTAAAAATCTGGGAAGATAATTTTGATGCGTGATATAATGTTTTCATAGACCTTTTTACTACGTGATGACAAAGACATACCATCGATTATAATTGTAGGAATTAGGTAAGATCACTTTTTGATCATTAAATTTTTTTGGCGTCACAGTTTAATCTTACACGAATATGAAAGAAACGTCATATTAGCAACGATCTCTTGGTGAAATAAACCAAACAAAATTAATTGCGTGTGGCAGAGTAGAGATTGAATGGGTAATCCGATCCGCGTAGTTTTGTATGCTTTGACATTACACCAACAAGAACGAGAGGAAACGGAAGCATGCATGCGAGGACGGAGAAGCTTTGTGCACTCTTGATCATCTCTCTGGGTCCAGGTCTGGCGGTGGCGCCGTCTGGGGCACGGCAGGCGCAGTCCAGAGCAGCTCGAGGCACGTGCAGACGCCGGAGGCGAAGATGGAGATCCAGGCGAAGACGGGCGTGCCGAGCAGGACCAGGCCGACGGGTACCATCCACAGCTGCTCGTTGGACTGGTGGAAGGAGAGAGCCCACCACGCCAACAGCCCGCCGCCGCAGACGCCGACGAGCAGAAGGCAGCAGTTGGCGGCCAGAGCCACTCGGAACCTGGCGGCCACTCCGTTCGAGCGGGTGTCGCTGCGCTGGAGGGCTTTCGCCTCCTGCACCGGCTGGTTTGCCGTCGCCTCTTTGGTTTGACTCGGGGGGGTGGACGCCATGGGACCGAACGGATCACGCCTGGAGACTTGTGCGGTTGGCGGGGCGGGGAAGAGAGGGGGCTGGGCCGGCGGATCGGAGGGATGGAGGGTGGAGAGGCAAGGCAAGCGACGCTGCCAACTATGGTATTTGGGGGAGTAATCAACACGATGGTGTTCGCGTGGGAATACTATATGGATGTCTATATCTTGATTTGCTGATGTCGCTGATATGAACCACCACCACCTCTTCATCCTTTGTGTTGTTGCGGATTCCAAGCTGACCTACCAAGTGATGAGCAACCAACTTGGAATGAGACCAATCGAAGCTGACCAATTTCTTCTATACACTCCTATATCGGCTTACACCCTTCCTCTTTTCACGTCAAACTTGTTCTACGTAAAATAATAAATAATAATAACAATATTATTATTATTTTACCATCTATCCAATTTTAGATTCCAATGGCCAAATGTTTAATGTTTGGTTCGAACACTTCAGAGACCCCTTTTTACCCAACCCAATGAAAGCCAACCTCATCAATGACAAGCAATAACCAATCACATAAAGACGAGCTCCAAAAGCAACACTTGAGCAGTCGCAGGTAGGCTCTCAAATCCCTCAGCTACTTCCTGCATGATTAGTGACTAAAGACGTGATCATTGTTCCAACCATGCTTGTTAACTTGGCTTATCTTGTTCCGAAGGCGTCCTACCTGCAATAGCCACCGTAAAACATACGATCGGTATTATGTGATTGACACCTCGATACTATGTGATCGATATCATATATCCGACATCATATTCTAGATCGTCATAATTATCACACGTTTTACGATTTTAATACAACATACAATCCGACGAAAATGGTGAGAAGTGCATAATCATCTAAGAAATTATATATTGAATAGTAACGATCATAAAGCTTAAGGCGACGACACCTCATGTGTGTTTTTATGCATTTACTAAATTATCTAAGCAAATATTCTAATCAATTAGTTCTCAGTCAGCATTCCAATCTAATAATTAGATTTTGATTTTACTATAATTTTATTTTATTTGTTCGTTAAGGAGTCTGGCACGTGTTAATTTGACTGCAAATAATAGAATCATATTAGAAAGTTACATTCAATCTATATATTTTTCAAAATAAAATATTTAATTATCTTTTTTTTTTCTCACATTATCGATTCTTCTGATTTAAAAAAATCGTACATGATAAATAGAAAAGGAACTCACAATTAATGACATGTTCCGACGCCTGAAGAAGCCATTGTCAGCTTCTTCATTCAAAACCTATCTCTATCTCTCATAACCCACTCAGTGACCCATATCACCACCATTCACATTAAATGCGACAGACATTCCATCAATTTTTTTTTTTTCTTGAATCCATCGCTTCATTCTGTGGTACAAAGCACAAAGTGATCAAATCCTATCCTATCCTATCCAATCAATCAAAAGAAATCCCACAGGTTGATTGGTTACTTCAACATTTTTCCTGATGCTGATGGACCAATGATTTCCTGTGCTCGCTAAACGCAACATAAAGTATGAAAAAACTCGGCCCATTCCCGAGTAAAAACCCTCTGAGTCACTACCAAAATTTACCTCCTCTCTCTCTCTCTCTCTGTGTGGAGACATGAGCACCGAGGGATCACATGCCTTGTTGGATGGAGGAGAGGAGATTGCTGTACTTGCACTGTGACAAAGAAAACGCCTTGATTTAAATCAAAATTATGTTTGGTCATTTTTTCCTTTGCATTTGACTTTATCATTAGCATATCTTTTCAATAATATTCCGCATATGCGCTGTGATTTCCTGTTAGCTAGCGACCGATAAGATGCTCTTCCTATTTCATATCGTTGCAGTGGCAGATGTAATTTTGTTCGTTTCTGTCACATGGGGTGTGTGTTCGTTCAATGGCGTCAGGTGCTTTAGCACGGCAGCGCAGTACTCTGCTCCCTGCGTCGTCTACTGCATTGTAGTTGTAGCCCCAATTCCTTCCTTCATATCTTCTGCTGTCACTCATTTGCTGTTTCGATCCCCATTTTATTATCTCTTTGATGCGGGACAGGCAGAGTCCCTCTGCTACTCCACTCCAACGCGAATGCTATGTATGGGTCTATCGTTGCAATTAAATCTGAGTTGACGTGACTTGGGATCGTCACAGTTATTTTCCTCAGGTGATGCGATCGATTTCGCTGCTGCTGTTCGGTCATGTCGCTGCGACCGTGTTCGAGACATTGACCGCCATGTCTGATATATTAATTATTATATGAATGTGATGAGATGCACTAAGGAATCTTTTTTAAGAGTTGACGGCCGATTAGAAGAACCCTCCTACTATCTATGCACCTTTCTGAATCTAATTTAAATGGATGATTAAGATTAATCAGACAAGTAGAGATGAACGATAGACCAAACGGTCGGTCAACTGCGTCACATTTTGTTGCCCGAGCCATTAGTGCCGCACCAAATTCCCTGACCATTATTTATTCTCGATGGTCCAACCGGGCCCTGCTTCGGTGTCCGGGAATCCGTATCCCAAACGCGGCAGCCATAATTTAACGGGGAAAGGCCACACATGAAGGCGAGAAAGCGTTTTACTTGCTTTTCATACGTTTCCCGATGAAAGTGAAACGAAACAGACAAACCTCAATCGTCGGATCGGAGGAGGGGCCACCGAGCACGAAGCATCGGGCCGTCCAAGTGGAATCCAACGGTGCCAAACGGGTCCGGTCATCTTTGGCAGAGGAGAAGTCAGTACTTACTGACGCCTTCCCCCCACTTGTCGAGGTTTAAGAGCGACACTAGACGACAACGGCGCAAAGATTCCCATTACCTCCCCCTTCCCAACGGCTACGTCGTCGACGTGGCTGGTGGTTCTTCTACCTTTCTCTCTCATTCTTTGGCGGGAGTTAACCGCGACGACGAAGTCGATGTCACCCACCGGCGCGAAGCCAAACCGGAGACGAGAAGTAACAAACGAATGAGGAACAGTTTGAATTTAGAAAAATAAAAACGGAAAAAAAAATGATACGTGCAATGAAATACGCGGGAAGAAAAATAACAAAAAAGGAATTTAGAAAAAAAAAAAGGAGGGGAAAAAAAGGAAATCAGGCGGGCGAGGGCTGGGAGGTGGGATCGGCGGAGGAAGGGAGGTCGGGCCCGACGCGGCAGCCCTCGAGCATGAAGACGATGTCGGCCATGGACGGGCGGTCGATGGGGTCGGGTGCGGTGCACAGAAGCCCTACCTTCACCCCCAGCAGGAACTCCTCCCACTCCGACGACTCCGGGTCCAGCTCCAGGAGGCCCGGCTCCAGCAGCTCCGAGACCTGCCCTCGCTGCAGCTGCCGCTTCACCCACTTCACGATGTCCTCGTCCTCCCCCGCGAATGTCCCCGGCCGCCGCCCCGTCAGCAGCTCCAGTAGCACGATCCCGAAGCTGTACACGTCGCCCTCCCGCGTCGCCTGGCCAGCCGCTGCCGCGTCCGGCGCCACGTACCCTAGCGACCCCACGGCTGGAGCCGCCGCCGACGTCGACGCTGCGGCAGCGGCCGCCGCTGCTCCCGCCGTCACCACGATTGGCTCCAGTCCGAAGTCCGAGAGGTGGGGCTCGAAGTCCGCGTCGAAGAGGACGTTCTGCGGCTTGACGTCACCGTGAACGACGCCGGAACCGTGGAGGAACGCCAGGCCGCGGGCTACGCCGAGGGCGATGAGGTGCCGCATGGGCCAGTTGAGGACGTGGCCGTCCTGTTGAGACGCCTCCTGGAGGAGTGTGGCAAGATTGCCGTTCGGCATGTAGTCGTAGACCAGCAGTCGAACATCTGGCGGGGGACCGGCGTAGTAGCCACGGAGAACCGTAAGGTTCCGGTGCTTCACCTTCCCCAGCGACTCCGCCTCCTTGCGGAACGCTCCCTCCTCGATCACGATGGCCCCGTCCGCGGACGTTGACGGCAGGCGGAGGATGGACAGCACGGTGCCATCGTTATAGCACGCCTTGAATACCAGCCCGTGGCGGCCGCGGCTGAGCACGTTCTCCTCGTCGAACTGCCGTGTCGCCTCCACCGTCTCGGCGTAGGTGATTCTATTGTTGAACATCACCAGCTTCGGACCGCCGTTGTTCTCTCCGCTCCCCCCGCTCGATCCGCTGGCTCTTCCGGAGCTCCGTTTCTTCACGCCGGCTCGGCTCTCCAGGAACCGCCTGCGCCAGCGCAACAGGCTGAAAGCGAAGCAGCAACAAAAGAGAACCAGAATGCAGGCCGCGGCCACCGCGAGGCCGATCACCAGTATGATATAACTCTTGTTACGCCTCCGGCACTCTGTCTGCAACGGCTGGCCGCAGAGGTCCGGGTTCCCAGCAAATGCCGACGGATCACCGAAGCGGGAGCTTAGCACCCCTGGAATCTCTCCTCTCAGGCTATTATCCGACACATTGAGGTACACCAATCCGGAGATACGGGCGAGCGCCGAGGGAACGGATCCGGAGAGGTCATTGTCGGAGAGGTTTAGCGCCTGGAGCTTGGAAAGATTGGAGAGGGAATCTGGGATATCGCCGGACAGATGGTTGCCGTCCAACTTGAGAGTCACCAAAGAGGTGCAATTGGATATATCCGGCGGGATACTGCCAGAGAGGTTGTTCTGGCCGAAGTCGAGCTCCACGAGAGCAGAAAGCCGGGCGAGGTCCTCTGGAATGGGTCCGGACAAGTGGTTGTAGCGGAGCTGGAGAACGGTGATGTTGGAGCAGTTGGCCAAGTCCGCGGGGATTTCGCCGGTGATGTTATTGTAGGATAACGAGAGAACTGTGAGGTACTGGAGGTAGCCGTAGGTCGTTGGGATTGGGCCGGAGAAGGAGTTGGCGGAGAGGTTGAGGACATGCAAACTCCATAGGCTGCTGAAACCCTCAGGAACCTGGCCGGAGAATGCGTTGTCCGCAAGAGAGATCACCTGAAGGCTAGGCAACCCGAACAGCTCCGCAGGGAGGTCGCCCGAAAGGTTCCTCTGGCTGCTGAGGTCCAGTGTCTTCAGATTCAGCAACCTGCCGATCCCTGCCGGAATGACGCCGGTGAGGCTATTCTTGCTCAGGTTTAGCGTCTGTAGCCCAGCGAGGTCTCCGATGGTGGAAGGAATCTCACCGGAGATATCATTGCCGGCGAGGTCCAACGTTGTGAGGTTGCTTAACCTCATCAGCTCGTCCGGGATGGCGCCGGAAATTTTGTTCCCGTAGAGCGAAATTGTTTGCAGCTCGGACAAGCTGCCAAGATTCGCCGGAATAACACCGGAGAAGAGGTTGCCGCTGAGATAGAGATCCCTCAGCAGGCTGAGGCTCCCAAGAGCGGCTGGTATCCGACCGTAGAATTGATTCTCCTCGAGATCAAGAACTTGGAGGGAGCTGCACCGACCTATCTCCCCGGGGACCGGCCCGGCCATGGAGTTTCGTCCAAGGCGAAGCTCTTGAAGGGATGCGAGACGATCGATCTCGGGCGGCAGTGATCCGCTGATGGTATTCCCAGAGAGGTCCAAGACGGTGAGCCCCGTGGCATTGGTGAACCATGCCGGAAAATCGCCAGTGAGGCGGTTCTCCTTGAGGTCCAGGACCTGGAGAGCGGTGGAGGCGTGCTGGCCCTGTGGTGGCGAAGCCAGCCCGGCGAACTCGTTGTAGCCGAGCTGCACGATGCGGAGGGAGGAGCTCCCGGCGGCTGAGGTGTTGTAGAAGATAGATGCAGGGACGTCGCCAGAAAGACGGTTGCGCGCGAGGGCGAGCACCTGGAGCTTGGGCATCTCGGCGATGGCAGCCGGGACGATCCCTCGGAGGCCGTTTCCCTGGAGGCTAAGGTGGACGAGGGATGTGCAGTTGGCGAGGATGGCGGGGAGGGTGCCCTCGAGAAGGTTGCCGTCGAGCCAGAGAAAGGCGAGTGCAGGAAGGCGGCCGAGGTCCCCTGGGATGGTACCACGGAGTCGGTTGTAGGAGAGGTCGAGAAGCTGGAGACGGGGGGCGACGACGGAGAGATTGGTGAGGACGGGGCCGGAGAAGGCGTTGGAGGAGAGGTCGAGGTAAAGGATGCCTGAAGGGAGGGCGGCGGGAACGGGGCCGGTGAGGAGGTTGCCAGCCAGGCTGAGGACCTGGAGAGCAGATAGGTTGGCGAGGAGAGCGGGCGGGAGGGGACCGGAGAGGGCATTAGACTGGAGGAAGAGGGAGCGAAGACAGCCGAGGGTGGCGAGGGCCCGGGGAAGTGGGCCCGAGAGGAGGTTGGAGCGGAGGCTGAGCCGCTCCAGGAGGCGGAGGTCGGAAATGCGGGCGGAGATGGGACCTGCGAGGCGGAGGCGGGGGAGGCGGAGCTCGACAACGCGGGGGGCGTCGGTTGCACAGGTGACGCCGCGCCAGTCACAGGGGGCAGAGGGGGAGGCGGGGTCCCACCCGGAGAGGGCGCCGAGGGGATCCCGAAGAGCGAGGCGGAAGGCTGTGAGGGCGTCGATCTCCGCCTGTGTCTCCAAGGTGCGGTTCACGTGGGTCCGCCGCGGGGTGGCAGCGGAGACGAGTAGGGCAGCCAACAAGAACAGCAGCAGGGAGAGGGAGAAGGCGGAGGAAGACGGCATTGCGGAACAACAGCCTACGTAGAGAGACTTCTCTCCGATGCAGAGTTAATTGGAGGTCGAGATGGGGAAGTCGAGTGGCCAACAAGTACGTTACAGGAACATTATAGGTAGTGACGAGTGCGGTAAGTGGTGGTGGGAGCTCCGCTTTGTTCGGCTGCTGGTGTTGCTGGGTTGGCAGAGAGAGGATGTGGAGGACGAGGCTCCAGAAAGAGAAGAAGGAAGAGAGAGAGAGAGAGAGAGAGGGGAGGTCTTTCCCTCCCTCTCTATCTCTTTCAATGCCTTGGAACAACGAGGCAAATAAGTTAGAGAAGGCTTAATTAATTAGGCCAAAGGAAGGTGAAATTATCCGTTAGGGACCACCATTAGCGTCTATGACTGCAAACATTGGCCACTAGAGTTGGAAGCAAGCCTGAAGCGGAAGTAGGACCGGCACAGGTCGAAAGCAGGAGGAGCATCGTCTTTTCCTCACAGGTTACATTGATATAACTATTTTTTCTGCATCATTCCTTTTCTCTTGACACTTGGAATACAGCGAGCGAATCTTTAATCTCCAACGCAGCTGCTCATCGTATATTGAAGAAGGATGTATTAAGGATGCAGACCGTGGTCAACCGAACACCACCATATTATTATTACCACCGCTACATCACAAGGTCATGAAAAGAAATGTGGGGCAGGAAAGCAAATCTGGTCAGTGGTGACCTTTTGGCGATAGGATAAAAAAGAGAGTGGCACTCGCCGCGCAGTGGTCCGTCACATGGGACTCGGTTCACCTGGCCTAATTAATGATGCAGAGAACCGGGCGGCCCATGTGTCTTTGCTCAGTTCTAATGATTGCTGGGAGCTGCTGCACGTACACGCAAACACGAGACGAGCACGTGACATCGCCGGTGGCCCCGTCGCGCGCGCACATGTGCTCTCTTAGCTTTGTGAAAATTGCTGGAATGCCCTTCCTCTGAGAGATCACAAATTGCACTCGTCCTTTTGACGACGACGCAAACTGCACCGATGGTGATCACTGCAAGATGTATGATTCGAGACTTCCGCTCGGATGAGCATTCACAGTCGTCAGGGCACGTCCAATCGCCTAATGAGGCAGTGGCTAAGGTGGCAGGCATAGCAATCTCGGACGATTAGATTGTGCAAGTACCGTTTTATTGTCTATCATAATGATAACAAGTAAAAAATAAAATTTATATTCTGTAATTTGGTATAAGATATGGAAGATGGGCGAGGATGGCTTTGGTGGAAGCTATATAATATTATGCAGTTCCAAGAAGAAACCATAAACATACCTAAGTACGCCACGTGATCTAATGACGAATACTATTATAGAATTCAAGGAAAGAGGTGTTCCAATGCAACGAAGAACACAACGCCCGTCATCGGATTTTAATTTAACGTTTGATCATTTTATTATCGAGCCACAGCAGCCTTCCCTTATGCCATCATAAGCTTCCACGAGGTTCCACTTGCCCCCGTTCGAATGCCGCCTTTCCTCCATCTTTTTGGTAGTAGAAATGTGTCAATCATCGTCCCAATGGTGGAGATCTTTTCGACAGTACAAAATAGATCGTAAAGCCCAATAGTGATAAAATCGATGTGGCCAATTAGGTCCAAATAAACAAAACACATAATTACTCCGAGCATTTAATCACGACTCCGAGTGCAACTATCTTGGACCATACTATAAAAGGAATCATCGAGTATATTATATGTGATCTAAACTTTTTGATTAGGAAAAATATCATTAATGTTTATGTCTGAGACATCAGTCATGTTGTGCGACTTTATGCCATGGCTAAGATGTCGGTACGACTCAATCCAATTTGAGTGTGTAAGGTTGTCCACATTGTCACGGATAATAATGTAAATAAGATGTTCGATGAAATGCTCATGTTTGTTCATGTCCTTCGATTTGTGTATATACCCTTGTACAATAAGTAGCGGGCTTGTAGTAGGACTGACAGTCTTAATTTTGATTTGTAAATATGAGTGTGTCCTATAATCACTTGTGGGGACTTCGGTATGTAAATATGAGTGTGTCCTATAATCACTTGTGGGGACTTCGGTATGTAATAGACCATTATCTTTTGTGTGTAACTTTTTTGAGTTTGTAATGTCCATGAGTGTAATTTATATTAGCTTTATAAAGTGTTTGCTTGAGCATTTGTTTGTGTATCTCATTGGAATTGCTTCTTCTAGTCCGTTTTCTTTTTTTAAGTCCTAAGGGACCTTAGGAGATCTCGGGAAAGGCTAACCTTTGCGGACGGATACGCATGAGTGCTGCATGACTTAAGTAAAATCAGCTAAGTCCGTGACAACGTAGTCTCTTGGAGAAAAGAGGTTGATATCAAGTCAAGTTGGGGTGCTATCCACTAAATCAACTTGAGGTAGAGTTGGGAGTAAGATCTTGAGCGGTGTGGACATGGTTTGTTGTCTTGAGTGGTTGCATACAATGCAGCAACGTCTTGTAAGATTTTGAGCAGTGTGGATATGGTTTGCTATCACATATGAGTCCAAGGTATCATGTCATCGTATGTATACTATGCAAGCTTTGAGGCTCAAGGTCAACGCTAACGTGATCGCTGACTATCGAGGGTGATGCTATGATATGTCCTATCAAATCAAATATAATGGATGTTGAAAATATGTTTCAAAATGATGATAAAAGTATTAATATAATAATACTAATGATAGTTTAAATCTAATATCTAATATACGTGGATTAATTTATATAAAATGCATCCACGATGATATTTCATATTAACAATGATTTATTTTATTATGCCAAATGGAAATTATGAGTTCCGAATTCTATAGGAGCCGGTTAAGTTCCACGTGCATGGCCGCCACATCGAACTATGAACCGTCCGATTGGGGGTGTTAACGGTCATCGAAGGGGTCATTTTGCAGTGGTGGTGGAGAGCGGATCTCCTGTCCATTTTGACGTAGGAACCTGAATTATCCACCGACCAGTAGATGCCACACCACGTCGCGTGTGGGTAATGCATAATCCCTGTCTGGCCCCCGACATGGCCACCGCCGGTAATTGTGGGTCCGACGTGGAGGAGCGGTGCACAATGGGGTGGAGCTATGAGATCCGACCGCGTGTTTTTATTACTGGTAGGTAACCAAACCGGGCGAGTGATTACACCCAAGAATTGGCCCCGTTTTTCTACTTCCTTGCCCTCTTCTTCCATCACAATATAAAAACCCCCGTCTCTCTCACGAAGTTTGTAGAGATTGGTGGCGGCGGAGAATGGCGATGATGGTTGCGGCGGCACGGCGGCTGGCGGGCCGATCTGGCGCGGCGCCGGCGTTGTCGAGCGTGGTGCTCCGTTCGGCGACACTGCAGACCATAGCGGGCGCGTTCAGGGAGGAGCGGGACACCTTCGGTCCGATAATGGTCCCCGCCGACAGGTTGGTGCCTCCGGCTGCTTCTGTTCTACTGGATCATTGTTGTCGCTGGTGGATTAGTTAATCGACGTTCCGGTGGTGGATTTTATTGAGTCTTTGTGGCACAAATGTTCGATCCTTTTTAGGTTGTGGGGTGCGCAGACGCAGAGATCGCTGCAGAATTTTGATATAGGCGGTGAGCGTGAGCAGATGCCCGAGCCGATCATTAGGGCGTTCGGTGTTCTCAAGAAGTGTGCTGCCAAGGTCTCTTGATCTTTCTATTATGTTCTGTGCAACAATTTTTATTCTGTTTACTACTCGTTACGATCTTTTTGTGAAAGGTTTACTGTTCAACCTTGTTGAAATCGATCCATCTGGAAATGTCAGTTAAAATCGTTGTGTTGCTTGTAAAGGTGGTAAATATGGACTGCTTTACAGAAAGGTGATATACATGTGACTTGGTATATGTCTTGTGTGATTGAATCTGTGTTGTTGGTGATGTCGTTTATTTGCAAATGTGGATGAAATTGATACCTATTGCTTAGAATATACGTGAATTCAGGGAACCTATGAAAATAAATTAACGTTTGATTTTAAATGGGGAATTTGGTCTAGGGCTCCCATTCCCATGATTTTAACTTTTGATTAGCAATCACATGGCATGCCATAGGTAAAGGATCCCCATTCCCGAATTGGACATGACAGAGAAAAGTCTATAGAGTGTTAAATGTATTTAACTTTTCAGCAGGGTTTGCGATTTCGTACCTGTCCACCTGTGAATCAGTACATGGATCACCCGCTACCTAGTGGTCTGCTCGATATAGCTTGACGATATGACATTGTTTCAAACGGTAACAATCGAAATTTCGACTATTACTGCTTGAAATAGATCGGTAACGATCGATTTTGATCGTGATCGCCCGCTACCAGGTGGTATCAACTTGGCTGCGGCGAGGGAAGAATAAGGCAAGAATTGTCGAGGAGAAGGAAGAAGAAAGAGAAGACGTTCGAAGAAGAGGGAGAATTGGGAAAACCTCGACGCGTCCTAATCTTGCACCACCCTCCCTCGACGATCCCGATCCAGGAGGTAATGATGAGGCGACGACTAGAGTAGCGGAAGAGGCGATTTCCTTTATCGCCTCATCTGCGATTCTGCGGCTTCTTCGCAAAAGGCTGGAGACTTATGTGGCCTCGACGTCTTTGCCGAACGCGACAGATGAAAAAATGAAGGAGACTGCGTTCTTCTCCTCATCTAAGGCGACGGGGAGAGGAGGCGACGTCATCGAGGCGGTGTAATATATATATATATATATATATATATATATATATATATATATATATATATATATATATATATATATATATATCGGTATATGCCCGTACTGTACCATACCGAGCAAAGCTTGATATGGTACTGTACGAAATTTCAATCCTTGCTTTTCGGTTCCTTCCCCAATATGTTTTTGCTTCATGTACACATTGTATACATCATTCTTGTCATTTTAAAATGATTTCCTGGATTTTTAATCTGGTCCTTGCATAACTCCCATTTAAATCTTGATGTTCTATGACACTAAATGATATGCCAAAGAAAGCATGAGTGGTCTCTTAAAGTAGGTTAGTGAGTGCACCTTTTTTTGGCAAGTGATATGTTGATCATAAAATTTGACTTTTGATTATTCCTTTACTTTTGGCAGTTTCCAACTTTATCATGATTATTTCAGGAACATGTCTTACAATTCTTAATGTATGTGTACTATACAGCAACCATATCTTCTGTAATATCTTCATTCGTTCCATTTAGTTTGTCCATTCTAATTTTCACACTATCTTCTTATATGCTTAAACATTATAAGTAATTTAAGCTAGTTGGTTTAGCTTATACGTGGGGATAAATTGCCTTGTAGGATTGGGAAGTGGAGGGTTGAGATTTTTGTGTGATCAACATACACCGCTCCAAGGGGAAAAAGTTCTAAAATAGTTGTAAAACTAGTCACTCTTTATGAATCTAATTGATGGATATCAACAACATGCAAAAATAACACAGACAAAATGGGATTGATGAGTCTGACATGGGGGGTTTCCTATAAAATTAGAATGATATATATTTTTTCATATGAAGATGTAGGATAAAACAATATATATTCAGAAAAGACCTATAAACATCATGGTCAAACAAAATGTGCCAATTAAGATTAGTGATGGGAGGAAAGGTAAAAGAATATCTAAGAAAATTTTACTAGAGAAAATACAAAAGAGATGTAATATTCTTGGCTTAGCTAAGGGATACCATATATAGAGCTCAACGGAGAGAAAATATATGTAGCCATAGGTAGGTAGGACATTACAGCTAGTTGCTGTAAATACTTTGTATAAGATACACTTTCCCCTAAGTTACTCATTTTTTTTGCTTTAGTTCAGTTTTGGCTAAATTTTGTTAGTAAGATGAACAAAAAACTACCTAATTATCTTATCCATAGCAAGTAATATCGCTATTATTGTTTGCTGACTTTCTTTACCTTGTGCCTTTTAAGACATGCCCATTTATATTTTTATTCTTATTATGGGTCTCAGATATACCTCATTCATGTTGGTGATTTAGGTACCACATTATATACACTCTAAGCCACAAACACCTTTTTAGAAGTGGTCCAGTATCTTATTGTTTCTTGTGTTTTTATTAGCATGTTCTATGAAGCGAATAATTCTCTATTTTAATCTTAAAGTTCCTGAACGATGGTCAGTATTAAGTTGTCCCTTCTTTCACCATATTGTAACTCCTTAACTGTCACCAGAATTTTCTTTCTTTCCATTTTAATATTGTTTGTTCATATTTGGGCTGAGTTTCATAGATTAATTTTGACCTTTTGGCTTCTTGGTATACACCATGTGTAGGTAAACATGGAGTATGGTCTTGATCCAACTGTTGGGAACGCAATAATGCAGGCTGCCCAAGAAGTTGCTGAGGGGAAATTGAATGATCATTTCCCACTTGTCATTTGGCAAACTGGCAGCGGGACTCAGAGCAACATGAATGCCAATGAGGTCAGTAGAGGGAGTCCGGCAAATATTATTTGATTTAAGCAAATTAATTCCTTCTCCTTGTAAAGCATCTAATATGTTTTAAATATTCATTTTATTAAGCTTGTTACGAATATAGGGTATGATTACTTTCATAACATAAATTTTCATCACTATTTTCTGCTATATTTCCCCATGAAGAAGTACACATGCTTATTCAATTTAGTATGCTGGCTATACTCATTGTCATATTATTTTTAGTTTGAAGTAATGGTTGTGATAGTGGTGATGAAAATGCCTAGTGGTGGTGATGCAGCCGTTAGTGGTAGTGGTTGCCATTTGATGTTGCTTATAGGAATGGTGGTTATTCTGGCTTGTGGTGAAGGCATGGTGGTTTGGGCAGTAGTGTATGTAACAAGATGGTGGTGGTAAGGAAGATGTTGATGGTACACGGCAACAATGACAATGTGGTAGTGGCAGCAACAGTGACGAAGGTAATGTTGACAATGGCAGTAAGCATGACAACAATATTCATTAGGTACTAGAGAAGCATTGGATAATTTAGAGAACTACTTCATAAAGGAATAGTGGTGGTGAAAATGGTAATGGTGGCAATTGTGCAGTTATTCGAAACTTATAGAAAATGGAAAGACTGAATTTCTTAGAAAAGAAAAGTCTTAAAAAAAGTTTGTATTTCCAACTTGTAACAATTATGTAGTTTCCTGTTTTTTTGGAATTTTTGAGCAAGCACATCCCCCTCTCTATATGCTTTTAGAAGAACACACCAATTCACTTGAATGAAAGAAATTTAGTATCCTGATCAATGCATCAGTGACCTTAATATCTTTATATACTCCTCTACATGAACATGCACTCTTTTAATGATTGTCATATAATTGTATATTTAACGTATTATTTTTCTCAAAGTGGCATTTTGTATTGTGTTAATCCTCAGGTTATTGCAAATAGAGCAGCTGAAATTCTTGGGCATAAACGAGGTGAAAAGTTTGTACATCCAAATGATCATGTCAATAGGTCTCAATCTTCAAATGATACATTTCCAACTGTAAGAATCATTTTTTCTATACTGAATTTTGCTATAGTGAGTTTTAAGTATTGTCATTTGCTTAGGCTTAATGTCTCACCTGGTCATTGTTCCCAAAGATCTAGGAAGACACAATTTTTTATTTTTAAATAATTGACATGAATTTCTACAATCCTATCCCTCAATTTATTCTTAAGGACATTTACAGTCCTGTTTTGAGAGATTGTCTTGACTGATCTTTTAACAAAAGCTTTGTCATTATCAGGTTATGCACATAGCTGCAGCTGTGGAAATTAATTCCAGATTTATACCAACCTTGAAACAGCTGCACAGTTCACTTCATACTAAGGTCAAGATCTTTTTTAGTTATCAATGAATTGCAAGTTTTCACTTCTCTTCATGTAGTTCAGTTTTATGGTTATTCTCAGTCATTTGAGATGACATATGACTTTTCTGCGAGTGCTTTTGTTTACCTACCTTGTTTTGCCTAAATGACAAGGTATGGGATCTTAGTTTTGACTGAAATATTTTGGTAGTTTTTGGATAACATTCGATGATTTGGAGTAAAAATTCAAATTGATAAATATAAAGAAAAGGTGAGGAAGTGCATAATTCTCTAAAAGTCCAAAGTTCTCCAGCAAGTGGTTCTATACCTTAAAAATATCAACATTTTGTTGTCTTTTATCTGTGGACCTATCATGGTCTTGATACATTTTGGCCTTTTAATATCTTATGTGAAAATTTGATCTTCAATTTGTTTGCTTCTCCATTGCTGTCATTTCCAGTCTGTTGAATTCAAAGATATTGTCAAGATTGGCCGAACACATACGCAAGATGCCACTCCTCTAACTCTTGGCCAGGAGTTCAGTGGTTATACTATACAGGTATATCTTATTTTTGTTAGGTTCTATTATTTCACCTTTTGTGTTAGATAAGCTGCATGATATGTCAGCTTTTGATTTTTAAAATGATTCTGTAGGTAAAATATGGTATTGAGAGAATAATTGGGACTCTGCCTCGCATGTATCAGGTAGCCTCTGTAGTTGTATATTTGCTGTATTTTTTGCTTTGAATGTGTTTCTTGACATTAATCTTGACTCGAGCAGCTTGCCCAAGGTGGTACTGCTGTAGGCACCGGGTTGAACACCAAAAAAGGGTATGCTTTGTTCCATAAACATCCATGTTTATCGTATATGTTTCCTTGTCAGTGTGCTAAGTATTCTCAATTTTATGCGATCGTCATATGCAGTCTTATTGAAATTGTGTAGATTTTTCTTATGAGTAAAAACAAAATAAAAATTAATGATATATTACAAGTTCAAATGTCGAGACACGAGGAATCCAATTTTTGGTACTGGACTTGTCCAAATCCATGGTCAGACCAGTATGAGTCCAGTTTTTACCAGCATTACCAACACACCTAAATGTTATGATACCAATGTGCTGGGGAGAGAAGGGGGAGGAACCTGTAAGAGGAGGATGAAGAAGAAGGAAGAGAAGTACCGGAAAACAGGTGGGAGGATGAGCGGGTGGGGAAGACGGTGGTTGGGCCACGCCACTCGAGTGATGAGAGGATGAAGAGGGCTTGTGAATTTTGGTCCCTTAAGAATCAGGGCTTTTAAACTAAAAGATCCCCTTTAATTGAAGCCAGACCCGATTGCCCATTTAGGGCAGTCCATAAACCAGGTCGTGGCTGGACCAGCCTAGGCAAAACTTAGTTCCTTGCTCAGAGATGTACCTTTTCTTCATTTAGGGTGTTTTGTCAAACAGTTCCATTGAGTTGAGAGCTATCCATCTCTTCTATATTGTTCCTTTTTTCTCTTTGGTTTTAATTTTAGTACCATTAATGTACTTACTGGGGGTTTCAACTTATAGCAATTACCTTGAACTTTGTTTTTGCTGCACCATTCTCCTGCATATTATATTTGACCTTGCTTTTTCTTGCATATTATTCAGATTTGATGTGAAAATTGCATCAACAGTAGCTGAGGAAACCAGTCTACCATTTGTCACTGCAGAGAACAAGTTTGAAGCATTGGTCAGTTGCATACCAAACAGTTTCTTCTCATTTCTTTTTTTATTTGAGTTAACTTATTGATATGTTGTTTTCTTGCCAAAATGTTTGCTTTGACAGAATATTTAGTACTGAACTACGAAGCAATAACACTTTCCAATGCTTGCATTATATGCATTGTGTCCATGTTGAACAGTGACACTCATCAAATACTTTTTCAAAATTTGTTGGATGCTTAAAACATATTAAAAATCTTGTGCCTTCTATATGCTTCTTTTGTTATTGTGTTGTAAATGTTGGACATTTACATTATCTATTAAGGCTTCAAGATGTGTCATAAATGACGTTTTATGTGTTTGAATTATTCTTTTGGATTCTGACAGCTCGTACAGATGGTTGTTAGGCTTCTTATAAATTTCATATATGCGGATAATTGATTAACTAAACTGTATAAAGTATTAAATCATACTAATTTCTTGAAACTCAACCAGTATTAATTCTCATATTTGTGCTGTGTCATGTCCTACTTTTATAAGATTTATCATGATGGTGGATTTTCACAAACTTTTACTTAGTTGTTTCATTGTTGTGTTAGACATCATTTGGTTGGCTTGGTTCATTTATTGTAGCATTCAGATTGGATTTGGGGCTACGTCTAGTACTGGACGGGGTTAGATTTGTAATACTTCCATATTATTTTCTACAATTTAAAGTAGTCATTTGCTTATTTGGTAAGGTGGGGCAAACATCCCAGAACTTGATCAGTGGTGATATGGTATCCAAAGCTGTGAAGCACACAAACTAGGAATATCACAAATATTTTTTACAGATGCTATGATGCCTCATGTTCATAAATGGTCCAGTAGGCAGCCCTCATCTGGGCAAGGAGGGCTTTACCAGTATATTCTGTCTGCTGGATGAAATAACATGGGTGAGGCTGGCCTTGGATTCTAATGCTTGCATCTTTTTTCTTTTAGATCAGTAGTCTAAGTTAAGCCAATATTTTAGCTGGTACAATAATTACTGATTGATTAAGATTGATTCCCACTCATCCCAAAGATCTCTGTTGCTTTAAATCCTAACCATCCATGATTCTATTCAAGGACAACTGGACCTATTCTAACCCTATATCATCTACTAGATTGCACGTCATGTTTTCTTTTTTGTTTTAGGGAAGTGTACCCTTGGACTATCCTGTAAAGGTAGTTTCCTCCTGCACAGAGCCAATTTTTCTGATTTTTTTGTTGATTTTTATATAATAATTTGAGTTGCAGTTTGTGTACCATTTCAAAGTTCAGCTTAATTTAATGCATTCTTAATCTGATTTATTGAATAGTAAGTGAGCATATCTCTGTTATTGCTTGTTATATTTTCTTACAAAGGTGCTGTTACTGGTACCTAGATTTTGATCACCAGACCTCCATTAGTTGCTTCTTTTGCAAGCAGGCTGCACATGATGCTTTTGTTGAGACAAGTGGTGCCTTAAATACAATTTCTGCTTCTCTTATGAAGATAGCAAATGACATACGACTTCTCGGAAGGTATCTGTATTAGGTAGCTTTTCTTTTGTTATTTCTTGCAAAAACATACATGTATATACCATGTGATTCACGTTATGAATTCACAACTTTCTCTTACAATTTTCAGTGGTCCACGTTGCGGACTTGGCGAACTTATCCTACCTGAAAATGAGCCAGGCAGCAGTATAATGCCTGTATATATATTTTTATCTTGATTTATACTAGTTGTCTAGTAGAAGTTGGCATGGCTGCTGAATCGAATTGCATATGGCATCTTTTTCTTCTGCCAATACTGTCTAAACTTGTTTGAAACCCTTATATTTTGTTGCAGGGAAAGGTCAATCCTACTCAGTGTGAGGCTCTTACGATGGTTTGTGCTCAGGTAAATTATCTTTACTTTTATTTTTTGTTAAGAAATTCATACTTGCATCTACTAGTTCAATTAAGCTCTTTTATGCATATTTTCTACTATGTGTATGTTCTGAGCAACTTATGATCTATATGTTTTCTAGTTTGCACTGGATTAAATGGTTCCTCAAGAAAGCTGCAGTAGGATTGTTATTCAAATATTTCTTGCTTGGAATTCATTCATCTTTCAACATGATTGTTTTAGCTCTTTGAAATATAACTTGTTCCCAGATGAGATGACACAGGAAGTACTAAGTTAACTAAGATGGTTATATAGTACTGCAGGATTCATTATAAATTATTTCTTAAGCTCCATTAACTCATACTCATGGGCATGATATAGCTGAAGTAATATATTTGTTGCAAAGAACCTTCATGATGATCTTGTTCTATGGTTCATATTTCTTATTGATTAAATTTTTTCTGTATGAGCAGAGAAATCCTGACCATTTTTTCCACTTTCCACTTTCTGTTGTCTTTGGAAAAATAAATTGAAAACTATAATAAGAACTTGAAAATTTTGTATAACGTTAAAAGCAAAGATAATTACTGTGGACTCTTTATCTTGTTGAGAATGATACAGTGAAAGAAATATTATGTACCTGAGTAAGTCGTCTATGTTATGACCTAGGTTGTAATTAGCATGCGAGCCGTAAAGGTACTTCATGGCAGGCAGATAGTGGGTGCTGAGCCAAAAGCTGAAAAAGAAGCCCATTTATCTCTTGAGAATAAATCCAAGCATCAAACTTTCACATAGAGTTCACGTAGGTGTTATGTAAAGTGCTCATGATACAACATATTGAAGTGTCAATATATATTATAAAGGTATGGAAACAAAAGATGTGTTATGATCATCTTGATCCACTTTGTTATCTTCAAAAAGTGATACACAATACCTGTGCCTATTTATGGTATGGATAGAAAGCTGAGACAGTTTAGAAGAAATGGATTTGGAGGTACAATACTGGTCTCTTTCATGATTGTACCCTTTTTAATACAGTATGCTGAATTATTTTAAAGCTTTATTTGGACAAGCTGAACAAGAGTTGTTGTTTTGCTGGATGCTCATGTTGGCCAGTTAGTGGCGTGACAGACACTAACATGCTGAACTGAGGAAAATAAAGAAAAGATATGATAATTGACTGGGTCCATTGGTAGAAGAAGAGGTAAAAATTTTATTACTTTATCATCAACGGCTGACCTAAGATATATGGTAGGCTACCCGAGGAGGATGATGACAGATCATTGATGCTCAATAATCACAAAGAGAATGCAGGAGGCTGCTAGTGGATTATGTTGGCAGATCACTAGAGCATCATAAAATAGTTTGCTTGGATATATTGATAGAAATAAAAAAAATCTGCTGGTTGAGATTCCATAATCTGAATGCAATAGATCAGCTAGGTTGGTACATAAGTCTGTTTTGACTCCATTACTGTAGATTAGTACACAAACAATAAGAATCACAATGAAACATCATATTCATGTTCAAGGAAATTGGGTAATTTTGCTGTCTGACCCATACTTAGCTAGATATAGTACATATGGGGCAGATTGTATTGGTATGCTTGAAAAAGGAATCATTGGATTTGACCTGACACTTTGAATTGCTATTACAGAAATCAGAAGGAACACATAGAAGAATCATATTAATCAAGTTTATTTTAACTATAAACCATGAAAACAAGCATATGCAAATACTTCTGTTTGCTGTTGAGGTCTTCTGTTACTCAGCTGTCTGTGTTCTAAGACGGTTGAATAGGTATTTGGCCTTGATTACACATCTTGGTGATGAAACAATTCTTTTCTTGTATTTTCTTTCTCCAGGTGATGGGCAATCATGTTGCAATAACTGTTGGTGGATCAAACGGTCATTTTGAGCTCAACGTTTACAAGCCACTGATTGCTAGTGGTCTTCTTCGAGTATGAATAGTTTCATTTTATCATTATGATATTTTATTCTGGATTTATTTGTTTTATGATTAGATGAAAAGATATTGTCTGGTTTTGAGTTGGTTAGTATTAGGCTGTTAGCTATCCAAAAGATAGGAGAAAAATGACAATATAATTTATAACTCCATTGGATTTTAAATAGCAAATGAAACACTAAATGATCTGTGATTGTTTTAGTCTCTTAGATTACTTGGAGATGCATCTGCGTCCTTTGAAAAGAATTGTGTGAGAGGAATTAAAGCAAACCACCAAAGAATTTCAAAATTGTTGCATGAGGTACATTTTCAAACTGAACTGTTACATAATGCATTTTCATTTGATGCTGTTCGCAAAATGACAAGTTTTAACTTATCTTTTGTGGATTACAGTCCCTGATGCTGGTCACATCTTTGAACCCCGTAAGTCTACATTATAACTTAGCTTTCTTTGCATTCTTGATAGATGACTTTTATGTTCCAGTAAAAGCTACAGACTTCTAATCATCATTTTTCTGGAAATTAGAAAATTGGTTATGACAAGGCTGCAGCTGTTGCTAAGAAAGCTCACAAAGAAGGGACAACATTGAAGGTAATGATCTTAAGACCTTTGCATGCTTGGTATATACCGTGCTTTGTTCATTTGAGAGGAAGCATAGGCAAGTTATATGATCAATTACTAAATTGTGTAGCTTTGTCTTCTCAAAGTGTAAGTGTGTTTTTAGGTTGACGGACCGGGCTAAACATTTTTTTCAATTTTAGTGTACTGTTAGCAGCATCATTTTTTTTAGTACTTTTATACTGCTTTAGGCATATCATCAATTCTCCTCTGTGACACTTTCAGAACACATTTTTTCTCACTTCACAGTCTTATATAGTCATTTTTAGAAATTTTTATTTAATTTGATAATGGTCATTACTAAGGGAGATAATCTTGTAATTTTACCAACCTTAGTTTCCATGGTGATAATCTTGTATTGTTTTTTTTTCTAAAGAGAGATAATATGTTTCCGAAAGAGTATTTCTAATTAGTATTCTAACGCATATGGTTTATGCTATCAGGTTTAATAACATGAGATTGTTAAAGTTTTCTGCTTTTACCTAGGGTTCTAGTTCGAGTACCTTTGGTTGCAGGGTTAAAGCAATACCATTTAAATAAAATGTCTATTTCTGCTTTGTTAAAATCTAATCTTTATCTTTCCTTTTCTTTTTTGCAGGAAGCTGCATTGAACCTTAATGTGCTCACTGCTGAAGAATTTGATGAGCTTGTCGTACCAGAGAAAATGCTTGGACCCTCTGATTAACTATTTCGTCTTCCTTCTACTATGCTCATGAACATTCACTGAAGCAACATTTTGGCTGGCACCTTGTGGCCCTTGTTCTATAGATGGCAGCAAGAAGTGCAAATGATAAATAAATAGAAAATTTTTTATTCTTGATTTCCTCTAGGAATGCGATTGTTCCACTTGAGAAATAATTCTTTATGTTGGTCATGCCAACATCACGAACTCATTTGATGCTGTAAGGCTGATTGCTTTTCTAATTATAAAACATTTTTGTGATCCGTAAAGTGTGTTATTCCTTCCTCTATTTCCTGAATCAACATAGCAGGTTTTTTTATGTTGACGATCTACGTGCTGATATAGAGATTTTTTTTACCATTAATATTCTCATGCTAGTTGGAAGAATTGCATCTTGACATTTTTTACAATAAGTGTAGGATACCATTAATTTTTACTCTTAATGAAAGAATTAATAGGTGATATGGAATACTAATCATCATTCAATACCCTCGAGTGGTCACGTCACATTCTATTCGTTTGTTCTTAGGGACAAAAGTTTTAAGACTATTTTATTAAATATTTTTCTCACAAAATATTTGATGAAACATTCTATCGAACATGGGATTTACCATTTTTACCATTCTTTCTGCATTCGGAGATTGAGAGTTTCCTAACTTGAGCATCAGAGAGATTGGGTCGAGAAACTTCTCTCGACCTCGATCTTTGTGTAGGTGATATCTCGAAAGTTTGGTGTTTTCATCTCGGATAACCTTGCGCATATAGGTCGAGATCATGTTGGGCTGACATAGATGTCAATAATATTTTTTCCCCATCATTTAGCACTAGAAAGAGAGCCATACGCATATATCTATTCACCTACCAACCCTCTCAATGAACATTCGACCGAGGAGGCTCTGTCCCTAGTTCACAATACTTTCACTCAGGAGATGCAACAACCTTCATTTTTGCATGTGGATGCATCCACCTAGGCACAACTGCCCATGCAATACTAGCATTTGTTCAACAACTTAGCCTCTCGCCCCCGAGCCACTTACTCATCTCTGCCAAGGAGTTCTCGAACCTCATCCAGCAAGTGCAAATGCTAATGAGTATGATACTAGCTTTCGCTTCGCTTTTGCCCCTATTAACCCAACAGGCAATGCCACCATCTATCTTAGGTGGTCAGTAGCTCAACCACTATTGGCATCAACGCTCGTCGGAGTCTCCCCACTTGATGTAATGCCGACATCTCAAGAGCACCCGAGATCTGTCGAATTGTTGATTTGTTATGAACGATCGTTGTTCAATAGCAACATCTTTGCTCAGCGAACCGTTTATCGCTTTTGCTTGCTTGTGTAAATATTTGGTAGCCTGTTTTACCTTGATTTTATGTGATTTTGCTTATGAGCGAAAATAATCTGTAATGCTGCAGAACGATGGCTCACTATACGAAGCCAAAACTGCCCAAATAGCTCCATTTTTGGGGCGTTTTCATGTGTTGTAGCGATCGCTCTGAGCGACAAAATGTTAACCATCTCAGCACCCTGGAATCCTCTAGGTGATGCAAGGTTGGATAGGGTTTCAGTTATATGTTGGGCGTGAGCATTCATCACAAGAGGAACTTATCTTGCGTTCGACACCTTGGGAATCATCGATTGTGAACTTGTGACCATTCATACAGCCCTCTAAAGTCCTATTTTGCTTCTTTCTCTCTTTTCTCTATTGCACTCAACATGTTTGACAAATTACACTTGTAAAGCTTTCCTCTTTGCAAGGGGTCGAGATTTGTCTGTCGCTCGCATTCAAATTGATCAACTTCTCTTTCGTAGGTCCTTCGAGACTGGCACAAGGTTGTAAGTAGGCTGACCCTTTGCGGACGAATAATGCTTTGACATTTCATGACTTAGGCAATCCCAACTAAGTCCGAAACATTGGGCAAGGTTGCTTCACGACTTAGGCAATTCCAGTTAAGTCTTTAAGTTTGTTGCGAAAATGTTGCACGACTTAAGCAAATTCAGCTAAGTTCGTGACAGATCGAGGGAGCACTCTACTCTCCAACTGTAGAGTTCAGTGAACCACCACATTACCACTCTGCTCCACTTGAATCCCATATCTAGACAGCAGATTCGACGAATAATTTCTTAAGGATTCAACTATGGCAAATGGACCAATATTTCGAGGAGATGAGACAAGAACTCCAACAATCTAGAGGGGAAGGGTCGACCGACCCCACCTTGGGTCAATTATCATTCACGCATGACATCCAAGAGGAGTAGATTCCAACCAACTTTCATCCCCCATCATTAGAGGCCTTTGATGTTAGCATCGACCTACTGGACCACATCGCTGCCTTTCGCACATAAATGTCATTATACGACACTTCAGAGGCCCTAATATATCATGTCTTCCTGATCATATTATGAGGTTGGATGTGAGAATGGTATGCCCGTTTGAAGCTACTTTCTATCAATTTTTTTGCTTAATTCACAAGGGAGTTTGAGATTCACTTCCTCAAAAATTTGCACTCGTGGCCATTAAGTGCAATACTTCTCAAAAATAGGTAAGGGAAGGAAGAAATACTCTCGAACTTGCGTTCAGTTCACCAATAAAATTCGAGGCATGGAAGATACTCATCTATTGCTTATGATACAGGCTTTCATGATGGGACTCAACTCCTCTTGCCTTTTCTAATTATTAATAGGAAGACCACCTACGACGGTACCTGAGATGCTCTAGAGGGCAAGTGTGAGGAGACACGCAAAAGGCTAAGACAAGAGCAACTACAATCCCCCTCGACCCCGAGGTCACCACGACCAAGAAGAAATAATGACCTGAGTTTCCCTGCCTAAAGTCCGAATTGACCTCCCTACTACAATTAAAGTTCTTTTATTTATAAAAGAGAAGAGACTCTTAAACATTGACAAAGAAAGAAAGATCAAAGTATTATCGCTTCCACAAGATTACAACTGCGACACAGAAGCTTGTTACGACTTGAAAGAACAGATTGAAGAACTTATTTGTCAGGTACACCTCAAACGATTAATCTAGAGGCATCGTAAACCTACATCTTGATCTTAAGAACTAACAGAGAGACAAATTACCATTATCATTGGTGGACTTACCTCAGGAGGAGACAAACTCCTCAGGTCATAAAGTTTACTCTTGAGATGCCATTGAAAAGTGCCCGCTAATAGAGAACAACCTAAAAATAACTTTCATAGAGGAAGAGACAAAATACCTTGATTCAAATCACGATGATGCCTTGGTAGTGTCTGTGAGGATTATCAATGCTCAAGTGAAGAAAGCCATGATTGATACAAGTAATTCTACTAATATCCTCTATTTTAACACTTTCCACAAACTTAAACTATTAACTAACGATCTCACCCCTATGACTTCTCCGCTAACAAGGTTCACTGACAACTCGATCTTCTCTCTCGGGACTGTGAACCTATATGTCATGTTTGGAGATGAGCCATTTTTTAAAACAATGATGACCATATTCATGCTGGTCAATATCCCCTCTATATACAATGCAATCATATGCCGGCTCACGGTGGTGTCAACCTACCATATGATGAAGTTTTTGACGAGGACTAGCATTGGAGTGCTGAGGAGAAACCCAAGGGAGTCTCTCCAATACTACCTTACGATGGTCTCCCTACCAAAGAAGGCCCGATCCGAGGCGCCGCTTATGGACTCTCGAAGTTTCGCCAAGTCCCTCCTGCATTTAGAGTTGATGGAATCGCTGATTGAAACGCCCATGGACAAAGCTCATTCCGATCAAGTTGTCAAGGTCAGGGCGATACTTCCCGAGGAGAAACAAGTGTAAGTCATTAATTTTCTTAGAGAGAATGCCGTAATGTTTGCGTGGTCACCAAGAGACATGTTGGGAATCGACCTAAACGTAGCTAAATATTACCTAAACATTTCTCTCGAGGCACAACTAGTGAAACAAAAGCCTTGCAAGTTTGCTTTTGATTGCCAATGGATAATTAACAATGAGGTTGACAAGCTACTAAGAGTATGATTTATTATCGAGTTACAGTACCCCTAATGTTTCGCTAATGTTGTATTTATTAAATAGTCTAATTAAAACTATACAATATGTGTTGATTATACCGATCTCGATAAGGTATATCCGAAAGATAACTATCCTCCTCCCCATATTGATTAGTTGGTTGATATTACTTCAGGAAATGAGCTCTTCACCTTTATGGATACATTATCATGATATAACCAAATAAGGTGACACCAAAGGTTCGAGAACACACATTCTTTATCACCGACTGAGGCACATATTGTTATCGAGTCATGTCATTCGGGTTAAAAAATATATAGGCAATATTCCAAAGGATGGTGAACAAGATGTTCAAGCACCAGATTGGGAGAAATATCGAAGTATATGTAGATGACATGATAGTTAAAAGTAGAATTTCTGACTCACATTTCGAAGACTTAGTCACGACATTTCAAGTGCAAAAGAAGTTCAATATCCACCTCAATCTGACCAAGTGCATTTTAAGAGTCAGCTCGAGAATTCCTCGGATTCATCATGCACCAAAGGGGAATAGACGCAAACCCCAAAAGGATGTGAGTCATACTAAAGATGCATTAAACCTCTATCGATAAGGGAAGTTCAATAGGTAACATGATGAATGGTAGTGCTCAATCGATTCTTATCCAAATTCGATGATAAGTGTATGCCCTTCTTTCAAGCAATAAAGAACCTAATTACGACAACTCTCCTCTACCTTAGGTGAGACTTTAGATCTCTATCTCGCTACCATCGACGTAGCTATCAGCTAGGTGCTGGTTTAGAACTACTTAAGAGTTCAAAAACCTATTTACTATGTTAGTCATGTTCTAAGCAAGCCCAAGAAACGATACTCCTGTATTGAGAGGCTTGTCTTGACATTGATAATTATGATAATAAAGCCACTCAGACATGTCCTTTCTTGATTTGACATCTTTAGGTGACTACTGAGGTGGTCGGTAGAGTAGACTGAGTTCGACATCCAATAGGTACTGAATGCTATAAAGGCCCAAGCATTAGTAGATTTTATCTCAGAGATAACTCTTCGGTCAGAGGTCGATAGTTATACCCTCTCAGCATGGACATTGTTCGTGGATGGTTTCATCACCTCAAAAAGGGCCGATACCAAACTCGTCCTCAAGGGCTCGAACAAACATGTGCATAAACAAGCCCTTTGGTTCTTACTTAAAATCTTCAACAATGAAGCATAATATGAATCACTTCTCTTAGGGGTTTGGCTCCCTCAAGAGCTTCAAGTCCAAGATTAAGTTTTAAGACTCGATACTAGTCATAACCTAGGTGGAGGGGAGCTACAATGCTCGAGATGCAACCATGGCACAGTACCTTATCGATATATTAAAATTAGTTCACAATTTCTCTCGACATAATGTGTTACGAGTCTCCTACAAAGAAAATACCTAGGTTGATGCGCTCGCTAGGTTAGCATCCACTCGGGCTCTGAGGAAGGGCTAACCATTGGTCAATAAGCTATTGACCCGAACCATTGAGAAGCATGACATGTCCATGGTTGGGGAAGAACCGAACTGGATGGATAAGATCCTATACAACAAGAGAGATGAGATGCTCCCGACTAATCTCACAGTGACGCAAAGAGTAAAGCATTATCAAGTATGATATTACATAATTAATGATCGCCTATATCATATATCTTTTACCTAATCACTCATTAGATGTTTAACACCCCAAGTGGTCGAAAAGGTGCTTGTCGATGTGCACGAAGGTATCTAAAGAGAGCACTTAGGTGGATGGATCCATGTCTTAAAAGTGCCTTGGTAAGAGTTTTATTGGTTGATGCTATGCAATGATGTAATAACCTATGTCCAAAGATGTCACAGGTGCTAAAAGTTTACTCGAGCACAACATTAATTAATAGTCACTTTAAGCCTGATTGACTACAAATGGTCCTTCACCCAACGAGAGATAAACCTCATCGGGCCCTTTTTGTCAACCTCGGGCTAATGAAGGTTTCTCATTGTGGGAGTAGACTATTTTATGAAATAGGTGAAAACTGACCCACTAGCGTTGACCATTAAGAAGCAGGTCGAGTGATTTGTATGAAAAAATATATTTAATTGCTTCGTAATCCTAAGGGCCCTTATTACCTATAATGAGACATAATTTAATAATGCGAGTTTCATATAATTTTTTCAATCTTATGGAGTTCAACTAATATACATCTTGATGGCTCATCCTCAAACCAATGTCTTATCAAAGTCACCAATCGAGTCTTTCTCAAAGAGAAGCGGGTCGTTGAGCTAAGGGCACCTGGGTGGATGAGCTGCCAAACATCCTACGAGACGACACCTAAGACTGGGTCGAGAGAATCGCTATTCAACTTAACATTCGACACCGAGGCTATCTTACCACTTGAGGTAATCTTCTCGACACCTAGGTGGGCGAGTTGCCAAGCATCTTATAGGACAACACCTAAGACTAGTTCGAGAGAATCGCTATTTAACTTAGCCTTTGACATCGAGGCTATCTTGCCACTTTAGGTAGTCTTCTCGACACTTTGGGTTTACCTAAAATGTCAATTTTTATTAATGTGGTTAAAGTAGAAGCACACTTATGAGTATTAAGATACAAAAAGATGATGTTCAAACCATATGACCAAAATGTTCACCCTTAAGGAGTTGGACTAAAAGACCTGGTGCTCTATAAAGTTAAAGTCAATGACCCAACCAAGTCCAAAAAAGGCTAACATTGAATTTGGAAGGGTTGTATCGAGTTATCAAGGTCGTATGAGATGAAACATATTACCTCAGAATAATAGAAGATATAACGTTATCGAGAACATGACACATTGCAAATTTTAAAAAGTTTTACCCCTAAGACCTCCCTTAAGATTAGGTCAAGGAAGACTACACCCTAAGCATGAAACGTTGGTCTACCAAGTCTAGGGCCTCAATTGTTAAGTACATATTTAAGATGCTAGTATTGCAAATTAAGAAAGAAAGCTTTATTGCTTTAAAAAAAATTACATTAACTCGAACAAGCCTCTACATCTAAAATGAGATCTCTACGTATCAAACTAAAGGGTTAATGAGGCAAACACACTCAACATAAAGACCCAACGACATAAAGAAAAACCAACAGAATGAGAGACGATAGTCTAGGCATCGAGGTGAGACGATAGTCAAGGCTATCATCAAAGGACACCTCAGGCGTCATTAGGACATTTTAACCCTCGAGAAAAATAATGAACGAATTCTCCTCAGACTCTAACTTGGGGTATCTCACCTTAAAATGAGCTAAGGTGATTTGGTACCCAAACTAGTACAAGACAACCCTCGACCTCTCCATACCCCTCCTAAACCCAACATATGACTTGTAATCGACGATTATCTCCTACCGATACTTTGGTATCATGTGTTGCTCAACCTCTAACGCTTCCCTCAAATCTCGAGCTTACTTATTGGCCATCATAACCTACTCGATGAGCTCCAAGTTGTGTATCCTTATCGATTCCAACTTTTAAGTGAGCTGCAATAATTCATTCTCCACTTGTCAATTATTGCTCGAACCTCCTTAAGTTGCTTGGCGAAGTTGACTAGGCGTTGCTTGTCTTCCTCCAGTTGTCACACTAGCTCAAAACTCCAAGCCTCCTCCTTGGAAACAACAAAAATGGCTCATCTCTCCTTCAGCCTCTCAATCTTTTCTTGAAGATCATTAATTATAAGGGATTACTCGTGAATGATAGAACCAACAACCCACAAACGAATAAGCAATGCAAAAATGAATAAGCTCACTATAACATAACTTACCAGCACTTCATTGTGATAGTAAATCTCGATCAAAACCTCCAAAGGGAAATGGTAGATTTGCTTTGCCACCCCTAAACACAACCCACAATAATATTGCTCCGCAACAATGTCATAGCCCCACACGTTTTGCACCTGTTGCAAACCCTCTAATCTCAACTACAATAATGACCCTAGGGTTAGATCTAGCAAGTCTACTATTTATATAACCATAAAAAGTAAATGCCTACCCATGCATACATCGATCTTGATTTATCATCTCTTTTCAACGAAGAGGATCGAGAACTTTAGAGACTCTAAAGGCATCAACACTACAGAGGTAGGAGGCTCCTTCTCAAGAGATGACTTCTCAAGTTCCTTACTCCTTTAGGGGTGAGGCACCTTCTTTATGATGACCTACTTCTTCCTCGATACTAGCATGATGGTCAAACCAAATCAGGCGTAACACCTTTAGCGATGACTCACGAACAATGGCTAAAGCCAAAGAGGCCACCACTGTGGCGGAAGATGAGCAAAACACTTTTCTCTTCAAAGAGTGCATATTCATGCTTTTAGAGGATCACATAGAGTGAGGTGAAATGATGTGAAATTCAAATATGACCTTAAGAAGTCAAGCTAAGAATCACATCGATTAGGTAATCTTCTTTCATCTTCGAAACAACCTCGAAACAAGAGAGTATGTCCCTTAATCAACACATTTGACTCATCAGCTCATTCGACAAAAAAGGTATTATCTATGTAGTGTGTCAATCAAGCAAGATAGAACCCTCAATCACAACCTGAACCTATGAGGAAGTACAAATTCCAACCCTTTTGGTTAAAAAGGTTCCACCCCTCAAATGACTAAATAATTCACTTCTCCCCTTGTATAATAAAAAATAAGTCACAAAAGTTTACGGGTTAGAGTAATATCGACATCAATATTATCTAACAAACACGATTAGATAGGCCAAAAGTTGAGCAACATCAAAGTAATATCATCCACAATTTAAAAACAAACACTATTCTCGGGTAGAAGGAAAGACAAAGTCATACCTTGAGAGCATCATAGGACAAGCTAAGAAGCTGAGGCGTTTGATTGAATGGACCCTATTCGACTCAAAAATTTGAAAGTGACACTTGATTCAGATGTAATACTTATCTCGCAAGAGATCAAGGAGTGGTGAAGTCACCATTGAATCATAATCATATAATTTTTTTATATAAAATCTCAAAAAACTTTTAGATTCATGGTAATTATCTCACATGACAAAAAAAAGAGGTCAACACCTCAACCCTTGAGCTGCCCAAAGACAAAGTATGAACAACGGCCGTTTGGTGACCAATAGATCATGAGAAGCTTATACAAGAAAGAAAGACATCACGACCTAAGAAAGTAAAGAAGTAAAATGATAAAAAATCAATATATCACATAATTGATGCTAGGATTACAAGAGACTCAAGAATTGACTCACCTTACAAGGAACCAAAACAAAATAAAAAATATTTCTAAGGAGGCCTTATTGACTAATATGATAAGAAATAAGGACAAAGTAAAAACTTCTAAGGAGACCCTAACGGCTCAAATGAAAAAAAAGAACCTCACCCATAATGTATAGATTTCTAAGGAGGTAATTGATCTTTCATGATTGAGACAAATGTCTCCTTCAAACAATTAACGATAATGCCAAATGATGGAATTAAAAAGCATCAAATAAATTACTCAAAAAACATAAAATCTATTACAATGAATACAAATGACAAAATATACACAAACGGCATGAGTCAATAAAGTTAAATTTATGTAAAATGTCATTATGAATAACTTTAAAAAAATATAGCCAACATGCACACGTTGAAAAAACTAACCCGTATAAAATCCAATATGACAAAAACACAAAATTATATTTAAGATACATAAATCAAGAAAATTCAACCAATATGAGAAAAAAATCTATCACGATAGAAGCACAAAACAAAATATGATTGAGACACGTGAATAAGAAGAACTCAATTTACGTAAAATAATTTATCATGATAAAGATACAAAACAAAATATACTTAAGACGTGAGTAAAAAAAACTCCACCTACTTGACAAAAAAATCCATCACGATACAATAACAAAGCAAAATATGCTCAAGAGCATTAACTCGATTGACATAAAATAATTCATCATGATAAAAATAAAAGATAAAATATACCCAAAGTGCATAAATCTAAAAACCCTGACCCATGAGAAAAAAATTTATTATAACAAAGCACAAAACAAAATATAACTAAGACATGTGAGTTGAGAAAACAAAAACACATAAAAACCACCACAACGAATGCATAAAATACAATGAATAAGATGCACATAAGTCAAAAAAATCCAACCAACAAAAAAATCCATCAAAATTTAAGCACAAAGCAAAATATTTTTGAGACAATGAGTCACAAAAATTAAACACCCGTAAGACAATCCACCACAACGACAATATAATGGCAAAATATTTTTAAGACACAAATAAAAAAATAAATGCACATAAAATTCTACATGATGAAAGTATAAGATAAAAATGCTCGAGTCATATGAATCAAGAAAACTCAACCTATGAGAGGAGATCATAAATGCTTTTATGTGGGATAAACTAAACATTGTACTTCAAGCCACTCTGGCAACAGCTCCAAATTATACTTTTGAAGTAGAGATAAACAATATAAAAGTATACTAATCATCATTTAACACATAACCATCACATAAAATCAGGTCACCTTCCATTCGCCTACTTACAAAAATAAAAATCCAAAAATTATTCCACTAAATATTCTATCTAGTGCAATCAAATATAAAAACACATCGTTATTAACACAACAAGTGAAAGACTTTTTTCACCATTGGAGTTCACTCGAAGATATAACTTGAGCATCGAAAGGATGAGTCAAAAAATATCTCCCAATCTAAATCTTTGTGCAGACAACACCTCAAAAGCTACATGTTCTCCAAATATAAACGTCACTGATATTTTTCTTGGTCAGCAATAAATGACAATGACTTTTCTATAATTAGATGCAGATATGATGCAAACGAATAACCAGTAAGTGTCAGCAATGTCGAGATCTACATTAACTAAAACAAAATGAATCAAAATTATGTTTAAATATAAGATAAACTAAAAAAGAACAGAACATATTTATCCTTGTTTAAATTAGATAATCCTCCTTCAGAAGGGAAGAGAGAGAGAGAGAGAGATGGGACAAAACAGTTCTCCCAGTTAATCTCCATCTCTCTCAACAAATCAATCACACATCCAACCGATAAATAAACAAATTATTCCGAAAGCCTATGCCTCAGACCGTCCTAGTTCGTAATATTTTCCACACAGCGCAAGTGCAAGAACTTGGTTTCAGCCATAAAAAAAAATATGCATCATTGGCAACAAATACCACATGTATCACCATGATACCAGTAATCAAACACTCCCATGAAACGAAAGATGAACAAAAAGAAGACTTCGAACATTAAACAAACAAAAGTAAAATTCAACAGCAAGGATGTGTCAGAATGAATACTGTCAGCAGCCATATATATCAGACAGGGATAACTGTTTTGCACTCATATTCTCATCATCCACAAAATTGCTGCCATTATCAACAAAAAAAAATAGGGAAGAAATTCCAAGATATATGCAAATTTCAACTAAACTGTGTTCGCCATGAAAGAAGAGGAAAAGAAAGCCAACTGGGGATCTATCAGATCTTCCTATTCAATAGATAGCAGGTATCATCAGCCCCCAATCTAGCGAATTGGACGCTTCCCGACCAAGAAGTACTCATCATTTAGATCCCCGGCAACTCTTTCAACTAAGAAATCAATCTGCCATGGAGAAAGACGAGAGTTTGGAAGCGATTCATCCAAAGAAGCAACCAGAGAGAAGTGAAAAGGCCGGCGGTGGGGAACGTGATATAAAGGGTAGTCGATGGGACGCTTTGGCCAACTAGGGTTTTGATGTATCACACGATCGAAACCGTTGGATGGCATCCAAGGGTCGTTACTCGTCGATGGATCGGATCTGATTTGATCTGGCGGGTCGGATCTGCTACGACGATCCGAACAACGAACAAAATAATAACATATATTATTGCCGATTCAAACCTAACAGATACCCTAACGCGTCGCCGGCCTTCTACTCAGCCCCTTCTCTTCATCCTTCGAGCAGACACCAGCGGCGCCGTCGCCTCCCGGTAAGGTTCTTCTTCTTCTTACTCTCTCTCTCTCTCTCTCTCTCTCTCTCTCTCTCTCTCTCTCTCTGTGGATCTCCATCCATCTATCTTTTCTTTAGATGGATTGAGTCGCTTGGAGTCTGCTGCATGGCTCGCTCCTTCTCTCCCAGCAGTTTTGTAACCAAAATTTGCGTCTTTTTGGTTGCAGCTGACGATGATGAAGATTAAAACCCCCAAGACGCAACGGGCTAAACGGGAGGTCGAGAAGCGCGCCCCTAAACTTGTAAGCAAGTTATTTAGATGTGACTGTGCTTTAGGTGCTAAATGCGATGAACGTGATTTTTAAAGGATCAAGTTGTATGTTTCTGTAGGTCGAGAATGGCAAGAAAACACTCATACTTCATGGCACAAAGACAAGCGATGTGTTGAACTCGGTGCTGACTCAAATTTATCATTTGAAGAGAGACAATGCCGTGAAGTACACCAAGAAGAACGAAAACATAAGGCCTTTCGAAAGTGGTGGGGAGACATCTCTAGAATTTTTCTCTCTTAAGACTGACTGCAGTCTGTTTGTGGTGAGAAAGAACTTATCCACTGTTTTTTTCGTTTGGTTCATATGTTTTGTGTATTCGGATTGTAAGTGATTGCTAGAAGCAGTTTGATGGTTGTTATAATCTTCCATGCTAAATTTGTCCTGGCATTACTATGTCCATTCCTCATCAAATAGAGCGAAGTGATGATAGTGTTTATCACTGAACTATCACGATTCTTGCTTATTGGCTTGTGGTATTGCTGGATATATTATTCAAAAACTGTTTGGTCACACCTTTTATATTGAGAATTCAGTCTAGCACTTATGACATAATCTGTTATACTTTTTATTTCAAACTTATCGTCTATTTCGTACCATTTGCCTCACAACTTGAATTTAGCCCAAGCAGTAAAGGACCTCATAATTTTTTTATTCTGAAAGTTAGGGTGCAAATTTATGCTTGACTGCTCGATTATAACTATTTCATCTGCGTATCCTCATATAGCTAAATGCCAATTTAAAGGATTTGGCAGGGGATTAATTTGTTGCCCTGATACTTGCATATGTTGTTTTATGTATGTTTCTTTGTAACTTTGAGCAGGTAAATTTTCTACAGAAAAACTTCACTTATCTTACGTTTGAACTGTGATTTAGAATTAAGGAATGGGGAGTAACAGATCAACATGGAACATCTTAGTTAATTCTATTACTGCCACCATTATAATTCCTTGTTTTATTTGGTTCTGTAGTTCGGTTCTCATTCTAAGAAAAGACCAAACAATTTGGTTTTTGGGCGGATGTTTGATCATCATATTTATGATCTTGTTGAAGTGGGAGTTGATCATTTCAGACCGATGGAATCTTTTGAGTATGACAAGAAACTAACTCCACAGATCGGGTCAAAGCCATTCTTTGCTTTTGTCGGAGATGGATTTGAGAGTGTTGAAGAGTTGAAACATTTGAAGGAAGTATTGCTTGACCTTTTTAGAGGAGAGGTTGGTTTTCCTAAAATGTTATTTAATACACGTGCCTGAATTTTTAATGTGTAACATGTGTTTATCATTCTGACTAGTGCAGGTTGTGGAAAACTTAAATCTTGCTGGCATAGACCATGTGTTTGTATGCACAGCCCTCTCTTCAAGTACCGTGTTTTTCACTCACTGTGCTCTGCGGCTGAAAAGATCAGGTACTGCAATTCCTAGGATGGAACTGGTTGAAGTTGGACCGTCCATGGACTTGGTGGTTCGACGGCACCGACTTCCTAACGACAGCTTAAAGAAAGAGGCAATGAAGACCACTTCTGGGCAGCCTAAAAAGAAGGTTTGTGCTAGTCATCTTCGTCCAAAGTTGTTATGTAGTCAAGTATTTTGTGAATATCATATCGCAGTTTCATACAATGTATAGTTTTTCATCTCTTGGGATGGCATCAAATGGTTGTCCATAAGAATTTAAGACGAGCATCACCGTCTTCGCATGCACTTGCGCTCCTAATAATTTCTGCTTGGTTCGCTTTTTCATGCTTAACTTTGCTAGTTGCAACTGTTTTCTCTAGACTGATCGTTTATTTCTTCTTGCAGATAAAAAATGTGAGCAGTGATGTACTGCAGGGTAAGATAGGGAAGATCTACATTCCAGATCAAAAGGTTGGTTTTTCCCTTTAGTTTTGGTGGGTGTTCAGGAAGTGATCATCATCAATAATGGCTCTTTTTATTCTCTTGTTTAAGGTTGGTGGTATTGCACTATCAAATGACGTCAAAGGATTGAAGAGGGAACGTCGTGAGGCAAGGAAAACGAAGGTTGTTGGAGAGAATGAGGCCAAGAAAAGAAAGAAAGCATCTGAATAGTCTCCCGGTTTTCCTTTGCTCTATTGTTAGTCAGATGGCACACGCAGATCACATCCAAGACAGCACCCTAACAAGTTTCTGTGGTGCAAGACTTTCCCATTGAGGTATGAGATGTGACTTTCAAGTGTAAGTCAAAGCTGGTATATCTTGGATAGGTTATCAAACAGCATTATCTACTCAGTTTGGTTGACAAATCTCTCTCAGCGGTGGTGTTTTTGCTGGATATATTGCAACTATGTTGATATGCTTATCCTCATTCCTTCATGGTTGTACCCTAACTGACAATCAAATTTTGAGTATTTCAGACTGACTAATGTAGCTTGATTTGCTTAATGCAACTGGTAAAAAAAAATATAACAAACAAGAGCAACATTATTACTATTGTTACACTATTATTTTGCTTCAGATTCTTAACCAGTGTTGTGCTAGAGTTCGTCTTTGTGAGATATGGGACGCTTATGTGATGATTGGAAGTTATAATGCCAATCATTTCTTTGTCTAATCATATTATGAAAGAGATCGAGTGTTAATTTAGATATTTTAACAATCAATTTGTGTATCATCCTTTCATTAGACTCTTGTGTGAAGATGTTCTCATCATACTTTGTCGGTAACGTAGCTGTTGGACGGGTCTACAAAGCCCACTTCGTGAGGGCGAATAAGTCGGTCGCGTGTGATTTGTTTCACTCTACGCGCTTCCTCGATCACTCATCCACAGCAAATTGCTGGCTTCAGCAGGCCCCACATTAAGAGACAGCTGTTGTAGATGGCGTACTCCGCGGGTATTCCACTGCTTGTACGTTTAAATTTTTATTCTCAATCATGTTACTTGACACGTCGGAGTTTCTTGATTTGGATAACATAAACATATTATTCTTCAATGATGCAATCATAAAAACTAATAAGAAGAAAAGCCTTCCATACGTTTCCAAGAGTCAACACGTGTTCGTTGAAACGGCTGCGTCAGTACCCAAAATAGGTGCGGGGCGGTGGGTGGTGGACTATTTTGTCCTCGCCTGCGCTGGCCATCTCTGTGTGCCCCCGACGCACCGTCCTTCCACGTCGATGGCAATTCCGTAAGTTCGCAAAATTTTAATGATGAGAAATGTAAACCTACCCCACTCGACGATACCCGGTATGTAACCCAAAGGGCCGTAGTGGATCCCGCTTGCGGGTCCATGCTGCTTCTCCAACAGTTACGGGAGGGCCGAACGTCGGTAGCCGTCCCTCTGCTTTTTGCGACTTCGATGGAATCCCCAATTGTGGTCCCCACCTACCAGTCCGCGGGGCCCTCTATCCTTCCCGCAACCTACGTGAACTCGAAAGGTTCGCCAAGAAATCCTACCAAAGCCGATTGGAGACGGCTACCGACTACCTCACAAGCGTGGGCTCCAGTGGCCATCGAAGGTGTTGTCGCGGGTAAATCGTTTCGTCCAAGAAATGCCTACGAAAGAATTATTTTAGTTTTCGATATTATAGTATTATTTTCTTTGCCCCTCTCTCTCTCTCTCTCTATGCCGCCTTCTTCATATTCTTTTCCGCATTGGTATTATGAGCAACGGCTCAGCCTTTAGGTTTGTTGCGGAAACGAAGAAGAAAATGAGTCGTACCTCCTTCTCGCCCAAATTTTTAGGGTTGTCAATCCAAACTTGAAGCTTGTACGCTTACGCGAGTGGGAATCCAGGGGCGTGTCCGATTTCTCCTCCCCTTCAAGCTTCTCCACCTCCAACCTCCGGTTTCTTTCGGGGCATCATCCGCCTAGATCGGTTTCTCCCTCTTTCTTTTGGGGCAATTCTGGTCCCACGCGAGGTTCCTTGCGGTATTCGGATGATCGGTTGATCTAATTCCGCGGCGCGATGACCTACCGGGCTCAGGATGTTGAGAACATCGTTGTTCTGGATACGAAGTTGGGGGCGGGGGATGTGAATGGGGATTACGTGAAGTTGGGGGATGGCGACTCTCAGAGGGTTGCCGGGGTGCTGCCCCAATGCCCCTACACGAGGTGCAATTCGGTTTGGTGGTGGATCAGAGTGGTCCTCTTGTGCGTTTGCTTGTGCGCCGCAGCGGTGCCCCTCATCATCTTTGCCGGCCCTTTGATCATCAAAAAGGTCATCTTTTATTCCTTTCTTACTCATTGAATGATTACGCATATCGTTTACTGCTTTGTGTTGATCTCTGTGCTAATTAATTAGCGGAAGAAACGATAGGTTGATTTTAGTGAAAAAAATTATTCCCGGGGTGCTGAAATTTCTACCAAATTTAGCTAAGAGGATTTGTTTGTTGTGATGCACATGGTAGAGGTTGAGATAATTATTGGTGATAGAAGTAAATTATGATGCTCATATTGTTATCATTGAATTTAATATATTGTTCAATTTTCTAAGTGTTTTATTTGATTTTTTTCCATGTTATTTGATTGTTATAAATGCTTTACGCATCTAATAAGAACAAAAAATTAGCCAAAGTACCAAATTGCAGTAAGAGATCTGGGTTGTAATTCTGAATCTTCCATATTTTGCAACTTTTTTTTTTAATCTTTCAAGTAATTAAAAGCAAGGGCAAGACACAAGGCTACCGACAGATACCATCTTGCTTTTGTTTAAGACCTTAAGCTCAAAAGAACCGAGTACAGGCCACAATGCTTTGAAAATCCTAAAGATTTTGTTTTATGGTGTGGAAGTTGATGCATCTATAAGATGCTCATTATGAAACATATAGCAAACTTCAAGGTAGCATTGCTTTCTCAAGTTAAAATTGAAGATGGATTCCATCAGCATGTATCATAGAAGTGTATGCATCCAGCTTAAGCCTTCTTTTCTATATTTTCTGGCTTATGTTGATAGATTTTATTCTTCTGACAGGTGGTTGTACCATTCTTGAATTGGGAGATGGCAACATTCAGCAGACCAGTTCTTGGCTTATTACTTTTTGCTTGTATTGCATTGTTTCCGACTATGATTTTACCTTCATCACCTTGTATGTGGATAGCTGGGATGACTTTTGGCTATGGCTATGGCTTTCTGCTAATTATGGCAGGGAGCAGTATTGGCATGTCACTGCCTTTTTTTGTTGGATCATTTTTTCGTCACAATATACATGTTAGTCTCTACTTTTTTTCCTAATTTCTGTTTAAAAGCTTAAAATAATTTTTGGTAACTCTGGTTCTCATTTTGTAGAGATGGTTGGAGAAATGGCCGAAGAAAGCAGCTGTTGTTAAATTAGCTGGTGAAGGAGATTGGTTTCATCAATTTCGAGCTGTTGTTTTGCTCAGGATTTCACCATTTCCATATATTATTTTTAATTATGCAGCTGTTGCAACCAACGTTGAATATGGTCCGTATATATCAGGTTCACTCGTAGGAACCATCCATGAGACCTTCATTACAATTTACAGGTTAGTTGGTACTAGTGCTTTGAATTTTCTTCTGACAAAACTGCTCTAATCTACATCTACGCAAGATATGAGTTCCTTTTTGTTGCTGCAGTATCTTACTGGCCTTGCTTGACCTTTGTTGTCTCGGATTGATTTCATTCTAATGATATCCCTTCTGCTTACATATATACTGGATACATATACTTCAGAATAGTTGTATGATAGCACTGGCCTGGTGGTTTTGATTTGAGTTGTACTTATGTATTTATCATAATTTATCACCAATCTATTTAGATTTGTTTGTTCAAGATATAGTATGACTTGGCCCATGCCGTTATCATGATATCACTTTAGTTTATTTCAAGAGCTAAATGAATCCTAGTGCTAGCATTTTAAAGCAGCAATTTGGCCCTCCTTGTACTTATACAACTAATTCATCTGGTTGAGAATTTTACCTTTGTAATGTAGAATAAGAAATAACTAACAATAGTGTGTCGAACACAACTATGTATCAAAGCCGATGTGAAACAACAGATAATTCATTGATAAATGGTGTTTACAAGGAAAAAATGTTACCAGACTCTTTTTCTTTTTATACTTTGTCCAACGATTTTGCAGACGATTGACAACCGAGGTTTTCAGAAGATAGAAAATATAACTGAAAATGTTCTACTGTCTTCCTTTTGACCTTTTGGTTTATGTTGTAGATATCATTTCCCTTGTAAGTTAGTCCATATGTTGTCCCCATATCTTTCATTTTTGTCGTTGGCACTTAATCTGTTGAAATTTTAATTTTCTTATGACAATTTGTTGTCATGTTTAGTTAGGTATTAGCAAATGCTGTTTATTTTTACATAATATGAATTGTTTATTTATGTTTATTCCTGGGTTGGTAATTCTGATGTATTATGGACTCCATATGTTTTATATATTATTTTGCGTGTTTTGCTTGGTTTAATCATGAATAGTATGAACTGAATCATTACAGCCGCCACTATATAGAATGCTTAGTGATCGTTGTTGTAGTTTATATTTCTGTTGAGCCATGTGATTCTTTGCTTCCATACTGTTCTTTCTGGCTTCTGAAGCAAATCAGAACATTCTCTTGCTTTTTGCTTTCTTTGCTGTTCAGTTCTGCTAGATATATTAGTTTTTTCTTATACCTAACATTTATTTTTTGCTCATTTTTATATTCATGGGGTACTTGAAGTTGAAGTTTGTAAATCTTGATCTCCAGAGTTAATTTTTGTTAAGTTCAGTTGGTCAAACAAGTATTTGTTCATGAGACATAATAATATCATTACTCTGTCCTACTTTTTAAGTGACCCATCCCATGTTTTGCTGTTCTAATTTGGTTAATCTGTGAGATTAATTGAGAACAGAAGGTCTTTTCTTATGTTATATTTTCTCTTTGCATCTCTTTCTTCTCCTCTTCTTTTGGCATGGATGCCAAAGATCAAACCTTCTCACTTCCATGTTTGCAGGGGTGGTCCATGGAAGCAAATTTGTTTGTCTCCCATAGAGGAGGCTCTCCAATTGTGTTTTTCTGTATTTTTTTTTCTTAAAATTCATATTCTCAGGTGTTATCATTTTGTAATGCTATTATTTATTACCGTTGCAGTTGTTTTTTCCCACTTGGTGGCTTTTTCTAGTGACTGTTGGCTTTTAGCATGTCCTTTGACGCCTATATTAATTTCTCCTCGAGTTAGATTACAGAATTGCGTACTTGTACCTATTTCACATATATTTTCTTCATGACATTGTAGTATAATTTTATACTTTGTACCTGTTTCATGCTGATTAGCTTGTGTTTGAAGGCTTGCTTGTCGGAGATGTCTAATTTACTCTTTTTTTATTTTTGATGATAAAAAATACATATTTAACTTTGAAAATGAAACAAACCATCAGTGCAGGATCAAGTTCATTATGAATTAAGTCAAATTTGCCAATCAAACATAGTAGGTTGGTTATAGTCAAATTCCTAGGTGTTGAATCCAATTTTATTGCACAACTCTATCTTGAATTTGTTTTACCTTCGGGAGCCTTGCCCATCTAGGTCAATCTTTGCATCAGATTGAGATGCTCATTCCAGAATGAGATATCAACATCAACCAGATCCAAGGCCCATTTATGCAGAAGCAACCCAGTCGGCACAGTTTTAAGGATTATAATTAATCCTATCTTAGTGTGATTAGGATCATTAGTGTTACCTGGATCCTACATGTTGATCACACATTGATGACCCGGACTGGCCTTTGGTGGTTTTTGCTTCAGCAGAGTGTGAATGTATAATCTATTACCAGTTGAATGCCTGCAAGTTTCCTTGGCTAAGAATGCTGTTAACTTGGAGAATTTCTAACAACCTAAGGGCATGTTTTCCACTAACATTCTTCTTTCTTCATATGCAAAGATAAAAATTTTCAGAAACTTGAAAATGATGTAGAAATCATGTTTTTTTTTTGTGCATTTTTTGTTTTCTTGGATGCTAGGCTGCCTTGTTGCCTCAGATTTCTGAAGTTTTTACACAGTAAAAACTTTTATCTCCAATGCAAGAACTAACTTCATTTCATTGTTGTGTGACTTGCAAGAGCAGCGGAAGATTACTTCAAAGCTTAGCAGATGCAACCAACACTGGGGGTTTCCTTTCACTGGAACAGATTATCTACGACGTAATTGGCTTCTGCATTGCAGCAGCTGCTACTGCAGCTATTACTATCTATGCCAAGAGAACTCTTCAAACCCTTCAAGTCGAGGATGAGCTTAGTTAGTCCGAACAGATTCAAACCCATTACTTGGAGCATGTAAAGTTTAATTTTACATCGGTGGAGCTTCCTTGCTGATTTTCCACTCTTCGCCCTTGCTGAATTGCACTTTTTTTTTTTTTCCCTTGCTGATTTACTACAGGAAATGAGCTCATTGTACGATCTGTATGATCTTCGTGAGACTACTACTCAGCAAATACTGTAAAACGTAACAAATAGGAGATGATTATTACATGTATGAACATCATTGATGCAGGATTTGTGAAACTACAGGATTTCAAACTTTGTATTATCTTTCATGTAACTTGTTTCAAATTCATTGTTGATAGATAAGATTGCAATATTCTTGGGGCAATTTATGCCTTTTAGTTCTCTTATTGTTTCTGCAGCCACAAGTTGGACGTTTCATTGGTCGTACTGTTGACATGTAAATCTCACGAAGGTTTAGCATAATAAATTTTAGCTTACAGGCGATAAATCTTGAAGGTTTAGGATCAGCCCCTGTTTTTTTATGACCAAAGGTGCAAATGTTGGACCAAACTGGCAATTGCCTTCCTGACTTGTATGCTTCTTAAACTCGAGTGTGAATTAGGTGCAATGTTACATGATCGTTGTCTCTGGTTTGCTTCCAGGCTATATTCATCGTCATTATATCATCATTAAGGTACAAGATCTGATACATGGCTTAGTGTCATGACTTGTTCTAATTCAATGGGTCTTTTTCTTGATCACAATTATGTGCTTCTGTTCCCTCACCCCCAGAAAAGAAAAGAAAAAAACATAATAGTATAAACATTCAGAAACATGACCTCAACATCAATCTCTTCCCTATCATGCATGGTACTATTATTACTACTACTAGTTTCACTTCCCTTCTGAATCCTTATCTCCGGAGTTTCCCTTTCTGATGGAGGAGACGAGGGATAGCGGGGACTGCTTCGCCCAGCGTTTGATGTCGTAGCCTTTCCTGTCGGCCTTCTTCTCCTTGCCGTGCGCCTTCGCTCCACCGTTCCTGCTCTTGGTGATGGCAATGGCGAGGTCGTTGGGGAACAAGGAGCGCCAGACGAATGCGTGGAGGAGCGTCGACACGAACAGCACAGACACCATGGTGGAGGACATGAGTGAGAGGCTCAGCGCCAGGCCCTTGCTGACGAAACAGGGAGCCGCTTCCGCGTACTTGATGGTGGCGAGCGAAGCCGTCGTCATCGGAAACGTGTACGACCACCACGCCACCGAGAACCTTGAGAACAGACACCACGGAATCATGGCTTAGAATCGGTCAATTTGAGCAAGATGTGAGCTTTCGAGTGAAGGTCTCGAGATGTTTCCTTACTTGAATCCTCTGAAGAAATTGATGCGGACGACGAGAGAGCAATACAGGAAGAGGGCGATGAAGTAGAATGTCGTCGACACGGCGTCGAACTCCCCGTAGACGGCAGTCCACGCGATGCTCGCAGCCGACGGCGTCGCGATGAACATGGAGTACACGGGGTGCAGCTCCTTGGGTAGAGCCTCGTTGGTGGGCAGCCTCTGGTACAGGGTCACGAACACACAGACGTAGTGCCCCAGGCCGACTGCCCACAGGAACTTACCGGCCTCCCCCCACCCCACCTTGGCAGCTAGAATTGCCCCGACGAAGTTTCCGACCACGGAGAGGTGGGACGACGGGTTGGCCACCTTGCACAGCCGGCGCTTCCCCCCGGACAGCCACTGACCGTAGATCTTGAGCTCCAGGACGAAGACGGGCGCGATGAAGGCGCACCATATGGCCGGGTGGAGATGCTTTGGCGCCCACCTCGGCGGAGTCCCGATGGCCAGGAACATGCAGGCGATCCAGGGCGCAAAGAAGAAGTTCACCCGTACCGGGTGGAAGTACTCGCGGCGGATGGCCTCGAAGTAGAAGATGCACTTGAGGGTGTAAGTGACGGAGACGGAGACGAGGATGGCGAGCGCGAGGAGCCACAAGGCCATGTTGATGACGGGAGAAACGTGGAGGAACGCCATGGCCGGGTTCGACGCCAGGGCTCCCCACAGGATGGCCTGGCTCCCGAGGCCGAGGCAGATACCGAAGCACCCTATCGGGAATCGGAGGAGGAACGGCCACACTTCGTCCTTGGGCAGGAGGATGTCCTCGGAATCCTGCACCACATGGCATCGCTCTATAATACCTTTGCACCAGTAACTACAGAGACACGATGATCGATGGCATTTAGGGGTGGATGTTGCTTACCCTGACTTGGTCCAGCTCTGGCCCTCGAAGAGCCGCGAAGTATCTCCCTGCCGGGACGCTCTTGTTGACCCTGTCGTCTGCTCCGGTTGATCCGGCAACGCCCTCACCGTGGTTCGGATCGGGCTCGTTCTCCTTTCTCATTGGCATCAAGGAATTCTGCCTCGCCCCCAGCGTCGACTTCGTCCGGAATATGCTGAAATCTCCTTTCCTATGGCCGGCGTCCCCGCCGGCAACACTAAGACCGCCTAAGCTCTTCCCGTTCCGCAGCAAAACCCGTTGCTCCTCTTTGGTGTTGCCGCTACTTCCACCCTTGGCGTTCTTCTTCTCCATGTCCAACACCGCCATGCCGCTCTCCAGGGAAATCTGCCGGCTAAACGTCGGCATCTGAGGTTGTGTCCTCCCGACGTCCCCTCCCCCGCCGCCACTTCCTCTTCGAAACTTGACGGCCGTATTGGAAGACTGGCGATCTCTGGGCCTGTTAACGTTATCGTTGCCGTCACTCAGCACCGGATGGATGTCGACGAAGTGGTGCTCGGTGGAAGAAGAAGAAGGGCCAGAGGTCATTCTTGTTGGAAGGGGTGAGGAAGCTGGGGAAGGTCCATCAGACTCTGGTGCAAGTATATATAGACATTTTAGGTATGTATGCGAACAGGGGATCCCTTTTACGTGTGCATGCATTTAGAGCCACGAAGTGAAGTAACGTGATGATGTTATGAGGTCGGGGGGTGGTTGGCTGATCAGAAGAGTTGATGGATGGTGGCCATAGCTTTTCAAGGAAGAAAGGAAAGGGGAAGGGAGCTGCAGCAGAACAACATGTCACGGGCTGCTTCGGCGGTGGGGGGTAGAGGAGGTGAGCGATCTCGGTGTGGCAAAGCACACGGGAAGACTGAGAAAAAGAAAGATCCAAAATTGGAGGAGACGAGGCGAGGACACAATGGCGAGCCTTCACGAGCTCGCTTGACTTGCGCGCACTCGATTTCTCAGTCACGCGTGCTTCCGCAACTAAGATGTTAACTCATTTATTAATCTCTTACATATGCATAATATTGGATTCTGATAGGGAAAATAATGATGTAGGCTCTACATTACTTACCCAATCCTGGGTTGGATTTTCTGCATAACTTCAGGAAAAAGAAAGAGAATAGTTAATCTTAGTTATTGTCTTTTGTTTTTCCTCTATGATCTTTTAGAATTTACAACTTGAAATCTTTTATCTTTTTTCTTAGATTTATAATTTGATTTTTTTTTTCTTTGGTATTCATCTTTGATGATCTGACGAAGACTTTATATTTATAGTATCGAACCCCTTTGAATATAGAAACTTTATTTTTTTTTTTTTCTCTTAGCATTCTTCATGTCATTAAAAAGTTCTATCATCTCTGTGTGTACTTTCATTGTTGTTCATAGAGTTTAAGATCTCATCCTTTTCTTGTAGATATATTTTATCAATTGTAGTTTCTAAATTATCATAACTTGTACCATCTGAGATAGTTTTAATAGATCCACACAAATTTAGATGATCATAATTTTTATGTTATAATGTTGATTCATTAGCAGGAGTAGCAAAATCTAAAAATAACAAATGAAACACTTTATTTGTTATCATCCTTGTAGTTACTATCAATTTTTTAATTTTCTTATCATAAATCAAATAATTTTAACATAAAAAAAATAACATAATATCTTTTCTCATTAGTTGTCTTATGCTAATGAGATTTTGTTTTAAATTAGGAATAAATGACATGTCATCAACAACTTTTTTACTAAATTTAGTATTCACAATAATCGTTCTTTTTCATTTCACCTGAATCTGACTGAATTATCATGCATCTGAAATAAACTTTTATCCTCTGTCATATGATTATTGTATCTACTATCAGAAAACCAAAAAGATATAGAATAATTTTCATAATGCTATAAAAAAATATTTTTTTCATCTCTTTTGTCATCATTATTTTTCTCATGATAGTTTGTTTTATTTTTGTTCCAACAATCTTTTTCAAGATGACCATATTTCTTATGATAAGAACATAGAGGAACATTTAGATTTTTTATTTTTGTACCAGTAATTTTTAATATGCCTTATATTTTTGCAACAAAAATATTATTGAGTTTCTTTGTTAACTTCATTTAATCGGCCTCCTCCTATGCTATTTTGACCTCTCCCTTGAAAACTGGTTTCTAAATTTTTTTTTTGTTCCTTTTTATGATATATCTTCATTTGAAGAGTATGTTCTGAAGATATGTTCACTTTTTTATTAATAAACTAAAAGAGATCTCATTAATTCAACAATAGATAATGTACTTGTATCCTTAGCTTCTACTATACCATTCGAGATCATATCAAATTTTGGAGTTCGAACTTTTAAAAACTTTTTCTACTACAGTTTAATCTTTTAGATTTTCTCCATAGGATCTCATTTGATTCGCAATAGATGAAACTTTTAAGAAAAAATTAATGATAGATTCATAATCTTTTATCATAAGAGTTTCGAATCCATGTCGACGAATTTGAAGTTTTGAAAGTTTTACATTTTCTGTGCCTCAAAACACACTTTTTAATATCTTCCAAGCTTTTGTGGATGTTGATGTCATCATTATTTTGAGAAATAGAGAATCATTTATTGCTTGTTGTAGCATATAAAGGGTTACTGCATCTTTCTATATATTTTTTTTCATTTGATTTTTTTGATCTTTTGTAATACTAGGATCCTGCAGATCATACTAAACAAAACCATCTTCTACTAAATTTCATAATTCATGTAAAATAAATAAAGTTTTTATCTTAACAACCCAAAATTGATAGTTATCACCTTTGAAGATAGAAAGAAGATGATTAAGAACACTTACACTTCGGGTAAAGGGGAAGAGAATAGTAGAAAATATCAATCTGTAGTCTACAGTCTACAGTCGTAGTGCCTTGAAATGATTAAAGAGCACCTATTTATATTGATTAAAAGATAAAATATAGATTTTTTAAAATATTAAAAAATCTATTACATCTTAATAAATCTCACCCTTATCTAAACTAATATCATCGTAATCTAAACTAGATTTAGATTTAAATCTTTATATAATCCTAACTACTTAAATTAATCTTAACTACTTGAATTATTTTCAACAATGATCACTGATAGGAACATGATCCTCTAACCCCTATCCGCCTCGATCATTAGGAAGGTCGCATGAGTTAGTAACTAGGAACATTAATACCTGACAACGAGACTCATTCTCCTTATTTTTCCTCTCGTTTAGTCACCAGTCACCAGCGACCCATCATTCTCGTCATCCTTATTTCAGGAGGGCTCACATGCTTGGTCGCATGGAGTATTAATTCCAAGTGATAGTTTAGTTCTCCTCTTCAAATGCCTAACATCGAGGATCACTCCCTACTTATTCCAAACAGGCTCCAACCTTGACAAATAATACTCTCACAGTCATCATCACCTGATGCAACTCTCAAAAAGATGTATTCACTAGCCATCGACATAAATGAGCCCTAGTTGATGTGAGAGACTCCTTAATGAGTTATCGACCATCCTCTGTTAGTCACTTAGGTATATAAGTTAGCCTCAAAAACTAGAGGGACAGATAGACTATTATAATCACCACTCTACTAACTTTACCATCGGATAGATCGAGTTGGGAACACCTCCATGATGCTGACTGCTTGTGTAGTAACTTCAACGAAGCTTAGGTGCACCTCGGGGCGATATTGAATATGCTCCAAGTGAATAAGAAGCATCTAGAGACCATGTAAATTAGATTCTCTTCTTACTCCTGCCTACTCATGTGATCCTTCAAAGGCCTTATAGATATTTTTGTGTCTTCGAGATTGAATCAAGCTATGACGATCCCCTCGATCAGCATCCATGTCCTAATAGATTGATAGAATGATCATAATGGAATCACCTATTTCATTTGACACTCACACATCCTCTTTCAATAAGGAAAATGAAATAAGGTTGATTGGCTACATATATAAATCTTTCAAGAGTGAGAGCTGCTACTTATTTTTGCTATAATAAATTAGGGCGAGTAAACTTAAGGTGAAGAGCAAGTATATATTTGCATCTTAATTAAGTGTCACTATTATAAGCATGTTCTATACCACGTGTATTCAACATGTGTTTCATTTGTCATCAATTATTACCATCTTAATTGAGTTTCACTATTATAAGCATGTTCACTACCAAGTGTAATCAACATATGTTTCATTTGTCATCAACTATTAAAGATTTTGAAGAATGTTTAAAAATAATCCTTGAATAACATCCTTTTTACCATCAACTACCCCTTTTTACTATCAATTATTTGTCATCAATTATTACCAGGTTTCCATTTTTCCCCATAAAGTACCCCTTTTTATTTTATTTTTGTAGAACATCCTTAATTTTTAAAGAAACTAGATTACCCCTAGCGTTTGCCCTATAGACCATCGTGATCACTTTCACCCCTTATTTGTTGTTGTTGTTATCGTCGTCGTCAAGTCCTCTCCCTCATCCACCACTATAGTAGCACTCTCGCCTATCACATCCACCCTTATCCTTGCCCTCGTTCACCAATGATAAGGCACCACTAAAGCCTCGTCGCAAAGCCCTCACTCTCGTCCTTCGACCACAACCTTTGTCGCTATTGTCATTTCTCTTCTCGGCTCTGTCTTAGATGCATTCTATCACACCATCTTTAAGGAGTGAATCCTCAATCCTCTCAAGTTTCCTATCATGATTGTCTCCTTTTTTTTTTTTTGTCACTAAGATTTGTGATCACAAACCACGATGGCTTACGATCGACTAAATGGAAGATAAGAAAGCCTCATAGAAATGAGGTACTAAGATAATAGTGCAGCCTCACGATAAGACGAAATCAATCACCAAGAGCACAAAGGGTATGAGTAATTTTATTTTTTAAAAAATAAAAGATAATTTACGATAATAAAACAGAAATGAACTCTATAAAAACTTCATTGGTAAACTTATTTGCAAAAATGGTACCACTTTTATCTATTTATTTATCTAAGATAGACTGACGCGACATATCAAGAAGTCCCCTCAACTTTCTTTTCCCTCGATCAAATCCGTGGAAAAAATCATACTTCTTCTCGATGGTATCTTGACCACTTGCTACTATCATGCCTTCCGTATAATTAATTGTACATTTTTCTATGAAACATTCCTCGCGGATTTAACACATCGTTGTCATCACAAACCTCTTTCCGGATGGTTAAAACAATATTACGGAATCGCTAAGTCTCCTTTTAATCTGTGCACATTAGTTTAAGACCGTACTCGTATATTGGAGCCTCAAAAGGTGGGCTTCCATTTTGCTAAGGTTTCCCAGAAGGCATCTTCCATTTCAAACGGTGAAGCGTGCAGCGTTAACGACAACAGTGCTCGTGTACATATTGCACCCCCACATGAGGTCGTCGTATACCGAAGCTGTCAGTACAGAACAATTACATATACAAAATAAGGCTGCAGCACCGCCCTGACATGTCAGAGCTGGGAAGAATTGATTCACCATGGCAGGCCATTCCACTGAGCTGTCTCTCACTCCCTTCGACCACGAGAACGGTGACGAAGCTACCGCCCACCCACTTTACCTAGAGAGACGAGAAAGAATGACATGGTGGTGGGTTCTAATGAGCTATGGTCCATGGGACCCTGGGTTTCTATATCTGCTGTCGCTGCGCACCAGCGTGTCCGCCTGCGGCGTCTTCTCCGACAGCCAAATCTAACCGAGAGATCAGACAAGAAGCCACAGATTGCAGAAATTAAAGAGAGCAGAAGGTCTTGAAGAAAAGCCTCAAGAGGTCGCGGTTTTACAAGCAGTGCCATTGTGGAGAATGCCGAGCTCCGGCGGAGACACAGGGCCGCTGCCGCCCGTGGTGGGCAGCAGCTGGCGTCCGTTAGCTGGGATCGAGATGGATAGTCGGGTGCTGCTGCCGTTACTGTCGTGCTGTGGCGTGGGAGCGACGGTGGAGGTCATGTCTCCGCCACCGGCAGCTCCTGCTTCCACGGGCTTTCTTGAACGGTTGCGGCCGCGGTGCATGTGGCGCTCGCAGTATTTCTGGTCGGGGACGACGTCTCTGGAGCACCGCCACTTCTTGCCGTCGGTCCTCCGGCACCGCCCCGGCTCCGGCTCCATGCTGTTGCGGTAGTCCAAGCACAAGCTACCGTAGCCCGTCACTGCCTCGAGCCATCACAGCAACTTGGTTACGTAATCCATATCCCAAAGGGAAGACAACATAAGCAAATAAATGGACGTAAGCAAGGTTGAAGAGCATAGATCATGATGGAGGGAGCGGGGCGGTGTACTACAGGAAGGATAGACATAGGCGCCGAAGGAAGAGGCGGCGACGCTCTTCCAGATGGGGAGGACGAGGTGGACGGGGACGGGTAGGCCAGCAGCCATGTATTTGTAGATAAGGGCCTGATGCTCCAGCTCTTGCAGCTGCATGAAGGTGAAGACCGGTTTGGCAGCTCCTGGCCCTCTCCCCAGCCCAAGTCCCAAACCTAGCATCAGTGACGACGACGGCGCCGCCATAGTCACTAAAGCAATCACCATCACCACCATCTCAGAGCTAAATCGTACAGAAAGAAAAGGAGAAGAAGAAGAAGACTAAAGCGGTAACCTTCATCTGATGAAACGCGGGCAACCTTGTGAGGCGGTAACAATAAGCCCTCTTGTCGTAGCGGCTGTGTCTGCTGTGACTCTTCCTCTTCCTCGTGTTCCGGCGGCGGCGAGTTGTGTTCATGCGGCATTCCGGACTCAGCAGTGGAAGCAGAGCAGCAGTGTGGACATGGAAGAAGAGGGAAGCAACCCGGGGCCTAAGAACACGAAGCAAGCACGCACCACACGATCCGAAGAAGATGAGCGGGTTAGTGTCTCTGACCCAACAAGCTTCGCTTGCTTCTCCTCGCCCACATCAACAATCATAAGATTGGTCGGTTCGCCATCTTGCAATTTCGCGAGGAATAAAAAGAACGGCGGGTTAGCCCTGCGACGCAAGAAGTCAAAAGTACCCCTCCCTCGTACAAGGAACCCAAAGCCACCGCCATAACGGATGAAACTGACGGCGGAACGTTATTGCGACGGCTGGGACCACCGTCATTGGCCGACGGAATTAACGTTAGACGTCCGACGGTCGTCTGACATGTGTCAGTCTTCCGCAGAAAGAGACATGACACTGTCGCCGGTCTGCCTTACAACGCGTTCGCTCTACAAAACCACGCGTCGGTAACCGGTATGACGGGCTGGGTCCTGAAGAACCCGAATCCGAATCCGATATTGAGGTGACGCTTTTCCCATAAAATATGAGTTCTTTACAAAAACATATTTTAGTTCAGAAAACATTTTATCGAACATGATATTAACTTAGCTTTTAGATAGTAGCAGAGCAGTGCATTGCAGTATGCTACCACTATGTTCCCCTTCTCACCCGACGGTCCATGGTTCTCTTGTCAGGTCTATCATGGCGAGCAACCATATACACGACATGCCATTCACCACAGAGCCTCCTTGCCATCCTCGTGATTTTGTATCGTGGGCGGGAGTCGGCACGGTTCGGCCCGCGTGTGTAGGATTATCCGAGTTAGGCTGAGAGACTTGGGGTAGCTAGATCGAGATTTCGGACTTCCCCACGGGTCCAATTCCAATCCTTAGTCGGGTCCTACAAGAAGACTCTCGTCCGAGGTGGTGTGTGCCTAATGTGGCCCCTCTGATGATTAAGTTAGTTCTCTGGGTGTGAAAATTAGAAGTCGAGATGCTTAGAAAGTCGCGAGAGTTTCAAAGATAATTTCTCGGTAAAAGGAGTCCCCCTTGAGCTACAGTGAGAGTATTTATACCTGTGGGACAAAGGGAGGTCGTACCTAGGTATTTAATAAACGCGGTGCATTCGGTTGATCGTGGGTATGACTCTGTGTAGGTCGATGTCTTTGTTAGTTCTCGATGTCTTGTTCGACAAGATTGTTGGTTATCACTATAACCCATTTAGCATGAGATGTTGTGTGATGGGTCGCCTATGCTTCATGAGGTGGTTACCGACGTGGCCCAAGAGCCCTGAAGTATCGACGTGATTATCAGGTTGATATAACCAGGCTAACAGGTTGAACCAACGTGATTCTCGGACTGACGTAGTCGGGTGAGATCGATGGGTCTAATGTTTACCCTATCAATTACTATATCCATAATAAATATAATATTATCATGTAATATAGGCTAAATTGATTGGTTAGATGTAATTTGTTTTGGGGAAGTATAATTAGGTTATATCATGTAGTCTATACTAGTTAGTAAACCGTAACAGCCGTCATACATGAGTAACGAGACGGTCGTTATTGATTATAACGACCATTATCGAATAAGGAGACGTGATGGCGGCTGCACAACGTGGCGAAAGAAATCAGTCTCACACTGTGGACAGCTGTACACGTGGGCGCCATGTTGGACAGCGTTGATGGAACTTTTCTAACGAGTCAACGGTTAGACTGCGGTTTGACCGTTCGTTTTGCAACGCTCGGAACGGGTTCAGTCCACTTCTTAATTACTTGCAGACTTCTTCCGAGACTGAGACACTTCAGAAACCGTTCTACATTTGTCTTTAGTCAGCAGTGGCTCCCTACAAATGCAAGCACTGTTACAGGACCTTGGATACCAGAGCTGAAACCCCTTCTTCCCCTGTTGCTTTCGAGTGCCTTGTTTTCCTCAATGGAGAATCTTAGCACAGGGGTTCTCTGTTTCCTTGCTCTCCTCCTTTTGTCCAGTCTTTCTCCAGCGATGGCTGCTTCCCCTGATGCTTCTCCAATTGACCGGGAAATCAAAGATGCCGATGGTTCAAAGCTGCGGACATACATAATTCGGATGCGGCTTCCCGAGAACGCTTCCTTCGCCAGCACCCAAGCCTTGGAGAATTGGTACCGGTCGCAGCTGCCGCCGATCGCTGCGAACTCCAGTGTGGCGCGCTTTGTCTACGCATACAGCGACGCCATCACTGGGTTTGCCGCCAGGCTAACAGAAGAGGAACTCGGGTACATAGAGCAGAGGGAAGGGTTCCTGGCGTCGTATCAGGACGTCAAGTTGCCTCTCCTGACGACCCACACCCCTGAGATGCTCGGCCTGCAACCCGGCCAAGGCCTCTGGAGCAACTCCAACATGGGCAAGGGTGTTATCATCGGGGTGTTGGATACCGGGTTAGCGATCGGGCATCCATCATTCGGCGACGATGGAATGGAACCGCCACCATCGAGATGGAAGGGGAATTGTCGCCACAATGGGATCGGATGCAACAACAAGGTGATTGGAGTAAGAAGATTCACAAGCAGCGTCGGTGGCTGGTCACCTGAAGGCGCTGCAGATGACGAAGTAGGGCACGGAACCCACACTTCGAGCACAGCGGTGGGGAACTTCGTGAAAAACGCCAACGTGCTCGGAAGTGGCAACGGCACCGCCGCTGGCGTGGCGCCGCGTGCTCACTTATCCATCTACAAGGTATGCAGCTCCGACGGCTGCATAGCGTCCGATGTCCTCGCCGGGATGGATGCAGCGATCAAGGATGGCGTGGACGTGCTGTCTTTGTCGCTCGGAGGAGGGCCTCGTGGTCTGTACGGTGACGTGATCGCGATTGGGGCATTTAGTGCGATCGAGAAAGGGATCTTCGTCAGCTGTGCGGGGGGTAACTCCGGCCCGTCACCTTCAACGCTCTCCAATGAGGCTCCTTGGATCCTAACGGTTGGCGCCGCCACCATTGATCGGAACATAAGGGCGACCGTCAAGCTCGGGAACGGTCTCGAGTTCGACGGTGAAACAGCCTTTCAACCGGCCAACTTCTCGTCCACCATGCTGCCTCTGGTGATGCCAAGTAGTTTACAAGAATATCGCAATTGCCTGGTTGGCGTGGTCATGCCCGAGGTGAAGGGGAAGATGGTGGTGTGTCGGCGTGCGCCGGGTTCTCGGATCCAACTTGGTGAGACAGTGAAGACCAATGGCGGCGCGGCCATGTTGATCATCAACGGAGAACTTGATGGTTACACCACATTGGCCGAAGCCCATCTCCTCCCGGCATCGCATCTTAATTACGTCAACGGGTCGAGCATCGAGAAGTACGTAAACGCCTCCAACCAGCCGGTGGCCTCCATCGCTTTCAAGGGCACAGTACTGGGGGTTTCTCCATCTCCTACAATAAGTTTCTTCTCATCTCGAGGGCCCAACTCTATAAGCCCCGGCATTCTGAAGCCCGACGTGGTCGGACCAGGCGTCAACATTCTCGCGGCATGGCCCTTCGAGGTAGGCCCTTCCCCGACTGACTCGGGCACCGTGTTCTTCAACATGATTTCCGGGACTTCCATGTCGACACCTCATCTTAGCGGGACTGCGGCTCTTATAAAGTCCGTACATCCAGACTGGTCGCCGGCGGCGATCAAATCGGCAATCATGACGACTTCGGATATCGTGGCCAACGACGGGAAGCCGATAACCGATGAGCAGCACCAACCTGCGACATTCTTCGCGACGGGAACCGGACATGTCAACCCAACAAAAGCGGCTGACCCCGGCCTTATTTATGACCTCGACGTCGACGATTACATCGACTACCTCTGTGGGTTGGGGTACTCGGATGCGCAAGTGGAGATCGTCACGCACCGCAGAGTCACCTGCGACACGGTCAAGAAGATGGAGGACGTGGAGCTGAACTACCCGGCGATAGTGATAACAGCAGCTGCGAGCTTCGACAACATAACAGTGAATCGGACGGTGACATATATTTACTCGGGGAAGACCGTATTCAAGCTCAAGGTGGATAAGCTCAGTGGAGTATCAGCGAAGGTCTCACCAGAGACGCTGGAGTTCTCACATGAGAACGAGAAGAAAACCTACAGTGTGAGCTTGAGTTGGCAAAGCAGCACAGTGAATGATGCACAAGGAAACTTGTGGTGGGTTTCCGACATGCATTCTGTGAGGATTCCGATCGTCATAAGAGCATGACTGTAACTCCGCCAAGGATCCTAATAAACATAATCTAGTAAGTATGGGACTCGAATTCGACCATCCAATCTTGGACTCAAATTGGCGAGTCAAAAGTCAAAATTCAATCTGGGTTCGTTTACCGAACTTTGAAACTCGATTCACCGGCCATATAGTTCGTCCTTTGATCTTTCTACCATCATCGGACACAAGAAACGGAAACAGATTACAGAACGAAAAAGAAACCATTCCATCTTCAATCTATATATTCATTTCTACTGAATTGACGGTATGATGTGCAAAATCCTATAGTCGTGTGAAAGAGAAGAGAAGAGAAGAGCAGAGCAGAGCAGAGCAGGGTTCTCTATGTACCCATCTATCTGGGCTTGGAGGGGAGGAGCTTGATGACGAGGCCCGGGAAGACGTCGTCGGGGTCGTGGATGTGCGGGTTGCGCTCGACGATGAAGGGATCTCCGCACTTGTCGCTGATGGTGTGGAGCGTCTCCCCCTCCCCCACCACGTAAATCTCGTCGCACGGCCGCTCCACCAACCTCCCGCCACGCACCGGCGCCCCCCCGACCGGCTCGCCCGACGCCGGTCCCTCCCGCAGCGAGCAGAGCAACACGAGCGCCACGACGGCAAGCGCCAGCAACCACGCGGCGGCGTCGGCGATCCAGACGGCGGTGGCAAGGTACCTCCTGGCGAGCGCGGCCATTTGAGGCAGCAGATAGGGCGAGCAGGCAGGGGTGCGGATGAGAGACGCGGTGGGGACTCACTTGGGCGGTTTCGTGGGCGGTGGGCGGGTAGTTTTGGAGGCTACGGTTATCTGGAAGTATGCCGACAGTCCACGTATGGGGTCATGGGACGTTACGCTCACGGTTGTGGACCACCTGATGATATGTGGGCCATTAATCTCCTTCGAAACCTAATATTCTTTTAATTCTTTTTACTTAAAAATCTAAAAAAAAGGAACTCATGTAATCAAAACATTAATAATAATAAATATATACGTGCAGCGTATGAACGCTTGACAATTAATTATACGTGTCGAAAAAGAAAATATATCCATTCTACCCCTCACCTTCATCCTGAGCGCTCGCTCGCTTGCTTGGTTTGATCAACGCGGTTCACTGATATCAAAGCAGAGGGAGTTTGGCGAGAGACGTCGACATCCATCCATTTCCATCTCCGGCGAGCTGCGTATTTTGATCATATTATATAGCACACCAGAATGTACACTACATAAAAACGTGGGTAACAGTAGAATCATACGCAACATGTTCTTCGACAGTGTGGTGCTGCTATCATCACATCTGGCAGTTGGCACGTCGTAATCTCAGTTGATGCCGATGCATCATTGATCGTTAGGCATATGTTTTGAGTCATTGGATTTGGCACACTGAGTGAAGCCCTAACTAAAACCTTGTCAGGCCATCGTGACGTGGGAGCCGCCGAGGGTTGAACTCCGTGGCAACGACAAGCCACCGCACCCCTCCGTCGTTTCGCATTCATTTAGCACGCGTTTTGATGTCGTCGACGGCTCTTGATTCAAATCTTTAAAGCTCTTAAACAAAAAAGATAGATAGCAGCATAATATATGAAGGATTGTATTTGATGACATAAGGTCTAATCCGAGGGATTTAACTTAGATACCTCGAGACAAAAATAACTCATCTAATCATCGCCTGAATAATTAGATTAAGATTTACTTGTTTAGAATAATATGATTTGATTGTTGTTTTTTGAGATATAACAATTAGAGGGAAGGGAAGGCCAAAACGTTGCATGAAATGAGACAAAAGTCATCAATTATCATCATCCAATCACGTCAATATCTATAAAATGGATCCTTCTTCCATCATCATCAATCAACATCAGGATCAATCCAACAAAAAATATTTTAAAAAAATTATTCCAAAAATTCTCCTCTTGTGGCTAAGGGAGAACCAACTGCAAAAACATGTCAGAACATAACTATAAAAACATGATCCTTTTTATCTCGACCTATAATTTAATCATCGAGAAGATGGATTATGTTGGTCGGGAGTATAAGTAAATTTTTTTTATGAATGTATCGTCGTATTATTAAGTTTTTTATTTTAAGTTCTTTTTTTATTTATAAGAGGTGAAATATAAAGACCTAATTGAAATATAATGATCCAAAACATCAAAAAAAAAAAAAATGGATAAAACTTAAGACTCCTAAAAGGAGTCGAGCTAGTTAAGCATTTCACTGTCATCAGTCGACCTCTTTTCCTATCAAGTGTAATATTAAAAAAATAAATTTATAGGATTATTTCATTAAAATTATTGAGTTCATCATAATCGTATTGAATAAAGCACGACAAATCGACACAAATAAATGAATTATTTAGAAACGGAAACCAATGGTATCTTAAACGTATGCAAGATCATCAATCTTTCATTGGGATCAGCATGGTACCTTTCATTTGAGCCTTGGTAGTTTTAGAATCATCAAGTCGCCAATTTAATGTTCTTTATTGCCCCCACCTTATTATAACTCGTAGGTTTAATGGTGGAAACGACAGGAAAGCTAAAGGAAGAAGAAATCATCGACATGATAGAGTCATACGACCTGCAAACTTGTTTCCATTCATCCAAAGCCGGCTGGGTATAGGCGGAGTACGACACATGAACTACTACCACCGCCACCTCATCCACACCTTGACACGTATGGAATGACAAGAGGGCAAGCAACCTAATGCTGAGAAGTCAATATTGAGACGCATGCGCTCATGATCATCTAAATGTGTTCATTCATTACAAGACTTAGCCATCTCGTTACTATTTGGGATGATGCATGGATTTCTCTAAATTATTTGGATTAGGTTCGGATGTTTTTGACCAGACTTGGATAGACAAATAGATACATTGATCGGATTTGAATTTATTTGCTCGTTCAAGTGAACACGTAGCATTTCGTAGAGAATAGTTTTGTGAAGGATGAGTGTTAGTTCTTCCTAGCATTTGCTAGAGAATCGTTTTGTGGAGGATGAGTGTTAGTACTTACACATGAAAAGTTTAAAATAAATTATAGTCTTTTTATCACAAATTTAGTATTGGATGTAAAATTATCTATCATTATTCGATCATAGATGCTTATGTATTGATACGATGATTTATGTTATTGTCAATAGCTTTCAATTGACGGGAGCGTTAAGATGAGTGGACATCTTCTATGTTGGTGTTGAGTCAACGTTATTGTGGGATTGGTATTGTAACTGACATGATGGATCTCTCAATGAGGCTTGATGTGTTATCATGTTGTCTATAGGTTAATCTTCTACCCAACGAGATATCTTGATGGTTATTTTATTATTTATATAAGTAAAAATTCGAGTTAATTCACTTTGATCTAAATATCATCTTTTTTTTTTTCTAACAATTATTATAGTAATTTCACATGCAAACCACATGGTTGAGTACTAATTGCACATCATCCAAGGAACATAATAAGTAGTACTTCTATTTATAAGAATCTTATCGAATAAATATGTAATCCCCTCTTGTTTTTACTCTAAAAACAAAAAGTAAATATTTATGTAGTTTGGCTGAAGAAATTTGTGGCCGAATGCAGTAATATGCAAATAATAATGCAATAATATTCTAAAATTAGTAAAAAAAACTATGTTTTTTCCTTGATCGTGAAATTCAACACTAACTTATCATCCAAAAATAAAAAAAAAAAATTGTCTATTACTAGTGAAAATTATATCGTATCTCAACCTCCTAATATTATTTTATAAAATTTCATTCTATTTCTGTTATTTCTTTTCAATTATTTTTCCTTCATATTTAATTTTGTACAAAATAAATGATAGAAGATCATCTCAAAAGATCATGATAGAAGCAATCCCAAATTTAAATAACTAATTTTATGAAAGAGGCAATCTCATGTTTGAATAACTGATTTGATTGTGAGATTTGAGTGATTGAATGAGGAAAATCTCTTTCTCAAAATTTGTACAAATACTTATCACCTGAGTGAATAAAAATAATCTCTTTCAAAATCTATTTCTCAATTCACTAATAAAGAATTAAATTTAAATTATTATTAATCCGATCCTTTTATGGAATTATGTTGATTTAATAAAATATGTAGTTCTTCTATTTCAAACTTCTTTTATATTTTTTGACAAAATATTCCCCCAATGAGAAGGTGATGCTTGCTTATAGTATGAGTTATGGGGTGGGAACCCATATTATGCAACTTACTATCTATCATCTTCAACCCTCATGTTGGATGAAGAACACTCAAGTAGTGCCATGGCGTGGATCACTGTAATCGATGTTGAGAGCTTCCAGTTGATGGCAGAGTGTTTCCCTGCCATCTTAACATTCTCATAGTGACGGTGGAATTGAGATCACCAACTTAAATCATGTCACAGGAGGATCACCACCCTCAACAAAAGGTAATCATTCATCAATAAACGATGATAATTTATTAAGATCAATTAAAATGAGTCTTGGTTCTTAAAGAAAATTAAAACTCACTCCTTTCTGCCTATTCCTCATCAATAATCTCAATAACCAAAGCAAAGAATAAAGAAATATAGCATTGACATAAATTTTAGAAAAAAAAATGCAATGCTCCACCTTTTTAGTTTGTGTTTGAGATCGATGGCGATGATAAATTGAATAGGTAATCGATCCCAAATAATTATAATTCTATTATAACCCAATAAAAAAAGATAGTTTGAGTTTTATTTTTATTGCTAGACCAACTTAAGTAGCATTGGAATAAGGCCCACAATAGCTTATTGCGGGACCTTGAAACAATTACATTCTACTTCATAGACCTTACATTAAGCTAAATTTTCGAGGAATTGGAGTGGTGAAGGCTCTAAAGCATTGATCTCTCAACCTTTTCTAGCTTTGTTTCATCCCTCATATTTCTTCTTATTTCTAAAGTATTCCATTTACCTTATGTTTGATTTAACTATGAAAACAACTCCTATTTTGATTAATACTTTTAAGTCAAAATTATATTTAATTATTGTTGGTGAACCTCAGTTCGGTCCGAGTGTACAACGAAGTCCGTGCGGGTCTTCGGGGAGTGATGCTTGGTTTTTGATGGGTCTATCGCCTAGCGTGACCCCTTCGATGGTTAGATTAGTATATGGAGTAATTGAGGGGGTATTGTGTGCTTAAAGGTTGGATTTTTATATCTTTTAGTTAGTACGTAGTCTCTTTGATAGTTGTCACTTTTTTGGTTGACTCGGTCATATGTTCCGTGAGGCGTAAGGCGTCCTGCTCATCATTGTATTGTGTGCTGATGTTGGTGCGACGTCGTCTTTCGTGATCCCGAGAAACTTATACATCTTAGGAAGTAGGAATCATCTCTTGTGATCTTGGGCAACCTCTACGACTCAGAAGCGGACGTGGCTTGGGATGCATAGCCAACGAGGCAAATCCATAAATTACCCTATCAATTATAAAATTTAAATTATTTTTATTACTGGAAAGTCTCTCGCAGTATCGTGATATATCCATTCTCGTGGGATTTAGCATACTGGTGTTTTTTTAGGGTCAGGTTTTGGATTGACTCGTATATGACATGGCTTCAAATGATAGCGGATCCAATGCTTCCACCGGTGAAGGCCCACCAGCTCAGCTTGTTTCTTCCAACAAGATCCAAGCGTGACCGATCACGATGTTAAATTTGCCGCCGGGTAATCCCTAAATCCACAGAAAAATCTAACGAGTTCGGCTATATCTACCAACAGCTAACCCCATTTAGGACACAGTAGTTTTGGACGCGGAGATACTGAGAAGAGCACATCCAGTCCGCTGCATATTAGCATTAGCTTCTCCCCCAAATTAGAAGACAAAACACGGATTATACTGTTCTAAAATTGTTTTGAACTCTTCCCAACTGTTTCCCTCCTCCATTTCAAAGGTTTACTACCCGAATTCTGCTTCTCATATATATATATATATATATATATATATATATATATATAGAGAGAGAGAGAGAGAGAGAGAGAGAGAGAGAGAGATTTCGGGTGGTCTTTTTTTATAGAGCACTCCATTTCCCAGCAAACTGATACTGGAGGAGCAGAGGCACTGAAGTGGCCATCGCTTCCGGCCAATGAGCACTCTTAGCCTACATTGTACAGGTGGTGATTACGGCATCTTCAGACGGAATGGCTCCACAGGCTCACATCCCCATCCATCTCGTCCTCCTCATTCATCGCTGGAGGCGGCGGCGGATCGATCAACAACCCTTGTGCCATGTCCAGGTATCCCTGCATTCCGAAGTTGAGCCCGTCCTCCATGAAGAACGGATCGTTGGCTGCCTCCATTGTCATCATCACGTTGTCCTCCATTTGCTCGGGGACGTTGTCGGACTCCGGCTGGGGCTGGAATGCCTCGGCCGCGCGTGCGGCCGCCTTGCGGATGTCGGCGGGGCTGGAGGACTCCGGGACGGGGAGGAGCCACGCGGAGTCGGCGAAATTGAGGCAGGCGGAGCGGCCGCGGAGGGCCATGGCGGCCACGTCGTGGGCGCGGGCGGCCATCTCGGCCGTGGGGAAGGTGCCCAGCCAGATCCTCGACTTCTTGTTGGGCTCCCGCACCTCGCACACCCACTTGTCCCCGTTGCGGCGCCGCACTCCCTTGTACACCGGGTGCCGCGTCTCCCGGAACTTGGTGCGCCCCGCCCGCCGCTTCGGCGGCGCCGACAACACCGTCGTGTAGGAGATCTCCTCGTCCGACCCTGACCGTCGCGCCACCGGCGAATCCAACGAGTCGCTGCTGAAGCTGTCCATTCCCCGTTTCTCCTCCTCTTCCTCTTCCTCTTCCTCTGCTACTGCTGCTGCTGCTGCTGCTGCTGCTGTGGAGTTTGTGGCGGGCTCGGGGAGCAGGGCAGTGCGTTCGAGTTGAGTTGGGAAAAAAGCGGAGGGCGGTATAAATCGGGGCGGGAGGCGGGGGCAGGTCGCTGTTTACGCGGCACACGGAATGCCAGGTTGGGCGAAGGAGTGAAGTGGCTGCGCTGCAGAGGAGGAGCCAGCTGGGTCGGGGTCGCGTCAGTGGAGTGGGTCATCGCTCACCCAGCCGTGAAGCACAGGCTCGGGGGAGCCACCACCTCGGCCCTTTGGATTGATGTGATCCCGCAGCACTGTTCCCACTCGGACTCAGTACTTTATGCTTCCGTGGGGCGGTTTGGAGCTTGGATTTGCTCCCGTGGACTCCGTCTCGGTTAGTTGTCGCCAACGGACAATGATGGATTGGCTTGGCTGCGTCGCGGATGCGAAGGACCGCTTGGAGTGGAACGTACACCAACTTGATGCGACGACTGGACTTGCACAGCACCCCTACTTCTAGAACCAAGAAGCTTCTTCAAGTTGCTGCGAAACAACAGGGCAAGGTAGGCTAGTTTCTGTTATATTCAGTTACAAAAATAAATTCTTTTATCACCATTCATTATGACTGAATATTATAAACTGCCCCCTGTTGTAATGGAATTTGAGTGATGATATAATTATTATATTCGATCGATCGAGATTCAATACATAAAATTTTATAAATAATTGTGTTGATACACTGAGATCATCGATTGACGAATCGGCTTGACTTGGTTCAACGTCGAAATTATAGATCTTTCCTAGAGAGTTGGCCTATGGGGAGCCAACGTAGAGAGCTGGTGTGAGGCGTTGATGTAGAGGGCTGCCGTGGAGAGTTTGCATAAGGTGTCGACATAGAGAGTTGTTGTGGAGAGCTGGCCTACGGGGAGTCGACAAAGAGAGCTGGCGTGAGGTGTCGCCATAGAGAGTTGTTGTGGGAGGACAAATCGCCTTGCCCGTAGGAGAGTCATCATGCAATGCCTCCTCAACCGTATCGGGGATCCTGCATGATAAGTCAGTGTCGAGGGATATCCCGACGTGACCCCTTTGCTACTTAAGTCAACGGGACGGGGAATGAGAGAGTAAACAATATTCAGGAGAGCATGGTGTTCACCCTGCTTGCCCCTATTTGGCTTGAGGTTTAGTTTTCATACCTAGGCGTCTGATGACGAGGATGAGGATTAGTGAGGGTCCCCCTACCCTACTCGTCCAGGGCTATTAATGGAGACTGACATTGGTGTTAGGCCATTGGGATAACATTCTTTGTTCAGCTTTTTTGCCGCTTTGAGTTATTCAGGGAGTGGTCCCACCTTCAATCATCTGGAAGGGAGGTGTGGGGGAGGCCACCCATGCCATCAGTCATTAATGCAGGGGCATGGCCCTTTCTTCAGTCATAGTTTCGACGAAGAGTGGGTCTTGTTGGCTCTTTTTGGAAGTCGAGACAGGCTATCTCAGGGATCGTAGGTTGATCTCTTATTGACGATTGTAAATATTTGGTGGGATCTCCCATAGTTTTGCTTAGGTGACCTACTCGACCTAGGAAGTGGGATGAGTTGGTAGTATTGGTACTTTCTCTATCATTCATCCTCCCATTCAACCCCCACCCCCCCGTCTCCCTCAGAAGGCATGCTTCAAAGCTTTGAAAGGGGGTCTCGAAGTATATCATCTTTCTGTTTTCTACATGCTTTGTTTCTATGCAGGTGTAATTTTCATGATGATTCCTTTCCTGAAGCCATTGTGGTGAGCTTATGGTTCGACGGGGTCAATTGTGTTCTCTCAGTACGATGAGTTTTTGTCCTGATAGTAAGAGTAATAGGTTTTGGCCTAATGGATCACTTCTTTTCTCCCTCTTTTCTTCGTTCTCCCCCTTTTTGCATTGGAGCTCATTCTCCCTCTAATTTATAATCTTCCCTTTTTACACAGGAGGTTGGGTCTTCATTTGACGCTATCCCCCTTCTTTCGCTTTTAGAGGGGTAGGCACTCGACCGCCTAGGCAAGAGTGTAGATCTATCATTGGAGCTTTCGCTCTAATAAGTCTTGGTTCGACTGCTGTATGGGAGTATGAGTCCGCCGTGGTGGCTTTGACTATAGCGAGCCTTGGCGCAATCACTTGGGTGGGAATATGAGTCTGGCATTGAGGCTTCTGCCATAGCGGGTCTTGGTTCGATTATCATAGCAAGAGTATGAGCTTGCCATGGCGGCTTCTTCTGTAGCGAGTCTGGTTCGACTAATTGGGCAAGAGTATGAGTCTATTGAGGTAGCTTCTGTCATAGTGAGTCTGCTATGGCAGGTCTTGGCTTGATAACTTGGGCAAGAGTATGAGTTCACCATGGTGGGTCTTAGCTTAACTGCTTGTGGAGAATGATTTCACAGTTAGTGGTTGCAGGTGATAATGAATGCATCACTCTTGATGTAGCTCTTTACCGGTGGCTAATGTCGAGGCATGTTGCATTCTCCTCGTCACGATGCTTATAGCATCAGCTTTTATAATTATAGTAGGAATCTCCCTCTGCCTCGAGGCTTGATTCACTTGGGGTCTTGTGCTACTCTTTAGGGTTCTCAAGGTCCTACTATCGCGCTGAGGGTGCGACTTTCATAGTGGATGTCCATGGACGACAGAGCATGATCTCATGTCGTCCCAAGGCAAATACGTGAGGGCATCACTTTGTGAAAGGCGAGCCATCTTTGGTGCCCGTTGGGCTGCTCGGGTGTCTTTATATAGCATTCCATACCTCATTTTTGGTGGTCTATTTCTAATTTTGACCTTTTGTCATCATCTGCTTTGGTGTCGAGTCGCTCCGAGCCTTCCTTGCTTACTAATATGGATCTTTGCAACTTGGAGGGAGGTCAACCCTGAAGCTATCAAGTTCGCGAGAGTAGGGCGACGAGCCCCTACGAGGGTCGACCCAGAGCCGTTACAAAATCTTATGCTAGCTCAATCCCTCTGCAAGGACCGATACCTTCTCGAGGTGGTGGCTCCCCCTTTTCTAAAATTTTATTGTGGGTCCGATGGAGACATAAACATGGCATGAGGAGGGTTCTCAGATTGGGAGTCCCTCCTTTACTGGAGGAGGGTGTAGAGAGCTACTTGTTCCAAGTGGAGGCTAGACTTAGAGTTTTTTAGCATAGGGTGGGGTTGTCGCTGCTTGTCTTAGTCCATTGCGATGACTGATACTTCTTGAGCCCAAGTCCTTTTCCAACCGTGTTCATGTCCCCTTGGGTATTTCATGGCTCTTGAGATTCTTTTTATCACCATTAATTATGAATAAAAAGTATAAACTGGCCCATATATGTTCGGTCAATCAAGATTCAACACATAAAATTCTATAAATATTTATTTGACACATCACATTAACCATGATAGAGCAACACCCCCATATTAGAAAAACATTTAAATGAAATATTTTCTCGTTACATAAATCATTACGTGGATGTACTATGATAGGGATAATAGTGATCCCCTTCCCAAACCGGACAACGCGGCCCAAGACGAACCGACGTGGAAGGATGGGGCCGGTTGACTAATCTCCCCGACCCGCTCTTTGACACACACAAGCAACATATCACAAACAAGCGGATAAACCTAAGATTTGACAACATCGAATATCATGCAGTCACCATCAAATCTCATAAGAACCTAAATAAACTACACCACAACAGAGCAGAAGCAACATAGAATCGACAGCATGAACAACTGCCAGCGGTGCCTGCAACATTAAACAGATTGGCAGAGAATGTCAGAAATATGATAAGGTTGAGATATGACCAATCGACGATATATAGGTATAAAAGAGGCACCCTAGGGGTAGCTCAGGGGGCTCTCTCTCTCCACTTCAATCAAAAGAGAAGAAGCATCGGTGTTTGAGAGGAGATGCTGAAGTTTACCCTTCGAAACAACGCTAACTTAATCATCAGAGGGACCTCCTCGGGGACCCATCACCCAGGCAAAGGTCTTGTCTTGCAGGAACAGCTCTACAAGATTTGAAGGAAGATCTGCACTAAAGTGACAACCCAAGCTGAGCATCCGCACGCGACGTCCTCGAACTATACTGCGTTGGGCCCCCCTTATACTTGTGGCTCGAACCTTATTGTGCTGACTCCTCGGACGCAATGGAGCACCCACAACATTTTGGCACTAGAAGGAGGGCCTGATGTTGCAAGAGTGCCCAATGCCTATCAACCGTGGGGAGGATGTCCCTCGCGCGACACAACCAACCTCAGGGGGAGCCTTTCGACCCCCGCCTGCACTCCCTTCATTCGGAGATGGGAACATACCTTCCCACACCCAAGGGCCATACTGGAGCTTAGTTAATGACCCTAGGCTAACTCCGCCCCCACCAAACCCAAGGACCATGATGGTGACTCCCAAAGCTTTTCAGGGGCTTACCAACCAGGTCTAGGCCATAGCGGAAATGATTCAAACAGTTATCCACTATATCTCGCAGCTCACCCAATAGCCGAGCCCATAGCCTCAGGCAACCTCCCTACCCCAGACAAGAGCAACGCTACCACAGAATGAGTAGCCTCCGACGACCCACTCCATCGACAATCTACCCCATTTCTCCTCAGAGTCGGATCAGGCCCCCTCGGGCGGCGAAGCCAAGTGATCGGAGCCCGCACCCAGTGCGTCAACACGTAGCTTTACGGACCCTGACACACTCTCCTCAGATTCCACTGATTCTCTAAGAGAGCAACTGCACCTAGTGAACCAGAGGATCGATGATGTCCGTAGGACCCTAAGGACGAAGGACGAGAATGGCAAAAGTCCCTTATGTGGCTCTCCCTTCGTTCAAGAAATTCAGGATGCACCTATCCCATCATACTTTCGCCTCCCGATGCTAGAGGCATATGATGGCAGCTCCGATCCAACAGAGCACGTGGCCACGTTCCACACACAGATGACTCTGTATGACACGTCAGACACTATAATGTATCGGGCTTTCTCGACGACTCTCCGAGAGATCACCCGAGGATGGTACAATCGATTGCCACCCTCCTCCATTCACTCTTTCGATTAACTCGCAAGGGAGTTTGAGGCCAACTTTCTCTTTAGCGCACGACTAAAGCCAATCACCGCATCCCTCCTTGGGATGAGGTAGAAGGAGGAACACCTTGCCCAGTACCTCGCCCATTTCACAGACGAAGTTAGGGCCATTCTCGATGCACACCCGTCGTTGGTTATCCAGGCTTTCATGATCGGTATCAGGCTTTCCTGCCTCTTCTGGTCGCTTATGGAGTGACCCCCCACAACTGTACCATAAATGTTGCAAAGGGCCAACCAGTACGTTGTCGCCGAGACTCTGGTGGTGGAGAAACATGAAGATTAGAAGTGCTCCTGAGCCCTCTTGGGGCCACCCCCTTGTCATGGACAATAATGTAAATAAGGTGTTCGATGAAATGTTCATGTTTGTCTGTGTCCTTCGGTTTGTGTACATACCTTGTACAACAAGTAGCGGGCTTGCAGTAGGCGTAGCAGCCCTATTTTGGTTTACTTTATGGCCAATTTTGGCTTGTAAATACGAGTGTGTTTTGTAAGCACTTATGGGGACTTCGGTCTGTAATGGACCATTTTCCTTTGTGTGCAACCTCTCCAAGTTTGTAATGTCTATGGGTGTAATTTGTATTTGGTTTTATAAAGTGTTTCCTTGAGTAGTTGCTTGTGGATTCCATGGGAATTGCTTCTTCTGGCCCGTTTTCTTTTCTGTAAGTTTAAGGGAATCTAGGAGATCTTGGGGAGGGTTGATCTTTGCGGACGAACATGCATGAGTGCCGCACGGCTTAGGCAAAATCAGCTAAGCTTATAACAATATGGTATCAGAGCGAGACAAGCATATGTAGAAACACTCGTCATACAAACGTAGGGGACCTAGCTGGGCTGTGTGGAGGACAGCCAACACACGTAACTATTTGGGGGAAAACAGACATTGAGATGTAGAGAAAGGAGTCGCTCAGAGGAGCGGACATCCAGGTTTGGCATTCAAAAGAATGGCCAACCCCTTTGCACAAAAGGCATCACGAGAACGAGCAAACGAAAAAGAATGTGTAGCACACAAAGATTGGGATGATTGAGTTTGAGCTACGGCTCGACGTTGGCAACCAAACTTGATGGTGCTCAAGGCAAGCAGGGTGCTTGGTGAGAGATGAGATCGTACAAAGTGGGAGGTGTTGCATAACGATCGAAAGAGTTATGCAAAACTCACAGAGGTGAGGGGAATTGCTAACTTAAAGGATTCAGTACTCATGCAAGGGCTTGTACACGGACGACGGAGTATTCGTGGCCATCCCAAGGCGCGATCGGAACTTGGTGCTATGGAGCATCAGAACTTTCTCTTCAACATGGAAATGATACGTCCATAGGCGGCTGAAATATGCAATAAGTTCAGCACATTGCTAGACCTTGAAGGGTGCTATGGAGACTGTATTGGCAAATGGTCGCAATCTAGTAAGTGCATTTGCGAGGGCAGAATAAGGCACAAGTTGTTCAACAAGATGGAGTAGTCCAAAGGAGATGGTGGTCTCCAAAACTTACAATGGGAAGTATGTAAAGAGGAAAGTTACTCCAACATGATAGATATCCAGGAGGGATAAGTCCTAGTTCTCTAGAGAGAGAATTATATGCAACGGACCACACATATTTAGGAAGAGTTTTCCAAGGTAATTGAAGAGAAATTAAGTCGAACCATTTTTTTATATGTGATTACTTTGTATATTTAACAGATTTATATATGCATAGGGCATGTGAGGTCAATAATTAGGAGGAAGATCAATAACATTGCACCTAATATAGTATTTATATACTGAACTAATTTATTTGTTCAAAACATCATCGTATGAATTTTTGAAGATTAAAATATAGATTCGATGGTGATACACATAACTTATAAGTATTGATTTTTCCTGAGGAGGAACAGGCATAGTGGCTAAGACTGAGTAGGGGCCAACAAGGACAATTATGTCTCGAGGTGGAGCTGGAGCACATTCGATCTCCGTCAGGACCCTGCACAATAGCTAAATGTTGACAGAAATTTTTGACCCCAACCTCTCTTATGCTTAAGTTAGTTGATGGGGAATTGGTTCTATATCTAATTGAGGTTTTTTGGAACTGATCCCCTCTTTAGGTGTCAGGGATTGACTTTTATACCTTCGGAGCCAACGGGAGGGAACTGCGACTACAAGGGTTGTATGTACCTCCTACGACGCATTCATGCTGGCAATCGACCAGTATAGACCCTTGCGGCATAGATCGATCTCTCCGGGCTCCTATGATGCGATGTAGATCGATACCACCCCATGTTGCACAAGGTTGATAGGAGAGATGCTTGAGGGAGTGCCGATCACCAGCCTAACCCTCTCTCATGTTAGATAGATGCCACACTGTCCTTCACGTCAACTCTTTGGCGACTATCAACCGACAACCTGTGACCGGTGCTGAAAAACCCCCTATCACTTACTCACAAAAGTTGATAATTGGAATCTTGATTTTAGAGATTTTGGAATATTCTAGTATGCTTAATTGGAAAAAATTATCAGTTCTTAGATCAAATCCACTTCCAACACTTATTGTGTGCACAATATAGTATGTGATTATTGCAGTAGGTCTGGCACTTGCATAAAAGCCCTTTTACAAACAAAACTAGCAATCTATTAGCCAAGATGCCAAATGACTAGCCATACCATACAAGTTTACATGCCAAATGGTGGTGTTCTTGTCTAAAAAAAATTTTCTGATCAGTCGCTGATGTACAAAAGATTTAAGCCTTCCCAGTGAGCGATTCAATCGATGGACATAATCTGGTGGAAGTTATGGGAGAGCTGAGCGATTTGGCAGTGGCGGAGGTGGAAAGGACATCGAAAGCGGAGGCCTAGGCCTTCCAGCCACCTGCGGAGGTGGTGGGGATGACATCCATAGCACAGGCGGCAGAACAACCATCCAAGAAGGTGGCAGTGGTGGCCTGAACTGTTCGAGTGGTGGTGGAGGCATGGCAGGCTGTGACTGGGCAGGCGACTGCATGGGAGGAAATTGCCCGACTGGTGGTGGTGGTGGTGGTGGGTGGTGGCGGGGGGCGTATCGCTGGCAGTGGAACTGGTGGGATCAGACCATTGGCAAATGGCCTGGGGAGGGATTGCTGCAGGAACTGATCCGCTTGCCCGAGGGCCATCCGGAAGGGTTGGTAGTCCACTTCCAAACAACGTAAGTGATCTGATCCTTTCCTGGGTTGCTAGCTGCTAGAACTCAGCTCAGCAAATCTTTTAGAACAGACATTAACTGCAAACAAAGTCAGAGTCAGGATTGTCACTACTAAGTTTCACTAAAATAGCACATGTATACCATCAGATATATGAAAAGCTGGAAGTCTTACTAAGAAGTTGCATAAACAACTGGACACTTTCCAGTGTAGAGTATCATACAGATACAATAGTTTTAGAGGAGCACTAGAAAGAATGGGACACACATTTACAATGGCTAAAGAACAAAAAGTTGAGAAAGAAGAAGGAAAGATATGTCGGTGAGGCATTTTATTTATAATAACTCCTAGGGGAACACTAAATGATTATTGTATCTTGTCTAGTTGAAGGAAAACGATGTATAATGTTCGACGTGCAACTAACAAATACATGACATAGTAAGATCAACCAGAGGGGCATAAAGATTGGAACTAACAAGCTCAATGAGGATATCTTTATTAACAGAAACTTTCTTGTTAAAAGATCTAGAAAAGATTCATTTTTCTTACTCTCAAGCTTGTTATTGTATATTGTCAATCTCTTCAATTAATTCTTCCTGGAAAGAAATGTGGGCGGGTAGGTTGCCCCCAAGTACCACCTTTCTTTGGAAGAATGTGTTAACTTCAGCAGAGATGTGAGAGAGCGACAGAGAGAGAATTCTATTTTCACTAAATTAATAGATTACCAGTCTATTAATGATGTCTACACTGACATTTCAGAATTAACAAACATTTCCATGATGCTTCTCCAACAAACAAATTCATCAAGTAGATTTGCATGATGGGATCACTATTACAGCCAATGATGCCTATCTAAGATCTGAATTTGCAGAATAATATTTAATATAATTTAAACTGTTAAAGCCCAGTCTCCAGTACAGATCAAAAAACAAACTCAAATGCTCTTACCGAATTACAAAAACTAGAGACATTTTGGGACTACCTCACAAACTGCAATAGGAGACAGAAAGATATGGTATGATAGGGAAACCAATCGCCATCTGTCAACTGGCAGCCATCGGCGAGTTGACGTGGAAGACAGCGGGGCATCTACCAGACATAGAAGATCACCGGGCTGGCAGGCGGCACCCCCTCAGCCGTCCTCTGCTAGCGTTGCATCGCGCCACAATAGACCATACGAGCCGAGCCGACCCACGCCGCAGGGGGCTGTATTGGGCGGCTGTCCACATGAATCTACCACCAAAGGACGTACGGGCAGTCCCTATTGGCCGCAGTTCCATCCGATCGGCTTCGTAGGTATAAAAACCGATCCTCGATGCTTGAACAGAGATCGGATTCTAAACCCCAAAAAAGCTATAGTCCCCACTAAGAACTAATCCCAGCGTCGAAAGGGTCGAGTCGGGAACCCCCACCCGGCATTGACCTGTTGTGCAGGGCATTGAAGAGATTCGAGCTCACTCAAGCCCCATCTTGGCACGACCTTGGAAGTTCAGAGACCACCTCAGAGCGGCCCTCGTCGGCCCCTATTCAACTCCCGTCTCCCATCTCACCCTCGGGAGGACCTTCCAGGATGACCCACACGCCTTCGGGATAGGACCGAGGCATACTGACTCCCGATCCATGGCGTCAAGTTGTTAACAGAGTTATTGACTTATTGAAAAAGTTGACACTTCATGCGTTGTAAGCTACTAATCATGCATAAGAGTTCAAAGTACATGGTATCCTTTTTATTGTAACGATGGTGTTCTTAGCAACAAAATAAGATATCGGTGAATCACATTCAACCAAGAAGACAAAGAAACAACAATAGTTCGGAATTTACCAACTGGGCCTGTTTGAACAGACAATTCCCAGAACAACTCAGTGATCTATAAAATGGATAGCACATATGAGAATTAATGCGTGCTTATAGATCCCATACTCACCAATGATAGCTACTAAAACGAGCAAAAAGTCTAATAATCCAAACCGAGAGGATTCTTTCTCGACGAAGTAGTTAAAACCCTTGGCTGCGGGGACTAGCTGTGCAATTAGAAGCAGGAAAAAGAAAAGAAAAGAGAAAGGGTACCTGGGGGTCGGTTCCTCTCGGCGGAGTGCTGGCCGAGGAGGTTGGCTCCCACGCCGGGGGTGATGCGAGCCGTCATATCGCTCGTCTCGCTCTCAATCGACCACTGCGGACACCGACGAGGACAAGGTCCGCCGGGTCGGGTCACGGGGCGGAGGACAGCCGGCGCTCAAGAGCTCCAGCTGAGTTGGGAATCGTTGGGGTGGGGTACATTTTTAGGTTGGATCAAGGCTAAACGATAGCGCGGTCGGGCTGGTCTTAGTGGCGGTCCGGCTCAAGTCAAGTTTGGAGGGGTTTGGAAGAGGTTGGAAGTCGGTTAGGGCTGACCCCTTTACGATGCGCTCCGCCCAAGTAGACTCGCCCCCGACCCGGTCTATCAAAAAATTGATCAAACCACAACCCCTAGTCTTCGCACACATTACGGGCACTTTTGTTCTTCCACTAAAGTGCCAAAGATATTATTAGCCTTCCAAAACATGAAGCCAATATGATCGAGTCAGCTAAAGTCAAGGCATTCTTCGGATAAGCTCCTTAGGATACGAGCATCAATAATTTATGTATCAAGTAGTAGTACTACTATACATACATATAGCCACCCGGAAAGGTGAAGCAACCAACATGGATGACAGATATCAGTTCATTGTGCACAAGTGTGTATATGTTACGACGCCAAAGCAGAACACGTCCAACAGCTCCACAGACCCGAAGACAGAAGGGGAGGCTCTCTGTCACTTAATTATGCTATGATGTAAACGGGTGAGTGGGGTAAGCTGCTGCTTACTACACAGAAGTCTCCTCTTCCAAGTTGTCGTCGTATTCGTCATCGTCGCCATCATCATCAGAAAACTGTATGGGTCCGAGCAGCGTGCTTAGCATCGCTTGGTTCCATCTCCTGACAGCCCTTAAATGTCTGAGCCTCAAAGCAAAAGAACGCCATGAAGATGGCTTTCCAGCTTCGTCCGCTGAGGTACCCTCGGATGTCTTGCAACTGCTTGCATGTGGGAAGTACTTCAAGACCAAACTGCCAGTGCCCTCATGAATGTCGAGATCTAATGCAGGTGATAGCGGACGACCAATGACTTGAACATAGCACACACTTCAACATGCAAGAAAAAGAAATCAAACATTAGTTCAGCAACATGACTCCAAACACATCCTAAAGTCAATTTGATCATGTACTAGATGAAAGCGTTCTTCAAGGCATCATATTCTGCATCTTCTTTCATATCTACAAAGGACAATTCTACATGTCCAGTATTTAAATGTGCATATGCTACAGATGCATGAACTAGTGAAACTGCTAGTGCAGAAAATCCAGAAATCATTGACAACAAAATCTAATGCCTGGTAATATAGCCAGAAAAAGAAACATCCAGACTCACCATATGTAATATAAGTCATCCATTGCTTGTTTCTGGACCCTACCCAGCAACTCAATCCGCAATATTCCACCAATGCAGATAACCGGGTTAGGAAACTTAAAAGATTGCAAAACATTTTCCTGCTTAACAATTGTTTCAAATCATGTAAGAAATAGATGGTAAAATCTTATTCAGCAGAAGATGTCTCAAAAGAAATTTGGAAAGAAAATAATTCTAAATATTACATAAGCAGTAAAGAATTATCCGATTTGAAGCCTCAGCATGACATAATTGTAACTTTAACACAGAAGGCATCTATATCTTCTCTTTCACACATCTTGATACTACTCATCCACTACTAAGGTCATGTTGGTCGAGAAGGTAATAATTTACCCATATTAGGTAGGTATCAACATCATATAAAATAACATAGTCTCAACTTACACTATCCAATCCTACTCAAGAAGTTTAATAAAACAAATGTTACTTCTTTAAATATATTTTTCAATAAAGAATTCCAGGTGCCACAAAGAAGCCAATCAGTTTCGCCAGTTATTGCAGAGTATACACTGGGCCAGTACAAACATTGTGAAACAACATTGTCTCCAACTGAATCTCTTGTGAAAAAAGATCAGCAAATCTAATTCAACTATCACACTGGTGGGCTTTCCTTCTGATGAAACATCAGAACGTCATACTTGTTCTTCCATTTTAATGTCCTGATATCATAACTTCATAAAATATGAAGGCCAAAAACAATTAACCACCCTAAGGTGGTCTCTGTTTTATGATAAGCCATCTCAAATACATCTGCAAATATTAGAACTTTTTCCAGTGGCACGGCCAGAGGAGCATTTTTTTTTTGGAATAGAAAAAATCATAAATAACAATGTCAAACAAGTTCTTGCAGCGACTCAATGATATACAAGAATAATCATGGGCTAGCATATGTCGTGGGTAAAAAAGAGGAATTTACCAAAGTTCCAGTACAACGACCAAGAACAAGTATGACAAGAAAAATGTGATCTCAAGATGTTAAAATTTAAAGATACACACCTACATGTGAAGCAACTCTATATAAACACAACGCCCTGGCCATTATTATGTTTCTTGATGAGTATCATAGGACATCCACATATGTCTGGTATAGTATAAAGCTATGATTTCATGACTACTACATAATTCTAAACCTAGAGGAGTGATAAAACCTTAGGGCTTTATCTAAGAAAACACATAGGGATTTGATCGCTTCAAGGGGATCAACCTCGTTTTAATCGCTTTGAGGGGATCAACCTCCAAATTGACCTAAGGCTTTTAGTTGTATTTGATTACTTGAGAAAAATAGCCAAAGAAATTACATACATATAGAGTTATTTAATCCTTAATCAACTAGGACTAGGATTTCTAATAAAGAAAATAAATAAAAATAGCAGTCCCTAAAATTACATCAAAGGACTCCTACCATAATTACAAAAACTCAAAACTAAATAGGAATAGAAAAATAAAGACTAATATCAAATCCCTAAAATTAAGAAATCCTAATATTAATATTGAATCCCTAAAATTAAGAAATCCTAACATTTCTCGCCTCTCTAAACAGCATTGTCCTCAAGGTTGAGCAGCAACAAATTATGAAAACTTCTCCTCCAATGCTTAGTAAGTCCCCCAGTAGCATCTTCAATTGGTAATTTAGCACATTGAACAAGCACCTCAGTGTCAGGATATCTATGGCGCATCACAACACGTCGATCAATTAAGTAAGACCTCCACCTAGTGACTGCATGAACAATGGCTAACATCTCCTTATCATAAATAGATAAACTTAGATGATATGGGGAAAGTGCCTTAGTAGTATAAGCGATTGGATGACCTTCTTGCATTAGTATAGCTCCAATACCTGCTCCAGAAGCATTAGATTCAATCACGAATAACTTGTTAAAATCTAGTAAAGTGAGAACTGGCATAGTCGTCAGTGCATACTTAAGAGAAATATAAACTTGAATAGCTTTTCCTGTCCACTTAAATGCATCTTTCTTCAATAGTGATGTCAAAGGAGCACTGATTTTGTTATATTTCTTAAATGATAGTAAGAAAAAAATCCATGACCAACTCTTAGCCTTGCATAACAAGCTTCACTTCGGAACACTTACTATCACAAGTTAAAATTAGCCCACCAACAACCTTCACCTTGAACTTATTGCAACGTCCAATGCGATAGGCCAATCGGGCGACGACCTTGCTATCCATAAAATTGTTAGTGTTGCCAATATCAATCAAAATAGTAATAGACATGTTTCGAAAGCCCTTCAACTTTCATAGCATGAGGATCTGAATAGCCAACTAATGCATTAAAAGCATGTGTGATAGATTCAATGAATCAAAAATCTCATCATTATCAGCATCTTCATGATCAGAGTCTATTGTATCAATCTATAGTTCCTTCTCAATAGGTTCAATTATCAAAAGTATTGCTTGTAATAATGCTCCTTATTCCACTTTTCATCATAATGCCAACACAAACCCTTTGTTGATCGTTCTTTGAGTTCCTCTTGGGTTAGTCTTCTAGTATTATGCTTCTAATTAAGAGTGGCTAAAGTAGTTGACTTGCTAGTCACCTGTTTATTAACACTCCTGGTTCGACAGTTTTCCATATTAATTTTTCTTTATACAATCATGCAAAAGAAATTGCAGCTATCATAGTGCGAGGTTAACGAGCCTTAACTTCACAACGAATGTCTGAATTAAGAGTTCAATAAATGTTCTCACCAAGTGCCTTTTAGACCGAACTTTAACTTAATTTGACAGTCGTTCAAATCGACTTTGATACTCTAACACAGTAGAAGTCTGACGAATCTTGGCAAGATACTCAATAATATTCTCATATTCGAATGGTCCAAAACGAACGAGAAGCCCTTTCTTAAATTGCTCCCATAAGGGAGCTCCATGATAGGTTTCATACCAATCATACCATTGAATATCATCCCCATCTAGTTGAATTGAAACTATTTTCACTTTAGAATCTTCCGGAGTCCTATGAAAGCGAAAAAAATTTCTCTGCTCTAGAAAACCAACCGATCATATCTCCCTCTTCCCATCTAGGAAATTCTACTTTCATGCGAGGGTACCCATTATCATGCTCTTTGTAACCTCTTCCTGTGACTTCAGATCGATCTAATTGTTTATTGGCAGAAGTCAAACTTCTATCTTGTTGATTTTTGCTAAAACTCTCAAGCAAACTCTTTTTGAAATCATTGGGAGTTTCTTGTAGCATGTTCTCAATTTTTGCTTCCAAGGCTTCAAATTGAGATTTCATAGAATATGATTGTAGATCTGCAATTTCTAAGTTTTGTTTTTGATTCGGGTCAAGGACATGAGCACTGCTTAATTGGCATTGAAAGTGAAGTGGCCATTGGAGGCATGGGCATCGGGGCCTGTGGCGACATTGAAGAGGAGATTGAGGGAACACACCGAGAAAATGTTGCAATAACTTTGGGACCCCGTTGGTAGCACGATCGTTAGGGCCTGTGCGACATTGAGAGGAGATTAAGGGAATGCCGAGGAATCACCGCAATAACTTTGGGAACACCGAGGAAACACTATAAGAACTTTAGGAATGTCGCTTTGATAACAGATGATAAAACCCTAGGGCTTTATATAAGAAAATAGATAGGGATTTGATCGCTTTGAGGGGATCAACCTTCAAATTAACCAAAGGCTTTAAGTTGTATTTAATTGCTTGAGAAAAATAGCCAAAGGCATTACATATATATAGTTATTTAATCTTAAATCAACTAGGACTAGGATTTCTAACAAAGAAAATAAATAAAAATACCAATCCCCGATTGGCTACATCAAAGGACTCCTATCATAATTAGGAAAACTCAAAATTAAATAGGAATAGAAAAATAAAGACTAATATCAAATCCCTAAAATTAAGGAATCCTAACAAGGAGGCGGACTAGGCACTGAGCTGAATAGGTAAATTGCATGATCATAATACAACAGGGACAACTTAAATGCAAATCCACATAGTAATGCCACTTGCAATTTTGTAGTTTCCTAATTACATAAATCTAGTGCATATAGCTCCAACCAATATGAGGTCTAGGTGGGCCAATATGCATGACCTTATCCTTAAAAGAAAATAGGTTGTCTCCCTGATGCTGGGAGATCAGGTTGCAAAGGAGCAATTTCACCATGGCATCAAGGTTTTCCACTGGTTTTGTGTTTAGTAATTTCTCCAAATTTGTCACAAGGACTGACATAAATAAACATACGAGATATAAGTTTCTAGCCTGCTACACAATTTAATAAAGACCAGATCTTATCAGAACTATATCGATGGTAGGTTATTAAAGATTAGCATTCTCAAATCACCTGCACCATTGGAAATTCTGGTGAAGTATACGTCCAGCAATATTTGTCATCAAGAGATGATTGACGACCTGCACACCCATTTGTGATAGAAGTACTTTTTCCATGTGCTGATCTGGAATAGCCCATCCGAAAACGTACAGATTTGGCAGAGTAGATGGGATGACCATACTGAAAAAATGCTGAATAAAAAGGCCAATGAAACATAATCGCTGAGAAAAAAAATATTGACAATATGAAATACCACAAAGACAAACCTCTGAATGGCTGTATCTTTATCTCCTCGACGATACAGATATTTGCCACCAGCCTGTAAGTCAGACTCTCCGGTACTCCAGGATTTCTTTGTCCCCCACTCGACCAATAAGAAGGCCTACCGTCTACTAATTCACTGGGTTCTAAAGTATTCTCAATGCTCTCATCTGGAAAATTATCGGTACTGGAAGCACAGATCGCCTGATTAATGCAGTCTCTTTTACCTTTAGGTGAACCAAGACACTGACCTAAGTACAGATACACTCGGTGCTCTCTCCCCAAGTTTTCCAACTCAGCAACAGCACTAGATCCTACTTCTGTGGTCTTGGAACTGCTTCTTACTTCAGCAACGCGAGCAAAATTTGACACCTCAGGAAAAATCCTTAAGCATAAACTTTTGCCAAAACTATTTGCAATAACTGCAAATATATGTTGAACTGTTGCTTCAGAATTAAATATGATTATGAAATTCTATCACAGAACACCATGATTTTCAGTACTAAATGTGCAGTGTTGCAAATAAAGTAGTTATTGGAAAACAATGATTAACTGTGCATTACAAATTAAGGTAATTACAGAAAACAATATCAACTTTATTGAGTGAAAAAATAACGTAGAACATGTTTGCTTAAGGTCCTAGTCAAGTCTTTTAAATCTAGATCCATGTCAAAAGGGGTTTCAAGTCAAATTGGATTGTATTTTTCACACTATCAATTGGAATAAAGGAAAATTTTCAGACCTGACAGAGAAATCTGGCTAGGAGACTTTAGTCCTACAGAAATATAAAATAATATGTTACTGGTCAGAACTTTCACAAAAATAATTAAATTCAACCATTTAGCAAAATTGCTATTATCCCATTTTGACAAAATAAAAATTTTAGTGTATTAGGGCAAGTCCAACTTAAGTTGCCATGTGTTGGACACACATTAGCAAAAAGTTGAATGCTTGATGCTTTATTGAATGGGTTAGTATAGGCCACCAAGCCATTGTTACCTAACTTCTATCTCTATCCTTCTACCCTCTCTCTTATCCTGCAGACATAAACCTCATCTCCTGATTTTCCTTGTAACTCTGCAGCTAGCATACAGTTGTTATTGTTTCAACTACACATAGTTTGTAGTAGAAGACCCACTCTTGCTAGTACTAGCTCCTTATTTAGGGTGCACTAATCTGTCAACAAGTGGGCCATCTGCAAGCCTTTTTTTAGGGGACTTGTGATTTATAAATGCCACATATTGCATTGACAAATTAGGTTGCAAGCCAAAATTAAATTTCAATACCCCTTCCTCCTTATCTTGCCTCCTTACTTGTCGTCTCCATCTTATCCTCTTAACTTAATCTGCACAGTCACCTGGTGCTTCCTGCCTTTCAAGCACTGATCTGCATCTTCTCCGTCTTAGTTGAAACTTCAAAACAATTATATACCATGAAGATCCAAATGGCTGTGTCTGCAGCCATCGATTACATCATCTGCTCTTCCCTGTAACTGCTACTTCCAGCCATTTCTAATCGCAAGTCCCACTTTGTGAAACCACAAGAATCCCATCATCAAGTGTTACATTTCTTCACTAATTTGGGTGCCTCATAATCTAACAGTCTAGTAAATGGACAAGAATCACCATTATGATGCCTTAGACCACTATTACCTGAAGAAGAAAAAAAAAAACCTATTTTCCAGATAACGTGATCTCCTATCACTAATTTACATAATTACACTTCGAAAAGTGATTACAATGAAATATTTGCTACCTAAGCTACCAGGACATATCGATCATATCTCAAAAGTCATCTTTGAGAGACTTCTCGAACTTGAGGTGCTCCTCGAGCACTCTGAGGTAATAATATCCGGCCATTCTTTTACCTGTAAATTTTGAACTGCTTCTAGGGCAGAGAAAACCTCAATTGAGCAAAATGATCAAAATTAATGGACCGAATAACATCACTACGTCTTTCTCATCCATCACCTACCAACAAACAACAATCATGATCAATTGTATTGGCGGCACAGAAAACGGCGACTCACCAAACTGGCGCCAGGATTGGGACACGGCGCTGACCCGCACGAGATCAGCCGGATCGTCCAGGAGCATGAGAACCGCCGTGGAGGCGTCCGGTCCCAGCCATTCCAAGAAATCCCAGCGACCTTCCATCGCGAACGACCAGCTCCCCGCGACTCAACCCAATCGTACCCAAAAAGACGAATTGGAGAGAAGGGCGAGGAATTTTACCGGGAGATGGCGTTGGAGCAGATCCAGAGAGAGGGACGAGCGGCGAGGGAGGAGAAGCCCTATGCCGGAGCGAGAAATCATGAATCATTCCAGAGATCGCGAGAGAGGAGACGGGAGAAGAGACAAATGAGGGTTTACAGCTTGCCTTTTATCGTCACGAAAACTTTCGCGTAAATTAGGCATCAATAACCGAAATATCAAACAAATATGCTTACTCTTCGATGGAAACCGTATTCTTATGTTTGATCACGTAATTCCATCTGATCAGGATCATAAAATATACGGTCGGGATTTGGCTAAACACATTTGGAAAGTAGAGTTGCAAGATTTTTCTTAGCACCCAAATTACCTATGTGATGAACACAAAGCATATCCTCATAAATTAATATTTTATTGTGTTCCTATGAATTTGCATACTTATTTTTATTAAACTAATGAGGATTGGTTTTAAATGGTATGTTAATTTCACCAGAAGAATTGGCACCTTAAAATTTATAATTGCTTTAAGTGGAAAACGAGACATCGATTTAGCTGCCCGCAATGATTACTTCAGAATTTTGGGTAAACACGGATAATGAATACAAAAACAAAGTTCGCTATTAAAAAAGTTTATTTTGTGTTCAACGATCCCTAAATATTTGGATCACCTTATCCACTATCCAATATGAATGGATAAGGACGAACATAAATGTATGTATTAAGAAAAGAATTATTTAAGATAGACAGTGTTTCATTGCTTTTTTCTTTCAGATTAGAACTTTGAAACTAAGCCCTCGCTAAATAAAACCTTTTATTTTCTTATTGCAACAGTACTTGGCTAATTGCTGCCACCAAACATACCAGTAGATGCAAGAAAAAGAAGAACAAGAATATAATAATAATCTACATGTTTTACATTTCTGATAGTAAGAAAAACATGAATGATTCTGACTGAACAAACACTGAGCTCACGGATTTACAAGTTATGTTCAGTTCCTATTTCAAATCCAAAGAGTATACCATCATCTCAAATCATGTTTGCAATCTTTCCAATCAAATCCTCCAGTTTCTGAACTTGCAGGTGATTTCATAAGGCAATCAAAGCATTGAGACAAGTATATATATTGCTTGCACTCCACAAGGATCCTGCAAGAGAGCATCATATCACTAACGTATGGTGGTATGGTCACCAACATCTTTTTATAGTTCCTGATGTCAAAAAAAAAAAAAAAAATGATAGCTCAATGGACCATCTAATGAATCTTTGAAATCGGAAAAGAAGAAAGAAGAATACATTTCATGGTTTTTTGTTACTGAAAGCACCCACAAAATAAGAGAGGCCGAATGCACATCCACGGTTGTGCAGATAGCATCAGACACTAGTTCCATTTCCAGCTTGAAGGTGTTTCAGATTGCCAAAATCATGCCATAATTCCAAATCACACATTCAAATATTTCCAACAAACAAAAACTTCATTTTGATGCTTCTGCCAGTCCTTATATAAGGCACCACGATGTTCGTTGTGTTCGCTCAATCTGAGATACTTATATCCATTACTTGCTGACTACATATCCTCCTATTTTGAGAGCTACTGCTTATTCTCTCTCTATGTTATCCTGTCAGTGGTAAAGACCTTCCCCTGTCTAAATCCCTTAGGATATATCAAGACAGAATCAACACAAAGGCCGCCTTTGGTGTGCCTACAGTCGACTTGTCTCATGGAGAACTTAAGGTTGGTCGACTCATCAGAATTCTCTGCAACAAAATCACCTGCATGGTAAAGGAACCAGATCCCAGGCTTCCCTAGAAAGCATTTAGATCGAACATGCTGACCATCGGAAGTTGATAGTTGAAACCGCACTGGCTTTCTGTCCCACCCATGTACATGTTTGGAGATACAGATCCTACGACCAAGTCGCTTGGCGGCACACCCTAAATGCAGCCGGAAGAATAAGCTGTAGGCACCAGCCAGGAAGCAGAAATTGATTTCCCCATCTACCTCAAACCACCAAGTTTTCTGGAGGTATGCAACCGAGTGGTATCTGCAAAGCAAAATGTTTCATTTAGTATTCATTTCTCCAATACATGCATATATTTTTAGCTCACTGTGTTCCTAACTACATCACACTTTCAATTGAAAATGTTCTCAATTTGACAGATATTCAACGGATCACATCCCCTGACAATGGAGAATACATTAATTGCAGAAAACACGGATGGATAAGAATTTTTTTTTTCTAATCAAATATAGCAAAGCATACAGGAACACTTCAAACAGGCTATCATTCTTTTCTTTCACTTCATTGCGGTTGGCACAAACAAGGAACAGCATGGATCGTGAAACCGAAAAAAAAGATTAGTAAGGAAATTAGATGTAAACAGAGAAAAAAAAAATGCACACAGGTACTTAGATTCGGCCGTCAGAAAACACCAATAACTATTGTCAAAAAGAGGTCTTAAGTAGTTAAAATCTGGGCTATGATTACCCATTTTCTCCTGCCCTAGAAAGTGCTTCATGTTCAGCAGCCTAAAAGATGCTAAATCTAAAGTTGGGAGTTTTTAGGATTAGAATACACCCCTGACAAAAGATCCATATTTAAACATCAAGCAGAGAGGATTTAAGGATCAGAATACCAAATTTACATGGCACTGAGCGGTCTCTCAGTCCGATTTATGTCCACTATTTCAACTCAACAAATAACTAAATCTAAGAGCAATCGATGAAGTTATTGGTCTCATTTCAAAGAAAAGGAAAGGCAAAAGTCATTAATATTTAAGATCAGATGGTATGTATGATACCGAGACTCCTCAGTAGGAATGTAATTCCAGTATCTATGGTCATCAATCCCCGTAATCAGCAAGGCCCTCGAGGGAATGGACATACAAAGCCCACCACAGCTCTTCTCCAGCCAAAATTCCTGTAATCCAGAAAAGAAGAAACTTTTAGGTGAAATCTGATACCATAAATCGAAAAGTGTTGTTCCGTACGCATCTCTACAATCCAATAACATGAAGCAAATTAGCATACACCGCATCAAATCCAGAATAGGATAACCAAAATCACTTGTTCCGATGTCCACCCTAAAGTTCATAGACTCAATTCTTCGAAATCATCATTCAGATAGAATTAACTCGATGGCGTTAAAATCTTGGATGTTATCAGTACAATCCAACCAAAGGATAAAAACCTTGGTACCACCATCGAAGGGATTCGGCCGGCACAACCGCGCGTAGATCTCCTTCTTGCAAAGACGGCTCCTTTGTTCGACGGCCTTCTCGTCCGAAACCAACGCTAACAGATAGCGGTAATTCCTCGGAAGCTTCGTCTCCCACACCAAGTCCGCGGAGGCCGCCCCCCGGAACGTCCGGCAAAGCCGAGCCGCCCGGCAGATTTCCAGAGGGTCGAGGTGGACGAGCACGGCGGCGACGCAGTTCTCCGGGAGGTCGCCGAGCCCCGTCTCCCGGCCCATGAGGCTCGACACCCTGGCGCCCATCGGCGCGGAGATCCACAAACCACAGCTGGGACTTAAATCCGACCGATTCCAAGCTCGCGAGACCGACCAGGACGAACCGGACGTCAACGGCCGGGACGGCGAAACACGCGGAAAAATCACGGCTTTGGATGGAAGGGGCGAGGAGGCGACCGATCAAGGTTTCTTGGATCGATGCGATGGTTTCGGCCGACCGGGAAGTGACAGGACAAACGCGTCGCCAAGACGCGGGGAGGGGTCCTTTGGCGACTCCTTCGGTGGAGACGAGCGACGGGGGAGAGTGCCCATAACAAGGCGGCGCCGTTTGCCATCGATTGCATTGACTAAATTGCCCCTCACCTGTCGGCTTACGATTGAGACTCGCGGCTTTGGATAACTTATTTTATCTCGTTTTAATTTTATAATACCAAAATAATTTTTGGAATATTGACGAATATTTTTTATTCATATTTATTTCAAGCCATCATTTGGTGCAACAAGTTGGGCACCAGCCGCGATGCTGTCTTTTCGATCTCGTGGATAGACAATACGCATTAGAAATAGGATTAATTATATTTTTTTTTATAATTAATTATTTCTTAATATTTTTAATTTTATATTATATTGGGATCTATATATTTCCGAAAGTAAAAAATTATGCTTTATCATTGAACATATTTTATTTAGATAATTTTAAAAATATAGAATCTTAATATATTTTTTAAAATATAAAAAACTTAATATTAAAAATAATTAATTATAAGAATAATCTATAATTAATCTTTAGAAATGATATCAAATATAAGAAAGAGCCTTCATAATATCACAATCATAAAGGTGTGCGATTAGCAAAAAAATAATAATAATTGTTGTATCAATCTTAATTCAGGAGATATTGACATTACAAGTTGGTGTTCATATGATAAATATTATTAGTACATTAAAATGAGATTTGACCTACAAACCCTTTGAAGATTGAGAGAAAATATTTGTCAAGCTCATCTTTGCTGACGAAGCTGTCTCGGGAGGAATCGATGTGTCAATAAGTACTAAGTTGGGATGTGAGCACAAGATTGCAACATTGCTGATATTTTTGGCCAATTAATATTGCTAGTTTCATGTTTCCTCGTATCAGAAGGGCTCATTACAATAATGAAGAAAACGAAAGATGAGACGGCTGATGTTTTTTGAAGTCTTTCAACGATGCCTTTAAAGTATTCAAAATTATATCTTAACAACTTGATTTAGGCAACAAAAAGACAAAAGTTATATATAATATGTCATTTCAATAATAATAGAAGACAAAGCGAGCGTAAATGACGGAAGGACTCGATGCATAATTTAACAAGTTTGATTGGATCGTGAAAATAATAATGCAAGGGTAATTATTGCACTTATTTAATCGATGATGCCATGATCAAATCGATCACAATGCTTCGTATTGACGTCTTATCCACCCGTCTCATTCAAATATGGAAGAAAAATACCCATAATAACAACGATAAAAACGTGTCAAGGTGATTGAGCATATTCGACCTGAGTAGTGCAGCATCCAATCCATCTCTCTCTCTCTCTCTCTCTGTGATTGCTTGGGTTTCCGAATACAAAATATTGTGCTGTTCCAAGAATGTTCTGTCAAGCCTCTGAGTGCTTTATTATCCTCTCTAAATTGAGCTTCTAAATCACATTTTGACTCGTGCGCATCTTTCTTTCTTTTGAAGCACAAAAAGACCTTTTTTTTACTCGAGCATTCAAAGCAAGGAGGGATCGGTATCATCCCCAAAAAATGGGAACAAAAGCACCTTTGGAACTTGGTTCTATCTGTCAGTTCATTCATTCATTACCAACCCCTCCATGTTAATAGGATAGGCAGCTTTATAGATTCATTTTGAGAAGTCCATAAATATATCGAATCCATTTGAGTGTTAATATCTAATATCCATTTTGAGTTCCCCTACCATCCCTAGGTGGCAGCATCATTGACCATCTCATCCTTGTCCATAAATAAGATGCTCTATCAACTTGCTAAAAGAATATTTAGAAGAGCTGCGGCCATGGAAAGGAGGAGTATAATATGGCTCGTTAAGCTCACTCACCCCCTCAGTCGCAGCAGCTGTAGTAGTAGTAATGGTAGTAGGGTTGAACAAGAGTGAGGTTTTATCTAAAGAGACGAACAAGGTTGAGGGATGATCCGGGCCAGGTTGACAGTCATCTTCCATGAGCTAAGAAGAATACCTAATCAATCATATTAAAAAAGCCAGTTATCTCACATCATTGGTTTGAGAAGGCCGAGCTGAAGCTGCCAACCCTGAGACTTACCAACCATGCATGCATATGTGCACGCAGAAAAGCTGCACAAACCAACCTTAGAGCAGGAAGGACAGGAACTCCACTGACCAAGTCCCTTCCCACCTCCCCTCCGCTTGTCTCCACAGACTGCATCATAATGCCATGCAGCTCAGCCGCCCTCTCTCTCTCTCTCTCTCTGCCACTACCAATTCCTTCTGCTCACAGGTGATGTCCAGAGTCCATCGGCAGCGGCGTCTCCGTGCCCAGGTATCACCTGAGCTGATAAGCTAATAATTCCAGATGGTCTCACCCACATAAGCATTCCCCCATGCCCCACCTGAATCTTTAAGCCCAGAATTCTACCGGAGAAGGCATCACTGCCTTATTGTAATGCTACTTGTTCTTGGGTAGTCGCCCTTTCTCCCACATGCACTCAAGCCACCCTACCTTATCATATTTCTTCTGTCACTATACTCTTCGTCTTCTGTTCTAGTTCAGAGGGTGACGCCTTTTTGGTGGTTTATGAGAATGGGCGGCGGGGCAAAACCCTACTCCGACGGGTGGAAGCTGTGCGAGCCATGTTGGAAGAAGATAAACTTCGTTCCCTTATTCGTCGTCGCCATGCTCTGCTCCGCCTCGTACTTGCTCGGCATCTGGCAGCACATCGGTGGCGCCACCGTACTGACCGCTATCTCATGCGACGGGAAGGCCACCGACGCCTCGTTGGTCGTTGGCGGCGCGCCGACGCTGGACTTCGCTGCACACCACGCGGCCGACGAGTCCGACGCGGCGATACCAGCGGCGCGGGAGTTCACCGCCTGCGACGCAAAGTACTCCGAGTACACGCCCTGCGAGGACCGGGACCGGTCGCTGCGGTTCGACCGCGATCGGCTCATCTACCGGGAGCGGCACTGCCCGGAGAAGGGGGAGCTCCTCAAGTGCCTGGTCCCGGCGCCGGCGGGGTACAGGAACCCATTCCCGTGGCCGGCAAGCAGGGACGCCTCGTGGTTCGCGAACGTGCCGCACAAGGAGCTCACGGTCGAGAAGGCGGTCCAGAACTGGATCCGGGTCGACGGAGACAAGTTCCTGTTCCCCGGCGGAGGAACCATGTTCCCGGACGGCGCCGACGCGTACATCGACGACATCGACCGGCTCATTCCGCTGCGTGATGGGTCCATCCGGACGGCCATAGACACCGGCTGTGGGGTCAGTGTTCCCAACTGCTCTCCTTCTTCGCATGTTCTCATCATCTCTTCTTGCTTCAGTGACCAACGTGGTAGTGGGATCGGGGCAGTCAACCCGATTCCCCGCTAAAGCTTGGATTTTGGGCATAAAGAAGAGAAAAAGATCTCGTTTTGTGAGCGTGGAGTGGTATTTCTGTCATCAATCAACCAGTAATTTGATTGATAATTTCATCCGATTTGTTCAATGAAAAATATAACACCAAAATTATCTTTTTTTTTTTTTACTTGAAAATTGGCGGATTTCTCCTTCATTTCCGCTAGTGTTCTTCATCGGATTCACTTGCGAGTCGAAGTCAACTCTCGTGGTTGAGGTGCTGGTTCGCCGAGTCAACTCGGTGACTCGTACGTGCCGTACCAACTCACCAGCCTTCTTCTCGGTAGCAATGGTGAGTCTCTTCAGGCTCTGTCTCCTGACTTCGTTTATTCGGCCATGGCGAGTGCAGGTGGCGAGCTGGGGAGCTTACCTTCTCTCACGCAACGTTCTAACGATGTCCTTTGCGCCGAGGGACTCCCACGAGGCCCAAGTCCAGTTCGCGCTGGAGCGCGGCGTCCCAGCCATGATCGGTGTGCTCGCCTCCAACCGCCTCCCCTACCCCTCCAGGGCGTTCGACATGGCCCATTGCTCTCGGTGCCTCATACCGTGGCATCTCTACGGTAACCAGATCCACTCCTCTCACCTCTGAATCCTCCTCCTTTGCCATCTCGCTCTTAGAAATTTGGCTAATGTATGCAAACAGAGGGGCAGTACTTGATCGAAGTCGACCGCGTCTTGCGACCTGGTGGCTACTGGATCCTGTCGGGGCCGCCGATCAACTGGAAGCGGCAGTGGAAGGGGTGGAAGAGAACCGAGGCGGACTTGAGCTCCGAGCAATCTGCCATCGAAGCCGTCGCCAGGAGCCTCTGCTGGAAGAAGCTGAAGGAGAAGGGCGACATTGCAGTTTGGCAGAAACCAACCAATCACATCCACTGCAAAGCCAGTAGGAAGGTCATCAAGTCACTGCAGTTCTGCCAAGCTAAGAATGCTGACGCCGCTTGGTATACCAAGATCGAGACTTGCATCACACCTCTGCCCGAGGTGGCCGACATCAGAGAGATCGCCGGCGGGGGACTGAAGAAGTGGCCCGAGAGACTGACGGCGGTGCCGCCAAGGATTGCTAGTCGAAGCCCGGATGGAGTTACACCAGAAGCGTTTAGGCAAGACACCGAGCTATGGAAGAAGAGACTCGGGTACTACAAGACAGTGATCAACCAGCTCGGGCAGAAGGGTAGATATCGGAATCTGCTCGACATGAACGCTAAGTTTGGTGGGTTTGCTGCCGCCCTAATCGATGACCCAGTTTGGGTCATGAACGTCGTCCCGACCGCGGCCAACACCAACACACTTGGAGTCATCTACGAGCGCGGGCTGATCGGAACCTATCAGGACTGGTGAGTTCCAATCAAACCGAGTTGTCTACCGCCGGTCTCATCGTTTCTGCTGCTACATTGACCTTCATTGCAGGTGCGAGGCAATGTCTACGTACCCGAGGACATATGATCTCCTTCATGCAGATCGGGTGTTCACTCTCTACAAGGGAAGGTACAGAGGATAATAATTCTGCTCTTCTCAGTTCGACCTCTGCCTTGGTTCAAGTTACAGTGCTGGTTTCTGCTGCACAGATGTGAAATGGAAGACATACTGCTGGAGATGGATCGAATCCTTAGGCCCGAGGGGACGGTGATCGTTAGGGACGACGTCGATGTCTTAATTAAGATCAAGAGCGTCACGGACGGAATGAGATGGGATAGCCAAATCGCCGATCATGAAGACGGCCCGCATCAGAGGGAGAAGCTTCTTTTGGTGGCGAAGACGTATTGGACAGCACCAGACCAAAACCAAGAACAGCCTAATGGATCTGCCTAGCAGTGGATTGCCCAGTTTGTCTGCAAGCACTGCATTCATTTTCTATATTTCTTTCAACCTATAATTTTGTGGAGCTGACATTAGCAGCAGAAATGAATCTCTAGCTTGCATATTCCAGTTGATGAGGCTTTGCCGTTTCTTATCATCACGCTTTTCAATATTTCAGCAGCAATAGTAGCAGAATTGTGGGTCTGCCAACTCTTCTGATCTCTCATCGCCTTACATCTCTGTGTTGAAAGAAGGAAGAGTGGTTGAGAGTATTTGCCTTCCTTGCTTGTATGTGTGCTTGTTGGTGCAGGGTGGTCCTCGTCCATGACACAGAATAAAGTGACGACGATTTTGAAACTAGAATTTGAAATCGGTCCGATTCTGGTTCCATTTTCCATAGAACCAGAATCCCATTTAGATCTACCACCAAACCAACCCAAGAAAAAGGAAAAGTAAGGCTTTTGAACAGGGAACTGCTCGCTGCATCCAAAGAAGCCTCTTCTCCTTGTCGGGTTGTGTTGTTGGGTGACCATCAACGTCTAAAGTCTCGTTGCAGAGGCATGTTCCATGGCGAGAGTGCCGTCCCATGGCGCTCCAAGGTAGAGGCCTGAGTACCAAAAATCTGGTTCACTGAAGCGGTCCTCCGCTCATGGATACGGGCAGCATTCTTTAGGGGCATTAGCTCAGAGGTCGTCCTCTCCACAGAGGGGAATTGGAAGGGTATGCTCGTTGTTGTTTGTAAGGTGGTGAATCCTGTGTTTGGATGGGCATCCAAATGCTACAAAATTATGTAGAGAGAGAGAGAGAGAGAGAGAGAGAGAGAGAGGTGACTTCTCTCTCATTTCGGTGCTCCTCAGCTTGTTTCATGTCCTACCCAGCCGCAACTCATGTCCTAATCAAAGATGAACTAATCATAGGGGCATACTGGAAGCATAATTCTCAGTTGCAATAGAAACATGACAGGTTTGTGCACACAATGATACACAAACAAGGATTCTTGGATCGACCACATAAATCCTTCTGCACATGATGTTGCCTCCCCTTTTTCTCTTTTTTTTCTTTTATAACTAAGCTAGAAGCATTTCAATCAACTGGATTTGGTTGCGAATTTTTTACTGGTTGAATTTTAAATGATTTTTTTTGATAGAGTGATCGATGTTTCCTTTGTGTTATGATTCATGATAACGAAACAAGTCATGTGTTATTGGCTTTTACAATGATTTGCCAGTGACATTTGTCCTGTCCAATTTAGGAGATGATTTGATAGCTAGTTTAATAAAACATTAAGATAGAAGGTGGAGGCATCTGGTGATTTCAATGTTGTAATCTGAGGCAAAGCGTTAGGTGCCACCAACCAAAATTGTTTGAATGATTCATCTCCGCATAGATTTGGTGGTTGTAAATTTAAATGCAACAAAGGCTGCTCATAGATTTTGCTGGATATCATAATCACAGTGACTTGGATCTTACACTCGTACACGACAATAAAAATGCGGGGAATGCGTTGGAAACATCGTAGACCATGAAAATTACATCAAATTCCAAGTGATGGTAGAAACTTGTGGTCAATCACTCCAATATCCGGTAGTCAATCTCGATCTGCTCGTAGCCATTAACAAATAACTGGAACATAACATAACACTCAAGTATACATGTCTGATGAATTTTACAGAAGAAACAAAAAAATATAGGCATTCCTCCCATCGCCAAGTTCTTCATTCTTCAGTTTCTGCAGTTCCATCGAGACGTCGGCACGCAACTCAGGTAGTGACACCAGTGACAATGATCATTCCCATTCACTCCTCGGAATAGCATTACCAAGCCAACAATAAATCTGATGAAAAAAGCATGAGCATCGATTCAGATGAGAGCATCAATCTACTTCCTCAGCAACAACTTTGCATTTGTTTTCAAAATAATCTTAATCATAAACAAAGTATTCAAGAAAGAATCTCTTCAGTAAAAATCATTCTGCAGATGAGTTTCAACAACTGAAAGTTCTTTATTCTATGCGCCAAAGATGAAGTTGCAAAAATTTTAACCTCGATTTCATGGATCAAATGGACAGTGAGTTGTAATCTAGATTTGCACATGCATTAACATGGGTAACTCATGGATCCCACCATTTAATTTCAATACTATTTTTATCATGTAACAGAATAAATTTAGAGTATGAGTGTTATATAAAATTAAAATGAACAGAAAAAATCTAGAGAACTAAAAAGAGTTATTGCATCCATAATAACTTGCGAAATATTCAATAACTATAAAGTCAATTTAAAACTCCTGCAGAGTTCTCAGTTCATTAAAATGCCATTTCTAAACTCATACATGATTTCTTGAAAGATCTCTATCGTTACAATGCTAACTATAGCTCAAGGTTTGGACACAGCTATCCATTTCTCTCTATCTGTCTCCTACTTTTCAAGTTTATTTGTCCTCCACTTTTGATGTGAGCAGTCATCATGTCAATTTGCTTCTTGTAATTACAGGATGAGACAAGCAAATCAACTGACAGCAGAAGTTTGCCAGTCAAGTACATCAACCACACTGGCATCAAAGTCATCTGAGCTTCCCATTGCGTCGTTATTATCCATCTTTTCAAGGTCCAAAGCAATGAGGTATATACTTGCAGGTATTCCAATCAACCTAATTTTTCGTGACTGTCTAACATTTTGCTAGAGTTAATGAGTTTGTGGATTGCCGAATTAATTTTCATGGCATTATAGAGTGAATGTCAAATATTTTCTGAAAGCTGACCGCCAACATGTAAACAACTATGCTTGACTGTCATATGGTAATCCCCTGGTATTTCTAATTCTACCTGATAGTGGTTACATGGATATAACCGACTTGGTTTTTGCTATTGTTAAATCACTTGGTAAAATATCCAAATCAATAATACGTTAATCATGATCTTCAATGTTCCCAGTTCACTCTAGGTGATAACCTAAATCACTAGAATTTGGGTGTGTTTGTGTTCCAAGTAAACCACAATGAAATGTGTGGATCATCAACGCGAATAGCCAGTGGTGAGTCATGGTTTTGCCCCAGAAACATCAAATTGATCCATTACAAGGAGTACAATAAAATAACCAAACTGCTGATTTTAACATCTCTAACATGCATGGGAAATTGAAATTAGGAAAGCTCTAGTGAGAAAATGCGTACCCAGCAACTAGCAAAACCAGTGCGATCACCCCTAATATGTACTGGTATGCCATATATTTCGATTTAACCCGATCTGCAGGAGGCAGATTGCGGCGTTCTGACCAGCCCAACTGAGGCTGGAGCAACAACACAAAGCCAAGGAGAAAACCTGCCAAAAATCCTCCAATGTGTGCATAATTATCAACATGTGGTAATATTCCAACAGCCAAGTTGATCACAATGATGACCAATAGGGTTAACATAGCAGCAGCCTACAAAAGAAAATGACGAGAAAAAACCCATGTATCAGATAATTTATAAAGAAAGAATCCGCCACAGACGATGTGAGCTAAATAAATTGACTTGTACCTTGTTTGTATAAATGGTCCAGTTTGTGATTAGTTCTGACAGCATTGCTCCAAGAAGTCCGAACAAAGCGCCGGAAGCACCAACAGAAATACTATTCCTGATGAAAAGAGATGACAGAATGCTACCACCTAATCCAGAAAGTAGGTATATGATGCCAATCCGGACTGCAAAAGACGGTCATAGAATCTTTAGCCCAGGAAAGATATCACAATATGAACTAAAAATATGAAACAAAAAAAGATCTCACAATGCATAAAAGACATCTAACATAGTGCTTACCAAATCCAAATTGCTGTTCAAGGCGAATCCCAATAAAAACCAAGCTTAGCATGTTTGCTAGAAGATGTATAAGACCAGCATGCAACCACATGCAAGTCACAAGCCTCCATCCTTGATGCTGGTGTACCACCTTGTCCCATTCTAGAGCACCCAACTTCTGCAATCTGGCCAGTCAAACGAGAAGCAGATCCATGTGTGAGTGAACATTTTACTAGATGCTTGTTTGCCTAATTACACTGAAGACACTATAGACATGCTCTTCATAAAAATCAGCACCACTTGGAATACAAACATGCATGAAGAGCAAGCATTGATGATAAGATTCTTTGGTTAACACTGATATCAGCGAGAAAGAGAGATGCGGTTAGAAGGATGTAATGAATGGATTCATCAATAAATATGGAAGATCAGGAGGCTATCCAGTGGATGCCTCACTTGTCAAGTATATCGATTTCAGCAGCCTGATTCTAGCCACAGCTAAATTGTTAGTCCTACGCAAATATGACCTGACAAAATGTTCACATGAATCACTTGAAGCCTCTTTAGCTGTTGGCCATGCATTCTAGACCAGAATTAGCAGCAGAAGAATGCGGCCATTGACATAAGCAAGCAGTAGAGAGAATTTGATCTCGTGCTACCACCCATTAAACAAGCAGATATTGAAAGCGAATTTGGTGGGAATTAAACAGAAAATGGGCGAATAATTATTTTCAACATGTGGCCCATCCAAAAAGAGGGCATAATGAACACCAAAAAGCAGCCAATTTTCTACAGAAAAGAGAACACATGAGAAGGAATCAGTCAGCTTGACTTCAAATTTCTCTCTTTTCCTAGAAATTTTGAAGAAATTGGGTGCATTTATCTTGTTAAATTACCCTCTTCCTTCCAGATCTACGACGTATGTGCAGTCAGAGCCAAAAAAAAATTCGCAACGTTATCATCGATTGAACAAGAAAAGAATGAGACGGGTACGGAAACAGGGACGTACGTCGAGGACGAGGGCCCGAAGAGGGGGTTCTCGCGGAGGGGCTGGAAGGAGAACCGGTGGAGGAATCCGGCGACACAGGAGCCGTAGATGTTCCGGTGACCAGGGCAGTTGTTGATGTACATGGTGACCACAAACATGGCGACGTTCGCCACCACGACCAGGGGCACGATCCACGACGTCCACTCCCGCTCCGCCGACGCCCCGGGATCGTAGTAGAACTGCGACTGGTAGTTCCCTGGGAAGCGGTAGCCGTTGGCCACGGCTCCCCTGGTCTTCCCACTTGCTGCGGCGGCGGCGGCGGCGCCCCTCTCGACGTCTGCGGTGGACATGGCCGGTGCCGCTCTAAGCCCTATCGATCCCACGGATTGGCTACGAGCAGTGACGGGAGAAGAGGGGCAAAGGGTTATAACGAGAGAACAAACCAGAAAAACTACAGCTTTGCTCGAAAGAGATTTGGCTCGGTTGAGGACAATGATGAGGGGCGAAGAATGGTAGAACAGAAAAGAGACGGTGGTATGCTCCTAGTTTTCTCCACGGCCTCCACTAAGACTAACACTTGGAATTGGGTTTGCGTCTTAAAGAGGCTTTATAGGTGAAGTTAATGTAGCATGTTCTGTTTCCTTGTTCACAGTGTAAAGCAAAACCAGCATTTTTTATCTGCTTTTACAGTAAGCTTTCTTCTTTACAGGCAATACTTCTTCTTTTCAGAGGAATGACACTTTTTCGGTAAAAAAAAAACTGATAAATCAAAAGAAGATAAATAAAGAAGTAAAGAACAAATTTCTTTTAACATCTATCTGGTCATTAATAAATAACAAAAATGAGCAAATGAAAAAATGCGGACAAAAATGGTGTCGAACATTAGTCCATATCAATCGGAGGAAAGAAGGAAGAAGAAGATGCCTGCAAACCGCGTACTGTTCGCTGTAACTCGTGACGTCGAAGCTGCGTGATTTGACACTCTGTCATCTCTTCCTTCCTCGAAAGAAAAGCCACACCACTTGTACTGGATTCGTGTTGCCGGCGACGCCTTGTAACTTGTAGCATATAGTTTTGGCAGTCAATGAGATCAATGGGTTCGTAGTGCTCGTCGGTCAACACACTCGGCGGATAAAAAGATTGGTTGGAACAGTGGCCAACCACCAATATCATCTCTCATCTCAATCCTCAGTCGATTTCTGCGCGTCGAAGGAAGGAGTTGGTTGGTGGTGTGGCGGGATGCGATGGGTGACGAGTCGCTGAGACCGTCTTCTTCCTAAGGAAGCTAAAGGCTGGCCGGCGGAAGACGGCCACATTGCTTTGGATTTGGCCGTCCGTTTGCGTGGCCAACATGTTTCGATCGACTCGATTGCAATGTGACATGGAGGAGACTCGCAATCCTACAGTTCAACAGTCTGAGCCATATACATGAATGGGATTAATGACTCGAGGAAAAATAATTGCATCGTGAGAGCTGGCAAAAAGGAAGAGGTAAAGCAGTACAGCTCTGCTCAATAAGATCGACAAGAAAAGAAAGGGAAGAATCCTAAGCCCGCACACGCTGCCTAACTGCAACCTGACGCGGTTTTGGTGGGTCAGCTGAGGGAGGGAGAAGGTGAGAGGGGGAGCCATTGCTTCACGACTACTACTGCTGCTGGCGTCGGTCAACGCGGTTTCCACGGGAAGGAACAGTAGTTGTCCGGGTTGGAGGAAATGGCATTCGTACGACCCGTCCGTACATCTGTGCACTTATTTCTTTCCTTCTGTTTCGCAACAGACGATTCCATTCCAAATCCTGTCCGATTGATGTGTAATCCGATGTAATTGTAATGGTAATGGGCATTCATGATCGGCCTCTGGTTATTATATAGGGCTCGATTTCATGTACGCTTATTTGCTCTGTGTCGACATTTTAACCTGATTGGTGGTTCAAAATTATTCGAACCGAACCGTAAAAGAGAGTCGAATGCTCATGAAGACAGGCTCGTGCAATCCCTGCTTTCATGATTGATTCGGTCTGGCACTTAATTGTATGTTAATTTTCTGTGTTCGCCTGTAAATTTCGGGTTTTGATGGGTCCGGCCCGAGCCTTTTTACGTGACCCCGGTCCAGAGTTAGCCCGCGGTGGCAGTGGGTGGTTCTGAAGCAACAAAAAAATTGCACGAAATCCGGCCGTTCATATCCCACGATGAGAATCTTAAAGGCATGGATCATGTCTTCGCAAACGTCCCTCAATGCATGACCATGAACACGTACGCGCCCGCGAATCATGAAGCATGGACACGATTACTCCTCCCCACTGTTCGAAGGTCCTGCAGAAAGGACGAGCGTCGACCGCCTTAGCCGCCCATCCACTGTTCTCGTCCTCCCCACTCCACCTCCCCACCCCCCCAAAGTCCGAGAGTCGGAGATTTCCAGGTCCAATTTTGCTCCTCTACGTTTCGATGTTGATTGCAAATAGTTTTGCAGATGGAGACACTGGAAGCACACTGTGGTGTCTTTGAATGAGGAACACAGAGAGGTCAAATCCAAATCTTCCACGAGAGAATGATCTCTAATGTCTTTTAAGCCGATCTCACTGCGGGAAGGGTGCATCACTTGGAGCAGAGATTGATTGCACCAGCCTGGGCTGAGAGTACTGAAAGTAGTATTCGCTGTCAACTCGCAAGTGTGAACCGGCGAGAAGCTGGCGGTGGAGGTCCCAAACCATATGCATTATAACCTTGTCTTCTTCTCCTTGACGCAGACTCCTTGCCCATGCACACTACAGACGCCATTGTCTTCTTCTCTCATTGGGTGCAGTTCCAGTCTTATCCACCGCCATCGGCCCCCTTGCGGGCAACACTTGCCAACCCATGATGGGACCAACTGTGCATGGAAATCCTTCTTATCTCACACAGAAGTTGGCCCACGTCTGCAGGAAGGTTTCAGTGACAGCGTGCCTTGGAGAAGAGATGAGATGAGGTACAGTGAGATGGTTGGAGCTTTGCGTGGAACTTAAATGGCTTCTTGTCCTTCTTGTGCCACGTTATGGCATGCACTTTTGTATGCCAAGGATCGAAGCGTAGAGACACATCAAATCACATACGATTGGATCACAGATTAGTGAAGATTATATGGATTGACAACGATCAAAGTGAAATATCTTATTGTCATCACCCACAACTAAATATTTTTCGACTTACGTAAGTATACATGTTAAGGACAAAGTTTGCAGGTTTTATGTTGGTGGCAACACGCAAGGAATCATCATATAAACATGCACGGAATTGAATCTGCATTCTCAAAGCATGGAATTGATGTGGATAGACTTCTATTTTTCTTGATCTACTCAAATGGTGTGGACATCAGACGAAAAAAATCCTATGTGCATCACAATCATTGACTGTCGTTATATATTGATTAGTCGGCCTGTCTCTTTTTGCATGTCCTTTGAAATCATCTCAATTTTCTATTTTGTTGTATTGAATATAAACATCTTAGGAACTTTATATTTCTCGAGGGGCATGTCGTATAAGTCCACCATCTATCTAGAATGTTAGATATAAGTCATATTCCAATTTAAGCTGCACATACTAATCCATACTTCTCAATAGGAACTGATAGCCGACAAGGCCACCACTCGTTCTAAGGTGACGGTGACCACAAATTGTCAGGGTATAGTAATTCTTTGCTAATGGCACTATGCATATAATTTAATGAAATCGTGAGAGAAATAAACAACTTGGTGTGCATGCTTCCAACGAGGAGGAATGTTTATCGAATCACAAAAAGAACCCGAAGAAAATGAAATGGAGTCTCTAGTCCGATGGCTCCTCAAATTTCATCTTAATGTTCTTTAGGGTTAAAGGTGCATTTTACTTCTTATAATTTAACTATGAATCATTTAAAATTTTATAATTTATTTATATTTAAAATAATTATTATATTTTAAAATATAACATATATTTTTTTATTTAGTGTAAGTTAACGTACGTTAGAGACTGCTTAAGTAGTATATTAATTCACAATAAATCATTAATATGATGATATTAAAATCTATTTTAACATATATGATTTTGATTATGGAGTACTTAAACTTTAATAATTTAGTCAGTATCTAAAATAAGTTAAGCATTTCAAAAAACATATCATATAAGTTATCTCTTAAGTCAAGAATTATTAAGCATTACAATTTACCTACTTGGTATGCTGACTCATAATGAATTATTATAATAATATCATGTGTAATTTTAGTTAAAAAAAAAGTTTAAGGTTCATCTTGTTTAAAAAGATCAAAATGGTGAAGTACGTAGTGATGGACGAAAATAGAGAGACAGAAGATGGGGATGAGGAGAGTTGGATCATCATGTTATAAGCACGATGAGTGGGGAGACAGAAGAGAATGAAGTGGAAGGTGATGGGGATGAAGACACCTAGGAGAATGAAGAGGGATTAGAAGACTACTATATGCCTAGTTTAAAACTGGTTGATGTACATCCACTCGAGACGGGACAAGCTACGTGCGTATAATATCCTACTAGATAGTAGTGGCTCAGTGTTACCGCTGGTGGTCAATTCCACGACAACACCTCAAAACCCAAATAAATTTTAAGAAATGAACATTAACCATTTTTTAATTTAAATTATATATTTTATTATATTAATGATTTATTGTGTCAAGTAATTAAGTTATAATATTTATGAACTTAGATTTGATAGGAGGAGTTTTTAAAATATAAAAGTTATTTTATATACGAATAAATTATAAGGGCTTAAGTGATTTATGATCAAAATTATATGGATAAAATAAATTAATTTTTAACTTAAAAATATATTATTATTATATTAATATTTTATTATGATATGTTACATAAATTAAAACATCTGTTATCTTAGATTTTAAGAAGTAGATTTTTTTATGTTACATTCTTGAAAATATAAAAATTATTTTAGATATAATTAAACAATAAAAATTTAAATGATTTATGATTAAAATTATATAGGTTAAAAAGAATCATAACTCTTTTCTATATTTTTATTCATAAAAAAATATTTACTTTCTGGATGGGCGATAAACATTGATGGAGGCGAATGCTAATGACAAGCTGGTACACGGAAGGCACACATTAGACGACGATCCTACACCCTTGATCCGGAAACCAACCGTAGAGATCGGCCCCCCGCATCCCGGTCCACTCATTAATTACCTGAAAGCCTCTTCGCCACCGAACCTTGACCCGGCCATTAAGTGATTCCCCGATCCCCCCATCGCCACGCCGCGCTCGTCCGATTAAGATCGTACGGTCGACAAGCCTGGAAACTCGAGAAAAAAAAAATATAATTTTTTGGGTTTTCGTCTGCTAATTCTCTGAGGAAACTTTTGCTTTCTTATATGCACGCATTGACTTGTGGTGTGAAAGGAACGAGCGCAGGAGTCGTGAGGTGGTGTGAAAGGAGCGAGCGCAGGAGTCATCTGTTGAAGCGAGGTCAGACGTCACGACATGTCTCTTTGGCTTTGGCTTTCTCCTCTCGTTTTCTTGCTTCGCTTGTCGTCGCTTTGCGTGAGTTGAGGACGCCTGAGGGGAAACGGAAGGGGGAAGCAGCCGAGAAATGCGTCGGAGCCACTGTCGGCCTGACATTTCTATCGACTCTGCGGGCTTTTGGACTTTTTTTTCCAGTGACGCTGCAGTCGAGGAGAAGCGAGGGAGAGTGTGGCCATGCCGTGGAAAAGGGCCGTTATTTGTTGCAGGGGAATATTTCATGCATATTTCCCTTAAAATGTCAACAAATGTAATGTTTTATTCCCCATAATTGCTTTGATGTTTTGCATAAATCTATAAGATCTCGTTTATTTGCATCATTACTTCCAAGGCGAAGCTTTTGATTCGGTGTGGACTTTTCATCCACCGTTTACGAGGAGGCCAGAGGGAACAGTCAACGGACCCCTTTCTTGCTTTGTTTCTACTGAGCTCAGCCCTTCCCCTATCTCCCTAAGAAGATTACCTTTTTGTTTGATTTCTGAGGCATCGGAGTCCCCACATATAAAGATGGCCTTCCCCTCTGTCTTGGGCTCACCCACTGTACGCCTCACACCATTTCTGAGCTTGTAAAGCTCGGGTACTGGGGAAAAGGCACCCAGTAGTGGAGGGAAGAGGGAAAGCTTGGGGTTCTGTGGCTTCTTTTTTCTGTCTCTGGCCGGGGTGGGTTGGGGTCACGGTTTAGCGAGGGTGAGGGAGAGAGAACGAGGCGCTAGTGTTTATGCTTGGCTTCCTTCTCTTTCTTTCTACCCCATAAATCTTAGGACACGGATAGGGAGTTCGGAGGCATTTGCTCATGTCAAAGCTGATGTTTTTGCCTTCTCTCGCCTATCCTTTAGATCTCTTCTGCACTTTGCTTTCTTAGTGTTTTCTTCCCATTTTTTTAGATTTCGGTTGTGTCCTGTTTAGTTGTTGCTGCACATCCCAGATGGATTGTTTGGAAGACGAGTGCTCTCGTTAGATCTAGCACAGCCACGGTGATCCTTGGAGGGAGACAAGGTGCCTTCGAAGGAGAAGGAAGCCACTTCAAGAGGAGCGACAAGGACAACTTTGATGAGTTTCGGGGGTTTGTTCGACATGCCGTATGGCAGCTCCGCCGCTTTGCCCGCCGGCGCCATCTCCCACCCGCCCCTCCTCTCGCCGTCACTCCACAAGTCCATATTCAGCTCCCCAGGCCTCTCCCTTGCCTTGGTAACCGACCGTTTCTTCTCTCCTTCTTTATCCCGTATTATTCGCTTTCTTGGAGCGGTTTTGGTGCCTTTCCGCAGCAAACGAACTTGGAAGGGCACAGGGATCGGAACTTGGTCCCTGCCGTCGGAGGAGACGGAGAACAACTGGATTCGGCTCGTCGGAGAAAGCAAGATGAGAACGACAGCAGATCAGGTAGCGATAATCTGGAAGGCGGATCTGAAGACGATTTGGAGCAAGAGAATCCGCGGAAGAAGAAGCGATACCACCGCCACACCCCTCAGCAGATCCAGGAGCTGGAAGCGTAAGAGATCCATTTGCACCGACCTCGTATCGTTTGATTCTGCCGTCGTTTCCCAAAGGAAAACAACTCGTTGTGATCTTCTATTTCCAGTCTTTTCAAGGAATGCCCCCACCCCGACGAGAAGCAACGGATGGAGCTCAGCAAGAGGCTCTGTTTGGAGCCTCGCCAGGTCAAGTTCTGGTTCCAGAACCGGCGAACACAGATGAAGGCATTTGCTCTTGCCTCTGAGTTCATATCTGTTGTAAAAAATCTCATTTTTTTGGGTCGTTTCTTCTCTTTCCTGACGTGCTTGCGAATCATGGAAACCAGACCCAGATGGAGCGGTACGAGAATAGCATCCTCAAGCAAGAGAACGACAAGCTTCGAGCGGAGAACCTGTCCATCAGAGACGCCATGAGGAACCCCATGTGCTGCAACTGCGGTGGCCCCGTGGTGCTCGGCGAGATCTCTCTCGAGGAGCAGCACCTGAGAATCGAGAATGCTCGCCTGAAGGATGAGCTCGACCGGGTCTGCGCCCTTGCCGGGAAGTTCCTCGGCAAGTCCGTGTCTGCCTTGGGCGGCCCACTCGCTCTTCCGACCCCGAACTCTTCGTTGGAGCTCGCAGTCGGAACGAATGGCTTTGCCGGCCTTGGTCCGGTGTCCGCCGCTACTTTGCCTCCGCTGGCTGATTTCACCTCTGGGTCCTCAAGCCCTCTAGGCACCGTCATAACCCCCGCGCGGGTTGTCGGCGCTGGAGCCATCGGTGGGGTGGACACGTCTCAGGAGAAGTTCGTGTTCTTGGAGCTTGCACTCGCTGCCATGGATGAACTGGTGAAGATGGCCGAGATGGAAGAGCCCCTGTGGATCCGGAGCCTGGACGCGGGGAGGGAAACACTGAACTACGTCGAGTACGATCGGTGCTTCCCTCCGTGCGTCGGGGCCAAGCCCACTGGGTTCGCGTCCGAGGCCACCAGGGAGACCGGCTTGGTCATCATCAACAGCTCAGCCCTCGTCGAGACTCTCATGGACGCTGTAAGCTAGCTTGAATCCTCTGCATCCTTTTACCAGTGCATATACGCGTGAATCCAAGTTCTTATATGATCCATGGGCAGGCTCGATGGGCAGATATGTTCCCGTCTGTGATCGCAAAAGCGACCGCTGCAGACGTGATCTCCGGCGGCATGGCCGCGACTAGAAACGGTGCACTTCAGCTTGTGAGTTCATATGTCCTGCAGCTGCTTAAGCAATCTTGCACCAACTACTCCTTCGTTCATGGTATCGAGTCTGATGCCGACTTCTTTTGGTGTGTCACCAGATGCATGCGGAGCTCCAAGTTCTCTCTCCCTTGGTTCCCGTTCGGGATGTCAGTTTCCTTAGGTTCTGCAAGCAGTTGTCCGAGGGGGCTTGGGCCATAGTCGACGTCTCCATCGACGGAATAAGAGGCAACCCAACTGCTCCACCGGCTAAAATGGCATGCCGCAGGCTTCCTTCTGGGTGCGTAGTGCAAGATATGCCTAATGGCTATTCCAAGGTAATAAAATCCCTCTAATTCCCCACTCCCCCCCCTCTTTCTTCCATCTGTGTTGTTCACTCACGTTTCAGTAGCATCTTGCAGTGATCATAGCAGTTTTATATGTGTTGGGCGTGATGTTTTAATAGAGATTTAGAAGTCAAACCTAAGCTCGTGCTCCCAAATCTATTTGGGTCGCGCGTCCACGCTATACCATCAATATAATTCGGTCATCTCTTCTTCACCCTTGTTTCTGGTGCTTCTTTCTTTATATGTTTAGATGCTTCTTCTACCATCTTGAGAGCCTCACCCGTGGATTGCTCTCTGTCTGCATTCAATTCGTAGGTGTCTCGTTCGTGCTACCTATCTCATTATTTTCCGGGAAGTCTCGTTTCTGGCTCCTCCCGACTCCCGCAAATTGGTATTAAAAATGACTACTTCCTCGCGAACCCCGACTCCTTTCCTTCGGACATGGGTTTCTTCTATTCCCGGTCTTGACTTCCTCCCCTAAAGATTCATTAATACGTGCTCTTTGAATAGGGTCTAATGGTAGCAAATTCCGTCCATCTGTTGGGGATGTCGATGCATTGGTTCTGGTGGTCAAAGCTTTTGGCGTTTTTTTTTTTTTCAAGTCTCAAGTTTCCATGGAGGAAGACAGATTAAGCTGTCTCTTCGTGATAACGTGCACTGGCGACTATGAGACCTGGTGATCTCCAGGTCCGGCAGGTGCACTGTAGCGTCAACCTAGCAGACTGAGGAATTAATGAGCTAACGACGAGGGTGATGCGCAGGTCACATGGGTGGAGCACGCCGAGTACGACGAAGCTACAGTTCACCCGCTGTACCGCCCGCTGCTGCGCTCCGGTTTGGCCCTCGGCGCCCGCCGCTGGGTCGCCACGCTCCAGCGCCAGTGTCAGTCCCTCGCCATCCTCATGTCCTCCTCCCTCTCCCACGATGACAACACCGGTGAGTCTCATGCGAATAATGAATGTGTTGACTTAGCGGTAGTTCGTAGTATTCAGTATTTGACTTGCCCCACGGGATTGCCGCCACAGCGGTGACGCCGAGCGGGCGGAGGAGCATGCTGAAGCTGGCGCAGCGGATGACCGACAACTTCTGCGCGGGGGTCTGCGCGTCGTCGGCTCGCGAGTGGAACAAGCTGGGTGGAGGGGTCAACATCGGGGAGGACGTGCGGGTGATGACGAGGCAGAGCGTGGCCGACCCAGGGGAGCCGCCGGGCGTGGTTCTCAGCGCCGCTACCTCGGTGTGGCTCCCGGTCTCGCCACAGCGCCTGTTCGACTTCCTCCGCAACGAGCAACTCAGGAGCCAGTGGGACATCCTCTCCAACGGCGGTCCCATGCAGGAGATGGCTCACATCGCCAAGGGCCAGAACACCGGCAACGCCGTTTCCCTTCTCCGTGCCAGCGTCAGTATTTTCCCACTTCGATACGCACTGCAGTCGCCTGTTCCTTTTCTTCTCCGAAAAGATGCAGTGCTACCATTAGACTTGTCATATGTAGGACAGACACATTGCTGTTGTTTCTTCTACAGTTCTGACATGATGCTTAGCTTTGTTAGCTTCAGAAGCCTTCTCTCACACTCGATTCATCTTAAACATTTATAATTGGCTGCGTTCGCTACTGATCCAGGTTATATGACTGCCATAACATGGGTTCCATGCAGGCCGTGAGTGCAAGCCAGAGCAGCATGCTGATACTGCAGGAGACGTGCACGGACGCGTCGGGATCATTGGTGGTGTACGCGCCGGTGGACACCCCGGCCATGCACCTCGTGATGAGCGGCGGCGACTCTGCCTACGTCGCACTCCTCCCCTCCGGCTTCGCCATCCTCCCGGACGGCGGTGGCGGCGGCGGTGCGCGCAAGGCCGGGGGATCGCTGCTGACGGTGGCGTTCCAGATCCTGGTGAACAGCCAGCCAACGGCGAAGCTGACGGTGGAGTCGGTGGAGACCGTCAACAACCTTATCTCGTGCACCGTCCAAAAGATCAAGGCGGCGCTCAACTGCGAGCCTTAACAGAGACGGGATCCAGCGGTGGTGGGGAGAGTGCCATGGCCATGGGTTGAGTCAAGAACGAACCGCGCGAGCGAAGAACCTTTGCTATGTGGTAAGGAAGAATGGCCAACGTCAAGCCCTGCGCGCAGTCCATAATCCTTAACACCGAGCAATGGTGGTGGTTCGGGCATTGACTCTCTCTCTCTCTCTCTCTCTAAAGGCTGTTGTTACTCGATCCCCAGCCGCGTCCCGTTGGTGTTTTAGTGTTCCCTTCTCTCAGCGAGTTTGGATTTCCTTGTGGAAGACGATGATGTAATCTTTGCTATTTCATTGTTTGTGAACGTATTCAGACATTGACCTTTTTGCTTGCTTGTTTGCATTAACATATGAGAATGTATTAACCTATCATATTTATCATAGATTGAAGATGGATTACTGCTACTTAGTAAAAGTCAAATTAGATCGGAGGATTGATCACTATGATTTAACCATGTACGCTTCTCACGGGAACCCAACTCAAGGCGGGGGTAATAAATGGCACAAAAAGGAGGTCGATGCAAGTGATGTATTGATGAGGAGGGACAAAAGGTGGTTGAAGCCATCGCCTCAATGAAGAGGAAGGATAAATAGTGGCGTTAAGAAGTGCAGCTACTCGCCATGAATGAGCTCCATTAAGAGGGCTCGATATTTCATGGATGATGGTGGATTGCTGGCATTGATTCATACGAAACTTATCATTACTACTTAGAGAAGTGGAGGAAGGACAACATCGATATCTTTTGTTTACCGAGGGAATCTTTCGTGCATGGACATGCATGCACGTGTTTGATGGCAGAGGACGTAGCGGGACATATCTCTACTTGTTTCGGCCAATGCAGTCTCTATGTAGCTACCAAATGTTCCTCTCTTTCCCTAACCAACATAATGCATATTTTACATCAATGACAATGAAACAATATTTCTATTCTAGCAATATATTATTTATGTTGGAGAGAGAGAGAGAGAGAAACTATATAAATAAAAAATCATAATAAGTAATAACCAAAAATATATCAAAAAATACACAAATAAATGACCCCTATATATATATATCCATATACAATCATTTTTTTTATCCTATGAAATTAATTATAAGATCTCAAATTATCCTTATTCATATAAAAAATATAATCATGCAAACTATTATGCATAAAAAACTATTATCTCTGGATTGAAATCAAATAATATTAGATCTGTTTATGATGCGTACCTTTAGATGTCATCTGATTGAGATCCAATTAGATCTTCAATAGCACCACCCGTCGGATCTGAATAACACCGAATATCGATCTGCAAGAGGAACTAGAATAGATCTAGACCCCTTCTCTTTTCCTATCTTTACACTGGACCATCTTAATTGATTATTTTGGGAGATCAAGAGGATAATCGTAATCTCTTGATCTATTTACCCCTTTTGTCGTTCTGTGCCTTTCTGTGCATTGAGTTTATAATAAGTCTTGTCTATTTATAGGCGAGAGCAGATGATCTAGGGTAAATTATTAGGAGAGTTCATTCCATCAAGGGCATCCCCTAAAATATCTCAATATAATATAGATTTTATTTAATATTGACTAATATCTTTTATCAGAATTCAAATGATCTATAATATATCTTATTCAATTAATAAAGGGCCACATAATCTTACATTCTCCCATTTGGCCCATTGATAAGATATAAAAGATATCCAAAATCAAAATAAATAAAATAAATTTATTTTAAAAAAATTATATAATTGGATTCTGAAAATTTTTAAAATCATTTTATACATGACCATGATTTTAAAAATAAGCTAATAAGTATAATAATACTATATTCAGTCCAACTATCAATGTGAGTCATAGCATTTGTATGTCATCAATGCCACACTTCATTCTATGTACTACAACACTGTTAGTCTTTTCTTATATAGTCTATAATGACCTTGTAATTTGTCTTGTCAAGATAATCCTATTTATTGCATTCAACCATAATATGCATAAACATAAACACAAACATAATAGCAGAAACAAATAACTTTAATTATGTAAAATAAATATCAATAATAGCATCCACTTAAACATGCATCACTATATCCTTTATGGCTTGCTCGCAAGCCCCATTCTAAAAATATTTTCTTTAAATCTTTTACATTGCAAAACTTTATTAAATGAATCAGCAATCATCATAGTGGTACTTAAATTTTCAATTGACACTTGTTGTTTATAGACTCTTTCTCTAACCACCAAGTACTTTATCTCAATGTGCTTGGAACTACTAGAGTACCTGCCATTCTTAGAAACGAAAACTGCTGCAGTATTATCACAAAATATCTTCAGCGACTTGGCAATTGAGTCGACCACACCAAGTCCTAAGATAAAATTTCGTAGCCATAAAGCTTGATTTGAGACCTCAAAGTATACGACAAATTTAGCTTCCATCATAGATGATGCATTAAGTGATTGTTTTGCACTTTTCCAAGAAATTGCCCCACCAGTTAGCATGAACACAAATCCTGAAGTGGATTTCCTACTATCGAGGTAATTTACAAAGTATTTGAATATCCCGTCACTTCAAGCTGATCCGACTTCTTATATGTGAGCATATAATCTTTTGTCCCTTGTAGATATCTTATTACTTTCTCTATAGCTTTCTAATATTTTATTCCTGGGTTACTCTGGTATCTACCTAGCATTGCCACTACAAAACTGATATCTGGCCTTGTATAGGTTTGAGCATATAATAGACTTTCAATTGCGCGCCCATAATGAATATTCTTCATTTGATCCATTTCTAAGTCATTCTTCGGGCACTGGTTTTAGCTGAATTTTTTACCTCTAGTAATAGGTGTATCATTGGCAAAACTGTAATTTTCTTAAGAAAAAAACATAATCTTCCTTTCTGCTATCGCCGCCCGTTAGGCTGCGTATACTGCTACGAGGTCGGCTTGCGCCCGCATGTGCCGCGGGCCGCCACTTGATCCGCCGTGGTGGTCGCTCCGTGCGGCCCGCCCGCGGCCGCCACTTGATGCCGCCCGCGGGTCGCCTCGGCGATCGCCACTTGATGCGGCTATCTCCGTGTTCGGCCGCCACTTGATGCGGCTACCTTCTCCGCTTGATCGATTGGCCGTCAGCAATGTCGCCGATGCTACTGATTTGTACGCACACTTGGTGCTGGCGTAGGCAAATCCAGCAAAAAAAAATGCAACAAGATTGTTGCGTCTTTTCCACGATATACAACAACCATCAAGAATCGTTCGCAAGCAAAAGATTAAAATTTAACATAAAGGAAAATATATTAATAAGATATTCAGATCAATGCATCATAAACAAAAGTAATAGATCTAATATTTTTGATCTTAAAACCTAAGCTCTGATACTAAATATCACGACCTGATCTGATAAGCTAACTATCCTGATAGCTTTAAGTGTTGCCAACCACTGGCCAAAATGCTCGAGCCGGGCGATAATAATAATACACTCATCAACCCTTACAAGACATTCATATGTTCCTATATTTCCAATGTGAGACTAAGGGGTGGTACTCCTCAACTCATATACTTGACGTCCTCGTCAAGGTTGAATATATCCTAGATCAGACCCTAGCATGGTGTATGTGAGGCTTAGCCCAGTGGTGGCTCTACGTTGTGTCCAATTCAGAGCACTCGGGAGTTCAGATGCACTCCATACACACAGGTAGCCCTTTCTAACTCGGGTCCTCTCACCATGCCCGAATATTAGGTCGGCTCTGATACCAATTATTGGCATAAAAAATATAATCATGCAAACTATTATGCGAAAAAAACTATTATGCCAGGATTGAAATCAAATAATAATAGATCTATTTGTGATGCGTACCTTTATATGTCATCTGATTGAGATCCAATTAGATCTTCAATTGCACCGCCCGTCGGATCTGAATAACGTCGAATATTGATCTGCAAGAGGAACTAGAATAGATCTAGACCCCTTCTCTTTTCCTATCCTTTCACAGGACCACCTTAATTGATTATTTTGGGAGATCAAGAGGATAGTCGTAATCTCTTGATTTATTCACCCTTTTACCATTCTGTGTCTTTCTGTGTATTGGGTTTATGGTAGGTCCTATCTATTTATAGGTGAAAGCAGAGGGTCTAGAGTAAATTATTATGAGAGTTCTTTCCATCAAGGACATCCCCTAAAATATCCCAATATTATATGAACTTTATTTAATATTAACTAATATCTTTTATCAGAATTCAAATAATTTATAATATATCTTATTGAATTAATAAAAGGTCACATAATCTTACTATTCTTAATAAGTATAAATTTGTTACAACAAAAAAGTATCAAAATTATTTCTCATATCATATTTTTCTTTCCTCAATCAAAATAAAAAATATATAATATTTTATTAAAAAATTAATTATTAGATTTTTTTGTTTCATGAGAACTCTTTTGATAGGATTCTTTGTCCTACCAAAATTATGATTATAAAAATCTTAATATACTTATCAATCTCAATAATTTGGAGAACAAATCATAAAAATAGATTTCATCTCTAATACTATAACACCTTCATAAAATACTTATATTTCAACGTTCAGTTGACTTTGGCATAAGCATTATAGGAACCTCCTAAAGGACACCTTTAAAATCCTCATCATTGTATGATATCGAAATTACCAAGTCAAATCAAACATAGTAATTTGGATCAATTTGGCATCATTATAACAAATGGAGGCACCTTGTATCCCTTTCATGGCATTATACGAAACTGATCCATCATATTGTGCTCCTCTCCAAATCATAATCCATCCGATGATGCACCCGAATGTGACGTCATGTGATACATCCATCACCTCCACACTTGTCGACAACATGCCTACATCTTTTTTTGGTAAAGATACATCTTCAATCGGTTCTCTTATTCTAATTAACCCAATTTTTTTTTCTAATTAGGTGGAAGAACCGTTTCAAATTGTTCATTTATTCTGGTTATTTTGTTCATTTTCTTTTAGTGCTCGATTGATATCTTATGATGTCGCAATACATTCTATAGAAAGAGGAAATTTGATTGTTTATGTTTCATATTTTTCATCAACACTATAATTATATAATTAGAAAGCAGAAATTGCTGATAAATTTTTCCACGGCACATATGATGTCTCATAGAAAACTTTGGCCCATCAATTTGGATAAGAGACATCGTGATTTGGGGGCCCTTCTCAAGTGAAATCCAAACACCACAGCACAATCCAATAGTCAAATATGTCCACCACATTAGCTGCGGATTCAAATGCTTAAACTATGCCCCGAAGCATGTGAGCTCACAGCTCAAGCTCTTGTCGCCATCTTCCAAACTAGTCGCGTCCATGTGCATCGTGGATCGTTGTCAACGAGGAGGACAAAAAGAGGTCAACCCAACCCACGATTTATATCGCCCACCCTTCCATTTCCGCGCTGTGGTCGATCCAAACAAATTTAATATCAATTCGAATCAAAAGAAAAAAAAAATTAATTCTGATCTTCTTTACAAGAGGCTTCTTAAACATGTATACGGAAAATACAAGACTCGGATACAAATCCCTTTTTATATCCTCACATATAAATATAAAACTATAAAATAATAAAATTCTAATTTTTATGATATAACTTTTTCACATATAAATCTAATTTTATACTTACTAATAGGGTTTATGATAGGTCGGCCCAGTCACCTCTTATGCGACGGAGACAAAGCGTCACGACGGCTGTCGATCTGACACACCAAAATCCGACCTGACACACCATAATCCGACCTGCATAGGGAAATCAAACCTCGATGAAGACGATCGTGGAGTGTAGAGCACGATAGCATATAATGTAGATTTGACGTTTGAAGACCTCGAAACCACGTTTTGAAACAGTTTTTCGACCTAATTAAAGGTTGAGGTACGATCGACTCACGATCGACAGATATAAAAACCACCCTTGGGCACATGTAATGGGTAGAAAAAGTCATACTCTTATTCTTACAGACTCCTTGGTTGGGGGCATTGAATTAGACGTTGGAGGGGTCGCATCAGGCACCCCACCCCGAAGAAGTCTTTGTGTAAAAATCTTTGATCGACTTGATACGAGCTCTTGAGAGGACGACATTGCCCTAGCTAAACTTCGAAGCGTACCCTGACGACTCCTAAGCTCCTCACCTCTTCTCAACCATAAGGGCGAGTTTGCATATACGGGAGGAACCGAATCTTGTTGACTCATCAACCACGACATAAAACTCCACGACTCTTAAGATTACATCGCGAATGGAGATAGATTTATTGCACAGGACATGTCGATGTTGTCGTCCCTATCTTAGCTTGGATTTTAAGTTACTTGCAAGGTTGTGCTTCCCTCGCGGAAGAAGTGGCACAAATCAATTGGCCTCCACAACTACCTACAAAATCTATTCAATAATTCATTATTGGTCCCTTCGATCTATTCAATAATTCATCAGATATTATTAAAGGAACTTAACATGAGACATATGGATTGTGCAATAGCATCACTCTCAAATCCCATGCCGACATGTTCTTAAGAAGATAAAACGAGAAGATACTATGACCTTAAAACTTTGTTGGTAACATCAAAGGGTCGAAGGTCTCTCTGCCCTACCGTGACATTTCACCCTCATCTTATTAAGACTATACACACCGACATCTCACCTCTTTACAAGACTTCCAAGTCTTCCTGCCTCTCCATATCTATTATTATTACCTCTGCATCCACTCCACATGAGTCTGCAACACAATCATATCAGGTTGGCCATCAAACTTCCAACTCCTGCTCATTGATCATATACATAAATTGGACAAAATAGAGTATGGAGAATGCTTACTCCTTAGCAAGGCAAAAGGTGCCTTTAGCTACCTGCCTGCCTTACCATTTGCCATTTGTCATCTCCATTTGAAATCGAAATGGGTCTGTGATCCTCCTGAATCCATCCATCTTTCTCATTCATCCCTTTTCTAATCCTGGTGACATGTGATCTATTATCTACAAAAGTGTGTGTCTCTGTTTCACACACTAGATTGACTGCCATCCTTCCTCTCCTACTGAGCAGGCCTCTCTCGCTCTCAGTCCCATGTAACTCACGAGTTCTTGTCCTGACCTTGAAAAGAAGATGAGTAACGTAAGCATCTCAGTAGACCACATTTGCCACAGGATTTGTTTGTCCTAAATCTTACGCACTCTCTGTCTCTCCGAGTCTCTTCTGTCACTGGTCATCTTCTTTACCTTCCGGTCCCCAAGTGTTTCCTGAGACAAGTATAAGCCAATACAAAAGGACTCCCTTTTCGATATATAGTTGTTGGGGGAGGGAGGGAGGGAGTGGGTGAGCGAACCCACCAAAGGGAGTGGAAGAGGATGGGGAACTCGCTGGGGTGCTCGGCCTCCGGGGAGAGGCTGGTGTCGGCGGCGAGGGACGGTGACCTGGTGGAGGCGCGGATGCTGCTGGAGTTCAACCCCGGCCTCGCCAAGTACTCCACCTTCCGCGGCCTCAACTCCCCGCTCCATTTCGCCGCCGCCAAGGGCCACAACGAGGTCAGTCGGCGTCCACCCCCTCTCTTCTCGTCCTCTTGGATTAAAAGTCCGGAAATTTCGACGCTTTGCCTCATCTGTTGATCTTGTTGGTGTTGGGGGCGTCTGATTAGATCGTCACGCTGCTGCTGGAGAACGGCGCCGACGTGAATCTAAGAAACTATTGTGGCCAAGTACGCGATCCGCTTCTTGTCTTCTGATTTGATCTCTGTTTTGGTTTCCTCGCTTCCGTAAATAGATCTTGGAAAGTTTCCACCTTTACGCTTCTACTGAACGGAACTGGATTTGAAGACAGCGTTGATGCAAGCGTGCCGGCACGGGCACTGGGAGGTGGTGCAGAGTCTGCTCATCTTCAGAAGCATTGTATGTGTGGATGCGTGCGCGCAGATGCCAGAATCCTTTCTTGTTCGGGAACAAAAATTTGAGAAGGTTGGTTGCAAATTTTGTAGGTTACACGAGCGGACTACTTGAGCGGCCGCACGGCCCTGCACTTCGCGGCGTTCGTCGGGCATGTCCGGTGCATTAGGCTGTTGGTTGCAGATTTCATTCCAAGTGCTCCCTATGAACTGATTGCTTCTGTCAAGGATGGTGGGGGCAGAGGGAACAGCAAAGGAAGCAGCCCGGATTCTTCCCTTGACAGTAAACGTGATCGGCTGTATGTTGTCTGAATCGAATGTTTGTGTTACAAATCTGCAATTGGCACATACCCTATGACTTGAACTAAATGTTGCAGTGCTCTGTTGAAGTTCATCGACAAGCCTGCTGATGGAGGTGTCACGGCTCTGCATATGGCAGCCCTCAATGGTTACTTCGATTGCGTACAGCTCTTACTGGATTTAGGTGCCAATGTCTCAGCAGTTACATTTCATTATGGCGCGTCTGACAATTCGATAGGTAATTTATATCTTACAAGCGATAGCCTACCACCCGCTAAAACTATATGTTATCGCGGTTTCTCTAACTTTCATGAATGTAGGAGCTGGAAGCACTCCTTTGCATTTTGCTGCTTGTGGTGGGAATCTCAAATGTTGCGAGGTACTTACACCGCCCTGTTATGATCATATAGTCATTGGATGTTTGCCTATCTTTCTCGTCTCGGTTCCATGCTTATTTATCAAGGTAGAAATCATTCCATTGATAGATGCTTCTTGCGAGAGGTGCTAGCAGGTTGACATTGAACTGCAATGGGTAACTCTTCCTTTCTTTTCCTTCTAAATTTAGAATGTCTTCAATTTTGTTCAGTGACACAATATGTTTGGCTCACATTTCTTCTTCAGGTGGCTTCCTCTTGATATTGCAAAGATATGGGGACGTCGTTGCTTGGAGCCATTGCTGAACCCCAATTCTGAATTGACTGTACCCATATTTCCACTATCAAATTATCTTTCGTTACCACTTATGAGCCTACTTAACATAGCAAGGTACAGTGAGGCCATCTGCTTATCTTTTCTTGCTTGTATGTTCTTATAGAAGGTAGCAAGTATTGTGATCCTGTGTTGCAAATGATGAGTTCCTCGTTACACAGTTCGGGTGTTCTTGGGAGATTATTACCTCAGGTCTGGTGCCTGTTCTTCACCAAGTTGATAATAGAACTACCTGAAACCTAAAAGTATAGTTTGGTCAAGGAAATTTTAGATCTTCAATATTAATCATTAGAATATGGTTTTTAACTTTAAAAAATTAAATGCTGCAATGTGACAATAAAAAAAATAAGAAAATATTTATCATAACCATTATGCTTATTATTTGGCTATACTTATCTAACTCGTTTGATGAAATAGATGTATAAAAATTCACATTTCAATTCCTTGCAGAGAGTCTGGGTTGCATTCCTCGCTTGACTCTGATGACAATGATCTTTGTGCTGTTTGCCTTGAAAGAGCCTGCAGTGTCGCTGCAGAAGGTGAGTTGGAGCCCCATTCTTTTACCATTCATATCGCTAAGTACACAAACTTTGGCAATATGGTAACCTTTGTAATTTAGGTGGTTATGGCTCAAGTTACTATTTACAGGGTAATTTATGCATATTGACCCTCTTATACTCATATCGGCAAGGCCTCATGTGTTAGATAGCCACTTTTGTAACTAGAGTAGATCAAACAGAAACAGTTGATCACCAAATCATGGGAAAAAAAAAGAGCTGAAGTTTCGTTATAGGCAAGAAAAAATGTTGGCCTGCTATGTAAACTTGCATTTCTTGAAATTGAACCTTCATTTTTTCTTCATTCTGTTTGGCATGTGACAGTTGATAGCCTATTAATCTGGAATTCATTTGGATAACTTTTATTTCTCTGTTCCTTATATTCTTTTGGTGCATGGTCTCTTGATGTTTCCACTACTGTTATAAAGTGATCAAATGGTCTTATACTGAAGAACATAATTTACAGGAAAATGTCCTCCACATCCTTAAAATTGATATGATCAGGTGGTAAGGGCATTATAAACATACCAGCTAAATTTATGTTCTCGATTGAGAACGATAATATAATAGTCTCACGCCAGAATATCGGGGAAAGTAGAATTATATATGCAGACTTGTTAAGCAATACGAAAACAATTTTTATGGGTTCCTTCATGAGGGTTAACGGGTTGCGAGCTGGGTAAATTTTCAGGTCCCACAATCATCTAGGATTTACACCTTATGATAGTGTTTTAACCCCTGTTTTATTATTTCATTTAAAGTCTGTTTACTAGTTAACAAGTTAGGTTTCCTCATTAGCACATAAAAGAAGCCCTTTATTTCTGATGTTGGCAGCCTGAACTTGTTGTTTGCTATCTAATGTTATTGCTTTCCTGTATCTTTGTCTTCAGGCTGTGGCCATGAACTCTGCTTAAAGTGCGCTCTCTATCTTTGTTCCGCCAGCAACACTCCATCTCAAATTGCCAGCCCACCAGGATCAATTGCATGCCCTCTCTGTAGAAATGGCATAGTCTCTTTCATCAGACTACCTGGAACACCTGTGAAGGAGCTCAAACCAAACCTAGCACTCAGCCTCTGCAACCCCTGCATTCTACATCCCCGTGCTGTCGATGTTCCTGCCACAAGTTGTCAAACAGAGGTTCGAAGGAATCGGGTAGCTGCAGTGTCTTCAGAGCTTATCTGCCCGCTTGCTTGCACCCCCTTCCCCTCTGCCATCCCTTCCTGCGCCACTTGCGACGACGACCCATTCCCATCAAATGAATCCCAGGGAGAAGTTCAATCACAAAGGCCTCCTCAATCTTCGCATGTTACACCGGATGAGCTGGAGAAGATGGAAGAGCCAAGGGTCGACGCAAGTTGCTCAGGTATGTTCTGGAGCCGAAGAAGTTGCCACAGGGAGCATCAATGCAACTCGGAGATAGATGCTTAGCTTCTCACACGGTTTATACGACGGCATCGAGGTTCCTATAGTCGTGTGTGTGTGTGTGTGTGTGTTGTGTATCCATTGCGTGGTTGCATGAGTTCATGACCTACCGGGATCTAAACAATCTTTCAGTCATACATTTTTGGGTGTAATACGTGACAGACATTTCTAATAACAAGTATCCGTTTGGATTCCAAGGTTTTCTCTCACCTCCTTCACTCTCAGGACAGAATCTAAATGTGGATATCGTCAAATTTTGTGGAAGGTCAAGTCAAGCATTGCTGAAGCACTAGATTTGCAATGCGCAACCCGTCATTCCGAACTGCTGTTGCTCGAAGTCAATTAGTTCACCTTTTTCCTACTTCCGAGGAACGACAGTGACGAGCTCCAAAGAGCAGAGAAGCCGTAGAAGTAAAGTACATTAGGAACATATAAATAGTGTGACGACGACGGAAAACAACAGCAGCTAAGATATCTTCGTCGTGTCATCCCATACTTGCCCTAATTCTGCCACGACAACGCGGAAGAGCCCTTTGCAATGAAACAGTCGTTTACAGGCTAAAAATGAGACGCAGGCCAAACTCCGGCAAAGCTTCAATACGACGATGTACGTCGATTCATCTTCTTCTTGCGGCTGTTTCTCTTTGGGCATTGAAGTAGACAGCGGCTACCGGCAGTCCGAGGCCGTTCTCCTCGGAGAAGCCTCGCGTGCTGAAGTGGTCTCTGGAAGCCGGTGCGTACACGGTCTGCCTTCCTTTCTGCTTGAAGAGGACAAACACGTACCTGTGGATGCCGATGAAAGGCTTCGGAGCCTCATAGCTGACTATTTCTCTACCTGCAGCACCAACAACACTACGTTGCTTCATTAACGACATTATATATCCCTGAATTAAAGGGGGGAATGTTCTTTTAAAGTAGGATCTACTTTTGCTATAAGATAATCGTGACAGATTCTTGGATTATGATCTGTTCTCTTACTGTAACAAAACACTATTCTATCGACAAAATGATTTATCGTGATGTAGATAGCTCAAAGTGTTAACTCACCAAAAGACACATTGGTTGTGCCGGGAATGTCGGTAACAATCCTGAAAAGAACTCCACATTAGGCAGCTAAAAATGAACCTAAAAAGCTTTAAACAACACCACGTCTTGTGCCGCTAACCAGTGAAGACGTTCTCGCAAGTGCGGATCACTCGGACTCGGAGCATCTGGGTCTGTCAATATCTACAAATGCTCACAACGTCAACCGTAGAGTTAACTATTTCATTAGATCAGAGCTGGTAGATTGATGCAGGTGGAACATACAAGCGTGTAGAAGCTCCTCATATCGTCGCCACCAATCTCCACCCGGGGTTTTGCACATACAGCAGAAGGCATGAACTCATGGCCATTGTAGACGCGCTTGTTGGGACCGTAAACGACCTCCAGCTTCACGCTAGGGTTGAAAGAATCCAACACATCTCCTATCACTCTCCCCACCGTGAGCGGATCCAACATTCGAGTCATGGAATCAGTGGGAAGGAACTTGAGAGCGCTCCAAGGCCTCCTAACTTCTTCTAGGTCTAGTAGCTGGTGGAGATGGATCACCAAAGAGAGGTTTGTAGTTGCTGCTACGAAGCAGGTAGGGTTTATAAAGCGGAGAAGAGGTGCAAGCTGGACACGGAAGTGAAAGGAGACTCTTAGATTCGGAACAGGTCGTCTCTTCCGTTTAAGGCAAAAATTCTTTTCCATGAGGCAAGGTGTCAGAAGGATCGAAGCCATCGGGAATTGGAGCCAATATGTTTGCGAATCTGAAACCTTTTTGAAAATGATTTCACAAGGAATATAAACCTTTCACATTTGTTAATAATATCTTCTGCTAAATGGATGCTCATCTTACAAGGTGCTTGTTTCCACACACAAAGATTTCATCTTTCTGAGGGAAGGAATCGACATTAGCTGAACATCCTCGAGCGCACATCTGGATGCCTCTGAGAGGTGAACCCCAGAAAAGCTTCTCTGTCGGCATAGGAAAGGCGACAAGGAATATTTTCCTGAATCAAGTACAAATTGTCTCACAAAATGTCATTTGTGGTTCCTGAAGGATATCTTTCTTTACTCACTCGGATTAGGTTCTGATGGAAACGGCAGATAGAGAGTAGTACCATTTAGAAGTGTATCCTCGGTCTTGTCAGCTCTGTGGATCCTACCTGGAGCCTCTGTGTTGTGCTGCATCTCTCAGCCTCTCGAATAATATAATACCTCGAAGAAGGTTTGAATGAACTTGTACTTTCTAAATATACTGGTAGAAGAATGAAGTTGTTCTTGGGTCATCTGCATTGACCCAAGCCTGCAAATATACCGGCAGAAGAATGAACTTGTACTTCGTAGATATACTCTGAAGAAGGTTTGAATGAAACCTTCGAGCCTGCAAAAGTCAACTGCATGCACTTTGTGTTGGATTCGTAGCGTTCCCCAACCGGGATCTTGAATGAAAGCTGTGGTCAACATTCTTATTCCTCCACTCTCTCCCCAGCATCGATGCCTTAACTGGGACGTGCTACCCACCCGGTGTTCTTCCGCTTTGTCCTAATTGGCACGTGAACGGCGCGTGCAACGCCACGTGACACGTCGCCGATGCCCGGTGCGAATGCGGGCGTGCTGTTCCCGTGCTTTGCGATCCTCAAGGCTGATATGTTACCGCGTCTACGTGTCAATAAACTATTCGCCAGGGGATCATGCGATGGACGCTTTCTCGCTGCTCTCCTTCTGGCATTTTCCGGCGATCAATCAAGAAACCAAGAACATTTACTCCGGCTTCCTTCTGCCCAAAATGGAGCGCGCTCGTCGCTTTCTGTCGCCTGGGGTTTCTTCGTCGAGGGTGGTTTGGATGCGGGGGATCCCGATGACCGTAAGCGATCGCGTCGATCAGGGTTAGCGCAAGGTCGAGGGGGGTTTCCTCCGTTTTCGTGTCTTCGATCTCGGGGATGTCGACGACAACGAGGCCTCCGAGCCCGGGCCGCTGCGCCAGCATCGACTGGGCTTCTCTCCCTTGGCGTGGCTCACCGGTCCGAGCGGAGTGCCAGCCTCCGTGGCGCCGTCCGGTTCCTGCGCCGGACGGGAGGCTGCGGATGATAAGGGCGCCATCGGTTATGGTGCGGGAGATGGCGGCGGAGCATCTGAAGCAGCGCCAGAGCGACTGGGCGTGATCCAAGCCCGTGATGTTTGTCGACATCCTGTGGAAACTGACCTTCATAGGCGTTGTTATTGGGGTGCTGATCTTGAGCCGGCATGAGACACCGTCGATGCCTCTTCGACTGTGGATCTTTGGGTACGTGCTCCAGTGCGTGCTGCATATGGTATGTGTTTGCGTGGACATACCGGCGAAGGCAGCCTACCGAGGGTGCTGTTGTGGACATGGAAGTGGGAGGAACTCGGGCTCAAATTCACCGAGGGAGGTGGAAGAATCTGATGATGATGAGAGCAGAACCAAGACGATGATAGGACTAGGTAACAGATCTAAATGCGGCGTTTCACTGACATTCGTTTACAACTCTTACAAAATATCAAAAAATGTTCGGTCCCCTTTTTGTTATGCACATTCTTGCAGATTTACTATTTATCATGGCAGATTTCTCTTGATTTTTGAATGAATGATGTCCCTATTTTATGTTGGTAATTCTGGCAATATGACATTTGTTCTTGATTTAACAAGGATAAATATCTGGTAACTGGGATGGACTTTTATTATTAAGGATCTTTTTATATCAACTATGGTATCCTTATGTTAGGAACTTTTTCTATTAGCATCACACTTGGTCATGAATTTATACCAGTGAACTCAAAGCTTCTGAGAAAGAGCTAGACCACATGTAAGGTAAAGAAAGGTTTATTTTTTTTTTCAATAACAATTGAGGCAAGCCATCTGTTGAAGGAAAAAAAAGCGAATCTCAAATATCATTTTTTTATCTGGAATTTTCTATCATGAAATCAAAATTCTAAGTTGTTAAGGGTTTTTATATAATTACCATAACCAGACTCAGACCACTCATAATGGGTTAAGTTTCTGTCCCTTTTCTCTGTTGAACATATATTTTTCACTTGGTTCATACCTTATATAGGTATGAACAGTATTTCAAATCTTGATGTCAATCACAAAGGAAGTTCTATTGGAAGTCATTTTAGACAAAGTCAAAAGGAAGCCTTGATTTCTTCCTTCAATAAAGATTTTTAATTCCAAGCCCTTTTAAAAAATGTTACAATACACAATTTTATAAAGTTGCTTTAACTTGTAGAGAATTCTCCTCTAAAGATGAGCCTAATTGAACCATATTACCATTACTCAACCAAAATGTTCCCTGATATAACTTTTGTCACTGCCTGGCTTTATGCATATGTGGCTTTCTTGTGTCACCAAAGTGGTTTGAGTTTCTTGTATTGGCTTCTCTTCTCTTGTGTTTTTCGTTTTCTCTTTTGTTATTGCATCCTATAACATATGTTATAGAGGATGGAATATCTTATGTCTGCTTGCCTGTAGCCATAGTATGCTTTGCATGCAACTTCTGCATATGGACCATTTAGTTTTGGAAAGGGCTTTGATTGCATTACCCACCAATTATAAATATGTTCATCTTTTCATTTATGAAGTCACTTTTATACTTGTGCCCACTTCCAGTTTGCTGAAATGGCTTGTCTGGAAAATGCAATTTTTTAGTGTGTTACAATTAACGTTTAGTACTTGTATGCATAGGGCAGGTTTTCTTCTGGTTTCAGATACTACAACCCTGCAAAGGACAATAATAATGTTTATGAATAATGAATATATTGATTCCCTGCAGGTTTATTACAACTCTCTCTCTCTCTCTCTCTCTCTGTCTATAATAACCTTCATATGCTTATAGCAATACAAGATGATTTTAAGTTTGTATGTGTTTATCATAGATACCATACTTTCTTCTTGCTTCTATCATCTGTTATACTTTTTGGTAGTGCCACAATGCTTTTGAAGCAATTCATTAGATTGAAATACTACAATCTTGCCAGAATGAATTTATCCTTGGCCACGACAAGCATTGAAAAGTAATCATTCAATGTCGAAACTTGCTTCTAACCTTTTATCTACCGTTTTGATCTTCTTGAAGTTGATGCAAGGATCACTAGTGGAAGCCAATCTAAGAGGGGTGTTTATTGAAGATGTATATTCTTTAGCTAAAATGTGGTTGCACTTAATGATTCTTTCACACTTTAAGGAGGATACGGGACTTGAAATGAGTTTCGGAAATTGTCCTTATTGAGCTGATCTTATACAATAACAACCCCATTTATTACTTCCTTTTATGGTACTATCATTTGTTTTCTGGCACTTTCAATAATGATAGCTGAAGTGATCTTTATAGTTTCATTGAGGGAAACCTCATCTTATATTAATCTGCTTTGCTATGGGATGAGTGTCCTCAGTTGAAACTATCATTCAATATATTTTTTTTGATGGGTGACGGCTGAGCTACCTTTACATGGGTTAATCCTAGATGTTGCTTTGCATTGGATAACATTTTGCTTTATGGTGACCTTTTCATAAAAAGCTCAGTGCTTTTATTTATACATTTTGGTTAACTGGTGCTACTGCTGACACTTGACATCCATGTGCTTGAAAATTAGTTGGTTAACTTATGAACACATTTGTGATTTAAGTGGAATTTTCAATTATATGTTAATATCTGGATTCTGGAGATTTTTTTTCCTTTACCTCTCAAGACAAGGTAAGGGCCATGGATTCGTGTGCTGCATTGCAGATGTGTCTATTTTGGCTAGCAACTTATGCAATTTGTTCTATGGTACTTATTGCATGCTGTTGCTTTGTGTCAACATAGTTTTCTTCGATATCATAAACGCTGGCATGGAAAATATATGCAATGTGCCATGTGGTCTTGGCATGAGTATGCTTTATACTGGGCTTGCATTGCACCTCAAAACATGATTTCTGCAATGTCAAGTATGATGCATTCATTTCACTTCTTAAACAGGAAGGTGCATCTGAATAAGATATACACCAACTTCTGAAATACAAATTTCATAAGCTTGGAGATTCCGAAAAACTCGAGATGTCAGGACCTTATGGTGGCAGTGATCCACTAGTGCAGCATGTTCTTTCAGCAGAGGATGCTGTAAGTTCTATAGTTTCCTGTTAAGTTTTACATTTTGTTTACTTCCTTTTTGCTTTGTGGTTCATTGCATGTCGTTATGCTAAATTATGATCTTTAAATTTAGTCTTGATCAACATCTGCTTTCCTGCCCTCTTGTCTGTTTAATGCACTTGTATATCCCGACTGTCTTGGTCTTGAAGAAAATCTATTCATTAGCTTTTTATATGAACTAGTCCAGTTACATCTTGAATTGATTGTTTCATTTAACTGAATTTCCATTCCTTTAAATTTATCCTCTTTGATCATAAATTTAATTGTTCTTAAATCAACACTTTTGCCTACCATTTCCTCTATGGTAGAATAACTGTTCCTAGGCAACAATTGTGCTTTTCAACAGTTGACCAAAGCATTATTGCTTCTTTTCTTTCTAATCCAATGTGGGGCTCCAAGACGAGGGTTTATTGTCAGGGATACTTGGCACCTAAAGAATTACAAATTATGTGCTTAATACATAAAACTTCCACATGAATTTTCCATGGTTAAGATATTATTCCGAGTCATGCAAATTACAGAAAAACAATCAACATAAGATCTTCCTTTGTAATGATAAATGATTTCACACAGGTCCAGTCTAGCTTGAGCTATCTAATTTTACAATCAGTAATTTTTGAACTTCTTAACGTGACTTGCAGGTTGAAAAACTTGTTAAAAAAGTTGGAAGGCAATAAGAAGCTTGATATGTTTTAAGAAGTTAAGAATTATTCTTGGAAGAAATCTAGCTTTCTGTGTTGGCCAATCTTTCCTGTAGTTCTACACAGCAGATATGCTCTAATTCAATGAAAGTTCAAATATGCTATCATTGTTCCATGTAGATGCTTATTATTAAGTTCAAATATGCTATCCTTGTTCCAGGTAGATGCTTATTATTGTCACTGAAAATTGCTTAATAGTAGATGCTTTAACCAAGCTAGGTATGTCCCATATTCACTCTGCAATTTCAGATCTTTCAACTTCTGCAGACCATGACAAATTTAATTTGCTGCTAGTCCAGGTGGATTGATTTTGAGTAGCATCTATCAGAAATGTTTGAAGGATTCATTCTTGTTGGTTCATGTGCCTACATGCTTTCTGACCTTTAGAATCACTCTGTGTTGCCGTCTTAAAACATATTGTATCCTTTTTCTTAAGAAAGTTATTATTAATTTTGTGGATTGAAGGAGAACTTTGTTAACCATGATTCACATCATTCCAACCTTGATGCACCTTTAAATGTCAGAGTCTATCATTCGTCTCATTTTTTTTTTTGGGTGTTTTTATCATTTTCAAATTTCTTGAAGGCCTTAGGTTAATTTACCTTTTGGTACTTTTCATGTTACTGTTTTTTTTGCTTAACTAAATATAAATACTTATATTATCCTGGTTAATAAAATTATGCTGAATTTTAGAGTTCTTTTTATTCAAGCATCTAATAAATGAACATACACAAGGGAAGTATGATACTTCCGTTGCCTACGAACCCAACCACAATTTGATGTGTTGTCTGCTTAATGCCAAGTATTATTAATTGGGAGCTTTGAGCTTTTTCCTTCATTTTCCACCCTAATTCTAGTTTAGTTGTCCTGCGTCTTCTTACCTGCAGGAGTGCTGCATTTGCTTTTTCCATCGTACCTATGGAGATAAGTGGCTGCGAATAAATGCTACTTGCCCGCTCTGTAAGTTTAATATTGTTAGAAGCAACAACCACGGAATGGAGGAGGTGTAGGCAGCAGCTGTTTACCTGAAAGATATCGGCTGTGTGTCGATGCTCCCTTTGGTGTGGCCTCAGATGGAGATTTGGATCCTTCGGAAGAGCCTTCCAAGGGGATGCCATGTGAGGTGGAGATGTCGATCCTTCATATAGTATTTCGAAGGGTTTGGGTTACCATGGTTCTAATCTTTGAAGACACTAAATCATCAGATCATAAGTATATTGGCTCTTTTCTTTCTTTTTAGACGTTTCTTGGTGTTTAGATCCCTATTCATGAATTCACATAATTTCTTGGAACTATTTGACAGTGCGATTAAATCAATTTTTGTGTGTTGTATATCACACGATTGATTTTTGACCACTACTTTTGTCTTGCAACTAATAATACACGGTATTAGGCACAATCTGAGTTTGATCTTCTTCTTTGTGTAAACATAAAAATCTTAATATGTTACTATTATGTAAAAATTTTAATATAAAAAATTAAAATCAAACAATAATAGGTTAATTATACAATGTGTATTTTTTAATTTTATTTGGAAATTCCTTTTCTGATATGTAGGTATAACGTCATCAAATTTGAAAGCTATCACGATGTTGATATGCAATAAAAGCTAGATTTATTTTTTTATCTTTTTTTATCATTCATAGAATTGTTATAATCGATGTTGATATGCAATAAAAGCTAGATTTATTTTTTTATCTTTTTTTATCATTCATAGAATTGTTATAATTGTTGAGTTATGAATAAAAGAGGGATAAGAGAAGATGTATAATATCTCAAAATTTTTTTATTTTGTTACTATGTGGTTCTCTCGTTTTATAGGAGAGAGCAAATGGTCTAACATAAATAATTAAGTAAGTTTTTCCTATCAAGATCATCTATTAATAAATTTTATTATAATTAATTTTTTCTATTGATTGATAATCATAATCATAATCAAAATCAAATTATATTTATAATATATTTTTATTTAATTAGATAAGATTATATAATCTAATATTTTCTCATTTATTCATTAATTGAGAATATATAAAAGAAATTCAAGATTAAAATAAAAAAATAAAAGTGTTATTTAAAAATTACTTAATTGGATTTTAAAACTTAAAAATATATTTTAAGTATACACACGAATATTATAAAATAGACCAATAAGCCTAATAAACATAATACAACATCAAGTCTGACTATTAAGACGAGTGATACTGATTAAATATCATCAATGTTATAATTACTTTTATGTATACATTATTAGTCCTTGATGACCATTATAATTTGTCTTGTCAATATAATTCTATTATCATATCTAATCATAATATTTACATAAATAAATATGAACATGACAAAAAAAAATTAATTACATAAATAAAAATATTAGTTATATATAATATTAATTCAAATATACATAATTATTGTTATAATGGGTTGCTCATAAATCTAATCATAAGAATATGTTCTTTTGAATATGCATGGATCATTAATCAATATAGTAAAAGTTAAGTTCTTAATTGATATTATTTATTTTAGACTTTTTAAGGAATCAATATAGTAAAACTTAATTTCTTAATTGATATTAATTGATATTAATTTCTTTTAGACTTTTTTTTTCCTAACTATCAAATACTTCATATGATAATTCATATAAATGCTAGAGTCTTTGCTTAAAAAACAAAAAAAAAGTTGCTATGATATGTTAGAAGTATCTTGAATGACTTTATAATTGAATCCTAAGATGGAATTTCAAAATCATAAATCCTAGTTAGTAACCTCAAAACATTCCATAAAATTAACTTTAATATTTGATAAGACAATAATATATTGTTTAATATTTTTAATAATTTACTCTTTTAATTAATATATATATAATATAAAGTGAATTTCTTGTTATCAAGATAGTTTACATAATCAAACGTATGGAAATATTATTATTTCAAGATGATTTATCTATATATATGTGAGCATATATTCTTTCATCTCTTTCAAATATTTTATTATTTTCTTTATAACCATTTAGTATTGCATTCAAAGTAAATCTAATATATATCTGATCTAGTATAGGCTTGAATATTATTACATCTACACTAATGTAATAAACTAGCTCCTATTGACTTTAGATATTATAAATTGATCAATATATTTTTTTAAATATGAAAAAAGTAATGATCTCAACAAACTTTATATATAATTGTCTAGAGATTTATTTAAGGTCATAAATAGATTTTTTAATTTATATACTAAAATTTATCTTTTTATATTATTTATAAATCATTTAGGTTAATCCATATAAATATAGACATTCATTCAAAAAAAATATTTTCATATTTATATGATGTAACTTAAAATCATATTAAATAATTAATAATATAAAAAACTTAAAAAAATATTTTACTATTGTTAGGATCAATTGACACTAATAGGGGGGAGTAAATTCTAATTTTAACGTAAAACTTTTCACTTGAAGTACGATAAAAAAATCTGAGGCTTTTCGTTCAAGTAAAGCAAGTGAATCATTCAAATAAAATGTTAAATTTCTTGCTTAAAAATGACTCAAGAAGGAATAAGCAAATCCGAATAAAAGGATAAACAACGTCGTAAGTGAAGTGCTTAACTTAAAAATGACTCAAAAGGAACAACCAAATTCGAATAAAATGATAAGCAAACCCGTCGGTTATAGGTGGTTCAACCGCTGTAAGCCACTCGAAAACCTGGGCAGCGATGGTATACCCTATTGGGAAACATCAGCGGGTGCATCATATGCATAACGGAAATCAAAACAAAATATCGGTTTCCTACGCAGATCAAATCGTCGTGCAAAAGATTGGGGTCGCGAGAAAAACGTAAAAAACTAATAAAACCGCGATGTACGAGAGATTGATTTTACCTAGGGAGATCATATATCCCTGTATTCCAGATCCGGATGGAGAAGATGAAGGAGGTCAATCGTCCTCCTCTCTAGCAGTATCCACACGATGGATCTCTGTAGCGAAACTCCAATCTGATCTTGTAACTCTTGCTCAGAAGGAGGGATAAGAATAGGAGGTGGTGGCTAAAGCTGTAGCTTATCAATCATGAGTCTCCCCTCCTATTTATAGAGAGCCACCAAAAACCCTAGGACTCCTACATCAGTGAGTATTAGATCTCTATCAAATAACTCACTAACCTTGCATTATTAGATCTCTATCCAATAATCTCCTTAGGCCTCTAATTGGGCCTTAAGCAAGGAGTCTATCAGCATAGGGTCTTATCTAATGAGAATAGGGGTTAATTGGATCTTTATCCAATCCTTTATTCGCTGAAGCATACACTATATGTGTGTGATCCTCTAGGCCCGATACTAAGCTAGCCGTGAGTCACTCCCATCAGAACTCCTTCTGATATAGTGAATTATTATCCTCATAATAATTCACTCGACTTATCGACTATGAATGTACTAGGCCACTACGCCATACTTCCCAGACGATTGTTTGTCCACAGTTACCGTGTATCTATAATCCATCATCTAAATAATATCCCAGAGACCGTATATTGGACATGGTACTGTCAGGTCACATACAGAATCAGTTGTCTTGCTCTATTCAGATTCTACCGGAGAACTCCTTATCTCTCAATCCGAATGACCCTAGCTAGGGATTTGTCTGAACAAGCACATATGAGATATTCTTCTCATAATACTGAGAGTGGACGATCCTCTATTGACACTCAATTACATTCATAAGGTTGGCTACCAATCCCGATAATCAACTATACAAGATTTGGAACTTTCGAAACCTGTAAGTCTGGCGTCAAAGAAAGGAGTATTGAAACTTTCCAAACCTGTAAGTCTGGTGTCAAAGAAAGGAGAACTCATACAAGGCATCCTTGGTGTCTTAAGTCTAAGGACCAGATACATAACTGAGACTATAGAATCACTAACACTAGGTATCATTAACCATACAACATTCCATAAGCGGATCAATCAATAAACTCATTTTCTAATGAGCACCTGTACTATATCCTTAGTGTCTCCACACAAGTGGCTATGAGACCAGCCGCCTCCATCATATGGACGAGTATATAGTACAACGATCTATCTGGTATCTTAATGTCCCTCTTGAGTAATCTTTGACTGAGATTATTTAGGATCAATTTTTAAAAGTAAATCAATCTCATATCATGATCTCATCACGATCTAATTCTCATTGCACAGAACCAAAGACATCACAATATATATGTAACAAACAATATAACGTGAGAATATACTAATACTAATCATAAGCAACAAGATCATATAGCATGTCACACGTGCCATCACTCACGTGATTGGCTTGCAGGGCACCTGTAACCAGCAATCTTCCACTTGACCAAAAGTCAATCACCTATGTGTCTGATCCCCATCAGACTCTTGTGACGCTCAAATATAATCTGAGCTAGTGGCTTCGTTAGTGGATTTGCAATGTTATCTTCGAATGGAACTATTTTCATTGCTATATCTTTTTGGGTCATGATTGCTCTAATTAGATGGAACCTCCTTAGAACAATTCTGTTGAGACCTGAGTTCATTTGTTAGAGTTATCGCCCTGTTACTATCACAACATATGCGAGTCAGCTCCACGCTGCTTGGTATGACTCCAAAATCTTTGATGAACTTATTCATCCATACCCCTTTATCTTGCTGCTTCTACTACAGTAATGTATTATTTCTCTGTGGTCGAGTCAGCAGTAGTGTCTTGCTTGGAATTCTTCCAGCTTACTACTCCTCCATTCAGGGTAAAAACATACCCTGAATTTGACTTGCTATCATCAATGGTGGACTGAAAGCTCGAGTCCATGTAGCCCTCAACCTAGAGGCTACCTCCTCCGTATATCAGTAAAAGATCCTTAGTCCTTCTCAAGTACTTAAGGATACACTTTACTGCGTTCAAGTGTTCTAAACTTAGATCTGCTTGATACTTGCTCGTGACATTAAGAGCATGTGCTATATCAGGCCTGGTACATAGCATCGTATACATGATAGACTCTATCGCTGAGGCATAAGGTATTTTATCCATGTTTGCCCTTTTTTCAGGAGTCTTTAAGGACATACTCCTAGAAAGTGATATTTCATATCTCATCGGTATAAGACCTCTCTTGGAATTCTCCATGCCAAACCTTTTAACTATGGAGTCTATATACGTAGACTGGGATAAGTCAAACATCCTTTTGGATCTATCTCTATAGATCAAGATCTCCAAAATATAGGATGCTTCCCCTAAGTCTTTCATGGAGAAGTTTCTAGATAGTCAAGCTTTACTATGGAGAGTATTCCTACATCATTTCTAATGATTAGGATGTCATCCATATATAGTACTAAGAAGGTGATACCGCTTTCACTTACCTTCCTGTACACACAAGGCTCATCTTCGTTCTTAACGAAGTCATAAGATCTGTTCACCTCATCAAATCTTATGTTCCAACTTCATGAAGCTTCCTTCATTCCATAAATTGATTTAAGTAATCTGTACACTTTATCTGGACTCTCTTTGGATACGAATCTCTCTAGCTGTATCATATACACCTCCTCATTGAGGTTGTCATTGAGGAATATCGTTTTGACATCCATCTACCAGATCTCATAGTTATAGTGTGCTTCAATGGCCAAAATAATTCTAATGGACTTAAGCATGACTATAAGTGAAAAAGTTTCGTTATAGTCAACTCCTTATATTTAATAATATCCTTTAGCTAACAGCTTTGCTTTATAGGTCTTTACATTTCCATCTACTTCGATCTTCTTCTTGAAGATCCATTTGCAGCTGATGGGTATAATACCCTCAGGTGCATTCATAAGGTTTCAAACCTTGTTAGAGTATATGGAATCCATCTCAGAATTTATAACTTCTTGCCACTTCGCAGAGTCTATACTCATAATAGCCTTCTCGTAGGTTTAAGGATCAATATCCTGATAGTTATCTTCACTGATATGTCCCACATATCTTTCAAGAGGGTGAGATACTCTACTAACCTATGAAAAATTAGAATTTGTGTGTTAGGTACCTGAACGACTCGGGCTCTGAAATTGTGCTCAAGCTAGGTTCTCCAACCTCGCTCAATTCTATCTCACTCGTACCGTTTCCACTAAGAATGTGTTCCTTCTCAAGGAACATAACTCTCTTAACAATAAAGACCTTTCGGTCCTCGGGATGATAGAAATAATACCCACAAGTTTTCTTCGGGTATCCCATGAATGTGCACCATTCTGTCCTTGATTCCAACTTATCGGGGTTGTGTCTTCTAACGCGGGCAGGACAGCCCCAAATCTTAATAATTTTAAGATCAGACTTCTTTCCTTTCCATATCTCATATGGTGTAGACACTATCGACTTTGATGGAACTCTGTTCAGAAAGTAAGCTACAGTGGGAGATTATACATCGCATGTACATCACATCATATGTAGGATTACTAGAGATATATAATAATTAATTAAATTATTTAATTAATTATTTTTATAGAAGTCAAGACATGCTCGAAATTTTTAGAATTATCAAGGGTATTTTTATAATTCTGGATGAGAGGACAGTCCTCGAAATTTTTAAAATTATCAAGGGTATTTTTATAATTTTAGATAAGAGGAGAGTCCTCGAAATTTTTAGAATTGTTGAGGATGTTTTGAATATTCAGGATGAGAGGACAGTCCTCAAAATTTCAATCACGTTGCGACAGAAAACCAGCGTGAAGATTTAGGATGATCAATAATTCTAATATTATTATTCCCTAATCGATACCTCACGAGTTCCACCCAAATGCACTACGATCTCTATTACGCACGGAAAAAAGCTTTCCTGCTACCATGTCATCTCTCGGACCTTTTTTGTTTCGAGCAGACCAAAACAGACGATATTACTCACGATAGTAACAGAAACAATGTCAAATTCTACGAGCTGTTTCTACATTTTTCAACTTTTGTCAATGACGAGCATTTTTTCTTTCTGCTAAATTCATTGGCTTACAGAATATGCATCTATCATATATACCAAAAAAACAAATCAATTCATAGAACTACTTTATTCCAAATAATTAAAGAAAAAAATGCAGAACACAAGAATCTTGTCGTTTACCAAATAATATTCATGTTTTGAGGCCTTTTTTTTTTTTTTTGTTCTTTGGATGCAACGATGGTATGAATAGTTGTTATTTATTTAGATGAATAGCAACAGAACTGCATTATAAACTTCCCTAGCATCAACAATGAAAGTAGATCCATTTCCGACAATTACTGCAAGACATTAGTATGTCTTGGAACAACTTCAGTCTGATATTAAGCTAAAACTTTACCCTGCAAAGTAGGAAAATAACGCATGAAATTTCATAAGAAGTCAGTACATCCTATACCATTAGCGCTAGCAGATAAAAATTTGCACCTAAAGACAATCATCTACTTGATGACTTCCATTTTTTTTGCCAGAAAACAAAACAAAGATAATCTTGCTTCATCTGAAATTTCCTCAAAAAATAAAAATTTTGCTTCATAAGCACATGAAAGAAAGAAGAATATATATATAAAAAAAGAACACAGGAGATAATCTTAACTAAGTTCCCCCAATGTCTACTGTGCTAACCCAGATTTTTGGTAAACTGGCACAAAAAAATTCACTAGTCTCTCTAGAACCTGACATATCTATGGACATGTTGCTGTGTGTATCAAGAGCCTAATATATAGGTTTTAGTACCAAAAAGACCATGGTTTTGGATCTCTAAAACTAATCCTGATTGGTCTGCTAATCTCAGATGCATTATCAAATGTTCATTACATAGAGAACAAAATTTGTTATATGAGAGTTCCATTTCTATAGTGTTAACTGCCACCTACCTAAACCTTTAAATCTTCATTTACCCTTTAATATAAGTAAATCAAAATAGTAACTCAATTTTGAGAAATGATATATTCAAAATAACTGTGAGAAACAGTTAGAATGCTTTTGAAGGAACCCTAAGAAGCAATGCTCCTCAATATTACATACAATCTTCTTTCATAGAATAAGGGGTGTTTGCTTCCAGATATCCAAAATTCCCAAATAACACAAATCATCCAATTTGGAAGCACCTATAGAATACACATTATTCATGAATTTGCCTGGTTGTCTTTCTCAAATAACACGCTGCAGAAATATTTCTACAATAAACAAATAAAATTAACCAATATCTAGATTGATAACCTAGCAAGATTACCAACATATTACAATATATCTAACTTATAAACAAGACTGGACGGGTAATTATTTTCTCAAGGTTTTGTTCTATTAAAAGCAATTTTCTTTACCAATGTCTTGACTCTATTCTTCGGTTTACCATTATTTTAACATATTCGCAAGCCCCTAACAAGAAAGTCACGCCACAAAACAACAAATAATGCTCTCCGTTCGATGACGATGTGTTCGTCATTGCAAAAGACTAGAAATCTACGGCGGGGACAAGAACAAAGTAAGACAATTCTTTCTAAAGAAAACAGAATGATCTCATTTGTTTTTTGCAGTTCATCCGTTCCTGCGTCTTCTTGGCTGAATCAGTCACAGTCAATATGTAATCTGTACGATCAACAAGAAAGAAGCCCTAAAGTGTTGAATCAACGAACAAGGAAAAGACTCCAAGAAGCAGAATCTCCAAATCCAACCACTCCCCTCCCCCTTGCTGAATGAGGCTACCATAATCAAGACGATAACAGTACAGAAAAAAAATGAATCAACAAACAAGGAAATTAATACAAGAAACGGACTCCCCAAATCCTACCGAGAACAAACAGAGAAATGAAGGGGGCAGAAACAATTTGCGAGATATCATCCATCACCTTGATATCGCGATCAAGAGTGTCGTTGATGTTGTGGGTCAAAAGATCTGACCTCCTGTTTCTCCAAGGATGTGGAGGTGCGTCCTCGCAGGCCGTGCTCTCTGATGGATCCAGTACGGTCCCTACGAAAGAGCGCCATTGCTGCTTCGGTGGTTACGGGAGAGAGTGAAAGGTCTCTTTTGACGTACATTGGATTTCATTGGGCCCCACGGAACCTGATGTGATGGGCTCCACTGTGCATGACAAGGCGATAAAGCTTTATCTAAGAATTAAGTATACTTGCATTGGATCCCCATCCAGGAAACAATGAGGTCATAAATATGCCAAAGAAATGTCCAACAAAAATTATTGAAGGATGATAAAGAAAATTTCTGCTATTATCATCTCTTATTTGATGCCTCAATCCATCCAAATACGAACAACTGCGAACACAGTTTTTTTTTTCTACTCGAATCTATCGCCCTCCGGTCTCCCTTCTCTGCATGTACGATCAACATATCCTTGCTTTTTCACTTACTTTGCACGGCTACGATGGCGGAACTCCATATGAGAAAGTAATCTAATCACCCAGAGCTTCACATACAGAATCCCATCAACAAGTGATAGGAAGAGAAGAGAAGAGAGTAGGAAGGGATTGGGCAAAATGTTGCACCAGTGGGCCAAAGGTTCCAGCATAATAATAAGATCGTCCATTCTTGCATACTGTATCAGATCTGTTCATTCTTAATGATCCCGAGATTTAAAAGATGAATTTTCCACGCATAGGATGAAAGATAATGAGGAGGCTATGATGGCCTATAGTGATTGCTCGTTAAAATGATTTGGTGGAATCTAAAGATGTGGGTTAACAATGCAACCCAACCAAGACGCTGGAAAAGAACTGGGGTGAGGCCTTCATTGCTGAGTCCCACTTACAGTACGATTAATAGGCTCTCAGGCTCACCTCGATCTCCACGAGATGAGCCAGACGTGGAGACTGCGTGTGTTCTCCGGGTAGAGCATGGTCTCCTCCATTGCACCTTGGGGTGTGCGCTCCACCGAGCAATGAACTCGTACCGTCGTGTGGTCAAAGAACAACAGGCAATCGTTTACCTTTGCCACTGGGGGATGTGTGCCTGCCTGTCGGTAGACGAGAGAGAGGGCACGAGGAAAGCCTGTGTGTACTGTGAGCGAATGGACTACTGTATGACTCTCACCCAGCTCGTGTTCCTCTTCTTTCGACTGCTACCCCCCCCCCTGCAACCTTATCAGAGTCTCTCTCCCTGTGGTCTGCACCTCGACCTTCGTTCCCTGTATTACTGCCGTTCCTGTCACGTCGGCAGAGAGGGCTCGCTTAAATCATCGACTGTGAAGCTGGGAGAACCGGTACTCTTAGATCTGAGAGCTTGTGCTTCGAGGTGATGTATTCCCGCTGGTGCGCCCCGACTTGCTCCATGTAATATTGCAAGCTGAGTGCTGAATTGAATGAAGTCCATAATTTAACCTCATTACATCGGTACAGATTGACAAAGCGTTATATAGATATTTACTCTCGGTTCGAAAAGGCTTAGAATTCGAGTTCAACTAGGGAGGTTTAGCCCCAGCTTCATGTGCTGCTACATTAAAGAATGCAACTACCATCTTCGGCGGACTTCAAATCTCCCTAGTTTCAATGTGGCAGGCATGTTAGAATTCTACGGGTTTGTCTTCATTGTTTCTCTTGTATTCACAAGGGCTAGTATTTTACAATAATACAATAACAACATATCTAATATTGAGTTTTGTAATCTTATGTTTTAAATTTAAATATTCATTTTATAATTTATATTTAAAAATCTTCTAATTCTTATTTTACTCTTTCACACCACTAATTAGACTGATTAACTATCATCGTTTAACGATGAAATCCATATTAATCGATTTTAGATTATTTTTCTTCATTTGGGTTATTATTATCTTTAGTTATCGTTAAAACACAAGGTCATTGTCAGAATAAATTTTTTTCTCCTCAACATGTGCACCTGTCTTACGGAGCAAGAACCTTAATGGATAAGATCATTATTGTCACAAATTATTTGTCACCAACATGTGTGATTGTCAACATGGTAAAAATTGTTAACTCCACATTATACTATAATCTAGAATCGTGTCATTTATAAGGTTTGTTTACTATTTTTAATTTCCTGTGTAGTATTTTTTTTATCCATATTGTTTAATATTTGTTTGTATGTAAATATCACAAAGATCAACCTAAATTCTCGTATCGACTCTTAATCTTTTTCTCTTTCGACTACGGTTACACTGTTTCTTCCAAAATCTTAAAGTATAAATTAAGTATCATAAGAGTTCCTTATGAAATAACCATAATACATTATTAGTGTTAGAAGAAAAAAATCTTGCTTAACCATTTTTTTCATCATGAATCAATCTTCCAGCCACTCACTCACCATCTCATTGTAGCTTCACCACCCCCACCTCATCTAACTAATATTAGCAAAGATAACAGTGATTTTCTAAATAATTCTGGATCATATTTTATAAATGTTTGGGGCTTGATCGATTATTCATCATTTAAATAGTTTTAATATATTAATAAAAACACAAAATTAAAGATTGTCCACAAAGAAGCTGCAAATGATTTATCCCACTCATTCTAACATATAAATTTTTTTATTCGTTGATAATATACTCCATATTCCATCATGGTTTATATTCTCTCTCTCTCCATTGCCTCAGTCAGTGATTAATGAGGATGAAATATGACAACGAAAGATATGATGAACCATAATATGAAAAGAAAAACCGGTTGCTCCACATAAAACCGATAAAAATCCTGAGAAAAAAACACCGCCATTAATTTTTCAGAATCACCATTACTTTACCTTCTTTCAAGGAAATATGTATAGCATTCAATTGTTCACGATGTTTATAAACCCGGGATATAGACTCACTATCAGTATTATGACATTGAATGTGATTGGAAAAATTAGTGAAAATTTCGCACGTCCTCACCATATTGTCATACTGCAGCTTAACCTATCGACTCTAAGCTTCGGATCAGATTAAAAGCCCTGAACTGACCCCATTCCTCACTCCCATCATAGGTTGGGTTGACACATCTGAAGAAGAAGAAGAAGAAGATGAAGAAAAGCTCCACGGATAGCATGCTTCGGTCTGACACCGTAAGCATACAACGATGTCACAGGAAAACGACACGAGGGACGATTTCATACCCTCAGAGGCAATATAAGAAAGAAAGAAAGAATAATACACGGTGATGCGAGGCTTCATTCAATGGACACCCATTGCCATTGGGTTGGATGTTTCCTCCGAACGAGGCCAGAGAGAGAGAGAGAGAGAGAGAGAGAGAGCAGTGAGATAGGAAGGAGGCAGAGAGAGGTGCATTGTCAGAGGGGCGATGGCGACGTTAGGACCAATTGTTATCCTGCTGCGGTGGTCAGAGTGCAGCAAGACACGACTCGTGCGGGGCCGACCAGTGCGACCATCCGTCAATTATGCTGCTTCCCATGGCGGACATCGGTCAGGCCCTTTCTGCGGTGGTGCGTGTAGCCCGACCCCGGCTTTGCTGCCCGTCATATCCTCTCCGTCGATGGGACGAGCAGGAGATGCATGGTGTCATGGATCACCGATGGTTGGCTCTAAGTCAACTAACGGATATGACTAAATACAAAACATGCAGTGTTTCGATAACAGTTCTCGCTTTAATTTGTCGACGCTTGACCTCACCGCCACGTGACGGGGGATCGAGCAATGCTCTGACCACGTACTCTCCCAGAATTAGTAGGGTGACCCTTACCGTCCTCAACCAGTCATTGCCACCTCCTCTCCCAATTCTTCGTCAGCCGCAACGGTTTCCAGCTCTCTTGCCAGATTAATGTCGCTCAATATCGATCACATTAAACGACCGTCCACAGTGCCAAGTTTGGGATAATTTCCGAATCCACGATGTATTGAATTATTCTGTCTGCCCGTTATTACCGAACCATATTTCCCCCGTTAATATAAAATTATAATGCTTATTACCATTCATCTCTCCTTTCCATATTTCATATATTAATCATCTAAAATGCCCTCTCCTCTATCCCTTCCCCTTCTCCGTTCCTCACCCACCATAAATGCGGGGCGGCGTATCTGTGGCTCCTTCCAATAAAACATATATTCTACTCTTTCTTTCCTCTTCCCTCCCCTCCATTAGAATTCTCTTCAACGCTTTGACTTTTCGTAAAGCTAGTCCCAAGTGGAACGAAGAACACTAGTGATTCAAGAAAAGGAAGGATTAAATCGAAACGGAAATGCTCGAGACGGTGAGGTACCTGATCGGTTCCGTCGGGGACAGCGGTTTCGGCTCCAAATCGACCGGCGAGGAGGTCACCGCTGCGGCCCCTGACCTGCGCTGCATCACCGCCATCATCACCGGTAAGTAATCCATCCGACAGGAGCAGCAAAACGAAGAGCGTTATTGTCTTTAGCTTTTCTTACCGTAAGCAGGAGCGACATCGGGGATCGGGACGGAGACGGCGCGGGTGCTGGCGATGCGGGGTGCGAGGCTGGTGCTGCCGACCCGGAGCCTGAAGACGGCGGACGAAGTGAAGGCCCGGATCGTGGCGGAGATCCCCGACGCCGAGGTCATCTTGCTCCCCCTCGACCTCAGTTCCCTCTCCTCCGTCCGATGCTTCGTCTCTCGCTTCCTCGCCCTCCATCTCCCCCTCAACCTACTCGTGTACGCCTCCCCTTTCCTGTCTATCAATATATATCTGAGGTCTCAGGTGAAAGCTAAGCGTTAGAAACGAGAAGAGAAGAGAGAATCGTTACCGAATCTAACGGCAAATTTGACAGCAACAACGCCGGCAGGATGGTCTACGAGCATGCCGTCTCCGAGGACGGCGTCGAGATGACCTTCGCCACCAACTACTTAGGTGTTCGTCTAACAAACCCTCCTTCGCCCACAACTAATCATCTTCTAATGGGTCGTCACTATTCTTATTTCCTATTTCTGGAACATTCTATTCTTTTAGGTCACTTCTTGCTTACCAAGCTACTCTTGAATAAGATGGCGGAAACGGCGAGGGAGATGGGCATCCAGGGCCGCATCGTCAACGTCTCCTCCCACGTCCACAGTTGGTTCTCCGGCGACTGCCTCTCTTATCTCGACCGGATAACCGGCAAGCAGATGTAAGCTTAGCTTAGACCTCATCTCCTCCATCGCTATCCGGAGAAATCATGGAGTTTGTTGTCCTCTTTTCGCTTCTGTTTCTTATCTCTGCAGACCGTACGATGCGACGCGAGCCTACGCACTGTCGAAGCTGGCAAACATCCTCCACACAAAAGAGTTGGCTGAGAGACTGAAGGTGTGCGTCGCCATGACCCATAAACCTCTCTCTATCACATCCGTCCTCCGTCCTGGCGCTTATCACAAAACCCTTTTTTTTATTCTCAGCGAATGGGCGCCAATGTGACGGCCAACTGCGTCCACCCGGGCGTGGTCCGCACCCGACTCAACCGCGACCGCGAAGGCTTCGTCACAGGTCCTCCCCCATCCCACGTCCTTGTCGTTGTTTTCTCCCTTTGATCTGAACTTGACGTAGAACCTTGGCCATCAAACGCCAGATCTGGCCTTCTTCCTGGTCACCAAACTGGTGAAAACCATGCCCCAGGTAATAGCCCAAATGCTTAAGCAGAGAGGAAAGAGTACCGAGACTAAGTAGCGGTCTGATGCATCGCAGGCGGCCGCGACGACGTGCTACGTGGCGACACACCCGCGGCTGGTCGGGGTCTCAGGGAGGTACTTCGCCGACTGCAACGAGGCCTCGCCGTCTCCGTTGGCTTCCAGGCCGCACGAGGCGGCGCAGCTGTGGCGCGCCTCCGAGTCTATGACGGCCACCGATCTAGACCGGACCCCGTCGGGGCTCGAACCGCAGCTCGCATCGGACCGGCCGGACGAGGAGAAGTGACCACGGGAAATGTGTTTACGTATGTGACCTAACGTAGTCCACAAGGCATAGATGGGGGAGGACAGACAAAGGAATAGGATACAAAACGTGGTACGCGGAGCAGCAGCAACAGTTTTAGGAGGTTTAGAGCGATCAAAGGACGAGCAGGCGGCCGTACGTGCGGCGCCGTTTTGATAGGACACTCATCTCAGTGCTAATATCGTATGTATATATATATATATAACCGAAGGATAAGTATAAACTATATAACATAACTCAGTTGATCTCTATGATGTATGCAGTATTGGATAGAGATGCATGTTCCTTATAGGATTAGCTTTTTGTTTTGGGCAGGATGGTCACTGCGATCTTTTTCTGTACTTGTCCATTTCTCGCTTTGATCATTTCTCTTTCTGTTCTATTGTTTTGAAATTTAATATATAGTTAATATAGAGATGAGTCATGCGTTGTACATAGCAGAAAAGAATATGTTATGCAGATGAGAAGAAAGTAATTTAAGTGCTGGTAATATGTGAGTGAATTTGTTTATCAAAATTTAATAATTTGTTACAAAATACCTAAAGAGCTCATGTTGATGTTTGGTATTAAAATTATTTAATTATCATAAAAAAATTTTATTGTAGAAAAAAATTAAAAAAATATTTATGGAAGGATAAGTGAAATTGAATACTTGAAAGTATTTATTAAAAAAAGATTTATTCTTAATATATTAGTATAATGTATGTTTGGGAATTATATAAATCTCATGTCATAAAAAATATAGAGTTGTGAAATTATAAAAAAAATATTGAGAGAAATATATATGATTTAGTTTTCTTCTTTTCTTAAATAATTCTATCCCTTTTTCCTTATCGATTTTAACTTCATCCCTAAGCACCTTCCAACTCCAGGTCCCTAGATTAACAAAAAAAAATTATGACATATGGTGCATCCAAATGAAGATTATTCTAGGCTCTCAAGATATATGAGAGTTTGTATAATATGGATTTACTGAACCAAGTCCAGTAGAAGGAGCAATGAATGCAGAAATAAGAAAATAACTCAAAGATAGAAATAAGAATGAGAAAAAAGCTTTGTTCACGATCTACCAAAAGCTTGATGATACAATATTTGAGATTATCATTCTAACAAATACTTCAAAAGAGGTTTGGGAAATGCTTCGAAAAGCATTTGGTGGTGTTGATAAAGTCAAAAATATCCGTCCTCAAGTTTTACGAGTTGACTTTGAAAAATTATAATAAGGTACTTCTGAAACTATTTATTATTATTTCACAAAAATTATTTCTATTGTTCATCAAATAAGAAGAAATGATAAATAAATAAGTGATCAAAGAGTGATTGAAAAGATACTAAGATCACTAGTGATTCCAAATTTGATTTTATTGCTATTGAGATTGAAGAATCTAAAAATTTTAAAAAAATATCTTTAGAACAAATTACGGGTTCCCTTCAAGTTCAAGAACAAAGCATTTACAAAAAGATCAAAAGACAAAACTATAGAATAATCACTACAGACCAAGCTTACTCTTGAAAATAAAGGTGAATCAAAATTTTAAAAAGGAAGAGGTCATGAACAAAGATGAAAATATGACAGAAATCAAACCTATCAAGTATCTCCAAACAATGAAGGTGGTGGAGAAAATTTTAGCCAACAAGATTGAGGTTATGGTCGAGGATGTGGTCGAGGCCATGGATGTGACAGAAATTCTAAAAGGTCTAAGATACAATGCTATATTTACAAAGGTTATGAGCATTACTCCTTTGAATGTTATTATAATCCTAACAATCAAGGTGATAAGGTAAATTTTATTGAAAAAGAATAGAAGAACAAAAATTAAGTTTTGCTAATAACTTATGATAATTTGAAAAAAAATAAGTCTATGATATGGTATCTAGATACAAGAACTTCAAACACATATGTGGCATCAAAGAATTATTTTCAAAAATAGATACAAGTTATTCTAGGAATATTATATTTGATAATTTGTCTCAAAGACCAGTAAGAGACAAATGTAAAATTATTTTCGGACTCAATAATGATAAATAATTATACATTTCAGATGTTTATTATGTGCTTGATATGAAAAATAATATTATTAAATTAAGACAATTGCTTGAAAAAGATTATAATATTGAGATGAATGATATGACTCTTTATATTTATGATAAGAATAAGACATTAATATCACATATAAAAATGACGAAGAATAAAATGTTTTATTTATATTTATATATTTTTTATTGATTAAATTATTTGAAGACTGATATTGAGGATATTTCTACATTACGACATCTTAGATATGATCACTTAAATTTTGATGCTTTAAAACTTCTAGAGAAGTTTAATATGGTGACTGAAATACTAAGAATTGATCGTACATCAAAATTATGTGAAGTATGTGTTGTGGATAAGCAAGAACGAAAGCCTTTCAAAATCAATAAGACAAAAAGAGCATGACATCGACTTGATCTAGTACACTCAGATGTTTGTAGCCCTATCAGCCTAGTATCACTTGTAGGAAGTAGATATTTTCTTGCCTTCACTGATGATTTACTTAGGTCTATATTTTAAAAGAAAAAAAAGAAGTGTTAAACAAATTTAAAGAATTTAAAGACAGAGATGGTAAATATACATCAGATGAATTTCGAAGTTTTTGTAGAAATTAATGTAATTTTACATCAATTTATAATGCCATACAAACCTCAACAAAATAGTATTTCATAAAAGAAAAATAGGACTATACTTAATATGGTCTGATGCATGTTAAAGGAAAGAAAAATCTTAAAGAATTTTAGAGATATGTTGTTGCTTGTTCAGTTTATTTATTTAACAGGTTTCCAACAAGGCAAATTGATAATTCTACACCAGAAGAAGTATGGATCCTACAAAAACCAAGTTGATCATTTAAGAATTTTTGAAAGTATTGTATTTGCAAAGATATAAGAAGAAAAGATAATAAAACTTGAATATAAAAGTCAAAAATATATTTTATTAAGTTATGCTGAGAATTCTAATGGTTACAAAATCTACAATCCTATCACAAATAAAGTTGTGATGTCAATAGATGTTAAGTTTGATGAACAATAGATTTAGGACTGAAAAAATAATGAACAACATAAGAAAGCTATATCATCAGAAAAGGATGATATAATACAAGCAAGCACAGAATAGGCTTTACTAGAATCATCACTTATATCAACTATGTCACATGATTTAAGAAGTCCAATTATAAGAAGGATAAGATCGACTCAGGAACTATATGATATGGCTCGAAAAATTGATACTAACAATGATAAACTTTCTTTGTTTTATCTTTTTGCAAGATATGATTCATTATCTTTCGAAAAAGCTTATAAAGAAGAAAAATAGAAACAAACTATGAAAGAGGAGATTTATGCAATCAACAAAAATAATACATGAGAGCTTACTACAATTCCAGAAGACCATGAAGCGATCGGTGTTAAATGGATCTTCAAAATAAAAAAAAAGACATAAGGAAAGGTGGAGAAGTATAAAGCATGGTTAGTTGCAAAGGGATATAAACAATAATATGAGATCGGTTATGAAGAAGTATTTGCACCGGTTGCTCAATTGGAGACAGTAAGATTACTCTCCCTGACAGCTCAAATGAAATGAAAAATTTTACAAATGAATGTCAAATCAGTATTTCTTAATGGAGTTCTTAAAGAAGAGATATATGTTTAACAACCCCCTAGTTTTATTATTCATGAATAAGAAGACAAAGTATATAAGTTAAAGAGAGCTCATTATGAGCTTAAACAAGCCCCACAAGCATGAAATTCTTAGATAGATAATTATTTTATTCAAAATAATTTTTCTATATGTCGACATGAATATGCTCTCTATACGAATTCTAACTCTAATGGAGATATCATATTTGTATGCCTATATATAGATGATTTAATATTTATATGTAGAGTAGGTGCATGATTAAAAATTTTAAATACTTTATGAAGGAGTTTGAGATGACCTACTTAGGTCAAATGACTTATTTCATTGGTATTTAAGTTATATAAGACAATAAAAGAATTTTTATCTCATAAAAAAAGTTATGCTAAAGAGGTTCTAAAGAAGTTCTCTATGGAAGATTGTTATTTTACAGATACACATATTGAATATGACACCAAGTTGACTAAGGAAGGCGAAGGTAAATATATTAATCCAACTTATTACAAAAGTCTAGTTGGATATTTAAGGTATTTGACATGCACTCGACCTGATATGTTATTTGGAGTTGGTTTAATAAGTAGATACGTGGAACCTCCTAAGACATCTCATTTAAGTATTACTAAAAAATTTTATAATATATTAAACGAATAACTTAGTATGGAATATTTTATTCATCATAAAAAGACTATGTTTAATTGGCTATAGTGACAGTGATTGGGCCGAAAGTTATGACGATCGAAATAGTATAACTTATTTTGTATTTTATTTTAGTGGAGCTACATTTACTTGGTCTTAAAAAAATAACATATCATTGAACTATCAAGTTGTAAAGCAGAATATATAGTAGCATCTTCTTGTGTTTGTCGTGCAATATGGTCAAGAAGATTACTCTAGGAACTTCATATGCCATAGGATAAGTCAACTAAGATTTATGTTGATGATAAATCAGATATTGTCTTAGCCAAGAATCCAGTCTACTATAAAAGATCAAAGTATATCGACACAAAATTTTATTTTATAAGGAATCATATTAAAGAAGTGAAGCTACATCATATTAATACAAGTAAACAAGTGGCCGATATACTTATAAAACCTCTCAAACTTCAAACATTTTAATAATTTCGAAAGAAACTTGACATATTGGATGAAACAAGTTTAAGAGGGGAGAATGTTGGAATTAAACTTGTTCAAGTATCATAAAAAGATTAATTTCATCAAGAGAAAATATTTATGAAAGGACAAGTCAAATTAGGTATTAATTCTTGAAAATATTTCTTAAAAGAGAGAGATTCATTCTTAGTACATTAATATAATGTATCTTTGGGGACTATGTAAACCTCATATATTGAGTCATAAAAAATATAGAATTTATAAAAATATAAAAAAATATTAAGAAAAATATAAAGTATTTGGCTTTCTCCTTCCCTTCTTCCTATCCTACCAATTTTGACACTTCAAATCAAATTTTATATGAAGAATAAGTAAAGAGAGTGAGACTTTTGGATTAATGGGAAATGTCCAAAGAAGATTGTTGCGAGCATTCCTGGAGAAGAAACGCTCGCTAGAGCATACGCTAATGACACGGCTGGACATGACAATGAGATATAAGCGGATACAAAGAACACTAATGCCGATTACGAAGGACTGATATCTCTTGTAAGCTTGCCAGAAAACCAGTAGTCTTCTTGCATGCAGACTTGAGCTTCTATTTGCATATGATCCTCTCTCCATAGAAAATGGGAGCAATAAGAAGCTTCAGAGATAAATTTTGTGTTCCTGAATTTTAGAGTCTTATAAAGATGGATATTAATCTCTCATAGGTTTTAGCAACGCCGAGGAAATCAAACACTAGGCTCGATTCTTTCTGTGCATGGGGTTTCCCAGGTAATGAACTATTTAACAGGCACCAAGTAAAATCCCTAGTCATTTTCTGCAGATACAGATGATATTTGATTGGATCAGTGGAAACACACCACAGAAACACCAACTTTAGCTTCCATATGTTGGTTGTGTAGTGGAGAGTTTTGGGTCGACTGCCGCTGTGACACATATGCTTCCTCTTTTCTGTATGGAAACACCATATCTGTTTGCTTTATGAGAATACTTCTTCCATCTCAAATCCACAAAGGTGAAAAGGTAAGTAGTGTCGACGCCTGTTAGCATTTTCTATATGGATTAGTTCTTCAAAGTAGGGTCATCTTCCTTCCTCTTGTGAACCCACAAAATATAATCATATGTGCTGTAGCTGAGAAATCTTGACTATTATCATATATTTATTTATATGGGGAAGAATGAATTCCTCCACTCATCATTTCGGCCTGTGGAGTAGGGTTGGTATTCAGTGTTTTAATATGGGACAACAAGGAATGTAAGACTCGGAGAACATAAGAAACATATGTGTTTGTCGATGCTCCATTCAGAATTGATGACCAACCATATCTTGTGGTAGAATCGAATATGACTTGATAGATCTCTTGTGCGTAAGCCTCAAGTCAAAAGTCTGGTGCCCGTTGACTGCTGAAGAATACGACACGCATGAATCCACCGGTTTCGTATCTGTGCATCAGAACAAAAGAGAGGATCAAGATCATCATTGAAGCTAGGATGAGAATACAAAGATAAAGTTATTATCAAAATATTTATAAAAAAATTAATTTATGAACAAATAAATTTGCGAAGATTGTTGAAGACGAATTAGCTGATGAGATCATTTCTTTCGGTCTCATTCCTATTTGTGGTGGATTGTTCATTCCATTTTTCTTTAGAGTTCACTATCACTCTTAACTTGAAAAAAATAATAATTATATCAAATTCAAAAAATTATAACCACTTTTATTATATAGAAAAAGAAAAGGTATTCTCATATGGAATCGCAGAAGGTGATTTCTCCTCGTGGTGTGAGAGAAGGTGAGACGGGAGAACATAATGACGACGATAAGTGTCCCCATCATCCCAATCCTCAATCAAATTCGATCCAATTGAACCGGTGCATAGGAGGACCTTGGAATAAAATAATAATCTCATCTGACCTCATTATGAGCGATTACAGTAGCGGCGACCATTTATTACAGGTATAAATCATATATGTAAAGCCACTTGATTCACTTTAGTAGCCGATCCGAGTCAGGACAGTGTACTTGTGGATGTTTCTTTCTTTCGTCTTAATTAGCCACATCAAGTATCACTTATTGCCTTTGGACTTTGTGATGGATAGAAATTATTGTTGCCGCCGTCCATTATGAATCGGGATGGCTCGATTCCCTCCCAAAGTGTAAGATTTTATCATATAAAAAACTATATGTCATGTAATCCCAACCAATTATATAATTGTTGGATCAAAGATTAATATTTGGAATTTGATTTTTCATTCACCATCATATGAACGATAGTTTACTTATTTTATTACACAGTACAATTTATTTTTTTTGAAAGAAATAAAATATTTCTGATGCTGCACTAACTTCATAGATACGTAAGATGTATCAATTTAATACCCAGTAAAAAAAGGTTTTTGGCAAAGCATCAATCTTTGTCATCATGATGATTACGTTGGAAACAAGAAAAACTCCATCATCGATGTCGATCCAACCGGAATCAACTCATCTCGGTCTTTACGTTTCCTTCCTTGGTCGCGGACCCAAAAGTTACAGAAATGCGCCACTTGGCAGCTCGTGGAGGGCCCGCCGCACAGCGCGTGCTTATTGTGCCTTCCGCCGCCTTCCCCACCACGCTCTGGGTTGGACGCACGTGCCCACTTCGGCGTTCACACGTGCGTTCGGACCGCCTGCCTTCTTCGCTCTCACACCGCCCGACGCAGTCTGGTCGAATCGCACACGGCAAGCACGCAGCGACGACCGGCGGCGCCCACCTAATGGCAAAGTTATCAACATTAAATTATCATCGGGAGAATGATATAACCTCCATCCTCCCACGACAACCATCTCATCTTCTCTCTCTCTCTCTCTCTCGCTCTCTCTCTCTCTCTGCCTCTCAAAGCTACAAACTAAGCCAACGCCGCTGCCGTAGCGGGGCACTAGCCGGCCGCTGCCTCTTCCGCTCCTTTCAGCTTCGTCTGGATCGCAGGGAAACCCTCCCGAGCCTCGGCCTTGCTGCGATCTGCATGGATGCTGCTCGGTGGCAGCAGGTAAATCTAACTTAAAGATTCGGCCTTTCGGTTCCTCAAATCTCTCGTGGGGTGCTTTGTCTGGGTTCGCGGTAGAACGAAATTGACGTGGATTTGGGAACTCTTTCAGAGATCTCCTCTGTTACGTCGTGTTCCTTTGTCCCTAAGCTTTCGATCCTGTCATGCCTCCTCCTCTAATCCTTGAAAAGAAGCATATCACTTTCTTTCTCAACCTTTTCCTCCTCCCTTTCTCTCTCTTTTCTTTTTGGTTGTGCAGCAGAAAGCCAAGGCGTGAACTGCGTCGCTTTGCTTTGTTCTTGTGGGTCTATCAAGTGCGGTGTGTCTAATTTACTCTGCTGTTTTCCATCTCCTTGTGTTTCTTGTCCCTTTAGTCATATTCTTCCTCGTAAGCTTCTCTATATATCTGCGGTTCAACATGTACAAGTTGTTCGCTAATTTGCTCCGCATCTAATCTTTCGTCCCTATGGCGATCCGGTGGTGTTGGTCTTCAGGAGATAGGGCTGGCGGAGCCCATGGAACTGGTGCCCTCCGCCGCCTTTACCACCACCGCTAATAGTACTTGCACCACAGCCAGGCCACAGGTGCCGGAGAGAAGGGCCAGGACGCAGAAGGAGCAGGCCCTCAGCTGCCCCAGGTGCAACTCCACCAACACCAAGTTCTGCTACTACAACAACTACAGCCGCACTCAACCCAGGTACCTGTGCAAGTCGTGCAGGAGGTATTGGACCGAGGGCGGGTCCCTCAGAAATGTCCCCGTCGGTGGTGGCTCGAGAAAGAACAAGAGATCCACCACTGCGGCACCGGCAATGGCGTCACATTCTGAGAAGCTACCTACTGACCTCATCCCCCCTCCCATCTCCCTCGCCACCACTCAGAGGTTCCACGAGGGACAATACCTCAACCTGGCCTTCCCCGCCCCTGAACCCATCGACTTCTCCATCCCAAGCGATGCTGTTGGTTCTCTCTCTGCGATGGAGTTGCTGAGAACTGGGATGGCTGCCATAGGTATCAAGCCGTTCCTGCCATTAATGCAACTCCCGGAGTACTCGACTGCATTTGAATTGGAACAACTCGGGCCTCCTGCTCCCAACTTCCCGATGATGGGTTTCCCTTTTGAGGACGCGAAACCAGGAGTTGTCCATGCTACAGCCACAGCTGATGAGTTCGAGAAGAGTAGGGAACAAGGTGGGGATCCTCCTGGTTTTTGGAACAGTATGATAGGCGGGGAAGGCTCATCATGGTAGAACAGAGAGAGAGAGAGAGCAGCGTTCCAAGATCAAGAGTAGCAAAAGAAAGCATTTGTGTTAACATTTAGGAATCAAAGAGTAACAAAAGAAAGCGATCCAATATCCTTTTGGCTCGGGGCAGAATGAATCTTCCGTTTTCTTGAAGCTGACGCCAACGCAATGCGGAAACATTTCATACCGTGTGCCTTCTCCGTTGTTCATATGCCGTCGGAAAAGCTTATCTGTACTTGTCCGGAGTAATTAAATTAATCCACACACGACGCTTGTTTGGGTCCGTAATGGAAGGGGCATTGTTGAGCTGCAGCATTGAATGCTTTGCCGAGGCTCAGACGCTTCACTGCTCTTTAAGCAGACCGGCGTACGACGGCGACGATCGCAACACGTGAACTTGTCGGCCTCGTATTTACCCCTCCACTTTTCTTGGGTTTTTGTTCCTTCTTCCTTCTGCTCTGTGTGTTAAAATTCGTGACATGAACACGAATCTCAAAGTTCCGATCACGTGGCAGCCGGATGACTTTTACCCGTTCCGGAACAATGCAATTCCGATTTATTACATCATATATATATATATGTATATATATATGTTATGTATTGATGGATACAGAAATCAGAGATCATCCGAAAGCCACTTACAGGTATCCCAATTTGGATTAATATGTGTCAGATACAAAAACTCGATCAACTGTTATCCCCATCTCATATTAATAATGACAACGATGGGATACCCAAATATTCAAGTATTTGTTTTCCTACTTTGAATGCATCTCAAATCCAAGAAAGGAGGATCTTAACCCGGTTTAAGTGGGACAAATAAACCCAAGCAGGCAAGGAAATCTAACTCGTCGTTGCCTATTGATTTAATACGCATCATATAATAGGAATAACAGACTCTATTCTAATTTGTGCCAAAAACACACAAGGATCCAAAAGAAGTACACGTTATGAAGTATGCAAACATGCCAATGATGACTAATTTTATTGTCGATGAGTATAAAGAGTATCCAAGTCTCTCAGTGAGTTTTTACATAGCAGTAATGGAATCTGGAGTAACGCAGGCGAATTGGTAGCACTGGTGGAGCAGCATGTATCGACCGTTGCCGTCGGCAGCATCCGCATCTGTCTTTTCGAGGGCATTCTGATTTGCCCCGGTCGGTCAGGGGAAAAGCTTCACCTCCTAACTGCTCCTAGCATGGAAAAGCTTGCTGATTCCTCAAAAGCATGTTCTTGATCTCTTTCAACATGATTCAGAAGAATACAATGGGACTGTCTGAGGAAATGATTCATCGATTAGGAAGCTGCAGAACTACAAGTGTGACATCAACTCTCAAGCAGCTAAAGATTCTTACATGCAAGCTTGTCCAGATGAAGCCATGCATGACTACAAGATGAAACCGTGCAGGGCTGCTTCGGTTTGACACACCCCTGTTTTCGATACCTCGAGGTCGGAGATGACACGAGGATCAGTGCCAACTGCATAGAAGCCAAGTATGATTCAGGTGGCATATCTTTGCCAACTTAAGAAGTAGCTAGAGATCATCTATACATAAAAGATTGAAATATATAGTAAATATGATTATATATTCAAAACTAATTCGTCATAGGCACCTGGTTATGTGAAGAATCATCTTGACAGTGCTCGCAGAAGACCATGCTCTTGCCAATATCCTTCAAGTCGATGAAAGAGTCGCAGAGTGTTTGCTTTACGAGAGATGACCGACACTTTACTGAAGATCCAAAATGCATTAAAGTCATCTGCTGGTTAATTAACACCAAGCAATAAGTCTCACAGCAATAAAAGCAACTGAAGAGAAACAGCAGCATGACTTGCCAACTGTCTGTCAAATTACTAATGGAAATCACGATCATCATTACTGTAGTATCATTCTTAATAGAGGTATCAGTAAGGATTGATGGAATTGTCCATGCCTCCAGCACATTAGCAGACATTAAGTGCTTTGATTCCATTGATGTTGAACGAAATCCCTATTCACCCACACCTCAACCCCTGAAAGATTCCATGCAAGCGCTTCAAGAGATATAAGAAATAAACATATGGGTGTATGCTTGCCTGATAAAAAATAAAGAAACAAATAGATGTCACCTTCGTTAATTCCCTTGATTTCTGTTTGGTTCCCATAAAATGAAAGAAACAAACTATATGAGAAGAAACTTCTATCCTGATAACAACAAAAAATACAGAAATAATTAACATTGTAAACCAAGACAAAAACACAAATTTGATAATAACAGCAAACATCATAAGTTTGGAAAATAATCCAGTCCATACAACCATAAACCACAATGCATGTATCAGATTTGTATTTCATTTTTCAACACCCATAAACTGGTTCCCCTTTCTCATTTACAGGTTCTGAAATTCTTCGTTACATACATTGTGTGAATAACAAATTACATTCACATTAATGTACGGATATAGGTTCTGAACTTATCCTGGGTGCAGGTTACGACTACTGTTTGGTTAGTGGTTGAGTTGCAATCTTCATATCCAACACCTTTTCCTACCTTCATCCTGGCCTGAGACACCTAGAAAGGTTCACTAATTTAATATACAAGTCACTTCATTCTTTTCTATTACTTGAAACCTGGTGGAACTTCATGCTTTTGTACAGGTGTATGCTTTGTAAAATGCTGGAACTTGGTCATGCTAACCTGAATGCAACACAAGCACAACCAGATTTTGCATAGACTTGGGCACAGGATATTTGCAAGATCTGGGAACTCAAATTCACTCAAGAAGTCAAGATCAGACTTGGGAAGTCTCAGACAACCCACTAAAATGTCTGTATTAGAATTAACCCAAATATTCATAGTCCCTCCTCATGTATCTTATCTACCACTACATGAATTCCCTTCTCCATCTCACTTATAGAAAACAAGAAGTCCTTCCCTCTTCTATGGTGGTGACAATTTCATCCATCATCAGCTGTAGCATGTGTTCTTAAGAACCACCATTGTAGTTTAGGTAGTGACGATTGTCTTCTTCATTCATACAAGTCAGATTGCACTCCCAACCATGCTGCCTTTCTCTCTACCCTTATATCGTCCCTCCCATAATGGTTTAGAGAATTGACTAACCTTGAATATCAAACTCAATTTTTAGGGTAATGTCAACAATCTAAGTCGACTTTTGGCAAGCCCAGAGTTTCATTAATTTCAAAACTCAAATTTGTAACTAACAATTCCAGTCAAATATGATTATTTCAAAGAAACCCAATTCCACAACAGAATCCAGCAGATCTCGTTCAATCATGCAGCTGATCTCAAACTTTACTTCAACCACCCATATCATCCTTCCCCTTTGTTTTCCCTCTCCCTCTTTTCCTCTTTTTTTCTTTAAACTACATTATCGTGTTATACTTTTTCTAGTTCCTCAAATCATTGTACAAATTTGTTAAAAAAACCAAACAATTATAAACTTGGAAAACCTCAGACTGCCCTCTCTTACACCACCAAACTACCTAAAAACAGTGTATCCTAATTCTAAAAGTATTCCGAAGTAATCTATTATGACACTAGGACTCAATTCAGGTACTAGTTGAGTAAAACCTAAAACTATCATGAAGAAGCTAAACTGAACCCGGATTTCTGATTTATTTCATCCATCTTCTATTCAAAATGACAATCTATCTGGAACTTATTAAGGATACATTTCTCCCAAGCAGATAGTACAGTCATAGAATTCCAAACCTTTCTTTCCTTTATCCAACAAAATAAGGACCCAACTCTCAGTCTCCACACCTTACAAATGCGAAGTCCAAAGATAAAGATGGTACTTGAATCGATAACAGTCACATTATAACACAAGATGCATTTTACAAATGAAAAACTTTAAAAGAAACCCCATAAACAATCCGCTTGGCATGGGTTATCTAACACAATCTAGACCTGCAAATATAAGCTTGAAAGACGGTACTTACCACAAATTCGTCATATAGAAAGAACTCTCTACTTCATACAAGAATAATAAACCATGAAATATGTAACATACAACAACAAAGTAGATCCATGCACATGCCTTACACGTAAGGGCAGTTCACAAGGAAAGCTGTAGCTTATGCCATATATTGTCAAGATAAATGTCATTTATTGATCAAGAGAGTAGTAGTTACTCATCAGCCCATAGAATGTAATGGATTGTAGAAGGTCTCTCACATTAAAAGAGAAAAATAAGCCATAGCAAATGGAAACTCCAACAACAGGGTCTGTCAGGACTCTGATAAAGAAGTGATAATTGATCATTTTTCAGTTGCAGGAGAAAACCAGGAAAAAGTAAATAATATAACAAGGTAAGGGGAGTTATTTTTGACCTAAAGCATACAGATTTCAGAGTAAGTACCACATCAGAGGTTAAATGGCATCTGAGTCTTCACAAGATGGACCAATTTCTTCATCTACATAAGAAGCTTCATGATGCTTATCACTATTAGTTGGTGCCTGAGTAGTAAATCACATCACAAAATCCATAAGAAAAAAGTGGAATTCAAAAAGTTCCTCAAACCAAATTACAAAATAAAAGTCAACCACAGACAAAATTCTTTAAAATTAATGCTTATATTAAAAAAAACTACCAGAAATCTTCTTTCAGTGCAATGCATTTTGTTCTCCAACTCTTTGGCAGCTTCGTACATGCCTATAGCATTGTATGCGTGAATCATTGTTGCAAATGTGATGGTATCAGGTGTCAAGTTCTTTTCCTTCATAAGCTTGAACATTTCTTCCATTACTTTCACCTCTCGAGCCTGTCCATATGCATTGATAACACAGTTGAAAAAAGGTGTGTCCAAAACAACATTAGTGTTCTCTGTTTGCCTGATAATTGTAGGAACCTTCTCCAGGAGATTAGCTTTACTGTATCCACTAACTAGCGAGCAATAAGTGACAGAATTAGGCTTGACCCCTTGAATTTTCATCAAACGGAAAAAGTTTTCCATCTTTTCAATGTTGCCTGCTCTCCCAAAGCATTCTATTATGATGTTGAAAGTGACTGTATCAGGAGAAAAGAAACGTTTTTTCATATAATTCATAACCAACACCATTTTCCCATACATGCCTGCTTTACCATATGACTTGATCAGAATATTAAATGTCTGCAAATCAGGCTCGACACCCATGTGCTGAAACTCATCATACCATCTTTCCATTTCTTCTACTCTACCAACACTACCATAAGCCCAAATAAAAGAATTCATTGTAAATATGTCAGGCAAGCATTTCCCACTCTCAAGCATACTTGACAAATGATCCTCCATTTCTTCAAGCATTCCAAATTTCCCATATCCATCTATAATTGTGTTATGAGTAACAGTGTTGGACTCAATCCCCAAATAAGACATTTCAGCAAGCAGTGAAGGGACCAAATCAAAGCGCCGAAGTTTGCAGCAACAGTTGATAAGAATTGTATAAGTATACGCATCTGGTCTGCAATCGGAAATGGTTTTCATCTCATCAATCGTATGAATTGCCTCATCTAGGAGACCACTGTGGCCATATGCACCTACCAGTGAAGTGTAAACATCTAAAGTTGGTTTGAGCCCTTCAGAGAGCATAACTCTAAAAAGTGAAGTCGCATGATCTGGCTGTCTACACTTTCCCAGCATAGTCAATAGCCTCGCATAGGTTTGAGGTTTCGGCTGATACCAGTGTTGTCTACGAAGCAATCCAAAGATCTATAGTCCATAAAAAACAAAACAGTTTCATGTACCAGATATACTGAAATGCTATTCCCAGACAACAAATCTAACTCGAAAGAAAATACGGAGGAGCAGAAAGTTCGCTCAAATCGAACCCCCATTATGAACTAAAACCAAGATTCTGAGTAAACAATGATGTAAAACAATCGATCTTAAGAAGCCAAAGGGGAAAAAGAAAGCATTTTCATTGAAGAGAAGAGGGAAAAGAACAGAACTGAGGACCTTAAGAGCCGACTCCCACCGGTTGTCGGATATGGAGTCATCGAGCGCCTCAAGAACGGCTCTAGGCCACAAGCGGGTGTACTTGGCGGACCCGGCCTTGCGCTCGACGCCGAGAACGGCGGCCTCCGTCCTGAGGATCCGAGACAGGTTCCGCTTCGCGTCTTTCTGGAGACCCTTAGAGGCGGCGCTCCTCCTCGCTGCCCTAACGGAGAAGGGCGGCCTGCAGTTCCTTCTCCACCTCTTCGCGGGCGGGATAACAGGAGACAGGTAAAGGTCGAGGCGCCACGACGAGGAGAGGGAAGCCGAGGATACTGGCCGGAGGGCAGCGGAATCGGGCAAACGGAAGTCCATGGTGAGCGGATAAGACGCGTTCGCAACCGCACACGCCAAGAAAACAGAGACTAAAGTATTACTAATCATGTGTTTCGGGCAATTTGCCGCTCCCAATAATACGATGAAAAATAATTATGTAATAATTTTTTATCATTAAAAAAAGTGTGTAAAATAATATTAATGTGAATAAGAATCTTAATTATCGGACGGCCATCGTGCGATGATCGACGACTGTGATACGCAGGTTGCGATCAGGCTAAACCATGCCGCTGTGAGAGCCACGTCGGATCGGAGCCGAAGCCTTCCTTCTCAAGTGACATGGATTACACTGCTGGATAACTCGATCATCATTACATTCAGATACTTGCACTCCTTCCGTCTCACAGGAGAGTGGAACCGAGAAGCAGAGCGGCGGCGGCGGCGACGAGGATGGATCCCATGGCCGCGGGGGCCCTGACGACCGCTGCTGGCGCCGTGCTGGGCCCCTGAGCCGACGCGGGGCCGAAGACGATCGGGTAGGACTGCGACCCCGTCGGCGCGGTGGCGAAGCCTGCGGCGGGTGGGAAGAAGGTGCCGTTGGCAGAGGGGATGGCGATGGCCAGCTTCTGGTTCTTCTCGCAGTGGCCAGCGACGCCGCTGGTGAAGTAGTAGTACCCGGGGGCGGACAGGTTGAAGAGGGAGTTGCCGTCGCGCAGCGTCATTATGGGATCCTCCAGGCCGCAGCTGTTGAACGCCCGCTCCGTCACCTGGATCACCGAGTCCTGGCTCGGCGGGTACAGGAACACTGGACCCAGCACACCACACCACCGTGCTGCAGCAGATTAAGAAGGAATGCTGGAATATATAACAGCAACAAGAATGCTTACGGAGTGAGTCACCGAGGCTAAAGTGGTGGTTCTGAGACCATGAGGAGTAGAGGAGGGGGTCGGAGGGAGGGGGCAGACCCCAACAATCGAGGTCTCCAACTTTGTACTGGTAGCACCAGCAGCCATTTTGCTGTAGCAGCCACAGCAGCAGCACCATTGCCACTACCTGGAACAATGTCCGAAGGCTATCGGGAATTAAGATGGGAGAACGATGCATTCTAACCCCCTCTTTTGGGTTTCGCTGCAGAAGGTTAAACCAAAGCTTGGGGATGAAAGAAGAAGAGGAAAGATGCAGCGGCGAGGAGGGGAGGGGGAATTCGACCTTTTGCTGCTGGATGGGGAGGAAGAAAGAAAGAGGCGAGATAGCACGGTGAGGGGGTTTGGATTCCTTTTTGCGGCACGGCACGTGGAACAATTGGGACGAACAGAACACGTTGTCCCCGACAAGTGTCGGCAGAGCTGGGTTTCCCACCACCGCACCACAGTTCACGGAGGGCCGTCGATGTCTGCGTTGGGCATCTTTAAGATGGGCGCATCAATATGATAGGCGGTCCATATTGACTTCAATTTTGGCCCACCATCTCCCAATGCAGATGGGCAGCAGTATGGGAGAGGGATTTAACGTTGGTTGGCTGCCAATCCTGACATAGGGTAGGAAATTAGATTCCATTTCACATAAGAATAAATTATAAGAATATGTCGAATTCCGAGAAAAAAAATTTATCCAGAGGTGTCTTCTTGTTTATATTTATGTCTTTTTTCATACTCTTTCAAAGACGATAATCACATCTTATCTTATGACTAATATCCTTGACAAGACATCATATTAACTCTTAGTTTTGTTTTTTTTGGGGGGGATCGATTGGGTCCATCCATCGGTTTTGATGATAGAGTTAAACAAGCGAATTCCTTAATTATAGCATTTTTAAATAGATTTATAATATTTAAAAATATTTAAAATTTATTCAAAGAAACATAAAAGGTCTTCCTATTTAATTTAATTGTTCTGATTCTTAAACCAATAAGGATATATCCTAATTTTGTATATAAATTAATATTTATTAAATTTTGAGCCAATATGTCTCACTTATAATATTTTTGAATATGGCTATAGGGACATGTCAAAAATATTATAATTCATTTTTATTAGAGTATATTTTGATTGAATAAGAAGGAGAGGTTTAAAACTAATATTAGTTTGATAAAGTTTATTATAAATTTATTATTAGCAGATGATATACATCAGGTGCCCTTTTATAAGTTAGCTCGAGGTTCATTATATTCAAGGTTATGGTTAAATACATAAAATGGTTACACATTTTTTTCAGCCATAGATGTGATCATGTAATGTCGAACCCAGAAAGCATGGGATAATAACATGCTGACTGAGCTCTTAAAAACTTTAACTAGGTTGGTTACATCATAAGAGAAGGATGTTTCATGGCTAGATTTAGTTGTATTGTTAGCGAGGAACACTTTATGTTCAAGTTCGATCACATCATTTAAGAATGATGTATGTTAGTCGATTCAATCACATCATTATAGAGGGACACCTTAGGATTGAGTTTGGCTATGTCATCATCGATTGATGCTTTATGATCGGTTTTGGCTACATCATTTTTTTATTATAGAATGTTGCTTCTAGATTGATTCACTCACATTGTTGTAGTTAGATGCTTCACTACTAGGTTTGGTCACGTTGTCATGAGAGAAAACTTTATGACTAAGTTTGAGTGTCACATTATAGAAGGATGCTTATTAGTTGATTTAGTTATGTCATTATAGAGGAATACTTTATGGTTGGGTTCGACTGCGACATTATAAAGTGACGCTTCATGATCAGGTTTTGTCATATCATCATTGAGGGTTACCATATAGTCAGGTTCCATCACTTCACTATAGAAGGATGATTCTTAGACGATTCAACCATATTGTTATAGACGAACACTTCTTGGTCATGTTTGATCACATCATCATCAAAGGATGTTTTATGATCTGGTTTATCTGTGTCATTTTATAATATTATTTTTAGTAGATTTGACTATATTGTTGTAGAGGGATGCTTCATGATCAAAGTTAGTTGATAGTATCGTAATTGAGGGATATTTTGTGGCTTTATTCGGTCGCATCATTATAAAGAGATACTACATATATGAATTTGGTGGTGTCATCATTGAGGGATGCTTTATAAATGAGTTCAACCATGTCATTGTCCAAGGATGTTTTTTTATTGATTTGGTCACATATTATTTTAGAGGAATGTTTTATGGTCGAATTTGGTCACATCATATAGAGGGATACTTTTATGGTTATGTTCAATTATATCATATATAAGAACACTTCATGGCTGGATTTAATTGCGTTGGTCGTTAAAAGATGTTTTATGATTGGATTCCATTATGTCACTATATAAGGACATTTCTTGGTCGATTTGATTGTGTCATTGTCGAGGGACACAGGTTTGACTACATCATCATTAAGGGACACTTTTTTACTAAGTTCAGCTATGTTGTTGAAGAAATATGCTTCTTGGCTGATTTAATTGCATTTTTGTTGTAAAGGGATACTTGATGGTCAAGTTTGATTGCATCGTCACCGAGCGATGCTTTATGGCCTAGTTCAGCCATAATGCTTCAAGGCTTGGTTCGATCACGTTATTATAGAATGATGGCATCGTTGTAGAGGGATGCTTTATACCTGAGTTTGATTACGTCAACATCAAAAGATGTGTTATGACTGGGTTTGATCATGTTATTGTATAGGTGGCTTCTTGGCCAATTTAGTCATATCATATTAGAGGGACACTTCATGGTCGAGTTTGGTCACTTTATTGTTAAGCAATGCTTTATGATTGAATTTAAGCTGCATCATTATAGAAGAATATTTCGTTGTTGGATTTGACTACGTAATTGCATAGGGATGCTTCATGATCAGGTTCCATCACTTCATTATAAAGGAATATTTTATGACTAGGTTTAGTCATCTTATTATCAAGAGTTATCTCTTTAAGCGATTCAACCGTATTAGTGTTAGGAGTCAACCTCTTCAAGCGATTCAATCGTGTTAGTGTTAGGAGTCATCTCTTCAGGTGGTTCGACTATGATGGAGTTGAAAATTACCTCTTTAGGCATTTCAACCGTGTTTGTATCACGGGACACTCTTTGGGTGGCTCGATCGTGTTGATGTTGATGTTGAGTGTTTGGTGCTAGTTATTAAAGCAATTCCACCATGTTAGTGTCATGAGCCACCTATCCAAATGGTTCAACTATGTTAGTTTTGGGAATTGCTTCTTGAAATCATCTCCTTAAGCAGTTGTATCATGTTGGTGTGGAAGTCAATTCTTTGGGTGATTTAGGTCATGTCCATGTTAGCGTCATGATCCACCTATTTAAGCAATTCGACAATGTTAGTGTTACAAATTACTGCTTCGAGCAGTTTGGTTATATTGGTGTTGAAAGCCACATTTCTAACGGTTTAACTATATCGATATTGGAAGTAGTCTCTTCAATTAGTTTGTAATATTTGTTAGTTGGATCCTCCTTGCACTATTCTATTAGAGCAAAATTAATTGTCTTGACATGTGGAGGGGGTTTAGAGCCAACCTTGGTTTGAGTCCAAGTTGGTCACAAACTTGATGCTATGAGATGAACAAGTTAAATAACTGATCTTTTAAAAAATTATATTGGGGGCATACTCGATAAGGTCCATCGATATTTAAATAAGTATATAGTTCGAAAGATTTAGTCAAATCTCGAGTTGAAGAATCAAAAAAAAAAAATCTTATAAAAAATCTATATTAGAGGCGTATTCGATAAGTCCCCACTAATATTTAAAGTTTAAAGGATTGGGACAAGTGTTGGAAAAATTAAAGCATCGGAGAATATATTCGCAAGACTTATTTATAATGGAATATATCATTGTATTCGAAGTTATGATTAAATGCATGGAATGGTTATATACGTCTTTCGATCATAATTGTGATTATGCAACGTTAAACCCAAAAAACATAAAGCATCGACTTACTACATTAGCTTCGTCTATAATTGACTTTACAAAGTTGAATCGATTGTCATGTTATCCAAATGACAATGAGATCATATGATAATGAAGTATTGATCATGTCACGTTAAGGTATCTACCTACACAACACTGAGGTAAGGAAATAATAATAATCCACGTGTCATCATCCTAGATCACAATTCAAAAGTATCATAAGCTAGGGATATTTTATAAGTTATGATAAATAGGGGTGGACTTTGATAAATATAGAAAAAAGAAGGGGACACATCTTGCGAAACCCAAAACAGTCAATACACGTAGCAAAAAAGATACTGCTGCTTTGATCCGCCTAATCTTACTCAATATGGACAAATAAAATTGCATTCTCCTTGTAATTTTTTACCTGATGTAGGTGGATCTAATACGAACTACAAACAACGGATTGAATCAATGAGGATGTGACGGAAGAGACCACAATACATTGCATCCAGATACAGTCTTCTCAGCCTTCTTCTTCTTCTACAGAAGTGAAAAGAAAGAAGGAAGAGAAAAAGACTGAGAAGGAAGATATGCACATTAATACAGCATATCTCGGAATCCGTGTGTGTCACGACAGCTTCCTCCTACTCGCTGGAATTCGTTGTGTGTCCAAGTTTCTCTGTGATTTTTATCTTCTTCCTCGTTTGCGACTTACAGGTACCTAATGGAGATCCTCGGCCTCTTGACACCCGCGCTGGCCTCCATCTCCACCTCCACCTCCTCAACCCCAGTCCCCTCGCCACCTGCGATCCAACAGGGAGCCTCGTAGCCATTCAACACACTGTTGCTGGTATCCATTACGTTGAATGGCTTTACCTCCTCCTCCTTCGCCTCCGTCTGTCATCACACGCCACCACCATCTTTAGCGATGGAACATCGTAGCATAGAGGGAACGCGCAAGCAAGCAAACTGGGATTTAACCTTACAGAAGGCTTGTGCGGTGACGTCGTCCATTAGGAAGTCATCGACGTGCCACCCGGGCAGCATGTTCATCAGGTACTCCGAGATGCTGCTGCTGTTCGTCGTTGCCACCATGCTGCCGCCTTCCCCGCTGTCGTTGCTGTCGGTTTTGATGTTGCAGTGGCCATGCATACTTGTCACGGCCTCGGCTTCCAGTTTCGGAGCGGCGGAGAGGCGGACACCGGTGAGGAGGAACCTGCTGTGCTTCATGGTGAGTGCTGAGGTGCTGTGGATCGGAAGGTCGCAGTCCCTGCACAAGATGGCGCGGTCCTCTTGGCAGAAGAGGAAGCCCGTCTTCTCCTGCAGGGTTCCATCACCGACAGGCGGTTTAGCATCGATTCCCATCGCCAGATGGAGATGCGAGGCAACGACAAACCTTGCAAACATCACAGAGTGGCGGGGGCTGGGCAGAAGAAGAGGGATAGAGGAGGGAGAAGCGACGGTGCTTGCCGGCAAGCCTGTTGGCGCCGTGGACGCGGCGGTCGCAGGTGTCGCATAGCGCAGCTTCGTCCGCGCAGCAGAACACCGACGCGGCCTCTGCAGTGCAGACCTCGCACTGCACCTTCATATCTTCTTCTTCTGCTGCTCCTGCGGAGGAGGAAGAGGTGGGTCGACGGAGACGATTCCGAAGGGAGGCGACCGTGTTGCTTGCGATGTTGAGGGGAAGGAAGGAACGGGAATATATTGAGCCCACTGCGGCTGTAATCATCTCGTGAAAGCGAAGTGAGAAGGGAAAGATTCTGAGGCGAAGTAAACAAAGTTGATCTCATACGTCCATATGAGTCGCACATTAAACGACACAGCAGAGTTAATGCGAGACAGATTCCGATCAAGTTTGAGATGGATTTGAACACGTCACACACAAATAGGCATGGGCATGGAGCCCAGTGGAAACCACATTGAGCTGCAACCTCTTTGAGGTAGGCTTCGAAGATTGGCAGTCATGCATCTGCTGCACCTCCATGAGCATAATAAATGGCAGATCAAGCTTTGGAAGAAGCCATAGCAATGGTCCCTTACCTCGCTTCCCTCCCAACCTGTGCCGCTTGCAGTTTTGAGGAATGGTGGGATGCAAAACCAATATGCTTCATTGCAACTCTCTTCCCCTCTCATTATTGGTTGGAAGAGCAGACGATGAACTGGGAATGGGATCATGCATCAGACAGGAGAACGTGGGCATATGACAGTAACATAAAGAGTGCAGCAACTTGATCATGTCTGTGGAATCTCTGCTCTTCTCCTTCTAACAGCAAATGGATAATGATCACCCAATTCAAAGCAGTTCAGATTCCGAGTTCAGCTCTCAGACACTATCAAATTATTTTTGTGGCAGACATGTTGTCAACTTGAAGCGGTTCCAAATAAACAAAGTAGACAGTGGCAGAGCAACTGGACGAAGTATGAATTCAACTTTTCTATAGTGTTCTGATATGATTCTAGTGGTCCATATCTGCAATCTGTAACGATAGGCAGTCAACCTCTCGTATCAGCTTGTAACATATCATCTTATGATCTCTATTTCCTCATACAATATGCTTTCTTGAAAGCCTTGGCAGCAGAACTGTACGCGTGATTGCGTTGGAAGTCCTCCGATGAAGGAGCACGGAAATAGTGGAGTGATTCCATGGAAATCCCCAACAATCTCATCATGCGATGACTTAAGGATGGAGGAAAGCAACCTCCACCTCACATTGATTCTTCGTCCTCCGTGCTTTAAAATGCCTTTGTTCTTTGGCGTAAGACTACGGATAACAAGTCAGAGACGTACTCATTCAACTACAAAAAAGTGCAAAAGGTGAGACTTGGCGTATTCGCCTTCACATGTGATACTTAAGAGCACATGGTTTTCGGCAATCTTAGAAGTCGTAGCTCGTCATAATACACAAAAAAAAAAAAAAAAAGAAGCAATAGCAAGTCTCAAGCAGTCGTCAATATTACATGAAACTGTATTCTTTGAAGTCAAAGCAATAGACGATCTGTACTCTCTTGTGGAATAGAGAAGGATAGAAGACGGTCAACATCTACCATATCTTCACAAGAGATTGACAGACTTATTTTCTTCGGAATTGGCACTAAGAAAAAGACGTGCTCTATTTCCTATTCATCGATTGTTTCTTCCTGACTTCTTGCATTACTTAATTCAACGCCAAAAAAGTTCATATCACGCCATCTTCCAGATGTGGAAGCAAAGCCATATAAGAAGACACCCACCAAGCCGAAATTGTTTGGGTACAACAAGATTAAATTATAAAAAGATTAATTAATTATATATTTTTTTTTTCGCCTATTTGATCAAGTTAATTTTCATCCCTGGACACATGGTTCCACTTCTTTATATTGATAGCATTTGAAAACATGTGTGGTGAGTCATCCATTATTAATGAATGAATGGGGGGAAAAGAGGAAGCTTGTCGTTTTCCTCCAAAGTCAATTATTTCATGTTGAATTAAGATATCAACATGTAGGGTTGAAGAACACCACCACCATGCCATGTCCACAAATTTGATGCCTGCACATTATATATACATTACATACATTTGGGGTTATTGTTGGGGAAAGGAGAAGATAGAAACCTCATCTGAGATTGCATGAACCCAAAGAAAGGGTTCGACATCTGGGACTAGCATAGTAGGGTCGAGGTTATATATGTTTTGCCCTACAAAAAGGTTTGAGCTTAAGTAAGCATCAGCTATCAACGATCATTTAATTCAGGCAACTAGACGACACCTACAAGTGCTACTCAAAACCTGTCACTCCTCCAACATAAACCAAGCAGGATTTGATAACATGGAAGACTAGACAAGATGGTACATAGATTGGCTTCATGCAGCTTCAAACCATTGGCTAAACTTAGTGCAGCTCCATAGACCAAACTGTAATCCTGTGCGGGAATGCGCTTGAGAATAATTAAAGCAACAGTGGAACAGCTACACAAATAAGTAAGATCGTTGGGTGCTCATGAACTAAACTGTAACTCCAAGTAATGCAGGCCCTTTTTTCTCTAGAGATAACCTTGAGATATATTTGTGGGAATAATAGATGTCTCCAGGCAAAAAGATAAAAGATGCAAAGAATATAAAATACATCATAGATATAAAATGAGCAACTGGGAAAACATTTGAGAAAAAACAGATCCATGCCTGGTTTCATCACTTCTATAAACTCCACAAACCATATACAGTACTAGTAGCAGATATACTGGCATTTGATGTATAAATATCTTGGCTCAAGAACACAGCATTATAACAGCTCGCAATGGAAGAGTGTTCCCAGTTCTGCAACAGGAAATTTAATAATTTCTATGGCTGAGAATGCAAGAAAAATTACCAAGCTCTTCATTACCAAAGACCACAATAAACCACATCATGAAAGTAATTATATGAGTTGCAAAGTGGTGCACAAAAGGCTTCATAAACTCATTCACCCGAACTTGTCGAAATACAGCATATATAAAGCACAAGTAACCAATAGAATCAGTAAGCTGTCATGGTCATTGTAGCACACAAAAGGATCAACTAAACAAGCTTTCATAAACTGTTTGCGACACTCAAGATCAACTTACACAATTATAACGGTCAGAGAAGAAGTCGAAGCAGATGAAGCAGCAACAAAAGAACAAGCTTAGGACTGAATGGGTTTGATCTTGAAGTGCAGAGAAATTAGAGAAAAAACGAAGCATTTGAGATCCTGCAAGAAACAGAAAAGGCGAGTGAGCATGTTAGCAACATGAGTGATTCTTGAATAGACTGTGCTCCACGTACAATTAAGTGCTAATTGATATCTATGTGGTAATCAGTCAAAACTCAAAAAGGATGATCAACACTCACTTGCTAGAGACAAAACTAGTTTACCAAGCACACCAAGTCATGTGGTCGAAAATAACGAAACATGAACAAAAACAACCAGGAAACTGTGAAGAAATTAAGTTACTCCAAATATATTGCAGAAAGCACAACTTTATTTAAACAAAGAGGTTATCCTTTTCTGAAAGAAATAAATTGAACCCATCATTGTGGCAGGTCTATTAAGCGCAAGATTAAATAATTCTATCGGTAAAAAGAAACCCTGGAGGCAACTGTAACAGCAAATTTCACAAATAATGCAGAATAAGCATGCAAAACCATCCTACTAAAAACATATACCTACTCAAAAGAGATGGCAGAAGAATTTTTCACTTTTGATGGTTATCAAAATGCCTAGACTTTCTGCTTGGGCAGTTGGGCAATAAACAAGCTTCAGGGTTCCTAAGACTATACTAGCATAAACTCATTTTCTTTGAAAAGACATATTGTTTGAAACAAAACATCAAATTTTTTTAGTTCTCAACATAACATAAACTAATGTTATTTTTTCTAATTACGGAACAAAATTTTCACTAAATAGAAAGATAAACTGCACATATAGGTACAATCCAAAGGGCCTAGTGTATCTCTGTTGCGGCAATTACTCATAGAAAGAACCACAGTACAAGACCACTCAACTATCCATGATTCATCAACTTCAGTTTCTCAAAAGTTAAGGAATTTCAAATGAAACTTTAAATATCAAAACCTTCCAGTACATACATGGGAAGAAGTTAAACAAGGGCAACACACGAAAATGTTTGTATGAACTTTGTAATGACTAGTGAGGACAAATTACACAGAAAAGGAAAATGTATGAGAACTATGCAATATTTTCCACAACTAAGTCCAGAATGTATCAAATTGCAGTCTGTTAACTTTGAGCTTCTTGGATGTCTTACTAAACCAAAACTAGATGTAACACCTTCTTGGCCTATTTGTTCATAACTCTTCAATCTACATGTGTACTTACAAGTGGAGATGCAGACATATACAGGTTACGTAAATAATTTTAGGTATACAAGCAACAAATGGAACATCTGCCTCAATTGAAGATCACACATGAGCATGGGTTAAATTTTCTAAAAGGGTTAAATGTCTAAATCAAAACAGAATGACTTTGCGGCAGAACTAGGAAGAATAAGCGACATCACTGAGCTATTAATTAATTAAATCAAATTAACATGAAAAATTACACAGAAAGGTAATATGATAATATTTATTTAATAACTACCTAAAATACAATGGCTGTACAGCTGAAGATCCAAACGATGGAGTTCATCTTCTTGCTACTAAAATTAACGGAAAGACTTTGAGAAGTAAAGAATCTGGAGCTAAATCAGCTTGATGCAAAATGTGCATTTCAACAGCATGTGATCAAGTGTAGCTAATAATACATTTTCTGGGATCCAGAACGATATGGCATGTAATGGCTGACATAAATAACAAGCATGATAGACAGATCATTGGTCAATTCTGGACTACCACCACTCATCATCACCAAACACCTAAATGCCTATCTCTCTATTGATTAGACCCGAAATTAAGAAAAACGCATAATGACTATGATGCAATAATCTGGTGGAGAATATGACCGGTGATGGGAGAAAAAGACAGCTACGTGAACATTCATCAACAAACAGCTTCCTATCTATTCTACTATGAGCAATTTCATTCAACTAGACAACTCCTACCCCTCACGATCTCATCCTAGTGCAACCTGTTCTATTACTGTTACACAACCAGGTCTTGATTGAGCAAGAAACAGGACCAAGCAAAAGCAACAAAATTCGAAGAGCACTTCCGAGAGTTGCCGATCTCAAAACAGCACGAACCTGAACGAGGTAATAGAAGACGCGAAGCCCTTCAGGATCCTGACTACCCTGGACGTCGACAAGGGACCCGATTTTGGATGTGGTGAAGGAGATGTGTTCGTTGTTCATAACGATCTCCAGCTCCTGTCTGCCGACCCGGTCCGGCGGTGGCCAGTTGTTGTCGTCCTCCTTCATGATCTGCAATTTAACGAGCGAAACCAATCCAAGAAAGAATCACCATTAACATCAACGTCGCCAAAACCCTAGAATCGATGAATCGCAGGAGGGAGGGATTGGAATATTGAAGGACGAAGGGGAGGGGGACCTCGCTGTCGGCGATGATGCGGCGGCACTCGCGGAGGACGGCAGGGCAGACAAAGACCTCCTTACGGATCATGGTGTCGTTTTTGTAGTTGGAGTTATTGGCGTAGCGGAGCTTGCCGTCGGGGCGGAACTCGAATTCCAGGAACTCGTGCCCGAACTTGCCCTTGTGGCCTACGTAGTACCGCAGGTAGAACTCATCCTGATCGCTGCCGGAACCCCCCAACGCCGCCATCGCTATCCCTTCCGCCGCTCCTCCTCTTCCTCTATTGGGGCCGAACGGGGCAATGCCGCAAAAGGAATCAGAGAGGCAAGGATATTGTTGTCCTGAAAATTTATCGTGTAATTACTAATCACCCATTAAATTCAAGTTAAACTTATTTATCCTTATAAAACATTTTAAAATTATGGATATATTATCTTTTATATTACTAACATTTATTTCAAATTAAAATTATTTTCCGTGTACTTTAGTGTCCAGTGCAATAGAAAGAAAAATAAAATAGAATATTTTATTGCTCTTCGATAATAGGGCTTTTCGCTGGCTTAACATGAACAGGGACGAGTTGGTACGATTTATATTTAATTGTATGTTTGATTTATAAGAACAAATAATCGAAAGAAGTTTTCCACGGAAATCAATCTTGGTTTTAGAACGTCCTAACAGTATCTTTTTATTTTTATTCAATATCAAGAATATCCCTTTTTTTTTTCTTTTCATATGGACGGATACATGAATCGGTCCAATTATTGTATTTTTAAACTATATTATAATATTTCTGATACGATCTAAAATAATATAAAATAGCCAGCAAGTTTCCTATAAATAATTCCCTTTTCAATTTTTTTTTCAAAATGCATCCTCTTTTTATTTTTCCAAATAATACCCATATTTAAAAAAAAACCCAAATATATCTCACTAACTCGTTTCATAAATTTTTTTACAAGTTTTCAGTAATTATAATTTTTATTCAAATTTATAAGAATGAATATTTGAAAGAAGTTTTTCACTAAAAATGCTTTCAATTTTAGAACTTCTTAATTGTATCTTTTTATTTTATATAATATCAAGATTATCCTTTTCTGTCTTTTCATATGGATCGATACGTGAATCGATCCAATTATTATATGTTTTAAATTAATTTATAATATTTTTCTTAATATGACTAAAAATAATATATTATTTTATTCCAAAACTATTATATATATATATACCCTATTTTTATTTAATATAATATAGTATATTTTGATTTTATTTGACTTATTTATAGGTTTATATGATCAAAACATTATAATAAATTATAACAGATAAAATATTGATTTTTTGAATTAAAGACATTATTTAGTAAAAATCAAAAGAAGGTATATTTTAATAAAAACTATTAAAAAAAGGAGATCTTTAGAAAAAAATCGCCTTGCACAAATGAATCGGTCCATAGGAAAAGTGAAAGGGAGAAAAAGAAATGATTGACTGTCAAATTAAAGTATTTGAAGTACTAAATAAAAAAATACTATCAGAGAATTATGCGAAAAAGGAAGTTTTTGTCTAAAATTCGCTCCACCTTGCCGTCGTATAATAATTACTAAAAATTCTAATAGCAACCGTTCACGTCAATAATACACCGACTCAAATCAGACGCAGCCACAGCAAAAGGAGAACATATCAGATCTCACCTCTTTCTCCTCCTCCTCCGTCTCCTCCAACTCCGCCGCCTCCCTGAAGATATCGACAAATCGCTGATCGAATTCCGGGTTTCTCGGGCGTTCGCCCCCCTGGTGGTGGATGGAAGCTATCAGGAAGCAGGCCTCCAAGTTCAGGGAGCAGGTCGCCAGGCAGCAACAGGTAGTCCGCTCTCCCTGGATCTTTCTCCATCTTCCCTCCCGTTACTGTCGTCGGGCTGTTCTTGCTTCGATTCGTGCCGATTGCTTTCTATTCGGGGCGTATTCACTGCATCTAGGGCAATGATTGACTTACCGAAGGTCAAAAAGTTTATTCTTTCTTTTTCTCGGGTTATCTGTTCTCCACCAAGTTGTTGAGATTGTATGGTTAAAGATGAAGAAGTCTTCGTTCAGCTCTTTGTGAAGAAGTCTTCGTTATTTCTTTGTGAATGCCGATAGAATCGTAGTCGTGAGCGAGCGACGTTTGGGTCGATTGTTTCTTTCTTATTTTCCTTTTATCTTGTACCCGAAATTGATTGTGATTTGCTTTCCAAATTACAAGAAAATGGGAGATCGGAAACTATTAGGATGATGACTTGAAAGGTGAATCCCAGTGACCACAGCGGATGATTCCAGAAGTCCCACCTGACCATAGAATCCTGATTGGAGCTGCAAAATTCATCTTTGTTTCAAGGGTATAACTTGAATCATTTTCGTGCCCTGTGGAAATCATTAAACAACCGAAGAATGAGACATGTATTTTTACAATTGAGATTGTAAATGATAATGGCAAAACAAATTGTTTTTTTTTTCCCACAAGAGACCCATATCCTACTGTGTTTCATAGTCTATTTTCCCGTCCAAGAGAAGAAAATTCACTTTTAGGAAATATATTATATGCCGACTCATATAATATATTTTTCTGAACCTTGATTTGTTCTTGGTCGATGCCATATTTGCAAATATCTATATTTGCTTCATATTTCCCAACAACTTCATTTACAGTCAATTAGCAGGCTTTTATTTTGCATTTGCTGCTCAAAGTTTCAGTGTCTTTTGTGTTGCTTAAAAGCACTTGTAAACATAAGCAATTTCCTTCTCTGTTAATATAGTCAAGTTAGTAACAGAAAAGAAAGAGAATTCACCTTCACAAGTTATGGCATATGCCATTTCATGGTTACCATATCTTTTGTTAGACTTTGCCAAGGACTAGTTCATGAGATAAACATATGCATTACCTTCTTCTATGTCAGTGCAATAAACCATTTATCTGCTTGTGGAAATTAGGGAGACTTGCTGAAAGTGTCATATCACTGTCATGGACATGAGTAACATATAGATTCTTGTTGTTACTTCTACAGGCTGTTTTTAAGCAATTTGGAGGTAGTGTATATGGAAGTTCTGATAATGTAATTACAGATTCACCAGAATATCAGCAGCATCAAAAACTAGAAAAGCTTTACATATCAACCCGAGCTGCCAAGGTTAAAAGCTCTCAACTTCCTGTCTTCTTATCCATTATCTTCTCGGTCCTTCTCGTTCACAGCCTTTAAATCATCGTCTTGCAGCATTTTCAAAGGGATATAGTCCGTGGAGTTGAAGGCTATATTGTTACAGGATCCAAACAAATTGAAATAGGTACCTTTTCCAATTCATGTGTTTTTCCCATCTGTTCATTTTTATCCATTGCTATTTACTGTAGAGCCAAACTGCAATTTTTTGCTCAGGTCATACTACTTTTTCCAGTATAGACAAATATATTTTGTTTCTAATTGAGTCCATATTGCTTAGGCAATAAATTATCTGAAGATAGTAGGAAATATGGCGGTGAGAACACCTGCACCAGTGGAAATACACTATCAAAAGCTGCTTTATCTTATGCAAGAGCTCGTGCTCAAATGGAGAATGAACGTGGCAATCTTCTAAAAGCTCTTGGTACCCAGGTTCTGGCACTTGTTTCCCAAGCTAATTTTTTATGCTGCTCTTCTAACGATGCAGCCCAGACTCTTGGCTCATAGAACTTAGAGAGTTTTTTGTAAGAGATACTTGCTTATTCATATTTATAGTTCAAAAGTTAAATGCCTTTTACCTTTGTTCTCTTTCATTTAGTGGATAAAGGTTACAGTGGATTTGCACACTGTATTGTACCTGGTGTCCAGTGATTACTTCCTTTGCTGTAAACCTGACTCTGTTGGCAAAACTTATCCACGTTTACGTAGGTCAGTTTTATTGAGTACATTTGACTCATTGCTAATTCTGGATGCTACGTTAAGGTAATGTTATTTGGACATTTGCCTTTGTTGTTTTTTAACTAAAAGGTTCTTAATGTACTTATGCATGTTAATTCGATATTTTTAATTAATCCATACCCACGATTATTACATTTGCAGTTGATTCTATTTATTGTCTATTTTGCCTTGCAGTATGAGCAAGACCCTGGTTTTAATTTATTTCACTTACATCTAAATTTTATGTGAAAGTATTAAAGCATCAAATGGATTGTGCTTCATTAAATGCTGTAATTGTCTCAAGTTCTCTCTTTTTTTTTTTTATCACACACTTCTTTTTTCTGAGTATGTTTCTTAACCATAGATGGCAGATTGCCAGAGAAGATGTTTAAGTTGCTTTTTTTTATATTGATGTTCCGGAGTTAGGGATCCTTACATAAACTGGTTTGCCTGATGCTTTCAGTGTCCACCAATCATATGCTATCTGTGCATTGTTAAATGCTTTCAGTGTCCACTTATCATATAATGTCGAATTATCTGTTTTTGCCAGGTTGCAGAGCCATTAAGAGCCATGGTAATGGGTGCTCCGTTGGAGGATGCTCGGCACCTTGCCCAGAGATATGATAGGATGCGCCAAGATACTGAAGCTCAGGTAATCTTATTATAAACTGATAAGATTATGTTTCTATTGGATACTCTCCATAGACATTCCTCGCATTTATCACTAATCATCAGCCTTATTTGTTCAAGTTGCTAATGGGAATGTTATATTTAACTTGTATTGTTTAATTTTCATTTATATCTGTGATTCAATTTTGAACTACCTGAAAGTTAGTGTATCATACGGAACTTCTTAAAAAGTTCTAGCATGTATTATTTTGTACCTCTTAAAAAGGAATACACTATATGATTGAACTATTTTCCTATCTTTTAATAATTAAATATGTAATTATCAAGATTTATAGGGGGTGTTTTTGCATTGTTTGTCTCAAATCTCAAATACTGTAGCATAACTTAAAGTGATGCAATGATAAGCAATAATATACTTATGCATATGCATGTTCACTTTGCAACTGGGCTTGGAAGTATTCAAAGTCACAATGGTAGGGACATCCACTTTAAGGTGCTTTTGACAATTTTAAGAGCATGAGATCAGTGCATGAGGCTTCCAACAGCTCTAGGTCTGAGGAGAGTTAGACGCATGCAGTCTTACAGTTGAATTTATATGGCTGTCTCCATGCATCAAGCCCCTGGAAGCCAGAACGCTATGTGTAGGATGGAAACTAGTAATATGGTAATTTTACTTGTATGAATAGATATTGAAAAGATACACTTAACAATTTATGAAATTCCCATCCAGCTGCATTAGATTGTTTCTTGATACAAGTAACTTCAATCAGCTAATAAGAATTTGTGAAGCTGCAACTTGTAACCAAGATGTTTGTCTACCAACTTGATATCTGGGATTATAGTTGTGCATTTTCTGCTTGCAATTTATTAACCATTGTGCCTGGGAGCTAAGCAACTACCTAGGGAAGTTGTTTCGTTGTTGAAATTCTTGTAGCACATGCCCTTGCTGTTTCATAACTTCACCAATTTTTCTGCAATTCTCTATACTAATGGAAAATCTTCAAGCTATAATTATTTTTTAGTCTGAAAGCTATATCTGTAAGGAAGTTCCTTTGAAGATAGGTCTGATAATATGACAGGCTATTGAAGTTTCAAAGCGTCAAATAAAAGTAAGAGAAACTGTTGGTGGTGGTGACTACATTTCGAAGTTAGAAGCTGCTGAAGCCAAGTTGCACGAATTAAAATCTAATATGGCAGTGTTGGGTAAGGAAGCCGTTGCAGCAATGACTGCCGTGGAGGCCCAACAACAAAGGTTAACCTTACAGCGGCTTATTGCTATGGTATAGACTTCGGTTTATGCTTCCAAGTAGCTGGATTTTCACATATTGCTATCTTTTGCTCAATGTCTAACTTGCAATTTTTTCTGCAAGGTTGAATCAGAGCACACTTACCATCAGAAGGTCCTACAAATTCTTGAACAACTTGAAGCAGAGGTGCCTGAGAAATTGATTATTGTTACATTTACATATGCATCATGTGTATGTTGAAAAAGTCTTTGACATGGATAAAGAAACTGACCTTGTTCAACTGTGCTGATGGATTTGATTAATAGATGCTGTCAGAGCGTCAAAGAATTGAAGCATCCCCAAATCCAGCAACAGAAAACTTTGTGCCACCTCCCCCATCATATGAAGAAGCCAATGGCATTTTTGCTAACTCAACTGTCGATGCATCAACTGAAACCATGGAATACTTTTTAGCTGAGGTAATTAAAATGACCTGTATGTCCACCTCATTAAGCTGGGTTATACTAGCCAGTTGAGTTGTTTAACTGTCTTTGCTGTGCTGACTTGAATGCATTATATGTTTGGTACTGCTAGGTTATTCAATCGTATCAAGCTGAGACAGATGTGGAGCTTAACTTGTCAGTTGGTGACTATGTTGTTGTACGTAAGGTGTGTGCATTCTTCCGTGAATTGCTTCATTCATGTTCTGTCTCAAGTTTATTGGAACTAAATATTTCCATGATGAACAGTAACACCTGGTTTCAAATGTTATGACATGGTTTAATTTCAATTGAGAATCTTTTATTTGTCAGATTAGACTACTTGTCAGATTTTTGAATGGCCCATTGGCTTTTCTCTTTAAGATGAACCATTTTCCTTTGAAGTTTGACCATAGCTTGTCAGATTTTGGCTTCCTTTCAAACTCATCCCAAGAACAGGGATTTTTAAGGGTTGTTTTTTAACTACAGTAACTTAGGAAAATCTCTTAAAGAGTTTTTATTCTAACAAAATCTCAACAAAAAGCATAGAACTTTCAGCCAACTAGACTGTTAGGTTTTAAGAAACTCATGCCAACAATTGGCACATTGTCATTGGCCTTGGTGTTTGTTCCTCAAAGTTTGGAGTGAAAAGCTGTTACATGTAAAAAAACGTAAAAGCACTCAACTTGTTCTTAACAAAACAAATTTGGGAATTTTGTTATCATACAAGTTTATTATCATTATTATTATTTTTTCTTTTTACAAACAAAAGATAGGTAAGTGGTTGTTCAATAGGAAAGTGCAACATGCATCTGCCTTTGTTTTCATATTCTTGAAGTTTGAATTTAGTTGCGTTCTGGTGATGTCATACGATTTATGACCATCAAATTAATCTGCTTGTCCACTGACAGGTATCAAGTAATGGTTGGGCTGAAGGTGAATGCAAAGGAAAGGCAGGTTGGTTCCCTTACACGTACATCCAGAGGCGGGACCGTGTCCTTGCAAGTAAAATTGTTCAAATTTTGTAGAAATATGTCTCTGGGAGATGTCTATCTGCTTGTTGTAATGTCTGGGTTTCCATAGCCTGGAAACAAATCGTGTTTGTCTCTTCAGTTTATTATTTTGTTCTTGTGTTCTTGGTTCCCTATGTTTATTTAGATGGCCAATTTTGTCGACTGAATTCATGATGCTGTCTTGTATCATTGTCCAAGGTTAAGTGGATCATGCAGGGATGAAAGTTATTTCTTGCTCTACCCACTTTAAGGCATAATTTGAGTTGCTTTGCTTGATAAGTATACAGAAAATGCCACCTGCAGCAGCTGAATAAAACGTGCCTGATTGTGATCAATTGTATTATGTTGGTTGGATCAAGCTGCAGCTGGCAATAATTTTTACCACTGTCCAATAACAATATGAACATTCAGCTTTTAGTTCTGGTTAAATTTTTTTTTATGTCTGTAGTTGCATGGTGAGAATTGTTTACCTACGAAAGGTGGGTTCTCCTTTATTAGGGAATAATATCTCCATGTTGATATAATGCATCAAATTGAAGGTGGCCTTGGTATGACTAGGTATTTGGGTGTCGTGGGCTTCAAAAGAAGGTTGTATTTTTATAACTTATGTACTAATTTAAATCGATATTAGGGATATATTTCACCTAATGACTGCAGTGGATGACTATAAAATAATGCATGCATTTCGAGAAGAGAATTGCATTATTAATTGGTTGCTAGGTTTGTCATTTTTTTGATCTTTGAAGGAATTCATTTCTTCTAAACTTGGATCTTTTTGGTTTGTCAGTGTTATTATTATTATTTTTAATCTTTCGGGGGCTTTATTTTCTTTTGACTTTGATATTTTAGTTAGCATTGACGTGAACTGGATTATAACTTTTTGTCAATATTTTTTTTTTAGATTTGTTAGCTTTATAAAAGAAAAATCTATACTATACCCCACGTTAGACTAAGCATAATATCCCTACTGATAGGAGTACTAAGAAATAAACCATAGAATACCATATTGGTTAATCATGCAAGAGTGAGTAAACTTTCTGATCTTTGGAGGAATTTTTTTTTTTTTTAACTTTTTGTCAATAAAATACTTTATTTTTTATTTTATAAAAAGAATCTATACTATACCCGATGTCAGACCAAGATTAATATCCACAGAATACCAGACATCATTACCAAAAATAATGTTGTTGTCTTTCCGAGGTGTGGCTGCAGATATAGAGTTGCAGAAGGCTTAAATCTGCAGACTTCTTCTGATGGTCCATCAAATGTTTCAACGACAAGAAGAATCCAAATAGTGACTCCGTTGCGAGTATAAATGGAATGTGATGCCCTATTCTTAACATCCAAATTAATGCAGTTGCAACATTTTGTTCGTTTGCCTGCAAGTAGTAGTATTACGTGTATGACATTGTGAGTTGGTTCGACATGCCGCCAGATTGGTCCAATGTCAACAGGCAGCAACGTCAATTGATCCTTCCACCGAAGTATTCGGCAGTTCATATGCTCAGATTGCATCGCATTCATGTCGAAAAGAAATCAAGCAAGTTTAGTATTTCTGGATTTCAAGTGACATTGGGAAATAATGATGTTGCCGACACCCTCGATTCCATGTCGATATCGTCGGTCTTGTGTAGATGACGCCACAGCAGCAGTAAGTGGTTGATACCCAATCTCCAATGATTGACACCTTAACGTCGCGTCCTCGATATTACATCATGTGTAGCTGATATGACATCATTCCTCGAATATTACTGATAATATCATGCCTATTTCATGTCCTTTGGAGTTGTCGTAGCAGGACTCCTTCGAGGTTAGGTGATGCGTAAAACCATTTTCGATATCTTTTATATTAGTATTAGAGTAGTTTTAGCGGATACACATCTAATGTAATTTTATAAGATTAGACAACCCTGATTCTATGTCGATATCATTGGTCTTGTGTGGATGATGTTACAATGTTAAGTGGTTGACTCGCATAATCGACACCTTAGTTTCACATGGGCGACAACCTAATGGCATGTCCTCAATTTTCTACCATGTGTAGTTGATATAATATCGTTCCTCAAACATTATTGATAGCAAGGTTTACGATTTCGATATTTACCACTCGGTACGAGTGGTACATACCGATTCGTTAGGTTGCCGGTACGCAAATCGCCTGCTACCGAGCAGTACCATCAAAAATCGATGTTTGACGGTCGATTTCGACCGTAAGCGATCGATTTCGACAGTAAGCGATCGATTGAATGAGAAATCAAATCAATTAAGGGAGAAAAATGGAAGAAAAAGAAGAGAAAAAAAAAAGAAAAGAAGAAAAGAAGAAAACCTAGCGCTTGTCTTTGCCTGCACACTGTCGTTGCCCTCGCCTGTGGTTCGCCGACGCGTTGTCGCCCACGGATCGCCCGCACCCATCGTCGCCCACACCCGCCCGCACCCACATGAGGAGACAAAATGTCTCCCCACGCGAGGAGAAAGATCGACGTGACGTAGTGTATTTTTTAAATAATTTTAATAATTTTAATATTATATTATATTATAAAAAAATCATATTATATTTAATATATCGGATGGTATACACTATGCGTACCACCCGATACTAGTACCATACCGATACCAACAATATATCGGTATACCGGTACGGACCGGTAAGTCAAACCTTGACTGATAGTATCATGTTTATTTCATATCCTTTGGAGTTGTCGTAGCATGACTCCTTCAAGATTGGGAGATGCGTGAAACCATTTTCAAAAATCTTTAATTTAAGTATCGGAGGAGTTTTAGCGGATACACACCTAATGTAATTTTATAAGATTCAACACCCGTAATTCCATATTGATATCATCGGTCTTGTGTGGATGACGCCACAACGTTAAGTGGTTGATATCTAGTCTCGCATGATCGACACCTTAGCATCACATGGGCGACAGCTTAATGTCACGCCCTCGATATTCTATCATGTGTAGCTGATATGATATCGTTTCTCGAACATTACTTATAGTATCATGTCTATTTCATATCATTTGGAGTTGTCGTAACATGACTCCTTCAAGATTGGGAGATGCGCAAAACCATTTTCGATACCCTTAATTTAAGTATCGGAGGAGTTTTAGCGGATACACATCTAATGTAATTTTATAAGATTCGACACCTCCCGATTCCATGTCGATATCGTCAATCTTGCATGGATGACACCACAACGTTAAGTGGTTAATATCCGGTCTTGCATGATCGACACCTTAGCGTCTCATGAGCGACACCTTAATGTCATTTGGAGTTATCGTAGCATGACTCCTTCAAGGTTGTGTGGATTAAACCACAGCGTTAAGTGGTTGAGTCTCGCATGATCGACACCTTAGCGTCACATGGGCGACACCTTAGTATCATATCTATTTCATGTCATTTAGAGTTGTCGTAACATGACTCTTTCGAAATTTGAAAATACATGAAACTATTTTAAATACATTCTATTTAAGTATGGAAGGAGTTTTAGGGGACATACATCTAATGCAAATTTATAGGATTCGACACCTTTGAAATGAAACTATTCCTAATATCGATAAGAGACAGATATAAAATAAAATTTTGATTAATTCCGAATCGATATCCAACAAGAATAATTGACTATGGAGTGGAATGTTAGGTTGTAGTGGTCAAACTTTGCAGCTGACTGAGATTGTCGTGTGTGAGAGCGCGCATTGTCACTCCTTTATTCGCCATTTAAAGTTTTCAGAGAGATTAAAGAGGCACTGAAACCTGTTGTTGCATCCATCAGAAATGGTGGTGGTTGAGAACTTTTAGGAGCTGTCGTCCGCGGTGATGGGTCGGATTCGTGGTAGGTGGTGCGACGAAGGCAAAGACTTGAGGTTAGGCTTTTACTTCACAAGGACAAAGCAGACAAGATTTGGTTACCAACTATTAACTATAACTTTTATACACAATTCTACCATCTTATTAATTACATTAATTATAAATTATCTTATATAATTAGTTATACTTAATATTTTGATATTTATATTTTCAAAAAATTATATTGAGATCTCTATATTTATCAGTGAGTATGTGTTGACTTAATCTCACTTTGATTTACCACATGACTCATGCATTATTTTCACTAACAGAATTGATAGGTATAAGAAGAAATAAAATTAAATATTTTAATTTCATAAATATAAGGATTCTGATATAATTTTCGAAAATATAAAGATCAAAATATTAAATATAATAAATTATAAAGAATAATATACACTTAAACACTTATTAATTATATAACAGCTTTTTAGAGCCCTGCCTGTGATCTAATTATGTGAGAAGATGCTTACCAGAATTGATTGATTGATTGATACATTGTTTCGAGTGTTGGTGGGAGCTGTGAGCACATCATTCCTTCGATCCCTTTGTTCGAATTCCCTTCAGCTGAAGTATCAGATTTCACATTGTGTTTGCTCACTGGCAAATAGAAGTGCTATACGAAGATAAGTTAAGTTTATGTAAGACAATGACCTCTCTCTCTCTCTCTCTCTCTCTCTCTCTCTCTCTCTCTCTTTCTCTCTTTCTCTTTCTCTCTCATCACCACCATAAATCCCACTAACTTAAATGACAAGCTTCCTTCATTACGATTATGCTGATGTTTGCATTTTTTTATTAATGTTGGGAAAAAGAAAAGCTGTCATGGCATTTAGATCCGTGAACATTACACAAGAATAATGATATAAATATAAAATTGTGACATCTAAAAACATTGATACGATTGCTAGTGTATATACTCACTTATCAAATATAGAGGATGAAAAGTTTTATCTAGCATATTTTATACCTAAAAATTAATTGATTTGATAGAACTATTGAAACGAGTGACATGTGAATAAAATTCAAGCATACGATACAAAGTCGATGAGAAATTGGATATCGTATGTATACTTTTAATTAAACACCGGGAAAGAAACATATAAAAGATTTGAACTTATTATAGATTCCGATATCATATAAAGGATTCAATTGGGTTGCTCTAATCCTTAAAACCTAAGTTAATAAAAAAAAAAAAGACCCCAATTATTTCTTTTAGACAGGACATCATACAAACTAAAAAGATAGTAGTTTAAATAAATAACAATAAACTTCTCTCAATCATTCACTTAACACTTAATATCGATTCATGTCTAAAATCTTGGGGGGTTAAAGAACTGAAGGTTGCGTGACGCATTGACGGCATCATTTAATATCCGAAATCTGAGTTCTATCTCGTCCTCGTAAGACCTCATCACAATCGCAGAATAGATGGCGTAGTTCCTTACAAACATTCACTCAAATCGAGTTACTTCAAATGCAACAACTCTCGTATTCTCACGTCTCAATCATCCGTCTTATTTAAGTATAACTTATGTACGCCCAGCATAGAAATAATGATTTAAAAGATATCTTTACACAATTACATAATCTACAAATTATATGATATCATGTAATTAATGCGAATCTGCCTTCGACAAGGAAGGCAGCAGCTGAGTTTGGTGGGAGAAAATTGCCGGGTGCCTAAAATTGTGTTGGCTGAGACCCTTCTCTTCACACTAACACATTGTTTTCTGCCTTCCTTACGTGTGGTGTCGTCACCGTCTCGTCAGACTAACCTCACCTACTTCTCTCCACCCCACTGCACCATTGATTATGGTGTACAATCATGCATCATCATTTAGGTTTTCCATTATACTCGTCTTCGCAAGCCATAATTAAGTGAGTAAAACATGGAAAGGACGCCTGCAAGATTGCAAATAGAAATCTAAGGATGCCGAGTCCGGACATCAGTAGAGATCAAAGATGCAAAATAAATACTTGACGGGGATGGCTACTGTGGAATGAGATATGCCTATGGATTGTGGCCTCTTGTTATTTGCTATATATACGTAGCCTTCTCCTCTCTTCTTCTCTCAGGAGAAGATATCTCAGAGAGAGAGAGAGAGAGAGAGAGAGAGAGAGAGGGAGGGGTATAGCAGATAGCGGTAGCAGCTATGGGATGGTCTGAAGAGGTCACGTCCGTGCACTTCATGGTATGCATCGCTTTACCTTTGGTGCTCCTGTTTGTTGTCGCTACGAGAAGGCGAGGGAAGCTGCCCTTTCCGCCGGGGCCACCGCAGCTGCCCGTCATCGGCAACATGCTGATGATGGACCAGCTTACGCACCGCGGCCTGGCGAAGCTCGCGGAGCACTACGGCGGCCTCTGCCATCTCCGTCTTGGCTTCCTCCACGCCTTCGCGGTGTCCACGCCGGAGGTCGCTCGACAAGTGCTTCAGGTGCAAGACAACGTCTTCTCCAATCGCCCGGCCACCATCGCCATCGCTTACCTTACCTACAACCGCGCCGACATGGCCTTCGCCCACTACGGGCCCTTCTGGCGCCAGATGCGCAAGCTCTGCGTGATGAAGCTTTTCAGCAAGAAGCGCGCCGAGTCGTGGGCCTCCGTCCGTGAGGAGGTCGATGCGGCTGTCCGCTCCCTCTCCGACCGCGCTGGCTCTGCTGTCAACGTCGGCGAGCTCTTGTTCAACCTCACCAAGAACATCATCTTCCGGGCGGCGTTCGGGACGCAGAGCCACGAGAACCAGGACGAGTTCATCTCCATACTTCAGGAGTTCTCCAAGCTATTCGGCTCGTTCAACATAGGGGACTTCATCCCATGGCTCAGCTGGATGGACCCGCAGGGCATCAACAAGCGGCTCAAGGTGGCACGAGCGTCGCTCGACAGATTCATCGACAAGATCATCGACGAGCACATGGCGAACCGGAAGGAGGCTGATGCAGCCGATGCGGACATGGTGGACGACATGCTCGCCTACCTTGACGAGTCCGGCTACGGCTGCCAAGCAGGGGAGAGAGATGTTCTCCAGGGAACCCTCAAGTTGACCAGGAACAATATTAAGGCCATTATCATGGTGCGTTCCAATATCCTAACAATGTTTCGCTAATTGGTTCACTTTCTTTTCTCCTTCTTCACGCAATACAATTAGATAATCTCACATCAGAATTAGCTCTCTCTCTCTCTGTCTCTCTCTGTCTCTCTCTCTCTCCCTTCACGCAATACAACTTTAGCCATTAGTAAGCTAAAGTTCATATGGAGCAGCTGCAGTCCAGAAGCATGATGACGATGCACGACATCATCGAAAGATAGCAAGTTTTGCCTGCCTAACCACACTTTTGGAATTATTAAAAGCATGATATTTTAATTCAAAGTAGTAATTATTATTTGTTATTGTTCTTCTGTCTTCGCATATCCTGAATTCTTATATGATGGTTGCTTGAATTTGCCTCATTGAATTCAATTGCTTGACGACGCAGGATGTCATGTTCGGCGGCACAGAGACGGTGGCCTCGGCCATCGAATGGGCCATGGCCGAGTTGCTGAAGAGTCCTGAGGACATGAAGAGGGTGCAACAAGAGCTGTCCCATGTGGTCGGACTCGACCGGAAGGTGCACGAGAGCGACCTCGACAAGCTCTCCTTCCTCAAGTGCGTCACCAAGGAAACGCTCCGCCTCCACCCCCCCATCCCTCTCCTCCTCCACGAGACCGCCGAGGACTGCGAAGTCGCCGGCTACACCGTCCCCGCTCGCTCCCGCGTCATGATCAACGTGTGGGCCATAGGCCGGGACAAGTCCGCATGGAAGGACGCCGACGCGTTCCAGCCGTCGAGGTTCACCACCGGCGGCTGCGCCGCCTCTCTCGACTTCAAGGGCAACTACTTCGAGTTCCTACCCTTCGGGTCGGGCCGGCGCTCGTGCCCGGGCATGCAGCTGGGCCTGCACGCACTGGAGCTCGCGGTGGCGCAGCTGATGCACTGCTTCACCTGGACGCTGCCGGACGGCATGAAGCCCAGCGAGCTCGACATGGGGGACGTGTTCGGGCTGACGGCGCCGAGGGCGGTGCGGCTCGCTGCCGTCCCTGCACCACGTCTCAGCTGTCCACTATACTGAACACTCTTCCACAAAGGATCAAATGAGAGCGACGAGTTGGTGGGTGTGTTTATCTTCTGTTGTTCAAACAATAATAATGCTTTATTCTACATGAAACCATATATATATATATATATATATATATATATATATATATGAAATATTTTGTATCGAACATTGCTTCGATGTCAATCTCAGAATAAGATCATTGATTGGTGATTGCAGCTCAATGTGGTACATCCATTGTCTCATGGTGGAGTAATACATCACAAGTATAAGAAATCGGCCACATTGGTCGGAGGTCAAATCGCATACGCAGATGCGTCATTTAAAATCTTTGGTTTCGCGTCAACTCCACTAGCATATGTAATAGTTATATATACCTTCAAAATCAATGATTATTTATTTGCATAAAACCATCCCTTCAAAACCTAAAACTTAATTCTGTATCACTATAATTGATATGTAGCCGCTGCTCTTAAATAAATTTATAATTTATATTGATATATTTTAAATACTTATTATGATATTACAAAATATTAAAAGTATTTTAAATCATATATTTATTTACATTTAATTGAAAATTAATATGAAGCATAATTTTTAGCAAGAAAACCTTTCATTTAGGTAAAGAAATTTACTTATAACATTAGGTTGTCATAACACCTATAATTATTTGATGTTTGATAGAAAGTACATGTGATGTTTATGGTGGAAGGAGAATATGGAGGCCACCCTCTTCCTGTTTGTCCATGTAGGTAATAGTCCAAGGCAAACGATTATGGGTTATCTTTCCATGCCCGCATGGATAAGAGACATGTTGAAAAGTATGAAGGCGGTTAGATATCATTTTCTTTAGCGGTATCTACACGGTGGATCGATGTAATGATACTCCTCAAATCATAGCCAAAGCTCATAACTTTTGTGTACCTTCTTCCTAGCTTTTGAACACCACCTTGTAGCGAACGTGGAAGATCCTTTCTTCTTCGCTATCATTTATAGTAAGGAAAGGGATGGTCGGCTAAAAAGATATGAGAGGTAGGAGAATAGGAAGGGGCAATTAAAGATGCATCCTATTTATAGAGAGCCACATAAACCCTAATGGATCCTGCCTCAGTGGGTATTGGATCTCTATTCAATAATCTTAATTTGCCTCTAATTAGGCTTTATGCAAGGAATGCATTAATGTTGGGCCTCATCCAATGATAACATAAGCTTATTAGATAACTCATATTCAATCATCTACTAGTTGTCCACCATATCTGTATGACCCTTCAGACCTAATACTAAGTTGGCCGTGAGTTTCACCTATTAGAACTCCTTTTGACTTAGTGAATTGTTATCACATAACAATTCACTTAACTCATCGACTATGAACATACTAGAGGGTACATGAGATTTATTTCATTAGACCTGCCTGTTCTCAGTTACCGTGTATCTATAGTCCCTCATCCATCTAATATCCTAGAGACTGTATATTGGATATGGTACTATCAAGTCATATATAGAATCCATCCAAGTCTCGTTCTAATCAGAGTCTCTCGGAGAACTTCTATCTCAATCTGAACAACCCTAATTAAGGATTTGGCTGAACAATGACACACATGATATTCTTCTCATGATACCAAGAGTGGATGACCTATATTAACACTTAATTGCCTTCGTAAGATTGGATATCAATTTCGATAACTGATTGTACCAGATCTAAAACTTTTTAGACTTGTAAGTCTGACATCAAAGAAAGGAGTACTCAAACAACACATTCTTGGTGTCTCAAGCCTAAAGACCAAATATACAATTAAGACTATGCAATCATTGTCTAACATTAGGTATCGTTAACCATCTAACTTTCCATAAGTGAATCAATTAGTGAATTCATTCTCCAATGAGCACATATACTGTACCCTTAGTGTTCCCACACGAGCGACTATAAGACCAGGTGTCTCTATCATATAGATAGGTATACAATATATTAGTATGTCTGGTTATTTCGATATCCCTCTCGAGTAACCTATGATCAAGATTATTTAGGATATGTGTTTAAAGACGAATCAATCTCATTATCGTAATCTCATCACGATTCAATTCTCATTACATAGATCCAAGGACATCACAGAATATGCAACATGCATATAAAGTGAGAATATGTCAATAATAATAATAAGCAAAAAGAATGCACAGTATGTCATACGTGCCATCACTCACGTAATTGGTTTACTGGGCACTTGTAACCAACAAAACTAAGGGGAGGTTATTAGAGATGGTTTAAGGCTGTTTCCCAAATATTATATCTCTTTATGATCAAGTATAGAAGCTCATCTTCAATACAATGAGAAGAGGGGAAGTATCACATTTTTTACTACACAAGTCCACACTTATATATCTCATATTACTAACTTAGGTGCTGAAAGGATTGGGTCGTGAAACCTCTCTCGACCTTGATCTTCATGCAAGTGACATCTCGGGAGCTCGACCTTTCCACCTTGGAAGTACCTTATATAATCATGTGCATATGGATCTAGACCATGTCCAATTGACTAAGACATCAACAAATTCTTTCCATAACATTTTGACACAAAAAAGAAGGCCCAATATTGTAGGAACATATGTTTACCAACCCTCTTATTGAACAATTAAGCAAGTAAGCTTTGCCCTTAGCTTATAGTACTTTCACCCAATAGGGGCAACAACCACCCTTTTTGCACATAGATACATCCACTTCAGTGCAAATGTTGATATGATACTAGCGTCTATTTAATGATTAGGGTCTCTCACCCCTAAGGAGACACCGAGCCACCTGATTATTCCTATTGAGGTTCTTTGAATCTCATTCAATAAGTGCAGAGTTAATGGATATGAAGCTGGTTATCTCTTTGCTTTTGCCCCAATTATCCCAATAGGTGATGCCACCAACTCAGTCGCGATCATTGGCTCAACCACCATCGACATTGGCACTTGTCAAGGTTCCCTCACTTAACATGATGTCTACATCCCAAGAGCGCTTGAGACTTGTCAAATCGTTAGCCGAGGAGTCACTTTGGTCTCCAATTATGAAATTTAGTGGATATAGCACGACCACTATACCCTACTTGAATCTGAGGCCCAATCAATGGATTTGATGGAGGATTTCATGTGGATCCAACTACGATAGATGGTTTGGCATTTGGAAGAGATGTGACGAGAATTTCAACAATCAAAATAGGAAGCACTAGTTGACCCTACCTGGGGTCGAATGCCATTTACTCAGAAAATCTATAAGGAATCAATTCCAGTGAACTTCCACTTCCCGGCATTGGAGATATTCAATGGCAGTGCTGAATCGACGGAACATATTACAGCTTTTTGCACTTAAATATCGTTATGGCAATTAAGATGCTTTGATGTGTCACATCTTCAATATCATGTTAAGAGCCCCAACATAAGAATGATATACTCTCCCGGAGCTATTTTTCATTGGTTCGTTTGTCTAGCTCGAGTTTGAGTTTCACTTTTTTGGGAACATGCACTTGAGGCCATTAGCAACAATGCTTCTCAAACTCAAGCTAGGGAAGGAGGAAATGCTTGTAGACTTCATCGCTTAGTTTACAAATAAAATCCAAGAGATGTAAATGCCCATCCACCATTTATAATATAAATCTTTATGATAGAGCTCAAGCCCTTTCTCTTCTTCTAGTCATTGATAGAGAGATCATCAATGATTATACCAGAGACACTTCAAAGGGCCAATCAACATATTTTCACTGAGGCAATGGTCTCGGATAAGTATGAAGAGTCATGCAAGAGGCTGAAGCAAGAGCAACCACATTCTACATTCACCCGAAGGTCACCATGACGAAGGAGAAACGAACAACCTAAGTCACATTGCCAAGGTATATGTTAAACCCCACGAATATAATTAGAACTAAAATTTCTCTATAGATAATAGAGAAGGGACTCTTAAGAGACCCTTACCCGATAAAGACTTTGTTGATGAAAAAAGGATAATTATAAATATTACATATTATAGCTATAACAGGAAGGATTGTCATGACTTAAACAAACAAATTGAAAAACTCATATGTCGAGGACATATTAGGCGATTTATCTGAAAGCACTAAGAACCCTCCTCCCAACCTCAGGGGCTGGTAGAAAGATAAATTGATATTATCATTGGTGGACCCGTCCCAAAGGGAGATAGCTCCTCGGGTCGTAAAGCTTATGCCTAAGATACCATTAAAAAAGCACCCCAAGAAAAAGGATGACTTAGAAATAACTTTCAAGGAGAAAAAAACGAAGTACCTTGACTCAAACCATGATGAGGTCTTAGTAGTTTCTGTAAAGATTATAAACTTTTGGGTGAAGAGGGTTATAATTAACATAAGTAATTCTATTAATATCTTCTGCTATAATGCTTTTTATAGAATTGAGCTCTCAACTAACGACCTTACCCTTATAACTTTTTCATTGACAGGGTTCACTAGTGACTTTATCTCACCTCTCAGGACCATGAACCTACATATCACATTTAGGGATGTGTTTTGCTCCAAAATGATAGGTAAATTCATGGAACTAGATATCTCCTCGGCGTATAATGCAATTATAGGCCAACCAACACTAAACAAAGTAAGGGCGGTGGTGTCGACCTACCACATGATAATAAAGTTTCTGATAAGAATATGCATTGGACAGCTAAAAAATAACATAAGATAGTCACGCCATAATGATCTACTTATCAAAGAAGACCTGATTGAACTGTCAAGATCGAGGCAATACTTCCCGAAGAGAGAGATGCGACTCATCAATTTTCTTCATGAAAACATCGAGGTATTTTGATGGTCACCAAGAGACATGTCAAAAATCAATTCACGTAAGAAGAAACCCACCATGGTGGGAAATATAAGATAAAATATGTATGAGGTGTACGAGTAAGGAAAAACTGACCCGTGTTAGAAGAAACCAGCAATGACAAGAGATACAAGACAAATATACTTAAGACACATGAGTCAAAAAAATCCAACCTGTATTAAAAGAAACCCATCATGGTGAAATCAAACCCATCACGATAGCAAACATAAACAAAATACACCTAAAGTATATGAGTCAGGAAAACTCCACCCCTATTAAAAGAAACCCATCATGGTGGGAGGTATAAGATAAAATATGCCTAAGACATGTGAATCAAGAAAACCCGACCCATGTTAAAAAAAATTCATCACAACGACAAACATAATACAAAATATGCTCGAGGTGTATAAGTCAAGAAAACCCAAGTTATGTTAAAAGAAACATGCTACGGTTGGAGACATAAGATAAAATATGTTTAAGACACGTGAGGCGAGAAAACTCGACTCATATTAGAAGAAACCTATTATGACAGGAGGCACAATACAAAATATGCCCGAGGTGCATGAGTCAAAAAAACCTAACTCACATTAGAAGAAACCCATCACAGCAGTAGGCACAAGACAAAACTTGTACACGATATGTGAGTTGAGAAAACCCGACTCATACTAGAAGAAACCTACCATAGTGGGAGGCATAAGACAAAATGTGTTCGAGGCACATAAGTTAGAAAAACCTGACCCTCGTCAAAAGAAATCTATCACAATGGGAGTTACAAAACAAAACATGCCCGTGATACATGAGTCAAGAAAACTTGACTCATATTAGAAGAAACTCATCATAATGGGAGGCACAAGACAAATTATACCCAAGGCACATAAGTCATGAGAACCCAACAAAAAGCATAAGGGAAAGAATGTCCAAAGTAAGGAGGTTGAGCATCGACCCCTCCTCTTACTTAAGGTGGACCACTGCTCAACGTAGTCTATTGGCTTAGGAAAAAAAATAAGAAAACTTGACCCCCTCCTCTACTCGAGGCACAGTGGTTAGGAAAACCAATCATCTTCTTGCATACGATCATTGTCGAGCCATAGAGGTAGGAAAACTTGACCCCCCTCCTTTGCCCGAGGTGGGGATATCAGAAAACTGTCACCCTCCTCTACCTAAGGCATGATGATTAAGAAATTGACCTTCTCCTTGCCTATGGTCATTATCGAGGCATGGTGGTCGAGAAACTTGACCCCTTCTTTTGCTTGAGGTGGGGATGTCGAGAAACCTGACCCTCTCCTTGCTTGCAATCACCGTTGAGGTGTGGAGGTTAAAAAATACAATCCCCTCCTTCGCCAAGGCATGGAGGTTGAAAAACTCGATCCACTCCTCCACTTGATATGTAGTGGTAAAAAAACCTGACCATCTCCTTGCCAATGATCAAGAAAGTCATGGAGGTTTAGAAACTCAACTCCCTCCTTCGTCCTAAAAGTGGAGGTCAAGAAACCTGATACTCTCCTCCACCCAAGCCATCACGATAGTTAGGAAACCCGACCCCCACCTTTGCCCGAGTCATAATGATTAAAGAAATCTATCTTCTCCTCGTCTATGATCATTGTTGAGGCCTGGAGGTTGAAAAACCCAACTCCCTCCTTCGCTTGAGTCATGACAATCGACAAACTTGACCAAGTCAGAAAGAGATGTGGAGGATGGAAAACCCAACCCCATTCGACCAAGGTGCATCCCTCGATGATACGAGGAGTAGGTCGATGATGGATGTTCAATAGCAATGCTTGCATCGCTCACCCACGATCCTCCACACTCGAAGGAGGCTCAAGTTTACGTTGGCATGGATCGATCCACACCGAGGAGGGTTTGTCAACAAGGAGTGATTGATCCCTTGCCAATGGACGGGGGTCATCAATTCAAGACACAGGCAACCCTTGACCTTGTTGAAATCCTCCTAATTCGTGAAGTTGGAGAACCAATCAAAGAGGCATAAGCTTGACGTGTCAGATAAACTAGATGTTGCATTTTGGATCTCTCTCGTAAGAGCCCTGAAGCACACTTTAGGGGGACAGACAAATGATAGAGAGTACATCGTCAGTCAAGCATCATCTGGCACATGACTGCCATGTAGCGTACAAGGTGGAAGGATAAGACTAAAGTCATCCACCATCCATCTGTCTATTTGGATAAGAGTTCAATGCATATAATTATGAGTTGTCTCCCCTGCCATGTAGTGTACAAGGTGGAAGGATAAGACTAAAGTCATCCACCATCCATCTGTCTATTTGGATAAGAGTTCAATGCATATAATTATGAGTTGCCTCCCCTTGTCGTCTGCATGAATAAGAATCAAAGACAGACTACTAGAGGCAATTAGAGATTGATTTCTTGTATAATATTTCATGAATTATTATGATTAAATATAAAAACTCATTGCACAATGAAAAGAAGGAAAGGATTATTAATGTTATAACAAAATCTATCCCATAAGCATAAAAGAAAAACATATACGACATGCGGAGAGCTACAATAGAATTAGAGGACTCGGTCGCCCATTACTGAGTCTTGCACGGTGGGTAGAGCTAATCCATCTTCGACGGGAGTGGAGTGCATATTGGAGTGAGCTTTACGAAATTGTATCACAAACGATCATTTCGAGTGCCACTCGAGCAATAATTTGACTGTGACTACTATTATTGCCGATAAATCAGAGCAAACAAACACTGTATGTGTGTGTGTGTTAATGTTAGGTATCCTCTTATCTTCTCTACAAGGCTCAACATGTTTTGGTTGCCCGAAGCCTCTCTCTCTCTATTGCCATCAATCATAGTTTCAGTGCTCGGGGATATTACATAGCGCTGGGATTGTTCTTGCGACACAAGAAAAGGTCAAAAAAGTTGGAAGTTAAGCATTGATGAAAAGTTGGTGGAAGAGAAGAGAGAGTGCACAATGACTTAATAGTATAGCGAAGAATATTGGGGTGTCTTGATGTGATAAAGATACGACCAAGCGGAGTGAATGGAAGAGATAGAGATAGGTTGATTGAGATTTGTCAATTTGGCCACCACTCCACTTGGAAGGGTTCAGATGATGGAAAGTACCAAACTTAATTGTTGTGGTTGGATCAATAAAGTTGAGACCGGTTGATTGGAGAGTAGTGATCGTGTGATGCTTCTAACATGACTAATATGGATCGTTGAAGCAGTGCGTTGCTTTCATATTTATCCCTCTAAGTTCGAGTTTAATGTATTTACCATTTAAGAGTCTAAAAATAAGCATATATTATTGTGATTAATCTCTGTTAGTCAACTACTATTTGACAAATAACCGAAACCCTAAATGATATTAATATCCTTGAAAATAAAAGACACTAAAATTATTATACAGATCGAAATGATTTTTGTGAAGCTTTTTTCTAGAAGATTAGAGAAGAAAAATGGATGATTCATGCCGACGGCATTTGGAGTTTTCTGTAGGAACCTAAATAGCAAATTAAAGCTTAAAACATTTATCTGTGAGATCACTAGCGGACAAAGGACTCGATCGGATGATTAGGAAAAGAGAGAGGAGGCTCAATAGAAGCAGAAATAAAACCCCGCTATGGCCTCGAGATTGAAGTTAGCTAATTCTTGAATTCTTGCAGGTAAGACTCCTGTGCAGAAAAAGACATGCTATGAAAACGAATTGATTAGGTGGAAGATTCATCGAGTTCCTGGAAGGAAGCAGATGCCATTGAAATCTATGGAACAGCAACAGGAAAACGAGGAGGCGGAGAAGTTGATGGATCAACCAAACCAAAGAGAGGTTGAAACCGAATCAGGCCGACACCAAATGTGACGCCAAGCCTACTGCTCATGGGCTTTTGTGGTTGGACCTTTGGGAAGTTGGTGTTGCTACTCTCTGGGAAGAGGTTATCCCCTTCCCCCCCCAACCCCACCCCTCCACCTAAAAAAGATCAATGCGACGAAAGCAAAGAGTAAAGTGCGTGTTTTCTGACCTGGAAATACACATTGCAGTTGGTGTTGTATGATATGATTTCAGCAGGTAACCAAACAGCTTGTTTCTACCTTGGCTTGGTTGAAGTAGCTGCAACTGAGTTGGTCTCTTCCAGCGACATTTGAACTGTGTAAGAATGGCATGCGAATTCAGTGACTTCCGTTGAAACAAAGTCTTCTATGGATGCAGACGTCAAACAGAACAGTAACTGTCCCAACTACTTGGAGTAGGCAACCCTCCTTCCGGTAGCATTCATAACAATCTCTAAAGCAAAGAAAAGGAATGCGGGGCACACTATGCATCTGGTGATGTACATCAGGAACACTACAAACACGAACAGGTTGTGGCATACATCTTTAGCAGGAGGAGGAGAAAGGTTTCAACAACGTTCTTGTGAGACCAAGATGCGAAAGAGTAGATCACACGTTACTTGAGTTCCTGTAGCCTCCCTTTTGCAGCGTGCAGTAACAAATTTTTTACCTCGCAGAAATGGATCACAGATAAAGCAGGGTCCTCACTTCTGTAAATGGCCAAACTTGAAAAGTTGAGCCTTCTGTCGTTCTGCATCTGAAGTTCCACAGGCTTCTTTTTGGTTCTTGCCATTATCAGGTTCAGTTAACTGGGACGGACCAATCTCACCTTTCTCTCTCGCTCTCTCTCAATACTTTTTCATATAGGAGACTAAAAGCAGTTGCACCACGATCCAAATGTTCCTTTTTTTTCTGCTGGTCCATAAAAGTCACACAAATCATCGATCTGGTTAGCACCTGCAGCTGCTATTCCAGCTGCAAGCCTTGAGCCCAGACCTCCAATGCTGTGTGTACTGGTTAAGCACTAAAGAAGATGATTGCCAACCTCCGGTCGACGTCATCACTGAAGCACTTCCCTTGGCTACCATATTTACACGGTTGCTAACTGATGTAACCCACTGAACTCGGCAATTTGAGTGGTCTCCCAGCAATAGCTCTCAAATGTAATGGCAGAAGCACCAAGATGACCAAGGCTGACTTGTCCAGCTCATGTTTCTTGGCTGCAGGAAGGCATATGTAAATTGTATGAATCATTCGCTCATTTGACTTCCAAGATTACTGGTAGGATTTTCTAGTATTGTGCAAAATTTTGATTAGACTGTTGGCTAGAAAAGTTCCGAGTAGAATGTCGCTCTTCATAACTTTGACCACTTGGTCCGACGGGCCTGGATCTGATTGAGCTCCATGAACTTCCGTGGTCCTGGTTCCTATTCCATCTCTCAGCATTTCCTGCCTGATTTGGTACAACCTGGTGGTCTGGTAAATTGTATGGATTTCCAGAAAATGAAGAAATGGGCCTTGGGCTGTTATAACTTGTGGGTTGACCAAACCAAGAATTCATATTCTTTGATGTATTCCAGACTCTTGGATGCGACCCAATTCTTCCTTCATGGCGAGTCATCAGCTCCCTGTTTGGTCCACTGTAGTTTGCTGCCTGAGGGGCATATCTGACAGCATCTGACACACTGCAACCAGCAGCAGATATAATAACATCACTCTGGTTTCCGATATAGTGGCTATCATTTTGCTTCAATTCTACCAATCCTGGATTTTTGTTCCCTCTCCAACCTATATTCCACTCTTGTCTTGTATGAGCTGTTGCACCGGCAAGATTTGCAAGCTGGCTATAGCAAGCAAGTTGAGGTTCTTGTTGTGAATCCTTCAGAATCTTTGGCAGTACATCGGTCAATAACACAGAATCTTCTTGCTTTTGGGATGTTAACCATATCCTAAGACATTGTGGAAAGTACCCAGTGGAGCTCCACTTGTGCAACTGCATCATTGAAAAAGGCCCTTGGATTCTCCCAGATGGATCTTGGTAGTGCCACACCTTCTCACCCCCGCTGATGTTTGATGCAAGTGGAACTTCATTAGAGAGTGCCTTACTGTTCCAAACATTGGCCTCCAGTTTTGTTAAATGTGCATGTTCTTTTGGAGTTCCCAAGCTGTTCCAGCCAACATTACCATCACTCCATGGAGCTTCATTTTTTCGATCACCCGGGGAAACTACCGCTTCTATCTTGTCTTCTGTATCTACTACTTGTGTATTTCTATTAGACAACCAACTGGTACTTGAATCTTTTGCTGCATGGTAGCTTGAAATTGACCCTCCTTTGTGGGGAGATAGTAACTCCTTTCCCTTGATCTTCCTTGACCTGATAAAATAATCTGCATCTGCAAGAGCAATTAATGACAACAAGATAAGGCACCAGTGTTAAATCAGAAGCAGAATAGCGGCAAGAGATATGCACCAGTAATCATAGAGACAAAATACCTTCTCGATCAGTATCAGCTTCTTCCTCAAGGGACTCATAATTTGGATCCATATTTGGATCAACATGTATTTCTGGAACTTCATTAACTCTACGCTGGTGTTCCTCGGGTGTGCTCAGAACCTGCAACTTTTCTATGCACTTTCTAAGCGTGGAGAATAGTTAAGGATGATATAGTAATGCATTTTATATGTTTTCAAAGACACCGTTCTTGTTAAGAAAAGGTAGTCAAGATCCTTCCAGAGAGGTAAAACATGGGAGCAACCACTTTGGAGTTTGGACATCATGCAACACATCATAGAATACGAGGAAGGAAAAAAGAAATAACTACCAGTTTCACTTGCTCGATCATGCAACACATCATGAGTAAAAAATAACTGATCTAAAAGGATATTCCTTTCTACGACCAGTTTCGCTTGCACGATCACGAAGATGACCAAGTCGTGACTTTTCACTTTCTAACCACTGCAAATAAGCATAGGATTTGTAAAGAAATCAGAAATGTGCATCTTGCTACATGGAAATATTAAAATAGTAAATTGCAAGAATATCAAAAAGAAGTATATAGTATAAATGGTAATGTACTCACATCCTTGACTCTTACTTCTTGGAGAACCTTGGCTTTCTGTAGAACATCCCCCTAAGTCATTAAAAATGAAAAAAATTCAGAAATAAGGAAAATAAAGTAATGGCGAATTCTTTATCTTGAATGCTACATATCTTACCACGGTCAACCGACTGATCAACCCACATTTTATGCTCTGTCGCAAGCGTTTACATTCCTCCTGAAAACATAAGAATAATCATCAGGACAAAAAAAATAAAGAGAAACAAAAATTTATTTACTGAAAATGCCAGTGGCTTAAACATACTAACATATTCTAGTCGCCTCTTTTTTCAGAGAAGAAGACATATTTGGCTATGTAATATAGATGAAAGAAGGCATTCCCAACTTTTTCATAATAAAATCACAGAAAGCTTCAAGTACTCTATAGCCTTAGCACACACTTAATATAGACGAAAGAAGGCATTCCCAACCTTTTCATAATAAAATCACAGAAAGCTTCAAGTACTCTATAGACTAGCACACACTTGTGTGCTAATTGTTGCTTGAAAGTGATTGAAACTTGTGGTAGGTTAATTGTTGATCGACTGATTTGTCATTATTAATTGTCGATTAATTGAGTTGTGCTATTTCCTTACTTTAAAGATGACTATTAAGTGTACCGATTATGAGATAAGGGAAATCTATGTCAGACAACGCTTTCTTACTTTTACTTCTACCCCATCATCAGGTGCCAAACACTTCTGCTTTATTTTTAGTTCTCATATATGCCATACTAGAAATTGATATAACAATCAAGGAATGATGTTTCACCCGGACTGGTACAAAATGGGTAGTATGTACCAATCCGAGCGTCAACTGATATGCAGACCATTGGATTGCCCCTGGTCCGTCCTGTCACGGACTTAGCTGAAAGTTGTCTAAGCCGTGCGGCACCCTAGCGGCAAACTAGAAGACTTAGCTGGAATTACCTAAGTCGTGAAGTAACCTTGCCCAATGTTCCAGACTTAGCTGGGATTACCTAAGTCATGAAACGCCGAAGCGTTATTTGCCCGCAAAGAGTCAGCCCACTTACAACCTCATGCGAGTCCTGAAGGACCTGCAAAAGAGAAGTTGATTAGCTTGAAAACGAGCGACGGACAAGTACCGACATCTCGCAAAGAGGGAAGCTTTACAAGCAATTCGTTGAACACCTTGAGTGTAACAAAGAAAAGAGAGAAAGAGAGCGAAACAGGACTTTAGAGGGCTGTATGAACAGTCGCAAGTCCACAAACGACAGTTCCCAAGGTATCGAACGCAAGACAAGTTCAACTATTGATGAATGCTCATGCCCCACATATACCCGAAGCCCCATCCAGCCTGATGCCACTCGGGGGTTCCAGGGTGCTGAGATGGCTGACATTTTGGGCCGCTCAGAGTGGTCGCCATAGCACGCAAAAATGACCCAAAAACGCATAGCGAGCGATCGTTCTGTAACATTCCAGACTATTTTTGCTCGCATTTCTTAGACAAACACAAAATCAAGGCAAAACAAGCTACCAAACATCTGTACAAATAAGAAAAAACGACGAACGATTCGCTAAGCGAAGATGTTGCGATTGAGCGACGCTTGTTGGTAAGCTTTGACGATGGCTTCCTCATGTCGTAGGGCGCCTTCAAGCTCCCAACTGGCTTCTGTTCGGGGAAGCTTTCGCCACTTCACCAAGTACTCGATTTGCTTCGCTCCATCGGATAGCTTTGTCTTGTGATCCGCCAGAATGGTTTCAACTTGCTTCTCGTAGGAGGCTCTGGTGGAGGTTAGTCGAGTTAAAACATTTCGAGAATCGTCTTGCGGATCTGAGTGGTAGGCTTTCAAGTTGCTCGCATGGAAGACGTTATGAATTCTGAGCCATGCCGGCAGTTGCAATTTGTAGAAAACATTCCCTACCCTGCTAATGATTAGAAAGGGCCTTCAATACTTGTGTACCAATCCTTTGTGCACTTTGTGCCGAAAGAACTGGAGGTATGCTAGTTGGAGCTTCACCAACACAATGTCACCAACTTTCAATTCTTGTGGTCGCCTTCTCAAGTTGACCCACTTGTTCATCTTTTTGGCCGCCTTCTCCAAGCAAGTCCGCACAATATTTGCATTCTGATGCTATTCCTTTGTGAAGTGATATGCTGACGGGCTACTCCCTGTATAACTAATAGCCATGGTACGAGGAGTCGATGACTATTGTCCCGTAATAATCTCGAAGGGGCTCTTGTTGGATGCAGAGCTCCGCCACAAGTTGTAGGAGAATTGGACTATGTCCAACAGTTTCACCCAATCTCATTGGTTGGCACTCACGTAGTGCCAGAGATATTGCTCCAAGAGCGAGTTAATTCTTTTAGTTTGGCCATTCGTTTGAGGGTGGAGGCTTGTGGAGAAGTATAACTTTGACCCCAACAGTTTAAATAGCTTAGTCCAAAATCGTCCCAAGAATCGTGCATCGCGATCACTAATGATATTATGTGGGACACCCCAATACTTCATCGCATTCTTCATTATCAACTTGACCGTCGCCTCTGTTGAACAGTATAGGGGTGCAGCAACGAATGTTGCATACTTCGGAAACCGATCGACCACCACGAGTATCGATCCTAGTCCCCCTATTGCCGACAAGCTTGATATGAAGTCCAAGGAGATGCTCTCCCATGGCCTTTCTGGTACAGGCAATAACTCCAAAAGTCCCACTAGCTTCCGCTGCTCTACCTCATCTTGTTGGCAAGTAAGGCATGTTCGAATATAATCCTCCACATCAGTCCCCATCTTCGGCCAATAGAAGGCCCTCTCCACGAGAGCCATTGTTCGGTGAATACCCAGATGTGCAGCCCAAAGGGAATCGTGACACTCTTTCACGGGTTCACGCCTCAAATTGTCCGCTCGTGGAACATAAACTCTACTCCCTTTGGTATAGATGAGTTCCTCCTAGACCCAAATCATCGTGCCTTGCCCTCTTTGATGAGTTGCATCAGGGTTACTGCCCGAGGATCACTGCACAGTCCATCCTTGATCCTGGAAAGGAAGTTGGAGTCTAATTGACTTGCTTGGCCTCCGCCCTCCAACTGTATATCATTCACTAGTTCCACTTTCTGACTCAATGCATCAGCCATGACATTTGCCTTTTCGGACTTGTACTCCATGACCATGTCGAACTTGGCTAAGAAGTCCTGCCATCGTGCTTGTTTTAAGGATAGTTTCTTTTGAGTTTGAAAGTAACTCAATTCGACATTGTTTGTCCTTAGCACGAATGGTGCTCCCAGAAGGTAGTGTCGCCACACTCGTAGATAGTGTACCACCGCTGTCATCTCCTTCTCATGCACTGGATATCGTCACTCGGTCTCGTTGAGCTTGCGACTCTTGTAGGCCACTGGTGACCCTCCTGTATGAGTACTCCCCCAATAGCAAAGTCAGAAGCATCTGTATGGACTTCAAAAGACTTCCCATAGTTTGGTAATTTGAGTAACAATTCCTTCAACACAGTAATCTTTAGGTCTCAAAATGCTGCTACACATTTGTCTGACCATCTCCACGACTGCTCCTTCTTTAGCAACTCCGTCAATGGAGCTGCGCGCTTCGAATATCCAGCTATGAAGCGCTGTTAATAGTTGATGAATCCAATGAAGGATCTTAACTCTGGCACCTTCTTTGGTATTTGTTATTCCGTCACAGCTTGTACCTTAGACTTATCCATTCGGATGGAACCACTGTCGATTCAATGCCGTAAGAATAGAATTTTGTTTGAGCAAAGTAGCACTTCTCCATCTTCACAAATAAGGTGCTCTCCTGAGAACATTGAAAATTGTTCGAAAGCGCTCGACATGCTCCTCAAGCGTTTGGCTGTAGACTACGATATCGTCTAAGGAGACGACCACAAACTTATCCAGATACTCCTTTAACAGTTGGTTCATTAGAGTGCAGAATGTGGCCGGAGCGTGTGTTAAGTCGAAAGGCATCACCAGGAACTCAAACGCTCCATACATGGTCACATAAGTAGTCTTTGCTTCATTGTCTTCTGCAATGCACACCTACTAATAACCCGACTGAAAGTCGAGTTTGGAGAAGTACTTGACCTTGCCTAGTTGATCAAACAAATCTGTGATGGGCGCGATAGGATATTTGTTCATCATCATCACTTTGTTTAGGGCTCGAAAATCGACACATAATCGGAGGCTCCTATCTTGTTTCTTCTGGAAGAGGACTGGAGCTACGAATGGTGCTTTCAAACTGCGGATGAGACCACCGCTTAGTAGTTCGTCCAACTGCTTCCTGAGTTTTGTTAACTCTGGAGGGACTATACGGTATTGTGGTCTCGCTAGAGGCTTAACTCCCGGCTCCAGCTCAATATGATGATCCGAATGGTGCTTTCAAATTGTGGATGATCCACGCCTCTGCATAGCAGTAGAGTTTTCAGCAACTCAGTCGACATCACATCTGAGAACTCCTTCAGAATGTTCGCCACCACTGCAGGTTCTTAAATGGCCTCCCCGTCAGGTGTCTCTAGCTTCATAGCAGCTACAAAGGTTGATTCTCCTTTTCGCACCCCTTTCTTCAATTGTAATGTCGATATTTGTTGTGGGTCCTTGGTTCCTCCTCGAGAAACTGGATGGATCGTTGCCTCCCATTAGGCATAGGGAGTTCAAGAATGACATTGGCACCAACTTCGCTGTATACATGAACTCTATTCTGAGGATCACTTAGAAGTCGTCCAATGGCATCGCCATCAAGTTTGTGCTCCCGCTCCATTTTCCGACCTTGATAGGGACCCCCTTTGCTCGTCTGAAGATCCGCTTGGCCTCCAAGTTCACAGCCTGTATAGGACTTGGGCTCTTCTCCAAGATTAGTCCAAGTCGCTTAACTTCTCGATTGGTAATAAAATTGTGGGTAGCGCCTGTGTCCACCATTGTATGGTTGTTCGGCCATTTAGCTTGATGTCCACATACATCAACTCCCTGCTCCCTGCCTTCAGTGGCTTTATCTTCGTGTTCTCCCCTACTTGACCCCGCAATTCAACGAACTCATTACTCTCATTCGAGGTCCTTGCGACTCCTTATTGTCGCTGCTAGATCCAGAACTGCTCGAACTAAGGGCGACAGCTTTGCCCTTGTCCGACTTGTGAGGATGTATTAATGCAGTTAAAGCATTGAGTGTCTGCTTTTGCGGGCACTCCCTCACCATACGCGGTCCTCCGCACAAGAAGCATCCACCAAGCTTCAGGGCTTTGCCTTTTGAGCTTGGTCCCTTGTGGAAATTCTTCCTTTGCTCGCCCTAAGACTCATTCGCTCAAACGATTTCCTGAGGATTGTTTCTTCTTTCCCAAGTCCTCCGAAGAAATAAAGTTAGTTAGCCTTTCTGCGGTTGGAATTGCCCCGACCACGTCTGTGACATTCCACCAATGCAGTCTATGGCTTCAGGCCATCAAGGAAGCTGAATAGCTTGTCCTTCTAGGACATGTCCTGTATATCCAGCATCAATGTCGAAAATTGTTTCACATAGTCTTAAATTGATGTACTTTGTTTTGTTCTTGCGACAAACTCTGTGTTCTCGAGCAAGAACTAAGTTCTCAACTCTCATTTCAAGTCTTCCCATGTATCCACTCGACATCGGCCTTGCTGGATATCTTCCCAACGGGTTTGCCACCAAAGTTTTGCATCTCCATTCAGATACACTGTTACTATAACAACTTTTGTTTCTTCAGAATCGGACCTCGTAGCATGAAAATATTGTTCCATGTCGAACAGAAAATTTTCAAGCTCTTTGGCATCCCTGGCACCCCCGTAGCAATGCTGCTCAGATTCCGTGAAGCTAGGTGGCAACAACGTGGGTATTATTCTCTCTCGCATTAAGAGTCCTTGTGAGCAACGTCACCTTGGCCGTGAGTTCCACCACAACTTCATGTAGATGTTGTACGAAGTCTCTCGTGTCCTCCATCAGTCGATCGACTAGAGACTCAACCTTGTCGATATGAGATTCAGCTTCTTTTTACGAGCTCTCTACCCCAAGAAGCCTTCGTTGGCCTTGGTAGAGTTCCTCCAAGCTCGCTTCAAGAACATCAAGGTGAGTTTCCGTCATTGTAAGTCTCTCCTTGTGGCTTTTTTTCCCAGTTGGCGCTCCAGATAGCACCTCCTCCGCTCACAGAGAATACCCAACTTCACGCTCGTCTTGTTCACTGCTGCGCTCCTCATGGCAGTTCCAACAGCTTGCGAGTTTGCACTTGCAGCCTACCTGTTGCTTAGAGTAAGGGTCCGGCTTGCCCCATCTTGCTCGATTCACTACGATGTTTCACCATCGCGAGATTGCGAATCTTCTTCGTTGTTCGTTTGAATTGCTTGCCTGCTCTGATACCACATTGTTACGGACTTAGCTAAAATTTGCCTAAGTCGTGCGGCACCCTAACGGCAAACTAGAAGACTTAGCTGGAATTGCCTAAGTTGTAAAGCAACCTTGCCCGATGTTCCAGACTTAGCTGGGATTGCCTAAGTCATGAAACGCTGAAGCGTTATTTGCCCACAAAGGGTCAACCCACTTGCAACCTTGTGCGAGTCCTGAAGGACCTAAAAAAGAGAAGTTGATTAGCTTGAAAACGAGCGATGGACAAGTCTCAACGTCTCGCAAAGAGGAAAGTTTTACAAGCAATTCGTCGAACATTTGGAGTGCAACAGAGAAAAGAAAGAAAAAAACCGAAATAGGACTTTAGAGGGCTATATGAATGGTCGCAAGTCCACAAACGATAGTTCCCAATGTATCGAATGCAAGACAAGTTCAACTATTGATGAATGCTCACGCCTGACATATACCCGAAGCCCCATCCAACCCGGTGCCACCCGGGGGGTTCCAGGGTGCTGAGATGGCTGACATTTTTGGCCGCTCAGAGTAGTCGTCATAGCACGCAAAAACAACCCAAAAATGGAGCTGTTTTGGGCTATTTTGGCTCTATGCAGCGAGCGCTCGTTCTGCAACATTCCAGATTATTTTTGCTCACATTTCTTAGACAAAAACACATAAAATCAAGGCAAAACAAGTTGTCAAACATCTATACAAACAAGAAAAAAGCGACATCGCTAAGCGAAGATGTTACGGTTGAGCGATGACCATTTGTGACAGTCTTCCATATAAAAGTGAAACCCTAATCAATTCCGCTTTTCACGCACGCAACCGACACCTCCTCTTCTCACTGCGACTGATGCCTCTACTTCTCATCGTGATCGACCTCCGCTTCTCACACAAGCAGCTACTGGCGACCTCCGCCTATCACAACCTCGTCGCGCACTGCTGCCACACATGATCTTTGCCCTAATCACTTCTCAGGTATGCCTCTTTTCCTCTTATTCTTCCCCCCTCCTCTATCTCTTTTTCTTTCTTCCTTCCTCTTATGTTCCTCCATTGCCCCGTTCTCTTCTTCTTTTTCTTCTTCTCTGAAACATCGGTACTGACCAATATGTACCGGTACAACACCTCAACAAAACGGATCTAATACCAAAAACGATGATCCTTAATAACCCAAAATCTGGACTTACCAAGTGGAACAATGAGTCAAATTTATGCTTTATTAACAGTCCAACCAAGGACCAGCATTAGCCACATCTCAGTACTGGTCAACATTTACTATTTTATTATTTTCAGTAATATAGGATGGTACATTTAAGCATACAGCATGATAGCTTTTACCTTATCAGTTTGACAATGTGCCAAACTAGTATGGATCAAGATTTTAAATATTTACCTTTAAACATGACTATTTATGCTCCCCAAGCATCTAATCAATATGGACTGATATTTCAAGGTAATCTCAGTTCCTTGTCAAGAAGGTGTCGATGATTAAAACTGGTGCCAACAATAAATCACAAAAAAAAAAGCATAACACTATCTTTTTTAAAAAAGGTATAAAACACTACTATAAGAATTCCTCAAAATTCATATCTAGCATAAATAGAGAAGCAAGACAACTTTTCATTGCTTAAAAATCAACACCAAGTCCACATTGCATCCAGTAAATGAATAAAACCGTGACAAATGTTGTGTAGGCCTTATTGCTAACAAATTCAAAGAGTAGAAACTCCCACCTCTGTAAACTCCTGGTTTGAAAGAGCATCGATAGATAAGATCTCTATCTTGCCTAAATTCAATATCTCCACTGCAATATCTAATTTCTTCTTTCCCACTTTGTATTTTTCTGCAACCACATGTGTGCCTGTACACAGAAAAAAATTGATTCTAAACATAAATATTTCTGAGATGAATAGTAGCTAAAATGATAGGTAAAACCTACCCATAACTTGAACAAGTCGATACATATCTTGCTTTTGACCTGCTGCACCTGAAATCCTTATTCGAACAAAAGAGCCAACAACTTTCTTGTTAAAAGTATCATCATTAATTAAATCCTCCATTAAACTGCGACGCAGGTAAATCAAATTGATGTTGTGTACATCTATTGCTGCATAATCCTCAAGATGGAACTGTGGTTCTGTCTCAACTCTTTTACGGGTTTTTTGTCGCTTATCAGAAACAATGCTTGTTACGTTATTGTATTCTTCAGCATCAGTCTGACCAGATTGAGAATCTATGGTTCCCCCTTGGTTATCATGTGTGCTTGCCTGTGAAGCTTCTTTGATCAAAAAGTGGGACTCTAGAAGCTTTAACATTTCAAAATGTCCCACCCGTGCTTTACCAAACAAGTTATATAGTCGTGTATCGCAAACAATTTGACTTTTTCTATGAGGATCACGAAGTTTATTTTGCTTTATGTACTCCAGTAGAAGAGCCTGAACATCAAACTGAGACATAACAGATTTATTACCATTTTTCATGTGTGCCACAAGAACTAAGAGCTCAGGCGTAGCCCATCCACTGTCTTCAGCCAAAGATTTCTTCTCATTATCAGCAAGACCTTCAACATCGATGAGTTTTCTAGAATGTCCTCCAAATTTTTTCCTTGACGAATTGCTGCCATCATCACATCCTAGAGAGGTGTCAGAGCTAGCTTCTTCATCATCATTAGCATCAATTAACTCGTCAGAAGTCTCCTCATTATACACAGAAGTACCAGATCCTTTCCATGTATCTTTAGCATTACCTAACTCTTCTAATGTTAACGATAGTTTGCCTTTAAGTGTGAACCAATACACATTGAACAAATATTCCAAGTTATTTCTATTCTCGAAGTCCAACCGACCCTGCAAAAGAAAGTTATAAGGGAAGTACTTGACATGGCATCCTGGTATCTAACTTGTAGTACAGCATTTTTAACTTCAAAGCTAGATGTGATGAAGAAATAACAAATTCAGGGAATTATCAACATGGTTAACAAAGAACACACTACATAAGCTGCAACAATTATCAATGATCACATGTTGACTACACAATCCACAAATTTTAACAGACACCAAAGACTAAATAAGTATTTAACACTACTACCTAGAAGTATTCAAGACATACCTGCATTTATATGTATGCCCAACAGGTTTACAAGAAGTAAAAGCATAAAGAGGAATCATGAAAATACATCAAAATTCTTGAGTAGAGATATTTCCAAGTGCATCACCCTGGAACTGGAGAAATATGTAAAAATGTAATCCACTTGATTTTAAATGGCATGTAATGCAAGACCAAACGTCCAGACAACAAAATGAATGGCATAAAGTTCTAACAATGTACAACAGGGTTCATGTCCCATTGTCAATCATTGTCATAAACCAAGAGTTGGCCACCGGGGGAGAATCAAATCCTAATGTAAACAGGCCGATAAGAACTGAACAAAACCTGTAAGCAAAAGTTCCAAGTGTTCAGATCAAAAAATACTTTTTATAACCATTTCATAGAGAACACTCTCCCTGATAAACGAAAATGTGCTTCCTAAGATCATTCCACCAGTCTGATAAGGAAATTTTACTTTCCTAGAATTTCACCATTTTGTCTCACAAAATGAAAGACATTATTGCCTTATATATTGTGAAGTTCATGGGTGTTGTGGAAGCACTTTTCTTTAGATTACTGAAAGGCACCTCAGCACCTTGATAAATTGAAATTTGACTATTTTGAGTAATGTTGACTACTTTTAACCATTATTTAGCACAATAGCAGAAAAGTTTGATTATATGGCAGTTATGGCTTACAATGTCATTCTCTTCAAAATTGTTGTTGGCCTGGATTGCACAACAGCACAAAAGTTCAATAACATTCTCTTCCAGATTCACCAAAACACTTCTGAAACTTGCACCAGGCACCTCACAGTCTTTCACTTCTCAATCCAGCAGGCTTTCACCATCTCATAATGTAAAAATTTAACTCAAATGGTCACTCTACAACCTCTAACAATCCACAAAGCAAACTCATGAAAACTCGTATGAATGCAGATCAACATATTGCAACATAATTAAGCCAACAAGAAACAATTAAATAATAATAATTTAGCTCATATTTTTTAACCCACAAGTTACTCTGACACTAACTTTATGGATCACATCAGAACCTTGATAATAGACCAAAAAATTCCAAGATGAAAGAATAAGTGAGCATTTAATAAAAACAAACCTTTTCCTCATTAGATTCCCCATTTGATTCTATCATTATTGTAGTCCTATAACAAGTCTCACAGAATCCGTTGCTGCCTCTTACACCAAAATATCTAGCTTCTCTAATGCAACCTTTGCACAGGGAGTATGTACAGGTATAACACTTGTAAGTGGCAGCCTTTTTACAAATGCTGCAACTATGCCAACCTACAATGCTCAAATGGGCAACCAATTGTCAGGAAATATCAACCTGTGGATGTTAACTACAAAAGGAGATTTTATAAATTAAAAAAAGGAGCAAGAAACATAACAACAAAGCAAAATGCTACTTCATCAAGTCTCAACGTGTAACAACTAAAAAGAAAGAATCAAGATTCTTTAGTGCACCCCCAGTCTGAAGGTGTTGCTATCAAGCAGAAGAGCCAAGTTTGTCAAAAACACCTGAGGATGTACCAATAATCCTAGCTCACAATCAAAAGTTTATATTCAATCACTCTCCAAACCAAGGTTTGCAATTTCGATATTTACACTACAGGCGGTACATACCGTCCGAGTTCGTCACGCGACCGCGCTCGGTGGTTCCGCCAAAAATCGATCGTCAGTGGTCGATTTTGGCTGTCGGCAGTCGATTGAAGGGAGAAATCGACCGCCGACAGTCGATTGAGGGAGACATCGACCGTCGGCGATCGATTGAACGAGAAAAAGGGAGGAAGAAGAAGAAGAGGAAAAAGAAAAAAAAAGAAAAGAGGAGAAAAAAAGACCTATCGCCTACGCGCGGTCCTCGCCCGTCTTGGTCGCGTCGTGCATCCGCCCACGTCGCCATCGCCACGTCGCTGCCCGTGGTCGCGGGCTCTTTCTCCCACGCGGGGAGAAAGATCGAGGCGACGTCACCCCTTTTTCTTTTTTTAAATATTTTAATATTTTAATATTGTATTATATAATATTATATTATAAAAATTATATTATATTTTAATATACCGGGCGATACACACTATGCATACCGCCCGGTACCAGTACCGTACCGGTACCGAGATGAACTCGATACGTCGGTATGGACCGGTAAGTCGAACCTTGCACCAAACACCTTTGTTTTATAGGAAGTGAAGGCCCAAAAAATGGAGTAGGAACTGACTGGTCAAATGGAAATTGTTCAAGAAAAGCCTTCCGTTTCCAGAACTATAGTTTATGTGGAGGTGTTGATAGTCAAATCCTCGATGTTCAAGCAAAGCATTACGGAAGCATTACAACATCTATTGTCGTTACTTGTTAGTCTAATCCAAAACTTATTTTTGGTTGGTTTAACACAATGTAAGAAAATTGAATCTTAACTCTCAATAAACCAATAGTTATGGACAAGCCAAACCCGACAAAATCAAACTTGACTCAGAGCAACTCTATATTCTACAAGGCATTGTGACGAACCTCCTTTTTCTGTGTTATTTGCATTGTGACAAACAATCAAACCAATTGTTAAGAAAACTGATGCTACAAATGTAACACCCCGATTAGTCCCGCATCAAAAGTAGACAAGACTAAGATTGACTTCCAAGAGTTTAATGAGTATATTACTGCCAACCTCAACTTAAGTATTTTGGTCAGTAGTTTGGGTTTAAAAAAATTTATGGGTCATTTAGCCCATCAAGCCTGAGTCATGATATTTGATATCAAAGTCGACATAATATCTGGGCAAGAGAGTTTGGGGAGGATAGGGCAACTCATGGATGGAGTCAGAGGACTCGAATTCATTACAACATGGAGCTACCACTGGGTTACGCCTCAGGTTTAGATTCAACAAAGTTAACAATCCTGTTAGCCCATCGGGTCTGGGTCACGGCAATAAAAAAATCTACAGCTAAAAAAGTTTAGAATCTCGTTCAACGAAGTTAACAGAGCAGTTAGGCCAACAGGCTAGGGTCGTGACAACAAAAAAATCTACAGCTAAGAAAGTTTAAAATCTCGCACTAGCTGAACTAATTTAGGATGGCAACAGCCAAAGCAGCAAACAAATGCCATTACAATTGAACAAGCTGAAAACTCCATTGAACGTAACTGATAGTAGCAGAAACTCGGGAAACTTACCACATTCCCAACGACTCTGTGAATGAAAGAAGGCCTGATCCCGGTTGACGCAAGTTGGGTGATATACCTTTAGACAACCCCTAGAACAACGAGCAAAATTGTAATAACAACAGAAACCTAAAAGCCCTAGCTAAAAAAACACCATGAACGACGATAACCAAGCAAACCCACCTACGATCGCACACCTGGAGATCACCACCACCGTAGCATACAAAACACACTTCCTCCACCCTCTTGGATGTCGGCTTTCTCCCTCCGGCAACGTGAGCCTTCCGCGGACGACCGCGCTTCCGCTTTGGCAGGGTCTCTTCCGCCGCGGCGGCTTCATAGGCAAAAGGAGAGCGGAGGAGGTGGGGCTCGTCTATGACGCAGGCTCCAACCGCCATCGCGTCTCCCCCGTCGTCATCTTGCGACGGCGGAGGCAGCGAGCTACAGTCGGTGGGACAAGGGAAGTTAACGACGCGGTTACCCCTATCCTCGGGCTCCATGGACGGAGACCTAGGGTTTTGGAACAGCTTGGGTTTCTCTTCCTCGATAAGGGTTGGAAGACCGAGAGGAAGCGGAAAAGAGCGACCGAGGACTCGTGGATTCACGGGCTCGGCCCTCAGTCGGTGATGCGCACGTGACAAGAGCGTGCAAACTGCGAAGCTGATGCATCGCCCATTTCTACCTTGATGTCATCCCCATCGTCCACCTGATCCGAGCAAAAAAAAATAGATGATCGGACCCATTCATACGGACGGTTAGGATGACATGAGCGAAAAAGATGGACGGTTGTGGAGGCAGGATGCACAGAACTCGCTTTCGTCACCTGCCTATTGGGTAGGTGAGACGGAGTCGGTGTTGTAGTCGCCGCTCATTAACGAAAGGAGTATGGACCCCGCCGTTGATGTGGAACCCGCGTTCACGTACGTGTCCGTGGAGAAAGTTGTGGGTCGACGGTTGTTTAGGACGTGTGATACGTATACGTCCTTCTTGCCTTACAAAACATCGATCTGTTTGTGGTTTGATTTAGATTTCAGAAAATGACGATAATATAGAGAGAAATCTCTTAACTTGTATTTATTCTAAGGAACAAAAATATAGATGCTATATTTAGGCATATAATAACGATCAAAGATAATATAAATATTTAATATTTAATCAATAATTTGTTTTAATCAACAAGAAGAACAAAAAGTTACCAATGGATTCATCCCAATTGTACAGACTGAGATACAAAATTTTGTGACACACATTAAGAACATAATAATCTCTGTTTTGGATTGATAACAATTCTCTAATACACATTCGAATTTCTCGTGTAAAAAAGATTAGAGAGATACAGAGCAAAATGTAGAATCCTAATCTGATCGCTTCCACATCGGATGTAGGCGAGGTTTTGATACAAGTGTTTGCCAAATACGAAGCAATAAGCTCATAGGTTCTGTGAGACAACACCACTGTTGAAGTTAAGCAAATGAGTACTTCCCATGAGGAGCATACAGAAAATTACCTCATTTCTCTTGTCCATGTGAGGTGCATTTGCTCTTCAATGTCAGCTACATTTGCTCTTCGCTTAGCATCATTATTGTTCTTGATGCTCTTTTCGGGCCAAAGCCAAGTTACTGTAATGTAATAGGTTGGGCCTTTGTAAAGACGAAGACACCTCCACCACCCACGGCACGGCCTAAAAGCATATTGCGATCCAAGTATGACAGGTAATACAATCCTCCAGGTGACCGTCTGCAATATAGTTGAATTCCACGTCGATGTCTTACCATAGAAACCATAAAATTACCCAGGTCAGAAGCTTTTTACCTTTCTGGACCACTTACAGGCACTTGAGTTCGGAAAGTCCGTATAAACTGCAATATCTGCATGAAAACATGGTGGTAGAATCACATTAACAAAGGCCAAAAGAAAACTCCAATCTAAGGACACATCAAGTATATTGGCACATGAACCTCAGCAGGATCATCGCAACACCAAAGGTACTCTAGAAACAAGCATGTAACTTTTTGTCTACATATATGCCGCTAAGATTTTGGATCCCACATGCATCCCCTCAGAAAGTAGAAGAATGTACAGAAGGTGCAAAGCTATGATAATTGAAGATTATCCATATCCAAAATTTTTCTGAAGAATAACATTCATATATCAGATTGTGCTTGCCAACTCTTAGTCAGCCAGAATCTTGTGCGTCTTTTACATGGATGATTAGAATAGAAGATTGTTTTTTATCTAACCTGTAGACTTAAATATGAACGAGGAAGTATAGCTGGAGCTATCAATGCTTGCAGCTCTTCACTAATTCTGATGTTTTCAACAGCAACCTACAAATTAGTAAATATTCTTAATATGAGAACATGATAAGTAATACAAGAAGAATTTTCACAGAACTTTTTTATACTTAGATCTCCTATAAGCCAGTCTATCTTCTTGATCTTACCATTGATCTTAAAGAACAGATACCAGCTCACTTACCATCACAATTACTGTATGCAACCTACCAATGAACTTAAGCATGGACTTAGTATATGAATGCATTTTGTTGCTGCTCCTTCAAATTGGGAGCATGTACTTTGGAAAAGCCTACCTCCTCAAACTCAAGAAATATGTTGCGCTTGGAAAGAACAGAGAACTTTGCAGAAACCACCAACGTTGCACCTTCTAGCTCCTGTGAGTAAAATTTTGAATAGCTAGAACTGTTATTACAAATAACGGAATGAATTTGGATGCACAAAAATTTAACAGAGTTGACAATATTGAAATATGCATCTACTATTGATAGTTAACAGGACCAATCCTCTATTACAGAGAGTACCCTTTTGTTTATGGATCAAAATTTGGACCAAGAGGAACATGTTTTCTTCAAGTCGCCAACTTTTTAAGTAGTGTTCATGCTCATGTCATAACTCGATACAAGTTCCACATTGTTACAAGCTGAACTTACCCTTTTTATTAGGGCTAATTACATATTACCCCTATCTATGGACCCTATTAGCATCACGATCCTGTACTTAAAAAATTTATGTTGGAATCCCTATAATTCTGAAAGTGAAACAAATAACCTCATTTGTCCTAATGTCATCAATTGCATTGACGAAAAACACAACACGTGATACTATGTGCTAGATCGGCATGAAGTGATGGGGCAAAAAGATAATTTCAACGTTTCTTTCATTTCCAACACATGGGATATTGAAATTACCTTTTTGTCAGTAAAGTCACTGGAAATGAAAGGGATATTGAAATCAAGGACCGCAATTTCGTACCATACCGACATACTAAGCTCTGCTCGGTATGATACGAGCATACCGAACAGTATGCCAGGGTGTACCGTTTAGTATACTTATATATATATATATATATATATACGAGCGTCCCCCGCCCCCTCCCTCCCTCCCTCCCTCCCTCTCATCGCTTCAAACGAGAAGATATATATATATTGCTAGTTATAGGTGCCCTATAAGCCAATCACGTGAGTGATGATACCTATGACACGCTGCTACAATCTTTTTGCTTATCATTACTAGCATCTTCTCACATTATATATTATCTGGATGCATATTACGATGTCCTTGGATCTGTGCAATAGGAATTGGATCGTGATGAGATCACAATAATGAGACCGATTCACCTTTAAACATAAATCTTAAATCATTCCGGTCATAGGTTACTCGAGAAGGACATCGAGATAAATGGACAGACTGGTGTACTGTATACTCGTTCATATGATAGAGGTAACTGGTCTCATAGCCACTCGTATAGGGACGCCAGAGGTACAGTACAGATACTCATTAAAGAATGAGTTCACTGATTGATTTGCTTACGGAATGTTGGATGGTTAATGATATCTGACGTTAGACAGTGATCTGTAGTCTCATTCGTGTGTCTGGTCCTTACACCTAAGACACTAAGGATGTCTTGTATAAGTATTTCATTCTTTGACCCGAACTTACAGATTTGGAAGCTCCAGATCTGGTACAACTGGTTAACGGGAATGATAGCCAACCTTACGAAGGCAATTGAGTGTCAACAGAGGATCATCCATTCTCAGTATCACAAGAGGAATATCACATATGTTCTTGCTCAGACAAATCCCTAACCACAATCATTTGGATTGAAAGAGTTCTTCTTTGGGAGAATCCAATTAGAGCAAGACTCGAATGAATTCCGTATGAGGCCTGAAGTCACAATGCCCAATATTCAGTCTCTCAGATATTAGATGCATGAGGTACTATAGATATACGATAGCTCTGGATATACAGGTCCAATGGATTAGATCCTTTGTACCATCTAAGACTATGGCGTAGTGGCCTAGTACATCCGTAGTCGATGAGTCGAGTAAATTATTATGAAGATAAAAATTCACTATATCAGAAGAAGTTCGAAGCCAGAAGGAGTTCTGACAGGAGCGACTCACGGCCAGCTCGGTATCGAGCCTAGAGGGTCATACACATATGGTAAATATTGCGACGAGTAGAGGTACGAATATAAGATATCCGCAGTATTTTATTGGATATCCAATAAGCTCATATACTATTAGATTCTATGGATGAGATCCAATAAGAGCCAATAAGAGCCAATAAGAGATTATTGGATAGAGATCCCCTAGTCTAAAGGGCTTGGGTAATTGGATAGAGATCCAATACCCAATAAGGCAAGATCAATAAGGGTTAAGCTGCATGCACCTTTATAAGTAGGAGGAACCTCAGGATTCATAGGCTAGAAATTCTGGTGGTCGCCCCTCCTATTATCCTCAGCCTCCTCTCCTCCTTGGTCGACAAGTCTTGTGTGCTATGTATGGGGAGGGAGTTCCCACAACGATCTGAGGACTGTCGTTGCTGCATCTGTCGTGTGGATCACTGCTGGAGAGGAGCACACGAGTTCTCCTTCATCCTCTCCATCGGATCTAAAAATTTCAGGGATATATGATCTCCCTAAGTAACACATCTCACATGATACGTGCGATTTTTCGATTTTATGGTTTTCTCACATGTAAATCGTTGAACAACGACCAAGTACTTGACTTTAGGAAATCTAGTTTTGTTTTTGTTTTCCACTGCACATGAGATGTAGATCGTAAATTTCTATATATATATATATATATATTATAAAAAATAAAAATAGGCAACATCGTCGAGGACGCTGCCTCGGCGACGTCGCCCCTTCTTCTCCTTATCGCCTCAGACGAGGAGAAGACTGCGAGGAGGCGACTTCTCGTCTGAGGCGATAAGGAGGAGAACGGGGCGCATCTACGGTGCCCGGCAAGGAAGGGCGACGACGGATTGGGATCGTCGAGGGAGAGCAACACCAGATCTCCAGGTTCTCCCTTTTCTTCTGCCTCTTCTTCTATGTCTTCTTCCTTCTCTCTCGCTAGGCTAATTCGCCTCGGTATGTAATGGGCAAGCCTAATCGGCGGTACCATGCAATAGCAGGCGATCGCGTGTCATCTACTCGGACCGACGTCGTCCGATATGGGCATCACCATTCGGTATTATAGGACTTGATTGAAATTACCTTTTAGCCCATCGCTTTCACACCGATCCAACACGTGGTGGCATGTGTTATGTTTTCCATCAATGCAGCTAATGATGTTAGGGCAAATAGGGTGATTTATTTCATTTTCATAATTACAAAGATCCCAATGTAAATTTTTTAAGTACAAGGACCATGATGCTAATAGGATCCAAGCATAGGGGGGTAATCTATAATTAGCCATTTTTATTTACGAGATTTTAACAATACACAGGAAATCATATTAAGTTAAACTATACTTTTGACGAAGAAAAGGCAACCGACTGTGCAATTTCCAAGTTGATCCCAAGTCTTGCTCTATTGTACTCTTATGTTTAGGAGATACCATGTACTTAACGCTTTTGATCTGAAGGCCACAAACCAAGGATTTTTCAAAGGATAGCTAACACAGGTATGGTACAAAAGACAAAAAAAAAAAAAAAGATCATTATAATCAAAGCACAAATAAACAAGAAAAACCAGAATAAACCAGGGTTCAGTTTGTCACTTAAAATTTGACCAATTATGCATTGATTGATTATCAAACAAAACTCAGCAAATTAATGTTTTGTACATGACGACAGTGTCTATCAATCACTAAACAAATGTACAACTCTCCGGTTAAATCAGATATCCGGTCCTCCTTTTCCATTATGTAGACCATTACACATAGAAACATGTCACAAACTACAAAACCATTGGATATCTATAACATGCATCAAAGCAGAAAAAAAAAAGTTTGGCTTAATGCTAATTTTTGGCAATTCCCTTCACAATGCACAAGTAGATGAGAAATGATCAGTATGCCCAAAATTTAAATTGACCTAATTGTCTCGTGTGCAAAATCTTTCAGCTGATGGAAATGCATGTTATCGTGTAATACTTGGATACATTTTTTAGATCATTACTTCTTTTCAAGGACTATATACCAACAGTAACTTCTGCTCATTTTTACCTCCAACAGGGGAGATATACTCCAACGCACCACATTGCGGACCACGCCGCCATCAGATCGATCCTTACACTCGAATTTTTGAAAAATCTGCCCGACCTATCAATGTCACATGAAAGAATTGAGGATTCTTCAGCGCTATGGAGAAAGGATCATGACGGGGACAAAGCTGTGGGAAGAAGGGTAAGTAGAACCTGAAGAAAAGGGAGTCTGGCCCCGGCCTCAAAGAGGACGAGGACGTCGGAGGCTGATGTGTAGTTGAGCCGCCACGTGCCGTCCAGCGCCGAGAGATTCACCGGCGAGCCGGCGTCGTACTCCTCGACGCAGACCTGCGACGCGAGCGCTGAAGTATATTACATGACGGAAACGAAAGGGAGGAAGGGCGAGACGATGACGACGACTCACGAGGGCCTCCTCGACGGCGGAGCGCTGGTCGGCGGTGGCAGCGAGGCCGCGCTGTGTTTCCTGGACGGCTTGAAGGAGGTCGAGCTTCCTCCTCTCCAGCTCCGCGGCCTGAGAAGAAAATGGTCGAATACGAGTCAGCAGCTTCCCGTTCGAGCGGGGATAAGAGAAGTGCAGGAAGGGATGGTGCTACCGGAGGTGCGGCGGCGGCGGTACTGACGGCGGCGAGACGTACAATGGGCCGAAGAGATGGACCGAGCCGACCAAGCGCCGAGCGGTGGGCGTCCCCCCCGGGTTTCGGGTTCGGGATTGCGAGAGGCGTGGCGAATGCGTGGCTCATCATGGCCTCCCGCTTTGTGTTGCGCTTGCCGAGATCTTAGCTATAAATATCATCACGGGGATTTCAAAAGGACGGACGAGATCAAAAGTGACAGTGGATGAACGGAGGAGGATCCTTTTGACTTTTAGGTGTTCCCCATAAAACATATATATCGATTGCATACAAGACAATAAGCACTGAAATATCTCATAAATATTCTCTAACAATTCATCCACCCGTCGAACACTGAAACTTATATTGATATGACCATATCGTAGGAATGCTGCAGCTCATAAGTGCAGCATTAAAAGATATAATAGCATTTGAACAAACCATCAGAACATCGTTGAAGAAACAAAAACCAGGGGACAAAAAGTATGACATGAATTAACCATTAGAACATTTGAAAAGATAGGAAACAAAACCAAGAGGATAAGAAATAGCCAATAAAAATATATGATACGAAAAGAAAGAATCTTGTGATGTTTTTAGCAAGCTGATGACAGAAACAGAATTCACTTATACATCTGTTGGACTACACATTTTGACAGTATAAAGCAGATATCATCAAACTTTGATAGTGTCCCTCAACTGATTACCAAGTCAGTGATTTTATTTCCTCAAGTGAGATATGTGAATTCTCTTCATAATCGATCATAATTTTGAAAGCAGAAATGCTATGATCCTGCAACAGTTCTAATAAATTATCATTGCATACATAATGGCAAGCAGTGCAAAGTGTTTTGAGCATATGATACATGATTCCCTGTTCACTCATTAAGATGCAAAGTGTTTTGAACATATGATATATGATTCCCTGTTCACTCACTAAGCATTTACAACATTTGTAAAATGAATTGCAGAAGCGTGACTGAACAATCTAAAATGTGTATATGAAATGCAGAAGTGTGACTACTGAAGCTGCAAAACAAAAAAGAAATTGGTCCAAGAAACAAACAACAAAAATGAGAAAACAAAAAAACCAAACTCTAATAAAATTGAAGAACAGCTGTATATACATTAAAATTGTAAGAGAAAGAAAAAAAAGAGAGATTCATCAGCTTTGTTTTCCTATAAAAATAAGAATCATCATTGGAATACATTTAAATAACGTGTGGTAGATCATCCAGCAAAAGCACTGCTAGCGATCATAAAGAGATTGACCACCCTCAATTCTTAAATTCTTTCTCAATTCAATATATCTGTTTCATGATAGAAGACTGAAGCATCCAGAGGCACTGCAAGGAGCCTGTTTGTTTTTTGAATAGGTTGCAACAAGCAACAAGATAGCACCTTTAAAAATAACAGGTGATTTGTGTAGGTGATCAGATACATTAGCCGCAAAGAGTTCTTTAGCTGGACCGCCAATACATTCCAAGGGGTATCCTGCTACTAATGACTGGTATCAGGATCTGATGCACGAATCTCATCACAAGCCATATAATAGAAGTCGCTTTCTCATGTCTTATGGTAAGAGATCTGACTGCGCTCATCCTGTGTTGCGCCTCCTGCAAATTGAAAATATGTGGTTAGGAACCATTAGCCCCTTGTGTGCTAAAATAAAAAACAATTCACTGAAAAACAATTTTCATATACTGATCTTTCAGCGCTTGGAAGACCTGCAAAACAACATAGACTTTCAGATATACAAACATAAAAATCAAAAATCAGTTTAGGAAACAGAATTAAGCCACCACCTGCAAACGGTTACAAGATTGTCAAGTCACAAACAAATAATGTGATAATCACACTATGAAGCAGAAGGATCTGCCAATTCAAGTTATTATGTGCCCAAAAGTTAAAGCTAAGGTTAAGTAAATTGGTAAGATATAACACTGTCATCATATTGACCTACAAGCAAAACAAAATAGATCTATACTCGTATACCACAGAACAGTACGAGTGATTGTTAAAATTCATAATACGATAAAAGTGCAATAAGCATGAAGAGAGAAAAGATTCAAATAAAGCTTTATACATTATTTTCTACACCAGATATAGTACAGAATAAGCTTATAAACTAAAGAGAGCAACGAATACTAAGAGGACTTGGTCTATGATGCAGCTACGAGTGACTCTTGAAAAAAGCAATAATAATTTCTCAGGAGGTAAACCTAGATATTTGATTCATAAAACTATTAGCCTCTCAATAGGAAGTTTAAAGTTAAAACAGTTACAGCAGAACAGTACCAAGTAGAAGTTTCTACAGATTCCCTACATACCCTTAACATAGTTCAGTTTCCAAGTTCCATAATAAAATAGAAGCCCTTGATTCCATCAGAACAAAGATGGGTGAGGGGAAAAGAAAGAGAGAAGGGAAAGAAATGGAACTGATCAGCTCTAACTCATATCCATGCCATCTCCAATTTGACTGCATATTGGAGAGACTGCAGAAAAGATCCTCTCGAAGGGAGAAGGATGCAGCTGGGCATCGCGCCTGCGCTTAAAAGCGCAGCCATCGGTATTTGTCACTTCCAGCTTCCTTCGAACTCCTCTCACCGCCTGCTCTTCTGCTAGCGAAAGAGGAAAAAACTGGCCGCTCACTCTGCAAAGAGAACTATGGTTATCGTACAAGATCCTCTGCTCACAATTTTTGTCGCAGATGTGTGTCAGTCCTGTTAGTTTGCAGCGGTACATGTTCCCAAACACATGTTCGTTTTGGCACCTCTTGTCACATTTGTGACTAGGAATCAGCCCCCCTTCCTTGTTAAGAATACTGGACAAGTAAATCACATTGCTTGGCTCGGCAATCATAGATTTGCCATATACCTCCATTGCTCAGCTGATTGAAGCTTGGTTCTTGTCGTGCTTTCTCGTATCAAGCCCGCTGCAACCCAAAAAGAACAACGACGTTACTTATTTGGCTAAAGATCTCACAATTCTTGGGCATCGCCGCTGAAGTTCAGCAGATTCACCCCTAAAGGAATTTTCTCGTCATGACAAGGTATAAGAATCATGGTCGAGAAACTAACAGGTCCTAAAAAGCGATAAAATTCGACCATAAACTAAATAAAGGAAGAAAAAAAGATCATGTTTTGTAAACATTTCGTATGGTTTAAATCTTTAAAAAGGAGCAAAGAAAGAGCTAAGTTAAGCATCTTGGGCGTTCCCAAATTACCAACAAAACCCCAAGCCCTAATTCATCGATGTGATAGTTAATCACAGAATAGATTAAAAGGACTCACAGTGATGAACCCCAAAACCGAGAAACGGTTCCGAAAAAGAGAGAAACCCCCAACGATAGAACAGATTTCGCCCACGGATCGCCTGCTGTGGCCCTTCTTAATCCTTCCCGTTGGGTGCGACGACTCCCTGTGCGCTCCGCGGGAGGCGAGCAAGATCAATTTATAGGCGCCCAGAACAAAGCCAGCTCCTCTTCTCGCTGGCTCGCGCCGTGCACAGCGGCTCGGCTTCCGGTGGCGTGTTGTGACAACCAAAGCACATTCGTGGAGCCGAGCCGGGTTCGGTGGTCGGATGCGTTAGCCTAACCGATCCGGCTGAGGTGGGGGGGGGGCGACGTGTCGAATGGTGAGTGGGGGTTGACTAGTTTCCCCCGCGAAGGGTGGTTACTCACGTGACTCATTAATTCGAGCAACGTGGCGAGTTACGCGGCCTACTCTCTACTGATTTGACTTTGTCGTTACATGGAGGATGCTTCCGAGACACTAGGAGATCAAGATCGCACGGTCGAGGGTTGTCGCGTGGCATGAATCACTGGGGCCTACGCAAACCAGGAGGGCTCAAGCTTGGGTGCGAAACAATTGTGTCTGCCGTGTCCACTAATGCAATTGCTGTTACGGCCACTAAGATTAGGATATGTTTAGCTTTACAATGAGGAGGAGGCACACTACTTATATTGTTTTATTTATAATATCTGTTCGAAAAGAACTAAGACTATGTCATCTCCGCACATAATTAACAAACCCTCATTTTTGGCCACCATCAGCTTCGGGAACAAAATAAGTTTTCGTATGTATTTTGGACAACGGGTGAATACTTTTTTTTTTCAAGAACTCGTATGTATTTGAACTACATAAGCTGGATTAGAATACCGACCGGTCCGGTTTAAAACAGTACGAGGATACAAGAACTAAGTATCTTTGTTGGTATGAAATGAGTTTCGAGTATCTACGTGGCTAAATTCCCAATGGAAAAACGAGGCATGCAAATTCTATAAAAGATGTGCCAACCTAAATAACACACCCTCCATGCAAAGAAACGGTTCGAGAAGCATCTAGTAAATATATTTGATTCATTGTAACTCAAATCCCACACAAGTCTGTTTTTTTTTACCAGAAATCAATCAGACCAAATCTGATATTTAAATATGCATAAGATGTTCCTTTGACAAAATTTACCAATTATCTATCACAGTCTATATGCCTCAGTAAGTAGTAGCCAAATGGTGTCAAGCACAATCTGTGAGCAGAGCTTATCCCTCTTTACCATGATTCAGGAGATTCTCTTGGGAGACATGTTGTGCATAAGTTTAACTGTCGTAATTATAATGAGTATCTGCAGCATAACACCTGGTACCATCAAAATGTCAGCAAAAGTTCATCTCCAGATGTGTTCCATATAGATTTTCAGCTGATAATCCACTTTAAAAAAAATGTCTTGTATTACCGATTAAAGTGCGTCCAATCTCAAGGAGCTCATAATATGTCACATCTGAGGTGCTTTGGTATTGCATGACCTAACAAGCGAGTAAACAAATCAAACCATAAGGCGTGTATGCCATGCATATCCTCGGTGCAATTTCATAAGGAACAAATAGAGGATAACCAAAGAGTATATGACAACAACCATAGAAACATTGCTTACTTGTTAGATGCGTACACTGGCAATAGCAAATGTTGAAGCAGAAAGCACAAAAAGCTAATATGATAACAAAATTAAAAAAACCGGATCACAGCTTCGTCCCAAGCGATGATTACTCGAAGGCTGTGGACCCACATACGTGAATCACATGATTTTATCAACACAAAGAAAACAACTATATGGAGACATTCCAATGAAAAAAACATATACTCTACAAAAAATTGTGTTAGCTCTAGGCTAACAACCACTTTATTTAATAAAGTAAGGAAAAGGTTCGATGGCTTGGCTTTGAAATGTTATGATGCTAGTTTGCAGCAAAATATTAGGAAAAGCTACAATCCCATCCATAAAGAAGTACAGACTAAGTCTTGCATAACAACCAGGTGACCAAGATGCAGATAGGAACTAGAAAACCAAATGAGGGGACTAAAGCAAGAACAATATACCCTAGAAACCACGGTTGCAGATTTGGGAACCTACAAATTCTTATTGATGATATAGTTGAAATGCTTAATCATATAAATTAAGTAGAAACAACAAAGAGGTTAACACCAGGTGTTTTAAGGGGAAAATTAAACTTATGTCACAGGCCTTGCATTGGAAACACTTGTCCTCAAAAATAACTCTAGTTTATTAGAAATCTTAAATGACCAATAACACAACACCCACATATTTAGTAAAAGATTAAATGGGAAGCCGTAGATCAGTTCTTAGTTAAAAAGGAAATCAAACTCGATACCTTCAAGTGCAAGTCACTCCTAATAATACAAGCAACTGATAGGATAGTTGCAATGCATGATATGATTGTGTACAATCTCAACAGAGTTATATGGCTGCGCCTCCGACCTGTCAAGTTGCTCAAAGCAAAAGCAATTTACTTTTACAGACTTACAGAAAATATTGATCCTGAGCAGAAGACAACATATATTGAAGCATAACAAACCTAATTCTCCAATTCCGAGGGAAATGAATCCAACTGAAACTGATATGGAAGCAAAGGTCTCAAACCTCTTCTCATGTGATGCAGATAGTAACATTAGTGATGTCCAGACCACTTGACTGGCAGTCTGCATGTGATTCAGAAACAGCTCTCAGAAAAAGAAAACCATAAAAATATGAAATTTTCTTATAGTCAGCTTAGACGGTAGGTCACAAAATGGATAAGTAACTTAGAAAGTCTGAAGCAACAAAATATCCTAAATTGATATCCATCAGTTATGTCATTCTTGATGAACCCACAAAATATTTAAATTAGTAATGTAGGAAAGAGACCTTTTATCTGGCAATTCAATCAGCAGAAATTAAATATATGAGCATTATTATATCCCTAGTTGATGGCACAAACTTGAAACATGGCATCTTTTGCCTGCTAGATAAAGATGTTTTAACTTGCTAAAATAGGCCGGAAGATTAATTTAAATTCAATTCTCCAAAATTGATATATATAATATTATGTGGATACATGTACGTATATGTATAAATGTACATGTACATGCAATATCCACCGAGGCCTGAAATACAGTCAAATTTTACTTGCAACAATTACATTACTACTCATTTTACATGCTATGCAACACAAACAGATAACAAGCATCGATTACACCCTATATCATTAGATCAAATGCCTGAAAGATCGAGCGTAAGAATATATTGTAAATAAGATGAATAGCTGACAATAAAGATGAATAGCCATAGCAAACTGAAACCAAAATCTCTAGGATATTGATACAACACTTCCATTGCAAATAGATTCCAAGTAGAAGGATTAAAACCTAATACTGATAAGAATGGTTAAAATAAAGGTTTTCCAACCAATGTGCTAAAGTTATATATTTCAAAATACAGTATGGATAATTCAGGAAAGCATCTCAAATAAACCACAAGCACCAGAAAATTAGTGGGCATCTTCTGATTATATAGGACATCTAGAGTCAAAAATGCTTCACAAAGTTTTAATATGCTATAGAACTGAGGTCAACTATCTGAACCTACGGGAAGATCATAGCCAATGAAAATATAGTCAAAAAGTGATTTTATCAATAAACCTACCATGCCAGCTTATATTGAGAACCTAAATTATTGCAGTTTAAGTTCACACAGGAGCAGCACACTGAAATCTTTATCTGTTAGACTCCAACATGCCTGTTGCCATGATCTTATCTAGATTGCACAATTGATATTGCCATGCAGATACAATGTAAAATAAAAAAAACCTAGAGAGGGATTTACTTTGTTTTTGTATATCATAGAGCTGATTAGTCATTTTACTGAGTTATGCTTTTGTCCCCTTCTAGAAGGTTTCATGATATGATGAAGCGAAGATCAAATATTACAAGTTGTAAGAACATATCTCAATTTTTTAACTTGTTTCCTGTGGACTGGACTTAAGTGTCTAACAATCTTGATGTTATAGCCAAAAAATTAGAAACTGGAATACCAAGCAAAAGGGAAAGAACAAATGTTGCTAAAAATGACAGGTTGCAAGGTGACCAAGAAAATCTCAAGGTAGTATAAATTTTCTGGAATAATATTTCTATGTCATTATACTGATTCCTGGTATCGTAGACACTATATAAACACTCACATAAGCGCAAACAAGAGAACCATGAATCGTATAAACATGGTGTGACACCTAACAAATTAAAAGTTCATAGGAGGTTTTCGACCTCTATCATCTTGATAGAGAGACACATTCTCGTCTTGATCAAAGAGTCCACAAACGAAAATGAGATTTGTAATTCGCCACACATTCTACCAAGCACCTGATGTGCAAACAACACAACAGAATCAGAGGCTTTGCACCGCAAGCTTCTGAGAGCAAATGTACATAACCTCCGACATTGATGGTACATGATCTGATCTTATACGATCCCAGATTTCAGAAAAGCAAAAGGACAAGGGTTTTGGGATGTAAAAAACACACAGATAAAATAAAGGAAAGCTCTGTTACCTGCGCGGCAAGCAGAGCTCCAAGCCTGGATTTGCCTTTAGCGACCCTGGTGTACCCTGCGATTGGAAGCGACGAATTAAAGAGATCTGGAGCAGCGGATCAGGTCTAGCTTGCAGAGAGATCCCGGGAAATAAACGTACTGGAATCGACGACCATGCGGTAAGAGAAATCCGAGCCATCCGTTCCCGACGGCCGCCGGCTGGCAGTGACACTCCGCTGTTGCATGGCCTTTTATCTCATCCACCGCTGCTCCGAGTCGCCCCCTCGCCCCTTTCTCTGACAATTAAGTAGGGTTTTGGTGGCACTTCAACCGCCCGGAGACATCATCCCGGGGACCGACTAATTACATATTTACCCGCGTGCCCAACGCGTATTTAATTTCTATATTTAAAAAATTTATATTAATATCCTTATAATTTCTATAAAAAAAATAATCTTATTTGTCCTACCGTCATCAGTTGTATTCATGAAAAATACAACACGTGATACTACGTACTAGATCGGTACAAAAATAATAGACTAAATGATAATTTTAATATATTTTTTATTTTCAGCGATAAACAACTTGATGAGTATATCAATTATCATAGAGAAGAGTACAGTCTAAGATCACTTTTGTGAAGAAGGTGATGATGAGGTTGACGAAGGAGTAGGCTCTTATGAAGACGAGGAGGCCCAGAGCTATCACAACGAGGAACCTTCGTGAGACCGACAGTGAGAAACACAATGGCTCTAGGCCTCCCCCTCTTAATGGTAACTTTGCTAATCAAACATAATTGTTCAAGGGCTCAGTACTACTATGGCCCAGAGGCCAACGGTGAGAAACACAGTAATGATGAGAGGTGCTAGATGGTTTCTCATTTGAGTTGGATCGATTCAACAAGGAGCTTGTCCGATTGATCGAGTCAAAGTCTGACTTAATTCCCACACAACAAAAAAGAGGGAAGAAAGAAGGAGATGATACTTGATTCTCTTTCTCTTATTCCCCTCTAAAGCTCTCATTCGCTTGCCCTCTTTCTACTCCTCGCTCACTCCAATCCCTGTGGCAAACAACAAGCGGCTCTAGTATGTTACGAACAACGATGTGGGTCGCGATGAGGACTATGGTGTGAAATGCTCCTGCGTGCAACGATGCACTATGTGAATACAATCATGCAATTAGCGCGTGATGGTTTCCCAAGCAAATTAAAATGTAGAGGGTGGAGGCTACTTTCAAGAGGAGGCCTAGAGCCATTGCATTCCTCACTATCGGTCTCATGAAGGTTCCTCACCGTTAGCCTTTGAACATCGTTGCGTCGACAACTAGGCGACAATAACACTGAGCATCCTGACAATAATCACTCTCACTATGTCAAGAGCCAGGCAGACTAAGTGGTAGGGCAACTGGGCCTCCCCCTCTTCAAGGGAGCCTTCACCTTCGTTGTCCTCATCGTAACCTTCTCTCCGGAGGTGATCTTCGATCGTCCAATCAAATTATGCTCCTTTTCATGATTGACAACACACTTTACAAGTTGCTTATCATTTAAAATGAGAAATATGTTGAAATATCTTTATGAATTATTTTCGTACCAATCTAGTGTCGCGTTGTATTTTCTATTAATATAATTAATAATATCAAGAAAAATAAAAATATTTGTTTTATAGAGGCTCCAGTATAAATTTTTAAAATATAAAGATCATCATGGTCCAAGTATAAAAATGACCTGTAATTAGCCGTCCTGATACCCACCAATTAGGTGGTAGCATACCCGGTGGTCAGGTTCCCTGAAAGATGGTGGGAGATATGGGGATGTACGAACAGGCAGCGGTGGGCTTGGAAAGCGGATCTTTGCTCGTCGGGTAAAGTCTAATTTATCACTTTAATCCGAACCCTATAAAATTCTCTCAGAGCAGTGCTTATATGTTGTAAGATCATCTTCAGAACAATATATCATTGTATTTGGGCTCAGTCGTATAGAGTTACCGTTTCAAGTAAGTCATTCAAAGAGCGTGATTGATAGACATGGCAGATAGCAATCAATATATGAGCCGAGTGCAATAACAAAAATAATCAACACTCGTAGGCTTAGCAGAACAAAAAAGATGTATTCAGCATCATACAATCCTGCTTATCTCAAGTGAGATTTGAAGTTTGATGTCTTCCTGCATCCGAGAGATCTAATCTACATCCGGTACAACATATTACTCAGCAGCAGAGGACAGATATGTAATGACTGCCAATAACCTATAAACTGATTCTTAGTTCAAGAAACAAACACAAAAAGGGATAAAACAGAGAGTCAAGAAAGTACCACAGAAATGGATACTGAAACAATGAACTGAAGACATCGTCATCATAGTACAACAGGTTTCATTCTCATATTTGGAAGGAACCAAACACAAATGGACCCTCAAAAGGAGCACCATCAAACAAATCCAGGCTTGGATTCCATCCTCTACCTCATTTGCACAATCCCTGCACCCACAAGCTTTTGTATCTTGTGCATCACCTGAGGGTTCTTGAGGTGCTCCTGTGCAGCCTTAGGGTTCTCTTGGATATCCATCAACACCTGAAAGGGCACACACACCTGAGATCTGTACCCAAAGAGAAGAAGCAATATTGAAATGCCATTTTCTAGATAATTAATTACCTGTCGCATAACAGGATCTGTAAGGATAGTTTGGATTTCAGGGTCGTGCATAGCCTTTGCCTGCAGAACAACAAAGTGAATAAACCATCCCAACGTGAACACTTAAGAGAGTACACTTGAAGATAATTTGCTACCTGTCTCTCCTTCAGTTCCTCTGGACTTATTTCCCCTCTGTTTGTCCTATTAATCTGTTCAACGCACCTGCAGTTGGCAAAATGAAATATATTTATCATACCAAGCAACTCCAAGAGGCCAGAAATCAAACATAAGGTTTACATGTTTGCAGAAAACCAACTTACCTCCTGACACCATCCAACAACTCCTGATTGTTTGGATCGTGTTTCAAGCCCTCCTGATAAGTCTCTAAAGCTTTGTCATACTCTTTCATAAAGAACTGGATTGCACCTTTCCTTGTGTATCCTTTAGAAAAGGATGGATCCAACTCGATGCACTTCTCTGCATCTTTTAAACCTTCAGGCAAAGCACCCAGCTTTGTGTAGCATGCAGCTCTATTGCTGTAAACCTATGGAAGCAATCCGAGGGTCAACTAAAAGAACAAAATACAAAGGATAAACAAGAACATTCCAATTATAGGATGAATGAAACTTTCCAATTATAAAATAATTGATACAAACTACAAAAGTCTAGCTGCAGCTATTGCCACAGGATGTTAGAGATGTAAAAGGTCGAAGTAAAATGCCATATGAGAAACCTAACCGCTGTATAATTTCAATTTACCCTATAAATCTTTAAGCAAGCAACAAAAGCAGGAAAAAATTACCTTTGGATCCTTTGGGTTCCTCCTTAGAGCTTCGGTATATTGTTTAACTGCCTCCGGATACTTTTGCTGCTTGAAAAGCTCATTACCTGTACAGTCATATATTTAGCAATCCAAATTGCTGTATTTTCCCAGAAAAAATGGTTACTATTTGTTTTAATCAGACATTGAACAATCGTAAATACAATATAGTTAAAAACAAATTCAAGATATTTCTGCGACATTAATAATGCTAGACAGTTGCTAGCCAATCTCATCATAACATAAGAAACTATAACTATCGTGGAGACAAGTGAAGCTGAAGCACAGGTGGCGAATGATATGGAAGGACCATTGTGGATACATAAATCTAAAGATGAGACAAGGAATGGACAGCTAAAGAAAAAAAATACAACAAAAATATGGTCGGTTTGCTTAGAGATGCGCTTATGCAACAAGAGAAATGCCTTGAAGCTTTTAACAACAAAAGAGAAAGGTGATTGTACTGCACCTTAAATGCCATCAACACTCCCAACTTGAACTATTGTGATTTGCTTAGACAAGCAGCTTTCTTACTTGGTAAAGATAACTTGGGTCATTCTTTCAATGTAGGAATTCCCCACATTGACAAGAAGAGTAATACAATGTAGGAATTCCCCACTGGTCATTCTTTCAATTCAAATATGGACAAGCAGACAAGACAATATTTCCAACAAATATAAGGCAACTATGCAAGATGCTGGTCATTTTTCAATTTATAAATATCTAAAGATATAAGTAGAGTAATATTTACAATAAACATAGGGCAATTATGCAATGGGCAACCAACAGATCCATAGATGAGTGCCAAAGATAAAGATGAGTGTCAAAGATACCCAACAGATGCAAAAGAAACTTTAGACAGATAAGCAACAAAGCCAGAAGAAATCTGCAGATGCAGAAATTACTCTCTAGTTTATTCTGTATTAACATAATACTAAATCTAAATAATATAACCAGAAAGAAACCATGAGCAATGGAAGCTTCTGCATTCATGTCTTCACGCTGACAACATAGCAAGGATGAACCAAAAGTTACCCCAAAAACACATACAAAGGGTTGATCATAAAGAAGAATGGTAAATGATACCTTTCTCACGTTCCTCATCAGCTATTTTTGGATCAAAGTATTCTTGTTGCTCTAATTCTTTCTTTGCTCTCTCAGCATCATTGAGCCTTTTCAAAGTGTCAGGGTTTCGGTGCTCAGTTAGGGCTTTCTGGAAAGTCTCAATAGCATTATCATAGTCCTTGGAGCATTTGGCAAGCTTCACAAGAGCAGTCCCTTTCCTAGTCAATGCCCTTGCAATCATTTTAAAGTCGGAATGAAGCTCTCTGCCACGTTCAACAGCTTTATCACAATCCTTTATGCATTCTTCAAACTGCAAGTCAGTGGTAAAATTCTCAATGTTTACCAATTGAACTCAATTTACAAATTAAAACAGAAATTAAAAAAAGTGAGGACTTATATCATCTCCCGTGACTAGAATAATCTCAGATGAATGGAGCATTGGAAAAGAAATATACAATAGCTGCATATGCTACCAATACCTCCTTAGACATGGGTATTATGCAAATAACACAATATTGATATTATTCTTCAATTCAACTTATGATAGGGATAGGATGAAATTTGATAAATTAATATAACAATTTGTCGCATGCTTTAATTGTTACCTCAAACAGTGAACAAGGAGGCAAAGAAGGTAGGAAGAATAATAGGACAGTAAGAATTATGACTAAAATATTATGCCTAGAATTTGAGCAGCAAGAAAATAAGGAGGGAGTGCTAGTAATCACAGTCAGCATCTAAAATATCTTTGGGGATTGGAATTCAGAGAAAAGACAACATTTCATATATTTCAGGCTATATATTCAGTGCTCTAGCAAAACTTATATTGTTTGCTGCTGTTCGTAAAGGTAAAAGGTGTGACTCCACGAAAGCCAGAAACGAAAATTCAAGGCCAAAATTTTCCATTCCATATGATCCATCCAAATTGTTTAATCCAACCAAATATGAAGCCAACCTTGCAACAGCAACAACAGCACACCCCTACATTCAGATCATTTAGAAAAGGATCCGCACCGTCAGCTAATTAATAATTTTTAATTAATAAAAAAAGAAAATTTTAAAATCAAGCTCCCTAAAATTGTTGCATGAATCACAACATAACATTAAGCATATTGCGCAACACCAGAAAGACACCAACGCCTCTGAATTAAAGAACATCTCTTTTTTGATACCATTCCGATTAATTATTCCAAAAAGAATGCAAACTACCTATAACTTTTTTCTAATCTTTTCTTTTTGTTGATGGAACCTATTTTGTCTTCAAGAACAAAAGAAATGTATCGACCTCATCAATAATTAAAAAATATCTAAATGATATACATGCAAATGTATATACATGGTTACATATGTACACAATCACACGTGCATGTTTACATATGTATATATGTACAACTGGGCATGTATACATTTGCATATTTGTACATGTGGGCATGTGTACCTACATATGTATATATACGTGTCTCATGAGCATTTGTTGATACTCATATACAGACGTGCATATCATGTGAATGATGTTGCTACACTGTCTAGCTAGAGAGAACCTAAAACTCAATTGTTGAATGATATCAGCCTATATCATGTCCTTTCAACTACAAAAATTCATAGATAACTCTAGCAATCTGACTTTAAATAATTCCAAATTCATAGAAAATTATAGAATGATCATGTAAAGCCAAATAGATGATCACTTAGGCCACCAGCACATGACTGTAAAAAGAAAGAACAAAAAGCCAAGGGAGAGACCACCATCTTTCGTATCACATTAACAGACAGTACAGAAAATTAGAAAGCAGCACTCCGTAAAAGTAAATGATCAACTGAACTAAGGAAATGAAAGGTCGAAAAATGTTACCTTCCCCATCTCCAAGTAAACCGCAGCTCTGTTAGTTATGTAGGAAATGTCCTGATCGTCAAGCTCCATTGCTCGTGTGTAATGCTGAATCGCTGTCTCAAAATCCTTTTTCTTGTAAGCAGCATTCCCTGCTTCCTTCTTCTTTTGTGCCTCTGCTTTCTTTTCCCTGGACTCCTTTTCTTCGTCCGGCACCTCCATGGGCTCTGGCGCTGGCTCCGGTGCCGATGCCTTCTTTACTGGCTCGGGCCGAGGCTTCACTTGCTCTGGCTCCGTAAACGCCCTCTCCATCTCATCCGTGGGCGCCCTCATCTTCACATTGAGGAGAACCCCGATCACCTGCATCATCCTCGGATCGGAGAGGTAGATATTGATATTGTTGGGGTTCTTCTGGACGTCCTGGATCATTTTCATGAAATCCGGCTGCTGGAGGTAGCCCCTGGTGGTAGGATCAGCCGCCAGCTTCGCCCAGAGCTCCGGCCCCTGAAAGATCTTCCCGAAAGGGGAGGGCCCGTGCGGCGGGATCGGGCCCCGGGACAGCGTGGCGGCAGCGCGAGCGTCGGCGAGGCCGGCCTTGAGCGCTTCGTTCGCCGGGTCGATCTCCAGGCCCTTCTCGTAGGCGGCGATGGCCTGGTCAGCGTCGCCGAGGCCGAGATGGGCGGCGCCGAGGCGGCTGTAGCCCTTGGCCCATCCGGGATTCAGTTCCACGGTCTTGCGGGCGTCTGCGAGCGCCACGTCGTAGCGCTGGAGGGAGGCGTAGGCGGCAGAGCGGTTGGAGTAGAGGACGTGGTTGGCGGGGGCGAGGTCGATGGCCTCCGAGAAGTGGCGGATGGCGTCCTCGAAGCGGCCGGCAGCGAAGGCCGCGTTGCCCTTGGCTTTCGCGTCCTCTGACATGATGGTGATGGAGTAAAGAGCGAATCGTTTTCTGATGTGCGTGTCGGATCGCTCAGCCTTGCCGGAAGGCAGAGATGTTTATAGTCCTTCGAAGAGTGATCTCCGTGCTTCTGGAATGTTCGAGACACGCAGGCCGTAGGGCCAGCGCATGGGTCTTCGCTATTCACCATTGGGCCAGGCCGTATCTGTGACCCCACAAGACCGCCAACCCAAGCCGCTGGTACCAGTTCACAACAAGAATGATATAACGGTGAAGCCCATTTTGTCCGGCCCGACTCCGGCCCATCCTTGCTTTGCTGCCGTCGAATTAAAAAAAAAACAACACACAAAAACAAAACAAAACACATGAATAATATGGGGACAAACATTACCAAACTATTCACCAATGCATCTTGAACTTGTCAAACATTGCAGGTTAAACCAGGGTCTTAGAAAAAGATCCGTTACTTCAGTACTGCTTCCCAGTTTTTCTCATCTCATTTGAAGTTTCTTAGTCACAAAATCCAGGGTTCCAAGCTTCTCCTTTTGCACAAATAATGAGAAAATAGGTGAACGGTTGATAGATGTCTTCAGATGATAAGCAAATTCCAACCCTGAAAGCAAAGCCAAAAACAAGCCCACAAAGTTCAGGTTCTAGCATGAGCACAGATAGAAATTAAGCGTCGGGATGGGTAAAAAATTAAGCGTCGGGATGGCTTACCCATCGAAGACGCTTCCTTTTGTTTCAGTTGAATGGTTTGGAAAATAAAGAGCCGAAACTGCAGAATCACAAGCAACAAAGCATGTATGCTTCTTCACATACGAGGAGATGAATCCGTAACTGAACAAAAGCGAGATTGCATACTCGTTCAAGAGTTAGCGTAAAACAGAACCGAGCTCTACCTATTAATTTTCTCACTCTCACGACTGAGCTAATGCACATGTCCCAGGATGGAAACAATGACTAATGGAACAGGAAGAAATGAACCTGTAATTTAGTTTTGAACAGCTTGGACTTAAAAACTAATATTGCCAATGAGCTTTTCATTTAAAGCCATGTGCATGGTTTTTGTCAATGTCAGACAATCATCATCTGTAAGTTTCTGCATAGACTCTCACATTTAAGTACAAGATGAAACATGTGACCTAACTAAATAGCTAATTTGGAGCAGTAATTGCATGACTACTATAATTTAACCGACACAAGTTATTCAACGGATATTTCCATTAGGCCAATGTGATCTAGTACATAACAAAATGCAAATAATAAGACATGCCAGGTTCACATGGTAGGTTCCCTGAAAGGCAAGGAACCCAGAATGGGCTTCAAAGAAGACAACACAAAAGGGTTGAGATGTCTAGCTTAACTTTCCTAGAGCGCATTAACTCCAAGTGCAATGGCTGTAAAAAAAAGAGAGAGCTGTAAAGACACCTCCCACAAGTCAGTGAAGAGAAATCAAGAAACAAGTAGTTATTCTTCTAACCCTCAAGTGTTCCTGAAGATTTTGCAGAGTTATTATATATTATGGCAAGCGACAGCTCCGAATTAATTCCCTCGTTATGAAATACTTTCATCAAATTCCCTAACTAGTTCATTCATCATCAGAGAAATTATTATTGTTCTTCCAAGTAGTTGGTACGAGATATATGAAAAGACAAATATCTAATTTCAAGCATATAAGACAAAAGGAAGCATCTAATGTTTTCGGCATTATACTACCAGCTTCAAGACTGAAATCTTACCAGAAATTATTTGGTAAGGAATGTACCTGCACCAGTGATATGCTGGCAGCAACATAATTGGTGGTGGAAGGCTCCCTTGACTCCCAATCATGCCAAACTGTGATGCACTACTACCTGCCCCAGATATGGACAACATAGCACATCAGAAAAGGTCAAAACATCAGAGCCACATGGATGTGAGTCACACACACTTACAAAGTCCAACAATGAGTGATGATGATACTGCTTAATCACTTCCCACAACTGCTAAGGGCTTAATCTTATCAATATCATAGTCACCGACAAGTAAAATGCAAAAGACAACTTTGCGACAACTCTAATTAAAAAAATCTATACTAAGATTTACCATTCGTGTGACAAAACCAATGACATGGCAGATAAAAGAACTGACCACAAAAGCAGAAACACAAATCAGTATTATGTTAATTCTTCCATTGAAACCACCAGAGTTTTAGCAATCAGGAATGCATGTATAGCTGGATGAAAACATGAACATAGATTATCAAGGAGCATTGGGATCAAACAGATCAAAACACCAAAGCTGTGTAAATATCGTCAGCCATGAACATACCAATCTGCACAAACTTGTAGCAAATGCTTTTGGCAATTACTTGTTCCTTGAACATGCAGAATCTACAAATGATCAAATCAGAATATTTTCTGTGCAGTTATTAAAAAAATGTTATAAAATAGCAGCATATTGAACCAAGTACAAGGTTTTTGCAAACTAATACCTTGCCGTATCAACTCTGGGAATTTCCAGACCATAATATTTCAAGGTCTTCAGTAATCAAACTTTACATGATTTCAAATTGATGCAATTAACAACTTAATAATCCAATACAACTATGCTTGAGACCTGAGAGTAACAACACTTTCACCATATCATCTGTCTGCAAATATAATTTTTTTGTCATCGAAATACAATTGGACTTTTGATTTAGATTGAACTCAGAAGGAATTTTTTGACGAAGATTATGTTAGATATTATATATAATGGCACACTAGTGATGTGCTCAATCATATAAGATTTGTAGCTAAGAAAAGAACCAACATGATGCTGTTAAAAAAATATATCAAAATGTTATTTTCCAGCGGACTTTGTTGGTCCTTCAAGTTATCCAATACAAACTTGTAAACGCTCTTTATGCTATCTCCTATACCCAAAGGATGTCTCCAAGTATCCCAATGTACACAAATGAACACAGAATTATAATGTCTGTTCCGAGTCATCTAGGTAAACTCTAGACTGGATGACTGTCTTGCCAACATGAAACCCTGGAACCACAGTAAACCCGACCTTTGGCCGTGGAGCCCTCCCAGAGTCTATGTGCAACTTGTCGAACTTAGGAACAATGGTCTCCATGAAAACCATTGAGAATTCAGTCCCCCGGGCTACCTGAAAGATTTCCACCACGGGATTATACGCCCAGGCCAACTTTTGAAGCATCCATATGGAGCTGGCCATGCTCGCAAATGACTCGTACAAGGGACTCGATGGTGTCAACGACCCCAATGAAGACTCTCCGGTAGCCGAATTCCTCAACAGAGAGGATTCGATGCCAGGGTGAATGAGCTTGGCATACTTCTTCTTGCAGAACTTCACAAAATCACTGCTTGGAAAATCTCGCATAAGCTCCAATGGATCAAGAGCCGAGTGCTCGATGAATTGCTGCAAAGAATCGGTTCTCCGGATGGAAACATCAATCTCATCCATGTCAACCCCATCCCCATCGTCGCACAAGTCGTACGAATCGAACCCTTCAAACATGCCCAAGCAAATGTAGGAGAGGATGGCGTACCGGCAGTGCCCCGGCTTCGTGAAATTGACGTCCGGGTAAATGCAGTTCGCGGCCGCACCCAAATTCCACCCCGACAAATTCATCAAGTCGACCAAGACCCGGGCGAACCGATGCGTCAGGCGGCAGGTGTCCCTGAGCACCGAGTCGAAGACGCCGACCGTGAGCAGCGACTCCACCCTCTCCTCGGCCGGCATACAGGCGCGCTCGAGCCGGTCGGCGAGCTGCACCCCGGCGCCATCGAGGTCGGCGAGCGCCTTCTCGAGGGCGGCGGCCTCGGCGTCCTTGCGGTCGATGTCGGACTGGAGGCGGTCGACGAGGGCCTCGAAGATGCGGAGGAGGTCCTGATTGTCCAGCACCTGCGCCTCCAGGAGGAAGGAGAGTGGGAGGGCGGAGGTGGGAGAAGGGCTAGGACCAGGGCCGGCGCTGAGGTAGAGGCGCTTGAGCTCGGAGAGGCGGCGAAGGTGGGAAACGGCGGCACGGTCGGCGGAGCGGACGGCATCGGAGACGAACGGCGAGTGGGCAGTCTGGAGGTGGAGGTAGGCGGCCTGGAAGGATGAGAGCGCGGCGAGGGCAGCGGCGGCGAGGGTTTCGGGGTCAGGCCCAGGGGCGGGATCCGGCCTCAGGACAACGACGCGCTGGCCGGTGATGACTTCCTCCGGGGCAGGACAAGCATCGGAATCATCGACGCCGACCGCCCGCGCCTCCTCCTCTTCTTCGTCCTCCTCGGCGAAGAACTCGATGGTCTTGGTCTTGACCGCTAACGCGAACTTCTGAAGCATCTTCCCGTCTTCCTCCGCAAAACCCGCTACACTCTCAAACAAAAGCCATTGCAACGGAACGGAAATGGGAACAATTGCAGCTCTTCTTCCACTTCTTCCTGCCGTGGGAATCAATTCTGGGTTTTGCCTACTTTACAAGGCTCTCTCTCTCTCTCTCTCTCTCTCCACGAGTCCATCGAGCCCCGCCGCACAACCCATTAAAGAAGTGTTCCAATGATGAGTCTTTATCTCAAGCTCCGCCAATGGAATGTGTTAACTTAACTTGATGAGAGACCAAATCTTGAAGCATAATCTCTGTTGTGAGACGGTTGTGATGGGATTAATTAAGCTATGTGTCTGTACTATCTCAGATCTAAGGCATCCATGTATTAAATACATGTCCGGACAATAATGTACTGCAGACAAGGAAGCATGGCTCAGAATCAATTCATGTTTCTTCCTCGATGTAGATGTGTGACCAACTTTTAACCCCCATATAAGACCTCATTATGTTGCACAAAAACTACTGCGTACATATTCACATCGATCCTACGAAAAGAATAGCCGAAAGGCACTAAAAATAAGATAATGAGGTTATTCCCATTATTCGAATGAGTTTTGAGTGGACAAACACATTTATGCACGTATTTCTGAAGAAAATAATCAAATTGACATCCTCCCAAAAGAATTACATGGAAAGGCCTTCTTCACACAATAGCAAGTAGACACTCGAATGCATCTCGATAGCCTTTTTCCGGTGAACTAATGAATGAATACGATTGAAGGAGATTCTTTTTTCTACAGGAAGACGATGGAGTTTGACTCAACCCTGTGTCGTTGATGTTTGGACGAAGCTGCCCGAGATCAGTGGAGTGAAACTGAGTCGTGCTCAGAGAACGGCCGAATGAACGCGGAACCCATCTGCCAGATCTTAAGCGACTTGGCCGTGACATCCACTCCGGTGGCGTTGTTGAACAGGAAGAGCCGTCCGCCGCCGTAGGTTGCACTGGTTGGGTATACACGTGATGTGATGCACGTCCTTCCTCCTTGTGCAAAGCTCTCTATGACCGAGTGATCCACCTGAAACCATTATTACGGTCATTTATAAGCTTAAGCTAATTCACGAGACAGCATTTAATATATCTACGTCCTAACAGAGCAAACTACTTACCAGTATGCGGACTGATAAGGTTTCACCATCAAGCACTGGAACCAAGCTTCCATACACCCTCTTGACGATGTCAGTTGCCTGAGATGACCTGCGTTTCCGAGATCGCAAACTTAGCTTGTTGTTTGACTCAAGTGTGAGAGAACAAGAAGAGCAGGGGGGCGTGCAGGCCTGAGCTCGTCATGGCAGAAGTGAGTGCTGATGCTGCCATCACTGCTTCTCACGAAGTAGAAATAAACAGCAGTCTGCTCCGACAGATCGTCGTCGGCCAGTACAAGGAGGCCGAACGGGCCGAGCACGCCCCTTCCGGCGGCGCCGCCGCTCGTGCTACAATTGTACCCCACCACGGCGTCGACCGCGCCGGCCAAGGCCGACTTGTTGACCCCGAACTCCGCCACAATGTCCACCTGCATCATTCGTAAGATTACACGCATCCAATGGAAATAAGGAGGCCGAAGCACGACCGATGGAGTTTAAGCTACCTGCGTGGCCGTGCCGACGTCCAATGTAACGACGGAGCCGGCGGGGATGCTGATGTTGCTGAACTCTTGGCTGCCCGACCTCAGCCTCTCCACGTCGTCCACCGGCCACTGTAGGAGGTTGCTTCCTGTCTTCTGGTCAAACAGAACCGCCCTCGGAATGGTCTGCAAGCACACGTCGAGACCGTCGTCATTACACGCTAAAGGTGATTTGTGGACTTCAAATGGCCACGTTGCTTCCAGAAAGCACAAGGAGAGACACCAAAGGTTAGAACGAGAAAGTTACTACGACACTGTCTCATGAGGATTCCGCTAGTCGGTGGCGGCAGCATTAACATATATTATAAATCTATCATATTATTATTCATGTGATTCAGAAAGTTGGTAGGCCAGTCAGCGGGCTCATAATTGCGTCTTGTCGAGGAGTATCCAACCAATCCAGTCTGCTAGATCTCACACAGGATTCAGAATCTTAGGTACGTGTAACTTCCTTACTTTTTATCTGATTTGGTTCAGCCACAACGGGCCTATATTCTCGCGCCACTTCAATCTCCTCCTCCTCTTTCCTCAACTTCTCTGCAGAATTATTGGTGTTCGTATGATCCACTGGTAAGCTTTTCTAGTTAGTCAAACTCATATTGCATGGTCCAACATGTTGGCTCCACAGGCAGGCGTGGGCAGAGCCACAAGATGACTTTACGTGGGAAGGTCCGCCGACGTGAATAGGATTTCTTATGAGAAGTCATCTCATCATCTGCAACACTGATACATGAATTACTCTCCGTTGCTGTAGGGTTCAGATGACTTCTCCTTTCATTTATTCCGAGTTAAAGACGATCGAAATGAATTGTCTGGAAAAGTAGGTGAGGTGACTCGATTGATTACCTGAAGGGAGGCCCAGCCCTTCCGGAGATCGGTGCGCTCGCTGTCCGTCTCCCCGATCCACCCCCACAGTACTCGGCGTTGCTTCACCGGGTCGTAGAACGTCTTGGACGCGTAGAACATGCCGTAGTCGTACCGCAGGCCCATCCCGACGTCCTTCTCGGGGTGGTCCGGCACCCACGCGTTGGTGGCCGCCTCGTAAGTGCCGATGGCGTAGTAGTCGTGCCTGTCGTCGTCCATACTCGCCTTCAGCACGTGCTTCACCCCCGGCCCCGCCGCCGCCGACGTGTCCAACCCCGTCGATGACTCGGTCGACACCGGGTAGAAGTCCACGCACTCCCACATCCCGGTCCCGGCCACCGAGTGGAGCACCCCGGGGAGGAGCTCGTAGCTCAGGAAGTCGGACGTCCGGTACACCAGAGCGATACCGGCGTGGCGCTGCGAGTCGTTCTTCGACCCGATGGCTATGCGCCAGGCCGACTCGGAGGGGACGTACCAGGCCGTGGTGGGGTCGCGGAAGTCCTTGGGGGCGATACCCGGTGGGGGAACCAGCACCGGGTTTGACTCGGATTTGACCCACTTTAGCAGGAGCGGGTCATCCGGGTCGGCCGGGAAGGCGAGATTCTGCACCTGCACCGACTCGGCGGTCGACCCGGTGTAGAGCATGGCGAGGCGGCCGTCGGGGAGGATGGTGGCAGAGCCGGTCCAGACGCCGTTGGCGTCGTACCAATGGTCAGGAACCATGGCGACTGGAAGATAGAACCAGTGCACGAGATCGAGCGATACAGCGTGCCCCCACGTAATGTTGCCCCACATCGCCGAGGCCGGATTGTATTGGTAAAACAGGTGGTACCATCCCTTGTAGTACGTCGGCCCTGCCAGAGGAAGCCATGGTCAATCAACAGCAATCTCAAAAGGATCAGAAAACACAAAGCTCTTCTATGTCTCTGCTCTCTTACCATTGGGATCTGTTGACGGTCACAACGAGTAGCCCATGAGAACCAATCCAGCAAGAAAGAGGTACAAGTCAGTAAAACATTCCGGGGGTAAAAGAAGAAGAAGAAGAAGATTACTATGCTGTATTAAGATGTAGGAGGAGATGTTGACCATTCATCCAATTCTTCTGAGGTTGGAAATGGAAGACAGTGCGCTGCCAAAGGAGCATGGAGTTGGTCCAGGGGTAGGACGGCGAGGAGCGGAGGAGCCCCATGGAGGATTTCTCCGACACGCCCTCGGCGGGGCCTCTGGAGATTCGTCGCCTCGGTTCCGAGGCTCCATTTCTAGGTAAATCAGTCTGGCGAGCGCCATTCGAGCTGCCGGACACGATTGCGGCGACGCACAGAATCAGCGCCGCCGAGGCGGCAAACGTGAGCACCCATAAGTATTTCTTCCTTGACGTCGGAGTCGCCGCGGGATGGTCAGGGTGGAGAAGAGGGGGATAAGCGCAAGAATCCGCAGCCATGGCGGCCGGGGGAAGGGGAGGGCGAATAGAGGAAAGGAAGCAGGGGCGATGAACGAGGGAAGAAACTGGGGGGGGGGATTGGTTATATATTTATAGCAAGAGCTTGTTTCTATTACTGTGCTGCATTTAATGTAAAGATATGCGAACACTTGCGATTTCTATGACGTAGGTGCACATGCTAAACACGTGGATAGGATTGGTGTAAGCAAGTCTAATAATAGCACATTATTCTTTAGGCAATTACAAATATTTTGATCATTATAATAAAAATATTATAGAATCTATTTAAAATTATTATAAATGACATAAATCATCTCATTGTCTCAACCAAATCAATTTAAGTGTTAATGGTCTACAATAAAATAGACACGATATGTCACTTATAGTATATTTTTATAATTTTATACTATTTTCATATCAACAAACAAACACACTATAATGCTATTAGAAAACACTAAAGATGATATAAATGAAAACACTCTAACGATTCATCTACTTGCATCAACGTACCCATATCGATATGGTGTCTCCAAAACTGATTAAAAAAAAAAAGTACCATTAAGTATTTTCAGCATTATTTGAAATAGGGGCTTCGCTCGATTAAAAACAAAACGAAAATACGTTTTGGAAAAAAGAGAGACTTGTTTTTCAGAGAATTCACTCTAATTTTTTTAACTAGAAGTAAATAAAAAAAAGTAGAAAGTGATGTCAGAAAATAAAAAAAATGCAATGAAAGATAACAAAAGCATTTCGTCAACGTCTATAATATTATTCTGTAAATTTTATAGCCTTGATTTAAACGATTTAAAAATTAGGCTGTAAGGAAGATACGCTTGGAAGAGAAGAACAAAAAGATTACGCCAACAGCACACCAACCCAGGAATTTGAAGAAATGCTTTTGAAGTTTGACCAGTAATAAAAACACATATCAAGTCAAGCGAATTAATAACTTGTAGAACATGGTTTCTTACTTGTTGAAATTTTCTTTCAAAATACTTTGGTTTGAATCAATCTACGGAAGGTTGTATATGAAGATTCAACGCAATCATAATAAAAAATGATAATTTTGACAACCCAACTTCTTAGTAACTTTTTTCTTTAAGATTTGTCAGTACCTCATTGTATTATTATTTTAAATTTTTTGATCAGTATCTTAGAAGGACAAGAAATCATGGCACGAAAATGAGCCCTCATAATAGAATAAAATCCTAAAATATATATAAAAAAAAGATATTTGGAATGATCATGAGTTGTCTCTTAGATATCAAAAGAGTTTCCAACGATAAAAAATATATAAATATTTTGGAGACTTATAGTATATAGGAGGAGTCATAAATAAGGATAATTCAAGAGATCATATACTTGATCTCGACTTTTTAGTATAAATTTTTAACGTTGATTTTTCTTTGAATATTCTTCTTGATTTTGAATTGTTCTCCTCTTCTTCCCAATGCTAATTATATATTTTTAAATATATATAATATTCCTTGGCTGGAGTTATATATGCGGTGCCGAAAGTTTCTTTGGCATCACCAACCTCAGTATCTGCTTTGTAGGACAGAATTATATCCGACATGAAACCCCCTCGTTGGACATTCCATGTGCCAATTCCATGCCCATCATGGATGGTACCTGTGGAACTCGATACCGATGCATCAAAGGGCCATCCCGAGCAATCATTAATTTATGAGCCATTATTGCACAACACATGCATTTGGCATCCCATCTGTTCATCATCAATCAGGGAGGAGAGAGGGGAGAGCGTGACTCGAGATGATTAAGGAATCAGAAAGAACCGCATCCTTTTTATTTTTTATTTTTTTTTGGTTTCAATTTTGCAAATAAAAATACATTCCTTCTGGTACTCAAAACTCTCTCTCTCTCTCTCTCTCTCTCTCTTTTTTTAGAACAGTGGCAGTAATATATTATTGCATGTCAATATCTTAACCTAGTCAGGGTTATATAATGCATTAAATGACAAAAAAAACCACATCATGAGCCCTCTATTATTGTTATTCCTGACGTGTCTATCTAATTCATCAAAATGAAGGATGAAAAGGATGTGGTAAACACAGGCGTATATGGAACGATGCTGTCATTGAGTCCTTAGGATGCACGCTAGTAATCACATCCCACTAGCCAATGAGGTGTTAGTAGCATCTACTAGCGTAGCTCATGTCACCAGCACTAACATACAAACCCATAAACTATGGGCAATAATGCACCAATTACCCAGACAACAAGAAGAATGTTGGCACTCCCAACAAGAGCAGCCTCAGTGGAGACCACGGTCTCACATTCTTGCATCTTTTTTTTTTTTTTTTTGAACCCGATGAGTATGAGAGAGAGAGAGAGAGAGAGAGAGAGAGAGAGAGATGGGTGCAGAGTATGAGGTGGAGGGCTGTCACCTACGGAGACATGAATCATTCAAGCAGCAGGACACGACGAGGGGGGGGGGGGGGATGGAGAGGGATAAGGTAAGGGAACCACCAAACACTCTCTCTTGGGCTTCCCACATGGCCACATGCTCCAACCAGTCCTTGTGGCAGTCCAATTCATGCCACCGTGCTATCCCTGCAAAAAGCTCCACCAATCTGACTCCCACCTCACATGCAACTGCATCAACACAGATATGACAACTCACACACACACACATATATATATATATATAACCTTCACTCTGGTTAAGTAATTGTAATTATATTTGTGATTATAATCGATATTAAGTAACTCACGTTATAAAAGTATATGCAACATAAGATTTCAAAAATATTGCTAATATTCTTAACATCATCACTGGTTTATAAAGAGTGATAATAACTAAGTAGTATGTGTGTCCACATAGGCCCATTAGCTATTAGATCTTAATTTTATTTTTTTCAAAATTATTTTTTAATCATAAAAATATATGAAAATGTAAAGAATCTAACAAATCACCAATATTCTTAACATCATGACTCCTTTAATCTAACAGTTAAGTGACAATCATCTATATAGTATTAGGATAGCTTTTTATTGTTGGATTTTATCTAATTTGTTTCTATAATCTATCTTAAGGTGAACTCCTATAAGTGTATTTCGAACCTTATAAAATTACATTGAGGAAACTCTCGATAATATTCCTCTTAATCTTAAGTCAATCGATAAGTTGGACTTAAAATGTTTGGCGTCTTAAGATGTAATATTGTACCTCATTTTTTAGCGGATACTTGGGACGACTATGTCCACTTAGGGGTAAAAAGTTCGATTGTAATTATCATTTGTTTGCGTCAAACTCATGATTATATAAATATTCTACACATGACATTTATAGTGCCTAGGCAACTAGCTTTATACTATTGGGAGATTGTGTGATGCTAAGATAGTGATGAATGATTAACTAATGATTTTATCATGTCGACTAGGTGGCTCTAATATGTGAGCCATGTGGAGCTGATATGTTCTCCATGTAGATTCAATATGTCAATCAAGCGGAGCCCACTAGTGAATTATGTGAAGCTAATATGTCTTCGGATAGAGCTGATGTGCCGATCAAGCGAAACTCGCTAATCAACCACATAAAGCTTATACGTCCTTCATATGAACTTGTCATATCGACCAAATAAAGTTGGCTCATCAACCAAATGGTCTCATAGAGTCAACCATTATGGTGTAAATTACCTTATTTTAATAATAATAATAATAATAAGATAGAACATAATTGATGTCATTGGCATTGTGTGAAAACGACACAATATAGACATTTTACCTTGGAAAAGTACAATGCCAACTTGGGATGACCACTAATATCTTGTGGCCTAGATATCTAAGCGTGGCTCTCTTCATCCTTTTTATCAGATACGCATCACCTGTCATTTTTGCGGACCATCCTACATTTGCACGCCCGGTTGGGGACATGACTAACATCAAATTGGACTTTTTTTTTTTTTCTCTTTCAAACACCTATGAGTGATTAACTCAAATAAATTAGATTAAGTTACACATTAATTAATTTTAGAATTGATGATATCAATCCCAAATGATCGTATGATAGTGTCACAATACTTTGATCACCATAAGAAATCAAAACGAGTTTTTCAATCAAATGAGTCTTTAAACGAATATCGATAATATAACCGGTAGAACCCTCCTTCAATACTACATCATATAAAGTTAAAAAAATAAAAAATAAAAATAATCCTTAAATGCTCATATATAATGCTCATATGTGAACACGAATATGAGACTTATCATTTGTGTAACAAATGTATTAATCAATCCATACGAGAAGATTTGGTCAGGTTGGAATGCGGTCTGATAGTTAAAGTCTATTCCAAAATCAAAATTTTCATTTGGAGTCTCCTTACCTTCTCATGTCTTTTGAGCATTATACACTGCCAAGTTGATCATTATTTTATATATAATATTGCTTTTGACTCCTAATCTCACCTTATATACAATCCAAAATTTTCTACCGCTTTAAAGTATTATGTGACTGGCACTTGAGTGTCTACCTTGAGGAAGGTGCCATAAACCATCCTTGGATCTCTTTAGAAGTATTATGTCCACTAGTTTTTTATTCTTCTCAATTAGTAGAAATAATATGGTACACCTCAACTAATTCTTTATTTCTTAACTCAATTATTTATATCTTTTGCTTATAATAGTGTTGTTGCTATTGATACTAATGATCGAGAAGCCAACATGATTTAGTGTGGTTTCTAAGGCACAATCTCATCCAAAAGTCCACGAGGGTCACGTAAGGAGATGGAGCAAGTTGCAAGTCTAGTTGGCACAATTTTAAGGTGTTTCTTGTTTGTTAGAAGTAGGTTTTGGAGTCATCCTAAAGGGTGCGTTAGCCTCATCGAGGTGTTTGCATAAGCGATCACCATCGGACGGATGTTCTCGACCCAATCACTTCGATGGTAAAGTTAGTTGGAGGATGAGAGATAGTAAAATGTGCTTACCCCATTAGGCTTTGGGGTTAGCTTTTATACCTAAGCGACTGATGGAGTATGGTCAACGATCAATCCGGGGAACATCTGATTTAGTCCAAGGGTTCATTTATGTCGAGGGCTAGTGAACACGCTCCTTTGATAACAACATTAGAGAATGGCGATTGTGAGAGCATCATTTGTCAAAGTTGGAGCCTATCAGAGATAAATAGAGGATAGTCCCCTATATCAAGGATGCACACAGGGGGATTGGGTCACTTTGCCAGTGATTAATGTCTTTTACAGTCAAACATGCGAGCCTTCGCGAAATCGTGATTGGTGGGGGTGAAAGGTTGCTTGTGAAAGGGGAAAACGAGGAATGAGCATTACTGCTAGGGATTAATGCACCGACATTCAGTTCGTGCGACCTTCATAGAGATTGAGACGGGTAGGGGCCGGAGGATCATGCTCCTACCGACGTCGGTCATAGGGGTGGGGTGCGAGTTCTTCCGCACACATATGACACTCAAGTGGAAGTCCACGATTATGTGAGTTAATAGGATAATACTTATATCATTATTTTTTCTACTCGATAACTACTATGCTTCTTTGGTATTGATAACTCCTTTGGGAGAGAGGAGAGCTACACAACTTTGATGGAGATAAACAATGACTTTTTGATACATATAGATGACTTGTTCATTTTCTTATCGCTTGAAGGTATTTTCGTGATTAGAATAAAAGATCACTGGTGAGGTGGCTCATGGACCTTCCAAATTTAGAAAAAACTATATATTTTTTTAATCTTCTACTGATTCCCGTAGTTGATCAATTTGTAAACCCAGTTTAACCTCCAATCAAATTGCTTTTTGCCAAAAAAAAAACCAAAAAAAGACAAGTACACTAATCAATGGGATGTGACTATGGTCGGGTCTATTAAAGACATGCCAAACCATAGTAGTGTCAACTGATCTAACCGAAACCGAGTTGAGTTATCATCTTAGCCCTGGAATCTCCGCGTGTCAGCATAACATTGGATCGAACTATGATTCCCATGTCAATAATGCATATAATAATTGAAGCAACAATGACATCACCGTCTTGTTTGCATGATGAAGAGAAATCAAAAACGTCAATCCAACGGGTGGCAACAAATCAAATAATGCGAGCTCTCCGACAACCCTGCGACCAATCGTAAAAGACGTCGCAGGATAAGACAACGGAGCTGTGGAAACCGATGACGTGTAAAGGGATTGGTGCGTGGAGCCACCGATTGCTTTGCGCGAGGGGGACACGTCTCCGCTGGCGTGGATAAGCCTCGCTGGATTTCCTGTGGCCAGCTTAAGCGATCTCATGTGTCCTCCAATGGGACCCCCGTCGTTTCTTGAACCCGGCATTTGTCTGCATCAATTATTGAGATTGCTGGGCCCCCTCCCGTGTTTCTTTGCGACAGCAAACGTGTCTTTTTCTTTTCGGTGCTGCCGACGGACATCGAACATCCGGTGAGTCCGACGGTTCGATTTCGATTATTATAATATGTAATCAGAATGGAAATCCATGATTCCGATCTAATTTCAAATTGATGTAAATATCATTGTAAACAATATTTTTTTAAAATGAATAATAAATAATTAATTAAAGAAATATTTTAAAAATAAATAAAAAGAGACCAAATTATTTGCACCCGCCAATAATTTAGTTACTCGACATGGCCAAATTCTTAGATCGCAACATGAAGGCAGAGGTCTCCTCCGTATGTGTCATTCAACGTGGTTTTACGGGTCGTTTCTACACAGAACACATGTACTTGTTTGTCAATTATTTGCATCAATTATTCGCGTCAACCTCCTCCACCAGACCAAATTATTGTCACAGTTCAATTCCTGTGTAATCTTGCAGTCGCCCACCATGTGGCTTCAGTCCCAATCTTTCTTCAGTTCTTCTCTATTAAATATTATAAACGCTATCCAACCAACTTACGAGCTTTCTCGTGAGCACCGACAAGTGGAGGTTCGTGCTGACTCGACCTTCTTGTCTTCTTGTGCTGACTCGACATTCGTGCACTTACCTGATTGATTTCGTTGCGTGTACATCCATCAAAACCCAAATCGAGCTTGATCCAATTTCCGGATCGCATATCCAATCTGAACGAAGCCCAATCCAAGCCCAATTAAACTACGAATCTAATCCAAGCCCATGGAATCCCGATTCGGTAATGATTTGAATCGACGTAGTTACATAATTGGTTTGCTACGTATTTATTATTCATTAGGAATCATTATTACTACTATTATATCTATTTTATTATTACTATTCAAATACATTGAACCTGAAGGCAACTTTACCCGTCGGTGACTCACCCGTTCGTTTACCCTTGTCGCAATTGAAACCTTCGCGTGGAACTACTGGGGACCCACCAACAGACCGCTGTAGAAAAGGTACCGCAAGAACCTTCCAACCGCAGATCGCTTCGTCGTGGACTTCTATCCGGCCATGGGAAGCCACCAGCAAAGAGAGGAGAACGGAGGGGCGGCGGCGGAGGGGCAAGAGATCTCGGCGCCAGGATCCATCCATGGCTTCGAGTCCCTCCATCGCCTCCTCGAGGCGAATCTGAAGCCCCCGATCTTCCAGGTTTCGCTTTTTTCCTCTCCTCTCCTCTCCTCCCCTCCCTACTGATTAGATGACGATGATTCTTGGATGACGGCACCGACATGGGAAGGGACGTTATCTGTGGATCTGCCCTCGCCGTTCTTAAAGTGATTCGTGAAGTTATATGTTTGCGAAATGGAAAAAGAAAAAGGAGAATTCGATGCTTATAATTGCTGGCTCTGCTTGTTTGTCTATCAAAAAGAGAATATGACCTTCACGCTATGTTTTGCTTCCGTGAAGTCATGAGAGCATTGATCGGTTTTAACATGTGATGCGCTTGTTGCAATTGCGTTGCAGGAAGTGAGCCGCTTGCTGCTGGGACTGAACTGTGGGCGCCCTCTCCAGCGGGTTTCTTTGCCCATGGCTGCGACCACTCTATCTGAGGCACATAATTTTGATTTGCAGGTACAATTGTTCTCCGTGGCCTTAGTTAATTTATCTTTTGCTTGGGTTTTTGTTACTAAAATCTGAACCTTTATTACTAACTTCTTGACTTTCATTAGATATTTAAATACATATTTTTTTTCTGGATATTTTCTGCAACACCCGGTTAGTCCAAAATCATAAAACAAGAAAGAACTACTGCACACATAGTCAACCTTTCTGCTTCGAGAAAGACTTGAATTAAGTAAACTGTCTGAGAGACTCTTTATTACTAATTTCTTGACTTTCATTAAATATCTTCTTTTATATTTTGTTTGAAGCCTCTGGATCTCCTTGGGTTGCATTATGTTGTCAGATTGCAAGAGAACTTGCATTGCCAAATTTTGTATAGCATCTATTCTGCTATTCAACCAAGAGGGTAATATGCAAAGGGATGAACGAAGTTATAAAGTATGAAGAAGCTTATTTCTGGCATTAACAGTAACCGTGAAGCGCACATTTTGTACTTATGAATTGATGCTACAGAGTGTTTTGTGGCACTTACAGGGGTCATATATTGAAAATCTACCAAGCTTTCATTCTTACTCCACAGTCCACACTAGTGGTGCAATATATTATATTTCTAGTTATTACTTGGTCAAGAATGCACAGACAGTGGATTGGCATTGTCAAGAAAATTTAAGCAACGTTAAGTATTCATTTGGTGTTATGCATTAACAGTAATGGTCTGTTTGGTTCCCATTTTATTGACTCTTAATTCTTTGAGTGCTTCAGGCAAGTACCCTGTACATTAGCCCATCAAATTTGTCGATTGTATTGTATATCATTGTAAGCAACCTCATGGCCTGATTCTTTTTGTACACTGTTATTTGCAGGCTTTTTGCTTCCATGCTGATGCAGAGTTTTTGAGGCAACCACAAATTGTACGTGTTGGCCTCATCCAGAATTCTATCGCTCTTCCAACTACTGCACACATTGCAGACCAAAAAAATGCTCTCATGCAAAAGGTGAAGCCCATGATTGATGCAGCTGGCGCATCTGGTGTCAATATATTATGCTTACAAGTAAGTTTTTTGTGCAGAAACTGATTGGATTAACTTGGCATATTTCAGGTAGAGGCTGCTTCATAAAATCAGACCATATACTGTTATGTACCTAATTATTCTCATAACATCCTTTAGTAACACTAACAATTTCTTCTAGTTAACCTCTAATCTGAAAAAACAACCTATGGTCCTCCTCTTGTTTTGGATTCCATGTTTGGTGGCCATTGTCTACACCAGGCTACTTATGTTTCTTGATCATGTTGTAATGCTATCATTTCTTTAAGTTTGTGATTCATTTGACTAAATCTATGACTTATTTCTTAATTTTCTTGTTGTTCATGCCAAATACTGTGTTTTCTCTCGTTGCCGTGCATTTTGAGTGCTTGTCCTTTAAGTGCAGGAGGCTTGGATGATGCCATTTGCTTTCTGTACTCGGGAGAAGAGATGGTGTGAATTTGCAGAACCTGTTAACGGAGAATCGACTCAGTTTCTCCAAAAACTTGCGAGGGAATATAATATGGTCATTGTGAATCCTATTCTTGAAAGGGATGTAAACCATGGGGAAACCATTTGGAACACTGCTATTGTAATTGGAAACAATGGCAATATCATTGGCATTCATAGAAAGGTTTGCTTCTTTGCTGCCATTAACATTGTGTACACTGTCAATTATATTCCTTCGTGCATTGTTATTATAGCGATATCACCTATTTTTAATTTTTTAATCAGAATCACATTCCTAGAGTTGGGGATTTTAATGAGAGCACGTATTATATGGAAGGAAACACTGGGCACCCTGTGTTTGAAACAGCTTATGGAAAGATTGCAATAAACATCTGTTATGGAAGGCACCAACCCTTAAATTGGTTAGCTTTTGGGCTTAATGGAGCTGAGATTGTTTTCAACCCTTCTGCAACTGTTGGGGAACTCAGTGAACCAATGTGGCCTATTGAGGTAGTTCCTTGAATATTTATTATTTTCTTGCTCTTTTGGTCTTGAATGTCTTTCGTGATTCAACCACACTACTACATTATGTTGCAGGCTCGGAATGCTGCCATCGCAAATAGTTATTTTGTTGGGTCAATTAATCGTGTTGGTACTGAAATCTTTCCTAATGCATTCACTTCTGGTGATGGGAAGCCTGAACATTCAGACTTTGGTCATTTCTATGGTTCTAGCCATTTTTCAGCACCAGATGCTTCTTGCACCCCATCCCTTTCACGCTACAGAGATGGATTAATGGTTTCAGACATGGATCTGAACCTGTGCAGACAGTTAAAAGACAAATGGGGTTTCCGCATGACTGCACGATATGAACTATATGCTGACATGCTTTCTAAGTACCTGAAGCCTGATTTCACTCCGCAGATCATCGTTGATCCCATGTTGCAGAAGAGAAAATAACTTTGACAAAAGAAATGGTTATCAGGCAGATTGTCTAAAATTTCATATATTTTCAATTTTACAGTTATTGCAATGAATTGATTCTTTTTTTCTTTTATGTAGATTTGGCTGCTTCGGAACAGTTATTCTGCTGTTTCATCGTTCAGGAAAGCTCAGATATCAAGTGACACGGAAAATAAACATCAGCACCGAGGCTAGTGATCTGTGGCAAGGTTATTCATATTGTTCTTTGATGATGCCTAGTAAAGTGTAGACCGGAAACACTGTAAGTGGTTCATCTCCCAACCAAGGTGCTTGCAAGAGGACTTTTGACTAACTTGAGTGATCATGAGTCGTCTTACACATGCATGTGTTGTTCGTCGAAATAAGCTATTGAAAGTATACTCTTTTAGAACTACATTATAATGAAAAAGATATAAAATTGCATTGGTTTCAGAGATTGGACAAGTGAGGTAGAAATTGGATGTTCAATCACCTGATTGATATGCTTTGGAGCAATAAGTGAGGTAGAACTTGGATGTTCAATCGCCTGATTGATATGCTTTGGAGCACCAAAGATTTGGGAATTTGACAGGAAATAGCCTTACGAGACTGGGTGATACAGCTTGTGCTTGTGGCTTTAGCGGTTGCCTACAGAGACCTGTTCCTCAGACTATGACTTGCAAGGGGATAAAACTAATATATTTATAAGCTTCAACTACGAGATAGCATGCCATTTATCTATTATGTTTTATCTTTATTTTTATTGGGGTTGATGAGTATTATTAAATTCCCAAAGCCAACGTCTTCGGAGGAAAAAGAATAAACAACTTTTATGTAAAATATCCTTCTTTTTATTTTTTATTATAAAGGTGCCTCAATTTTTGGTTCTCTTATTTGCTATCATTTTTACCTTTAGTTCTCTTATTTGCGATGATTTTATGTAAGTGTCTCTTATCATTACTTGTTGCCTTCGTCTTATTGCTCATCACCTTTGTCTTGTCGGAAGCCCCCACCATGGTCACTTTTGTGAGGTCCCTTTACATGGGGCCCGAGCCTCGTGAAGCCTCTAATTTGGGATCAATTATTCTCCAACAATCACTCCCGTTATCCCTTCTTGGGTTCCTCTAATTTTCTTATCGTAATTTCTAATGCTGATTAGCTTTAACCCCTATTTCAACCCCTTCTCGGAGGCCCTTGCCTCATCCCCTCCTATATTCACCATTAGTAACCTCATTCGTATCCTACTCTTTCTTTTTTATCTTTGTGTCTTTTTCCTCATCCCTCACCTTACAATCATGAGTTGTTGAGGGAAATCGTCATCAATGTTTGAGTTAATCCAACATGATCCAAAATTAAAGGCACATGAATGTCTGAAGTGGGTCTAAGATGAGGGCGTCGAGCTCTCAAGGTACAGTTTGCACTAGGATCGATGTCGAAAATTTTTTTTTGACCCGATCACTCCGACGCTCAAGTTAATCATCGAGGACTTAGTGGGTATGAGTTTCTTTGAGAAGCCAACCCCCCGATATAGCACCGGAGATTACCTTTTATGCCATACTATAAAGGAGACAACCTGTAATTATTTCTATGTCCCCTTCTTGGCATTTTATCCACGTAGACGGTAGGGGAAAGACAGCTCGAATGACTTGCCTTGGATTTTTATCCATGCATGCAGACAAGTGAGGGTGACTTGGATCTTTTTCTTTCCATGATAGCTTTCACATGGTGCTTACGTGTTCGATGATGATTAATCGTTAATGTATTCCCTATTCTTTGAGACCCCCCAGCGTACTTCGCTATTCTTTGACCCCCCCAGCGTACTTCGAAGCTCTTGTTAGGGGGGCCTCGGAGTGTGATGTTTTAATCTATTCGATAAGCCCATTATCAATTTACCCCTTCTTGGTGTGACAAGGACACACATTGGTCAGGTGGATTTTCCTTGGTGCTACGTTGGGTTTCCCTGACTAAGACACAGTTCACTCTACGCCTTCATCGTGGCTGATTAATCTTGCATGGATCTAGTTTTCCTAACTCACATGCCTCGGGCACATTTTGCCTTGTAATTCTATCGTGATAAATTAATCTTGGTGTGAGTCGAGTTTCTCTAACTTACACGCCTCGAGCATATTTTACCTGCACATCTATCATGGGAGATTAATCTTGGTGTGGGTCGGGTTTTCCCGACTCGTACACCTTGGACACATTTCGTCCTTTGCCTTCGTCATGGTGGATTAATATTTTTGCAAGTCAAGTTTTTCTAACTCATATACCTCGGGCACATTTCGCCCTACGCCTCCATCTTGATGGATTAATCTTGGTGTGAGTTAAGTTTTTTCGACTCATACACCTTGGGCACATTTCGTCTTATGCCTCATTTGTGGTGGATTAATCTTGGCATGGGTCAAGTTTTCACGATTCATATATCTCAAGCACATTTCACCCTATGTCTCAATAATAATTTCTTTTAGTGCGAGTCGGATTTTCCCGACTCATATGCCTCTGGCATATTTCGCTCTATGTCTTCATCATGATCGTTTCTCTTGGCATAGGTTGTGTTTTTCCGACTCACACGCTTCGAGCACATTTCACCTTACATTTTTGTCATACCAAAATTTAAGTACTCTATCATGTCAAATTCCAAGTCTTCCTTTCATCATGGTGGATTTTGGATTCTCCCTCTATCATGGTAGATTTCAAGTCCTTCCTCCACCATGATAGGCTTCAAATCCTCTCTTTGTAATGGCGGATTTTGAATCCTCTTACTATATGTGTCTCTTCGGATTTGTATTGAAGGGATACTTGTCCTAATCATAGGAGGAGGGAGATCAACCTCCTCCTTATAAATCCCCTCCCCTTATAGGGCAATGTTCATTCTTTCATTTTAGCCTCTCAAGACCATAGCCATCGAAGCCGCCTTGGAAGCTTTCGACCTCGCCCATAGGGCCTCCTTAGGAGCATTCTCTACCTTGCCCTAAATCCCTACTGGGTGGGTTGGTCCTCGAGTCCCTCATCTCAGTGTCAGTCCTGCAATCGACCAATCATCCTACTCTTCCACCTTAGGTTAGGATGTCTTTATTTTCTCATACAAGTTTCTCTTGATCATCTGGCTATCATTCAGGCAAGGTCTATGCTTCGTCTTTCAATAATCCAAGGGCAGCGGAAGTCGTATCCTCCCCTTCATTAGAGAAGGCATCTCCCATGGACCCAAAATTTCTTTGGAACATTGAGTTTAAGAAAAGTTTGTATGACTGTGATTCGGTGGTGAGTGCACATCTCCTGGATCACTTGTGAATTAGGTATTGCATTCTGATAGTTTGATTTGTAAGTCTTTAAACTCGATCAATACCTTTTTGACCCCATGCTCGAGTCTTTTTACTTATCTTGCTTTGCCCTTAAGGTACGACTCCATCTTCCCCTCCATCCAATGATAATGTCCTGCCTCCAATGATGGAGGATATTGCCTTCTAAAATGATGCTACCTAATAATATTCATCGAAGAATGCCAACGTGGTAATATTACTCCGACCTACACCATTTTTGCTGCTTGTTTTCAATTGTACAAGGGGAGAAGCGATTAATATTTAATCGCTTTAGAGGGTTTCAAGATTAATGGTGTCCCTTCTAACAACAAAGGTTGGAAGGAGCGTTTCTTCCTCGTAAGTTTAAATTGAGACTAGATATTTGACTTCACCTAGTCGACACGTTGTGTTGATAATACCCCTTCCTTCTTGTTAGATGAGAAGGCAGATCAAGTGTATTTTTGTTGCTTGTTTTCAGTTGTGCAAGGGGAGAAGTGATTACTACTTAATCGCTTGGGAGGGTTTTAAGATCAATGGTGTCCCTTCTAATAACAAAGGTTAGAAGGAGTGTTTTTTCCTCGTAAGTTCAAATCGAGACTAGGGATTTAACTTCACATAGTTGACACATTATCTTGATAACACCCCTTCCTTCCTATCAGACGAGAAGGCAAATCAAGTGCTTCGACCAAGGAACATACTTTTTTCTTATGAGGCGGTCTAGAAGATGGATAAGGACTTGCTGATCGATGTGGGTCTTAGTCCAGCTTCTCAAGGTTTGACTCAAACCTCCAATCATTTCACTTGACCTTTATTTTATCCTCAACTTTATGATTTGGACCTTCTACAGGTATGAATCTATTTACACTTTGAAGAGAAAGGTGTCTGGTTCCTTATCGAGCATGGCAAAGCTTTAGAGGGCACTCGATCTCTCGTCAGGTGTGGTAGAGCCTCGAAAGGCTAGTAGTTCCTCTTTGGGCATAGCAGACCCTCATTCGGCGTAGGCCGCCATTCCTGAACTGTCAGTAGAGGCATTGAATCCTCCTCAGTCTGATTGTCATGGTGGTGCTGACAAATCGAGGAAGAAACACAAAGTTATTGCAATGAAAGTGTCATGCTCTATGTGGGACGATGTACTCAAGGAATTGTTTCGGGAGAGGGAGCCTCCCACCACTACATCGTTGGAGCCTCCTATCACTATGGTGCCAACACCCCTAGGAGGTCAAACTTTTAGGTCGTTCTTGAGAAAAAAAGGAAGTAGGTTGTAGTCAATGTTGGACCCGTATAAGGAGAAGTCCCTTCCCTTTATGGCTTTACATATGGCTAACCTATCATATTCAACCCCAGATGCATCGTTATGGCCCCGATGGGAAGGCTTAAAGGAGATGCAGAAGGTGTAGGGTGAAGGCATGGTTATGGAGCAGTACGACCATGGGCCCCTATGCTCGGGGATGGCAAAGTAGATCTACTACTTCCCCTTGGAGGTTCTGATTGACACTTGCTACTAAAATGAAATTATGTAAATTAAGTTGTAGTTAGCCCCTTCAGTTTCACCTTGCTAATTAGTTCACTTTTGATTCGCACCACCACTACTATGTGATGACCCTCATCGATCGTGTTCGAGATGTTAGCGTTGTTATTCATTAGCAATTTCTCGTAGTTGATGACCTCCGAACATAGGTCAAGGAGCTAAAGAAGGGGAGAGGAGGCTCTTCTGCTATTGTTGAGGTGGAGGCTTCTACGATCGAATTGACACATCAAATAAAGGACGTTGAGCAACATTTGGTTGGCCTCTCTAAATAGCTGAAAGTGGTTTCTGACAATAATCGAGCCATGGAGGATGAACTACTACTATGGCTCAACCGTGAGTTAGACTCGATGAGGACGTGCAACTCGAGACTTATTGAGGAGGACACCTCACTCACTAGGAGGCTTGTGAGTTAAGGAAGCACTAGAGGCTAAGCAGATGTGCCACTCGAAGCTTATTGAGAAGGTCACGTTATCCAAAAAGGAGGCTCACAAGCTAAAAGAAGCACTAGAGGTCAAGCATCAGATACCAAAGTATCATGAGGAAGAGGTTGCCGGCTACAAGGCATCCGTCGAGTTCAAGAAGAGTTTGAAGAGAATGAGAATCATCTCGTATCCGTTTGGGTACCAAATTGCTTTAACCCATTTCAAAGCAAGATGCCCCAAGATGGAGCTTAAGGAGGGTCTGTTCATGGATTGCCCCAAAGAGCAGAACGTCTCGATGCCAACCATGATGCCCTTCAATGAATATCTTCACTCGTTGCCTTGTCCTATTGCCTGAGCTATCGGCTCTCACTTGATCACTTTTTTGGTTGTCGAGTTGATCTACCCGACTCATTTCTTTTGTCCGCTCCTCTAGTGCTTTGTTTTGGTAGGTTAGGGCTTCACCTTGGATTTTGGGTGGCAAGACAGCTTTGATATCGAATGTCAGGTTGAATGGTGATTTTCTTGAGCCGATCTTGGGTGTCATCCAAAGACTCTCTTATTTAATCCTTTAAGAATGATTGGGTTGATGACCTTGGTGAAACTATTAGTTTAGGGATGAGCTATTGAGCTAAACCTCAATTGAATCTTGTAAGATTGACATAACTCTTTTAAATTTACATCATTGAATTGGGTCCCATTATCAGTGATGTGGGCTTTTGGGATTTTAAAGTAAGTGATGATATTCTTCCACATGAACCCCTCAACTTGCTTTTGGGTGATCGATGTTAGAGGCTCGGCCTCAACCCATTTTGTGAAATAGCCCACTCTCATGAGGAAAAATCTTCACTATCTTAAGGCCGGAGGAAAAAATCTTAGGAGGTCCATGCCCTACTGAGTAAAGGGCTATGTGCAATTGATCAAGCTTAGAGAGACTATTGGTCAGTGTTGTATCCGAGCAAACTTCTAACATCTGTGATACCTCCGATTATAGGTGATTGTATCCTTGCACAATGTTGGTCAATAGAACCCCTATCGAAGCACTTTGAACGCAAGAGTTCACCTACCTATATGCTCCCTTCAAATGTCTTTGTGCACCTTAGCAAGCGCTCTCTCGACCCCTTAGGGTGTCAAGCATCGGAGGAATGGTTGGCTAAAGAATCTGCGGGTACACATGGTTGTTGACTATCCAATATCATACTTAGTGATGTTTGACTCTTTAGGTCACCGCATGGTCAGCCGGGGTGTCCCATGTCTTTTGTAGTGTAGAATATCATCCATCCAACTCGGCTCCTCCCTTGATTGCAGACATATAGTCCTCTTCAATGGCTTGTGTTAGTAGCATCTCAACTAATGACCAACCCTCCCCCGAAGCTTGGGTGGAAGCTAACCTAGTGAGTCCAGGGGTGTCCCATGTCTTTTGTAGTGTACAATATCATCCATCCAACTCGGCTCCTCCCTTGATTGCAGACATATAGTCCTCTTCAATGGCTTGTGTTAGTAGCATCTCAACTAATGACCAACCCTCCCCCGAAGCTTGGGTGGAAGCTAACCTAGTGAGTGCATTGGCATGGGTGTTTTCTGCAAAAGGGACTTGTAACACGTTGAGTCGAGAAAAGCTACAAGCTAGCCCCTCTACATTGATGAGGTACTTCCCCATGGTCATGTCGCGGGCCCCATAACTCCCCTCAACTTTGCTTATAACTAGTTGTGAGTCATTAAACACTATCAGGTCTTGGACTTGAAGCTCTCTAGTGAATCAGAGCATTAAGTGAAGTATTTCATATTCGACCTCATTGATAGCGATTTTGAATTTCAAATAGAGAGCTTATTTGTACACTTGAGGACAAGTCTAGCTCCACCCCTTTCCAAGGTGGTGGAACCATCCACGAACAAAGTCTATGCTAAGGGGGTGTGATTATCGGCATTGACCTCGGGCGAGAGAGTCAGCTTTGAAATAAAATCTATCAACACCTGAGCCTTTATGACAATCCTCGACATGTATCAAATGTTAAACTCATCCAGCTCTAATGATTACCTTATAAGTCACCCTAAGATGTCAAATCAAGAGATAACCTACCTGAGTGGTTGGTTGATTATCACATATATGGTGTGTGTTTGGAGATATTGACAAAGCTTCCTTACCGCCAATACTAGCACAAATGCCAACCTCTTGATGAGGAGGGGGAGTATCACTCCTCGGGTCCACTTAGGACATGGCTGACATATTTGGATTCCCGAGTCGTCTAGTACCAACACCGAGCTAACAACCTGCTTAATGATGGCAAGATAAAGGCTTAGAGTTTCACTTGAGGTAGAGGAGAGTTGTGGCAACCAGGTAAGATGGTGCTTCAGCTTTTTGAATGTCTATAACATTTATCGGTCCACAGGAAGCCCTTTGAATTCTTCAGCACTCGAAAAAAAGGTAGGCACTTATCATTATATTAGGATAGGAATTGGTTAAGCATTGCTTGTGCCTATTAATTATTGTAATTTTTTACTGATTGAGGTGACACATCTCCAATATGGCTAGCACTTTCTTAGGATTGACATCTATTCCTCTTTGGTGACTAATAAATCCAAGAAATTTTTTCGAGTTGATTCTGAAAGCACATTTGGATAGGTTAAGGCATAAGTTGAACATTTTCATAACTTGAAATGTCTCGACCAAGTCTGTCAGATGTAAACCTGCCATTTTACTTTTGACAAGCATATCATCTCATATACCTCGATGTTCCTTCAGATCAAGTGCTTGAACATCTAGTGCACCATCCTTTAATCTGTCGCGCTCGATTTTTTTAACCCAAATGGTATGACTCGATGACAATATATGCCTTGGTAGTGATATAAGATTTATTTTCTCAACCCTGCCTCGTATTTAAGAGAGCCACTAAAAAACCTAACAAATTATGCTTTAGCAGGTATTGGATCTCTATTTAATTATCCTTATTTCTTAGATAATAGATCTTTATCTAATAATCTTAATTTGGCCTCTAACTGGGCTTCATGCAAGGAGTCCATTAATATTAGGTCTTATCCAATGAGAACATAAGCTTATTAAATAACTTATATTCAATTCTCTACTTGCTTTAATCATCCATCAAATGTTTATGGTCCTCTAAGCTCAATACCGAGATAGCCGTGAGTTTCACTTGTCAGAAATCCTTCTGACTCAGTGAATTATTTTTCCATAATAATTTACTCAACTTATTAACTAGGCCACTTGTGCAATAGTTCCCCAGACGGTATATGAGATCTAATATATTAGTTCTAACTATCGTTAGTTATCGTGCATCTATAGCCCCCCATCCATCTAATATCCCAGGGATCGTATATTGGGCATGACATTGTCAGGCCACATACAGAATCCATTCTAGTCTTGCTTTAATTGGATTCTCTTAGATAACTCATTCTCTCTCAATCTGAATGACCTTAGCAAGGTATTTAATTAAACATGAGCACACAAGATATTTCTCTAATAATATCAAGAGTATATAATCCTTTATCTACACTCAATTACCTTCGGAAAGTTAACTATCAATCCTGATTACCGGCTATGCCAAATCTGGAACTTTCCAGACCTATAAGTCCGACGTCAAAGAAAGGAGTACTCAAAAGACATTGTTGGTGTCTTAGGTCTAAGGACCAAACATACAAATGAGACTATAAAATTACTATCTGACGTCAGGTATCATCAACCATCCAACATTTCATAACTAGATCAATTAATGAATTCATTCTCTAAGGAGCACATATATTGTACCTTTGGTATCCCCACATGAGTGGTTATGAGACCAATCGCCTCAATCATATAGACATGTATATAGTAAACCGATCTATCTAGTTATCTCGATGTCTCTCTCGAGTAACCTATGATTGAGATTATTTAGGGTCTGTATTTAAAGGTGAATTGATCTTATTATCATGATTTCATCATGATGTGATTCCAATTGCACAGATCTAAGGATATTACAATATATATATAACTTACAATATATATATATGAGAAAATACTGATAATAATTATAATACAAAAAAGACTACACAACGTGTTACACGTGCAATCACTCATGTGATTTGCTTGCAGGACACCTGTAACCAACAATCACTCACTTGACTTAAAATCAATCACTTATGTATATGATCCCAATCAAACCCTTGTGATGCTCAAAGATAGTCTGAGCTAGTGACCTTATTAATGAATCTGTAATGTTATCTTTAGATGGAACTCTTTCTATTGCTACATCTTTATGGGCTATGATCTCTTTGATATGAACCTCCTCAAAATGTGCTTAGACTTCTAATGAGACATGGATTCATTTACTTGAGTAATTGCCTCATTGTTATCGTAGTATATGAGAATCAGCTCCTTGTTGCTTGGTATGACTCCCTAATCCATGATAAACTTTTATCCAAACCCCTTCCTTTGTTGTTTCTGCTATAGTAATATACTCCACCTTTGTGGTTAAGTCAGCAATATTATCTTGTTTGGAACTATTCCAGCTTACTACTCATCAATTTAGGGTGAAGACATTCCTTGAGTTTGACTTGCTATCATCGATATCAAACTGAAAACTCGAGTCTGTGTTGCTCTCAATTTGGAGGCTACGTCATCTATATACTAGTAAAAGATCATTAGTCTTTCTCAAGTACTTAAGGATGCACTTTACTGTTTCTAGTGTTTCAAACCTAGATTCATATAATACCTACTTGTGACACTCAAAACATGCACTATATCAGGCCTGATATATGGTATAATATACATGATAGACCCTATCACTGAGGTATAGGGTATCCTATCCATGTTTACCCTTTCCTTAGGAATCTTGGGATGATAGAAATAGTGCCCCTAAGTTTTCTTGGGCTATTCTACCAACTTGCACCATTTCGTCCTTGATTCCAGCTTATCGAGGTTATATCTTCTAACGTAGGTAGGGCAACCTAAATCTTAACAACCTTAATATTGAGCTTCTTCCCTTTTCATATCTTATATGGTGTAACACTACTTGCCTATATTGAACTCTATTCAAAAGGTAAGCTACGGTCTCTAGAGCATATCCTTAGAATATGACGGGTAGGTAAGTGAACTCATCATGGATTATACCATGTCTAATAGTATCTGATTCCTCCTTTCTGATATACCATTGAGCTGAGGTGTATAAGGAGGTATCCATTAGGACAAAATCTCATTGTCCTTGAGGAAGTGAGTGGCCTCTGAACTTAAGTACTCTCCTCCTCAATCCGATCGAAGAGTCTTAATACTCTTTTCAATCTAGTTCTCTATTTCATTCTTGTACTTCTTGAATTTTTTGAAGGTCTCGAACTTGTACTTCATTAAGTATACGTGTGCACATATAGAGAAATCATTACTGAAAGTAATGAAGTACGAGTACCACCTATGGCCTAAGTTGATATAGGACCACATAAATCGCTATGTATAAGTTTCAAAAACTCAGTAGCTCTCTCTTCATTTCCACTAAAAGGAAAGCTAGTCAATTTTTCATGACGGCAAGATTCATAAGTTATATATGACTCATAACAGAATAGATCTAAGTATCCATCTTTCAGCAATCTTTAAATCACTCTCATAGATATGACCTAACCTACAATGTCATAAGTATATAATGTTCACCTTATCATGTTTTCTCTTGGACATACTTATATTCATGACGTGTGTATAAATGTCTGGCACATATAAGCCATTAATTAATGTTCTTCTAGTGATAATCTCATCATCCAAAATTTTTGAACAACTATTATTCTCAAAAACTAGTTTATATCCACTAACAGAAATAATATTTTTGATAATAAAGTGAACATAATAGCATGCATCTAATGCAATGATAGCTCTACCAAGCAGATGTAAGGTGATCTCACCAACGGCAACTATAACAACTCTTGCTCCATTGCCTATTTTGAGGTCCATCTTATCTCTCGCTAGTCTCCTAGGCCTTGTCAAAACCAGCAACAAATTATAGATATGATAAGCACTCTCGGTATCTAGCACCTATGTGTTATCATAAAAATCTAACGAATGTAGACTAATCATGAATATACCTAACGCTTCTCCAAGCTTATGTTTCACATTTACTAGAAGGTACTCTTTGTAGTTCCTCTTCCAGTGCCCTTCTTTGCCATAGTGAAAGCATTGGCCTTTGTCCTTGGTCGGGTCTTTCTTGACAATCTTTGTCTTACCCAGTTTGCCCTTGCCCTTGCGCTTTTTAAGGAACTTATTAGCCTTTCTTTCCTTTTTGGTTCACCAATATAGATGGGAGAGAGGAGAATAGGAGGGGGTGGCCAAAGATGCAGCTTATCATCATGTTAGCCGCCCCTGACTCCTATTTATAGGGAGCCACCAAAAAATCATAATGGATTATGACTTAACGAGTATTAGATCTTTATCCAATTACCATTACTTCTTGGATTATTGGATCTTTATCTAATAATATTAATTGGTCTCTAATTCGGCCTTATGCAAGGAGTTCATTAATATTATGTCTTATCCAATGAGAACAGAGAATTATTAGATAACTAATATCCAATCCTCTGCTCGCTACAATTATCCACTAAATGTGTTCGACCCTTTAGGCCCAATATCAAGCTGACCATGAGTTCTATGTATTATAACTCTTTTTGACTCAGTGAATTATTATCTCATAATAGTTCACTCAATTCATTGACTATGGATGTATTAAGTAATTGTGTCATGGTCCTTAGATGGTACAAAGGATAATCCTCAGTTATCTTGTATCTATAGTCCCTCATCCATTTAATATCTCAAATATCATATATTAGGCATGATACTGTCAGGCCACATATAGAATCCATCTGAGTCTCGGTTTAATTGGATTCTCCTAGAGAACTCTCTCAATTCGAACAATCATGGGCAGAGATTTGCTTGAGCGAGAGCACAAAAGATATCCCTCTCATGATACCGAGAGTAGATGATCCTCTATTGACACTCAATTGTCTTTGTAAGGTTGGCTATTAATCTCGATAACTCGTTGTACCATATTTGTAACTTCCCAGACTTATAAGTCCAGTATAAAAAAAAGGAGTACTTAAATAATGCATCATTGGTATCTCAAGTCTAAGGACTAGACACACAACTAGAACTATAAAATCATTGTCTTATACTAGGTATCATCAACTATCCAACATTCCATAAGCGAATCAATCAGTGAACTCATTCTTTAATAAGCACATGTATTATACCCTTAGTATTCCTACACTAGTGGCTATGAGACCAACCGCCTCCATAATATATATGGGTATACAATATATTGATATATCTGGTTATTTCGATGTCCCTCTCGAGTAACCTATAACCAATATTATTTAGGTTCTGTGTAAGATTAAATCAATCTCATTATCATAATCTCTTTATAATCGGATACTCATTGCATTTCTCCAATACATCATAATATATATCCAGCACACTATATATATATATATATATATATATATATATATATATATATATATATATATATATATATATATATATATATATATAAGCATTTAACATTCTGTAAGCAGATCAATCAGTGAACTCATTCTCCAATGAGCACATGTACTGTACCCTTAGTATCCCCACATGAACGTCTATGAAACCAGCCGCCTCCATCATATAGACATATATATAGTATATCAGTTTGTCTGGTTATCTCGATGTCCCTTTCAAGTAACCTATAATTGGGATTATTTAGGGTCTGTTTAAAGGTGAATCAGTCTCACTATCATGATCTTGTCATGATTTGATTCACATTGCACAGATTCAAAGACATCACAATATATGTAATAAGTAACATAAAGTGAGAATGTGACAATAATAATAATAAGTAAAAATATCGTGCAGCATGTCACACGTGTCATTGCTCACATGATTGTGATTGGCTTGTAGGGCACTTATAACCAACACATCCAACCTTACCCCTTGGGATTGTTGGAACTCTTGCCATATCTCTTCTAAGCATTGGTCTATTTGTCATAACTGGACCCTCAGGGAGTTATCTATTGAATCCACTAACTAGGTCTCGGATTCAGACAAAGTAGAGCGATGGTACACTGAATTCCATAGTTAGGGGGTAAGGCGGTCTCTCGACTAATGGTCCCACAAGCCTTGGGTGATCTTGAGACACTAGCACTGCGCTATACGAGGGAATCTCGATGGGCATCGGAGCTAGTGGATGTTGAGGTACTGATGGCGACTAAGACAGTGGCATTGCTTGTTGGGTCAACTGAGGTAGGAACAGGGTGACAACTTATATCATGCTAGTTAGCATCTACATATGCTAGGTGAGATTTAAAAGTGCCTCAGCAGGGATAAGTTAAGTGGCTTGAGGTTATCCCCGAGCTTAAAAGCTTGGATCATTGAACATACGTTAGTATCTCAACGATAATTATGTCAAAGGGGACGTATTTATTTGAGGGAAAGATGAAAGCTATTTTTTTTAGTAAAATTACTCCCTTTTAAACGCTTCTATGTTTTTCTTCTAGAGTAAATCATTAAATCATCAAAAAGATAAGAAAATTCATTTACATAAAAAAAAAAGTATTGACTTAAAAATCTTTTGTTCTAATTTTTCTTCCTGCTAGTACGCGATAAATGCCAAGTCACGTAAATGTACATAAACCATTTCTTGAATTTAAATATTCAATTATTGATATCAAGGTCTTCTGCACCCACACATTCTTTTAAAAAAAATCTTAATGCTAACGAGTATATCTGTTCAACAAATCTACTCGTAAATATGAACTTATCTGAAAATTGAGCCACACAGTATTGGCAAGTCGATAGTCTCTCATTCCCTACTAATAATTGCGCTATGACAAAACCATAAAGAAAACCAACTAAATATATATGACACTATTATTCATCAGATTATAACCAATTCTATATACATTTCAGATCTCGTAGGGCAGCAGGATGACTATTTATATATAATCTGCTAGAAATTAACAGAAGATTAGGTAAATTTTATGCCCGCAATGAATGACAATGAAGAACAAAAACTACAGGAAAAAAGAATATGAACTAGTTCTAGGCAGGAGAAAGGACGTGGTTGGGGGAATTCCAGATTCACGAGAACCACCTCTTTTCCTTCTTCACAGACTTAAGCTGCATTACCAGTTCTTCACGCTGAGCCTCCACTTCAGCATATTGGAGGCTCATATGAAGGTACCGTTCTCTCATGTCTTTGAGCTCTGTCTCTAAAGATGAGATTTTATCTGCATTCTCTTTCAGAGTTTTCTTGAGGGCTTCAATGTTATCAGGTTGCTTCCAGGAGATGCCTCTGCATAAAGTTCATCATAGATAAGAAACAATTTGTTTCACAGAATTAAAAAGAAGAGGAAGAAGCATAAATCTTTATTGGATAAATGACAAAAGCTATCAATGTGCAGAGTCCAAATGATACAAACAATAAACAATCTAAGAAGCTAGTATTTGTAACGGGTGAACTTTTAGTGTTTTTGTTGAGACATCTGGATTGTTTAGTACATTGTTGCACAAGTGATAGTTCTTAGGTTCGAGTCGATGTGTGAGCATCATGTACATTATTTGATGTAATATTTTTTTATTTTTATTTTTTAAAACGGGTATACTTTTTGTCAGAATTATGATCCAACATTTTAATGTTAAGAGAATAAGATGATATAAATTATAAAGTATCTATGGCATACATCTGCCTGTTAAGGTGTCCATAGTTTATGCCGATGGTATGAGGCTTTTCAACGGTCAGTCCTTTGAAGTTTCAATTACCTGAGCTGTATCTTAACACTTGTTGATTTTTGGTCAATTTCTGTTATTAAGCGAAGATTATCTTTATATAAAAAAATATACAGTTGTTTTCTTTCGAAAAGCCTAACCACCACAATTGAAGTGATTGCCTGTAGCAAATCAGGATCTTTGGAATCAATTTTGGAATTTATGTTAGTTAGTAAAGTAGAATGTCGATCATATTGTTTCTGGTATATAACTAATGAACTGCAACTTAAATCAAATAAAAGCGAGAACACAATAAGATACTCAGACAGAGTTCTGATATTACTTACCTTTTAGGTTGTTCCTTGCGCATGTTATTTACCCCTTCAGCCTCACTATGTTCTGTACCATGTAAAGGGATATCGGACTCATGATCAACTTCCTTACCGTCGTTTGGAACCTCCACATGGTTACATGAATTGCCATCATCCTAAAAAAAGAAAAATCAATCAAAGAAGCCACTATAATTTTAGTTAATTAGTTTTCTGACAATGAAAACTATATAATTTATCTGCCCAGCAAGACTACACCATCATTACTGGTGAAACACTGCAAGAATTTTCTAACATTTTGTCCCCTACCAGTTTTTAAAAGTTCTGTTTCGTACACTCCAATGTAAGGAAGATTAAGCAGAGATGTGCAATCACTGCACTTGTATGGAAACATAGAACCTGTTGACAGCATAAGCTACAACAGAAAAGTAATTTACAAAATTGATAATATTACTGAATTAAAAGTGATATCTAATCTTTGCAACTCAAGACTTTAGATTATGTAAATAAATAATTAATTAAATATCAAAACCAAGAATCATGACTAGTCTCTGTTCGGAAATATAATACAATTAGAGACAGATTTTGCATATTTCTCTTGATTTACATATACGTTCACATTAGATTAGATTTTTTAGCAAACTATTCAATCCAAACAAGAAAGAATTAGGTGAAAATCACTTGGAATAGTACATTTACTGTCATCTTTTATGTATCTGACAATGCTTCTATACCTTGTTCGTGAAGGATTCATTAGCACACCCTATTATCTTGACTAGTTTAATTTTTTTTTTCAACTTCCCCTCTTGATCAAATTAAACCACCATCTCACTTACCATGTTTTAGAAAAATGAGACGAAAGAATGATGTATTCCATAGCTAGTTAGGCTAGGGATTAAGTCTATGATTTTATGTCCAAGTTCAATTTCTTTTGTTAGCTTTCATTTTTTTTTAGTATAATTTGAATCAACGCTTGACTTACCGGTCTGTACCGGTGTACCAACATATTGTCGGTACCGGGCAGTATATACAGTGCATACCATCCGGTATTAAAATATAATATAATATTTATTTTATAATATTATATTATATTAAAAATATTAAAATATTTAAAAAAAGAAAACTCGGCGACATCGCCTCAATCTTTCTCGCCGCGCAGGGAGACACTCCGTCTCCTCACACAGGAGAAAAAGCGGTCGTGGGCGCGGGCGTCGACGGCACGCGGGTGAGGACGGAGCACGGGCGAGGTACTCTTTCTTCTCCTCTTCTTTTTTTCTTATTTTCCTCTTCTTCTTCCCTTTTTCTTCCTCAATCGATCGCCGATGGTCGATTTCTTCTTCAATCGACCGCCGACAGTCGATTTCTTATTCAATCGGCTATCGACGATCGAAATCGACCATCGACAGTCGATTTTTGGCGGAACCGCCCGGTAACGAGCGGTTCGCGTACCGGTAACCTGGCGGACCGGTATATACCACCCGTTCCGGGCGGTACAGGTCGAAATTGCAAACCTTGATTTGAATAATGGTTATAGAATTCTATTGTGATTAAAATTAAAAAATATGAATTCCATCATAGTTAAGGATGGGTTTGAGAGAATCACTAAAACATTGAGTTAGATTATGAAGTCCTATATACCTTCCAGCTGTGATTCTGTGAAGACAATTTTAAGCAAGGATTTATTTATGATCCTAATTAAGTAAGGATAGGCTTTTGAATGGGTTGGGTCAATTATGTTGGGTTGAGAAGGGATAACAATGGCACACAAGGCAAATCTTTACGGGTCAAGATTTCTCAATTCCAACCTGGGAAAGGGAGGGGGTGAGGAGTGAGCTGAAATCATATCAACAAGGAAACCTATGCTTGACCCAGACCTGACAATAAAGCAGATCAAAATTTCTTAACCCAATGGTTCAACTTGAACATTTGAGTCCAAGTCAGGCTGATTGGAAGGGTCTGGAGTCTTTGGACTACTCAACAAGGATTAAGGTGACGAGGAGGTCTTCAATAGGACTCTTGGTTGAGAAAAATAGAGATTTATAATAGATTCTTGTGAAGCTCGAAGATCTTCCATTCGTTCATTGTTAACCCAAGGTCCCAGGTCTCCAAGTCAACCCGCGCTTTTCCAAAGAATCCTGCACCACTCCATGTATTGGAAACCTATTTTATGGTGTCCACCACTCGCTTCTTATCTCATAGTGATGCTGTTGCATATAACTTCTATCTTGCATTCTACAATAGCTAAAAATTCATATTAGAGTTTAATTGGTTACCATGCAACTTCATCTGCATCAAAGTGGGGTCAAATGTGTGTATAAACTATAAACTACTCTTTTTAGAAATATAAATTTGAAGGATAAATAGTGCAGCTCCTTAAATTAACAAAAGGGGTTCTGTACAGTGTATATATATTATATTGAAATGCTTTTATAATAAAAATGAAACATATACAAATATAATTTGACATTGGACTATTAAATGGTTACCTCAATGCTGATTTTCTCATCCTGGTGGGCTGTTTCCCTCAGCATGAGTTCCTCTTCCATGTTCTGCACTTTGTTCATTAACTCCACATTCTCCTGCTCAAGATTTTGAAACATTCTTTGGTATTCACTGTTTGTTCTTTTTATCCTACTAAGTTCATTCTTCAATTCTGCTTCATAGACATATGATGCTTCTTTTACTGAAAGGTCACTCTCCAGCCTCACAAGTTTTTCTTGCAAGGCGATTTTACTGCGCCTATCATCTTGACCATCACTTAAAGCCTTCTGCATACTGGAAACTTTCTCCATCAAGAGTGTATTCTCTGATTTCAATTCTTCACTCTCTTGTGTTACTGACTCCAACAACAGCTCCAATTTTCGCTTTTCAAAGTCTGCCTCATCAAGAGAACCTTTAAGGTCCAAGACTGAATTTTGAAGATGAGAGAGTTTTTGCAATTGAACTTCCAATCCAGAAATCTCTTCCAGTGCGTGCTGTTTTTCATAGTAAGAAGTTTTAAGCCTTAATTCTAAATCGGTTACCAATTTTCTGTATTTCTCTTCGCTAGATTTGACACCTTCCAATATTCGTTGCATATGCTCAATGTCAGCCATCAACATTTCCTCACTTTGTTTAGAAGCATTAAGCAAATCAACTAATCCTTGAATCTTATTCTTGGACTCTTGCTGGAGAGCTTGTAAATCAGTCTCGTACAGCTCAACTTTTGAATTAACTTCCTGAAGACTACATTCAAGTCTAGCTTTTTCTGAACGCAGTAGAGATGCTTCATGAATTGCATCTGATGCTACTTTTTCACGTTCATCATAATTTAATGACATTTGTGCAGTAAGGTCAGCTATCTCTTTCTCAAGGTTCTCAACTTCGACTGTTATCTCTAATTCAATCCTATTTAACAAAATATGTACCTTGGCTATTTTATCTTCATGTTCCTTGTGATCTTGAAAAATTTTCTCAAGTTGTGACAATAGTGACTTCTCCTTCGATCCAATGTCTTTTTGCAGTGAAGAAAGTTTCAGTTCTAAAAGATCAATTTGGTCACAGAAATCAAAATTCTTCTTTTTTGATTCATTCAAGTCAACTTCAAGACGTGTAATGCGTTCATGCAGTTCCAGTTTTTGCCTCTTCAAGTCTCCAGTTAAATCCTGGAGAGAGTTGCACTCTTCAATAAGATTTTCAATTGTAGCTTGCAGTTTCAAGTTTGATCTCCTTGAAATATCTGACTCCTCTAATGCTTCTGATAACCGCTTTTGTGTCTCTTGCAGTTTTTGTTTTAGTTCTGCTTTCTGCATCTCCATTTCATCTCTCTGTTGTTCAACTTCATCCTTCAATTCTTCAATAAGAGAAATGGTATCTTCGAGTTCCAATCGGTTGGACTCTTTCTCATTTGTTATGTATCTTAGTTGGGCTTCTAAACCAGATATGCGTTCTGATAATTTTACATTGTCTTGTTCAAGCTCAGATACATGCAACTCTAGTTCATTTTTGCAACTTTCAAGTTCCATTGACTTTCTTTCAAGAGCCTTATTAGAAGAAACATGATATTCAATCTGACCAGTAAGCACCATTAAATCATGCTCCACTTGTTCCAAGTGTTGAGATGTGTCACTACTTTCTCTACGTAGAGAAGCAAAATCTTCCTCCAATTGACATTTCTCTTTCTGAAGATAGGAAATAAGATCTTCTAGTTCCTCGTTAGAATGTTTGAGTCTATCTATCTCTTGTTCCTTAAGCAATAAGTCAGACTGGAACTCATGCTCAAAAATTTCCTTGCTTTTGGTTTTATTTCCTGCATATTCAGGTTCTTGTTCCATAAAACCTTTATCTTTTAGCTGGTCCAGAGCTTCTGTATTATTTATTCTCTGGTTGATCCCAGAGCTTTCATGTTGAGACATAGACTTGCATCTGAAAATATTTTCTTTTAATAAAGTATTTAACTCATGCAAAATTTTAGTAATATCCTCTGCCCAATTTTCCTGCGAGACGGGATCTGTAGTTAGAAGTGTTGAATCAATATCACTTCCACACACATTTTCAGCATCGATGCTATCATTAGCAAGCAAGTTTCTTGCTTGAGCTAAAGCGAGACGAATTTGTTTATCCATTTCAAACAACAAAGTTTGCATACTTGAGGAGCTGAATGACTCTTCATTTTCAAATCCTCTCATAGCAAAAGCATTTAAACCCTCCAAGTCAGTGTCAATGTCTAGGTTAAGTTTTTGCTGTAGATTGGATAATTTTATGTTCTGTTCTTCAAATTCCTTGTGCCTTTGGTGGAGCTTTGTCTCGAAAGAACTTGCTTCATCCTTATAATGTTGTAGTTCTTTCTCAAGATAAGCAGATGCTTTCTCAAGATCCTTGAGCTTAGCTGACAATGGTGAAGTCATGACTTCCTTCTTTACAAGCTCATCCTCAATTTCATAGATTTGAGATTTAAGCAAACCATCTTCATACTCACAATTATTAGATAAATTATGATCATGATACTCTATAGACCTAGAACCATGTGATTCACTTCCTTTATCAGTATCTTTGCTAAATTCCTTCAACTTAAATATGAGATCTAGGTTTTCTTCCGTAAGTTCAGCACAGTCCTGTTCTAGTTCATGCACTTTATTTTTAAGGACCTCAACTTCTTTTATCAGATCAGAATGATTTCCATCATATTCATATTGCCTCTCATTCTTGACAATGTTGGGTGGCTCTAGCTTAACAGTTTCTTCTTCTTCCAGAGATACTTTTCTCTCCCATTCAGACTCATTCTCCAGAGCCTTTTGACTCTTCTCTTGTTTTTCACGTTCATCTACACAGTTCTGCTGTGAAAGATTAGCTATTTCCAAACGCTGTTTCTCTGTAATTTCTTCTAATTCCTGAAGAATAGCAACAAGCTCAATGTTTGATTCTTGGGTTTTTCTCAGCTGTTGAGTTAAATTGGCATTGGAGTCTTTCTGAAACTTCAGCTCATCCTCCAGTTCCTTCTGAACATGAACCAAATCGTCATTTTTAAAATTGATAATATCTGTTTGTTTTGATGTTGATTCCTCTAATGCTGTTTTTAGCCGTTCAACTTCTAGCTTTAAAGAGTCACATTCACTGGATGCAGCTGAAAGCTGCCTTTCCAGATTTACCTGATGCTTGGATTTCTCAGAATTTTCCTTCTTTAAAAGCTCAAGATCCTGTTTCAACTGCTGAGAATGTCTCTCCCACATCTTAACTTCATCACGGAGTTCCTCTATCTCTTCAGCAGATTCAAGAAAATCCTTTGAAGAATCAGAGGGCTTTAACGATGGCATTGTTCCATGTTCTGAAGTCTGTGCAGCCATGTCTTGCCATTGATTGTTATGTACTGAAGAAACTGATGCCCTAGAGTTGAAAGATGATGGATTTGATCCTCCAGGACCTGTGCTGTAAGTTGCACTTATGTGGGAACCAGATGAATCTTGTCTTCCAATGTATTGTCCCCCATTCATGGTGTTTTTGGGTGAAAGTCCTGTCCTGCTTAAACTATCCCCTGAGTCAGAACTATGGCGTGACCCTGATGCTGAGAAGCTTGTATCCTATAGAAGAGACATAAAAAAAGTTGTTAATAAGCAAAAATATCTGAAGAAAAGACATTATCACTTCAACTTCAAATGTCTTGCATATTTCTCTGATGATTTTTTTACAACTTGATCTTGTAGAATCAGGTTTGCTACCTTTATTTATAATCTACCATCCAGGGTTCTAGACACTTGTGCTGATATTGATGCTACAACCTTCGATTTCAGATGCTTTCTAACATCTATCTTTTGAAGATTGGTTTGCATTGTTAGAGAGTATGAACTTTATAGCAATGCAGTCTACGTGAGTTTCTCCGGCAAACAAAGTGGGTATTAGTTTCTTGCAAACATATAATAAAAGAAACTGATGGATGCTACTCTGGTAAGAGGCTCTAGACTCTTGATCTAATGAGAGGTGTGATGAGAGGGGCAATGTGTTAGGTCTAGAATCAAAAGAGTTGAGCAATGAGAAGGTCATGGACATATCAAAGATCCATATGCTTGCAAATGAAAAGGCCAAAACCGTATATGCAGGGTTTGACAAGGAAGATGGAATATAAACCAAGTAAAAGAAAAAAGATCACGTTAGAAAATTAAGGCATCTAGGTAGCACATAAATATTGCACTGATACCAGGCAATGCCAACATCTTCTAGCAATAGCAGTTGCCACCAGGCATAAATTGGATTAAGTGATATATAAAACATGAAGGGATAACATGCATATTTTCCTAAAACAGCTAAAGGATGTAACAGGAAAGTTTGATCATATTAACTAAATATCTCAAAATTTTGATGTATGATAGATATGCATACATGTACCTTCAACTAATGTTAAAAAAACAAATGAAAATTAGGGAAAAGGAGAATGAAGCTAATTTTTCTAAGCAAATAACAGTGTTAATTTTGTGCATGAGAATCACACCCTATTTCCAGACTCATCTGGATAAGAATTATTGCCGAAATGATTACTTGAAGAAGATCCAGCACTCTTATTAATTAAATTGTCAGATCCATCTGATTTGCTGTCCAGTTCATCATTGTTAGTTTGATCATCTAGATGAGAAGTTTCTTTCCAAGATTTTCCGACCCTGCAGCACAATATACCATTAGCAACATCTATAGGTAACATCAGGATATAGAAACAAGATTTGTAACAACTTAAGATCCATCAAACCTGGATTTTGATATTGGGGTACAACACTGAATCTTGACCTGCACAGTAGAGGAAATGGCAAAAATTGTCATTTCAACAATTGAAAGACAGCCATTTTTCATGGCTCCAACTATTGATGCATGCAAAAGCCTGTGAGTCAAATATATGGGTTGTCTGCACAAAAGGGCTATAAGGCAACATGCGGTCTGGAAATAACATTACCATGTAAACAGAAAGAAGAAGGAAATATATGAGGAATATTCAAGACAGCCCTAGGTTTAGACATTTACATTAATGTCATAAATCAACAAAAGTTTTTAATTCACCAACAACAGAACAACAATGGATATTCCAGGGATAGTCCCTCATGTCTTCTCTTTCAAGACATGATTTCTGTGTTGTACTAGAAACATTTTCAAAGGAATGCTGTTTAATATCCATGTTTGTGCAATTTCTCACAAAAACAAAAGACAATATTGTTAAGCAAAGGGTGCTCTTTCCAGTCTTTATGTTTTCTCATAAATCTTCTGCAAATATGGACCTATATATGGTATGCCATTCAAAAAGTTAATTTAATTCAACACAAGTGCCGATGAATACAGGAGCTAAGTTAACTTCAATTACTAATCTATATCCAAATTATGTTTTTGAATAATACTCTCCATCAAATTGGCAAGTAATGAAAATGTCAGCTAGCCTAGCTGGTTGAGAAAGTAACGAAGATGTCATTTAGATGAAACGAACAAAACTACCACCACCTTTCTTTTTTACTCACAAAAATCCATGGAATTTAGTGCTTGCCTGAGTAAGCCAAGGCTTTGTTTAGGGAACAACAAGGATATTTTGACCCTTTTGACTAATTTGACCCTTTTGCCTGACTTTTTTTACTATTTTGACTCTTCGACAGATTGATTTCTGTTGTAACACATCTGGTTCAGTGAACCAGGTTCACCAGTTTCTAGGTGTCCCTTTTCTTGTTATTTTCGTTTCAGATTAGAAGAGAACTGATTGTTTAGATTTTATCTAGCCTTCCAGTTTCAGATTCACCAAATGTTTGGAATCTTTCTGTTTTCTGATCTAGTTTTTAATCTTCAACTTGTTTGTTCCTTAATATATCTATTGCACAAAATCCTTGGTTCAAATCCCTCTCATTTTTCACATGTTTAAATCCTAGGTTATTTTGTCCTTGATTTACATAAGATGAATATCTTTAACACAATTCTCAAGTTTTTATGTTCTTTTTACACCTCTATAACTCAAAATTCCAGAGAAATATCAGTTTCTCAATTTTGACCGACATGTCTTTTGATAATCAACCTTCTCTGAAGTTGGTGCTTCACTATTTTTCGTAGTATCCATCTCAAGTCTGATGATATTTAGTTTTCACTGAATCTTTTATACTTCACCTAATTCTTTTTTCAGGAAGTTCAACATACTTGTCTAGAGTTCAGCTTTGCTTTTCATTGTCCTAACTACTGGACCATTACTTTTTATTTTATCCATAATTTGCTTCCAACATCCAGCTCATATCTCTTTAATTAATTTCTAATTGAAAAACTAATATTTTGCTTTATCATTAGCAAATTTGTCATGTCAAAATGATTATCTTTCCTCTGGAAAGTTGCACTGGAGCTGAAGCAGCTTGTACTATCTTTCAGGATTATAGTTCCAACAATTTTGCATAGACCATCATGCTAGCTGTCCAACATATTTATTGTTTCCTTTTTGTCTTTTTGATCCATTTAATTTTTTTTCCAAGATTAGCCTAATAGAATGACAATCCAAAATTTCAGAGTTCATCATCCACATATTCACCAAATTTTAAATCATTGTACAAATTGACTTCGGTGAATGAAGAAAGAGATGACAAACTGAGAAGTAATAGACCAATAAAAATTAGGAGAACACTATTCTAAGCAAAGCATTGTTTACATAATATTAATCAATAGTAACAACTACAGTATAAAAATATCTAGAAGAACACTTTGCATGACAAGCGAACTATATATGCCAATTGAGGCACTAATGGGAACAGTAAAGTAAAGAAAATTGTATTATATTATATGTGGCTACCAGATTGTACCTTATTGTAACATTTACATGGAACTCATCTGACACAATTATTGCTCATTTATACATCAAAAGAGAAGTAACATGATTATTTGAAAATAATGGCACTTAACATTCATATCCTTCCAGTGCATTAGATTCTGCCTTCAATAGAGCAGTCAATAACCTGAAGCATTCAAATTTAGTAGCCCAACCTCATCTGGTCACATTCAAGATGATAGAGTTTGCTATGTTTCTACTTTAGGAGAAAGTAACTACTGTCTATGATTTTTGCCTTTGAACTCATTTGATGAAACAAAAGACTTGAATAAATTATGCTATGGGAGTGTAAAGAATCTTCACAACTTTAAGACATGTAATAAAAACTATCAAAACCTAGTCAAACTAATTTTCTTCGAGAGTCAAGAGCAATTTTCACCTGTAAAGTTGTCCCAGAATCACACTTCTTTAATGGAAGAAGAAGAGGGCCAGTTTCTCCTGAACTCAGATAATCTGCTAGGTTCAAGGTAACCTCACCAATAACTACAGACCTAGAAGAAGCCTGCAGAATAAATGGATTTGAGCATATGTCTTCACTAACTTCTATCCAATGGAAACAGAGTGGAGTTTGTTCATTATTAAGATGACAAGGACATTTAATTGAAGTAATACAAACAAACAAAGTTATGTGTCATACTGGGGAAACAACAATCTTAAATCGACATTCTTCAAGCTCTTTAGATGCATCATCTTGAGACACCCATATAGACTCAGTCTCAGTCCACTGACAATTTCCACTTCTCACTGTAGCTCTGCCAGTTCTTGCGATTGTCTTTCCAGACTCCACTGAGACAATAGAAAGAAGAAGTTTGTCCCATCCTCTGGGAACCTGTGTGATCAAAGAAGAGAATGAAATGCATGCTTTTTCAATTTGCTCATAATAAGCACATTCTAGATTTTATTTCAATATCCTTGGAACAAAAAATTCCTTCAAAGGTTACAAATACAAAAGGCAACAAAAAGAATAATCATGGATAAGCTATAAAGCAGGCTTCAATACTAATACTGACATCCATCTGCAATTGTTTGATACCTCACATTTAAAGATCAACTAGGTTCACGTGATACATGCTAAGTTTTTCTGTGTCTTGGGTCAGTAAACTCAAAGTGTTAGTGGGTAAAATGCTATAGAGATTCATTCTTGCTATGAAGATCATAGAATGATGAAATATCATTATTTAATGCACATTAAATTTGAAAATCTGACATTGTTGAAGAGCTTATTGGTGTCTAAGTGAGAGATACTACTACAACTTCCCACAGAAAAACAAGGAAAGGAACTATTGCAACAGCCAAAATGAAGACAATTGCAAAAAACAAATCTGAAAAGTTTAAGATAAAGTTCAGAAGCCTCGTGAAGAGCTCTAAAATAGAAGGTACCTCACTAATCTGCAGTTGCCCCTCACAACCAGTTCGCTGTTTGTAATGTCTTCAACATCTCTAAAGATTAAAAAAAAACTTACTGCCATTATTCTGTGTCACATGTGCTAGTAACAGGGTCAAATTCCAGTTAAATTTTCATTTTAATATGCACATGAAACAGGGGACCTTTTATCATTAGCTCATCAAAAAAAGGGAGAAAATTTATTCTACAAACTGAGGTCATATTCAGAATTGAAGTTGCCAAACCAATTTTTCTTCAAATCGATCCATATGCTCATTCATGAATACTTTCAGCAACTACCCACTGCTCCCTTTTCCCGCACAGTACTCTATTTTGCATCAAGGAATAGGATGTTAAAAGATAAGCTTCAAAGGCAGATTATTTTTATACCACATTGTAGCAAAAAGGCATTCCAATTATTCGTTCATCATCATATGCTAGAAATCTTGCGGTATTCCATTCTTTTTCTCAATCGTTCATAAAAAATATTTCATCAAAGTCATGGTTCAAGCACATTTCTTTCTCGTAGACTCAACGTGGCCAACCATTGCATATAGAATCAAATTAGGGCCGGTAACATGCATTAGCGGAATCACACGATATATCGATGAAATCCTGAGAGACAAAGCGTAAACTGAGGCACCTCCAGACCCCAGCGACGACGTCAAACAGATGGAATACCAGAAAGACAATAATCAAACGAGATCAGATTGAGAGAAAAAGGCACCTTGACGGCCTGCAGATTGGAGAGCTTGAACTCGACCTTCTCCCCGAACCGGTCCGACCTGTACCGATGCAACTTGAACATTTCCTCCCCCTTTTTGATTCCCGACGCCTCTTCCTCCTCCTCTAGATCGAATACAAATGCCCTCTACTCGATCGAAAAGGAGAGGAATCTTCGCAAGAAAGCAAAAGGAAGAGACGAATTCCCCTCGCCTCTCGTGGTGGGAGGTCGGAGATGAGAAAGAGAGGCGACCTCTTTTTTTTTTTTTTTTCCGTCTCGTTTTATCCTCCTTTTTTACGTTTTCTGATGCGAATACTAAAATTATTCGTTGAGGCGGTCGCAAGGCGACGAATTTTTAATGCAGTTGGCAGCTTAAGGTGGGGACGCGGTGGCACACGACACTCCTACCTTAGTTTCCCTGCTGGGGATCCTCTCCAACAACTTAACGATACGACGCGATAAACCGACCATCTCGAAAATGGACGGTCAGAACCAGCGGATGGTAGTGGACCCCATTTAACGAAAAGGTTTGCAACGATTCCGTTGACCGAGAAGTCCGGCAGTTTCGATCGGACGGCGGACGATTTGCAATTCGAAGATGACTTGTACGGCGCGGGATGGCGACGTCGGTGTAGGAGAGGTAGCTACACCGGTAGTTTAACGTGCAGCGAGCGAGGTTTCTGCGCCATCGCTAGGATCTGCTCCACAAGATGCTCTAACCAAACTTCAAACGAAGCTATCAACGGCCATCCGAGCCCGATGTAAACCGACAGGCGATCCACCAGGCAAACGATGCCCACGTGGCATTCTTCCAGAGGACGATCGTAGCAGGCCCACTGGTTCATCGCTTAATATGATCTGCACTTAAAAAAAGTCCCATTTGCTGCCATGGAAATGCCTTTCCATATCAATGTTCTATTTATTTTAATTTGGTATCCATAAGTGATGGATGTTTCATTAATGCTCGATCTCTTATATTATTATACGGCAAATTAGATGAGTCCAAACGTAGAAAACAGATTAGAGCAGAATAAAGACGGAAATGTCAGAGGGGAACGTGTAAGGTTTATTTAGTAAAGTATAAGATATTTGATTATGGGTGGGTGTATTACCGACTTAGATAATTTTAAGTTATTTTCAGATAAATCTCCGTGATACAGCTAAAAATTTCATATATTGTCATCTAGTATGTGATACAGCCTATTCGTAATTAAAAGAGAAAAACAAGGAGATGTTATGAAATATGTACGAGGAGAGATGAAAAGAAGATTAAAATTAGTCCTACATTAGTAAAAACTAAGTGCATCAGATTACGAATGATGTTTTCTAATGCGACTCTTTTCTCCCTTCAGTCTTCCATCATGTATCTTTTTTCTGATGCAATCCGGTTTTTCACTTTGAACGTGCACGCAACCCTTGCTCAAAGGGCTTCCGCCGGTGGTGTTCCTTGAAACATTTGACTGTAAGTTTGCTGATGTATGTTATATGTTTCCATAGAAGCTGGAGACTCTCCTCTGGAAGTGCTAGAGCTAAGCGGATTATTATAAAATAGCAATTATCGACTAGTCTTAGTTATAAAATGCCTATTGTTTTGAAGGAAGTAGAAAGTTGATAGCGTCTCTCTTGTGCATGAAATATGTGCATACGGACGTTAGTCTTGGTTTTTCTTGTTGCTTGGCTAGTATAATCCTGTGTATTGCTTGTGTCGGTGGTGACGCGCATCATGTTTACCAACCACGTCGTTAGGAATATAACTTCATACTACGAATGGTTCAAAATATGCTACACTGATTACCTCGGTATTCATCATAAGACAATCAGGAAAATGAGCCATCGAGTTTTCTAATGGTTTCGTGTATTGTAGTTTATAATTATCATATAGTCATGATTTGTTTTAACTAATAAGACTTTTTTTTTTTTCAAGGTTCTGGAATCCCGTGCATTAATGTTTGGATTCGCCACCATGAGAAATCAGGAATCGCAGTTCCATCAGAAGGCATCGTCAATCTCGTGGTAGCTCGCCTACAGTTTTTGACAACCGTGTAAGGAGAAGTCGGCCGCGCTGCTGGACAACCGTGTAAGGATAACATCGCTGAACCAAGTTCCGAATAAAAATACTACTGGACAACCCAGAGACGGAAGAAGTTAAACGAGCAAAACTCAAGACACAACAGCGAAGAAATTGGACGATAAAATGTCACAAGTTCAGTTGTTTCCTTCACTGCGAATGACTATGCATCTATTACGAACAAGCCACGACAACACACATCATGCAACCTTTGGAAATTGGAGAAGACTAATACATAAAGACCATAGTCTACTCAATCCCAAGGAATGGAGAAAGATTCGGATCTAAAGAAAACCTTGTAGAGAAAATTGGTAATAAAAAAAAAAGCGAAAAATCAAAACAACTCAGCAACGCTTCCGCCTACTCCACAGTCCGAGTTACAGTGGCAGCAGGGGGAGGTTGAGAAAGGGTAAAGCGGCTTCAGTGACTGTGAGACAAAAGAAAAATGTGCGACACTGTCAAATGCGAGTTTCTTTCCCTTTTTCTTTGTCTTTTAAAAGAGAAGACTAGTTGCAGTATCTGGTGAGCTGCGTCAGCACTGCGAACGCTTGCGGCAGCCGAGGGCGCCCGCGTCGGAAGTGATGGAGCCAACCATGGACGACGACTTGGCTCCTAGGCTGGAGGCCTTGGCATAACTCGCAGAGGCTCCGGCTCCGGAGGGGGTGAAGTAGGCACCGTTCAGCAGAAGGTCGCCCTCGGATCTCCAGTTCCAACTCTTCCACACGTTTGAGTCCGTGTCTACCCTTTTGGTCACCTGTTCAACGCAAGCGATCGTATACAGATCCAGTCAAGGAATGCGAGCGGTATCGACAGGGCGACTGGTAATGATGTCATCTACCTCCTTGGCAAATGGGTCGGTGGGAGCGAGGTATCGGTTGCCCTGGCTATTGATGGTCGGGTCGGCACTTCCACCAATGGCGTACATCTCCCAGTGGGTGTAATCATTGTTCACCACGTGGAAATAGCCATGCCTGCACCTGTATTTTACCGCAGTCGGAGACAATGGGTCAACTTGGAACTTCCATGAGAAGCAGAAAGATATATGAGCTACATATATAAATTTACCTGGGCATTCTCTGGATGAGACCTTCGCCAAAGTGGTTGAAAGCAATGGTGACTTGCATGGCCTTGTCCCTGACATAGGAGTCGCTGTGGCCCAAGAGCATCACCTGCGTAAAGTAGACCCGGGTTTTACTGCGATGGAGACTGCGTGTACTAACTAGTACAGCAGATTGAGGAGCGTACCTCGTTGTGGTGGGTGAAGTAATTGTTGGAGATGGTTATGGCGGTGGATCCCATGACGGCATCGACGAGGCCGTCGGCGCAGTTGGAGAGAGAATTGTGGTCGACCCAGATATGGCTGGCGCCGAAGATGGACACGCCGTCGCCGTCGGCCATCGTCCTCCAGCCGTAGTGGGAGGGGGAGCTGCGGACCATGGCGTTCCCGGTGGGTTTGCAGTCGTGGATGTGGAGACCGTGGATGATGACGTTGGTGACGAACTGGATGGTGATGCAGGCGCCGTTTGCGATGTGGACGTTGGCGCCGCGGCCGTCGATGGTCTTGAAGCTGTTCATGATGAGCTCCTGCTTGAGGGTGATGACCATGTCGCGCTTGAACACGATCCAGAGGGGCTCTTCCTGGATGACCGCGTGGCGGAGGGTGCCCGACCGAGGGTTGACGGGGTCGTCGTCCCCCGGGTCACTCACCACGTAATAGCGGCCGTCGCGGCCGCCGATCGCGTTGCGCCCGAAGCCGATCCCGCAGTCCGCGAGCCGCTTGCGGTGGAGGTGCCATTCTCGGTCGCACCGCCAGCAGTCGTCGATGGGGTTCCCGGTCCCGCATGACAAGTAGCCGAGGGCCCGGCGAGCCGTGCTGTTGCTTATCGCCCTGTTCCAACATAATTACACACAACAAAAGGAAGCGGCAAAACACAAAAAAGATTAGCTTTGCTCGAGGATAATCTCAACGATAAGCAGTTTCAAATGATTAGTATAGGGCCCACTAGTCTTCATTTTATGGGGGCTCAAAATGCGTGCCGACCGAAGTAAATACCAAAGGAGAGGTTGGCCGGGAAATATGTAAACAATGAATGATGGAATAACATCATATCGAGTCTTCACTTGTAGGAGAATGAACAGAGCAGGCCATGTTACACCCATGCCGTTAAGGAGTACAAGATCTATCTACGCTAACAAGTCGTCAATCAATGAGAAAATGGGAAGAAGTACAAGAGGTGGAGGGCAGGAGCTCTGGAGAGGCAGGACACGGTAGGTGTAGTAAATGGCATTAATATCTGGGATCGTGAATCGGGATGACGAAGTCAATAAATGAAATGGTCTTCCGTTGGCACTGCGCTGCGACACCCTTTTTTTAACTGGACACACAGCAGTCTCTTTACACAACAGTATGGCCACCGGTCACATGAGCTCATGGAGGACAATCGACAACGTGGTCAAAGACTGAGCAAAATTTTAAAATTTTCATTTCAGAAAGCTCGCATGCAAGCGGCATCCGAGGAGAAACCCAATTTAATAACTGGTATGGCAGTTGGATCACATCAAAACAGACAACCCCATTGGAGGTGACTATCCTCCGAACCTTTTTGTTTTTGGCATTTGGAGCTTAATCAATGCATAATTTTTTAGAGAAAAAATAGATCCCCCCACTAAAGACGTAGAGTATAAGTTAACCATTACAAATTATGTACAAGGAAGTAAGTCTAATCAGAACTATAAAAGCAATAAGTAGGGATATAGTGGTAGAAATAATTGGACTGCAATTATTTTAACATGGACAAAAAAGTCGCCTAATCTTGTAGGCTTTGGGGATCCGAAAAGAAGGTTTATGATACTAAATGACTTGCATACAGCCGAAACTATTATATTTATAATAAGAAAATAAATCTGAAGGAAAAGTGCCATCAAAAGGACTTACATGTGCACCTCATTTGCGACCAGTTCCGGATCGTCGACCGCGCCCACTACCACTTCTCGCCCAAAGCTGCTCAAAAGAGGGCAAACGCCATCAGAGCCCAAATGACCAAATTGACCCTACGTGTACAAATCGAACACTGAAGAGGGCAGCCGATTCTATGCATCCGCGCGGATCTCTGGGTGGAACCACACCGATCGAGGCGGTCGGTGTGCTTCATTTGGAATAAATCTCGAGAAGAGAAAAAGAGGGGGTGAGCGAGATTGATGGAAAGAGAAGGCGCTTCTCCCGCGTCTTTTACCCGATTTGACTGGTGTTCTGCGGCGACGTGCCCTCCACCAAACAAATTTCTCAGAAAGGGGATTTGGTTTGATTACGCCTTTTTATTTTTCAGTGAATTAATCCCTTCGCTTTTCTTCTTTTACTTTTCGTCAATGAAAGCGAAAGGGGTGGGAGCGGAAGGAACTAAAACGGGAGTAACGGCTTCAACGGCTTCGATTCGATGGATCATATCTGGGTTTGCGGTTAAGGTCCGAAGAGCCGTCGGATACATCGACATCGAGCGTCCAAACGTCGGATCTGATGGTTTATAGCTCTTACCCGGCACATCGACGGCCCAGATCTATTAAACAAAAGAAAGGGTACTGCATTACCGACCTGTCCGTCGGAGACTCGTTGGCTACCGCGGTTGCTCTCAAACTCCTCGTCGCCACGGCCGCCGACGCGGAAGCTGACGCCATTGATCCAACCCTATAAGAGAAAACGATACATCAAAATTCGTCGTTGGCTCGAGCGGATCTTGATCGCTACAGAAAGAATTTGGAGGCCGCACTCGTTTCAGAGCAGAGGATCCAGGAAGAAGCCAATATGACTCCCCTGCTCTAAGTACGTTGCCTCTAATCGACCCCAAAAAGACCAAGAAAACCGCTCATCCTCCCAAAACCCGGGCATGTTTCATCGGATTCCTCCCACAGCCCATGTTGTTTAGGACAAGAAGCGATACGATCCATAGAAGAAAAGGAAAACGGAATGTACCTCGAGGTGGAGATCGAGTCGCATCCCAACCACCCGAGGCCTCCGGCTACTAGCACCAAAAGTCCCAGTACCAGTAACCGCGACCACCTCATAGATTCCTTCACCATTGCCGCCGCTTCTCCTTTCTCTCAGTTCTCTTCTGCTCTCCCTCACCCACTCGCTAAAAATCTCGGCGTAGAAGAGGGAGAAGTGTCCAAAATAAAAAGAGCGAGAGAGACCAACATGAGGCGGAAGGAACCGCCATTTATAGCGCGTTTGGCGTTCCGCGCTTTACCACTACCCCACTCCGAACTTAACCGCGGTTAAGCGTTTGTTATGATTCCATCACCGGCAACTCTAACCGCCACTAACGGCTTCGTTGACGGCGAAGAGCGGCACCGACGGGGCCACGTGCGAGAGGTCTTAGTTATCACGTGTCAAGCACGCGCCGTTAGTCTCCGTCACCGACGTCTCCGATTAACTAACGTCAACGCATTATGAAGTTAGTCTATGGATAATGTTCGATAATTTGTAAGCCCTCAAGAGCGTACATGTTCACGACTCTCAAAGCATGACACGTCAGGAAGGGATTTCTCGAACTCAAGTAGTTTATATAACTTCTTATATATATATATATATATCATTAACAAAACACAGAAAAAATGGTTATTAGGAAAAAATGATCCGCTAAAGTTGGGTGTAGTGCGAGTTCAAGCAAGGTGTTCGACAAAATGGGTAAGCTGCTGAATTGATTAGTATTCTAAATCAACAGATCTGACCCACTTGCACAGCAGAGCCAAAGGCTCTTCATGGATCAACGACAAGGGGTCACAGGCGCAGCAGTTCCATCTCATAGACATTGTCGAGCAACGATTTGTTTGTGGCAACGTGAACACGATGTAGCAGCAGGGAATGCCTGGAAGGTTTCTCACATCCATGTCATGCAATGGATGGGATCTGAGGACGAGCAGAGCACCGTCTTCGTACAGATCCAATCTTTGGGCAAAATTCTATGTGCCCCGCTGTATCTGCCGCCTGACCCTAATAAGACAGGACTGCAATATGCTACAGTGTGTGCTCGCCGCATCGTGAAACAGTGAAGACCCCGAGGTAGGCGAGTCTAATCCTTTGCGGGGAACACAAAAGCAAAGGGAAGCATGCCGGGGAAAAGGAAAAGGTGGTGGTGCTCATGTCGCTGTAATCATTGATTAGTGGAGAATTCTTCCCTTTGCTTGTTCAATCAGCATTCAGTGTTACTGTCGGGTGCTCGATCGCTTTAGCTCCTCACACTGCTGCAGCGCACGTAGCATCTACTTCATCTCCTTTCACAGTGAAGATTCTTCCATTCCTAGCTAGCTTCAGTTACTGCTCCCAGTCCCAAGTCTAAAGGTTCTCAGCTGTAGCTACGACCAACTCTCGCCATGATTGGCGGAGCCGATGCTTGATTAGAGGGGAGTTTGGTGGAAGCTAAGTGATCTCGGAGCACTTTTCAGTGACGAGCCCACAGAAGGATTAGAATAATTCAAGCTCACATGGTTTTGTGGCGAGCGTTAAGGACGGATTGCCGCCCAGAACTGGCGACGTAATCCTTCTCCCCTTTGTCCTCCTCTCTTCATCCGATTTCTTCGTTGGATGCCTTTGGATTTTGTTTATCCATCTCGGATGGACTTCGTTTCGAGAATCTTAAGGCCGCTGCCGAGTCTCTTTCTCTTGTTCTGCGCACCACATGGTACGGAGTCCCTTTTCGTTGCCATGCTACCTCAACCGAGCTGCCAACAACTTCACGCCATGCTTTTGATCCGTCTCTCTCCCTTCCAGTGTATGCTTGGATTCCCTTCATCGAGTTCTTTATCAACCGACGTCTGTGTTCACTCTCTTACAAGCATCCGCCTGTTTCGTTGTTGCTTGACTATGCACATGGATCCATTTGCTCCGAAGAACACAGTTCATGTGGCTAACATCGGCATGCTCCTCCAGTGGGCTCTCTCAGCTTTAGATCTTCTCACAGCTGATTCCATCTGCATCTCTTATACTTTGATGCACTAGAACTGGCTAAAGCTTAACTTGCATCAGAAACTAGAAACCCATGTGATGAGCTTGACTTCATCTCCACGCGTAGCCTGTGCAATTGATCCAAAGGCACTCTGTGTGTCAGAGAAGATAAAAGAATATGACATCTCGAGTAGTATTTATTATATGTGATGTGCTTGGAAGAAAGAGCCGGTTCAGATCTTATCAAATCCTTCCATTAGGTTGTATGACCCCAGTTTGAGACAGACAGCCAGAAAATGACACTCCAGTACTGGATCAAGATTACTTCTCCTTCATGGCAAAGGATTTGGAGCAGAGTCAGGCATCGAAGGCAGCAGCCGATTCCATCTTGGCATCATGCAGTGAATCAACCAAAAGCTTTGGTACCTCATGCTGTTTTATATGCCCGGTGACTGCAAGAGAGGCCTGCAAGTTGATACAGATGGAAAGGTATCTTCAAAGGCATCCAGGAGACTCTTGGCTCTGCAATGTGTTTGTCGAAAAGCTAGGCAAGTAACAGGTAGCTGGGAGAGTCCCCCTTGGCTCACTGTGCTGTCAAAGTGCTTCGTCCCAGATCAATATGGGAGGGATCTTGTCCCATATGATCTCTCTGTGTGTGTCATTCCTCAGAGTCATGCACTGGCCTTGTGCATGAGGTTGCGTGGAAGAAAGGATGTTTAGTAGGATTCACTTCTTCGATTTGCCACTTGAGAAGCTGTCGTATAAGAGTAATGAGATTAGAGTTACATCATACACACTCCACACACTGGCTAATGGCTGGAGTTAATGGAAGAAACAAGCAGGTTTATAAGAAAATGGCAACGAGAACTATTACCAGCTTAAAGACTTGATATATTGCCAAATCATATGAACAAGATATGCATGCATGTTCATCATCGAACTTGGGCTCGTAAGAGAAGATGTTACGACCTAAAATATATTGGGTCTTTTTTAAATATTGGTAATGAAACACTTTGCGCAATTTTCTTAAAAAAGGTTTCTCTTTTTTTTATTTTTTTTTTTTCAAATGATGCCCCATTTTCAATTTTTCCAATTGATACCTACTTTTTTCCTAATATCCTAATTGCTCTACGTTTATATCAGGTTTGGACATTTGAAGTGTCACTTTCTATTAGGCCCAACAAAAGGAAGATGATGAACAGATATTTCGGCTGGAGGCCTATGCACAAACATTTTTTGTGCTATTTACTCGAAGACTTATTGCATTTACTAATTGGATTGTAAATTCTTCTGCTTTTATCACTGTCGACACACATCACGATGGACATATATGCTTTTAGATTTACGATAACGTACGTGCATAAATATACATGCAGTGATCGAGTGGAACCCAATCTGTCAATTTAGCTCGAGAGAAAGAGAGGTAAGATTGTGTGGGAAAAGTAGTAATGAGAGCATCTCCAGGCTACAAGCAATGAAGCAGTTACCGAGTAGTCTCATTGCCTTCTTTTTCGTCTTGCAAACGAAAGGTGCTCATGGGAAGACGAACCTAATCCACGGCCTGTTGCTGGTGGTGGAGAAATCGAACTCATCCAAAGAGAGCAGCTCTCTTTACGTGAACGCAATGTTTCTTCCCCTCATATATATACATACAACAAGGAATTCAAAGAATAATTTAATGGTTGATCGATGTTAAGTTGCAATGAAACGGAATGAATTGCTCACATAAGCCACGGTGTATCACAGGTGGTAATGGATCGAAGGGAAGAGAAGCAGAGAAAGAATTGATGGACAGCTAATTGGCGTCCATTGGTTAGGAGGTGTTCTTAGTAATGGCAGTCCACCACCAAAGCCGACGCGGACGCGGACGCCGACACCGGCGCCGGGAAGATGAGCGGTCGTTTGCTGGCTAAAGTGAAGGAGGGCGAAGGCGGTCGGTGGAGCTCCTCGTCGGCCGGTGCGGGGAGGTTGAGATCCAGCGGGAGGAAGCTCTTATCCTTCTTGGCTTCTTGGGCATCCGCGGCGGCCAGCGGCCTGTGACGCCTCATGTGACCGCCGAGGGCCTGCCCGGAGCTGAACTCCGACCCACATATGGAGCACTCGTGGATCTTGGGCTTCGTGTTGGACTGGCCGCTGCCCCCGATAGGCTTCGAGAAGGAATTCATGCTTATCTGCAGCATATCGTCGTCGACCACGACCTTCTCCTGCGCGGCCGTCGTGGGTGGGGGAGCAAGCTTGGGCTTCTTGTGGCTGGTGCGGTGCCCGCCGAGGGCCTGGAACGACGGGAAGCACTTGTTGCACGTCTTGCATTCGTACACGTAGAACCCGGCCTTCCCGTTGGTGGTCGTGGCCGCCTCAGCGAACCTTCGGCTGGTGAACTTCTCGGCCCCACCGCCGCGGCCAGCGGCATCGTCCTTCCGCGCCTGATCCGGCGGAGGTCCCGCGTCCATGGCGCGTCCCTGGGCGAGCAGGATGAGGCAGTTGGCCATGTCCTCCTCCTCCTCCGTGACAATCCCGGGGGCAGCCTCAGCCGAGGAGGCCGACGACGCGTCGGCTGCCACGGCCACCGGCGGCGGCGGTTGGCTCCTCGGTCGCTTCGTGCGCTTGCCCTTGACCAAAGCTTGAACCAATTCACCGTTGGAGATGCTGCCGCTGCTGTTGGAGCCCCGGGCTTCCTCCGGAGTCTCCATCCCCCTTGGGAAGAGAGCAAGAGGTGGAGAAAACAACAGGAGAGAGAGAGAGAGAGAGAGAGAGAGTGAGTGGAGGAGGTGTAAGCCAAGAACAACGATACTCACACACAGGAGATGCAACACCGCTTGTCCCCACGTATATATTTATGAAGCAAGAGAAGGGAGTCCATCAAATGCCGTGCTTTGCTATTATGAGAGGAGAGCTAAACCATGAATTAGCCTCCTCACTTGTATTGGGGGGGGGATGGGAATTAGGTGGAAATAGGAGAGGCGTGGAGTGAAGGGAGGAGTGGGAAGAGGATGAACAGCACAGGACAGAGGGGACGGACTCCACAACCCCAACCAAAATGCCTAATCCTGGACTCGCTGCCCACTCCTTCTCACACTTATTTGCACAGAGACGAGTTGGCCACACAACCCGTCACAGGGTAGAGGGAGAGAGATGATGATGGTCATGTGGTGATAATGCCAAGGAGATGCTTTCTGTGGCAAGCCTGGACACACGGAGACTGCACTCCTCCTACCTTTTATTTGCTTTGCTTGCTCACAACTGCGTTTTAATTGTACTTGTTGGCTTCGCTAATAAATATGGATTCATCGAGTCCCCAATTCTTCTTCTTTAACTTATCCATCAATCTGGACTAATGCTTCCTTGGCTAAACTATGAGGAAAAGATCTTCCAACATGTGACTCGAATAATATGTTAGCTCTCCTTGATTCTCTGCATGTTATTATTACAGACTTATCGTCGTAATGAGATGGACAAGGCCAAGTCAATGGCCGCCATGTCCATGTCGTGAGAACCTGCGTTGGAGATGTGGGAATGATAGGACTGATAAATGGGTTGATCCAGTTATTTATTATGCGTCAAAGATAAAGTATTATGTCGGTAGTCTATCTGGTATAGTAGAATTTGACCTGGCACAAAAACTCGACTTAGCATAGGAAAATTTGATTTTGACAAAGACGATAATGGAGTGTGGAGCACTACAGCGTCTGATGCAGACTTGACATTTGAAAACCTCGGAACCATGCAAGACTGTACGTCAGCTCAACAAATGACGTCGGTGACATTAAAGAACCCGGTACAATTGTCCTCAAACCCGTAGGTATAAAAGTCACCCTTGAGAATAACTCAGGATTCTCTCTCGCTCTCTATACTGAACTCTTAAGACCATCTTGGTCGAGGCATTGATTTGCTCCTCGAAGAGGCCATATCGGGTGCCCGCACCCCGATAAGACCTTCGTGCAGGATCCCTCGGCAAACCCCGAGAATGAGGAGCCTGAGGCACACTCCCGAGCAAACCCAGCCAAGGCACATTCCCAAGCAAGCTCAGCCGACCTCTCTCGAACTTCTCAACCTCTTCCTGACCGATGTGGATGAGCTTGCGCACACGGGCAGAACCAAGCCGTGTTGACTCCTCGTTCACGACATAAAGCTTCACACCATTTTTGGCGCTAGAAGGATGGCCTACTGTCACAAGAATGTCTGCAATCGAACAACTCTAACGAGTATCTCAAAGAGATCTCAACAGCCTAACATGCCCTCGGGCTTGGGGGCATTTTCCCTTCCCCCTTCGTGAAGAATGGAATACAACGGCTCGACTCAGCAAAGTGCATCGTCCCTTTCTACAACCAGGTGACTCAATATGGTAGCTCTGATGCTCAGATGTGTTAAGCTTTTTCCACTACCCTCCGATGCCCCGCTCGGATGTGGTACAACAACCCTAGTCCTACACCTTGGCCAAATGATGCCCAAGTTCTGCATCTCGACCAGTCACAAGCCCGAGCTGCACCTTGGGCCAATTATAGTCAGTTTTTGCCCGAGTCATGCACCTCGACTAAATAGTACCTAAGTCATGCACCTCGGCTAAACAATGCCCAAAGTATACATCTTGGTCAGTCACGAGCATGAGCTATACCTTGGGCAAGTCATGAGCCTGAGTTATGCATCTCGGCTAGTCACAAGCCCAAGCTATGCACCTCGGCCACTCATGAGCCCGAGCGACGCCTTAGGCAAGTCATGAGCTCGAGCTACGCCTTGGGCCAGTCATGAACCCGAGTTATACATCTCGGCCAATCATAAGCTTGAGCTATGCCTCGAGCCAATCATGAGCCTGAGTTATGCATCTCGGCCAATCACGAGCTCGAGCTATGCCTTGGGTAAGTCATGAGCTCGAGCAGTAGTGCTCGGTCACTCATGAGCCCAAGCTACACCTCGGGCTAGTAATGAGCCTGAGTTATGCATCTTGGCCAATCACGAGCCCAAGCTATGCACCTCAGCAACTTACGAGCCTGAGATACCCCTTGGGCAAGTCACAAGCCTAAGCTATGCACCTTGGCCACTTCAAACCCAAGCTACGCACCTTGGCCACTCATGAGCCCGAGCTACATCTTAGCTAAGTCACGAGCCCAAGCTATGCCTTGGCCAAGTCATTAGCTCGAGCTATGCACCTCAGCCATTCACGAGCCCGAGCTATGTCTCAGGCCTGTCATGAGCCTGAGATTTGCACCTTAGCCACTCACAATCTCGAGCTATGCCTTAGGCAAGTCATGAGCTCGAGCTATGCGTCTCGACCAATCATGAGCTTGAGCTACGCCTCGGGCAAATTATGAGCCCAAGCTATGCATCTTGGCTAATCATAAGCCCGAGCTATGCCTCAGGCAAGTCATTAGCCCGAGCTATGCATCTCGACTAGTCACGAGCCCAAGCTATACCTCGAGCCAATCATGAGCCCGAGTTATACATCTCGGCTAATCACGAGTCCGGGCTATACACCTCGACCACTCATGAGCCTGAGCTACGTCTTAGAAACTCATGAGCCCGAGAGATGCATCTCGGCCAATCATGAGCCTGAGCTACGCCTCATGCAAGTCATGATCCCGAACTATGCACCTCGACCAGTTATAAGCCTAAGCTATGCCTTGGGCCAGTACAAAAATTGAGCAATAGTGCTAGGCTAGTCTAGAACTCGAGCGGTAGTGCTCGACCAGTACAAAACCCGAGCAGTAGTGCTCGACAATCCAAAAACATAGTAATAGTGCTCAACAGTCTAGAAACCAAGCAGGAGTGCTCGACCAGTATAGAACCCGAGCAGTAGTGCTCAACAATCCAAAAACCGAGCTGTAGTGCTTGATAGTCTATAACCCATGCAGCAGTACTCGGCTAGTCCAGAACCCGAGCAGTAGTGCTCGACTAGTTAAGAGCCCAAGTAGTAGTGCTCAGCCAATACAAAACCCGAGCAATAGTGCTCGACAGTCCATAAACCAAGCAATAGTGCTCGACCAGTCCAGAACCCGAGCAAGAGTACTTGACGATCGAACAGCGATGGCGCTCGGCTAATCGAACTCGAGCAGCAGTCCTCGGCGGTCAAAACCCGAGCAACAATGCTCAGCAATCCAAAAAACGAGCAGTAGTGTTCGGTAGTCAAAAATCGAGCAATAGTGCTTGGCAGTCTAGAACCCGAGTACCAGTGCTCGACTAGTCAAGAACTTGAGCATTAGTGCTTAGCTAGCATAGAACCCGAACAGCAGTGCACGACAGTCCAAAAACCGAGCAGTAGTGCTCAGTTAGTACAGAACCCGAGCAAGCAATGCTCGGCCAGTCCAGAACCTGAGTAGTAGTGCTCGGCCAGTACAGAACCTAAGGAGCAATGCTCGGCTAGTCCAGAACCTAAGCAATAGTGCTCAGCCAGTCCAAAACTTGAGCAACAATGCTCAATCAATGTAGAACTCGAGCAGTAGTGCTCGACCAACTCCAACGAGCTTTCAGTCCTGCCTAGCCACAACAGACTTTCAGTCTCGACCAGCTCTAATGGACTTTCGATCCCGACCAGCTTCAACGAGCTTTTGATCCTGACTAGCTCTAATGGGCTTTCAGTCCTGACCAGCTCTAGTAGGTTTTCAATCCTAGCTACCTCATATCGGCTTCACCCCGAACAACCTCAGCTAGACCAGCTCATGCCAACTTTAGCCCGATCAACCCGCATCGATTCCAAATCATCAACTCACTCTCGATTTTCTCACAATAGCCTCAACGCAGGCCAGGCTACGCCGACTCCAGCTCAATTAGTGTGTGAAAGCCTCGACCTTAGCTCGCTCCTCCACCCATGGCTACAGCTAAAGATAGGAACATTGAGACCATATCCGTAATCAAACGGATCCCAGTAAAGGATGGCATAACCCCGGTAATGGAGCCATCGATCCGCAGTAGTAAAGCCCTCCTTAGAGCTCGTCTTTGAGTATCTTCGTGGAGCCCTCTCTAGAGCCTAGTCACCTGTTATGCATCAGAGATAAAGTACCACGCTGGCAGTCTACCTGTCACAGCAGAATTTGACCTGGCACAATAGAACCCGACCTAGCACAGGGAAATCCGACCTAGATGAAGATGACCGTAGAGTGTAGAGCATGACAATGTGTGATACAGACTCAACGCTCGAATACCTTAGAACCATGCAAGACCGTACGCTAGCTCAGCAAAGGATGTCGACGACAGTATAGGTGTCCCTTCCCCTATAAGTATAGAAGCCACCCTCGAGAATAACTCAAGAGGCTTTCTTTCAAAGTCTCTCTTTATAATGAACTCTTAAGACCATCTCGGTTAAGGAATTGATTTAATCGTTAGAGGGGTCATATCGGGCGTCCCTATCTCGACAAGACCTTCGTGCAGGATTCCTCGGTAGACCCCGAGAAGAAGAAGCCCAAGGCACACTCCCGAACAGACCTGGTTGATCTCTCTTGAACTTCCTAATATCTTTCCAATTAACCTGGATAAACTTATTCACACAAATAAAATCAAATTATACTGAATAATCGATCATGATATAAAGTTACACAATAATGACATGAGTTTCGAATACCTACATTTAAGCCGTCGCATTTGTCGAGCGCATTGTGCAAGAAATGAATGAGTCATGTCGTCCGGCCACAGGCATTAGATTCCGACAAGGTAAAAGAGGTGAATCCAAGCTCGGTTGAGAGTGGAGATTTGTCTGTTCATGGATATGACATGGGCTCTCTTTTTTTTTTTTTTTTTTTTTTTTTTTTGGAGATTGTTGCATAAATGCTCCTACTATTTATGCACGCATAAATTACCACACCATCATGGCTTTTGTTATGGGCATGGAAAAAAACCAATAAGCTTAATATTGAATTTTAAGCCAGTAGTGTATAAAAAATGACTTGGACTGGAGATCTAATCCTTGTAAGCACCCATGCATAGAAAAAAGCAAAATTAGGGTGCATAACATGCATGCCGTCCACATGAAACGCAACGCCTCCATTGTTTGTCTCTCTTCCATCATTGAATGATTGGGTGGGAGAGTATGAAATGGTGGCTTTGGAGAAGGGTTTGGCTTGCTATGCTTTGAATGACACGGGTGTCTTTTATAGTTGTATATAGCTAGTCGATGTGCAATGCATGTTCCTGCGATGCAAGCAAGTCAACGGGAGGTAGTGATGACAGTTTTCTTTGGAGAATTCACTTATTGCTTGTTTAATTTTTTAAATATTATTTTTTTATTTTTAAATATTATATTACATTCATTTATATGATTATATTTTTAATTTTTAAATATATAGATCATTTTAAAAATCTTTCATCAGATTATATACATTTATTTATTATTAAAATTAATATATTATTTTTAAATAAATATTAAAAATTAGAAAGATAATTTTATCACATAATATTTAATATATTTTTGAAATATAATTTTAATAAATAAAGCTTGCGTTGATGCATATTTAAATATGGTTTTCATCTATTATTTACCAAGTAGTCAAAGCATTCCACAGCTATGTTTACTCAAACTTTTCTCTATAAATACACATAAAAATATAAATATATTCCTAAAAGACAGCCTTCCTCTCTAGAGTGTCTAAATCAGTATGTATCGAACGTAAAGAAAAATAAGACTTAGGAAAGGAGAATCTTTAGATTGAGTCAAAGTTTGACCTTTATTTATAGTTGACCATGTTAAATCATATGCGATCAGTAAAATATATCCTTTAAATCATGGTTGATCCAAAGAACATTTTCCATTACTATTAAGGTTGCTCGAGTAATGCAGTGACCCCTCATTTTTCATCCGTTAGGTTATCCTTCTGGCTTTCGATAATGAATGGGCACTTTCGACCTTATTTTTTATGTACGTACAAATGTAGCCTCTCGATCCAAGTGGAACCGTGTTGTGCCAAATCCGTTCTTGTTCTTCACGCGACAATATCAACTATACAACTTTTAAATATTAGAAATGTGGTGTTGAGATGTCACATAACATTGTTAAGTATTAACATTGGAGTAAACATAGTTGTGGAAAACATTGTTAAGTATTGCCCAAACTATTATCGTCGGCGTTTTGTGCTGATCAAACGTCTCTTTCGATACGACCGAGTATTAATTAATTCGTAGGACTAGCTCGACACTGTTCGGTATCCACAAGCATTTCAACCTCGGAAGAAATGGAAAGTACAAGTTCCCCAAAAGTCAAGGATGGTGAATATTTTAAAGAAACTGCAGTCGGCCAATCCATTGTGATCAAAGAGATGGCACCCAAAGTCAAAATGTGCATAAATAAAAAGGAAAAAAAAAGATTTGCCATGGAGAATCTTACCAGTAATTCTCTTTCATTCTTTCCATATGTTTAACATATGTCTTATCCATGCACCAACCAAGTATCTTTCTTTTTGGCGGAGATTTGGGTCAGAGGCTGTTCTCTATTTGGAATGGTTAAGCAAAAAATTCATCATGATTAACTCAATAACACTTTTTATACTTCCTATTATTATTTCATGACGAGAATCTTCTAGTATACTTAACTTCTCTCTCTCTCTCTCTCTCTCTCTCTTCAAATCATAGTGCTCGCACGGTTTCCTCCAGGGAGTCCCGTCTCAACTTAACGTAGAGGTGGAAAGAGCTCGATAAGGATTAATTAGTGGTCGATGCATCATCCATGGGCACGTTAACTCCAAAGTGACGACTGATCGATCACCACTATGTAGTTTTGTTGTTGCTTGCGTTCCTGTCAACAGTTATTATTTATCCCAAGTATTATAATAATCCGATGACTTCATCGCGTAGCCACTCCAACCCACCACCAGTCTGCTGTGGTATTCCTGCGAGCACACACATCATTACTGTATGGCTCACTACCAGAATCAACATCGTGAGCATCACAATGCACCGACGTTGTTGTATGTATGGCCACTCTACCACCCACTACTTTGTGGTAGTGTTTATATTCCACAGCTATCCTTTTCGTTGACGACGATAATCCATTGGCTTTTTACTCCAATCCTTGAGTTGGTTGGTGGCCGCATGCGAAATCTATGCTAATAGGAAAGATACGGATGATGTTGGATATTTATTTTATAATTGATTTATATGAAGATCTAGATTGAGTGAGTTTTTCGATATGATTTTTCTCTGATGCTTATCCTAAGTAAGTTTTTATCGCGATTTAATCGAGGAGTAGAATTTTTCGTGATACAAATGGAATGTTTCCCATCTTGTCATTCTTAGGGTGTTAACAAAGCTTTGCAAACAATATGGAGGGCTTTAAGTAAGTTTGATAATCTGATTTTGGTTGGATTTTGTAATTATTTCAAGCTTGTAAATGTAGGCTGTGTGTAGTCATCGCGCACATACAAAATTTCTTAAAAACAATCCATCTAGCTCCGTAGAATGGTACGAAGTGTTAACCAACATAGCACCTAGCAGCTACCCAGGTGGCAAATGATTGGATGTGCCTTTGAGATAGTGTCTATGGTTGGTTCATTAGCTTGTTCCGCAATAATATCATATGGGCATTTGTGAATACTTTTGGTCATAGAGAATCAACTTGGACCCTTTGTCGTGAGATCTTTCATAGTTTGTGAAGTCTATATTTGTAATTTGTATTATCTATCAAGTGCTTGCTAAAATAACTATTTGTATATCCCGCGTTGAATGGTTTCTTGTATATGTGTCCTTAAGAGACGAGTATAAGAGGTTGTTGAATGGTTTCTTGTGTATGTGTCCTTAAGAGACGAGTATAAGAGGTTTCAAGGAGATTAACTCTTTGTAGATGGATATATAAGAATATCGTATGACTTAAACAAAATCAGTTAAGCCTGTTCCAACGTGTCCGACCACTATTGGGTGAATGTTTCACAGCGCTTCAGATAAGATTAGCAGCTACATTACAAAGAACTACTTTGATGCAGAACGTGGTTTAGTCATCTCTGCTAATTGCTCAATTCAAATTCTCCGAAATGTGTTAACAGTGGAGCTTCTTAAGCCTTCGATTCTAATTAGGTTTGCACTCAGCCAATCATAAGCCAAACAAGTGTTACGGTGACACGAAGAGCGCAAGCTTAAACTGTGTTCTGACACGCAAAATCTTATCCACCTACCGAGGAGAAAGTGACACCACGCTCGTATGGAAGAAAGAAAAGGTTGGATGAGGTCGGCCATTAGCAGATGGGAAAGAATCCCACTAAGTGAACGTAAGGCTTGAGGAAGAAGGAAGCAAAAAAAAAAAGAAAAAGTGAGCGACATGCCGAAACCTACTCGGTGTCAAAAGAAAGCATCCACCGCTCCACTTTTCCTCCGAGTCCTCGTTTCACACACAGACTTTAATCTACGTGCATTATGGCCTCTGATTTGGACTGGCGGCCATGCAAATAATGCCTATAAATACCCTTCTCCTGCCACGCTTCCTGACCACACCTCATCCTCTCAGTTCTCTGCTTAGCTGGTAGTGTAGCTACAATGGCTGGTGCGAGTCGAGTTAGGCTTTGGGCTCTTGCCTTCGTCGCTCTCCTTGGCCTCCAGGTCGCCTTGGCCACTAGATCCCTTCTTGGAACTAGCGGAGGAGGTGGCGGCGGTGGTGGAGCAGGTGGCGGCGGAGGTGGTGGATCTGGTGCCAGTGGGTCTGGATATGGCTCCGGCTACGGATCTGGATACGGTGAGGGTGTCGGCGGGGGGAGTGCTGGAGGGTACGGTAGAGGCGGTGGCGGAGGGGGTGGCGGTGGAGAGGGAGGCGGTGCAGGTGCTGGCTCTGGTTCCGGGCGTGGCTACGGCTACGGCTCCGGATACGGTGAGGGTGCTGGTGGCGGGAGTGCTGGAGGGTACGGTAAGGGAGGAGGCGGTGGCGGAGGCGGGGGAGAAGGAGGAGGGGCAGGAGCTGGGTCTGGTGCCGGGAATGGTTATGGCTCCGGATACGGTGAGGGTGCTGGCGGTGGGAGCGCCGGAGGATACGGCCGTGGCGGCGGTGGCGGTGGCGGTGGCGGAGAAGGGGGTGGTGAAGGCGCCGGGGCTGGGCACGGCTATGGGTCTGGGTCTGGCTACGGCAGCGGAGGAGGAAATGGCCACTACTAGGTCAAGCAAAGGTTCGGTGGCTTCAAGTAGTACCTGTAATAAGAGCTCTCATGTTGAACCGTTAAAGCCGCTGTAAGTTTAATTGGAGGTGGTGAAATCAGTGATGTCTGTGCGTCTGCGTGATGCCAAATAAGTGAAGTTGAAAGCTAATGTTCTCATGTTTCTTACTATATAACGGAAGTCGTACTCGTTGACACGAGGAACGCTTTTAAGTGAAAGTGTGCTTCTGCTGTTGCTCTTCTTATCTTTGCATGCAAAACCTCATGCGGTGCTGTTGCTAATCCAAAGATGGCGATACCGAACAATTTCGTCTCGAACTGCTAAATAATTGGAGAAATAAAAAATAAAAGAAATGAGTTTGACGTAATCGAAACTCGAGGGCGTAGGAGTGTCTTAAATGATTTCTAGGTGGTTTTTAGATGGCTCCAAGGTGAAGGTATCAATCTTTCGGGACACTACTTGTACTAAGATCGATGTCGAAAGAATTTTTTCGATCTGATTCCTCCGGCACTCAAGTTAGTGATTGAGGTCTGTAGTGTATAAATATTTTTCCTGGTAAAAGAGCCCTTGGCATAACGTCGTGTCGTATGCTAGATTTTATACCTAGTCTTAGAGGGGAAAGCTTGTAACCGACCTAATGCCCCCTTTTGGCATTTTGGCCACATGAGCCCTGAATGGCCCTCTCAGACAGTTGTCCATAGGGCCAAACAGGTGGAGGGTGACTTGGATATTTTCCTTGCACGATAGTTTCCATGTGATGATTAGGTGTTGGATGTTGATTGGCCATTAATATATTCACTATCATTTACCCCACGCCCAAACATGCTTCTAGGTTCCTATTAAAGGGTTTCAAAGTGTAGCATTTAATTCATCCAACAAACCTATTGTCACATGTTCCTTTGTAGCATGAAGGAGACACACGTTGGCACAAGTTATGTTTCATCGGCTCATGCCTAGAGCATATTTCGCCTCGTAGCTCCATCATAACATATTTCTTTTTGTATGGGTCGGGTTTTTCCGTCTCATATGCCTCGAGTACATTTTGTCCTATGTCTCCCTTAACAGATTTCTATTAGTGCGGGTTAGGTTTTCTCGATTCACATGCCTCATATTCCTCTGTCATAGTAAATTTCTCTTAAGGCGGGTCGAGTTTTCTTAACTCACATGTCTCGAATACATTTTGCCATGTGCCTCCACTATAGTAGGTTTCTCTTGGTGCGGGTTGGGTTTTCCTAACTCATACTCCTTGGGCATATTTCATATTATGCCTCTATCGTAATAGATTTCTCTTAGTGTGGGTCGATTTAATCTGACTCATGCATCTTGAGCACATTTCACCTTATGCCTATATCATAGCAGATTTTGAATCTTTTGTTCATCTTGACAGGCTCTAAGTCCTCCCCTGTCGTGGCAGGCTTCCAAATTCTTCCTTCCTCTGCTATGACGGATTTTGAATCCTCATACCATTAGTAGCTCTTAGAAATTGCCCCTGAAGGGACATTTTTCTTGATCATGGAAGGAGAGAGATCAACATCTTAATTGCAAGAGGACAGATATCGACATCCTCCTTATAAATCTTGCTTCTCTTGTAGGGAAGGTTTCATTCTTCCATCTGAGCTTTCAAAGTCTTAAAGTCCTTAGAGCCTTGAGAGCTTTCAGCCTCGCCCCTAGGGCCTCCTTAAGAGCACTTCCCATCTCATGTTGGTTCTCAATAGGGTGAATCGCTCTTCGAGTCCCTCGCCCCAGTATAATTTCTGCTCTTATATCTTAGTTTGATATGTCTCTCCTTTCTCGTACAAGTTTTTCTCGATCCTATAGCCACCAGTTAGTCGAGGTTTGTACTCCGTCCTTGGATGATTCGAAGGTAGATGAGGTTGCGTCCTCTTCATCATAAGAGGCATCTCTCGTGAACTCGAGGGTTCTTTAGGATTTAGATTCACGAGAAGTTTTCATGACTACGATTCAATGCTAAGTGTGCCTCTCTTAGATTGCCTATGAACTAGGTATCACATCCAAACTGAGTTTGATCTATAAGTTCCCTGACTCGATCATCGCCCTTTTAACCTTATTCTTAAGCCTTTTTGCTTATCTTACGATGCTCTCGAGGTAGGACTCTGTCTGCTCCTAGTTATTCTTCACTATCAAAAAAATTGAGCTACACAATAATTGGCAAAGGGACTTTGTTGGGATTACAATGAACTTTGGAGCCACAACCATCGTTGTAAAAAGGGAGAGCTTTCCATGATAAAATTTATTGAAGAATCTGAAGAAGAGGTCCAAGAACCTGAGAAGGAGAACACGAAGAAAGAAATGTAGTCGGCTGATTGCATGACTCACGCTTTAGCAGACCATACGAACCAGCAAGCCGTAAAAGTTGAAGAATTTCTTAAGTCACAGCCCTTCACCGTCCTCATCAAGACTAGGAGTACCAACTTTATGAACAACAAGTTTGCTACCCAATTGATGCTCCAAAATGAAGATTGCAGCAGGTTTGACATTGAGGTCGCCGATAGCCAAATTTTGAAGTGCGACCAAAGATGCATGCATGTGAAATTGTTACAGTAAGACCAAGAGATACTTGTTGATTTATTCCTCCTTCGTCTCGATGATTATGAGACTGTGCTCGACATCAAATGGCTGACTACATTAGGTGATGTTTCCTGAAATTTTTTCAAATTTATCATGAAAATTTTCAGCCATGAGAAACATGAGATCCTATCCGAGAAACACGGGAGCGACATAACGATGATTTACATGCAGCAAATAAAGAAAGTTTTGAACAAAGTGAACATCGACTTCATGATGCAACTTCAGTAATACTCTAGGGGGAGCCAACAAAAATTGAAGACCCAAACCTTCTCTAATCGCTTGCTGAATTTTTAGATATTTTCGTTGAACTATGTAACATACTTTCTACCCGCCGGCATGACCATCGAATTCTGATTCTCCCGGGCAAACTAGTAGGAAACACTTGGCCATATCGTTATTTGCGCCTCCAGAAAGCTGAAATAGAGAGGATTGAAGAAGATATGTTAGAAACAAGGGTCATTCGACTAAGTGATAGCCCCTACTCTTTATCAGTGCTAGCTTTACCCGACTCCAACAAAGTATTTATTATTGACGCATTGGGAGCTAGAATTGTGTTACCCACATGCAAGATGGTTGACTCCTAGCCTACCTTAGTAAACCCCTCACTCCAAATCACCTGAAGCTATCAATTAATGATGAGGGATGCTAATCTTTCCTAAATTTATAGCTTGGTATGATACAACACAACAGTACAACAGCACAAAGAGGAGACAAAATTAAGTCCTAAAAAATTATAGCTTCTACTCCTTCCAAACTCAGATCAGGTTCACCTTACCATGGACTCTACTAGAAGGCAACCACCATACCAGAGGAAAGCCTGGCTACCATTAAGAAATAACCACATGCCAGCCCACGCAAGAAAGAACAGTCGCTTGATAAACGTCAGAGTAGAAGGAAGTTTACTATTAAAGATTGGGTCTTTCTTCATATTCATTCATACCAGCGGGAATTTATGATGACTCGAGCCTCATGGAAGTGATCTCTTAGTTTCTTTACACCCCTACAAAATTGGAGATCACATTAGAGCTGTAACTTATGGATCAGATCAGCATACTAATTCAAAATTATAATTGATCCTCCAAGAATCTCACCACAAATGAAAGTTTATAGAGGATGACTCTGCCCAGATCTATCCACCGGACACCCAAATTGATGAGGAGGCCCAGGTTCAACTGATAATTGAATGGGATCATAGGATCATGACACATCATCGTCCAATCACTACTACTGACGCTGGACCACAGGAGTAGGATGCGCCTAGTATAGGGGCCACAAGAGAGCCTTGTGAAGAGTTACAGATCAAGACTTGGAGACATGGAGCTCAGCCTTGAGGACAAGGCTGATTTGAAGAGGGTGGGTCTATTATGCCTCTAGCTAATGAAGTCCTAATTTAAATTTATTAAGGGGGCATACATGAAAACCCTATATGCCTGACCCTATTAATAGATGAAGGGCCAGCTATATTGGGGTCTTGGGTTAGGCATTGGACTTATGTAAATCTTAGCTAGCCACCCCCTACTATAGTTAAAGGGGCCAGCTAGGGTGAGAGATTAAAGTAGAGAAGGATTAAGGTCAAAGTAGAGGAGGATTAGAAATCCTAACCGCCAACCACCCCTAGTTGGGGTCGGTTAGGAGTTGCTTCTTAGAGTTAGAGTAGGAGTTGCTTCTTAGAGTTGGAGGAGTTGTTAGAAGTAGGAGTCTTAAAGTAGGAATCCTATTAGGAGTTAGGGTTTAGAAGACCTATAAATAGCCTTATAATAAGTCGCTTTTCATCATTGAGAGTTCCCTTCAAAGAGAGAGGTCCTGACAGAAATAAGGGGTTCCACTGAGTAGTGGTTAATAGAGGAATCAAATAGATCAATTATTTTTCAACCTATGTGTAGAAAATCAAGGGAGGCACCCCTATAGAGTTCCAAGGAGGTCGATCCCCTATAGATGGATGTCTTGAGTTAATGGGGAGACCTACTTAAGGTGGGATCGATCGAACTCTCACCTTTGGATTGTTGGAACTCTTGTTACATCTTATTTAAGCACTGGACCATTTGGCATAGTTGGACCCTTAGGGAGTTATCCATCGAATCCGCTGACTAGGTCTCAGATTCAAGTATAATAGAGCGATGGGGCGATGGTGCATTGAATTCTACAATTGGGGTGCAGGGCGCTCCTTCAGCTAGTAGTTTTATGGGCATTGGACGATCTTGAGATGTTGGCATCACTTCGATCGGGGTGATCCCGACTGGTGTTGATGCCAATGGTGGTTGAGGTATCGATCACGACTAAGATGGTGGAGTCTCTTGTTGGACTAACTAAGGCAACCTGCATCATGCCCGTCAGCATTTACACTTGTTGGGTGAGATTCAAGAATACCTTGATAGAAATGAGTAGGTGGCTCGAGTTAATCCCTATGAGTAAGAGGCTTGGGTTATTAAACAAATGCTAGTACTGCACTGGTGTTTGGGTCAAAGTGAGCGCATCAACATATAAGAAGGATGACAGTTGTCCCAAGTAAAAGTGCTACAGGTTTGAGGCAATCTCCTCGCTGGAGTGTTCGTTGAGAGGCTTGATGAGTAGGCGTTCATGTGACATTAAGCCCTCCTTTCAATGCTAAGACATTAGGGGATTTCATTGTCAACGTTTGATTTAACTATGAGGTAGAGGCATCAATTTCCCAGGGAACTACATACACTAAGATTGATGTTGAAAGAATTTTTTTTTTTACCTAGTCCCTCTAATACTCAATTTAATGATCGAGATCTATAGTAGATAAAGAGTTTTTCTTAGAAAGAAAGTCCCTTGACATAGCATTGGGGGTAGCTTTTATGCCTGATCTCAGAGGGGATAACCTATAATTGTCCATAACATCCTCTTTTGATGTTTTATCCATATGGGCGTTAGGGGAGAGATAGTCCCAAACAATCCCCTTGACTATTGTCCACAAGGGTAGACATGTGAAATATGACTTGGATATTTTTTTTTCACAACAAATTATATATGATAATTAGATATGTATGATCATTAATCGTTAATATATTTGTTATTAGCTTCATAATTAGAAGAACGTGACGAGAGAGAGAGAGGCTTGGAGAGAATGACGCTGTCGAACCTGTGCACCAACCATTACTGTGTTTTCTTCGTGGACAACCTCTCCTTATTATAAATGGCGTTTACGACGGCGACAGAAGTCCGACAACTTTCTTCACTTCCTTCGCGATCTGAGGTTGTGGCGCCATGTCTACTTACTTGCGCGCCCTCCTTGTGGCTGCAGCGCTGCTGGTGCTTGTGTTCCCCCGCGCCGGCGCCGGCGCCAAGGCTGGGGATCACCACCATGGGAAAATTAGATACAGAAACCACGGCCACGGCTATCATCTGAAAGGCCACCACGGGACCTTCAAGCCGGGCAACTGGGAATTCGCGCACGCCACCTTCTACGGAGGCAGCGATGGCTCCCAAACAAGAGGTCTACCCTTCTCTGCCTTGCTTTCTGCACGTTGACCGTGTTTGTCTTCACGTACGTCACGCGCCGGAAACTACACACTTGCAGAGGGCGCATGCGGCTACGAGGACACGGTGACCGAAGGGTACGGGCTACAGACGGCCGCCATGAGCACGGCTGTGTACAACGACGGCCTCACCTGCGGCGCCTGCTTCGAGATCAAGTGCGTCAATGACAAGGAGTGGTGCAAGCCGGGCCACCCTTCCATCTTCGTCACCGGCACCAACCTTTGCCCACCCAACTACTACCAGTCCAGCGACAACGGAGGCTGGTGCAACCCTCCCCGTGTGCACTTCGATCTCGCGCAGCCGGCCTACCTCCAGATCGCCCAGTACAAGGCCGGAATCGTGCCGGTGGCCTATCGCAGGTACTCGTCGTCTTCTCGAACCCCAACATCTTGTCAGAATCCTAGCACCAGGACATGAATCACAATGCTTCATGCAGGGTCCCGTGCAAGAAGCGGGGAGGCATCAGGTTCACCTTCTCAGGGAACCCCTACTTCCTCCTAGTCCTGGTGTGGAACGTGGCCGGCGCCGGGGACGTCCACAACGTGCAGATCAAGGGGAACAAGGTGGGGTGGACTGCCATGTCCAGGAACTGGGGGCAGCGCTGGCAGACCAACGTAGACTTAACGGGGCAGTCGTTGTCGTTCCGGGTCACCGCCAGCGACGGCCGCCGCTCCACCTCTTGGCACATCACCCCCCACGACTGGCAGATCGGGCAGACTTACGAAGGCAAGAACTTTAAGTTCTGAGCAACGCAGCAGAAGCTCCACCCAAACCCTAGTTCTTCCTACGGATCATATCTCTGAGCTTGAGCTTCCCTGAAGACCGATCGAGCCGGGATACAAGCATTGTGTAGTAGTGTCTGATACGGTGTTGCCTCCGACATCAACACCATAAAGTATGTCAGCATGTATAATGGATGCCTTTTTGCTAAAATAAATTAAATTTACTTCATCATTTATCTTTTATTCCTCTTTAGTATTTTTTTGCTATAACCATTACGTGGGATCGATCATGTCAGTTTGCTAATGTGACCTTTAACATCTGATTACAGTATTAATAAACCATCGTAAACCAATCTTCTTTCTTTCATCGGATTGCATGTAATTGTTCACATTTTTTTCGTAAAAATTCACAAATTTATCTCAGTCATTTCAACTACACAATATTATTTTTTAGTCGCTCACGTTTAGATTCATAACGAATCATCATTCTATTCCAAGGTAGAAATGGTAGCTAAAAAGATGTTAGGCACTTCAATTTATTATCTATTTAGCCTCATTATATGCTCAATTTTTGTATTACTAAAATGACATTTCATATATTCAATCTTAATTTTACTATCTATATTAGTTACTCCTATTTCTCTCCATAGCTCAATTTTAAATAATTCATCCGAACTATCACTAAATATGATACTATTTTTTTTCCGATAAATCACATCCAATAAGTACATCACATAAAAAATAATAAAAAAATCATAATCGATTCTTATTATAACTATATAATTATAAAAAATTTATCAGATACACCTATCATAATTCTAATACTGGTCACAACGCTATGATGCAAACTCTTTTAATACTTATATAATTATTAGAAACGTTTTTCTTCTCCCAACTCTTACCATAATAAATCTCTAAATATTATATCATAAACATTTTTTAAGTCAACAATAAAAAAATAAAATCTTCTTCATGCTTATTTCTTTTCAAGATACAGGTGCACAAAAACATAAGGAGAAAAAAAGGAAAACCTAATGGCACAAGGGAAAAGGACAATGAGACAGGATATAAAATAACAAATAAGGCTACATTAAATATTTAAATTTTCATAAACTTTAACCCAAATTAGCTATTAATTGCCATAGTAATGGTTGGTCAGAGTTTCTTAGAATGCCAATGTAAATGACATGATGAAGAACTAATTTTTTTTCCCTTAACATATGTACACGAGAACTAGGAAAAGATTCACAGCGGTTTTGTTCATCGGAATCACAAGGAAGACCAAATTTACCATCATAAGCATTGCAAGCAATTTAACTTGATCATTGCAATGCTGTTACTATGGAACAATCCATGTAGTCAGTGAAGACCACCATAAGTTCACCATTCGCATTGGTTTTAGCATGCTTGATCTTGTTTGATGAGGGTTTAGTCCACCGAAAACTGTTTGCAGATACATATATGATGATACATCAACAAAAATAGCCTATAAACTTAGCTTGTCTAAGCAATTGATTCCTAGTGAGAAAACTACTACAGGCAACTATGCAGAACAAACAAGCCAAGAGGAAACATTGCAAGGCATTCAAAAGCAATTTTAACTCCAAACAAGATAAAAATGTATGGCAAATTAAAGATTTACCTGATATGTTACATATGCCTCCAACAAAAATAGTTAACCATAGCTGCAGATCTAATGGGATATACAGTTGGCCACCAAGATACCCAACATGCGACCGTTATGTCTTCTGGATGACATCTGCTTTGCATGTTCTTTTGTAGTGTCCTGTTTGGCTGCACCGACTACAATGCACAGTATGTCTTTCACGATTGTTCTCTTCCATGCAAAGCCGCTTCTTTTCAGGGCGTCCTGGTGGACGACGAAACTTCGGTGGACGAACCACTTGATTTTCATTGCCTGCCTGACCCTCGATGGCTTTACTCCACTCGCTTCTGTCTGGAATTGGGTACACTGGCTTAGAATATGTCTCCCGATACTTCATGACGGTGAAGTACTTCTCTGTATATTCATAGATGTCTTTCTTACATGACAGGAGGGCTGCAACAGCGTGAGAACAGGGTATGCCATGCAACTGCCACTCACGACAAGAACAAGAGCGCATGCCAATATTTACAATACTAGAACAATCAGCTGACAGAACCTCAAATTCTACTTCATCAGAACGAAGCACTCCATATCCAACAGAACGCTCAATGGCTTCCGAAATGTGTTTTTCAGCTGTAGGGGCAAGTCTAGACGTCCATTTTAAACCCTTTTCATGGCATTCGCTAAATTCCTTCATCAATTTACCATGGATGCTTTCGATAACTTGAATAACAGGTAGTTCACGAGCTTCAAGTATCCATCTATTGAACTCTTCAATGTTTGAAGAAAGATGTCCATAGCGTGGACCTTCGAGATATACCACTACCCACTGGTTAGGTGGAATTTGCTGAATCCTTTTGGCTGCTTCTGCACAGACTTCTTCAATTTCTGCCATCCTGTCTCTAAAGCCACTGGTGGTGACAGAATAAGCTGCCTTCCAAAGAAGATGAACAAGCCTTGAGTTCTTGAATTCTTTATTCATGCTTTCTGTTAAGTGTCGCATGCATATTCCCTGGTATGCGGTAGGAAATTTTCTTTTCACGGCTTCAGTAACAACTGTCTGTCCATTGGATAGTACAATAAGCTGAGGTCTGGTTTCAGTGCTCATTTCTATTAGTTTATGGAACTCTGACAAGAACCACATCCAACTCTCATCTGTCTCCATATCAACAATACCAAAAGCAACTGGAAACATTCCACCATCAGCATCAAATGATGTCACAGAAAGCAATGTACCAAGATACTTACTTCTGAGTTCAATTCCACCAAGGCTAATGATGGGCAAACAACCATTCAAAAAGCCATGAATTGATGCATTAAATGAAACAAAAATTTTCTGGAAACGATGGTCCGAACCTGTAGTAAATACTTGAGCAACACTTCCAGGGTTTCTTAGCTTTATCTGCTCACAGTATGCTGGAAGAAGACTGTAACCCTCTTCAGAGGATCCATATATGGCAGTCAGACCTCTTTCTTTCGCTCTCCAAGCTTGCTTGTATGGAATACTAATCCCATACTGTTTCTGAATGTCTTGAAGTATGTCCTTTGGCCTGTAATTAACATTGCTTCGTAGACGCTCCTCTATGAGATTGACAATCCAGTCTACAGATGCCTGATTACGACCTATATGTGCATCTTTGCCACAAGTATGTGTCCCTTCAATGCTTCTTATGGTGAAAGTTGGTACATTAGGCAGCTTTACAGCACGAATTCGCCATGGACAACCTTCCTTGGCACACTTGGCAAAGTAGCGAATCAGATCACTCTTTATAATCTTAAGTTCAAAATGTTGTGCAATAGCAGCTTCTTTTATCGCCTTCCTAAAAGTTTTGACATCAGGGAATTGCTGCCCAACAACAAAATTAAAATCTTCCATCCAGCAAACGACGATGAACCAGTACGCAGGGATAAATTAGTTACTACCTCTGTGATTACCCTTTAGCATCTCTTTCTTCACGAACCATTTAACTTGTACAATAAGGCCAACAATCTCAAAAAGTTCAACGATAATCGCGTAGGAGGTGAGCAATATTACTCAAGTCTCCTGCACAAGAGTAACAACTCTAAATGAAGACAGCAATCGCTGTAAGATTAAATAATACGTGTACTGCATGCATGGTGACATTGATTTATTTCTCAACTTCGGCACAACAAAACTCGTTCTTTAATTTGGCAGGTCAAGAAAAAGAAACAACTTGAATTAATCTAACTACAGCCAAAAGTGAATTATACTAAAAGCACATAGTAAAAAAGAAAAGATTATCATATTTTCTTTCGCACATAAACAAAAAGCAAAATCAATTTCCATTGTAATAGTTACATAAACTACATCTGAATTGGCTTTTCTACTAGACAATAAATAAACAAAAAAAACATGCTACTAATGGTAAAACATTCCAAGCAGCAGCAACATAACAAATGCTCCACAGCCATTTTAACTCGGGTAGGTATCAAAGCTTCCATGTTGATCACACAAAACGCAGTCCTTGCCATCACACATGTTAAATGCTGACCGCCACATAAAGAGTCGCATACAGGTGCACAATGCATTTGAAGACATGTGTGCATCACATAATCTATTAATTTGTAATTTCGTCAATCATTAACAAGTTTCGCCCTTCGTAATTTGTGCGTCCAACAATCGCACCATAAACACGAAAAGATAATGATCGGCGTTCCAAGAACATTATTCTTCAAATTAATAGAAAAATAAGCTCGAAAAGAACCGATTATAATGCAGTGAGAGTTCGGAGAGAAGGGGCGGAACGGGCATGGCGGACTTACCGAGTATTTCGAGAGAGCTGTGGACATCGTTCGCGACCGCGAAAGGAGCATCAACAGCGCAAGACAGGCTTCGGCCGCGTCGATCGAAGGGAGGCCGCAGGGTTATGAAGGGTTCGGGAGCCGATCACGGCAGAGGGGTGCTAAGAGACTTAGATAAGACAGGAAGGCGTAGAGAGAAAACGCACGGCCGCGTAGGAGGGGAGATCGGGTGGTCCGGCGTCGAGAGGAGGAGGCGGTGGAGCCGTCGTGATCCGGAGAAGAAGCGCCGGCGCGGGGCGAAGGGCAGATCGACGCCACTACGGTAGGGCTTCCTTACGACTCTCTCTTCTAATTTTTCTTAATTTATGTTTTTTTTATGGAAACCGAGAAATCTTTCGTACGAATTTTATTTACGTATATTACCATTTAAGTTCTGCGATATACATTCACATATTTATTTTTCAATATTTTTTTCTTAAAAAAATATATATTATTATTTTTCAATTAGCATCTCTATGAAACTTTTATTTATTTTTTTAAAATATATTACTTTGTTCTTTATTCCATAAAAAAATAAAATTATCTTTGATGTTATGCGTCTTAGTTATTGTACGTCTTTATCGTCATTGATGAACTTTCATGTCCGCGCTTTGATCCTTGATTATTAGGATCAATACTAATATTGGATTGAGACCTTTAAGTCTTTACCACGACATTGTTTAATTTATATTTCTAAACAAGAGAAACTTATCTAAATATTATATGTTCAATTCCATTTAAAACATATTCAGATGAACGCTTATAATGCATTTATCAATATTTTTCATCTCAGCTTACTACTATCTAACTTTTTAATTTTAGTTTCCTCCAACATATCTAACATTTTCAATTATATTTTTAAAAAATATCAAAAAATTAATTAATATAATTTATGTTATTCATATATTTTTTTTTTCAAAGATCAACATTTTATAATGTGATTCATACTCCCTTTTCCTAAAATCATGTGGATAGCATCATGATTGGATCAAAATGGTTTATGGAAAAATCAAAAGGTCACATTTATCCTGGTCTATTTTAACACTCCTTAGGTAGCAGAAAAGATCATGTATACTTTAACGGTTCACTTCGACCGTTGTTCAGTATCACACTTTGAGTAATATAGTGCTTCATCAGCTTAGGCATAGCCTCAACACAATCTAATCTTCAATGTCTTTAAAAAAAATATTATATTTATAGAGGACAAGACCATGTCAAAAGATAAATACAATTATGTTCTTGTTGTTTAGTTTTGTATCGTGGATGGAGAATTAGCATGGTAGGGTTCGGCCCGCATGCGTAAGATCATCTGTATAAGATTGGAGAACTGACGTGACTCGATCGGGTCTAGAGCGGTATCGGCCAATGTAGCTCTGAGTCGAGAGATACGTCGATGGAGTGCTCGATCCCTCAGCCAATTCCTAGAAGAAGGCCTCGGTCTGGGTAGTGTGTGCCGGATATGATCTTTCCGATGATTAAGTTGGAGATTACTGAGGTGGCTGCTGACGTGATCCTCAGACTAACATGGCCAAACTAATTGGTCAGACTAGAATGATCCTCGAGCTAATTGGATGAGCTTAATATTTAACTTATCATTTCTTGACATTTATCTACATAGTTTCGTGGGATGGCTGATGTCCATCGATATCAACATGTTTTATTGCATCAGAAATTATCAAGACATTTGATGCATATATCATCTTAAGTCCTCCGTCAACGAAGGAAGTTTAAACCCTACTTCTCAGTTCTGTAATATCTTAAGGCTTTCTACACTCATGCAAGATGGGACCTATTAAGTTCCCATCTTATCACAGAGACCTTGTATGATAAAACATAATAACAAATATTAAACCATCTTATTAAAAAATTGAAAGTTTAAAATCACATCTGATATATAATGTTTATTACATTAGTTGATAAAAACTTCTATAAATTATTATAAAATCCTGAGTTCGTATGCTACGTTCGTCATTTATTTTTTGTAAACAAATAATAATCTCAAAATATGTACATCAAAGGCTTTAGAATCGTCCAATTTAACTCATAAAACAGCCTTACTGCTAACAAATGTAAGATCACATTCATCAGTCACTCCCAAATATCCAAAGGTGTTGATTAACTTAACTTAGTTGATAAAAACTTTGACAAATCATCACAATTTGACTTTCAAATCCTACCTTCACCACTTATATTTTGTAAAAATAAAAAGAAAATTCGTACATTGAGACCCTCCTTTTCACTTGGGCAAATATTACACTTGAATCTCCTAAGCTTCAAATCAATATCAAAATGCTCTCATGCACATGAACCAATCATATACAACCTCACTATGTTTTAAACACCAAGTGTATGATATAAAGAAAGAGATGAAGATTAACCAGAACACGTTACAACTTTTGAGTTTGTAAGACATATAGGCATCAAAAACATGTTGCCGAACTTGGCAGTGATACATCTAACATGCATGTGAATTTTATTCATCCTTTGTGAATTTTATTCATCCTTGCCGCCATCAACAATTCAAAAGCCGGACTGACACACCGACTCAATGTATCAGTCGATTAGGCTGCTGGCCGTCAACCAGAACATCCTTAAATCGGCCGATAGGTCTCATCATCCTGCTCATCCTCTGTCACAAGTGAAGAGTTGTCAGCTTATGAAATGAAAACCAAGTGTTCCAGGGCAGTGTTACCAACATATACTAAAAGTAGCGTGGTATGATCATCGATGCCACGGAAAACATCTGGATCTGCTATGCTACCTCTAAAAGCATCATTAAATTGAAAAGATATATTGCAAAACTGAGAAGATGCAGCTTTAAGATTTGAGTAACTGGAGCTATATCCAGGTCACACCAAGTTTCTCTCGATAGATCCAGTGTAGTCTCAACAAAAATGGGCACCGAGCATTAAGATTTGACATTTTCCTTTACAAATAAGTCAACCAGGACAGTATATGCTAAAACCTGCTGTAACTTAACTGTTGTTGCTAGGTGTTATGAGTATGCATTAACTACTACCAGAATCTAAATGGAGATGACGACTTCATTACCAAAGAGCGGTCTACCATCAGAGTTACAAATGAACTGTAATTGAGAGAGAATTGGTACATCAGTACTGCAAAGCTACAGAAAATTTTCAACATTTGCTTGCTTAGTATAACAGCAATTTTCTTTTCATAATGGAAGCAAGCATACCTCATTATTGATGTTAAATCTCCATTTGTCTTGATGCCATCTTTGCCCCACAATTATAATTCCCATGACGGCAGCAGCTACAACAACAGACCAAAAAGTACCAGCCTCCTTCGCCTGTTTATACAAAGATACCGCATGCTTCTTCCACCATGCTTGGCAAGGAAGGTTGGATCCGTCAATCTCATCTCCACCTGGTTTTGCATGATCATGAGGAGATTCCATATTCACATCAGAAGGTTCAGGTTCTTCAGCCTCAGATTTGGTGCTGCTTTTGTGTGCTTCGGAGTGAGTATCAACAGAATGAGGATCAGCAAATATATCCTGCTCAACTCCAACCAAATTTAGCCTACGGGATCCCTTGCCCTCTTCAAATCCCATATCACGGAAGGAAATTCTATTACCTTCAGAAAACTCGATACCATACTGGTCATCATCAGATTCAGTCTGCAACTTTTCTCTACCAAAATCATCAATTCCATTATCACCACCAATCATTGTTGGCTCACCATGGATTTTGCTTGTATCAGGATCTACTGGGAGATTCTCATGCTCACTGGGTGGAAACACAAAATGACCGGACACGAATAATGCTGCAGAAGACTCACGTTCAGTCATGCTCTCCTTCTCTTTTCTCTCGGAGGTAGGGTCGAATTCCTGCAGACCAGGCTCTGCAGCATACGCCGATGCCGTGAGGGACACAACTTCCCAGTCAGCTCCCCGAGAAGAAACCGTTTCCTCTTTTCCGTCGTCCGCCATATTGAAAACCTAATATTCACTAAAATTCGAGAAGATTAAATTTTTTTAGTGCATATAAGGGTACATACACATCCGAACTGAGCACACAACGAACAATCCAAAAGGCGAGATCTTCTAATAAGATATAAATCAAACCAAGTTCTCAATTGCTAGTCCTCCATTCTCAATACAGTTACTCTCTTGCTTTTAGGGATTCAATCCAGTTTCTTAAATCAAACTAATTGATCATGATTCAGCATGGAAAGAAGAAGAAATATGCCATATGACCTAATTCTGTGTGTAGACATATCAAGTCCTATAGAAAGATTAATTCGTCCTCCAACCAATAGCGATTCACCACCAAAAAAACTACCAAGAGAAAAAGAAACTGATACTACGTAATGCCTCGTGGATAGAAACCAATTGTGAATCAATTCCTCTGATCCATCCTAACCAAGCCAAACAGGAAAGACATATATCCACACAACAAGAAATTGGCGCCCCGTAGCAGAGCAAAGTACGATCCGATTGACAGAGATCTCAGACAAGCTCACGATTCTTGCAACATAACCTGAAAAGTTATCATCTTTTACCTGGAAGACCTTTGAGAAGGGGGAGAGGAGAAGACACCGAAGTCGGAGGAAGCGCCGGAGGCGAGAAAAAAAGCTTGACGCGAATCCAATCGGAGGAGATCTGGGACTGATTTAGCCGGTGGTCTCTCTTAAAGAACCGGACGTAACCGGTGAGACGTATCAGAACGCCGCCTCCGGAAACCAAAAAATCAGATCGACAGTTATCAACGTCCACGTGTCAATAGTCATGATGATCGGACGGCTCAGACGTCATCTCTTTTCGGCTCAACCGTAGAGACGGGTAAATTTGGCTCGACCCGACCCATTTGACCCGATCCAATCTGTGTTTCGAATGTTCGGCTTAGTCCGACCGGACATGGACGGAACTCATCTCAAATCCTACAATCCTGTATTGCATCAAACGTGGCGTTATCCAATTGGATGGAGCACAACCGGGCGACGCAAAGCTGTGGAAGAAGCCGATAAAAGTACCCCTCTCGCCAACCAACCGGTGAACCACCACCGAATCCTCGACTTCGCTTCCTCATCCTTCTCCTCCGTCGTCCGGCGGCGCGGGCGACAGAACGATCGATGGCAGGCGATCTCTACGCCCTGGACTTCGACGGCGTCCTCTGCGACAGTTGCGGCGAGAGCTCCCTCTCTGCCCTCAAGGCATCCAACTCGATTGCTTCTCACTTCTTCACGAACCCTACTCCGATCGCTTCTCACTCCTTTCTCTTCTGATCTTCCTGGTACGGTGTAGGCTGCTAAGATCAGATGGTCGTGGCTCTTCGGACAGGTGGACTCCGCCATGGAGACTTGGATCATCGACCAAATGCACATCGTGAGCTTCCTGTCATCCATTATGACCTTCTCCTGTCTTCTTCTTCTCTTCCTTCTATGCTGAAATTTATCTAGATTTGCTTACTCATACACACCACTATGAATGGGATTTTCTTGATGCGTATCATCCAAGGTTAAGAGTCTGAATCATCTTTCAACTTGCAAGCTTGTCATTACATGATTGATCTAATATTAGCTGCTCTTGTAGTTAAATTACATCTGTTAGTATATCTACATGCTGGTGTGTGTTAGGAGATAAAGATATTCCTTAGAGGATCATTATGAGGTTGCTTGTTACAATTGGCAATATTAATTGGGTAAAGTTGTGTTTACTAATGACCAAATGGAAGGATGTTTTGTGGAATGACAAAAGTGGGTGTTCAATATGAATGTGTCTAACCAAATTATCTAAGCTATTTTTCTATTTCATTGTGGCAGCTGCGTCCAGTGGTTGAAACAGGTTATGAGAATCTATTGCTTGTTAGGTTGTTAGTGGAGCTTCAGGTGCCCTCAGTGCGAAAATCATCGGTAATGCCTCTATTTGAAGATGGATTGGAATTTTTGAATTGTAATCAATGTTCGCTATAGCAATTACGATAGCAATTGCAATATTATGCTGATTTATGTTCTCATTTAATGTACAAGGTTGCAGATGGGCTTACTGTTGAGGCAATATTGGAGAACTGGTCGCAGTTGAAGCCTATAATTATGAAGGAGTGGGATGAAGAACGAGATGCTTTAATTGATCTTTTTGGCAGAGTAAGGGATGAATGGATAGATAATGATCTTTCAGGTTGGATTGGTGCTAACAGGTATGATATGTCCTTTATATTTCTTTCCTCTATATGCTAAAATTGACTTTACAACCCAGGACTTCTGCATTGAACATAACAGTCTGTTAAGGCAGTTTAGTGTTTATGGGTTTCTTCTTCCAAGTTCATGCAAATCTAAGAATTATGTCTTTGTAGTGAAAATAAAGGTTGAATTTCATGGGGTCTAGTTAAGATTTCTCGTGGACCAACAATCATCTCACCTGTATCATGACTCTGGCTTTTGCTCCTCCACTTATGTTTCCTTCTTGTTTTATGTTTGCCATCTTTTCCATGAAGTAAAATTCTATGTTTATAACTTTTGAGTACTTTTTTTAAAGCTTATTTGCACAAAAGTTCTTTTTAATTATTTTGCTTTGGATTGATTCTCTCTCTTGCTTGAAAATGTTAAGTTCCACAGGATGTTCAACTACAGTATCTAGCGACTTGGAATTAATGTATTCTATTAATCGATGCTAATTATAGAGAATAGCTTTGTATTACAGTACATGAAACCACTGCTGCCACCTATTATTGAAATTTCTGATGTGATTTTGTGATCAATTTTGCTTCATTTTTTGTGCTCTTGTTGAGTATTACCCGCTACAAATTCTACTGTGGTTTAGAAACATCTTTTATGACTGTTCGCCACCTGAGCTGCCATGATTGTTCGCCACCTGAGTATTACCCGCTACAAAGTACACCAGTGTCAAACTCTCATGGATTCTGCATTACTTTTCTTCGATAAGCAAATGAGAGCATTAACAGATAATTAATAACACCGTCAGATTTAATCAAGCATCTCTGCATGATAGACTAAACCATGTGTTAATTGTATCGAAGCCAGTTTCACATTTTAATTATGGACTTTCTGTTAAATATGAGACTGTACTGGTGTCATTTTTGTATTTTTCCTAATTTATTTGCTGGCACCGAACTATTCATGAACTCTGTTAAAGTTGGAATTGCTGCAATTGTTTGCTCGAATAACTAAATGGTGTTTGCACCTAATGTGGCACAAGTATGAAAAGAATATCAGGTGCTAAGACGAAGCTTCTTGTTATAAAATCTAGCTACTTAATCATGTTAATACATCTTATAGAACTGCTAAGCAAGCAATTTATTTTAATCGCAAAGAGAATCTGGGAAACGTATACTAACCAGGAGATGACCCTGAAGATTTTACCCAGGTGTCGCAGATGCTCTGAGATTTGCAAGCTCTCAACTCTATATTGTCACCACAAAGCAGGTACCAGTAATTCCTTCCGAAAAAAGGACTTTTCTGCCTTCAAATTTCTGAATATCCTGAAGCATGGAAATGTTGGGAACATGGACACCGAAACATCCTTCAGCTCTCAACTTTGCAATAATTTTGTCTTACAGTTCTTGTTCCATTTGCATAGGACATATTCTATGATGTCCAGATGCAGCTTCTGTGATCATCATTAATTTGATTTTCATTTAGTTACATATTGACAAATGCTTTCATACTTGAGTTTGATATTATTTTCCGCAAACATTTAGTTGCAGCAACTTTTTGTTATCTGTTAATTTTAGGCTAGATTTGCTGATGCATTATTGCGAGAACTAGCTGGAGTAACCATACCTGCTGAACGAATTTATGGTTTGGGGACTGGGTATGTATATTGAGCTGCTCTTGTTTTTCTCACCATCTATATAGAAAAAAAAAATATATGCATTGCAGGTGATGTGGTCTACTTTCTGATTCCAGGCCAAAGGTAAAAGTCCTAAAGCAGCTCCAAGAGATGCCAGAACATCAGGGTCTCTCTCTTCAGTAAGTTCTATTTCTAATATCGAAGATATGAAATTTGTGGAATAATACATCTGTCAGTTAATATGCTACTGGAGAAATCGTTTCAATTATTAGCAGGTAAATAAGAACGTAATCCTAGTTGTTAATTGCATTGTTAGGATTTCTTGTAGTTTGTTTAGACCCAAGGTAATCATGACATCCGTAAACCAAAATCTTCATCACATTTCCTGCCTCTGGCCAGCTTCGTGGAAGATCGTCTTGCAACTCTAGAGAATGTTATCAAAGAGCCCGCATTAGCCGGATGGAATTTATACCTCGGTGACCTTCTTCCCCTAGCCAACTATATGGTGGTTAGATATTTTTTTATGGTGTTTGGTCTAAGAGTACATTTTACGTTGAGTAGGTAGATGGGGTTATAATACGGAGAAAGAGAGGGCAGAAGCAGAAAGCATTCCAAGGATTCAGTTGCTAGACCTATCGGACTTCAGCAAGAAACTTAAATAGATTTTCTTGGCTATTATTCTGAACATGTTGGTGAACACTAACATTTTCTATAGTGAAAACATACTTCAAGTGTTGATGATTTATTCAAGTTATATGTTCTCATGTTCAAACCAAATTTTAAATTTAATCTAACTCCTTCCATTTGCTAATTTATTTGGGTGTTTTTGCCTCTCTGTAGTTAGTTCTTCCTGTAGACACAGTCATGTCAGGAACATGCACCCTAAGGTGCATGTTGTTTCTTCTTGGACATGGACATTCATCTAACACTACGTGTTTAGGATTGCGGTCACGGAAATAGTTCTTTAATATTAATCTTTCATATGTAGGAGTATTTGAAGTGATTTGCCGTTGATAGAGTCATATTTTTAGAGATAGTTGCTGTGATACTTGTTTGCTGCTGGTCTTTCTATCACCCATTGTAATAGTCCGAGCTAAGGGTTCGTGCAAGCATATTTTAGGTGGATGTGCCAGGTTGCAGTGAAATCCTACTTGAGGATTGTTTAAGTCACATTTTGATTGTTTGATTCGAATGTTGATTTAGAATCAAGAGACTATTATGTGTTTCTCTAAATAGTTTCAGGACATTTTGATCTCCCCAAGGCATCAAACCCTATAAAATTACATAGGGGACATAGTCGACAAAGTCCCTTCAATGCCTATGTTAGCCTAGGGAAATAGGTATCGGTTGAATGCCGAAGTTGTTAGAGTCAAATGCACAAAGAGCTTGTGGATTCTTCTTCCTCGAGGAACACACATGGCGGGGCTTTTTTATATTATAGCTTTAGGATTGTTATGTTCATAGATACACGTTAATGTCGAGGATAGTTATGTGTATCTTGTTAGAAGAGTCATGCTATACTAAATTTGTAAGACATACAATAGCCATTACATGGGTGATAATGTGTGTGGGATGATGTCATGTCAATCATACGTGCAATGCCAAGGTGTCGGGTCATGTGATTGATTAGGTGTCGATCATATTATTATTTCTCTATCAAGGATAATTATAGTTTTGATTATCAAACCCAAACGAGACAGAAAGTAAATCAACACAAGAAGAAAAGAAAAAAAAGGAGAAATAGAAAGAAGGGAATGGAAGGATATAAGAAGGAACAATATTCGCAGGAAAAGGATGTGGTGGAGGACGAAGAGTTTGGCCTTAGGCGATGAGTGGTGATTGTGTCGTCGACAATGCCCTACGCGATGAGTGGTGATTGTGCCATCGACAATGGATGGGATGGGGTGAAAGCCTTATTACAAGCGTGATGAGTGTACCGAATCATATTTTAAATAAAAAGTATTATACATGATCAGACTAAATCGTTTGAGTTAGACTGGTTCATATATCGTTTGGTAAATGCCAATCTAACCCTATCGAAGCAGCCCACTTAGCAAAGCCTTTGGTTGAAATATCCTTTCTTCCCTTTATGTTGGATAATTAAACCTTACTTCTTACGTCAGAAATTTCCTCTTGCACAGTCTGTTATTGAGGATCTTCCATTGATACCCCTTGCTGCAATGATAAAATACTAGACTATTACAAAGCTAGAACATAATGACTTCGAGGTACAACCAAACATGAACATGGAAGAAGCCAAATAGCCAAATCCCCTTCAATGAAAACACTCAGTAGATCTTGAATGCAATCGATTCGTTTGCTTCAAGCATTCATGAACTCTCATCGGTGGTGGTCTGGTGTCAAGTTAGTTTTTGATTGTCAGGGTCGAAGACTAATTTGGAACCAATCAAGATATACCTTTTGTGCTTTTCCTGAAATGATTTCAGTTGACACCATTGATGTCTAAATCCAATCTAGTTGAGCGCCTGCAGAATTGCGTTGGGGTGATCCCGATAATGTTCACTTGATGCTTAAGTAAAGGTTCTAATGATTCGACTTATACTTCTAAAAGTGAAAGGTTTGTATTTTGGAATGAATATGATAAGCTTTTATAAGTCCGATTTAAGTACTATTACTTCTGCAAGCATCGATTATGAAGGTCTTTCGGACCTAACTACGATCATGATGCATCGAACATTGGACACGGTAGCATCCGACCCACTCAACCATTTCTTGACGCATCAATCATGCGATGATGAGACTTTGATCACATGATGCTAAGTTGTTGGTCGTATCTAAGTGCTAGCAATATGGTGTTAAATCTTCGATCATATGACATTGAGATGTGAGCTACACGACACTTGAGGATCATTCATGTGATACTGGAGTGTCCGTCGTGTCATCATTCTTATATAAGTGTTAGTGAAAAATCTTCGTGACTCCTCAGTAGGTGTGGTCTGCCTTCGTGTCTGCTGAGGGGGCATACTGGTTCAGGCCCGTATGCGCTAGCTCACCCGCGATCGTCTCTTGTCATGGACAACAGGAGATCAGCTGCTTGTCATGGACAACAGTGTAAATAAGATGTTCGATGAAATGTTCGTGTTTGTCTGTGTCCTTGGTTTATGTACGTATCTTGTATAACAAGTAGCGGGCTTGCAGTAGGCTTAGTAGCCCGAGTTTAGTTTGCATTATGGTCAATTTTGGCTTGTAAATACAAGTATGTCTTGTAAATACTTATGGGGACTTCGGTCTATAATGTACAATTATCCTTTGTGTGCAATCTTTCTGAGTTTGTAATGTCCATGGGTATAATTTGTATCTGGCTTTATAAAGTATTTTCTTGAGCAGTTGCTTGTGGATCCCATGGGAATTGCTTCTTTTGGCCCGTTTTCTCTTTTGTAAGTCTAAGGGACTCTAGGAGATCTCGGGAAGGGCTGATCTTTACGGACGGACACACATGGGTGCCGCACGGCTTAGGCAAAATCAGCTAAGCCTATGACAATGTAGTATCGAGGGGGACAAGCATACGCAGAAACACTCGCCATACAAACGTGGGGGACCTAGTGTGGAGGACGTAGCAGCAATTTGGGGAAACATTGAGATGTAGGGAAAGGAGTCGCTCGGAGGAGGCGGGCATCCGTTTGGCATTGGAAGGAATGACCCCTTTGCACGAGAGGCACCACAAGGACAAGCAAGCGAAGAAGAATGTGTAGTGCACAAAGATTGGGATGGTTGAGTTCGAGCTATAGCTCGATGTTAACAATCAAAACTTGATGGTGCTCAAGGCAAAGCAGGGCGCTTGGTGAAAAATGAGACCGTGCAAGGTGAGAGGTGTTGTGTAACGACCGAAAGAGTTGTGCAAAGCTCACAGAGATGAGGGGAATTGCTAACTCGAAGGATTCAGAACTCATATAAGGGCTTGTACACGAATGACAGAGTGCTCGTGGCCATCCTAAGGTGTGATTAGAACTCAGTGCCATGGAGCATCAGAACTTTCTCTTCGATATGAAAGGATATGTCCGTAGGCGGCTGAAATGTGCAATAAGTTCAGCACGTTGCTAGACCCTGAAAGGTGCAGTGGAGACTGTATTGGCAAAGAGTCGCAATCTAGTAAGTGCATTTGTGGAGGCAGAACAAGGCATAAGTTCAACAAGACAGAGTAGTCCAAAGGGGATGGTGGTCTCTGAAACTTCCAGTGGGAAGTATATAAAGAGAAAAGTTGCTCCAACAAGACAGATATCCAGGAGGGATGAGTCCTAGTTCTCTAGTGGGAGAATCATGTGCAACTGACTGCACATATTGAGGAAGAGTTCCTCAAGGCTATATCTCTACAAAGCTCAACGGACCGAGTAATCGACGAAGAGTCATCGCATGATCTCGAATGAGGTAATGCATTGGTGGATGCATTTCGAGATCAAGTGGGAGAGCAATCCAAGGCAATATCATATAAAGGCACACTTAGAGTCGATACAGAAATCGAACTCAATGGAGGGCTGACCCATGGAAAATGGTGGACACAAGGACCACTATTAACTCAATACAAATCGAGAAGCGGAGCGACTTGAGTGGAACTCGATAAAGTACACCAAGCCACATGAAGGAAGTCGACATAGAGGATGGAACATAGAGTGGAGGCACAGAGCTTTCCTTGGACAGAGGTCAAGGGCATAAACTCTTGTAGAGGCAAGAGTAGGATCATGTCATTCCATGGGTTCTTCATTCTAATGGGACAAACTTATTTTGCATGGTGCCAAAGATGAAGGGAGCTTTGAGGCACATGCAAGCTACCTCAGAGATGCATTTGACGGAGTAACTAAGGTGATTTAATTTGCAAAGGTAAAGTTGGGATCAGGAGACCTTAGCACGGGGCAAGAAGACACAGATGCAGGTACTCTTGAAGAATATACCATAGCGTTGTCATTCGAGTTGTCAGGAACAAGTGGTGCATAGCAAGATTGTGCTGGTAGGGGATAGAGGCTAAAGATCCAGACAATGGTGCACCAACTCTAGCGAAGTTAGGGGACTTCAGGAGCTACTAGGCGATAGACTGTCCTAGAGCTATGCTTCGTCCAAGTGTGACCCAAGAGTAGGTGGACGAAAGTGAATTGCTAAGGGAGCAAACTAAAAATCAGAGATGGTAGAGGCCCTATGATGTATTGGCAGAGGCCACACGTGGAGAAGTCGTAGTCCGAGTTCATCACACGAGAATCTGTATGCAATGGAGATGTCACTAGGAGGCGACATGGTGTAGCGGATCATGGTAGAATAGTTCGTGGCAATGTAATACATGCAATCTTGTCCCGTGAGGGACAAAGTCATACGGAGGTATAATCAGGAGTTACTGTGAGCTTCACTTTGGTGTACAACATAACAAGAAGAAGAGCTATGGATTCAAGGAGTGAATGTCGTAGTACCGCAGATGTGGGTCTTCGTGTGTGCATCGAAGCTTGCATTTGTTGAAAGCCTTAGTCATCAGCGTATGAGACTTGTATACCACCGAGGAAGAAGTCCAAGTGCAAGTACTAGTGAGTCCCATGGAGGGGGACATGATCATGTGAATGATGAAGAGCTGCTGGGAGCTCCACTTCGATGAACAATGCAACAACAAGAAGCACTGTGGATTCAAAGGGTGAATGCCATGGTATCGCAAAGGCGGTCTTCCGTGTGTGTGCATCGAAGCTTGCATCAGATGAAAGCCTTGGTCGTCATGTGTACCACCGAGGGAGTAGTCAAATTACAAGTACTAGTGAGTCCCATGGAGGGGACTTGATTATACAAAGGTATAATTGGAACAGTTGGAGAGTTAGACTGCTTCAGTGCTCATATTCGCTCAAGGGAGCTCGACAAGTCAGAGGACAAAGTTGAGTAAGCAAACGTTGCTACCAAGGAAGCTAAGGAGAACAGAATCGGCGTGAGCCCTGCAACAAGATGGCGGAGGCCATGCATGAGAGTTGCAGTCTGTCTTTCCATCGACCAAGGAGAACTACTAGGAGGACACAGTGGTGTCGAAGCAGGTGGTCAAAAGGGGCGAGGAAGTGACCACAAGTCCAGTGGGGCTCAGCTACCTAAAAGCAAAGCTTCGGTTAGAAAGAAGGTGGACACGGAGGAGTGCCACAGTGCTGCAAAGGCAGATCTACCGATCGCGAAGGAAGGGATGAAGATGCAAGATAACGGATAGTAGTGCTATGGGCTTGGCAACACTATGGTACCGCAAATGCGGGACTTTCGTGGAGTCATCGATCCCTTGCTCTCATGGAGTGAGAGCATTGGTCGTAAAAGGGGCCGTGGAGGTGGAGAATGCAAAGGCAAACTCGAAGTACCAAGACAGGGCGGAAGGTCAGAGGCCAAAAAACTTCATAAGATCGATGTCAATGGGCTTCTCATCAAGATTGCTGAAAGCGAGGGACTTCGGGTTGATGAAGTAGTGCTCGACTAAGGAACGAAGTAGGCAGTATACGGTACTGTAACTTTCTACTAAGAGGAGTAGGTGGCAAAAGTAATTGAGAAGCTGGTACAATCCCATAAGCGACCAGATATATCAAAGACTTACTCCAAGTTGGGGGACTCCAAGTTAGGGTAAACTTTTTACTCTTTTCGGGTAAAACTTCTTGCATTCCAAAAGTTCAATGGTAGCGAGAAAGCGAATCACAGTAGCTAACTCAACACAAGGAGTGCAAACACTTCAAGTGCTTCAGAAGTGTGAGCAAAGAGTGAGTGAATGTTAGTAACCAACTCAATGTATGAAGTACAAACTCTAAGAGACAAGCAAAATCAAGTAACTTTACCTTCTCAACTACGAAGAGAATGGGTGAAGTCAAGTATCTCAGTTCTCTTACTTATCCAGTAGGGGAGCTCTGCACAAGTTCAGTGACTCTTCAAAGAATGCTTATGGAAGACAATAGTTATCAAATCCTCACCATTGGTGATCAGTACTACTGAGAGTAGATTTTTCACTTCATTTCCTAATTGATTAATCGAAAGCGGGAGTGATGCGAACATACGTTGAGGTGACAACTAATAGTGGAAGAAGATTCAATGGGTAAACATTATGGAGGAAGGACCTTAAAAACTTCAAAGTCTGCGAGGCGATGCTCGTTAAAACTCCAACAAGCATCCACCCAGTTCAAGCGATATGAGTATACTGCGATACTAGCTCATAATAAGGCAGCTCGTTTCCTTCATCAGAGGAATCTGCGAGAACCAACAAGGATCATCACAACTCAGCCAACCCCACACCAGATTCAGTCATTGGTGAGTTGAAGCAGCATGGCAGATCAAAGTTCGACTACTCAAAAACAACGATGGAGAGTCGCTGGGAGCCAAAGGGGCATGTTGCAGCCAAAGCAGAAGATTGAAGATTCAACAGAATGCGAGGAGATGCAGTGTCTACAGTAGCTTCGACGAGGACGTCGAAGGAATAAGTGGGGGAGAATGTCACAGACAACAATGTAAACAAGGTGTTCGATGAAATGCTCGTGTTTGTCCGTGTCCTTCGGTTTATGTACGTATCTTGTACAGCAAGTAGCGGGCTTGCAGTAGGCTTAGAAGCCCGAGTTTGGTTTGCATTATGGTCAATTTTGGCTTGTAAATACAAGTATATCTTGTAAGCACTTATGGGGACTTCGATTTGTAATAGACCATTATCCTTTGTGTGCAACCTTTCTGAGTTTGTAATGTCCATGGGTATAATTTGTATCTGGCTTTATAAAGTGTTTTCTTGAGCAGTTACTTGTGGATCCCGTGGGAATTGCTTCTTCTGGCCCGTTTTCTCTTTTGTAAGTCTAAGGGACTCTAGGAGATCTTACGACATTTGCGGACGGACACGCAAGGGTGGCGCACGGCTTAGGCAAAATCAACTATGCCTGTGACATGCTGGCGTGGTGGAGCTCGGGTTGGGAAGAAATGTCTCAGCTCGGGTTGGCCACTGGTTTCTACAAGAAGGTCGGGTCGGGTGAGGTTCCCGACGTGACCTCTCCGACGGTCAAGTTAGTTTGGTTGTCGATTTTACGATCCTCCTGCTCCGTAGAGGCGCAGGGGCTTTTATAGTAACGATTACGGGGCGTTCGTACTTGAGGCCCTTATCCTCCTCATCGCTTATCATACTGTCGCACTTCATCACGCCGTCCGTGGTCCTTGCGATGAAACGCGCGTCGTCCTTCCTGCCATTGGGGATGTCGATCTTGCCTATCTTACCTTTTTCAGGTCAGCCCTTCCATACTTGTGTTAGGCCGACTCCAACATGTCAGGTCGGCCACATCGACGGGCCTACTATCCGAGGGCAGGGGGATGTGACAGTCAGGTCAATATCCGTCATGTCAATGAGCAAATTTTGTGAATGATTAAAAATGTAAATAAGCTTTATAATCTTTGCAAGTATGCAAATTGTTGGCTCCATTTCAAACTCTATCGATCTAAGATGGTACAATCGGGAATCAGGTTTGGTGGAAATTGATTCATCAGTATAACTTCATTTAAGTTAGCACTAAAATGCAATCGTACAAATCAAAAGTTTAGCCACTTTGTTATGGAGACGATGCAATCGAGAAGTGCTCTGTTGGTAAACAGCAATCTAGATTGCTCAACTGGCAGTATATATGGAGACCCTATCTATAAAAGTGATGTCCGATCAAAGAGGAAAAATAGATAACATGAGGTTCATTGAAATCATTCGAAAGTAGGGAGCAAAAGGTCCTAATATTTATTATTTGACCCATGCATAATATAATCGTCATGTTGACTTATTTATATATCGTATATATTCCATCTTTAATCAAAACTCTAACGTGTGATATCCAAATCAACAAAAGAAGATAAAATAAAACTATCAAACATGTCACATCAATTGATATCTAAACAATTTTCACTAATCGTTAATTGTTTATGGTTATAAAGGATCAATATAAAAGATAGACATGACACAACGAATTATAGTTATTTTTTTTCTACTATCTAATTCATATTGTTAGTCTGATGAACCTCATCAGAAACCCTCTATATGTATTATTCATCCGTGATAAAATTTCACGGATGTCTTTTTATTAATCTCAATAATGGTACCAAAAATATATCACATAGTGACCGGGTGTGGCCCAAATTTGGATAAGGATGACACTAAAACTCCATTAGGATGATCAAAATCACAAGAATATTTTTTTTAATTTAAACTAAACTAATATTTATCATCACTAGTAGGGTTAATCATAGATTACCCCTTATAGTATATTTTAAAAAGTAATATTGGATCCCTAAATATTTAATCCAAATTCTTCTTATATCATTGACTTTGTCTATGGAAAAAAAAGGGCACATGCAAACAGGGTGTGTGTGTCAATTTTAACTACTTAAGTAGTTAAATATTTAATCCAAATTTTATTATTTTTTTAAATTATCAATTTTATATAAATTAATAATTATAAAAATTTAATATTATTAATTAAAAAAATTTATTATTTTTTTAAATTATCAATTTTATATAAATTATCTTTTTTAAAGTGCACATGCGAGGATGTCAATCGATGCTCGTTCCATCGTGGCGAGCGAGCAGGTGCGTCAGACGAGCGATGAGCGACGAGCGCCAGATGCGACGATAATAGGGTTAGAAAAAGGAGGGGAAGAAAAAAATCAATCAAGAAAGTTTTAAAATAATAAAAATTTATTTATATTTTTAATAATTAAATAATTTATTTTTATAAATATAAAAAATTAATATTATTTTTTAAGATATAAAGATCGGGATACTTAATCTTAATTGGCGGTATGTGTGCATATAAATGTGTAGGGGTGCCCTCTCGATTTAGGATCGAATAATATAGTTATTCATCAACGGACGTGGTTACAAATGGAATGAAAGAATTGGTTCTATGCGGTTTCCTGCCGTCCTCCAAAGCCCCTCACCGCCCATCTTTAAAAGCGTGGGGTGTACGGGGGGAGACGATAAGTAGGCCTAAAGGGTCGCCAGTAAAAGTAAATGCGACGCATGTGCCTCTCTTCCCCTCCTCCGCCTCCTGTCCTTCGATTAGGGTTTTATGTGGCTTGAAATCGAAGACCGGGAAATAGATCGGGAACGGATGGGGAGGGTCAATTGGAGGGTCAATTTAGTGGCCGCTAACTGCCATCCGGACTTCAAATGCTGGGCCCCCCACACCCCCCCCCCCCCTGCCCAAACCCCGGACTTGAAGACCGCCCTATAGAGAGAGAGAGAGAGAGAGAGAGAGCGCGCCTCACGGCGGAGTCGACGAGCGGGCCCCGGTTACAGCACGGGAGGGCCGTCGCGCATGGGGCCTACCCCTCGCAGGTCGTCTGTCACGTAGCCTGGCGGGCCCGACGCCGACAGCTGGATGGCTACACGTGTCCTTGTCACTGTCCCCTCGGGCTGGGAGGAGCGTCCATCCTCGGCTCGGCTCGGCTCGGCTCGGCTCGGGCTTTAGAGCCGGCGAAGAGGCTCACCCCCAAAGGGCACCTGATTCGTTGGCACTGTAGCCTCTCTGCGTCCGCACGCCCGACGTCGCCAAACTAATAAACATTTGATATATATAAAAAAAATCAACGCATGCTGATTCCCATAATAGGTTCGATGCTAATACCATAAATATCGGTTTGATTCGATTTGAAATGAAATTTGATATGGTTGAACGAGAGATTCAAACGTTCAATCGATGATTGATCTTTGAGGCTTTAATCAAATTCATGGGTGAGCATCTATTTTGAATAAACATTGATATAAAAATATATGGTTGAACCAAATTTGAAATTACAATATCTATGCTAATATCATAAATATAGGTGATGTTCGGTTCAGTTTGATTGTATTTGAATCTATATGGTAAATATCGGGCTCGACCCGACCAAGTCAAGCCGAGTGCTACGTCAACAGCCACATCGTCTCGATCAATTAGCCTCGACATGTTAACCCGAAGATCACGTGGGTATCAACCTCGGCAACTCAATAGCTCGGACACGTCAGGTCAAAGACTACGCTGGTTACGTATGGCATTGGCATTATACTTATGGTCATCGGTCTTGTTGATTGAGACCTTGGAAACTGATGAAAACATCGCCTGATGTAGGATTGCACCCATGATTAGGACGAAGGCACCGCACCCGTTAAACAATATGGTACGACCTCCCTCTGCTCTACAGGTATAAATAACCCCCATTGTAGCCTACAGAGAGGATTTTTCCCGAACTCTAGATCACTTATTCCAAAAATCGCTCAAGACCTTCAGAGTCATAATCTAGATCTCCACCTCAACACGTTGACTTACCCGTCGGAGAGGTCTTGTCGGGCATACACCCTAACAGAGGCCTCTTTGCAGGTCTTAGACATCCCTTGAAAGTGACCTGATCGACGCACCATCCTGAGGAGTTGCTATGTCGTGAAGTCTGGCTGCTTCGTCAAGTTCCCCAAAGCCTCTGAATCACGCTGAATTGATTCTACGCACACTGACTTAACTGTGCCATGCTGACTCATCATCCACGACATGAAATCCAACATCAGAATAAAATTTGATCTTTGATATGGTTGAACTAAAGATTCAAATGATCTTTGAGGTTTAGATCAAATTTCGATAATTCTTGAGGTTGAAACGTTTAATCTAAAAAATATATATCCTATGATATGTATAAAATTATATAATGAAATAATATTTATGTGATTAAACAGTGAATTAGGATATATTTTTTCTAGTATAAATTTAATAAATCAAACTAGTTCAGTTGGAGTGATGCTCTTCTTGTTGTAGAGAGCATTAGCAAGTTACGAAGGGAGAGGGTAGGAGTCACGTGCGTATCAGGAGAACACGTGAGGGTTTGTACCGTGTGCGGTCCGTTACACTTCGTAACACCGGTACGGTTTACAGACCTCCGGAGCCGAGCGCCGAAGCCGAGCCGTGGCCGCGAGACCGGCTTTGGACCGGAAGGTTCCTTGGGAGCCGGTGGGAAACGTTTTCTTGCTAATTTAGCAGTTGTAAGCCATTTACTCCTCTCTTCTTTTCTGCCTCTCTCTCTCTTTCTCTCCCCCTCCTCTCTCGCTCTTGCTCTCCTCCTCCTCTCCTCCCGTCCTCCCCCCAAGAATCCCCCCCTCCAGTTCCAATTCTCGCAGGATTTCCCGGCCAATTGGGAGTTGTTTTGCGTTCGTTTGATCCAATAGAACCCTGGTTTCGTGTTCGTCTTCCTCGCTAAACCCTCACATTTCGACGGCCGCGTCGGTCTCGGTTCTCTGCTCGCAGCATTGTGGTACGGCGTCTCGGATCGTAGAGCTTTGTCTTCGTTGCCTGTGGTTTCTTGATGCTTCGTTCTGGTCTGTGATTGCATTTGTCTGGCGACTGCAAAGAATTCAGATTTTGGATTCTGAACCGAGTCATCGAATTGTACTGGATTTTTAATCGGTAGAAGAGAGTTCTTTTCTCGGTCGGATACTCTATTTTTCTTGATTCGATGCATTTTCGCATGCGATCAACCCCGCCTGCTCGCCTGTTCTACTCTGCCCTTCCTTTCCTTTCCCTTCCCTTTTTTCTGAAATCGAAATCTTGCAGAGATCAATATTATGATGTGGGTTAGTATAGAATGAAGTGATTTCTGATGCTAATACATATGCTCCCTCCACTTGTTCTTGGATAAAACTATTCAGCGCGAGCTCACGCTTCTCCTATCTTCTCTATTCTGTAATGGGGGAAGCATCCAGGAACATTCTTTACCAAGTCACTCGGGCTGTAGAACCAGGTGAGTTTGTGGAAATCTGTCGATCACTATCCGCATTTACATCGATCGCAATGACTCGATCTGTTCCTAGATCGCTAGTTAGAAACGTTTGTCTTCGGAGACCAGTTTTCTTGGATGCCAACCAGTATGTTGCCATGGTCACAAGCTGCATGACGCATTGTTTTTTGTTGGTGCTGTCAATGATCATACTAATTTCTAGCGTAAAATTTAAACTGGCCAGCCAAAAAGGGGAGGCAGTTGGAATCGGGGGAATTCCCCTCTCCTTTGTTTGATTTGATGCAGTATTTATTGGAGCTGGAAGGGTGAGGCTCTCTGTTCTATCTACCAAAGAAATCTGATATTTTCTTAACTGGTTTGATCAGGTGGCAAGAACTTGATGCGAATCATGGAGGCCGAGCTGTGTTCAGCTCGGGCCCTATCTCCGTCTCGGGAGGAAAGTGGTGATGAAGAGCTCTCGGTGCTTCCCAGGCACACTAAGGTCATTGTAACTGGTAACAACAGAACCAAGTCTGTTCTAGTTGGGCTTCAAGGCGTTGTCAAGAAAGCTGTTGGTCTCGGTGGCTGGCACTGGCTGGTAAGTAATTGTTTCCTCATGCCGACGAAACATTGTACTTGGAATTCACAAACTCTAGTTCTTTGCATCACCTATCCCTAGAATTCAAATCTTTAGAAGGAATTCTTGCAGCACATAGAGGAAGCAAAAAAGAAATCATTCTACTAAGCCAACCATTTCCGAAGTCACTTATCATCACTGACTGGTTTCTGTACTTCCATCATCATTCCCTCTCTGCATTTTGTGGATAGGTTTAGATATGCATGAAGGGTGCAAGACATTGTTTTGCTAGCTCACAGATCTGTCATTTCCAAAAGTTTTGACTGGATGTGCTTGTCGTTATCTGCATTTGTATGCCTTGGGAAAAAAATTATATGTTAAGACAAATTGCATACATGTGATCAGGTCTTAAAGAATGGGGTGGAGGTGAAACTACAAAGAAATGCATTGAGCGTCTTAGAAGCTCCTACAGGAAATGAAGACGACGACGACGACGAAGATATTGACTGTAACAACTCGTTCTGCAGTAGTTCAGATGTGGGAGACAAAGACATCGATTACCGTAAGTTATCACAGTTTACTAATCGTCAACTACTCCCTTGTTTAACTTGCCAGAAATAAAGAGTACAACTTAGGGGTGGGGTGGGGGGTGTCTCGTTTTGTTTTCCAGTGGTGTGTACAAAGGTAGGTATAGGGTAATATTTTATTTTTATTGTTCGGAAGTGAACTGAAACCAACAGTTACTGCTACTGCTACTGCTACTACTACTACTACTACTTTAAAAAAAAAAAAATTCATTAAATTACCTTGTTTGACAGCTTGCTTAGATTTCCATAAGCCGACAAAGCCAAGGGTCAGGCATACCAGACCATGGAAGTCAAATGGCCGAAGCAGCAACTATCGAGACACTACTACAACTACGACTGATTCTAATGGTCACAAATCCCAAACGGTGAGAAAATAAAAGACCTGTTGCATTGAATAATAGCTTAGTAACATGGCATGAAAGTTTTGAGTTCAGGAGTGGTGGTTGAGAAAAAATAAGCATATTTTATTGTGTTTGAGAGCTTGCGCTTACGCTTTGTAGACTATGAACAGAGGGTAAACTTGGGAAAGCTTGGGACACCCACCTTACTGAGATATTGGAGGCGCTTCAATCTTGTATGTTTTGTTTGCCTGAAACGAACTTGTTGTGTTCATTAGATCTTCCGTTTCCTACATGCGAAGCTTTCTAACATCCCAAACAAATAATCCCCTGCTGCCTAAAACAGGTGGGCATCAACCCCAAACCTACAAAGGAGCAGCTGCTCCACGTTGTGCAAAATCACTTCCTCTCGCAGGTACTTTTGCTTGTTTCTTCCACTCATTATTATTCTCCGTTGCATGCAGGACGATACTAAAACGCCAGTCATATCCACTTGCGGCCAAAAAGCAAGTGGATGAGATGCAGGTCATCGTCGGCTTCATCCACGCCGCGAAGAGATTGAAAACCCACCACCATAGGAAAAAGAAGGAACAAGGTGGGTTGAGGCAGGACTGACGCGAGTAATCACGATATGGAAAAAGTGGTGGTGGAGTCGGAGATCATGGTTTCAACGCCAAATTAGCTCAAGTGATGTGTGTGCTCTCACCTACTAATTGCAGTGTAAGGATGCTAACCGTGGTGTGTGTGTGTGTGTGTGTAACGAATGATGTTGTAATTTCGTACTTGGGACCTACCTATGTCTTGACTCTATTGGTTGGTGCCAATCTTCATCTCTGTTGGGGGGTCATGCCGCTTGGTTGCATTCTTTTTCTTGGGGAAGGTGACAGCAGTGGGACAGGGCTGTGTGCAGAGAGAGAGAGAGACAGAGTTACGTAGCCGTCTCGTTGTTGACTGTTGGGCAGTGTGCAATGCAGGTGGGAGAATATAAAATTCTCCGGGCCTCACGCTCCACTTGTCTTCTCCCACCACCACACAACTCGCCATTGGATAAGGCCCGCCTTGCCTGCCTGCACCACCAGCAGAAGCAGAAAGCAGAAAGCAGATAAAAGTGAGATCAAACGTTAGATCAAACTGGATTCTGCTTTTTTTTGTTTTGTCGCCCCATTGAATTGCCCAACTTGAGGCCTTGATCTGATGTGATGTAGTAACTGGGTGCTTCCAATGGCCTATGTAAGCAGGAGGTACAAACGGTAAAAATGCAGGGACAAGCTCTTTTACTTACGAGCCTGTTACACGGTGGTCCTTCTTATTGGAAACATAGGCACAGGAAATCAAAATCGTAAGCATCGGTTTGTACCTGAATCGAGATTCCGACCATCCTTAAATGGTACGATATATACTTTTAATCAGACAATGCACGAATTCGTACCAGTCCGGTCATGAAACCGAGATAATTGAATTTGGATTTCTTGACTTGAGGTTCGAATTATCGTGTTAAAATAAAACCTACATTGACTACCATTATGAGTCAGTTGCTCTATCACTACGACATTAAATGTTTGCGTTCGCTACTACTACTGTACGAGATAATAAGATAACTATTAAAAGCTTCGATACCTGCAGTGTCGCTGTCCCCGCATTCAAGTGAGGTGAAAAATTCCTACCCCTCGCGTATTGTCGTCTTCCCTCCTTGTATCGAGCGAGCGACTCTGCAGCCACGAAGCAAAGCAAAGGGGCGGCAAAGATGTGCACCATTAAGATTCTACCACAAATTGCAGTTTCCCAGCACCAAGATGGCAGTCAAAAAAAAAATCTCATGAAAACTGATTGACCTTGGCATGGCCGAGTCTACCACAAGGCAGAATTCACCATTCAATGCTTCATCTTTTCACCATGAGATGTTTCCACAGTTCTGATATTATTATCCGTATCGCTCCGATGAAACCTCAGGAAGTTTCAAGGTCACCAGTCTTAATCTCTATCCGGATGGCCATCAAGAAAGAAAGAAGACAAGTGGTAAGTGGTAACAATGACTAACAGATTAGGAAACTTTGAGATATATTATTGCGCAATAAGGAATAAAATTACCTTGTGCCATAGAGTGAAGCTTCCTTCCAATCAGAGTGTAACAAGTAGATTTTGCAAATTCCAGAATCATATCATGTTGGTATCAAGATACCTTGCAAAGGTGAGTATTTCGTGGTAATCATTCATGAAAGAACAAGCACAGGAACAAATAAGCACCTAACATGCAAAAAAATGGCATGATCACAGGGATTACTGAATCCGTATGGAATTAATTGTACATGGTGAATAGTAATTGTCATGGATATTTACTTTGGAAGTAAAGTATTGAGTTCATCTGAGATTTTCAAACTGACCTTGTTTTTGCTGCTTCAGGAGATGGGAGAAGGCAATCAACTCTGCTATCGCCAAAGTTGCCTGTAACATCCATGCACCTTTGAAAATATTCAAGAAAGAATCATAATAATCCTGGTTCCCACCAATGAGATGCTGAGCCCAACCGGGATCGCATGCATGCCACAAATTCCGGAGAAGTATATTACTTTTACAAAAGTTTCTCTGGCCTGATTGATTAAAGTTTGATGAAAAAACAACCTGAGAGCTGAAAGAAACAAAGATAATATCCTCCAAAGGACAATAGAGAAGCACTACCATTTTCAACAAGATAATGGAAACAGAGCCAGAACAAGTCTAATACAAATAATATAAATGATTGTTGAATTTGAGTAGAATAGCAACATATATACCACAACCAAAGTCAAGTGGCTATATAGTATGTGACCGATGTCATGACAAAAAAATAAAATGAATGATCTAACAAACATAAACTTTGCAAGATTTGCAGTTCAGAAATCTCTTCATGTGTTGCAATGCAACTTCGAGTCGCAAAAGCTACCACAACATAAGCTAGTTACTACCTCATTCATGAACATGAAAACTGGTTACTGCACACATGGCTACCAACAGAAGCTTCAAGCAAAGCCTAGCTAACTTCTGAGGAAAAATTGCAGCAACTGTGGTGGGATGAACCCAGAAAGCTCTGTTCAACAATATCTTGCTCGACAGAGATAACTGGAAAAAATTAGCTCTAAATCAGTCCTGTAGCTCCTCATTCATGAATGCATTAAAATGTAGCTTTCCGTCTCCTTTACGCAAATAATTCCAACATGTATACAGTTATAGGGTTCGTAAATGTGACTTACAAACTGAGACAAATATGTGAACTGTGCTGCCAATCTCGATCCAACTAAAGCCTGTCACCTTGATGCCACAGATATACCTCATCCTCACCCTTTGGACATCCTCCCAACAACCTTCAGCTACAAAGATTTTTGACAAGAGCATATAATTCACTGATTTGTTTTGCCTCCATACAGATATGATGCCTCCAAGAACATTTGCATCAGACTGACATGGCATATTAGGGCTCTACTGAGTAGATCAGCTAGACAAGCAGACTATTCTGATCTTAGACACATTTGATGATCCATCATCACCATAGAACTGAAATAGTGTGGTCATCTACAAGCCCAGCATGACTGCAAGCAGCGAGGAAGCATGGATAATACAATTCTGTAGGGCTAACATGTTTATTGCATGAATAGCTAATCCAATATAGGTGTAAGAATATCAGTGAAAACTAGTCCACCAAAACAGGTGTCGATATCAAAGACATGCATGGGTGCATTGTGGATCCTCATATGCAATAATAAAGAAATTTTCAATCCACACAGAAGCTTCAAACCCGCATTTTTACGCCATAACCATGCACATCTATACCCTCACTGATTGCTGCCACTGTGGCACAGGAGATGAGAATACTGCCAAGTGTTGATTCATCAAGTCTCATAACCAACATTATAACATTGTAACAGACAACGGCTCTAGCAACCATTCCATCGAAAACCTGGCGAGCATCATCTATCACAATGCGTTCCAACTACATCAGTATCAAGAGCTAATTTCACAACCAGGCAATGAGATTGCCTTCTAAATCCTAACAACGACAAGTCTTTCAAAATGATCCCATCAAAGTCTCCTTTGAGCAAACGACATTTTGGATACACATCGATAAGGGCAGCCAGACTTAACAATCAGACAACTAATTGCTCCCCTAACAGGACATGACATAATCCAAGATAGTCTACTGACGTTATGCTAGCAAACTGTTAGATAAGTACCGAAAAATCGAATCCATTCATAAGGAATCACCAAAACCTAGTTTGCCAGAAGCTAGCAAACTGATCGGAGAACGATGCAGCGTCGGAGACGGGAAACCACCACACCAGAATTCTAAAAGCAACCATGATTCTCTTGGACATACCATCGAACAGTTGCCGTGCGGATGCAAGGGAACCAGACACCACGCGCGCGTCGCAGTCGCCAACGAGCAGCTTATGCGAAAACCCACACTACGCTTAATTCTCAGCAGTAACAGCAACTCACGCTTCTCTTATAAAAGCAAGAATTTTGGATTATTAAAAACACCTCATTTTCTTTTTCAGATTACGGTATAAAATAATAACAATAGGCAAATATTTAATTCTTGATCAACCTTAACTTTAGTTTATTTCAAAAAAATGAAAATATTTTTTTTTATATCACCATAAAAAACCCTAATGCATAAATTAAGATTATATTTTACCTATAATTATTATTTGACCGGTTAGTCAGCATCTTGGTCAACCCTTATGTACCCATCCATTTCAGATTGTTTCGGATGGTATGATAATTATAATAAGCAATAGGTAGGTTAAAGGTAATATACATTAAATTCTTTCTTAATGTCTTAATCATTTTGGGATATTTATCACCAAATCCAAACATTTTATCATTCTATCACATGAGTTGTCACCCAATCCAACTGAGGACATACGACTGATGGGCCGCTTTCGGCCGATACAATGGGCCGACGAGCTCAGCCCAAATCCATAAACTGGCGGTCTCCAACCGCTGCTACTAGTGAACTCGCGTATTGCACGCCCTCCTACGATCCTATCTGGCATTGGGAGGAGGCACGGAGGGCAATCTCGTAGTTTGAGACAAGTCCTCCGGGCATTCCCGTAAAGAAAACTTCCCTTCCATCATGCATTTGTAGATCTTTGAATCTGTCTGCAGTTTACCCCACTCGTCCAGAACCCTAAAAAAGGATGACCTACGAATGGGTCCCTGTGTCTTAGTTCAATCAACGGACAGGTGTTAGCTTGGGTAACTATAGGGAAGGTATTTCTTTAATAAATCATCGTTTGAGATGGAAAAGCCTAATAGATTAATAGTAAAAGAGAAGTATTCCAGGGATCGAGAGAGCGAGCGAGCGAGCGAGCGAGCGAGAGAGAGAGAGAGAGAGAGAGGGAAGGAAGCCATAACCACACCCGACTGCTTCCTGTCGCGCCGCCCAAATCCGTGCTCCCTCCTTCTGCAATCAGCTCGGCGGCTGTCGATCGGCCATGCGGATTCGGAAATGCGCCTCCCGGCTGTTGGGCACGCGGCGCGCCGGCTCTCCTTCTCCGCTCACTGCGGGGCTCAACTCGTCGCCGCCGCCCCAGACGTTGTCGTGGGACTCCGAGGCGTCTTCTTCCTCCGCCGCCGCGGGCCTCCTCTGCGAGTTGAACCGGTCCCCGTGGGATGATCCGATGTGCCTCGAGCTCATAGCTGCGTGTGATCCGGTAAGATCCACCCTTCCAACCTGCTTTATCTCTTTCCTTTGGATTCAAAACCCCTTCCTTTCGGCTTCTGAATCAGCTTAGAAACCCTAAATTTCGATTATTTGCGGCCTATTATCCTACTCCTCGCATTTTCTCGAGAAGGTGATACTTCCTCCAACAGTTAGGGTTTTTTGTTCCTTCTTGCTCGCCGTCTCCACTAATGCTCGAAATAAATCCGGTTGCGAGTAGTGGAACAGTAGTTGATGTCGGGAGGCAATGCCAGTTGCCTTTCTGCTTCTTCTGCTGGTATTTATTTGCGGAAGCTCCGCTGTTGATTCGAGAAAGAAGAGGACATTAATTCAGAGACATGGAAACCCTAGTTGTTCGATCGATCACAATAGAGCACTCCCAAGTCCTATGCAGTCGCTCCGATCAAGTTTTCGACTTTCCTTCTTTCTTTATCTGCGGATTTCTGTTCCCGGTTCGACGGGGATTCGACCTGACACCGATGGCAGGAAGAAGAGGAGGACGACGGGGGCATTCTGGGAAATGGCGTGAAAGCTGAAGTGGGCGAGCCGAGGGGCAATCCTGGAAATCGAATCAAATATGATGCCGCTGCAGTATCCTGCCTTCTCAAGAGGTAAGCATCAAACCTAGCCCTTGTACTCTTCTTCCTCCCCTCTCCTTTCTCCTGTGCTCGGCTCCCCAAACCATTTGGAAGAGCAGCGCATTGCAGCTGTGTAGATTCTCATGCCGGAAAGCCGATGCTTTCTTCTGGCAGGGAAGCAAGCATGAAGTGGTCGGGCGATAAGGTAGAAGAGAAAGCACGGAAGAAGGACGGGACAAAGAGGACGAAGAAGAAGAAAGGCAATGTCCTCCAAACAAAAGGCGGAGTTGCGCCTACGGAGGCCTCTCTGAGTTGCAAGAAGAGCGACGGCAAAGGATGGCACTGTAAGCGGCCGGCGCACCGCCCGCACTCGCTATGCAATTACCATCTCACCCAGCTCCGCTCCTACGCCTGCAGCCCCGGTCATGGCAAGGCCGCGGAATCACCACCCAGCGAATGCCAAGGCGGCGTGAGCCGTCGACAGAAGAAGACCGACACGGCTGGAGCCGATTCCGACATGTACTATTACTATTCTGGCTTCGGCCCTTGGCGAGCAAAGACGAGAAGTCGTCAGGCTACCGACGATGATGACGAAGAAGAAGAAGAACAAGAGGACGGGAAGGAGATTTTGGAATCCGGCAACGGGTGCGATGTGGACGCCCCCGCAATGACGGGCGAGGACGAGGAGAACAGTGACGAAGACAAGGGTGACAACAGCGGGAGGGATAGGGAGGGGAGCAAGAGGAGCCACAGGAAGAGAGGGAGGAAGAGGATGAAGGCTCGGTCTCTCAAGTCCTTGCTTTGACATGTATCTTTTTGGTTGCTGTTGTCGTAATGTGTTTGCTAAAGACGGATATTGCATGGTTTGCACGTCTTAAGAATTGCCATTTTCTATGGTTGTGTTTCATGGGCCGGGCTTGGGTCTGGCTCGGCCCGTCATCACTTTTTGACGGACACCTGATGTGCTTCTTGATGACTGCGTCACCACCCGTCGTCTGTCGTCATCGTCATCGTGGCCGTCGGTAGAAATTGGATTCTCTGTCGCATCTTCTTCTTCGCTAGCCGCAATGGCGCCCCATTACAGCTGAGGAGCGGCGGTGGTGGTGGCACAGCGAGTGCGGGTGGCGTGCCAACCCTTACGGTGGCTCCTCTTGCAGGTGAGGACGGGACTCGTTTGGACCTCTTCCTTCGCCGTCCTCATCATCTTTTTTCGTTTTTTTTTTTTTTGTCTGCTTTGCGTCGGATATAAGCTCGGATTCGCTGCTGTAGAAACTTCTGCCGCAGAGTCGTGTTTTGAGCTTACACGGGGTTGTTCCGGCGACAAGGGCTCGTCTTTGACCGAGATGCCACTTCCCGTGATGCCCTCCCTTACGCTCGTCGTCTTCCTCGACTTTGATGGCCTCTGCCGGGGTGCCGCATCTCCATCCTCCGCTTTCTGCAGCGGCAGGAACGTACAGAAGCCCCAGCCAGTCGCCAGTTCCCAGTAATGGCGATTCGAGTCCCGAAAAAAGAAGAGTATTAAGGTGCGACGAGAGGAGGTAAAAAGAATGGAACACGGAAGGACGGATATGACCCTTAAACAAATGACAAGGTCGGATGGAGACCCCCACCCCCGACGGATCTAGGGTTTCCTCCATCCATGCTCCACGGCCCTCGCCACATCCCTGGAAACCCTAACGATGCTCCCATCACATCCCACTAATTAACAATAAAGATCGTCTCATAAATCCTTCAAATGATCGGAAGGCGAAATCTGGAATCTACACGATTCAAGATCTTCTAATTGATCGTGCATTCTTTCTAATCCTCAGATGACAAGCGGAGCGAATGAAGTAGAGAAACGGACGTGAAGGCGGAATTAAGGTATCCCGCAGAGACGACAAGTTGATGCGGATAAAAGAGGAGGCATTCGTCGAACCTGAGGGAGGTGGAGATCAGCCATCACATCCCACGGCGAGCAGTGGAGCTGGCAGACCGCCACCCCGGCAGCCGCAGTGGGAGCCGACGCCTCCCGTCTCCCACGTCTCCAGCGGCGGCGAAGACCAATGCCGGTCGCAAGCAGCTGCTGGAAGAGAAGGGAAACGCGGGGGTTGAGCTCTCGCCAAGCCCAACAGCTTCGGAGCTAAAGGTCTTGTTCCTTCCTGTGATCAGAGTTGGGACCGAGCTCTCTCTCTCTCTTCGCTCTCTCGCTCTCTCTCTCCTACCCTTATTGAATTGTTTCTGTTTTAGACCATTAATCTCTAAAAAATTCCCAAGTTTTTATATTTATATTATTTTCTGAGGGAATTAATTATCGCACAGCACTCTAAAAAATTCCCATATCGAACCGATTAAATCAATCTTACTTTTTAGTGTGTGGCACAATTCAACATCAGTATAATAATAAAAAAAACAAAAACACAAATTTCAAGACAAATGTATAATATAAATATTCTTATATTTAATAAGTTTCATATTCAGTTATTTTCTGCACAAAATCATACTGAAAAATCACATAAGATTGAAAATTGATGCAAATTTATATAAAATACATATAAACACGAAATCCTACGTTAGAATGTTTATCATTTTACTTGAATTGATTTTGCATTTTGCAAGAGATATTATTGGTCTGATATAGCGAGTGATTTATTAGACATATTTTACACCTAAAAAATTATTGGACTGATGATAATGAACCATATTATTTATTCCCCGCGAACTTCTTTATTTTTGAGGAGAAATAAAACCGTGAGACGGAATAGATATGCAAGATGTGGTTATATAAAAGCTAAATACGACGACGCATCATTAAATTGTCAGAAACAAAGCATTCCTTTGATGCCATTTGCCTTCGTACCCACCACATTGCCTGTACAACATCATCATCATATCCCTACAACACACAGCTTTTTTGCTTGTCGAGGGATCCTCCCTTCTAACACATCCAACCCTTTTAGTAGTAGTCACAACACTGTTCACACAAACAAACAAACAAACAAACGTCTGTAATCACTTCCTCCTCAAATCGATCACAATCACGCTTATGTTGTCTGCGCTTCTCCTCGCCAGTGCAAGCCTGGCCAACAGCACCGCCGCCAGAGAGCACCCCGCGTCGGATGCTTCTTCCAAGCACCGTCGAGCCACGCCGCATGCTACATCGTTGGGCAGCACGTCCCACAGCCCGTCGCTCGCCATGATCAGGCACTCGTCCTCGGCTGTTCTCTCCACCACGCAGATCTCCGGTTCGGATATCACGAAGGGCTTCAAGTACTTGTCACCTGGCATGGTGCAATCAAACAGCTATCGCTTCAATGGATACCACTCCTACAGAAACCACTAATCACAAATCGAACCTCACCACCTATATAATTTACACTATATAACCAAAAGGAGAGACAAAAAAGAAAGAAAGCTCTTCTCATAATTGATACAGTGAAGCCAATCATTTCTTTCTCTGGAAATAGAAGACCTAATAAACATGCCAACAAGCTGAGGTGTTCTACCACGATTCAGTCAATTAGTTGGGAGAGACACATGTACGATGTGCCATTCCATTTAAAAGCTTTGGCTAATGGATAAGACATGATTTATGAGTAAATAATCTAAACAAACACACATGGGGGGGTGATAGAAGGCTCAACCAGCACAAGCAACTTGAGAGAAAGTTACTATAAATTAATAGCAACTTTAATTCTTAATAGCCTGAATAAAAATTAAACATAAGACCTTCTGCTTTGATATTATTTTAATATTTTGAATAACATTAATTCATCTAAAAACTTAGCCCAATAGAAGAGATATGGATCTACAATTTAAAAGTAACTGACACTCGAAAGATGTCAGGTGAGAAGTTCACATAAATAGCATTTTCAATTTCTAGGGAATTCTCAGAAACATAACTTTAGATAATTCTTCCAATCATGCATTAGTTAGCTCTGTCTCAGATTTCAGAAACATAACTTTAAATAATTCTTCCAATCATGCATTAATTAGCTCTGTCTCAGATTTCATGGCAGGCGTAGCTGAAAACTTCTTTACACCAGCTAAGACAAGCATACATGAAGATGAAAAAGAAATCCAAATTGCAAGAGCAATATGCAATCGAGTACTTCTTCCTTTTGTCCGGTAAAGTTGTTCGATTCATAAAGGGGTTGGAAGAGTTATAACAAGTTATCAGCAGATAGAACATTTAATACAGAAGCAATCAACCAAGTTTCAGTGCAGGCATATTTGTCTATTGGTTCAAAGTAAGAAGAAGAGATCGCAGGAGAAATCAAACCTAACGCCCGTGACATCGCGAGCATGCCATGGACGCGAGCGCCATTCAAATATATCACCCGCCCGCCCGCCGCTTCTATCCTGGCCAGCTCATCGGGCCGGTCCGGCTGCCAAATAAATTTGTATTAGCCCGTCTTTAGGGTCGCCTAATACATCGCATTAGCGTAGCAGCATCAAATTCTCGACTCCCCTGAGCGGCCACCTCCGATGTCGACACGCGTACATCAAGACTACACGCGTCGCACCGAGAAGGGATCAGTTGGAGCACCGCTTACCAATACCACCACCCTAATCACGTGGCCACCGCCTGGTGCACGGAAGGAAATGCCCCTTCGTAACCGTGAACAATTACAGGGGGTGCCACTGGACTGACCTTGTGGTCGGAGGAAAGCGGCACCGCTTGGCCGCCGCGGCTGAGCACCGCCCGCGAGTCCCCGCAGTTGGCCACCACGATCCGGTCGACGTTGACAAGCGCCACCACCGCCGTCGAACCGACGATCTCCGACTCGATCCCCGACCGCTCGCAGCCGCAGGGGGGCAACCCTATCTTACCGCACGCGCACGCCGCTAGCGCCAGCTCGTCCATCCGTGCGAAGCCCCGTCCCACAGCAGACCTCATCCAAGCCATCTCCTCCTCCTCCGTTGCTGCGGCCATCTCCCGGCCGAGCTCTTCCGCCAGCAACACATGCATCCAGTCCTTGCACAGTGCTGCGACCTGCGCAGCGAGAACGGTCAAGATCACCCCCCTAGATGACGATTAGAAGGCGATGAACCTATTTGGAGCTGCGAGATTTACGTGGTAGCCGCCGTGGCCGTCGAAGACGGCGAAGAAATGGAGCGGTCCACCCCCTTGGGGCCGAAAAAAACCCGGCCAGACCGACACGGCGTCCTCCATCTCCCTCGACCGTCCGGTCAGTGATATAGTCCCGTACGCCACCGAGGGTTCCACAGCCGCAGGCGCCGACCGAGAACTCGATGCGATCGCCGGAAGGCCAGGTTCTCCGCCGGATGCCGAGATCGTGGAAGGGGACGATGACGAGGTCGTGACCAAAGACGAGTTCCCCGGCGGGGTAGGAAGAGGGGCTTCGTTACCGGTGGTCTGGTCTTCGAGGGGCTCCGACTCCCGGAAGGACTCCTGCCGTTTCCCGGTCCTCCTCGAACTAGGGGGCGAGGCGCCTTCGGTGGCAGACACGAGGTGGCGCATCTCGTTCCGTCGGCGCCGGGCACCGCGGCATTTCTCTGGTGTGTCGCCTTCGCCGGCCATCCCTACGCAGGCGGCGGCCATTAACCCCTGGGATCGGCGTGAGGGATCGAGCGCAGCGTCGAGATCCGAGCGCATGCGTCGATCATCTCCTGTGGGTGGGTTATGTCTGTGTGTGTGGTGGGGCTGGGAGGGGGAGGCACTTAGGCCACAAAACCGGAGGTGTCATCCTTATATACACGAGGTAATTGAATTCGCAAGAGAACGCTGTTCGCTGTGCGTCTCGTGGCGGGCAGCTCAATGTGGGTGTCACCGATACCGATTTACTGACACGTGTACCAGGTTAGGCGCAGTCGTCGTAACGTCTCAGAGGACCGTTCCGTTTGCCACGTATCGCACCGATGTAACGTAATCTGTGTGGAGAACATTCACATCCCAAACACCGTTACAGCATCAATTGGGTCGGCGCGGTGATCAGCGTCGGATGGCTGTCGTAACGCGTGTCACTGCCGTCGCCTTCTTCACATGAGACCGTTCCACGGCGCACGTAAGTGATAGAATAATACATGGGGAACGAAATGCGTCGCGAGCATCTCAAAAAGTCTCCGCAACTCGACAAAAGAAGTGGAGGAGTTTCAACAGAGCAAAAAAGGAAATAAAAGTTAAAAGCAGTTCGCGCGTCCAACGGCGAGACGACACCACCGAGGGTCTGACTGCCGTCGGATGAGCGACGCGCGTGCTGGGAAGCGCGGCGGTGTTCACACGATGCGTCCAATGGCGGAGTTCCACGACCCGGGTCCGCTCGGCTCCGCGCCTCACTTTTCCAATACCTCCTCCGCTTTCCTCCCGACCACCTCCTTTAAAAGGTCTCGCGTTTCCCGGCGACCGGGACGGCCGGCCCCGCCGCAGGTGGACGTGGCGTATGCGCGTCGAAAGAGATTGGGACGTACCTATTCTTCTCGCACTCGTTCTCTAATCCATTGCTCTGTGTTTCCACCCTCTTTTTAGTTTTCTGCTCTCCTCCGTAGCTCAAGTTCGGAGAACAAATGTCTCAGCAACGCAGGAACCGTTGCACTCGAACAGCGATGAGGGGATGAGGATGATAACATGACGCCGATACAAGTCACCCACGTAATCCCAATCTTATTAGCACACGCGTCCATCGCGCGTAATCACTCTAAAACATCAATACTAATCCATTATATTACAGCGTCGACTTCCGCTGGTCAAGCAAAAGAAAGGTTGGCCACTTGCCTCGTTCTTTATGTTGAGGTGCCTATCCGCGGAACACGTGTACAACAGCTGCTGACATGATCTTTGAATGCAATGATTCGGTCCACATAAAAAAGGTACAGTTGTCGGGTCGCCATCTGTCATGTCCACAATTGGGTAGCATCGAATTTGGCATGGCAAAGTCGTAAACGCCAAGTGTTGTTCCGATGTTGGGTGGCGATCGACCTTATCACTCCTTTTTATTCCTTAATGATCAAGATTTAAACAAGTCTCCCGGTCAAAAGTGGATGTGTCTCCCTTAGAATATATAATAAATTAATATTATTTTTGATCGAGAATACCGTCTAAATATCTTTATATAAAGAAACAAAAAAAAAATAAAGGTGGTTCTTTTTCACAGAAGGCAGGCTTAGCTTTGCCTTTTCGAATCATGCATGCCAACAACCACGTCGAGAGTGGATGACGTGGCTTAAGCTGGTGCTCTCCCAGACCGGGCTTCGGCTTTATGGGCTCATTGAGTTCAATGTATCCATGGCATTGGACTCACTGGGTTTGATTTGCCGTGGTTTTATTATAAACAATTAAGACATATTTATCGAAATTAACAATTCAAAAATAAACTTTCTAATCTTTGGGGTACTAACATGTTTTTGAAATGTGGCTCGGTGCACAATATGAGAAAGGAAACTCAAATCTACTGATGTATTCTTTGCTAATGTTTCATTATTTTGGCATTAAATAAATTACATGTTGCTATTTTAGTGAAAGATATATATCTATATATACACATCGTATACTTTTACGAATACAATACGTACATCCATAATATATAAATAATATTAATCGGAGATAAGCTGACGTAACACGCTGCCGGATATTTTCTCCGGGCGTTACCGGTCGCTTCTTTCTTGATGTCAAAGCCATTCCCTCCGTTACCATCGAGGCCCTACCGTTCTTGGCCCCCTCCTCATACTCGCCGTCAAGGGACAGCGCCGCCATTCGTTCGGGATTTGAGTTCTTCGAGGTTCGCTTTTCCAACCCCACCTCGCCTTTTGAATCAATCAATATATACAGTGTTATGGTGCTTATTCTCATCGCAATCTTTGGGAGTTTCCGGATGATGCTTCCTTGGAATCTTTCTCGGTCGTTTCTTCTATGGTCGATCATCCATACGGGCGTCCACTATAGAATCCATTTTCTTCAATCTGATCGTGCTTTTCGTTTCATTGTGTAACCCTAGTGACTGAAAAGTAAAAGGCGAACCAATAATGGTGCGCAAAAAGTGTAGCATCATCGCCTTTATGCCTCTGGGAGGGTTGGCAACAAAAAGAGCGAAAAAGGTGACCAGATAACCACTGGAACAGCAGCTCCAAGGAGCAAAGAATCCCTAAATGCTTAGGGTTTGCCAAGTGCTGGCTTTTTGCAAATATGTAAATTATTGTAGGAAATAATAGAAAATTTGTTAACCGGGGCCTGTTTCCTATATCTGTTCTTGACTTTATTAATCACGGGATAGAGGGTAGCAATTTGGGCTATTCAGGTTCATTCGATGTGGAGTTCGAGGTTTATACTGGAGGTTATTGCCTTCTATTAGAGGTGCAGACCATTCACAGGACTCCAATTCCCTATGTTTGATCGATCAATTCGATGTGTTTTAAGCTCAGGAAATGTTGTATACATATATGTCCATTGTCTTGACCCCCCTGTCCTTTTGCAAATAGGCAAGTTATTGTAGGAAATAATAGAAAATCTGTTTCCTATACCTGTTCTTGACTTCAATCATGGGATAAAGAGTAGCATTTGGGCTATTAAGAGGTTCACTCGGTGTGGAGTTTTTAGGTTTATACAAGAGGGTATTTTCTTTTTTTAGAGGTGCACATCATTCACAGGACTCAAATTCCCTGTTTGATCGTACAATTCAATGTGTTTTTGTCTTTTGAAGCTATGATGCTTTGTTCCCTATTCTGTTGCTGACCTCCTTAATTGGCTAGTGGGCAGGTCCCTATTTTACTTCTTAAGCTAATCTAAAACAATACATTTTTGCATTAACGGTCGTAAATTTCTTAAGCTAATCTGCTTTGGCTACCAAAACCTCCTGTTGATTGAGGTGGTGGTTATGTCATGATACACAATGAGCTATTTGGCACACTTGCGAGCATTGGGCACATCTCATGCTTGCCAGTATATAGAATTTTAATCGCAACAGCACTTGCACATGGCATGATTCAGCATATGACATGTAAATAGTAGATCTCTATGGCTAGGACCTTACTCCTTGTTTCTAATTAAACTTTTGGGGCTTGGGCATGTGTTATTTTAATTCTAAGTAATGATCATTAGTTTGTGATTAGGGACATTTGTTGGGAACTACAGTCATCATAGGAGGATTCTGATTTAAGAATTATGTTGTTTGTGTAGTAAACTGAATGCTGTTGTGTGTGTATATATGTGTATGTATGTAAATACATACATATGTATGTGTAAATATACTAATGTTGTTAAAGTTTTAGCATAATTTAGTCAGATTTGGAAGTCTCTAAGCCAGACTAGTTGATGTTGGATTCTTAGATGCCTTTGTGATGGCATCAAAGAACAAACCTATGATCTTGGCCAAGCATGAATCTTCTAAACGCTTAATTTATTGGGAACTCAAGGTATCTATTTTTATGCATTGCAGTATAGGATACTTTAAGCTCTTTCAAACAATGCCCTTAAGCCATTTATTCCTATGGATCATGTTGCATAGACAGAACTCTCTTACGAAGATGAAAATGTGCAAAGGAGAGACTGGTATTGCCTGCTGATGTCCTGTCATCATGCTAGGAACTCAGTTGGCATTCAAACTGTGGAGTCAGTGATTCTAACACATGGGAAAATGCAAAAGATAACTCTCTAAAACAAGTATAGCTAGCATGCTGATATGTGACCAAAATTATGTGGATGCAGTCCAGGTAATAGTGTTCAGTTCTATCATTATCCTTTAGTTATAGTGATGTACTCTTTTTCATCTTTTGTACCTTTGATGGACCCATCACCTCTTCAAGCAGTGTCTTCTGAACAACATCTAGCTATGAACCCATGCATCTTAATCTTATGTTTCTTGTTTCAACTTTGGTTCTAGAGGTGCTTATATCTATTAGGAATTGCTGGTAGTGACTGAGGAGTTCCAGGTTTTTTATCATGAAAACATCCGTTTAGGAGGGAGGAGGATTATGTCAATTGATGGTCATCATCTTTAAAGATAAGTGTTTTCTTAGATGTTCCTTCCGTTATTGCAACCCTACTGTATGCTTTTCCTTTTCAATGGCATGATATATAACAAATATGAGGTGATCAAAATGAGCTGTGTGGGCTTCCAGATGAAGGGCTCCACTTATTATCAGTTCTGGAGTTCCTTAGTCTACTAGCTAACATCATATTACTCGAAGCTCTATAATTATTGAAAGAAAGGCATAAGGATTCAGCATCATCTAATAATTCTCACAACATGAAAACTATTATATTGAGACTACATCGAATATGCAAACTTTCAAATATTACATAATAAAATATTCATATTTTGAGTTATATAACTCGAGCATTTTTGCCAATGTTTAATTTCCTTGAATAGATTAATATCAGAAACATGTGATAACGTGAGTTAGTACATAAGATGAAATATTCTTCAATTAGGCTTTACCATTTTCGGTCATGGCTTAGGCGCATTCTACCTAGGTTTTTAGGCTAATACGTAGTAGTTCAATTCACCTGAATTTTATACTATGCCTTTATAAAATGGCGAGCCTTGGTACAATGGTTGCTCCTTTGTGACTTGAGAGACTAAGTTCGAGTTACAGAAATAATCTTTTTAAATATTTAAAGATAAAGTTGCAGGCATTGATCCTTCTCAGATCCTGTATTGACGTAAGATTTGTTTCATGCTTACTTTGAATGGACGGGGGCAATAATATCTTTGATACTCACTTTCATGGCTAGTTGACAAAGAACAACTTATTTTAGTTGTGGAGATATTTACCTTTGGTGGTTATGTTGTAGTTGCTTCCTGAGATCCATGGTTAGACTTATTTGATGATATGATAAGGATAAAGTTCATTTCAGAATTATTGGAAGAGTCAAATAAACTATGTTTTATTTTATTATTCTGCTGTGTCGAGTAGGTTGATGCTTCTTGCACGTTTAAATTCACTAGTCAAAGGCAGGACTCCGAACCCTATGGTGATGGATCCAATTTATCTCTAGCACTAGAAGTTTTCTTGATAGAACTTTTTGACTAACATTTTAAAAAGTTGATAAACATATAGGTTCGAATGACTATTTCGCCCGACTCTGAATTTAGAGAGTGATCTCTTTTTTTTTTTTTCCTGATGGATATAGTGGAGGTTGGAAGAGTAGTGATGACTAAGCATTAATATATTTGCCTAAGAATTGATTTTTCTGAAGGTATATTGATAAAGTGTGTCTTGTCATAGATATATTTGCATAAACTCATCCTTTTGGGTTGTCCATCATAAGTATGACATTCATCTTGTTGAACTTTTTCTTGCCATCATGCTTTTAGTGTTGTCAAACAGAAACAGATCCGTATTCAACTTTTGCTTGCCACAATTGCAGATGATTTAGGATACTCCACATACAGATAACTCTGGGTTCTTATAGATAAATTAAATTCCTGCAGATTTCTTTACCTTTATGTTGAGGCTGAAATTTTATTCCGTAAGGTATTCATCTTCAAGCTTGATGGTTGACCTCCCTCTCCCTCGTTAGTGCACTTACAGATGATGCATCGCATCCAATATTAACAGTGCATGCGGTGGGACATCAACATTAGTTTTCGTGTTCTATCTGAATCATGTCAATTTTGCAAGTAGTCACCGAATCAAATGCTATTTTTTGTCTGACAAGGCCTTAGCCACTGTGGCACTGGTTGTGGTCACGTTTGCTTGCATTCTTTTCGCCGTACAAAGCATAAATTTATTACTCTTAGAAAAGATGGAACAGACATGACCACTAAACAACTCCCACCCACTCCTTTATTATAAGAAGACTGGTGAATCATATGTTGTAGCAATCGATAATGATGAACAAACGATTCAAAAGACCGAAGCTAACCTTCTCCTATGTAATTCTGAACACATTATGGATAGTTCTGAATGAGATCACATTTCAATGATATCCTTGGTTCATGTGATCGGCACATGTATATTCATCTAAAATCTGATTTGCTTAAAACATGCCGCGTGTTGAGATTTATTTAATATTTTAATTTCTTAGATATATGTATCTTTAATACTGTAAGAGTGTCATGGTGCAACAAGCACCAGTGGTCTAGTGGTAGAATAGTACCCTGCCACGGTACAGACCCGGGTTCGATTCCCGGCTGGTGCAATACGTGTCCTTTTAGAATTTTCACACTTTTATGTGGGGCCCTTACGCCATGACGGGGTTCTCCGTAAGAGACTTTATGTGATGGCAAGCTATGCTTAGGCAGGAACCCTATCATCGGCTGGTGTTGTTGCCACTAGCTTTGTATATATTACTATCGAACATGTTTCAAGGATATCTTTTAAAGCTGCAGCAGGTGCTGATAAGGGTAAGTGACACAAAGGTGGTGGGGAATCATGCGTGTTACGGACCGAAGAGTTTTTTTTTTTTTTAGTTATCAGTGGATGCAATGATTTCACCAAGAGGGTACATGGATTTGAAAACTCAACCATTGGAATGCTATATACAAGTTGCCTTTTGATTAATGACATGTTGGATCGAATATAGTAGTACTTCAATGTGGGACGGCAGTGACCATTCTAGTCCATGTCTTCAGTTCAATCAATGCATAGGGAAATATGAAGCAACATCTTTCATGACATATTCTAGTGAATAAAGAACCAGTTTCATGAGGACCTGCTCATTTGTTTTTGTTGACTTGATGCAGGTGGGGCTTTCTGTGTGCATTCTTCCCATCAACAAATACATGCGAAGGAAAAGAAAAGATGAAAAAAAGATTAGCCTATCACTTGAGATGCATCACAACTTTGCCTTCGTTGAGAGACCATCATTCGGGGAGTATAATTAATTAAGAGGTTTGCCATTCTCTCTCTTACTTGTTCGTGAGGTATGCTTGTGATTTTAATGTATCAGCTAATCTACCAGAATCATTCCAATTATAATAACGTACGTTAACAAGTACCATCAAAAGAAAGTGCTCAAGGTCTTTACAAGTAATGGAAAACACAGTTTCACCTAATGATGCATCGAAACTTTTGAGGCTGGTCTACGTTACCCAACGATATAATAAATTAGTCAAGCGTATAAATTATGGGATAAATTTAGTCCACATCATTAGAATTAAAGACATCGTAAGTGGCCTTCATTTGATTATCTTTATTTATATTGCCATATAAATTTTTTATGGTGATTTCTCACAGATCAATAGAAGTAGCTAATATCATCATGATTATTTAGTTATTGAATCATCAATATGGATATATGTTTGACTCTAGTACATATTAGAAAAGGGAATAAGGTACTGTTACCGTACTTATACCGTCGTCAAGGTGTTGTCATAGTTTGGTCTGATCCAAGTACGTAAGATCGTCAATATTGCTCCGGAATGACAAAGGGGGATTGACGAGAAACCCAATTGCGGGATCTTTGGATATACTTTCTGAGATGTTGCAGATGATTATTATTCTGGATAGACTTTATGAGATGTGGCGGATGATTGTCACTTTATTTTAGTTGGTCATGTCCTGCATAAAGGCTAGAATCTGACAGAGGATCCCTTGACTCGACCCTTCCGATGCTTAAGTTAGTCGGAGCCGGATGTCTAGGAAAGATCAAGAGTTGTGATGTGTGTGTGGCTTTTCTTTTTTTCCTCTCAATACTATTCCTAAGGATGACTTTTATATCTCTGGTATTGGATCGATGTACTCAGATGTTTAATAGTTGGTGGCATCAATGTACACAGGTGTTTAATGCACGTTGACATCTAAGGCGATCGACCCCATACATTGGGCGCTGAACCCGCCTAGACTATACTGGTCCTTCTTGGGATATAAGGTTGTGTTACCCCGTATTTATAAATAGACCATCGGTGTAGGGGATCGGTAGTTGACTCAACTTAGGTTCATAAAGCTGAGTTGGCTCGGGACCCTTTCGTTGAGGTCTAGGGCCTCATGGATTGAGGTGGGGGGTTATGATATAAAGTTAGTTAGCAATTAATCTTGAGGGGCTAGGATATATCTTATGAGAAATTTACTTAGCAATTAATCTTGACGATCATTATGCATGAATTTGCCATCAACCTCAAGCTTTTCCTAATTTTTTTTTTTTTTGGCACTCTTCATTTTGCTAAAGGATTTGATTTGCCTAACAAATATTATTGTATCTATATCTTAGTTGGAGAAAGATCAGGTTTAAGACTGTTATCGAAGAAAGCCTTCCTTTGTTAGCATAACTATTTTATTATTACCAGTGAACAAACAAAATTACTTCCAGTGCAATGAACATCCACAGTTAATAATCAAAATTGTTTTCATGAAACCAAGAAGGAAAATTAGGTCTCCTTTTATATATTGTTACATCCTTTCCAAGTGTATTCAACGTCTTCCGAGTGTATTCAATTAGGAGGAAGAGAAAATTATATAACATGCAGTTGTCATGAGTCAGCCAAGATGGACAAAATATCAAAGAATATATATACACTGGGGTTCGATTGAAGCCACACTCTAATTGTCAACCTAGCCATCATCTTCCTCGTAGCAACAACCATGATATCTCATAAGAAGAGAATTATAAGAATCAACAGGGTTTCATGTAGAACAACACTACACTCGCAGTAGCTTTCGAAGGTTCATCTTTGCATACCTTGCTTGAGACAGCCTTGAAGCAGCTGCTTTCCCAGACACAAAGTTCCCGATCTTTGATTATTGTGCAACATAATGGTATGCTATGTTAAGCTTAAAAAGGACACTGATAAGTGTTCACCGACACCATTCATGTTAACACACAGTATAGGTTTTGCCTTCGTTCTCGTCTCGCCTCGGTTTCTCTTTAACTAGTATGGCGGCGGGCGCGCATGCGCCCGTGCGACCTCGTCGTGAGCCAGCTTCCGGCCGTCAGGTATTAGATTCGGCGGCAGGTTGTACATGCTCAGCAACGAGGGATCCAGTAAGCCCCCGCCGTCGCCTGTCTCCTCCTCCTCGACCTCCTCTTCCCCCTCGAGTGGCAGCCTCTCGTAGGTGGCATTACCAAACGTCGTGGCGAGCACCATGACGGGTCCCGTGGCGAGGAGCGACCCAACGACACTGCCTCCCATCACCTGGCACTGTTCGCCGGCGAGGTAGACGGTCAGGCCGGTGGAACCCGGCAGGGCCGGACCGGGCAGGAACGTGCCGGTCAGCGACAGGATCTCGAAGCGGCCGTGCAGGGAGACGACGGCGCCGGGTGCAGCTGGCTGTCGAAGGGTGACGTTGGCGACTGTACCGACGCCGCTGAGCACGCTGACGCCGCACTGCCGGCGGCGTGCGAACTGCGCGATGCACTCGGCTACGTCGGCTCCGCCAGCGACCTCCATCACGTGGCTTCGGAGCACGTTGGGGCTGTCGCGGGTGATGAAAATGGGAGGCTTTGGCTTGTTCTTCGATCCAGGGGGCCGCCCCCGGGGCCGACGGCCGCCGACCTCCACCGCTCCTTCTCTGGGGTCGTCGTCGTCGGCGGCGGCGGCTTGGGCGAAGACCTCGGGCGCCTTAGAAGGCATCCCATCACCAAGCTTCTTGGGGCCGGTGGATGCCGGTTCGGCTCCGGGAAGGCCGAGGTTAGCTGCCCACCAAGGGTTCGCCAGCTTCTCGGTCTAAAACACTAGACCTTCTGGCTTCAGGTCTCTCTCTATTCCTTCTCCTTTTTATCCTTCTCCTACTGATGCCAGAAGAGAAACAAAGTTGTCCTGTGGATAAAATTGAGAAGACCTAATGAGAGGAAAAGTCTAAGCTCGAGCAAGTCCTTTTACTCACCAAGCATATCACATCCGGGACATATATGATTGAGGAAGAAGGAAGGATGCAAGAAGGACATTAATGAACATGTACCTGAAACAGAAGGAGCTCTCAGCTCCGCTGATCTATGCGCAGGGGAAGTCAGTAACGGGAGGCTGTACTTTTCCTCCTCATTTGGTTTACATAGAATGGGAGCGAGAAAACGTTGCCACACACCAGGAGGAGAAAGAGAAGCCTGACCTGCTCGTGGAGGGACAGAGAGATGTGTGGATGAGGACAACATGGAGTGGTTTAATGTCGGTGGGGAGTTTATTTAGATGTTTGTGTTGGTGCGGAGCTGGGGTGGGTGGTATGTGCCTTGACATGGGGTGCATCAGAGAGAGAGAGAGAGAGAGAGAGAGAGAGAAGAAGAAGAAAGGGTGTTTTTGCATATATGCTAGTGACTATATATCCATAGCGGTCTCCAAACCATCTACTGTATAGTCCCTCCCTCACCTTAGATAGATCTGGCTGCAAGAACAGTATACTCTTAAGATTTGACAGCATCACTGGCTGACATAGTCGGCAGTTGAGTTAGATGCTGGGAAAGATATGAGCAGCTGAAGCCCAAAGTGGAAGCAGGTTGATCCGAGTTAAGCTGTCGGAAAGTTGAACAGCCGAAGTGGTATTGGAGCGTCGAAGTCTAACTCTCGATCTACCGATGTGGAGCTCTTGATCTAGTGCCTACTTAAGATGGATATCGGATTCTTTTTTCTCGGTCCCTTTCATACGTACGTTTGTAAGTTAGTGGAGTCTGAAGTGATATGATTCGAGAGTTCAAAAGCAAAAGTCCGGAAGAAAAAAAAAAGCATGTTACTTATAATCGAAGCTCCTTAATCACAATCAATTAGTAAAACGATTCAGAGAATAGTTGACGTGGATGATTTTACATGCATCGCATTGGTGTTTATGTGTGTTATAGTGGTTGATCTCCTCATCAGTCCGATATGATCTGGACCCTTGTACGCTGGATTATTTGAGGTATTTTTAAGATGAAAATATTAAATTCATAATGTGTCACTTATAAAAAAACCAAGGTCATGAGAGGTTTTCTAATTCGATCTCTTTGATACCTAAGCTAGTAATCCGAGGTGAGATATATAAGTATTGATATTGTTAGCTGAACAGAACAGAACTGTAACTAAACGAGAATATCTCATTCATCAGTTGAGGGAAATCCTCAACTGAATCTTGTATAAATAGGTGTTCATTCAATGAATAAAGAGTATCCTTTGGTGTTCTCATTTCCTTCTAACATGGTATAAGAACAGCTTGCTTAGAGCAAGTTCTCTTCTTGCTGTCAAATGGTAGCTAGTTTCCATCTCTTCCGACCGCGTGCAGAGGCTGTCGCGACATCTGCCTCCTCTACCGACAGAACCTACGAGATCAACACCGATCTCCCGATATCATCTATCCCATTTCTGTGAAGCCACAACCGTCGGTTCCGAGATCTGCTCAGTCTTGGTGTCTTCTCCTCTTCCTGCCAGTGGAGCTCTTCCCTCAACTTCTTCCTCAAAAGCTAGACTTCTGGAGAGCCTTCGGTGGAGACCGCCGCACTTCCAGCAACCCTCGTCGTGGTCTTCTTCGTGCAGGAACCAGCCATTGCACTCTCAAACTCCACCACCATAATTTCATCAAAAGAGAACATTTGCAAAACTATATTCTTGGCGTTCTTCTCCTTAATGGCATGACGCACGATCGAGCATCGACGACTTAAATTAGCACTGCATTGATCCGGATGCTTTCTCTCCCTTCTGGTAGTTCCTCTGACACATCTTCATCCACCCATATGCCTTTGCCAGATCCACATTCTCTTATTACTTCTATTCCACACCTTTCTTCTTCCTTCTCTCCTCCAGCTTCTCCTCTTCTAGAACCTCATCCTTTGTCCTCCCATAGTTTGGGTGATTATGTCGTCCTTCCGTCTGACTCCACTAGTGCTAACCCTCAGCTCTTACCATCTAATACTATTATACCCTCCCGACATCCAATGCAAACTCATTCCAGGAGTGGTGTTTTTAAACCTCGTCAAGTTCTTGACCTCAATGTTAGCACTAAACTGTCCCCCGACTCTACTGAACCATCTTTCTTTTCTCAGGCCTAAAAATCTCCTCATTAGCATAAAGTCATGTGTGAGGGGTATGACGCTCTTCTTCATAATGCTACATACACACTTATCCCCTCTCATTCCACACAAAATATTATCGGGTGTAAGTGGGTCTATCGAATTAAATGAAAGCCTAATGGTTCGATTAATCGCTATAAAGTACGACTTGTGGCTAAAGGGTTTCATTGACACCCTGGTATTGACTACACTGAGACATTCAGTTTTGTTATCAAACATACTACTATTCGGCTAATCCTAAGTCTGGCAATATCTAACGACTGGTGTTTACGCCAATTATATGTTAACAATGTCTTTTTATAAGGGACTCTTGTTGAAGATGTCTTCATGGAACAACCTCCAGGCTTTATATATCCTCAATATCCACAACATGTATGTAAACTCCAAAAGGTCATTTATGGACTTCGTTAGGTTCCACGGGCCTGATATACTGAACTTGGCCTATACTTATCTTCGGTTGGCTTCATTAACTCCAAATATGATGTTTCTTTATTTCTACGCCGATAACATGGGTGCATTATCTATCTTCTGGTCTATGTGGACGATATTATTGTCACCGGTGATAACTCTATAGAGGTTCAAGTGTTTATCAAGCTATTGGCCGATAGATTTTCTCTTAAAGATCTTGGCCGCCTTAATTATTTTCTCAGTGTCGAGACCACGTTTGTATCTTCTGGTCTCTTCCTTTCACAGAGAAAGTATATTCATGACTTGCTGTTGAAGATTAATATGTAGGATGTAAAAGAAGTTACGACTCCTTTGTCCTCTAGTGACTCATTTAAGTTATGTGATGACAGTCCTGCTACAGACTCTACTTAGTATCGGCAGGTCGTTGGCTCCTTACAATATCTCGCTCTTACTCATCCCGATATCTCCTTCGTAGTTAATAAATTATCTCAATTTATGCATCAGTCGTCTACTTTACACTGGACTGTTGTCAAACATGTTTTGCGTTATCTTAAAAGGATTATTGATCATGGCATTTTTCTTCGCAAACACTCTCCCCCTCAGCTTCATGCCTTTGCCGATACTGATTGGGTGGAAAATATTGATGATACAACATCCACATCAGGTATATTATTTTTCTTGGTGCCAACTCGATTAGTTGGAGTTCTAAGAAACAAAAGACGGTTGCCAGGTCTACTACTGAAGCTGAATATCGTGTTATTGCCACTGCTGCTACTGAACTTAATTGGATCACCAACTTGCTTAAGGAGCTTCACACTCACTCTACTTCTACACCTGTTATTTACTATGACAACATCGGTGCAACTTACCTTTGTACAAATCCAGTTTCCCACTCCCGCATGAAGCATGTTGCCATTGACTTTCATTTTGTGCGAGATCAAGTTGTCTGCCAGCAGCTCCGTATTTCTTATGTTCACACAACTGATCAACTTGCTGACTCTCTCACAAAGCCTCTGGCCCACAAATACTTTACCTTCATCGGTCCAAGATCGACATCCTTAACAGAAGCTCGATCTTGGGGGGGCATGTTAGCTGAGCGAGCAGAACTGTAACTAAATAAGAATATCTCGTTCTTCAGTTAAGGAAAATCCTCAACTGAATCTTGTATAAATAGGTGCTCATTCAATGAATAAAGAGTGTCCTTTTGTGTTCTCATCTCATTCTAACAGACATGAGTGATTAGAAAGATGATCCTATTTTTATTGTATTGTAAATAAGTTTTTATACCTAATCATAAGGGGACAAAATATTTCATAAAATATTCTGCAAAGAGGGTGTTTCTAACTGCCTTCAACAGCCTCGCCTTGACCTCTTATCCACATGGGTGACAAAGGGAGGGTAGCTCATAACCGTCTATCTTAGACCCTTATTTACATGAGCAAACGGGTGGAGAGTGACCTCCCATTGTCATAGATTTCTTTCATGCTTTTCGAGGTATCCATCACATATTGGTTACTTCTTCACTTTCCAAGGTGGTCTTCACATATTGTTCACTTTTACACTTTCGGAGATGTCCCTTTTATCTTTGACTTATAGTATCACTATTATGTCACTACCCTTCTTGACCACCTACATGACATTGACTCTGTTATTCATGACGACTCCCTCATGATCGATAATCTCCCCAAGGAGGTGTAGGAGCTAAAGAGGAAAAGGGGGGACCCAACACTTATCGTTTAGGCAGAGGCTCAAGAAATTGAGTTGCCGAAGCAACTAGAAGAGGTCGAGCGATGTCCCACTGAGAGCTAGGCTCAGTGAGAATATACAACTCTAAGCTCATTGAGTAACTTGTAAGGTTTTAAGAGGATATAATCTTTGTCTTATTTTGTGAGGTGTTGGTCTTTACTAAGTCATTAAGTTTACCTAAACTTAGTCCTTGTGCCTTTTCCTTAATGTATCATCGGGCTTATCCACTCAATCAATCTCTACCTCAAGAAGTCAATATCTCATTTTTGATGTAGAGGCTCGACTTAATTGATATAGTCTTTTCAAGTCAATATCTAAAACTTTCTTTCCTCAACTTGCCACACCTATGGAATTTTTTTTTTTACAATTAATAACAAAGACATAGTAAATCAATGCTCAATGATCTAGGCATAGTCACCAAGACCTAACCTCGATGGATGTCTCAGGATAGAACCTCTTTAAGTTTATAATGTCACACCATTGGAGGCACCACCATTTATATTGTCCCAAGGTGATAGATCTCATCTCGGATGACTTCGATGACTTGATATGATCCTCCATCTTCATTAGGAAGACCATTGTCAAGTAGCACTAGCATGACTCCCTCAGGTTACTTCAAAACTCTTTAATGTTGGCCCTCGTCGAAAACTTCACCATTATATTGTACATCAATACCATCACCATCGATCTATTCAATGCAGGTCAACCTATGATTATATTGTATACCGAGGGTATATCTACCACGATGAACTTAGCCAGTATTATTTTGAAGCAAGCATCACCTTCAAATGTGACGTGCAAATTTATGGTTCCAGGAGGCGAGATAGAGTTGCCAACGAACCCTGTCAATGAAGAAGTCATTCAGGTCAAGTTGTTGGTTAACAACTTGAGTTTTTGGAAAGTATCAAAGTAGAGGGTATCATTAGAGTTACCTATGTCAATCATGATCCTCTTCACCCATGCGTTGATCGTCTACACAGAAACTATCATAGAATCATCATGATTCGAGTTAATATACTCTGTCTCTTTTTCCTTAACGGTTATCCCTAAGTCGTCCTTCATCTTGAGGTGATTTTTAATGATAACTCAAGTAGTCTCCCCCCAAGATAGCTCAACTACTGATGAAGTCAATTTGTCTCTCCATCATCCCTAAAGGCTAAAGCGAGAGTTCTTAATGCTTTCGAATGAATCACCTAAAATGTCCCTGATGTACAAGTTCTTTAATATGCTCCTTTAAATTACGATAATCCTCTGTACCATAGTCATAATCTCGATGGAAGTGATAATATTTTGACATATCTTTTTCCATCAATGGGATCTACATAGTAAGGATCAACCCCTTCACTTTTATCTGTATAAAAATTTTATATCTAATCATAGTTAGAAGACTTAGTTCGAACCTTAAGCAAGATAACTTCAAATAAAACAAATCTTCCTCAATTAAACTCATTCAACAAAAACACATAGAGTGATTTGATAAATAGATACAAAAATGATAAAAAAATCACTTGACAACTACATCAACATCAATACAAACACAGAACAATCAACACCTCTTAACATCGCTCTCTTTATTCATCTATTACTATCATCTACCACCACTAACATCATCCATCATTACCAATTAAAATATTAAAATTATCTTATTATTATTATTTTTATATTTTTATTAATAAAACCAATGATATTAAAATAAACAAATCTAAATATTTTATTTTTTAACTTTAAAAATGTTAATATATATTTAAAAATATAAAAATCAAGATACTAAAAATAATTATCTATAGAAAATAATATATAAATAACCCTAAATGTAAAGCAACTTTCCAATGAAATTAAAGGAATACTTCTCACTGAATGGCAAAGGCATTATAGGCATAATAAACTATATTTTAACTACACATTTTAAATCCCCATTTCAAGATCCATGTAAACACAGTTTCAACATTGGCCCAGACTTGTTATGGACAGAAAAGACTTTACAGACATGGCATTCTGAGTGCTACAATATCTACAAAAGGAATGCCTCAAAACCTTTGATGGAAACTCCCCTGGAAATGAGGAAATCAAAAAGATATTGTTAGTGCAAATGATAGCATAAACTTATCTAAATAACATCTTGAGCTCCTCGATCCGGGCACTCCTGACTTCCTCATCAGTTAGGGCACCAGCAATCATCCTCTGCTTCCTCGCCTGCACCTGCTGCATCCTCCCTTCCACAGTATCCTGCAGCAACAATCGTCATTAGTCTCACTACTGGACCGTGAACCCACACCCTTCGTGTCGCAGATAGATAGCAGCAAGATCGTTCATGGCTCATACCTTGACGATGAACCTCCTCACTCGAACCTGCCGTTTCTGCCCGATTCGGTGAATTCTCATTATTGCTTGCTCTTCCACTGCAGGATTCCACCATGGATCCTATTTTGGACAAACCAAAGGAATTCGAACACACTTGGCACAAGTATAATTCACCTTTAAGCGTGCAAGGATTTACCATAAGACATTTGATGGTGCAGTCAGATTCAAGCCCACACCTCCAGCCTTGAGCGACATAAGTAGTACCTTTGGATCATCGAACAGAAGAACATATTATCGAACAGTTGAAGCGCAACCATTCCCATCTAAGCACGGATGCTTCCTTACCATTTTGTCTCTGCTCTCACTGAACTCCTTCAGCACAACCTCCCTCTTCTTCCGGCTCAGCTTGCCATCGAGCCTCGGGAAACCAATCCCTTTCCTCAAAGGTATCTCAACCAAGTCCAAGAACGCAGTCCACTGGCTGAAGACAATTCTCTTCTCCCCCGACCTCTGAGCTCTCCTGAGGTATTTAATGAGCCTTGTCACCTTCGAGGACTCCTTCCAGTTCTTCTCCACATCGACCTGGAACCGGCTCTTGCTTGGGCATGTGATGAGGTCAGCTTTGCTGAGGGGGCTGCGGCAGATCGGGCATGGCCCGCCGGATGGAGTTCGCCAGCACGAGAGCAGGCACTCCCGGCACATCCGGTGGGCACATGGAGTCAGCACGGGGTCATCGGAAGCCGACTCTAAGACAAATTGGGCACTCGACCACCTCGCCTCTGCGGACGCCTTCGACCACCTTCTCGACGTAGGCTGGTGCGGGGAGAGGATTCAAATGGGACGCCACAAGAAATCGGCAGGCAAAGCTTATTGAGGTCTGCATACTGTTGAGTGTCTCCCAGGCTGAAAGATCAAGTGTTGGTGAGAACTTTACATGCAAAGTTCGGCTACATCTTGAATTAAATTGCTATTTGCCGTGGAAATAAAACGAAGGGTAATATTAAGCTAACCTCATCACAAGGGTGGTTGCAACACTGCCTTAATCGAAGCAGAAGCTCCAAAATAGAAGCATAATTGTCAAGAACTTTACCTTGTGCAACCAATTGATCAAATCTGACCTGTTCAAGGTTTCATGGCGCAGATAACTATAACATAATTTTTTTATATGGCAAAATGTGGAATAATATTTTTCTCTATATCAAAATAAAATTCTCATCAAAATTATCAATTTATTTTCAAGAGCAAATATTAACCAAAGTAAGATAGATAACAAAATAATAAGTGAATCACTAAATTTTAACATGAAAAACCAAATACAGGAAAAACCACGAGATTGTAATCCATTTAAACTTTCACTATTACCACTATTGATAATAGGTTTACAATGAAACTTCTCTAGAACAACTAAAAGATCACCATAACATCAAAATATATCTTGATTTACCAATGACATAACATCATCAAAATATATGAATCTCACAATATATAAATACCAAAACTCACTAAGTGAGTATTATAGAAAACTATGATAGAGAAGATAAATTATAGATTAATACCATTAGGATTGTAGAGGTTACTACAAGGATTCTCCATGTAAAATTTAGGTCAAATCTGATGAAATTTTGACATTCGATCTTGTTAAAACTCTCTCTCTCCCTATTCATTTTTTTCTTTCTCTCCTTACTGTGTATTGTTTTCTCATGTGCATGCTTTCTGCTGCCGTCGACTTAAAAACCCAAGTAGCCTCCACTTAAGTTAGAATTTTTAACCTTTTTCTTTTCTTTTTTCTAATCAAAATAGGTTTGACTAATCCAAGTCCACCTATGGGTTGAACCCAACAATTCTTCCCCTCCAACTCATATGATGGGCTGTACTAAGCCTGCTCTTTGTCTACATACTTTTAAGCTTCTCTTTAGGTAAATATTTGATCATATCAATGAAAAGCAACTTCAAACTCTTGCTAGAAAATAATTTTTACCAAAATTACAAGATACATCTCTTAAATCTTATGATCATCGATTAATTAGAAAAATACATAAAATTATTTTTCATACTTATCTATCATCTAGAAGATTAAATGTCATTGATTTAATTTACACTGATATCTACACTATGCAAACTAAAACTGTTAGAGATACTTTTTATTTTATTATTTTTATTAATGACCATTCTAAAAAAGTTTAAGCTTTTGTTTTAAAATCTAAAAACAAGGTATTTAATATTTTCAAAATGTTTTATGCCAATATTGAAAGAGAAATAAAAAAGAAAACTAAAGTGTATTCGAATAGATAATAATGGTGAGTACAGGGGTCCTCTTAAAAATTATTATATGTCTCATAATATCAGGCTTAAGAAGACAATTCCTAAAATTCTTTAGCAAAACGATGTGACAAAAAAGATGAATATAACTATTAAAGAAAATATTAGGTGTATGCTTTCTCATGCCAAGCTACCTAAGTCTTTTTGAGGGGAGACTATAAAAACTACAGTTGATCTGATAAATCTTTCTCCATCAATTCCTCTGAATGATGATATTCCAAAGAGAGTGTAAAAAGGAAAAGATGTATCTTATGATCACTTGAGAGTCTTTGGGTGTAAAACATTTGTTCATATTCCTAAAGATAAAAGATCCAAACTTGATAATAAGACAAAAGCATACATTTTTTTAGGATATGGTTATGAAGAGTTTAGGTAAATATGATAAGATCTGATAAATAAAAAGATTATTAGAAGTAGAGATGCCATGTTTCTTGAAGATCAATTATTTGAAGATAGTGATAATGTTGAGAAGCAATACCTCTATTTATACTCCTTGGAGTTTGAGCCCAATTTTTTCACCTATAATTCATGATGATCAAGAGAAAAGGACAAGAAAATGATTATGAGAATATTAGTGATGATACTTTTATAGTTGATGAAGTTAATCCAACTAAACAAACTGAGCAAGCACCTCTACCACCAGATAAGATTCTATTAAGAAGATATACAAAAGAGTGACCATCTACAAGATATCCTCTATATGAGTATGTTATGTTGACTAACGATGAAGAATCAAAAACTTACCAAGAAGCTATTCTACATAAGCACAAAAATAAGTAGATTAAAGCCATACAAAAAAAGATGAAATCCTTGCTTGAGAACCACACCTATGACTTAGTAAAGTTGCCTACAAGAAAGAAAGTTCTTAAGAATAAATAGGTTTATAAATTAAAAACTGAAAATAATAACTCACAATAAAGATATAAGACACGATTAGTTGTAAAAAGATTCAATAAAAAAAAGGCATTGATTTTGAAAAAATATTTTCTCATGTGGTAAAAATGTCTTTTATCCGAGTTGTTGTTGCTTTAGCTGCCTACTTGAATTTAGAAGTTAAGCAACTTGATATGAAAAACTATATATTTACATGGTAACTTAGAAAAAAAAATTCATGTGAAGTAGCCAAAAGGTTTCAAAGTCAAAAAAAAAGAAAATCTAATGTGTAAACTTAAGAAAATCTTATATAAACTCAAATAGGCACCTAGACAATGATACAAGAAATTTAATTTCTTTATGATGAGCCAAGGGTATAATAAAACTACATCTGATCATTATGTTTATAAAGAAGTTTTCAGATGATGATTTCATTATTCTACTACTATATATTGATGATATGCTAATTGTTGGCCATGATACTGATAAAATTAAAAAGCTTAAGAGGGAACTAAATCTTTTGTTATGAAAGAATTAGGATCGATGAGACAAATTCTTGGCATAAAAATTCTTCGTGATAAAAAGAATAAAAAGATTTGATTATCTCAAAAAACCTACATTGAAAAGATTCTTAAAAGATTTAACATGAATAAATCAAAACCAATTTATTCTCCACTTACAGGTTATTTAAAGCTGAATTCAATATAATATCTTATAAGTGAAAAAGAAAAAAAAATATCCAAAATGCCTTACTCATTAACAGTAGGCAGTTTAATGTATGTTATAGTTTGCATTAAGCCAGATATAGCTTATGTAGTTAGAGTTGTCAATCAATTTCTCTCTAATATTGGTAAAAAACATTGAAAAATAATAAAATAAGTCTTGAGATATTTAAAAGGTACTATCAAGTTATGTTTATGTTTTGGCATTAGTAAACCTATGCTAAAGGGTTACACAGATGCAAACATGATTGGTGATATTGATTCTAATAAATCCACTTTAATGTTCTTGATGACTTTTGCAAAAAGAGCAATCTCTTGACAGTCTAAGTTACAGAATTATGTTACTCTATCGACCACAAAAGCAAAATATATAATAATTACTAAAACCTATAAAGAAGTTTTATGGATGAAAAAATTTATACAAGAATTGGGTTTAAAACATAAAGGATACACTGTTTACTATAACAGTCATAGTGTCATCCACCTCTTTAAAAATTCAACATATCACTCTAGATCCAAATATATTAATATAAGATATCACTTGATTCGTAATGTACTTGAGATGAAAGAAAATCTTTGCCTAAAGAGAAACTCGAAACATATAGACAAAGAACGAGCTTAGTACAACCCACTATATGAGCTGGAGGGAGAGAATTGTTGAGTCCAACCCATAGGTGGGCTTGGACTAATCAAATCTATTTTATTTAAAAAAAAAAAAAGAAGGTTAAAAACCTTAACCTAAGTGGAGGCAGTGCAATGTTAAATTGGCGACGACAGCAAACGAGCAAAATTACATAATGAAAAAGAGAGAAAGAAAGCTTTGGTAAAAGGATCAAACGACAAAACTTCATCAATTTTGACCCAAATTTTATATGAAGAATCCTTGCAATCAAATCTATAATCCTAACAATACTGATCTATGGTTTACCCTCTCTATAATAATTTTCTAATATATTCACATAATGAATTTTGATCTTTCCTATTGTGAGATCCATCAATATTAATGATGCTATGCTATTGGTGAACCAAAATATATGTTCTTGATGTCATTGTGATTCTTTAATTATTTTAAAGAAATCTCATTGTAAACCTATTATCTTATTTGGTGATAGTAAAAGTTTGAGTGGACTACAATCCCAATGTTTTTTTCCCACATTAGGTTTTCCATATTAAAAATCTAATGTCTCACTCTATAGATGATTTATTAATTTACTATCTATCCTGCTCTGGTAATATTTGTCTTTGGTAATAAATTAATAATTTTGGTGAGAATCTCATTTTGATATACAAAGAGGAAAAAATATTATACCACATTCAATGATTTTTTCCCAATAATATTAACAATCACATTACGAAAGTCTAACACAAAAAGTCAAAAAAAAAAAAAAAACAGACAAGGGACAAACCTTTGATCTCTCGAATAGAGCTTCATAGAAATCACGCTCAGCTTCAGATTGTTCACATTCTACAGTTCGGATATCAGCCGGAGGAAGAACAAGAATAGACCTGAAGTAATAAATAATTTATCAAGTAGTTCTAATTAAGCTAATGACAACATACTCCTCAGCAAAATTAGCTTTAATGGTATCTAGAAGAAATTATGTTGAAAACTCACTTTCCATTCCTATCTTTTGTGTCCTTTGTTCTCCTCAGCACTAACGGTCTTAGAATGGCCTTAAGCAATTTCAATCCTCGTTCATCCCTGTTCTCATAAGGTCTTTGAATCAGCTTGTGCCACCTGAAATTTGAAGAATGAAGCATTAAACCAAGTCAAAATATTTTAGAAAAAACAAGCATACCACTTATCATATATGCCAGTAATGTACTTGATAGATGTACTAGGAAATGCAGCAACCCATACGTTGTGCAAACAAGCCTACATTGGCTCAATTTGGTCTAGAATTTCACAATAGTTCATTTGGAATGTTAGAGATTAAACAATCTGACATAATTTCGGTTTCAGGCTTCAAAATCCATATAACCTGAACCAAACTATCATAATTATATATATATATACACACACACACACACACACATATATATATATATATGGCATTTTCATAGTCAAACACATTATATTGAAGAATAATATAATAGAAAAACACAAGATACTTCATCCTCAAGGTGGCATGTTTTGATGCAAAATACAATATATTTTGTTGTATGAATATGAAATACTCAAAAATCCAAATTTATTCATTTTATATATTTTGAATAAAACACAACATATTTATTCATATAGACAAGCTCATTTAAATTCCAAATTTTCGAAACAACCGTTTTCCAGTTTCAATTTCCTCAAAAGAAAGATAAACTGAGTAGTGTTCCCATTAACCCTGTTGTTCTTGTTCGAGTAATTATCAGAAGGGTATGGTATCAAAACTATCTAACTGTACACCTTAACCTCAAATGAGTTAGAATGCTTAGGCAATTTTTTTTTGTTTTCTGTAATTTATTTTGTTCCTCAAAAACTATTCTCAATAAGTATTGAGCAGTAATTTTTCATACCATGCCCAGTTGCACCACGGTTCGACATGTAAGAAGCAAAGAAGACTGTAGAGATCTTCCAAGCTATTCTGCAGTAGCAATAATATGAAACCATGTTAGTAAGCCACATGTAACACAACATTCACCACACAAAGTTGAGTTCTTTTTTTGTGCAAGCATAATGCTGAAGTTCTAATTGGATTTCATTAAAAATCCATATGCACAATTAAAATTGTAAGACAACCAAAATATGGGATGCTTGATAGTGTTCCTTCATTGGAATTGTGAGATGACTGAAATAACATTATCCACAACTATTTTCTTTGAGGTTTTTGGTTTCAAGGCAATAACATAACCCAGGCACACTTAAAAAGACTGCTAATACCAAATTTAACACATGGAAGGAACAACTACTATAATTTGGTTGATTAATTCAGTATGGCAGATCATGTTACAATGGATAATACATACTCTAAGCTTTCTGGACAATCAAAAACCTGAATCCTAAGAAAAATCTGTATTAGTCTATGCAAGAAAATGAAATATAGTTACTGACCTGAAGAGGGGTACCTGTTAGGCACCACCTAGAGTATGCATTCAATGCATAGGCTGATTGAGCAACTATTGTCTTTGACGATTTGATGCTATGGGCTTCATCTAGCACCACTCTGTACCAATCAATTTCATGGAAGATGCTAATCTTTTCTAGGTCCTGGTTAGACAAAGAATATGGCCTTTCATTTATTGACCTAAAAGAAAAGGACAGATTGTACGAAGAAAAGTTGGAAGAGGAGCAATGATGACACATACAGGTTTATAAGCTGATCCCAAGACTCCATATGTTGTTAAAACCACATCATGTTCTGAGATCATTTATTCTGTGACCACCGTAATAAACAAAGACAGACAATGACCCTGGCTTTGAATGGTTTTCCAGCTCATTCTGCAGTGGTTTTTGTTTATGAACAGTTGCTAGCTCCATCCAAGTAGACATATTGAAGTAAGGACATACAATCTACTACATGTAAATATAATCTGATACAGGGTAGTCTATAGTCTAAAACTTAATCACATTACAGGAAAAATAATTGAAATTTCTGAGTGGGCTGAAATTTCATAAACATTGATAGAAAGGGATGATGATGAGTTTTCACCTTCCATTGGCCCAACAACGTCATTGGACACACAATTAGGGTGCCACCTTTTACTTTGGAAAATTTTCTTTTGGACTTTTGCACTTCCTTTGAGCCTTTACCACACTTCATAAAAGTGTCCTGGCCATCTGACCTTTCTCCACTGGGTCTTGCAAGTATTAAAGCAATTGTCATGACAGTCTTCCCTAGACCCATTGCATCTGCCAAGATCTACAAGGATTTCATCATTAGCTAACGATGCATTTTTCACCAAAAAGCAACTGCTACCATCAATATATGTACATATATTACAAGAACAACCTAGAATGTAAAAGCAAGTCAATTTTGGAAAAGAAATAAAACATTGACAACAAAAGCAGTCCCTGCATTTAGAGACTAATACATTAGGACAGATTAATCCTGGACCAATTTAAGAAAGTTTTTGATATGACGACCATCTAATCCAAAGAGTATATGTTCAATGGGCCAGATATGTTGAATTACCTACAATTTTGTTGACTCCAGTTTGGTTAGTACTCATGTAGCTCAAATAGGAACAACAGGGTGACAGACACTCCAAATTACATTGTTTTGATCTTTCATCAAACTAGGAGACTCTTCCTGATCAGAATGTTCTAAAGAAAACTTCTGACAAATAAACAGTGATAGAAATGTTCAATCAGTAATAACTGTGTAGAAGTTCCACCATAAACTTTTCCATATATTCATTATGGGATTTGCCTATGACAACCCATATAAACTTTCTCCTTACTGAAATACAAACCGCCTCATTTATTACATATAATAAGTATACTGGATCATTAAGTATGCTTGGTATTTTTCAAAGATGCAACTGAGTCAGCAATCTTTTAAGTAGAAAATGGCTAGCTTCTATATAGGATATCAAATATCATCTTTTAATATTCCTTTTTTTAGGACATAAGCTATAGTACTCCACAGGTCATATTATTACCAAAATCTCAACCGTCACACATACACAAGAGATGTATCTTCAGTATCTACTTATATTCAACAACAATCCATGCTCTATTATTGTGATCTTAATCAAAATGGAGATTTCAACTTTTGAGATGGTGCACATCTCTGATACAATTGGTACTGCTTTTCTATTAGTTTGTTCCATTCTACAACTGAACATATATGCAATAGCCCAAAATACAATAATATTTTGGTCATCAATGAAAATGATATGTTGTTTAAGAGTTTTGATGAGCTTCCATCCAAACAAAATCCCAAATTAAAATCCATTGAACAAGATAGCACACTTACTCCGCCTCTTGCCATCTGCATAGCTCTTGGAAATTGAGTCATAGCTTCGCCTGTGAAGACATTTATGTAGACTGCAGATACTCTTCTGCCAAAATCATACAGTAATAATGAATTAGCATTAAACAGCATTTTTCATCTCCATATGGCAATAGGTCTGACACTGATCCAACATAAGAATTCATAACTTTACATACTTGTCAAGAATGTTGTATGCGGACCAACATGGATGAAGAGTTTTGGATGCTTGCTCAACATCAGTTCCTTTCTCCAATTCAGACATCCAGTGATGAGCCTGTTTCTGGTATGGATGTAGATCAGAAACAAGGGTACATGGGGGCTCTGCTTCCTGTAGAATTTTGTCAAAGAAATGGCTAGTTCAGAATTCCACATGATTACTTATATTACAGGCAATTGTCTTGTTATAATGAGATGCTGAATGTGCTTAAGCATGAGGAATCCAAATGCCACTTCTTCAGAAATGACCTCCAAAATTTTCTTTTATGTTGAAGTTGATACCTCTAAATCATAAACCTCAGCAGCCCCAACAAGTTTATTCAGAGATGATTCTGAGATTGCTTGCTCATCCTTGCTTTGTTCAGGATAAGTTTGGCCCCTTCTCTGTTGGTTTCTGAGGCCTGCTATTTGCATAGATTCATCTTCATCACCACCCTAACACATGTTAAAATAGAATTCATGAGTTTTACCATGATCAATGCATGACATGAAACATTCTGGCATGATATTGAAACATGCAATGGGATCAGCTAGATAAAAGGAGGTTCACATATGTTTTAACACCAGACCATTTCAAAAATATTGCAGTAACAAAAAAAAAAAAAATCCATGCTCATGAATGAAACCACACAAAGAAAAGACTACCAGGGTTAAAGGTTTACTTCTAGGTTGAGATCTCTTTCGCTTGTTAAGTTCTTCAGGAGTAAAGTCAGCCTATTCATTAAGAGCAATTCAGACTATCAGTTGTAATCTAGCAAATAATGTTAAACTGAAAAAGAAAATAGAAGTTAATCAAACTTCTTAAAGGAAAACTGATAAATGTTAGAAACCCTTTTAAATGGCTTTATCTTCAGCAGTTTGAACAAAGTGTGAAGAGGATGGACAGTACAATCAGGATCAAGCTTCCAAGAGGATTTGTCCCCCGCAGTGAATATTGAACTGTGAATGTAAAAGCTGTACGCAAGCAGCAGAAAAATATATTAGGATAAATCACCTCCATTCCAGATCTAATTATGCAGTAACAAGTAAAGTTGTCGAGCAAGTTTATGCAACCTGCAGGAAGCTAAAAGGAACAGATTTCACCTGGCATATGATAGAAGCCAATGGAGAAGGGTTCGCATTCACCTGACATTTACTGGAATCTCTTGCATTAAGCTAAGTTGCACGGTTGAGAACACGCATCGTACACGAATCATCACTTTGGACGACCCCACAAGTGGAATGAAGCATTTACTCCACTGGTTTAAACCTTCCGATCTGACAGACATGGGATGATTTCATGCCAAGATAAACATCCATGAAATCATTACTGGAGTTCAATAACTGGAAGGGAAACATGAAAGGCGTGAGAGCAACGAGTCAACGAACCTCGCCACCACGCTTGGTTGAGAAGCGCACGATCTGAGACACTGCCGCTTCCGTCTTAGAGCCCAGCCATCGTCTGCCAATCGCATTGATCTTCTCGAAGGATGGAAAGGAGAAGTGAACGATCTCGTAGGCATCACGCTGCTTCTTCCCTCTGCACGTTGACAGGCCGGCGACGCAAGTCTTCGCCACAAGAAACCAAACAGGTTCCACAGGAAGCTCTTCAAGCTCTGCTGTCTTTGGAGCAGAGCACGACTGAAGCCTCCGATAGGCGATATCAGGTCTTAAAGTTGAAATCGGGCGCGGATTGAGGTATGGGGAGAAATGGGCTCTTGCGGCGCCGGGGAAGCCATCATCACAGGATTCGAAGGGCAATGGATCATCGGCAGCCAACAACTCGGGCGTGTAGAGGAGAATGTTGAGGGCGCGGCTTGCGTTGCATCCGGCAAGAGCCAGGGCTCGGAGGATGTCGCGATTGGGGACGCAAGATTCCACAGCAAATCGGATGTCCGCCATCGCTTCTGCGAGGAGGTCTCGAGGCTCATGTGAGCAGGTCCTCATTACATCCGCTACCAGCAGATCAACGAGACCGGAGAGGGCGAGGAGGAAGACGAAGAAGAGGCGAGGAGAAGTTGGGAGGAACCGAAGCGCGCGAAGGATCAAATAGGTCGGGGACGCGTGTTCTTTGGGTTCGCAGGTCTCCCATATGGCGACGCCAAGATGGCGGGAGAAAGGGGCTGCTTTTTGGATTTTGAATCAGCTTCCTCGGGCGCGAAAGATGGGTAGTCTGCGTGGTAAAAAGTTGGCGGGTGATTATAGCGGTAAAAGTAATTCTTTAATGGAAAAAAAATTAACTTAATATATAAATAAATTAAATTTCATTATTGAATTATTTGGCCAACAGCAACAATGACAGTAGCCAATCATGGCACATTTACCGTTCCACCGAGATATCCAATGCCTTATTATGCAACGAGCTATTCACAGTCACGTAACACAGAAAGTTAAATTCATACGTAACGGACAGGCATACAACTTAAAGCCACAGGAGCTACTGCTATGGTTTTGTATACCAAGACACAAGGACAAAATGATGGACCAAAAACACAATTCGTAATCGGTTGCCCCTTCCCCAAAAGAATGGAATGTTTGATCATCGATAGGCGTGAATAAACGCGATTGCAAATTGTATAGCGTAGAGGACTATATTGCACCTGGTACTCGAACTGGCACAGCATGCACCAGCCAACGTTTCAACTTTAGTTGGTCTTCGACTTGGAAGCCTTTTTCTTCGGCTGCCGCCTAAGGATTGAGTTCTTTATGCCGAGGAAAAAGAGTAGAGCGCCAAATAAAGCCAAGTTCTGTCATACGAACATGCGAAGACAAGCTAATTGTCTACTCCAGCAAAGTTTCCAGATTATTTCAGCGACACAAGTTATGAAATGTGGAAAGGAAAACACTTAACCTGAGCAAATTTGCTAAAAAGCTGAGCAAATTCTGGCTTGTCTATGTCATAATTGTAGAAGTCGTACGTAACGGGTGTTACTAAAGCAAGGTACAGAAGCTGCACAAGTATGGCACTTGATTACACATTAAACAAACTTACCGGAGTATTCTTCAATGAAAGCAGGTGAAAGCATGCATCTATTTTCGAGAAACACCCTGCTGTTACTATCTATGTTTGCAGCATGTAGACTTGGGTGCATCTACTTTCAAGAACATTTTGTAGATGCTGTTTAGGTGAATTATTACGAGGTTCCTCTAGAAAGCAAAAAAGGCTACCTAATTTAGTCAATGTGAGACTTGTCGACTTAATCACATTATAATTGCAAAGGTACTCCAAGAGCAACGAAGACAGTAAACATCACAAACAAGAATAATTAAACAAAGGTATGTACCAGAAGGTATGCACCAAAAGAACTGCTGAAGATGAACAAGATGCCACCAAAACCTTTCAGATATATGGTGCTTGCAATAACATGTTTCATCTGAAAAGCAACAAAAAAATATATATATATATTTGGACTTTATAAGGGAGAAGCAGGGAAAGAGGAGGGGGAGAGAGTTCTCACTTCAATATGTGGTACTACAACGCCAAGATGCGAAGAGACATGTTTCATGAAGACATTGTATTTTGGCCTGAGAGCCTCTGCTGCTGGTCCACCATCAACCCCAAATTCATTAAATCTGACAAGATCACAATACATCAGCTAAACGAAGCTTAAATAAATTGACTAAATTTCTGATCACAAGAATGAAAATTACTCCTTAGAGATTTAAGCAATTTACAAGCATGTTAGCACACCAATGTCTCTCACCACAGCAGGAAAGTTAATTTTGAAACTATATCATTTAAAAGCATGACATAACACAAACTCATCTTATTTGCTTCTTCATTAATAAAGAAATCAGGAAAGTCAAACGGGTTAACTCAGTACACACACCAAATATAATGGAAGATGGATGTCCCTTGCACCAAGTCAATTGCGCACCACATACTTTGAGACAATAAGATACGAAGAAAATACATACAATAAAACAAAGAAAGAACAATAAAAAGACACTAGCTGAGAATTTTATCATAAGAAAGTATATCACAAGCATTTAATGCAAAGCAGAAGCCGTGGGAACCTCACAATATTTGCTCATGAATCAAGAACAGTGCAAATATCACTAGCAACGACAGTACAATCTAAATCTCCTCTGATATTACAGCCATTACTCTTAATACTCAATGTATTGTCATTTCAGACATTATTTTGTAATAAAAAACCAGTACTTGTGCATAAGCATAACAGTGCATTTCTTACAATAGATCATCAACGGTTAATTCCACGTTCAAAATTGTGATTAAAAAATGAAGACAGAAATTTGAGAAATAATTCAGGAGGAAGAGCACTACAAAATCTTATTCAACACAAAGAAGAAAAAAAGTACAATGCTACTAGATAGGAGCATCTTATACCTTTCAAATCTTGTAAAAAGCCAAGAAAGATATCAGAGGATTCTCCTAGGTGTCCTAGGTTGCTTAATAATAAGCTATCTCCCAAAATAAACTAATTCAAGAAGATTGTAGGCATTACATTTTCTATTTCTTAATGATAACCCATAGACTTCTAATAATTTCATCATGCTCAATGAAATTCATGATGCAAGTCGAAAAGAACTTCCTCACTTTAGATAGACCAAAGGCACCAACAAATGTCCAACTGGAAAGGAAGTCACCAAAAAAAGTTTTGTAATCCACCCCATCTGTTAATACATAATCCTGTAAGTGTACTTATCAACAACTACATTGAAAATTGAACTCTGAAAGGTCAACATAGACTACTAACAAGGCATTTAGCACCTAATTGGCATTTAGCACCTAACAAGGCATTTAGCACCTGATTGGATAGCTGCATAAGAAACAGAACAGCTTTGGTCTATGTTGCAGAAACAAATGAAACTAGATCAGTCTAAATCAAACTCAATTGTGCAACAGAAACCGACATTTGAAACAAAGAATAGATTTTCTAACCAAAACTGATCTCTTGATGAGTAAACAGAAACTTAGGTTCAGAGTGTCAGACATTTCCTGACATCTTTTGGGGGAAAAAATTGCTCCTTGTGCTGTTTAAACATATGAGAGAAATTATGCAGGCTACAGCAACTCCATTCACTGCATAGTCTGTAAGCTTTAGCTAGTTTCATTTAATCATATTATACGTGACGATTGAACTTCAATCAAATAAACACATAAAAGAAGTTTAAAGCTTTCTTATTCCTCACCTACGGGCAAGTTACTCTCCTTTCACTGTAGACCTAAGATATTTCTAAGAGTATATTTAAAATTTTTAATAATGATCAGCTTCTATGGTCTACCCCTTTTTGCCCACTAAAGTGCAGCAAGCCAACTTCATTAGTATAACCTTATGCAGCAAAGAACAAACAATTTACTACATAGTTTCATTTTCAAAGAAAGCTCAAACATCTCTGGTAGATATCTTGAAGTTAAAAGTTCACTAATTACAAGCAAAATTGTGTCCAAACTAAACTAAATGTAATCCACTACTGATGTATCAACCTTTTAAGTTGAAGTTATTTTCATTCAAAAGGATGATACACCATCTTCAGAATTACTCAAGATAATGTCTTTCTTTGCATGATAAAGATCTATAAAGTACAATTAATGACTTCAACCATATAACAGTACCATCAGAGTTGAGCAAACAGAAGAACCCACTAAAAGTTCTATCAACACAGATAACAAATAACCATGATAGGCATATATTTTGTTGAACTTAGCTCTCAAATGGAAGCTCCCCGTTTCTGGTTTAACCAGAGTATACATATATGAAAGAGAAAGGAACTCTCCAAAAAATTGCTTTTTTACAATTAAGCAAAAAATGATTAAATATATAAACATATACCATGAATCACTTTAAGCACAATTGTGACAGAAATATCACGGTCAAATTTGCCAAAAATCGTTCAAAGCACGTCAACCAATGATCAGCAGCAAGCATCAGAAAACTAAATGCCAAGAGGAGATATTATAATTATGAGATAAGACATCTCATGATGCTCAAGAAATGTGCCCTGCTTGCTGCACCATAGTGATTCTGGGCCACAGACACTAGTGTTAATATTTTTAATCTAAATGACAGTATAAAAGGCAACACTAAGTAAAACAGCTTAAGTTGTCTAGAACTTATTCACAAACATCAAATTGCAATAACAATATCTAGGCTTTTGTTGACTTGGTATTCTTTAAAAGATTGTAAGGCTCATCAATGGGGCTGCCAATTTTAAGACAAACATAAAGAAGGCAGTTCCATATGCATCAGGAAGTAATAGAAACCAAGATATTGATGCTACATGCTTGGCAAAATAATACACACAAAATTGAACCCTTTAAACTGTTTAAAGAATTGACCAAATCCAGACCATAAGACATTAATGGATGTTTTAACTGTTTATAACTAAATACCCTTCAAGCTTTTAGTAAAAAGAAGTTAATAGGACGAGTGTCACCATCAGAACTGTTCTCCTCATTTTTCACCAGTATCTGGTGATACCATAAATAATGCAAATCAAACAGTACCTTTTTCCTTTTTTCTTTCTTTCCAGCACAACTGGTACAAAAGAAGCTAATGATGATTCCCCAGCACATTCTCAAACAACTATGATCATTAAAATTTGTCCCAACTCATTAACTCGATTTTACACTCTTGTTATGCCAACAAGAACACAGTTAATACTATTACCTATATCTTTCAAAGAAGTAACAAGTTCAACATCAACCTTTGTTCGGATCAAAGACTACTAAGGCCTAATTGACAAAACTTCGCCTAAGGTCTCAAAGCAGTACAAGCATAATAATCGAGAAACAGAAGAGAAATCGAAGAGCAACAAAAACACTGAACCCGTGGTCCAGCACCGACACAGTACCAAAGGATAAAGAAGAACAGTTTTCGGGCACCGAATTATCGGGAAACGGAAGATCTAAAACCCTAGTCCACGTATCAAGAAGAACCTAACTCTGGAGACAGGAAAGCAAACGAAATGCTTGATTCATAAAAAGTAGATCGAATATAACAACAGATCTAGCAGGAACAAGAAATTAAGGAGAAAGCGGAACGCTATAAGTGAGAGAGACTGGGAGGGTCAGTACTCCTGGTAAGCGGAGAGAAGGAAAACAGAGGCGAAGAGCACTCTTCCGGCAAAGGACACGAACCCCATCTCTCTCCGCGCGACGGAACCGCCTCGGATCAGACGATTCTTGGTGCCTTGGTGGTTCAGGAGAGATGGGACGAACCCTCCAATTCCCAAACCCAAAGCACCTCCTCCTCCCTCTGTTCCAATCTCAAAGCTCGCGACGCGTACAGAGGGAGGGAGATGAAGAGGTACGACCCCTCTCCGACCCGCTCCATGTGGGAACTGACCCGAGATTTCGATAAAACTTCAAGATTACCACTCCACCGGTTCGGCCTGCATTTCTCACGAATCGAATCTGGGCCGGGTCAGAGTCAACAATAGTAAGCCTTTTGGTCAACAATTGATTTGGTTTGGACCTCTCAACAGTAGCACAGTAGCTAATTGTGTGGATTGGTATATCATTAATAGTTTTAATTGCTGTCATTGTTATGATTGATTTGAATTTTCAGTTTTAGATGGGATGAGATTTCACCATTAAATTATTAGAATAAATATATTATTAATTAAATTTGATTAAGATATATATATATATCTGCGACTTTTTATCTGATTTCAGCTTTCAGATTCTTTAATCAATGTAAAACTAAATATAATTTTATGGAATATAATTATGTACAAAAATAATGGGAACCTCATGTTTGCACTGTTAAACAAAGTCCAAGGGGTCATGCTTATTCTATTCAGGTCACTTGGAGCCCAAGTCCAGCCCTGATTCAGTCCATCAGCACATATAATTTTATTTCAGGATCCTAAGAAGAACTCAAGAGGAAGCAGATCTTCTTCTACTCAACAATAGAATGAATGGAATCTACTAACATTTCTTTTGGAATTCACAGAGGTTGCCCACCAAAGCTTCATTCTTCACTGATCTCTTTCACACATCATCCTGGATGTGCAGAGCAGCAACCTCTTCTCATCCAGCTTCTTCCACTTCACCCTGCTACACTCCAGACCACAAACAAGTTCAAAGAAAGTCTCTCAGATTCATGCACCTCCCCAGAGGAGGTGGACATGCAACCAAAGAACCCAAGCAGACCAATGGCCACTGTGGAAGTGCACGTTTCCTTCATCTATTTCTACCTCCTCTGTCATGTTTCTCACGTTCTTGCCAACTCCCACTTGGTAGCTTTTCTGCAAAAATCGTTTCATAACACCAAGTTGTCTTATATTATGGAGGGTGACTCCTTATAGATCACACTTGGGAGTATTTTTGCATGCCGCAGGGAGTGGGTGGATGGATGCACTGAACCTGAATTATCCTGAGAAAAAGACTGGTTGATGATGAGGGCTACTCTGCCAATTGCTTTCAGTTGGAAGATTAAGTCCAAAAAGAGAATATATGCTTTGGTCCAGTGAAGTATGTGCAAGTATTTTTCTTGAAGGATCGCTGTACTACTGCAAGTAGCTGTTCAAAAATGGGGATGTAAGAGGAACAAGTCTTCCGTTTAGGCAATCAGTAAGCAAGGAAAAAGGATGTGTCTCATTTACTCACTCGTATTAACATGAGAGACCAAGATAAGTCCATCTACTTCGTCCTTTTGTGGAGGCTCTCGCAATAGATCAATCAATGATCGAACCCTCATACGCCACCACCACTGGAGTTTTATGGGGTGTGTGTGGAGTATGTAGGTTGCAGTCCCTCTTAATTAAAGTTGGGCATTCTGATGGCTGCTGGTGTAATCCCCCATGACAAATTGAGGCTGCAGCAGCTTTGATCGATAGCTCAGTGTTGCATAGCTCACTAAACGTAGTGCTTTAAACCCTGGCAGATGCAGTCTTGCAGGTAAAGCAATTAAAGCTGGTCATTCATCAGCTACCCATGACTGATGAACAATGAAGACCTGTTTGTTTCAGGTGGTAAATCTCACTCACTTCAGAGTGTTTGAAATGCTTATTAAATCATCTCTTCTTCTCACTTCAGGTGGCAAATCAAGTGAAGAGGATCTGCTTCTGACTATGAATCCTGTGCTGGGTCATAGTATGTCCCTTCTTCTCCTTCAGATAACCTCTCTTAGTTAGGCTCTGCAGTAGAAAGAATGAGGCCTGCTCTCTCTGCCATTTCACAGTATCTGTTGACAATTGAGTGGTTATCATCTCCTCGCTATCAGCAGAATTTTATGAACTGATGACTCAACATACACAAGGAAGAAAGAAAACAACTAAAAGATGATCTTTCCCTGATGGGGCACAACAGGCTACAAGACGAAAAGAAGCTATAAACCCAACCAGCTGCCTCCATGTATGACTGACTGAATTCCCCTCCTTGTTCCCACAAGTTTTGAGCTATGATTCCAGAAGGTCCAAGCGCCAAGTTCACCTTCACCAATCACCATCACTAGGGGGGTGGGGAGGTCAGTGGGCCAAAGATGGTGAGGTGGTGGTGGCAATAAAGAAGAGAGCATGGAAACATGTCCTTGTTCTCTGCATCTGGCACACACAAAGGTGAGGGGGATGCATGCTGCCTAACATTGAACCTTTGCGTTCAAAGAACCACCTGCTCCAAAAAGAGACATGCAAAAGGACATCAGATCACCGGGACCACCTCCTCGTCTGCAACCCCTCCTCGTTGCCTTGTTGCCATGCTCCACAAGGCACCAACAGTTGCGTGGCTTGGCTCAAACATGGCGGCAAGTCTAGTTACTCTCTTTTAAGCTAGAGGTGTACTAATAATGAGGCTACACCAACTGTAATCTGTACCATCTTTCTCTTATTAGATTGCGTACGAATTTTGATTCAATGAACTGGGTGGGTTTATCTTCAGATAATAGGGTCCTCATCTCAAGCATGATCCCAGAATACCAAACAGGGGCATCATCATCATCAGACATGATTAGTTCGAAGACTTCACTCTGTGGTAGACTCTCCAAGGCAGTAACTGGGGCTGCTTATATTTCATCTACTCCAGATTAAATTATGGTTTATGTAGATGAAAACTATAGATGATGCATCACCTTGATAGTCTAAAAGAGCGCTCCAAACTATCTTTCACCCTAAAGATAAATAAAGTAGACCTCTGTAATATGATCCTGTCATTGTTGGCTTACAGAAGCCACAGATAACATCAGTAGAAATTGCAAGGGGAGACTTTTTGGTTGTGAAATTTCAGGAAAACCAAAGTAAAGGAGGTCAAGAATGTCGCAGGGCCACTGGACCAGCTTTCTGGGAATCTTTCCACTCTTCCTACCTCCAGAATTCAAGGGGATCTGTATGTGGACGACTTCTTCCAAAAGCAACTCATGTCCATTGCAAGAATTGACAGATCAGGTACTAGTGCTGCTGGCATCCAAGGTTTGTTCCCATCCCACCGATCTAGAGATACTGCTGCGGGACAATTGTCCCCAGCAGCAATGAAAGATTTGGGTTAAAGTTCACAAGAAGAAAGCTTAATCCCCACTTCAGCTCTCCAGATTACAGATCTCCTTCCCTCTGTGTTTTATTTCCTTCCTCCTCATGTGAACTTGAAGGAACAAGAATCTTCTTTCACTTTTATACACTGGCGTTGGTCAATCCGGCGACTCCCAGCTCAGGTTTTCACCTTGTGAATGCAATGAGAGGGCCACCTGCCTGAGTTGTCACTCCACAGTCATGGAACACTGAACCAGGATACAGATCTCTCTCTCTCTCTCTCTATTTGTCCTGCTCCCATAGAGAGACAGAGCGATGGAGAGAGAGCGAGAGCGCGACTGGTAGCTCCATATCCAAGAAGATGGCATACTAATCTTCTAACCTAAACTGTCATAACAGTGACGGCACCAACTCGAGATAAGGAGCCCTCCGACCACGGCAGCTTCCTTTCCGGTGACGTCACCATGCCCATCTCACGGGTGCTGTGGATGACCGCGCCGCCGTGCGTGACTTCCCCACGTGTCTGTTTGAGCCAATACCTTGGTTGGCCCCCACCACGAATCTTTTCCGCCAGCTCATACCTTGAAGGTGGCCCCCAGTCAATCTATCCATATCGTTCCAAGTATAAAAGGGCGCGGACTTGGGAGGCTTTGAATTGGGCAAAGTTGGAGAAGAAGGAAGGAGGTGGACGAAACCCGGCGCTCTGCCTCGTTCCTCCCTTTCTTCCCTATGGACTACTACCTCTTCGACGCCCTGAACCACGAACACTCGCCGGAATCCTCCACCGGTTCCCCCGAGCCCTTCCCATGGGCCGGCCTTGGGCTGTTCTACCCGGACGTTCCTCTCCCTTTCAACATGGATGACTCCGAGGAGATGCTGCTGCTCGGAATGCTCGCGGAGGCCTCTGGAAAGGCGCCGTCCTCGTCGGAGGCCTGCGACCGGAGCGTGATCGGGGTCAAGGAAGAAGAGGTGGATTCTTCACGGAGCAAGGCGGCGGATGAGCCGAAGGAGAAGTCGTACCGGGGGGTGCGGAAGCGGCCGTGGGGGAAGTTCGCGGCGGAGATCAGGGACTCGACGCGGCACGGGATACGGGTGTGGCTGGGGACGTTCGACAGCGCGGAGGCCGCCGCCCTGGCATACGACCAGGCCGCCTTCTCGATGAGGGGGTCGATGGCGGTGCTCAATTTCCCGGTGGAGCGGGTGCAGGAGTCGTTGAACGGCATCAAGTGCTGGAAGGAGGAGGAGGAGGTGTCGCCGGCGGTGGCGCTGAAGAGGAGGCACTCCATGAGGAGGAAGTGGATAAGCAAGAAAGCAAAGGAGAGTGAGACGAGCAGCAGCAGCAGCAGCAGCAGCTGCAGGCTGGAGCTAGAGGACTTGGGAACAGAGTACTTGGAGGAGCTTCTGAGAACGTCAGAAGTAGCCGACACCTGCTGACTTCTTTCAATCCTTCTCCACCACTACCACTCTCCCCTCTTCCTCCTTTTTTCCTGAGGGAAACCCCTCACTTGTTCCCTGTATACCTTTCTTGGTTTGTTCTTTCAGTTGTCCAAGTCTGGATGATCTTTTTTACTTGGCTGCTTGGCATGGATGCCACACCAAGATATCTTCATATCTTACTTTCCCTGCTGCAAATAAATCATTATAGCTTTTGATCCTGTAAGACTGATATTTTTGTACAGGCCAACCACAAATCCTCAAGCAATAATACTCTGCACTTCAAATCTGGCTCAACATGTCAATGACAACCACTATTACTTCTCTTACCCTTCTTTCCATTGAAATATGTATTTTGTTATACAAAGAGAATGATACATCATCAAGAAGAAAAAGCCAGATCACCAAGCAATGGACTGACATCCAACTTTTTGGATGCTGAATCAACAGAACCATGCACCAACTTCAAGCACTCGCTTGATGACATCTGATAGATTTGAGGACATATTTATGTGCCCATAACCAATGAGGTTCCGAAGCCTCGGGCAGGAGCGAATTCGTTCTCTCCGCAGCAGCTGTCTCCCAGTTCTTTTCAAGAAGAATTCGCCTGTAATACAAAAGAGTTCTATCATTGAAAGATCATGTCCCAAGTTGCAGAAATGCTTCCCCTTAAGCTAATCTTAATAATGTATTATAAATGCATGTCTTCTGCTCATAATGATATTTAGGCATGCCAAACTTGGTGTATATGCATGGCTTAATAAAGTGTCTTACATACTGCAGTTTATATAACATATGAGTTCTTCATGAGATTATATCTTAAGCAGAAACAGAACAAGATAAACACAGATGAATTCACAAAAGCTCTCATGGATTATGGATTTTTAAGAGCTTTAAGATCTAGTCATCAAAGTTTTCTCTAAGACCTAAATGCCTGCGTTAAATACTACTCCACGGTGGATGAAGTTTGACTAAAGTAACACAATAATTCCGAAGAGCTATAGTATAGGAGCAGAAGTCCAAGTTGGCATCATTCTATCCAAGACAATGTTCAACTCCTCCAAGTAATACAGAGAAAATGATGCAATAGTTTTTTGTTTTTATCATGGTAACCTAACGTGATCTATTTATGCCACATACTTGTGCTTGCGTAAGAACTTCTCACATTATGGTGATTGATAGGTACCTATCAATGCCACCCATCACATTGATCATATATTGTCAACAATAATTGTTATGGTCAAAGCTAGTTACGGTCATGATAAACTTTCTGCAAGCTTCATATATGATCGCCTTTTTGGTCAGGATTTCATGTATTGTTTCGGTGTTCAACTTAATCAAGCAAATTACATCACTGCCTAAAAACTCAGTACAAATACCAGGATGGTTTGCTCCCTTTAAGGAAGCTAAATCATCATCTCGATAAACTTTTTACCATAAACAGAACATTTATCTGATCATGGAGAAAATTTTGTGCCTTTTGCGTTTATCTTTTAGCTTATTGCAACTTAAGTGGGAGAGTGGTTGTCAAATTTGAAATGATCCCTAATGTAGTTCTTTCAAATGTGAGAATCCTAGTTTCCTACTGAAAAAGTTTTGAGTAGTCATGGTCCGAGAACTAGGGTTGTCTTTCGTAATATCTTCAATGCCTCACGTAGCATCTCGGGAACTTCTATAAGCAAATACAGTGATTTAAAAAGTGCTAGGCGCCAAGGTCCCAAAACGCCTAAGGCATTAGGCACTCACCCGAGCGAAACAAGGAGCTCTAAAATATTAAAATATAAAAAATAAATAAGTTGATATCTCTTCTTTGGTCATGCACAAAAACACAATAACTTAGCATGGAATTTGCGGGATGATGCGAGAATCCTGGTGTCACTCACAACAACAACCACAGGTTTCAAATGCACCAAGAGTTAGATGAATGCTCACGCTTATTTCTGACCATGCATGACCCAACATGTCATCAAGACAGCCACATTTTAAACATGCTGAAGGAAGATATCAATTCCCAAACTGTTGGAGAAACAGGACCATTATATATAGTTGTGTCATTTTCTGAAGGTGTCTTCTCCACACGCAGCTTCCTAACATGATTGTGGAGCAAAAAGCTTCTTTCAAAAGATATTGGCTCGGATGACTATTCAGCAACATCATAGTCTCACTCAGACATTGACTCAAGGCATTTTCTCTACATTTGTTATTTTTTTCTAGTAAATAAAGGATATCTTTGATAACCATTATTCAATTAAAACATCTCCATCTCTCAGGATCTCTAAAGATTAATATAAGAATATCCGTCTGTTGTCTATTGACTATGCTTTTCAACCTTTAAGCCCCAACCTTTCAGCTTGAATGACACTTGTGGGGAAGCCCTGACATTTGAAGATCTGATTCTCGTGAACTTCTGTTACTCAAGTTGACATTCTTGAATTTGCTTTTTCAAAGACTAGCTTGTGTTGGTGTCTCACTCTAAGATGGAACATTTACCTACACATGTATTTTTCCATGGCATAATTTCAGCAGATCATTAGCCCAATTCATTTTGACATAAGAGTAAAAGGTAATTATTATTTGAACAAACTCCTGATTGTTTTTGCATCCTTGATTCCATGATTGAGTGGCCATCTAAGGTGCCTTACCAAAACTAATTGAACTCCTGCTGAATCAATTTTGGTTACTCAAATCGGGATTCTTGCATCTGTTTTTCCAAGCCAGTTGGGGAGGTCGATTGCTCAAAGGTGGAAAACTTACCTTCTAATGTATTTATTCCGTTATATAATTTTAGCAGACCAGTGTAGTACCATTCATGTTTGACATAATAGTCCAAAAGTAACTAGTTCTAGACAAACTCACGACTGATTCTGCATCCCTACATCCATCACTGAGTGGGTAGTTCAAAGTGTCTTGATCATGGCCACATTGTTTGAGATTTCAGACCATTAATTTATTTGTGGTTTTGTATTGGTGCTTCTTACATGAATTATCCTTTGGGCTTAACAATTATAGCCTCGAGCATGAAGTGTAGGCAAAACTTCAGATAAGTTTTAATTTTCTCAAGGCCTTTCAAATGCCCCTAATGTTATAGTTCTTATCGAGAAATAAGAAAAACACAAAATTGTCTTGCTGAACCAAAAAGCAGCATTTTCTTTTCAAGGAGATCAAATAATGTTTTAGGATATCTTCATTTCTTCTTTTTCTTGCACAAATGTAGTACAAATCAAGTGCAATGATTTTTTTTTCTTGTCTCAAAAGGCGACATATGATTTCAATAACTTGGTATTGTAGAATCCAGGAATCCTGTAACTAACTATGAGTTTTTCTCAACGTAACATTGATTTTTTCTCTTTCTTTTTCTTTATTGTTCTACAGGACATCACTTTTGGACTTAACTACAGTATGGTAATTCACATCAAAATTAGAAAATAACAACTTAAAACTAAAACATGCAGCACAGAAAGCCACCACATGTACCAAAAAGCTCTAGAATTCAGAATTCTATATGATTTTGGAAAAACATTATGTAGATACATGGTGGTAAAAGGGGCTAAGTCTATATTACCTTATGTATTTGAACCCTATTAACATCGCAGTCCCTGCGCTTAAAATTTACGTTGGGATCCTTATAGTTCTAAAAGTGAAACAAATGATCTCATTTTCCCTAACGTCATCGATTGCACTGACAGAAGATACAACATGTGGCATCATATGCTGGATTGACAGAAAATCAATAGGCAAAATTATAATTGCAACATCTCTTCCGTTTCCTTTTGTTTTGTCTAAATTAAAAGGTAATTTCAATATAACGACCGCTACTACCGGACCCTACCATCTCTCTCTCCACCTATTCTGTTTTCTGTCCCAGTAAACAAAAAAGAGACTTATTACTCTTCATAGGATCCACAAGATATAATTTTATGCAATAACATGACTCAGAATGTTGTCTCCTCTTAAAAGCAATTATACTAAAACCACAAAAATAATCCCCATATAAATCCAATATAATAACTTGTTATGTAACCTATCACAACAAGACATTTTCAGACCATTCTCATCAAGCAGATAAGTTGTGGCTACTGTCCTGATAGGCAACGAGAGCATACTCTTGTTGGACATCAACAATGGCAGCAAAAGCGGTTGCTGCATGGCGAATGAAGCCACTGTGAGAGCTTACGGAAGGGCCGAAATTAGAGGCGAGGGCAAATATGGAAGGAGACGTGAAGCATGGAGACGAGGAGGAGGAGGAGGAGGAGGAGGAGGAGGAGGAGGGAAGATGGAGGAGCAGAGGCAAGGTCCGGAAGGGATTGTGAGTGGACAAGGAGACAAGCGACAGAGGTGACAAAGAGACGTTGAAAGTACCTTTTTGCCTATCGATTTCATACCAGTCTAGCATATGATGTCACGTGCTGTGTCTTCCGTCAGTGCAATCATTTTAATGACATTAGGAAAACCGGGATCATTTATTTCATTTTCAGGACTATAGAGATCCCAATATAAAATTTTTAAGTACAGGGATCGCAATGCTAATTAAGTCCAAGTACAGGGGGTAATATTATAATTAGCCCTGGTAAAAGATATCCTCTATACTAAAAGGTTCTTTACATACATACCCCATCAAGACTGGCATTGAGGATTCCCACCACCATGTTCTTATATCTTGGCTCAACTTAGAAAAGGGAGGAAAGTTACAAAGCATAGTCTCTCCTTACAATAACTTAGCAGAAGCACCCATATCTCTAGTAGGCATATCCAGTGAAAGTTATATGTTGACCTCTAAGAAAGATGTCAGTCTTAAGGATTTCACATAGTGACAAAGTGTCACGGACAACAATGTAAACAAGGTATTCAATGAAATGCTCATGTTTGTCCGTGTACTTCGGTTTGTGTACATACCTTGTACAGCAAGTAGTGGGCTTGCAGTAGGCTTAGCAGCCCTATTTTGGTTTGTTTTGTGGCCAATTTCGGCTTGTAAATACAAGTATGTCTTGTAAGCACTTATGGGGACTTCGGTCTGTAATGGACCATTATCCTTTGTGGGCAACCTCTCTGAGTTTGTAATGTCCATGGGTGTAATTTGTATCGGGCTTTATATGATATTTGCTTGAACAGTTGCTTGTGGATCCCGTGGGAATTGCTTCTTCTGGCCCGTTTTCTCTTTTGTAAGTCTAAGGGACTCTAGGAGATCTCGGGGAGGCTGACCCTTGTGGACGGACATGCATGGGTGCCGCACGGCTTAGGCAAAATCAGCTAATCCCGTGACAATGAGCTGATTACTCGATTTCGCCTGCCTCCTCGAGTTTGTACTTTATGTATTGAGCTGGTTACTAACATTCGCCTGCTCTTTGCTTACACTTCTGAAGCACTTGAAGTATTTGCACTCCTTGCGTTGAGTTAGCTACTGTGATTCGTCTTCCCACTACTATTGAACTTCTAGAATGCAAGAAGTTTTGCCCAAAAAGTTTACCCCAACTTGGAGAGTCCCCCAACTTGAAGTCTTTGATAGATCTGGTCGCCTCTGGGATTGTACCGTCTTCTCCATTACTTTTGCCGCTTACTTCTCTGAGTAGAAAGGTACAGTACCGCGTACTGCCTACTTCATTCCTTGGTCGAGCACTCCTGCATCAACTCGAAGTCCCTCGCTTTCGACTATCTTGATGAGAAGCCTATTGACATCGGTCTTATGAAGTTTCTTGGCCTCTGCCCTTCCGCCCTGTCTTGGTACTTGGAGTTTGCCTTTGCATTCTCCACCTCCTCGGCCCCTTTTACGACCAATGCTCTCCCTCCATGAGAGCAAGGGATCGATGACTCCACGGAAGTCCCGCCTCTGCGGTACCATGGTGCTGCCAAGCCCATAGCCCCACTATCCGTTGCCTTGCATCTGCATCCCTTTCTTCGCAATTGATAGATCTACCTCTGCGGCACTGTAGCGCTTCTTCGAGTCCATCTCCTTTATAACCGACGCTTTACTTTTGGGTAGCTGAGCCCCGTTGGACTCGTCGTCGCTTTCTCGCCTCTTTCGATCACCTGCTTCAACACCACTGTGTCCTTCTAGCAGTTCTCCCTGGTCAATGGAAAGACAGACTGCAACTTCTCATGCATGGCCTCCGTCATCTTGTTGCGGGGCCGATTTTCTCCTTAGCTTCCTTGGTAGCAACGTCGCACTCGACTTTGTCCTCGGTGGCTCCCTTAAGCGAATGTGAGTCAAGCGATCAACTCTCCGCTCCGATTATACCTTAGTATAATCAAGTCCCTCCATGGGACTCACCGGTACTTCTAATCGACTTCTCCTCGGTGGTATACAACCCGTATATCGATGACCAAGGCTTTTATCGATGCAAGCTTACACACACGGAAGACCCGCCTCTGTATGGTATTCACCCTTGAATCCACTTCTTATCGTTGCATTGTTCACAAGTGGAGCTCCCAGCCTCATTCACATGATCATGTCCCCTCCATGGGACTCACGGTACTTGCACTTGGACTTCTTGGTATACTGTATCTTTGATGACTAAGGCTTTCATCCAATGCAAGCTTCGATGCACACACGAAGACCCACCTCTGCGGTACTACGACATTTACTCCTTAAATCCGTAGCTCTTCCTGTTGTGTCGTACACCAAAGTGGAGCTCCCAGTAACTCCTGATCATACCTCCGCATGATCTTGTCCCTTACGGGACACGATCGCTTGTGTTGCATTGCCACGAACTATTCCACCATGATTCGCTGCACCGTGTCGCCTCCTGGTGACATCTCCATTGCAAACAGATTTACGTATAATGAACTCAGACTACGACTTCTCCACGTGTGGCCTCGCCAACACATCGTAGGGCCTCCGCCATCTCCGATTTTTAGTTCGCTCCTTGGCAATTCACCTTCGTCCACCCACTCTTGGGTCACACTGGATGAAGCATAGCTCTAGGACGGTCAGGTAGCTCCTCAAGTCCTCGACTTCGCTAGAATTGATGCACCACTGGGATCATGGGCCTCTATCCCCTATCAACACAATCTCTGCTATGCAGCACTTGTTTCTGACAACTCAAATGGCAACACTGTGGCATATTCTTCAAGAATACCTACCTTTGCGTCCTCTTGCCCCATGCTAATGTCTCCTAATCCCAATTTTGCCTTCGCAAGTTGAATCACCTTAGTTACTCCGTCAAATGCATCTCTGAGGTAGCTTGCATGTGCCTCGAAGCTCCCTTAATGTTTGGCACCATGCAAGATAAGTCTGTTCCATCAGAATGAAGAACCCATGGAACGATATGATCCCACACTTGCCTCTACAAGAGTTTATGCCCTTGACCTCTCTCCAAGGAAAGCTCCGTGCCTCCGCTCCATGTTCCATCTTCTATGTCGACTCCCTTCATGTGGCTTGGTATACTTCACCAAGTTCCACCTAAGTCGCTCTGCTCCTTGATCTGCATTGAGTTGATAGTGACCCTCGCGTCCATCATTCCACGGGTTAGCCCTCCGTTGAGTTTGATTTTTGCATCGACTCTAAGTGTGCCTTTATATGATGTTGCCTTGGATTACTCCCCTACTTGATCTCGAAATGCATCCACCAATGCATTACCTCATTCGAGATTATGCGACGACTCTTCGTTGCTCACTCGGTCCGTTGAGCTTTGTGGAGATATAGCCTTGAGGAACTCTTCCTCAATATATGCAGTACGTTGCACATGATTCTCCCTCTAGAGAACTAGGACTTTGTCCCTCCTGGATATTTGTCCTGCTGAAGCAACTTTCCTCTTTACATACTTCCCATTGGAAGTTTTGGAGACCACCATCCCCTTTGGACTACTCCGTCTTGCTGAACAACTTGTGCCTTATTCTACCCCCGCAAATACACTTGCTAAGATTGCGACCCTTCGCCAATACAGTCTCCACTGCACCCTTTAAGGTCTAGCAATGTGCTGAACTTATTGCACATTTCAGTCACCTACGGATATATGCTTTCCATGTCGAAGAGAAAGTTCTGATGCTCCACGGTGTCGAGTTCCAATCGTACCTTAGGATGGCTACGAACACTCCATCGTTTGTGTGTAAGCTCTTGCATGAGTATCGAATCCTTCGAGTTAGCAATTCCCCTCACTTCTGTGAGCTTTGCACAACTCTTTCGGTTGTTACGCAACACCTTTCACTTTGCATGATCTCATCTTTCACCAAGCGCCCCGCTTTACCTTGAGCACCGTCAAGTTTGGTTGCCAACGTCGAGCTATAGCTCGAACTCAACCATCCCAATCTTTGTACGCTACGCATTCTTCTTCGCTTGCTTGTCCTCGTGGTGCCTCTCGCACAAAGGGGTTGGCCATTCCTCTGAATGCCAAACCTGGATGCCCGCTCCTCTGACCGACTCCTTTCCCTATATCTCAATGTCCGTTTCCCCCAAACGGTTACGCATGCTAGCTGTCCTCCACACAGCCCAATTAGGTCCCCCACATTTGTATGACAAATGTTTCTGCGTGTGCTTGTCCCGCTCTGATACCACATTGTCATGGGCTTAGCTGATTTTGCCTAAGCCGTGCGGCACTCATGCGTGTCCGTCCGCAAGGATCAGCCCTCCCCGAGATCTCCTAGAGTCCTTTAGACTTACAAAAGAGAAAACGGGTCATAAGAAGCAATTCCCACAGGATCCACAAGCAACTACTCAAGCAAACACTATATAAAGTCAGATACAAATTACACCCATTGATATTACAAACTCAGAGAGGTTGCCCACAAAAGATAATGGTCCATTACATACCGAAGTCCCCACAAGTGCTTACAAGACATACTTGTATTTACAAGCCGAAATTGGCCACAAAGCAAACCAAAATAGGGCTACTAAGCCTACTGCGGAGGTATGTCCCGTGAGGGACAAGATCATGCGGAGGTATGATCAGGAGTTACTGTGATCTCCACCTTGGTGTACGACATAATAAGAAGGGCTATGGATTCAATGAGTGAATATCGTAGTACCGTAGAGGTGGGTCTTCATGTGTGCATCGAAGCTTGCATTGGATGAAAGTCTTAGTCATCAGTATATAGGGGTTGTATACCACCAAGGAAGAAGTCCAAGTGCAAGTACCAGTGAGTTCCATGGAGGGGGACGTGATCATGTGAATGATCAGGAGCTGCTGGGAGCTCCATTTCAGTGAACAATGCAACAGCAAGAAGGGCTGTGGATTCAATGGGTGAATGACATGGTACCGTAGAGGCAGGTCTTCCATGTATGCACATCGAAGCTTGCATCAGATAAAAGCCTTGGTCATCAGCATATAGGAGCTGTATACCACCGAGGGAGAAGTCAGATTGCAAGTACCAGTGAGTCCCATGGAGGGGACTTGATTATACTAAGGTATGATCGGAGCAGCTGGAGAGTTGGACTGCTTCAGTGCTCACATTTACTTAAGGGAGCCCGGCCAGTCAAAGGACAAAGTCGAGTAAGCAAACGTTGCTACCAAGAAAACTAAGGAGAACTGAATCTGTGCGAGCCTTGCAACAAGATGCGGAGGCCATGTATGAGAAGTTGCAGTCTGTCTTTCCATCGACCAGGGAGAACTGCTAGAAGGACACAGTGGTGTTGAAGCAGGTGGTCGAAAGGGGCGAGAAAGCGACGACGAGTCCAGCGGGGCTTAGCTACCCAAAAGTAAAGCATCGGTTAGAAATAAGGTGGACTTGGAGGAGCGCCACAGTGCCGCAGAGGCAGATCTACCGATCGCGAAGGAAGGGATGCAAATGAAAGACAACGGATAGTAGGGCTATGGGCTTAGCAGCACTATGGTACCACAGAGGCGACCGTGGAGTCATTGATCCCTTGCTCTCATGGAGGGAGAGCATTGGTCGTAAAAAGGAGGCCGAGGAAGTGGAGAATGCAAAGGCAAACTCCAAGTACTAAGACAGGGTGGAAGGGCAGAGGCCAAGAAACTTCATAAGATCGATGTCGATGAGCTTCTCATCAAGATAGTCGAAAGCGAGAGACTTCGGGTTGATGCAGGAGTCCTCGACCAAGGCAAGTAGGCGTGGCGATCGCCTTTCTACCGGAGGAGTAGACGGTAAAGGTGATGGAGAAGACGACAATCCTAGAGGTGACCGGATCTCAAAGACTTACTCCAAGTTGGAGGACTCCAAGTTGGGGTAAACTTTTTGCTCTTTTCGGGCAAAACTTCTTGCATTCCAGAAGTTCAATGGCAGTGGGAAGGCGAACCAGTGGTAAGACTTTGCTGGTTACTAACTCAACGCAAGGAGTGCAAACACTTCAAGTGTTTCAGAAGCGTGAGCAAAGAGCGAGCGAATGTTAGTAACCACTCAATGCATGAAGTACAAACTCGAGGAGACAGGCGAAATCGAGTAACCTTTGTCTTCTCAACTCAAGAGAATGGACGAAACTGAGTACCCCAATTCTCTTAACTCGAGGACATGAGCGAAGTCAAGTAACCTTGCCTTCTCAACTACTAAGAGAATGGGTGAAGTCGAGTATCCCAGTTCTCTTATCTATCCAGCAGAGGAGCTCTGCATAAGTTCAGTGACCCTTCAAAGAAAGCTTATGGAAGACAATAGTTGTCAAATCCTCACCATTGGTGATCAGTCCTACTGAGAGTAGATTGTCCGCTTTATTTTTCAATTGACCAATCGAAAGCGGGAGTAATGCGAACATACTTGGAAGTGACAACTAACAGTAGAAGAAGGTTCAATGGGCAAACATTGTGGAGGAAGGACCTTAAAAACTTCAAAGTCTGCGAGGCGATACTCGTTAAAGCTCCAACAAGCATCCACCCAGTTCAAGCAATATAAGTATACTACGATACTGGCGCATAGTAAGGCAGGTCTTTTCCTTCATCAGAGGGATCCATGAGAACCAACAAGGATCAGCACAACTCAGCCAACCCCACACCAGATTTAGTCATTAGTGAGTTGAAGCAACATGGTGGATCAGAGTTCGACTATTCAACAACAGCGGCGGAGAGCGGTTGGAAGCCAAAGGGGCGTGTTGCAGCCAAAGCAGAAGATTGAAGATTCAGCATAATGCGAGGAGATGCGTCTACAGTGGCTTCGACGAGGACGTCGAAGGAATAAGTGGGGGAGAATGTCACGGACAACAATGTAAACAAGGTGTTCAATGGAATGCTCATATTTGTCTGTGTACTTCGGTTTGTGTACATACCTTGTACAGCAAGTAGCGGACTTGCAGTAGGCTTAGCAACCCTATTTTGGTTTGCTCTGTGGCCAATTTTGGCTTGTAAATACAAGTATGTCTTGTAAGCACTTATGAGGACTTCGGTCTGTAATGGACCATTATCCTTTGTGGGCAACCTCTCTGAGTTTGTAATGTCCATGGGTGTAATTTATATCTGGCTTTATATAGTGTTTGCTTGAGCAGTTGCTTGTGGATCCCGTGGGAATTGCTTCTTCTGGCCCGTTTTCTCTTTTGTAAGTCTAAGGGACTCTAGGAGATCTCAGAGAGGGCTGACCCTTGTGGACGGACACATATAGGTGCCGCACGGCTTAAGCAAAATCAGCTAAGCCCGTGACAAAAGGCTAGTCAATACTATTGGTTCCTTCTTTTAATTTCGGGTGCCTTGATACCAAGAATCTAAACATGAGGTTTTAGCGGGACATCTACAATTAGACAATTAAATGAGGTCAAATACATGACAAACACCCTATTTAGGATCCCTACTACAACAATAATTTGAGAAATTTACTATTATAGCTCAGCAAGCTTAAAGGTGATTTCCTAAATGTAGTAAGAAGTTACCAACTGTTTCAAGGAATTATTACCAAGCTATTAAATACAATTAGGAACAGGACATCCCTAAATCCAGGAGATATTCAACTAATGCTAGCATTACTTATAAAATTATTTTGTCACCATAATAGAGAACTTGTTTCGAATAAAACATACAAGCACCAGTTGATGATAAATAATGAGAGCAGGAGTCTATACGCCAGCAATATTCAGATAGAAAAAGTAACTCTGCAGTCTGCAATACCTTTGAAAGGGTTAAAAATCAGCAGATCCATGGGCCATACTGCTGTCTCATGTTTTTTGCAGGTTTCATTGCCTCAGAGAGCCATGATGCTGGACTCTTGGTCCTCCTAGTCTGAGATACTTGGTTAAATTTTAGTACATACAATGCTGCAGAAAAGAGCTAATTTGTCAGAGTCGATGAATAATTTGGAAGGCAACAACAATCCACAGTTATGCTGATGAGGCAAAGTATCATCAAATAAAAGTATGCACTGTTGACGTCCATTTTGTGGAGACAATATAAGCTATTGCAGACACAGTTTAATCATATATGTTCAAGGCCAAGAACGCAATCTAATTATGATGGCACACAAAAACACTTATGTGCTGCAATTCTGCAAAAAAACTGCATGAAGTTTCAACCATGAACAAGAAGATCAGAATATGTACAGTACCTAAATAACAAGATATCCAAAATGTACTGAAAGCATAACTAAAATGTACAATTGAAATTCCAGGCCTATTAAACATATATTTATATTTGAAGTTATTCAGCAATTACATCTTTGATAAACCATTGTACAGAAAATTAGTAAACTCAAAACTTATTGCCTTACATAAAGCTTTCAAGATATCTGATAAACACTAGTTATTAATATACCTTGAACACTATGGAGAGTTTCACCCTATGGATGCTTAGTATGATTGTTCATTCAAGTAAAAGTACAAACAACCATGCCTGTAAGTAGTCAAGTATTAGTGCGAAGGACAACTAAGTTCTACTGCAGTAGTTTGATTCACAGCATAATTAAAATGGAGAAATAGGAAAATTTGGAACATTATTGAACAACAAGGATCTTTGAAAAGACATAACATGAAGTCCTGCCTAAATTTATTAGAGAAGAAAGGTAAAAAACCTTGATGTTAAAGGAGGGATGATCCTCGCATAAACTCCAGGCTTTGAGCGACAGACTCTGTTGCCATCCTGACCTCGATGTATTCTACTTTGCTTTATTTCTAAATATTCTATTCATTGTGGTTCCGAGCCTCAATACCCTGACTTTTGCAAATTAGGCAATCTTTTATCCTATTTTCTAGTTTCAATGTGACTACTTCCTGCTGATCCATTCTTGTTATTCTCAATTAAATTGGTTTTTTCACACAAGACAGCAATCTGATCCTTCTTTGAGAACGGTGAAGCAGCATCTCGTGCCACCAGCCATATCTGCACTAACATTAGGTGTTCTGTTCATCAGCGAAGGTGCCAAATATCCTGGCTAAGATGGATTCTGGCTGAGCCTGCGAGTGGAAGCTTCACAGGTAAAGGACCTTAAACAGAAGCCTGATAATTGCATAAATGATCGCAATAAAATGCAACAAGAGACTTTAGCTGGAAACCAACATATCATCTATGGTGCAAATGCCATTAAGTGCGAACGATTTGGCAATTGATGATTCTGAATGCCTCAGGAAGCCAACTATGCTGATGAAATAGATGTCGATGTCTGACCAAGCTGGTGTGAAGATAGCTTTCAACAATTCAGTGAAGTCAGGAGAGACCGTTGCTATCTCAATTGTGGAAAGCAATATAATGCAGGAAGCATATGAGAATAGAAGAGAGCTTTGTGTTACTGCAGATGGCAATTTTATTTTGCTGAATCGTATACAAACAAACAATCAATCATTATCCAGCCAGTGTTCATCTTCTTCCATGTGTAAGCCGCGAAAACTAAGGAAAGAGGAAACAAGAGCAGATTGCAGCATGTCAAGATAGCCCCATTTGTTTCTGTTTCGTAGACCCTGGGAGGGGTTTGAAGCATAACCCAGCGAGTCACAGCGAGTAAGCCCGTTAAAAACCAGCGAACCGGCCGAGTTGACTCGCCCACTCATTCATCTGGGGCCAACCGACGTCAGGTAGCGGGTGGGAGTTGTCTTCACCCTGTCCTCCCACGCCTTGGCCTGGATTAGCAGCTTCGACAGCTTCCCCGCTACCCACACCATCTGCGGCCTCTCCGCCGCCTCCTCCGCCACGCACCTCAGCGCCACTCGCATCCCCTCCTCCGCGCCCTCCACCGGAAACGAGTCGCCCAACCTCCTGTCCACCCACCTCCTTATCCTCCCCCTCCTCCTCTCCTCTTCCTCCGCCTCCTCCTCTCCTTCCGGCCCCATCGCCGCCCTCGCCGTCTCGATCACCGACACCTTCTCGATGGCGTCTTTCTCTTGGCAGAACCGGTACCTCACCGGCTCCTCCCCTGACAGAAGCTCCAGGAGCACCACCCCGAACGCGAACACGTCGGACCGACGCGACACCACACCGCCAGCTAGCACCTCCGGCGCCATGTATCCCCTCGTCCACTCGATCTTCTTCCCTCGGCTCCTCGACCTCGCCAGCTCCGCATCCGCCGCGGCCGACTCGTCCAATACCTTCCCATCAATGTCGTCATAGTTGGCAGGGACCTCGCCGGCCAGCTCTGCGGCGCCGAAGTGGCAAAGCTTGGCGCGCAGGCCACGCTCAGTGATGATGATGCCGGAGCTCTTCACCCAGTTGTGGACCGTCCCGCTCGACCGCCGCTGGTTCCCGGGCGTCGCCGTCTCGGAGTGGTGGTGGATGTACTCGAGGCCCTGGGCGACGTCGGCGGCGACCTGAACCCGGGCAAACCAGGAGGCGAGCGGAGTGAAGCTGGGGTTTTGGGGGTTCCTGAGGCACCGGAAGAGGCTGGCGCCAGCGACGTAGCTATAGACGAGGTAGATATGGTCATCCGCGAGGGAGGCACCGAGGAGCTCCACGACGCTGCCATGGTGGCTCCGGCAAAGGGCGGCGATGCGGGAGGGCAACACAGCGGTGTCGCCGAGGAAGGGGCGGCGGAACACAACGGCGTCGCCGCCGCGTAGGCGGCAGCGCCATGAGTCGGCAGAGGGGGACAGAGGCGGCGCGAGGAAGCGGTCGGTGGCGGAGAGGATCTCGGTGAAGGAGTAGAGGTGGAAGGGGTGGTTGTCCTGGGAGAGGGAGAGACGGAGGTTGGCAGCGCTGGAGGCGGCGGAGGAGTCGAAGTCGGAGTCGTAGAAGAGGCGGCGGGCGTGGCGGTCGCCGCCGGTACTGGCGGAACTGGCAAAGGGGGCGAAAGAGTAGGAGGGGCAGACTGCGTCGGAGGCAGCGGAAGCCGAGGGCGAGGCTGTCGGCTTGGGTCGGGGACTGGCGGCGTCAACGCCCCTTCGGGTCTTGCACATATGGAGTTGGCTCCGAAGAACACGAGGCGAGGTTAGTGGGGACGAAGCCCTCCTCCCTTGGCAGCCATTCATCCGCGTCTTCGATTGAGGTGCGGAGGTTTTCTTCCCTTCCGATGATATTAATATTAGGTGATCAGAGACAGTGCAGTCCAACTCAGGCTGACGCTGCTATTGGATGGCGGGCTTTGACATCGATGCAAGATTCCGGCAGGCTACGCATTGTGATTTTGTCAACGCCGTCTATTTGATTGGCCAAAGTCAAAATCCCAAAGTGGTTGCACGCAAATTTTCTGCGGCCTTATCTTGTTGGCCAATTGATCTGTTTTTATTTAGAATTTATTTGGAACACCTCAATTCACTAAAATGTTCAACGAGTGACATTTTATATCATATTATAACACCATGATTACGAGGTGACAAGCTATTTCCCCATCCCAGCTGAATCGGGAATCATGGCATCATTTACCCAAGAAATGTTGTTGTTGAAGGTTGACCACGACCCAATGTCTTACAAGTTGCACAGTTGACTTGAGACGTGCGAATCAGGCTTTCTATTCTTTACCTTTTTCTTCTTTCTGCGTTGACTTTGGCATTCATATGTTTCACGCAGGCGCGGGCACTCTGTCGGTCAACTATGTCATGATCAGTCAATAGGAACACAACATGACTGAGTTCTCATTAAATCTCTTCAGCATATTTGAATTCAAACTTGTTACAGAGACCAGCTTAACATAACCATGATCAAGTGTCTGAAGAATCTAAGCAGAGTGAAAACTGTGTTCACGAACCACAAATATCGCCAAATTGTTCCCTGTTAACATCAAATTATTAAGATACCATTTCCAACTCCAAATTCATTGCAAGTGCATGAGAAGTTCACCGGTAAATCTAGAGTGAGCAGCAACCAGCCACTAAATGCGAAACCATACTCGAGTTTTCGGTAGGAGAAGACAGAGAACAGAGATCACCATTTACAAAACCATCGTTTGCAAAAGTTTTCGACGTAAAAGGACACCATCAATACACAGATGCAATTGCGGTAAAACATTTCAGATTTCACAAGAAAAAAAAGAGAAGATATGTAGTTCAGACGCTCAAAAGATATTGGAATTCAGAATCATTAGGAATTACATCCACCATATGAGATATCTTCCCACCTGTATGCCCTTTGAAGCACTCAAGCATGGATTTCCTTAGAGGCCAAGAGGTTGGAAGCTGTTTGATGATCCACTCAGCTAGAGAATCCAAGTCTGTGGCGAAGTCATGCATCTTCGAGAACAGGAAATGTGGGATCATTACCCTTCTGTTAGCTGTGACTGCTATTGAAGCTTGCAGGTAGTCCAACTTTGATTTTTCCAGTTCACTTGTGACACCATCAGCTGTGTATATCCTGACCTAATCAAAGATTTACGACAAATTTCATGTGAAGACCATCAAGGACAATCATCTGTGCATTTGCCCATTGACAAATTTGTTGTTATGATTACAAAAATGACATTGTAACAATATTCCAATGTTATAAGAACATCGTTTAAAGTTTTTACTTACAGCAGGGGAAGATTTACACCCAGAGCATAATGCAAACACAATATTGGGGTCTGAGTGCTCCAATCCATAATTTCTCCTGATGACTTCTTTAGCATCCTCTTGAACTTTCCAGCCAGTCTATTCAGTAATCAACGGAATACATATCAATATCTATATAGGTTTTATTTTTATTAGATTAAGCTCAACATACCTCATTATAGCCTAATGGTCGTCTTAGAATAAGGTGTTCTATAGCTCGAGCATTTAGTTTGGTACCTCCTACATCAAGCAGAGCCTGCAAAGAAAGAAGAGAAGCAGAACCTTGATGTTTTCAATCATCTCACAGATGACAAATGATCTATTAACACTATCATGCAAAGGATTTTTGTACCTTATCCATTACTACCTGAACCATCTCTGGATTTGAGGGCATACCAAGTTCTAAAAGACCCTGTAAAGTGGCATACACCGAATATCAGGTAATTGCCTTTTAACAAGGATCAATAAGAATCTGAATAGAAGTGGACGTAATCATACTATACATGCATGATGCAAGTGTGGTAAACATTGATCCAAAAAGCTAATTTCTCTTGGTGCCTCAAAGATCTCAAGTCCACCTCATGAAGACTGCTAATTAAGATCCTGTGACATTAGTTTGACCACTAAACAACATTACAATTTCCTAAAAAGAATAAAAAGGAAATTAAATCATAATAAAAGATTATGGGTTAATGAGATAATAAAAACAGAAGTGTAATTCTAGGCAATAACTTTAGAAAAAACATGATTATTTTAATAGGAATTGTGCTTAATACTTCCATCTACCAAGTATTTTTTCGATGAATTCATATTTACAGAATCTAAACGGCTAGATATACTAAACAAAGAAGCATCATAGACATTGATACTAAACAAATTACCTTAATTTCTTCAATAGAGGAAGAGAATTAGAAATGTCCTTACGGTCCAGTGAACTGGAGGTAAATTTGACAAGGTTCTTGTAAGGGCCGATATCCCTTAAAATAGAGCCTTCAATTTCAAAAATTCCATAAGGATCATGGTGCCTTATCTCCCTTTGAGCTGGAATTCTTCCTTTCCTAATAGAACTGCCATCTATATCAAAGCTTCCTGATCTTAGCAGTAAGTTGGCAGATTTTGACAAGTTGCTGGATTTTTCTAGATCCAATGCTCGTGATGTTCTTAATAATCTTAAGAAAATACAGATCAAGAAATTCAATATTTTCTCAGATAACTTGTTCGGATGGTACTTTCCAGCATTCTGGTCTGTTAAATTTATGGTTGAAGAAGGTTCTCTGAATAGCTTGAGTACATTTTCCACATTTGCATTCTGGGGACGGGAAAAAAAAAACATAGTCATAAACTAAAAGATTGACTCTATAAAATTGGAACACAGACATGTATTTCAAGCATATTCCAGATTGCAATAGCAGAAAATTATTCAAAGAACAGTGAGAACCACTGTTGCATGTAAGAATTTTCTTTTATCATGAAACTCTAAAAAAATACCATCATGTAAACAAATTTTAAACTCTTTGTGACAGAATATTACAATTCCGTGATGATTTTTACGAACGTAAGACTTGCCACCTACTTATTCATATCAAGTTAACAGAAACTCTGACTGTTAGTGAGAATTTTGGCTCAATTTTTGTTCTTATTTAGGAAATAGATAGAGCACAATAGTAACTATTGATCAACTAGCTTTATGTATAGCCAAGCATCCTTCTAGTCTAAACCATAGTTAAAACCTAAAACAATATAACATGTTCATGACAACAATCTTTTGCATATATTATGTTTCTCTTTTGTTTTTGGGCCATAAGATAGTAATATCATAGATCAAAAATCGAAAATAAAACAACAAGGTGCAATGCAAAAAAAACTAGACTTACGTGGTTTATCGGATGCTTTCTTGGCAACTTAATTGAGGATGCCTTCTCTGTCCTTCCATTTTTCCATGAAGCCCTCTCTTTAATTTCCACCGTGCTTTGGTTTTCATTATGGTTGTCAGACCTATTTAAGCTTCCAACATTTCCTTTCTTGCCGAAACCATTAACTAAATAGTCTCCTTTTATTGCCTGGTTTATAAAGAACAAAGGTTCGGTTCCTAGTGCTATCTTTTGTGATAATTTGTCATTAGGCACATCCAAATTCGTATCCGACATATTGCTCGGAGGTTCAGTTACATTCCCATTTGCATGCGTAGATTCATAAGCTTTAGGGGTCTCTTTTTCTTGAGCTTCTCGCATGTTTGATAGGCTTTCTTGAGCTTTACTTATTTCATGTTCGAGTCGAGCTATCTCCTCTTCCACCATGACAACTTCTGCCAGAAGTTCCTTTGTCTGTGCAAAGTCAAATAAGGAGCTCTCAGCAGCCAAATAATTCGATATATTTATATTCCTCTTAAGTGGAAAAAGAATCAATAGCTTATAATTGCTATTTAAACAAGTTAACAGTAGTCAAATGTTGAGCTTGGAAGGAAGATGTACCCTTCTTGGAAGGAAACTTGGGATCTGAAGGGTTGATCGAGTTTTTGGTGGAAGCATTGCATGCTCCAAAACTTCGTGCATTTTCTCTTCATTTCGGAGCATCCTCTGCAGTTGAGCCACCTGGAAATCATACCAGTCATCTTCAGCACAATGGATCTCAAACTCTGAACAATTCATCTTAATAGCACACCGTCTTACTGGTTGGACATACACTATAGAAGAGAGCATCATAGAAACTAAAGAAAAGAAGAGAAGAGCAAACCAATTCTTTAACCCCTTGGTTGGAATAGGGAGAAAATAAATATTTGCTTAAATTATCCCTCCTCGCTAGTTTTTTCCAACTTATGGGAGAAAGAAAAACATGATCTCATAAGGAAAAAAAGACATTTTTGTTTACTTTCTCATTCGATTCTTTGTGTTTCTATCCTAGTTTCTTTTCTGTTTGCCCCAATTCTTGATATAGACAAAGTACTAAGTGTTGTTCTATTAGCTTCTACCCTAAAAAAGACGTCTTTTTGTATGTGTGTGCTATTAGGAACTCACCTCCTTTTCAAGCTCTGACCTTCGATGTTGGATACAGTTGCTCTGGTTTCCCTGCATGTAGAGGAAATGGATGAATCAAACAGTGCTCAGATTCGTGGCCACCGAACCACAGAACGCTTACCACGGCATGGGCAGCAAGGACTGCGACACGACCGTCGTCGCCGAACGCCATGAGGTGGTTGCAGCAGGGAAAGCCTCAGCTTGGGGCGAGTGCAGCATCCCGAACTGCCACTTAAAGAGGGCAGCGGGCGGTGGCGTTGTTGGTGGATGCTGTTCTGGTAGGAGGAGGGAGGGGGTGGAGGAGGCTTGTAGCTCAAGCAATAAGAGTGGAGTCGGCCGTTCACTGGAAGATGGAAGGGAGCTTTCGAGGAGGTTGGCCTCCGACGGTTCTTTGCTTCGCTTATAATGTCAGCTTTGCGGAGGTTTGGCATCTCATCACGATGCAGAGGCACGGTTTTAATTGGGCTTCAATTGGGCTTTAATTGGGCTTCAATTGGGCTTTAATTGGGCTTTAATTGGGCTTTGGTTAGCGGATAGAAATCTTGGGTTCCCGAATGTTCTGGGAACTCCGCCCCGTCTCTTCCCCCCGTGCCCTCAAAACCCTCTCCCTATTAAACCTGAAACCCTCCTCTCTTCTCGCAACCTTATCCTGAGGCCTCCCTCTTTCACAGCAAGCTTCCCTCTCCTCTCTCCCCTTCGAAATGGCTTCCGCCAACGCTATCTCCACCGCCTCAATACTCCGCTCTGCGTCCCCCCGCCAGGTTCCCAATTTTCCCCTCGTCGTAGGGCGCATCGAAGCCAGTCTCTTGGTGTTTCGGGGCTGATCTCGGGAGATAATTCTGTTCTTTTGGCTGAGATTTATTTTGTGTTTTTGGTGGAATAGGAGAGCGTGGGGAGGAGAGTAAGCCAGAGGCATCGGTACGAAGGACGCCGGAAACTCGTCGTGCGGGCCATGGCTAAAGACATTGCCTTCGATCAGAGTTCCAGGTCGGCGCTCCAGGCCGGCGTCGAGAAGCTCGCCAATGCTGTCGGTGTTACCCTCGGCCCTAGAGGTGCTCGGTGAACGTCCCTTTAATTCCTTTGCTATGGGTTCTTTGAGTTATTTGAGGTTTTGAAGTTATAATCCATCGTGGTTTTTGCGTCTGACGCCCTGAGTGCTACGAGACTTGTATCTGTGTTATTGTTCGTTAATATATATGTGTATGTGTACATCTGTATCTGTTAAGGATTGGTCCTTTAAGGGAAAAAGGCTTCATTTTTTAGCAGTTACATGCATCTGCCATTATTTCTGACATGACTTTTAATGTGCCATTTTTCATAGTTCACTAGTTGTTTTACAGTGGCTTCTGATATCTGTTAGTGAAATTTGTAGTAAAAAGAACAACTAAAAGTTTGAGTCTCTGTTTGTTGATTGTATATTTTTTGTGATACCTATGTGGTTGGAGCTTTTCGCCTATATCTAAGTTAGTTTAACATCGTACAATGATTGCAGGGAGGAATGTTGTGTTGGATGAGTATGGGGCTCCAAAAGTGGTCAATGATGGGGTAACTATTGCTCGTGCCATCGAGCTCGCAGATCCAATGGAGAATGCTGGCGCAGCATTGATTCGTGAGGTATACAAATTATCAGGATGCATATTTTATTATGTAAAATAGCTTCCTTGCGTACTTGAGATCCTTGTAAAAAGAGAGGGTATGGAATGTAAATTATGTTTTTCCTTTAAATGTAAGGTTGCTAGCAAGACAAATGACTCTGCTGGAGATGGCACCACAACTGCATCAGTTCTTGCACGTGAGATTATTAAGTTAGGTTTGTTGAGTGTTACTTCTGGTGCAAATCCTGTCTCCATTAAGAAAGGAATTGATAAGACTGTTAGTGGTCTGGTGGAAGAGCTTGAGAAGAAAGCCCGGCCTGTAAAAGGACGAAATGACATCAAAGGTCATATTTTTGCTTGCGTGCATCTTGTTTCTCCTTGTTAATATTCTTTATTCTTTGCTTTTATCCATACCTTTATGAAGCTGTTGCTCATATCAATAGGAAGGATCAAACACCGTTAAAGTTTTATAGATTCTCTATTTTTTCTTTAGTATGATAGTTCATTGAAGATATATTATTTGCTGTTGTAGCCATTGCAACGATCTCTGCTGGTAACGATGAGTTTATAGGAACCATGATTGCTGATGCTATTGATAAAGTCGGTCCAGATGGTGTTCTTTCTATTGAGTCCTCATCATCGTTTGAGACCACGGTTGATGTGGAAGAAGGGATGGAGGTTAGTTTAATTATTAAATATTGTGGACCTTCGTGTCTGCTTCGTGGTGTGTTGAGGCCTAGAGTTTTGTGCAAGATTTGAAGCCTCTAATTCCTGCTTTTGTTTTGTGCAGATTGACCGAGGCTATATCTCCCCGCAGTTTGTGACAAATCCTGAGAAGTTACTTGTTGAGTTTGAAGATGCAAAAGTTCTAGTGACTGATCAGAAGATTTCGACAATAAAGGAGATTATACCTTTGTTGGAGAAAACCACCCAAATGAGAGCCCCTCTTCTCATTATTGCTGAGGATGTTACTGGTGAAGCTTTGGCAACTCTAGTTGTGAATAAGCTTCGAGGTATTCTGAATGTTGCTGCAATCAAAGCTCCTGGATTTGGTGAAAGAAGGAAGGCTCTTCTTCAAGATATTGCCATTGTAACAGGTATTCTTTGAATTTGCTTGCTTAATTGTGTGTTGATGTCCTGTACTTTGTTGCTATTACTATAATTAGCAATTTGCTCTCAAGTTTGTTTGGCGCCTGTCATCTTCTCATTTATGAATTGTTTAGGATCACTTGTTTTATAAAAAAAAATTATAAACCTAGTTAGGGCCTGGGACAGTCTATGAATGGCATATGGTAACTTTAATGGAATTTCTTTTAGGGCACTTGGGTACTGAGCCAGTTATCACTGGGTCAAAAAATTTCTGTTGGATCTAAAGCTGATAACCTGACTAAAACCAACTTATTACACAAACTTTTATCCGTTGCCCATCTAATCTAGTTATTATATGGATATTAGCTTTGATTTGTTTAAATTTCTATTTGTTGTTGGAAAACCCTCCTCTACTATTGCCTTCAGGGCAAGCAAAATTATAATTGCCTTACTCAACCTGCATGTTATTTTTTCCCCCCTCTTGAATTCATGGATTTGGATGATTTTGATTTCTGCATACTGTTCATATGTTCCAAACTGATATGGTATGCCTTAATTTGGTTGAGAATAAAATCTGTTTAGTTTAGGTAAATAAAATGACTTTCTAGTTGAGAGTTAATTAATTCATTTTTTTAAAAATGATAGCTCTCTTGTATCCTTTGATGTAAGGTTTACAATTTCAATGCATCACCTTTGGTATGGGGTACATATCGTCCGCCAGTTATTGCAGCGGACCGCTCGCTCGGTGGTATTGCAAAAATCGACCGTCGACGGTCGATTTCAATTGAAGGAGAAAAAGGGAAGAAAGAAATACCTAGTGCCGCCCTCGCCCGTGAGTCACTCGCACGCCGCCCGCGCGCCGTCGTCGCCCTCGTTCGTGTTTTCTCCCAAGCGAGGAGACGGAACGGGGAGAAAGATCGATTTCTTTTCTTTTTAAAATATATTTAATATATTAATATAATATAATATAATATTTTAATATATTGGGTGGTACGTACTGTGCATACCACCTGGTACCAGTATCATACCATTACCGAGATAATATCTCGGTACACTGGTATGGACCGGTAAGTCAAACCTTGCTTTGATGATTCAGTTATTTATTTTTCTCCCAATAAAACTGAAAGTTTATATTCTTCTTTTATTGTCACCAAGATACTGCTACATTTGATAATTTAATTGTTGTCTTTTATAAGCATTCTTTTTTACATTTATCTCTGCTGTTCTATTTCTTATCAAAAGTATCAAACTAGGACTGTTTATTTATTATTTTCTTACCAGCATCTAAATATTATCTATTACTTTTCCTGTTTGGTGTTTATTTTTTGACCATATGACAAAAGGTAGTTGACAAGCTTAAAATGATACAACATTTGACAGACGCCGTACTTAATACTTCTGTAATGATGATTTGCAATCAATCAATCCAAAAATTTGCAGCTGGCGATGTTGGATGTGATTTAACCTTTAGTTGTACTATTTTCTTCTTTTGAGTTATGCAAAACTCAATGCTTTTGAAATCAAAATGCAATTATTTTTTCTTCTTTCTGACCATCCGGTGTGCTGTCTTTTGTTTAGGAGCTGAATTCCAAGCCAAAGATCTTGGCTTACTGATTGAAAACGTATCAGTTGAGCAACTGGGAACAGCAAGGAAGATCACAATCGCCCAGACTTCTACTACCATTATTGCTGATGCAGCATCCAAGGATGAGATTCAGGCCAGAATTGCCCAGTTGAAGAAGGAGCTTGCTGAGACAGACTCGGTTTATGACTCTGAGAAGCTAGCCGAGAGGATTGCTAAGCTATCAGGTGGTGTGGCAGTTATAAAGGTCGGTGCTGCAACGGAGACAGAACTCGAAGACCGCAAGCTCAGAATTGAGGATGCCAAGAATGCCACTTTTGCTGCTATAGAGGAAGGCATAGTTCCCGGTGGAGGTGCTGCCCTGGTTCACCTCTCCATCAGTATACCTGCCATCAAAGACAAGATCGAAGATGCAGATGAGCGCATTGGAGCCGACATAGTGCAAAAAGTAAGTCATCGTATGATTATTACATTCAAGCTTCTTCTCCGACAGATTCATCAAATTCCAATCATCGTCTGTGGACCAGACTTGAAGTAGAATTTTGTTTGTTCTTTCATAATTTAGACTAATTTGCGCTTATTGTACAGGCACTGGTGGCACCTGCGGCATTGATCGCAGACAATGCAGGTGTAGAAGGGGAAGTTGTGGTAGAGAAAATTAAGGACAGCGAATGGGAGATTGGTTACGATGCTATGACCGACAAGTACGAAAATCTAGTGGAAGCTGGAGTAATCGATCCAGCTAAAGTGACACGGTGTGCCCTGCAAAATGCTGCATCTGTTGCTGGAATGGTCTTGACGACACAGGCGATTGTCGTGGATAAGCCTAAGCCAAAGGCGCCTGTCGCTGGACCAGCTGAAGGAAGTCTCGCCATCTAATCAGTTTTGCCAAGTTCGGTTATCGGTACCATCATCCACATTTTCTTCGTGCTGCCTTTACCATTTATGTCATAACCTCTCAAGATTATGCTTCAGAAAGTAGGGAAAGGTCTATTGATGTTTGTCTGGAAAATTATTGATGTTTAGTGGGACTCGATGAGGTCTGTTCTTGTTATCTCCAACAGCTGACGCTTGAAATGTGAATGTGCAACGTTGTCCGACTCTTCTCTGGCAGATTAGATTTAAAAGATCTCAGCAACGTTCCGTTTCTTAAGCCGCAATGAACATAAACTTGCACACGATGTGAATGTTCCATTGGTTGGCGTTCGTTTATTGCTGTCCAGCCTTTGGCAACACCACAAAAATTTAATATAAGATATAGCATCACATGTACTAAACAATCTCATCGATTCGGCTTTTGCTAAAATTCTATTGGCCTTCCCTTTGCTAAAATTTTATTAATTGATCCACGATTTGGTATCAAAGTGATTCTCATATTATTTCATGCATGTTAAACAAATAAATTTCACTAATAAAAAGAATAATAACGTTTATTTTTAAAATTATGTAATCTATTTGATTTTTAATATAGTCAAACTCATGAATCGTGATCGTCGTAGTAGAGAAGAAGAAAGACACAATGGAAAGACAAAAGTAAGCTGAGATCGAAATAGCAAAAACCAATGCAGACAAAGGTGAAGAGAGACGAGGTTAATGAAGATTGAAGAAGAAAGGTAGAGAAGGAAAGATGTGTTAGGGTTTTGAGACCATTTAGTTTAAATCTCAAAATCAAAAATAACTTTTCAAATTATTTTATCTAATGGCGTAACCTTATTCATAATAGAGAGGATTAATTTGATGTGAAATCATAGTAGGAGGTCATTTATACGAGTTTTAAAATACGAGAGTGATTTTGATTTTGAGATATAGTACGGGGTTTAATAAGAATTTAAATCAATTTTTTTAATAAGAAAAATAATAGAATTCATGATGAAAGAAAACAATTGGTCCATATGGAAGTAAACCGAAAGATCAAAATACGAAGAAAATAAATTTTAGAAAATTTTTTGATCTAGGTACCAATAGTCAATAAATTTTGATGTAAAAGTATAGTATAAGGGTCACTTGTACTAGTTTTAAGATACGAAGGACGATTTTGATTTTGAGGTATAATACAAGGGTTAATAATAATTTCAACTAATTTTTTAACAAGAAAAAATAATAGAATTCATGATGAAAGAAAATAATTGGTTAGTATGGACGTAAATCGAAATACCAAAATACGAAGAAAATGAATTTTAGAAAAATTATTGACCTAGGTACCCGTGGTCAACCAGTTACTATATGATTTTTTTTTCTCAAAATACATATGTTATTTTACAATAATCATAGTAGACATCAAGTGAAAAGTATCTTTTAACAATATTTAGGATTTTTCAAGAGAAGGAGATTGTCTACTAAGGATATCGACCGTCATCTTAGATTCTGATTCGATGTGGACATAATAAAAAATCATCCTCAAAAGTTAAACAAAATCCGAACAGCCTTTGCTTCACAATAATTATCATCTCACATACTTACAATTTAGAAAGATGACAGAAGCATCATTACGTCTAACAATAAGTCAACATTACTATCACACTCATTATCCTACGAGTCATTACAAATTAATTTGATCCAACTAGTACCTAGTCATTCCCATTTAATTTGATCTTTCATCATGGAATATAAATAAGAGATAATTTTAAAAAACAAAACAGTAAAAAATTTACAAAACTAATATTATTTCAAGCACTCCATAAACCCATAAAATTATAGCAACAAAAGAAGTTCCTTGTAAAGAGGTCACATAATCATAATCCAATGAATGAATGATAGCCTTTCTTAATTCAAAAACCATCGGACTAAAAGTATAAAAAAAAAAAATTGAAGTATGCATTTAAACAATCCTCACATAGAGACCAATGATGAATCAACTTTCAGCAACAACAACAACAAAAAAAAAAAAAACCTTTACTCCATGCATAAGAATAGTTACCACACACACACATCTCATATATCAATAGGAAGGTGCAATTTAATAAGATTGTAAGTCTACAAAAAAATAAACTTATACCATGATACTTATGTCTCTAGAACTAACTATCATCATATTACACTTACTATTTTGTTACTAAGAGACGAACCAAGCAAGTCTTGAAGAAGCTAAAGGTTCCATCTTTCGTAGACTATTAAATCAAAAACTATATTTGACTCATATACCATGTTAACATTAAAAAAGATAGGCTTATGCATTGGATATGATAGTGGAAGTATCGGATCCAATATGTTTTGAAAAATCAAATATAAGCTCCTCTAAAAATTTTAGGAAAAATCATCAAATCCAATTGTCTTTACCTTGAGTGAGAAACTTTCAAGGATAAAATATATTATATTGTACCAGTATGATTAAAATGCTAGTATTTACCACTTGGTAACGAGTACTAACACACACACACAACATGTATTGCCCACTTCATCGAATCAAACTGCAATGCATTAATGGTAGTGTAGGCCTCGACGATGGATTAAGCAATTGTCTTTGAGTTAACTCTTTTTCAACCTGAATCAAGTGATCCAAAGTAATTTAGGGTAGGTGCTCACTAAGCTAAGTCTTTCTTTCATTTTCAGTATGGACTAACCATAGATATTATTGTTATGGAAGGAATAGCAAGAAAATGATAAAACAGAATATTACGATCCAATTAACGAAAAATACTTTTAATTAAGAAAATGACGTAGTATTAAACAGGAGGTAAAAGAACAAGAACACTTATAAGATTATCCCCAAATACAGATACTTTCTTCTCTTCACTATTGCTTCATTAATTAAGGTCCTATTTATAGGACATAATAGTAACTACTTCACACCACTTAATTCATCCCACTATCTTACTATTTCACTCATGATGAATAACTACCCCCACTAACTCTTAAACTACCTTCACAACTCCTAAACATGTTAACTACCTATGTAATTACCATGAATCAATTCTCAATACTCCCCCTTGATTCATAGTTACATACACCAATTTGAAATATAAAATAAACATGCTTCTGAACTAAAAGTGACTTGGTGAGAATATCTATAACTTGTTCATCCATGTCATAAATACTTCATGTTATGGCTCCACTTGCTACAAACCGAGTCTTATGATTTTGGATATTTCCATCTACATTATACTTTGTTTTGAACACTCATTTCAATCCAATAGGTTTCTTTTATTTTGGTTGATCCATTAGCTTCCAGATTTCATTCTTCTTAATTGACTTTATTTTCTCTTTCATTGCTTTTCGACATTCCACAACTGATTCTTCAAAACTTATAAGATCTAAATAGATAAAGTAAATGTTGAATCATAAATCTCTGTTAGTAATCTAAACCTTCATAGAGGGGTTTCATTTAAGAAATTATTTACTGAATTTGAACTGCTACTCGGTGAGATTGACGCTGAATGTGTTTGAGTAGGATCTGTCACTTGATTCGGTAGAGTAACTAGTTCTACTGGAATACGAATTTTTATTTCACCTTCATTGATCTCCTAATTCCAACTTACCTTTTCATCAAATACAATATTTATATTAATAATAACTTTGCCGCTTACATGATTATATAATCGATATGCTTTGGATTATGTAGAATCTCTAATCAAAATATATTTTTTAGATTTTTTATCAAGCTTATGATAATTTTATAAATTTACCAAAACATAAGTAATATAACAAAAAAATTCTTAGATGACTTACACTTGGCTTTATACCATAAGCTTCAAAAAGAGTTCGATCCATAACAGCATTTATCGGTGAAATATTCAACAAATAAACTACTCTTGTAACTGTTTCTGCCCAAAAAATTTTTACATTCAGCTACATCATTTTGCTCTAGTGTATATAGTACCGTCAATTCCCTGCGAATATCATTTTTTTTACAAAAAGAATTAAACTCATTAGATATAAATTCACCACTTGTATCTGTCCGAAGTGTCTTTATGCATCTACCACTTTGCCTTTCTATAAGTGCCTTGAATTTTTAAAAGTTATCAAATGCTTCATATTTCAATTCCAAAAAATATACCCAACTTATGCGGCTATAATCATCAGTAAATAACAGAAAATATTGACTTCCCCCAAATGATTTTGTATTCAGAGATCCACATAAGTCAGCATAAATTAATTCAAGACAATTAGATGATCTTCATGTTTTTTCAACATTAAATAATTTCTAACTTTGTTTGTCATAAATGCATCCTTCACATACATCAAGTGTATTAATTTTAAGCAATCTATAAATCATTTCTTTTTGATTTAACAACTTTAAACCCTTAATGTTAAAGTGTTCATATCTAAAATGTCATAAATTTATCTCATTCTTTTGATTTACATAAATAAAATATTTCTCAATATTTGAAACATCAATTGGAAACATCTTATTTTGTGTCATACAAACATTTGCTATAATCAAGCCAGATTTTTTATCTTTAATAGTGCATGAACCATCATCAAATATAACTGAATATCCAATATCTATCAATTGTTCAACACTCAACGAGTTATGTGATAAGCTAGGAATATATAAAATATTATCAAGGTGTTTTACCTTCCATTGATTTGTCTTCACCTCAATTATTCATTTTATTTCTACTTAGATTTGCTTGCTATCTCCAAGTTTAACTTTCAACTTGTGAGTTTCATCAATATCTCCAAATATTCATCTTATGCATGATATATGATTAGAACATCCACTATTCAAAAACCAAATATCATTTGAGATATCATTAACTTGTGAATAAGTCATAAATAACTTACTATTATCTTCATTTTCCTCCATATAGCTTGCTTGCTTTTCTAATTTTCAGCAATTTGCCTTCATATGACCAAACTTCTTACAATAATGACATTGAATTTTACTCTTGTAGTTTTTCTGATCATAGTTTGATTATCTTTCATCATGCCCATCAAAGTATCCTCTTCCTATTCCTCTTCAATTTCCTCTATCATGAAATCCTCCTTTGCCATGTCCTCTTCCTATTGATTTTTTATCTTCTTTTGAAGTAGAAGATCCCCCTTAACCTGATATGTTTTTTCTTTATTTTTTCAAATTACCTGTTCAATCTTGCTTCATGTACTTGCAAGGAACCTATTAGTTCATCAAATGAATAAGTAGATAAGTCCTTTGACTTTTCAATTGCCGCAACAACATGATCAAATTTTAGAGTTAAACTTCTTAAAATTTTTACAATAATTATATGATCATGAAGATGTTCACTATAGGATTTCATTTGACTAACAATTTCAGTCACTCGAGAAAAAAAATCTTGCATTGATTCATTGCCTCTCATAAACAAAATTTCAAACTCACGGTGAAGGGTTTGAAGTTTTACCGTAACTACCCTTAATGAGCCTTGAAATTCATTTTGAAGTATCAACCAAGCTTGTCTTGAGGTTATCACTGTTGCAATTCTTGAGAAGATTGTCTCATGCATAGCTTGTTGAATAAAGAACAATGCCTTTGAGTCCTTCTTTCTATTCTCCCTCAGCTTGATTTCTTTCTGGATCTATATATCCATTCTCTATCAAGTCCCAAAGATCCTGAGACATAGAATTGCCATTAAAAGCCATAATACCCAGTTCATATTGAAACAAGGCTCTGATACCACAAATGTTAGGGAAGGAGGAGCAAGAAAATGATAAAATAGAATACTACGATCCAATTAATGAAAAATATTTTTAATCAAGAAAATGACATAGTATTAAATAGGAGGTAAAAGAACAAGAACACTTACAAGATTATCTCCAAATGCACACATTCTCTTCTCTGCACTGTTATTTCATTAACTAAGGTCTTATTTATAAGACATAATAGTAACTACTTCACATCACTTCCTTCATCTCACTATCTCACTATCTTACTCATGATTAATAACTACCCCTACTAACCCTTAAACTACCTCCACAATTCCTAAAATAAGTCACTACTGCTAAACATGTTAACTACTTATGTAACCATGAATCAATTCTCAACAATTATAGTTTTTCTCACTTGAGGTCCTGAATCAAATCTTAGCAACATATATACTAGACTTAGTCCACTGGCGAGTGATGTATCTCTGACCTTATCTACCTGGTAACCTACTCTACAAGGTATTGATTGCATTTACTTGTATAAGAATTATCACATATCCTATATATAATAGTTTCATGGTAATTAGCCTCTTTTGTTTTGTATGGCTAAAATAAGAGACTTTACGTAACTATGATGAAGGTTATGTAATAGCAATCCCATAGTCCCAAAAACTGTAAATTTGTGACCAAAATATTAGAAATATAATGATGGAGATGTGTCATATAGTAAAACTTAAGTTTTACATGCATTGCTACTATGGGCAACCATGAACATGTAACAAATCTAAAAATTTTCACATAGTGAAGAATGAGTAGATTTTTGGGTAATATGAATCACCAACATAAGTATACTTTAAGTAATTTACTGTACAAATGATGGTGCATGTAGTGGTCAATCCATGTCATATTTGCTAGAGCATTATAATCTTGATGTGTGTGGTGACAAAGAGCTTCTCATACCTTTAGACACTTTGCAAGCAAGCATGCTTGCATTTGGAAGAGTTCCTCATATATGATCTTCAAAAACTGAAGTTATATCATCCAACTCTAATGCTATGTTCAACTCCTTGAGATTCTAATTTCATGCAACTTCGAGAAATTAGTGCGAAATTAATTGGTATCTGCCAGTGTGAACTAATGCATTTTAATAAATCATCTGAGGAATCAGATGATGCAAATGTTCAGCATGTACTTCTATGCAGAAGGATAAGAACTATTGCTGAAGGCAAGAACAAGCAATTGACTTGTTCTTGTTTAGAAGTGCTAATTAGGATGTTTGCTCATTATACATATTAACTCAGACTTGTTAAACCTTGAATCAAGCAATGCTAAATGCCAAGCCACTGTTGTCACATGTGTACTAACCTGTGTTACTGCAGATCTACCTGCAGGTCATGTGGGAGAGAGAGAGAGAGAGAGAGAGAGAGAGAGAGAGAGAGAGAGAGAGGAGAGAAGGGTGTTTGAAGGCATTAGAGCATGAAGATTCATATGAAAAGAAACATATGAATCCTACTCACCATTTCTCAAGTATGCTGTCAAATAATCTATCTTTTTCACATCACCTGTTTAGAGAAGAAACATATGAAAAGTTGCATCCAAGTTAATCTTACATGAGAAGTTTAGCATGCTTGCAGTATTGCAAAATGATAAGAACGAAAACCTAAATATGATGAGTTTTACTTTTCAAAACCACATAAAGAAGAACGCCAAGCAATAATATATTTTTCTTCAAGTTTGGATCTCTTGAAGACTTCATAAACACATCTGTGATTGCTGTGAAACTTTCCAATGACAATGAGAGGAATGAGCCACTGTGACCTAAGTTTCATACTTCCATAGAAGGCTGATCTAACTTGGTTGGATACTAGATTCTGAAACTATGTTATCAGAGGAGGTTTGATGAAGCAACAAAATCAAAGGAAATGAGCAACATTCCGGAAAATATATTCTTCAGATCATATGTTAATTATCCTGCCATCTCCTCTGAATTATAAGGTTAATTAATAGCATTTTTCAGGGAACAATTAGTACTAGTGTTTTGCATGTAATGTTGTGATCCTGTTAGAACAGTAGATTGAGACGCAAACTGGAAAAGAGAAAGCAAATACAATAGCTGATCGCTTGTCATGGAGGCAAACATACCGTCCGCACTCCACGTAGCCGCCTGTTCCTGGGATTAGTCGCTTATTGCCGATGCAGCATTATCAAGATTCTCATTTGGAACCATTGCTTGACGACGCAATTTATGTGAATCTTGAAGATGATGCACCCGCAAACATCGACTGCTCTCAACCATTAATGATCCTCAAATGCTCCAGAAAGCGAGGCAGACCCGAGAAGGAAGACATTGTAGCGAGAGAGAGCGAGAGAGAGAGAGAGAGAGAGAGAGGTGTAAGGTTGTGTGGATACGACGGATTAATGGGTGAAGGCATCTCTGGATTTGGATCAAAACGATCCCAAGAAAAGCTGAGTATGTATCCTTGCACATGATCAAGAGGTAGATATCTAATATTGCTTCTGGCCGCCACAAACCTCTCACTGGATCAGAGAAGAAGAAGAAGAAGAAGAAGAAGAAGAGTGCAAAGATCAGATGCATCTTCCGTTTTGGTTCAAGTGGGTCTCACCGGTTAGAGAAAAGGCTGCGCGTGTGAAAGGAACTATATGCTGCCGGTCACCGCAGGAAGAAGACTAGAAGAACTTGATCGAGTAAACACTTCGCAGCCACAGAACCTGAAACCTGATCCCAGAGATGAGAGACAGTGAGAAAGAGAGAGCGAGAGAGCGAGGGGGAGAGAGAGAGAGAGAGAGAGAGTTGGTGTGTGGCCTTCATTGCCATGGGAAGGAAAGATCTTAAGAACGAGGACTATGTTTCCACGAATTCTGTACGACGCCATTTCAGCTACCTGCCCTACGATTGGATAAAACTTGGGGACCCATCTTTGAATCCAATAACCTGGCAGAAGGGAGATTCAGGTAAACGATGTGCGTGATGTGATCGGAAAATTCACCCTTTGTCACCCCCAAAACATCGCAGGGTTGACGTCGCGTGATCCATATGCATGTGTGAGGCGACATCACCCGAGACAATTTTCGCGGATGATTCGATCAGCTAGCAAAAAGTAACCGAAGAAGAAGATGATGGACGGCCAACCTCCCTGAATTAGTCTCTCTCTCTCTCTCTCTCTCTCTCTCTCTCTCTCTCTCTCTCGAGTATAGATGAACTCCAGCGTGGGTAGGGTTTAAGGGAACAGCTGCACAGTGGCGAAAGCTTTGGAAACATTAAACAGCAGCAAGCCGAGCACCATCAATAACCCGTAAACTATCCCCATCTCTATCTTTCTTCAAGTAACGTTCCACCTCCTCCCTCGTCTTGCACTCATGAGCGAGGAAGAAAAAGATGCACTGGGCGTGTCGATGTTGGGTGCTGAACATTCTTTGGCACTCTTTTCCATGTTGTAAGCAACACTAGTTCGCATCCGTTGCTCTCTCCATGACTCCTTTTAATCTTTGGACATGGATTGGAGCTGGCCGACGCAGAATATAGTCTCCCTTGGACCACAGACAATGCTCTACTGGCAGTGGTGCCAAACTGCTTTCTTGCCTGCAATTATCACTGTACTGGGTCGTAAGTCGCAAGTGGGAAGCAGAGGAAGAGGAAGACCATCGGACTTGGCAGCTTTGACGTTTCCTGCACCTCGCCTGCTCTCACAGAACACGCTGGTACAGCGAGCGAGCGAGAGAGAGAGAGAGAGAGATGAACGTTTGGTGGTGATCGATCATAACAGTAAGCCACGGTACGATTGGTGTGCAGGACGAAGCGTGAACTCTGAGAGCGAGCACCGGATACGATTTCACGGGAATCGCAGCTCAGCTAACGTATCCGATCATGTTTTGCAGATACACATATGTCCGTCATCAAGTATCCTGTGGCTCGAAACTTAGAACATTTCTTGAGAAGATACGGCGACCAATGGAGAAAACGTAGAATGTCGATCAACACAGGGAAAAGGATAGTAATGTAAGCATTCGTATTTTAATCGTCCAAAGACGGGCGGCTGCCTGCGGCTTGAGATAGATTTCTATCACCACAGCGTTCCCAAAGCCCAGCCTCGTCCATCGTCGCAACCCGGGCCGAACACCATGAAATTTATCAGGGTGACATCACCCCCTTGCGTGTCTCCGTGTGTGTGTGTGTGTGTCACTTGGTACAACGGCACAGCAGATCTCTTCTCTGACTTGCTTGTTAGAATTATCTTTGAATTGGATATTATTAGAATTATCTTTTTTAAAAAATTAATTATATAATTCTTTCACAACTTTTGGACATTATTAGAACTCTATCTTTTATTTATAATTTTAATATATATATTATTCTTTAATAAAAAATCGGATGCTGATACACTCGACACCGTTACACGCTCGCTCCACCATACTAACCCCCAGAGCTCCTCTCCAATCTGAAAGCACCAAATCTCTCTCTCTCTCTCTCTCTCTCTCTCTCCCAAAGATGACGCCGATCGGTTCCCGTAATCCCTCGTTCCTCCTCTCCCTCCTCTGCGTTATCGATGTGTGTGTAAGTTTGGGTTCTTCCCATCCGACACCTCCCCCTCTTCCCATTGAGCCCCTGCCCTCCGCCGCGCAGCTCCGGTGGCAGCTGGGCGAGATGGCCCTCTTCCTCCACTTCGGCCCCAACACCTTCACCGACTCTGAGTGGGGATCCGGCCACGCCCCCCCCTCCGTCTTCCGCCCCGACTCCCTTGACGCCCGCCAGTGGGCGCGGACCGCTGCCGCTGGCGGATTCGCCCGGGTGGTACTCACCGCCAAGCACCACGATGGATTCTGCCTATGGCCCTCCGCCTATACTGACTACTCCGTCCGGTCGAGCCCCTGGCGCGCTGGCCGGGGTGACGTGGTGGCGGAGCTGGCGGCCGCCGCTAGGGAGTATGGGATCGGCTTGGGCATCTACCTCTCCCCGTGGGATCGGCACGATCCGTCCTATGGGAGCACGGTGAAGTACAATGAGTATTATCTGGGGCAGATGACCGAGTTGCTGACCAAGTATGGGAATTCCTGTTGCTTCTCTACCGTTTAATTGCTTCTCTTAACAAAGATCCTGGCTCAAGGTCGTAGCTTTCGCAAATTTGAGGTTCCTGATCAAAATTCATCTTTTTTCTGCGTTTCTTTTGTGTAGTATGTCACTTTATTTCATATATACAAGAAAATTTCCCTGCTTTCCTTCAAGGGAGTTTGGCACAAATTCTTGGCTTTTGATAGCTTGAAACTCCGGTCTGGTATACATAAAAATTTTGAGATGTTCAAGTAGTACAATATGTCATTCAACTGACAGATATTCTACAAGTAGAACTTCTATGATGAATACAAGATTACTAGATTAATAGAGACACCGTAGTTTTACTTTCTTCTTCTTACTTTTTTGTCAGAGACTTTCCTGAGTGTGCAGGACTCAATTGAAGTATCACGCCATGAGTACAGATTCAATCAATATCATTATCATGAGCCTTCTTGCATTATACATTATTTTGTCATCTTGTTTGTACATATTCCAAAACTTTCTCTCTAATAGTTTAGTCTTCTTCACTCTGATATTGTTGAAGCAAATATCTTAAGAAAACCTGGTTTCAAAATGTAAATATATTTTCCATGAGTCCATAAATATCTTTTGGCTGTTTCCCTTTTTAATGAGTTTGGGATGGAGGATCTCATTCCTATTTGTGATGATTAATTGCATGGAGCAGCTATGGTGATATTCAGGAGGTTTGGTTGGATGGTGCAAAGGAAGACGACAGGGAAATGGAGTACCACTTTGACTGCTGGTTTCAGCTTATTCATCAGCTCCAGCCAGGGGTTATGATATTCTCTGATGCTGGCCCAGACACTAGATGGATAGGAGAGGAGGCTGGAGTTGCTGGTTCTACTTGCTGGTCTCTTTTCAACAGGAGTTCTGTCACAATTGGCCACACTGATGAACAGTGAGCTCTTTTTTCTTTATTTCTTAGAAAAGCATACGTTGTTTCTTGACCATTACAATTGTGTTATATGCACATTCCTTTTAGGTTATCTTTATAAATCTTCAGATAATGTGTACCCAATGTCCTTACTTACTGGCACTGTGACATTGCCTAAAGATTCACTAGCATTGTGAATTATTGATGGATCGCTAAATTGGTGCTTTGGTTTGGACTAATATATGGTGCAAACAACCTGATCTAGTAGTAGAAAAAGAGGGATTTCCCAAGGAAATGCTTGCTGAAAGAAAAAAAATCTGCTAAAATTCTCTGAAAATAAAATGTGGTCAAGTATAAAATGCATGGTTATTCTAGTCAACTGCATTAGTCATTTATTGACTAACAATTGGTCAGCAAATGATCACTAAGAGCTGTGGGCCATCAGATTGTCCATGCTAGAGATCTGCCGAAGTAATCAATTCTTTCTGTAGGAATTTGGAACTACACCAGATATGCTAACCAGAATCTAAATTCGTTCATAAAGGGAACATAAATCTGAAAGCTGACAAAACTTTGAAATTTATAGCACAGATCATGCTTCTTATTACTCGTGCTAGTATTTGAATGCTTTTTTTCAACTCTTGGATCAATGCATCCCTTCCTGTTTCAATTTGTGCATTTTGAACTCAAAATTAAAGCTTTGAGGAGTAGCTTGGAAGTTGGGTAACTAACCCTTGTCTCTTTTTTCACTTACCAGAAGTTCTCGTCATGGAGATCCTCATGGAATTGATTGGCTTCCAGCTGAGTGTGATGTATCCATCAGGCCAGGATGGTTTTGGCACAGTTCAGAGCATCCAAAGTCTGCAATGGAACTACTTGATATATATTACAAGTCTGTAGGAAGAAACTGTCTGTTGATTTTGAATGTTCCCCCTAATTCATCAGGCCTCATATCTGATGAAGACCTTCAGGTTCTTCAGGATTTTACTGCACTTCGGATCACCATATTCTCTCATAACTTAGCTGGGAATGCCACTGCTACTGCAAGCAGTGTGCGTGGAGGTGACACTGAAACTAGTTTTTCTCCCTCAAACGTACTCCAAAAAGGTATTAGTAGTTACTGGGCTCCCAATGAGAGTGAATCTGATTGGGCAATATTCCTTGATCTTGGGCAATTGATATCGTTCAATGTATTACAAATCCAGGAGCCAATCCAGATGGGTCAACGTATTATTGAGTTCCAAGTTGACATTCTGGCATCTGGAGAATGGAAGACCATAGCAAATGGCACAACTATTGGGTACAAAAGGCTGCTCCGTTTTCCCACGGTAGAAACCCAGTTTTTGAGGTTTATCATCAACAAGTCCCGTGCCAGCCCATTAATATCTTACATTGGCATCCATGTAGACCCTTACTCCACGGTTTATGATTCACTCACTGCACGGTCTTCCTCTACCAAGAGATTTTCCATCAGGCGAAGATATAAAAGATTTGGATATGCCCTCCGATCTGCGATCTAGGTTGAGAGTAACATTCCTCCTGATAAATGTGTTTGGACAAGTTGTACCAAGAGAATTTGGTGTTTGGACAATTTCATCTCCAGCATAGTTCAATAAAAAGAACAATGAGGGCAATAAAGGGTGCCGCTTCCACCCATGTTCAACTCCAGGGCCTTCTGCAGGTGTACATTTTTTTTTTTCTTGTGTGTATCTAAGACGAGCTTTGTAGAAATCACAATAACTATGCACATTCATATACATGCCCTCTCTAAAGATGGCTAAAATAGTCACTGATGTTGTTGCAAAGACAACGGGTATATTATTTGAGGTTTTTTCCGGAGGTAAATGGTTGGTAGATAATATGATCAAGAAAATGTTTGGATTAGACTAATTGCAGCAAACCTTTTGACTATTAGCTAAAGATGAGCTTGGATGAATCCAGTAGATGGACTGACCACCAATCTCTTGCCAGTTATGTTGTTGCAATAAGATAATAGAAGAAATATTTCTGGTGAGCCAAGAAGACAATTGTTCTTGACTCTTGATAGAAAAACTATTGCAAACAATAACAGGTTGGTTTTCCATTTAAGGGCATGCACTGCCAGCAAATGTTGCTTGGAAACCTTTCTGAGATGGTCATCTATGCCTTCAAAATTTTCTTGAAGCATGCAATTAATCAGTATAAGACATGAAGTATGACTATCTAAAAGGAATCTCCTCCACAGATAAGAAATAAAAAATAATAAAATCATTTTTCCTGGGAATTTCCAGTTGATGAAAATGTTAGAGGCCAGCTGCAGAGCTGTGGTAAATATCAACTTCATCTTTCAGCAGTAGTTAACTAACACCATTGGCTGCCAGTGACTACAGTGAACATGAGAAACAAATTTGGAGATCCCACAGTGAATTAGTTCTTTCTTGCATCATAAAGCCACAGATGTTTCAGACAGCAGCCAATCCTGCAAAAGCACAAGGCATGGTATGTAGTTAAGCATATGAATCCTCATTATGGACTATTTTTAGATCTATGCACCATCTTTTCTCCTCTTTTTTCTTTTTTTTGCCTGTACATCTTACTCTTGTGCAAGAAGATATGATTATCTTGTAAATAGTATGTGCACAGTGTTAAAGTGTCACCTCTAAAAAAAAATCTGGATATTTCACAATCCAAAAGCATGTACACCACATACATCATCATGGAACATAAGACTAATTTGCAGCTTCTTTATATCTCTCTAGACAATGCCCTGAGCTACAATTTCCATGAGGAAGCACTTCAACTACCATGAGATGGTAGTCAAAGGTCTCCTGCATGCATCTCACTCAACACAAGACATATGTTACACCCAAAAGCAAAATTTGGTTTGTAGTTGTTTCCTTTTGTTGGTGATATAGAGTAAATAATACTTACAATTGCATACTATTATGGATTGACAGTTGTCCTTCTCTTGCAGACATGTGTTGAGCATGAAAGTTTTGGCTTTAGTTTTGCCCCAAGTCAGTAGTATTGTGCATATCCCTAGTATGTAAACTTCCTTGTATCCAATTACTTGTATGGCACTTCTTTGGGCATAATCTTGGAACTCAAAGCCCCCCCCCCCCCACCTCTGTAAGAAACAGAGGATTCCAGCATTGCAATTATGTTAGCTTTTTCAAAAGGTGACCAATATTTTATTTTTCTAGCCTTGACTTAGAGGAAGAGCATACACCAAGCCAATTCTGCCATCTCCCTCAAATAGCTGGCAATGTCTTAGCATAAAACAAACGCTTCATGACCTGTTGTTGACTAATGTTTGAGGATCCAAGATGTTATTATATGTGTGATAATAAATCAAAGTGAGTAGATAAAAATAAAATAAAAAAACAACAGAGAAAATGACAAATGACTGACCATGAAGAAGAATGTATGTCACACAGTTTCTGCTTCCTTGCATACCATCACCAGTGCTTCTCCTAAGCGAGGAGATCTTAATAAGATCCATCCAGAGTTGTCTCTATTCTCAAAATTGTCTTCAGGATTCATCCAAATATATCTTAGCTTGATGAAATTATGGCTTGTTACTGGGTGACATGAGCTTCACCATAATCAACATTTCTCATTCATCGACCAGTTTGAGAGCTTCACCATCAACTTTCTTTCACATGAGTTATTTCTCATTCACCAATTGTCAGAGATGGTGGATCCTTGCACAGTCTCCATCACCATCAACCAAGTTACCCTGCATTACACCAGCTAAAAATGTTTATCCAGCTTTCATCACTTTATCATTTGCCAATTTTTATATATTTATCCAATCTAAGATTGAAATTAGCATATATGTCCCTTCAAATATTAGTCTTGCATATATCATCAATGGAATAAATCTAAGTTATCTACTACTCATGATTATCATTAATTTAAAATTATTTAAATATTTAATTACCCCAAAAAATCCTTTCTAACTTTCATTTCTTAATATTTTGAAGGATATTAATATCCAGGTGAGTTCCAACATCATATTATATATATATATAAGCCATTTTAGATGGACCACTTAAGTCATTATGATTTACTCATGTCTAAAATAATTCTTATATTTTCAAAAATATAACATTAAGACTCTCATGTTTGAATTAATAGATATTATAGTTTACTTACGTGATCAGTTGATTTATAATAAATTATTAATATAATGACATATATAATTTAAGTTAAAAAAAATTATTTTAGCCCTTATGGTTTTGATCACGAACCACTTAAACCCTTATGATTTTGTTTGTATATAAAATAACCTTTATATTTTAAAAAACATAACATATAAGCCCCTCCTATCAAGTTTGAGTTAAAAGACATATTAGAGTTTGCTTACATGACATGCTGACTCATAACAATCAATTAATATAATAATACATATAATTTAAATAAAAAAATGAGACCATCATCAATTGTGGGAGGAGGCGTCGTTTTGGAAGCCACCAATAGTAGTAACACCGAGCCACTATTGCTTAGCAAGGTATCGTACGCATGTAGCATCTCCCGTGCTTACGACGAGCTTAGGAGCTTCTGGTCTTACCTCAAGTGGATGTACGTCGACTAGTCTGAAGTTAGGCACATAATAGTTTTTTGATCCCTTTTTCCCCTTTTGGGTATCTTCGTCCTCATCGTTTCTCACTTCGTCCTCTCCTATGTTCCACCCGTCGCACCTACGACATGGTGGTCTAGTTATCTCTTACCTCCTCCTTTAGCCTCTCTTACCTTTATCTCCTCGACACCCATGGGTAGACGGTCGCTAGTCTGCTTCCTCTTTTCTGATAAGATAAATTTTTTTTTTAAAACTTAAGTTACATGTATCATGGTATTAATAATTTATTATGTGTCAACATACTATATTAGCAGACTCTAATATTTGTCAACCTAGACTTGACGGGAGGGGCTCATATGCTATATTTTTAAAAATTTAAGGTTTATTTTAGACACAATTAAAATCATAAGATTTTAAGTGGTCTATGATCAAAATCATAAGGGCTAAAATATATTTTTTTAAAAAAATAAAATTATATATATTATTATATTAATAGTTTATTATGAATCAGCATGTCACCTAAGTAAACTCTAATATTTATAAATTTAGACTTAAAAATATAAGGATTATTCTAGATATCAGTAAATCATAAGGAATTAAGTGGTCCACCAATAAAATCAAATAGTTAAAATAATCGTATATATATTATAAAGTTGATGTGTGCATGTAAGAATAGTAATGATTTGTGAAAGATCATAAGGTAAGACCATATGGTCTCATTGGCCATCATGGCTCTTCGTTAGCTTTTTGTGGGGAATAATGAAGGAAGTCCCAAAAGAGCTACGCAATTTTTCAGATTATATCACATCTATCAGTCAGTCAAATCTACAAAATACGAAGTCAAGATTACAGATCTTTAATTGAGGAATGAATTGCCAAATCATGAGCTTTAGATGTAATATCCACTCACAGCTGCATTGAGACGTATGTTGTGTGTGATCACTCATAAAACCAAAATGAGATCATATTAAAAAATATAAGACAACCTTAATGATATATCTATTATAAAAAAATTGAAATTTTGTAGGATTTTCACATCTTTTTTTAATAAAAATGAAAGTATATTTCACATAACATGTACTTAAATAATTGTCCAATCTATGATTTGATCGATTGATCCATCGATATAATCAATAACTCAATTGATCCTTTAGATTGGAGACCAAACTCATTCCCAATGGAGACGTTGATCGGAATTGGTACCAACCAAAGTTGCACCTCAATCTCATCCAACCCAAACCATGTGATTTGACGATAACGTTGGTTTTACAAGGACATATATTTAAATATAAAGGAAGTCTCCCTAAACACCCTTTTGATATGTTTCTAATATATATATATATATATATATATATATATATATATATATATATATATATATATATATATATATATATATATAATTTATTTATCGCATTCTGCTTCTAGTTGCATCCATATCTTATATTTATAACTGATATGATAGAATGGTATCACCCCCATGATAATAATTATCAAACATAAAAGCGCCAACAAGGAGCCTAAAATTTGATATGACAAGTTGCGTTAACATATCACCTCAGTCCACTCGAAATATTTAAAACTATATAAGGCGATGTCGCGTTGTACAAGATTATTATAGAAAACTAAAAGCCGCACCACGCGGTGCCGACCCATGTAGGTTGGTCGGCGCTAGTACGCGAGATGTACGAGTTAAATACCCAAGGAGTCGAAAGTCATTAACAGGTTACGTACGATCAACTTCCAGTTGTAGGTGTAAAGTTAACTTCATAACTAACGTCAAAAGGAGAAAAAAAAAAAGAAACTCTTCAATTCTCTTTTATGGCTAAATCTTCATAAGGGTCGGATTAGGAAATCTCTGACTCCAATTTATGTGCGGGAACCCAACAAGCTTTATCTCTTTGCTCCACCACAAATCGTCTCAGGAGTGCGATCGTATACAATTCGTCATCAACTTCAACATCAAGAAGCCACGTGGGTGTTCTTACACATACAGATTTGAAATCGGAGCCGTCATCGGTCATGACGACTCGATTACGACCGAAAGTTACATAATAATGACTAAGGTGGAATATCACATTTAAGTTTTTATTATTGTTTTCGATAAAAGTGTAGTGAACTAAAATTAAAATATACTAACTTAATAAACAAAATAACAATTTTTTCTCTTTATATAATATTCTTAAGACATGTATTTAATTATAACCTCTTATCAAAAGAAAAATACAAATATAACATATTCAAAATTTATATAGATTAAATTCTTATAAGACATCGTCTATATCTTTGTTGCCATAAGTTGTAGTCATTTTATGTGTATAAACTTTTGGTATATTCTATTATTTTTTTATTAGAAGCTATAATCATGTACATTATATATATATATATATATATATATATATATATTAGAAATGGATCAAAAGGGTATTTAGGTACACTTCCTTTATACTCCAAAGTATCAGTATCTGCTGGTTTAACTGTGTGTTCAAACGATGTTGAACTCTGTTTTATGGGACAGACAATAAAAAGTGACCTTAATAATTATAATTAATCTACGTTTTCATAGAAATATTAAAAAAAATTATGCACAAGATATCCTAACTTTTGGATTAATAGATTCCACATGAGGCATCAATAAAAACTTAGAATTAAAAATAATCTTCACCATTTCATATTGGTCGGAAATGTTGATTAGTTGAATCGTCTCCCATCTCACATAACAAATATATACTTATTTTCTTTAGTGCGTTGTTCTTAGTGCATCGAACTACGTACCATTTTATTCTTTGATACGCTATTAAAATTCGTTGAATCGATCCAGAGAAGTTTATGGGTGATATGATCTTAGATAACATAAAAAAAAAAAAAAAGAACACCACGATAAATTGCGAGATTGTCGATTAGGATTATTTGCATATTTTAGTTGTGCAAAAAAAAATACATATATTTACAACTAAATGCTTGGCCACGTCACCCTGACACGACCCAGGGTGACGTAGTCCTGTTTTATTGCTCTTCGATTTTTTTCGTTATTGAATTCGTATTATTTCTCGTCGACGATTCCTTATAAATGTAAACCGATCACCGCATTCGACCTCCGCTTGCCTTCGCCACCACAAATACCGCCCGCTTCTATAGGTTTAGCAGGCGGAGGCTCCAAGGGCGAGAGGTTTCTGAGGGCCAGAAAGATACTTCCGAGGAGCCCGCAGCTCCTTTAGCACATCTTCCTCTCGCCTCCTCTTCCTAACGTCCTCCGCTGCGCCGGAGATGTTGCCGTACGCGACATTGGAGGAGGCGGAGGCGGCGCTGGGGCGGACCATCACCGCTGCGGAGACCCTATGGTTTCGCTACTCCGCCCGGATGCCCGACTACCTCCTCTACTACCACAACCTCCTCTTCCTGTTCGTCATCTTCAGCCTCGCCCCCCTCCCGCTCGCATTGATCGAGCTCCGCCTCCCCGCCGCCGTCTCCCCCTTCAAGCTCCAGCCCAAGGTTCGCCACTCGGCGGCCTCCTTCTTCCGGTGCTATAAGGATGTCATGCGCGTCTTCATCTTCGTCATCGGGCCGCTCCAACTCACCTCCTATCCCACCATTAAGGTCCCGTTCTTGATGCTTCTCCTTCTCCTCTAGGACTAGGGTTACATTGCATCTGATCTATTGTTGCGGAAGAAAAGATGTCTGTTTTTGGGGGTTTCCCCCTTTCCTACTGCCAAAAAGAATCAACCTTTTTTAGTTCTTTCATCGTCGATTCTGTTCATTTGATGTTTTTGGCTCTTCAGAATTTACTATCTTTCTTATTGCGTTGCTCGATCTAAGGACGTTTTCTTTTAATTTCTATGGCTTTTTCCATCAATATGTTCCGTTTTCTTAAAAAAAAAAAAGGTTGTCTTTTTATTGCGTTGCTCCATTTTTAGCGTCGTTTTCCTCCATCAATATGTTCGATCTTTAATAAAGTGCGACATTGTGGCAGTTCGTGGGAATACGGACCGGGTTGCCGCTGCCCTCACTGTGGGAGGTAGCCGCCCAGCTGGCGGTGTACTTCTTGGTGGAGGACTACGGCAACTACTGGATCCACCGGCTGATGCACGGCAAGTGGGGGTACGAGAAGATCCACCACATCCACCACGAGTTCACAGCGCCCATAGGCTTCGCTGCCCCCTACGCGCACTGGGCAGAGGTGCTACTCCTCGGAATTCCCTCCTTCGTTGGACCAGCCATCGCTCCCTGCCACATGATCACCTTCTGGCTCTGGATCGCCCTCCGCCAGCTTGAGGCCATCGAAACCCACAGCGGGTACGTTAATCACCCGTCAGTCCCCTCTTCTGATTTGTTGACCGCCAGAAGTAGTCATTACCTGGCTTTGATCCGGTAGGACCGACAATAATTATTGCATGATTTCATAGTTTCTGAGAGATAGTTGGAGGGAGTTGATTTCTATGGATCTCTTGTTTAGATCTGAGTTCAATTTAAATTCCATTGATTCTTCGACTCTTCGTTGTTTAAGCATGTGGGCAGTCATCATCAACTTGGTATGATTATTAGTTAAATTCAAGTGATTCTAAAGTAGGTGAGCTTATGAATTGGCATTTTTAATCTCTATTCTAAGTCACTAGTCATTTTTCCATCACCACATTTGCAGAAGAACCTTCTACAGTACAAAAATGATCTTGTCCTCAAAGTTAATGAAAAGCATGCTCAGTTTGGATTTTTTTTTCCCTTAAAGTGAGAAGAAGATATTCTCAATCTGTTTCATTTACAGATGACCACCACATTTTGCGTTGATCTAAGGATTCTGGATCTGTACACATCTCATTTCTCAATGGAACTGTATCTGCCAGCTTTCAACTTATTTTTTGTTATGTCGAGGTTTTTGCTTGTCAAAGACTAATAACATAGTGACAGGTCAGGGCTTAGTTGCTAAGGAGTATTGGACACGGGGAATAATTAAGATGTATGCAAACGAAACTAGAAATATGTAAAATATAAGGTTACCAATCAATGGCAGGTGTTTATCAATTTACTAAACGAGATCTTTGTAGAATATTATAAGTTATACAACAAGCTTGGGAAATTGTTTCTTTTGTCTCTAGTAGAATAATGAGATATTGTAGAATGGCTAATTATATGATGGCTCTAAATTACTTTTCTAGGCATTGGTGTTGTGAAGAACAAGTTGGAACCACCTTGTTCTAGACTAGAAAATAAAGTTTTGCCTCATGCTATGCAAATTGGGAAAATTATATCAGGATTTGTGGAGAGGATGTCTTGGTACAACAATGTGATTGCTCATCTGTGACTTGGATTAACGGGTTTGAAATACCAACTTCCTGCTTGTAGGGTAAGATAGTTTATGTTGAGCCTTCATCAGATCTTGTGTTGGTGGGGGAGTTTTATGCAGTGAGTCATCTTATTTTTTCTTTAACTAAGTATCTATAGAGTTACCTATGTCCTTGGTCTCAATTTAAAATATTTTCATTCTGAGATTCTACTACAAGTGAGGTTGATATTTGTGACATCAGAGATCCAGATTTGAGTCACAGAAATAACTTCTCTATATTTAGAGAGGCTGAGCCTCCTCGGATCCCGCATCGGAGGGAGCCTTGCTCTTTTTTCATAGATTCTACTATAAGTGAAGTCTGTAAAATAAGACGGTTTTAGTGACACCTTCTCATAGGTTATGTTTCTCACAAGGGATATAGTATAAAATCTACTTCTTGCATTAAAAGTTAACAGGCAAATTGGCTTTGTAGATATCTTGACCAAAAGGTTCTGTTAAAAGAAGATGATGTAGGGAGATTATATATAGTGGTATTCAGCCATGCCGAACAAATGTTTCTTAAAAGAACCTTGAATCAATATTCACAAGTTCATAGACTCTTGACATGCGTTTAACTGCTCCAGAATTTTTTGGCGAATGAAAACAGAGTAGGAGGCTAGAAATTAATAGCGCTCATACATGATGGTCAATGTAAATTCATGTGGAGGAGTATATTGATTTGATTCCTCATGGTAACCGTGTGGGGTATATTGAGAGGGATAATTTAGTAGCTAACAAGAATTCTTAAAATCATTCATTAGCATTGAAAGAACTTAACTTGAAGTTAGTGGTACTCTTTTATTTCTGTGTTGTTTTTTTAATTATAGCTCTTGTCTTTTTTGTACCACTCTGGACGGGAATTTAATGATCACAGGCGATAGCTGACTCTTGATTCTTATTGAGTTTAAAGCATAAAAGGAACCTCCATTTCTTGTAATGTGTGTTCTTTTTGGTTCAAGTGGTAAGTGCAAGTTTCTTCCGGCTTTGCCTTTTCGGATGTAACATCATTCTGTATGTGTGCTACTTAAAATGTCAGTTATAGGGAAAAGCAGTGATTCACTTTGAGTTCAATTACCTCTTGGGTTGTGGTGTTTTTTCATTTAGTGATCAACTACTGCAGGTTTCAGCTTTTAGGAACATTTATTCAACATCATTGTCTTGGTTTGTCTTATACTCCTATTTTTGTTGATATCAAGTCCATATTTAACCTCAAGTGTATATTGAATATTAATAGCAAGATATCTGACCTCCCATGAAAATGCATCATACTTGCATATGCTTAGTTCATCTACTTATGCCTTCCGAACAGATTTGACTTCCCTTTTACTCCTACAAAATTCATTCCCTTCTATGGAGGAGCGGAGTACCATGATTATCATCACTATGTAGGAGGGCAGAGCCAAAGTAACTTTGCTTCTGTGTTTACATACTGTGATTACTTATATGGAACTGACAAGGTCGGTGAAATCTTGGCTTCAAATTAATGAGATTATTTTGTTATCGAGAAAAACCTAGTGTTCATCCTGCAACTTGTTCTCATTTCAGGGGTACAGGTACCACAAGGCATACTTAACAAAGGTACTTTTCGGGCCTTCCTATTACGGTATCAGGATTCTGCATGCCACAAGATTCAAGAATATTCTTGCTTCGCGCACCCAGTGCCTAGATGTCACTATTTATTTGCCTATAGACATTACATGTTACGATTCTAGTTCTAGCTAACAACTTGGGTTTCTTCGTTGACTGATCCTATTTTTATCCCCTACAGCTGAAGGAAGAGCAGTGGAGAAACTGTGACCAAAACGGGGAAGGTAACGGTTTCAGCTATTATCAGAAATCGGAGTAGCTATTGATATCGTTCATCGTCCGTAGTGGCTAGGTGTTTATTAAGATAAATGGGGCTTCGCTAGTTCCTATTATTTCCTTCCGCCCATCATCAGATTGGAATTCTTTCCGTAAGCGATGGTTTTGTGACAGAGATGGTGTTGTTGAACGGGTAAACAATTTTCTAGGTGATGTTTGGTGCAGTGACCACCCACAATTTGTCTGTCTTGGTTCACTTTGTTAATTGCATCTTATTTGAATTTAGTGTTCTTATAAATGTGTTGTGAGAAACCTTCCTGTGCTGTGGATAACAACAGTCTTCTTTCAAGTTTTTCTTGGCATTCTTGTGGCGTGAAATTGTTAGCTGATGTTGATCGATGACTTGCATATCGGTTGTTTATCGCTGCGTTTCCATTTTTTTTTCGGAATCGTGTGTGATCTTATCAAGCTGAAGCTGATCACAAACAAATGGACCCGATCCATCAATGTTGTTGGGTCGGATGCGGATAGTAGATCTAGGAGAATGTCAGGCTGCATCATCGATAGAGCTTGGGAGAAAGATGATGTTTTATTCGGTCATCGTAAAGGCCAAACGATCTAATGTTATATCATCGTCGACATGTCGACGAAACGTCATTGACCAAATTGATCAAGCACGCACATGGTTGGAAGATCTTGATACATTGACCAAATTGATCAAGCAGGCACATGGTTGGAAGATCTTGTGCCACTATTGCTTAAATTAAATGGTCATTTACTCTCCAACATTATAAAAAATAATTATAAAAAAGTTATCATGCTTGAGCTCTCTCTTTCTTAAAAAAAACTAATAAAAAGCCTCTGAACCCCACTAATGACTTGATCGACGAATGAATTTTATCGGATGCATCATTGATGTAGTTTATCGTTGACTTCGAATAGAGATTAACCAAGTGTTAGCACAAGAAGTTGGATCCAGATCGATTGCATATCTTGCATCGTGTCAAACAATTAAAAGCTACTTAAAATGTTATCGTATACTCTTTGACAAAATGAGAATATATATATATGTTCTTGAAGAGGTTGAATGATGAGCTCCAACCATCACAACGAAAATCCATGAGGCACGAGAAAGCGAGAAAACCGAGATCCTTAATCGAATTCATGATTCAAAAAAAAGGGAGAAGGGGGCCTCCAAGAAACAATAAGATATAAATAAGATTTTATTGTAACGAAGGGCGAAGAAGAGGATTTGATGATACACACAGCCGAAGGCAAATAAACAAAAGACTAACAAAAAAAAAAAAAAAAAAAAAAATAGAAGGGATGGATCCACGACCACATGACCATGCGTTCACTCTCGTACTCGAAGAATCAAAATGTTACTTGGACATAGACATGCGGTCACATGCAAACATCACCACATAAATTTTAATATGTAAAATATACAACACTTACATTTCTAATTCTCATCACAGAGCGAAGACAGGTCTGACGAAGATATGGATATTTCACACAAGGGATGAATACTATGCAAGAATTTTTTTTCTTTTTTTTCTAGAAATTAGGATGCCTTATGAGAATTTTTTTAATAAACTCAAAATCTGTCGATGATATTCTTTTTATTTTTGTCCTAAAGTGACTTAAAACCACAAAAAATGATAAGCAACGAAAAAGATAGTAAGGCTGGAAAACCATTTAATTAGAGTATATGCAGGCAAACTTACTTAGTTGAGCCACATAACTCAGGATCATGCACATACTATGACACTGTCAACGCATTCATTCACCTCTTGGGATCAAACCTTATGTACTGAGCCTATTTACATCTTTTTTGATACTTCCATCCACAGTAACACATAACATTGCACCTTGTTATATTTATTATACAATCAGCAGGCACCTGGGGATACAAGATACAGTGGTGATAGGATGAAGGAGTACAAAAATCATATAAAACCAAAAAAAAAAAGCAAAAATAACACAAAGGAAAGAAAAAAAGAAAGAAAGAAAGAAAAACAGGTCAAAAAAAATAAAGATACAAATGGGTGTTAGTCTTACGAGAGCCAGAAAGCAGAGAGCAGCTTCCCCAAGACTCTCTTTCCTCAGCCTACTAGAGACCAATAGTACTGTACAGTATCTCTTATCTATGGTCTTTTACAAGATTCTATTACTTTCACAACTGCTGAATGAGTTTCCGGTGATATCATGTTTAGCGACACGTGAAACGCCTGGCAAAACAATTCAAACACACAATATTATGTGCTGACAGGAAGTAAGAAAATAAAATAAATATACCTTGGTTGTTAAATCACACTGAAAGCTATTGCAGAAATGCCCCAAGTAAGATGAGGTTTACTAATAATTGCAAGTGTTTACGTAAAATGCTGCACATATGAAATCCATTTGTGTATATCATTGCAATATTAAAGTAGCATCAAGATCCGAAAAGAACATAAATAACTTATAAAATGGTAGATTATGCAGTGTATAAAGCAAAGTCTACAGAAGGCAACATGCCAGATCACAAGGGACAAGTGATTGTAGCATATCAAATTTAAGTGTGAGAAGCCACACAAATAAAGCAGCTTATGCTAGCGTAATATCAATGCGACATGGAGTTACAGTGGTTGCGGATACACTCACAAACACATGGAGTTAAAATAAAATCCTATTAGAATGATTCTCATCACCTCAAAATTAATGAAAGCTCCAAATCAAAAATCCGGTTCCATTGAACATGATTTATGACATACAAAACCTAAAAAATAATAATTACATATACATTCTAAAATTCACATCTAGTGAAGGAATAAGTAACAAATCAAGCTAAATTTTATACATTCATCTGACAATATTTAGATTAAAATTAATCATTTAATCATTTGATCATTAGTTAAAACAACTAAGGTTTTAGCATCAAACACAAATAATTTTATGCTGTCCCTTTTGTGTTGGTTTCGATGAACACAAAAATATATACCAATCACTTAAACTTGGGTTCTATGTATTTTAAACGTCGTAATCATGTTTGTTGAAGAGAATCTCCAATTTGGAGAATCCATGATTAATAGTAAGCTGATAGATGAGGCCTCAATTCCTCTCATAGCATTCTAGATCAACTTTATTTTGTATTGCAACATTAGAAGAACCACTTCCCCTTGTAGGAAGATAGAGATAAATAGGAACAAAAGAACATTTTGTTGACTTACCACAAATCTTTCTAGAACAGGAACTAGAGCATGCAAGTTCCTATCTGGAAGGCAGTTGGCAATGGCTTGGCGAAGTTTAGAACTGGTGGCAGAAAATTACCATTAGCATGAGTAAATTAAATTATGATAAAAAATAAAAATACTGAAAGGTTATGCAAACCTTTCTGTTGACAAAAACCCGAGCAAAAGAGCTGCATAAGCTTCAATGATCATCATTTCAGCCTCCCGTGCTCCTTCCAACAATGACTCCTCATCATCCTGTTAACTCATTATAAAAAACTAAATCAGTAGGCTCATTGGCTAATATACATTCTTCACAAGGCATATAACGTCATAAAGCAACATCACTGATTCAACAGTCTGTACATTTTAAGGGCTACTATAATGTAAAGAATATCAATGATCAAGATCTTTCAAACTTCATAATCAGTTGAATGGTGACTTTGCAACAGTTAGATGTATCATTAAGCAATTTAAGGTGACAATTAAATTAGATTTGTTATTTGTGATAATATATTTGAACAAACAACAATGATGCAACCGCACGTTTGTAACTTACTGTGTACAGTGCAAAATCATAATGCAAATAAAAATAACTAATCCTACAAAGTGTTACAACTGCAAGTTTGTAACAACACAAGTCTTACAAACTGATCCTCCAAAGAGTGCTACAAATGCAAGTTTGTAACATTGCCAATGCCAATCCCAAGCCTGGATGAAAAAGGTGGAGGGTTGCATTAGATCACTGACAACATAAAACTACGTTAGATCCCATGAACATGAATCTTAATCTTAACCGATTTTAGTATTGGGTTATAGTAGTCACCCAAAAGTGACGTGAGTCACCTTCACAGGCCGACCCGAAATAATTGAGACATTGTTGCTGTACAAAGAGTGCTTTGCATCACTTTTTTTATTGTTTTGCCATTGAACATAGTAGAATTCAGAAAAGGAATCAGATACACATTTTGGTATTATAACAAAAACAAGCATAACTCTTGAAGCAAGCATTATCTTGCTATATTAATCATTTCAGAAGTGTCTTCAAGATAAATTTGTCATCTCAATATACCTAATCTAATAAATACCCATGATATGAAGCATTAGCTTACACATAGAGAAGTTTTTTCATCTTTAGCCTCCCCATTTCCTTGATTTGCCATAAATATGGAGCATAACAATGGAATTGCATCCCTCTGTGGCTCCATGTTTACTGATTTTCCTGGTCGACTTACTGAAACACGAGCTGCTGCAAGACGTGATCTGCAGAGTAGCTATAATTAATGTAATAAATAATAAAAAAAATAGCCTAGCATATGTAAACTAATGCCCTAATATGAATCAAAGAAATTAAAAAATTCTAAAAAACAGAAAAGTGAAAAATAAGAGAACAGGATACATTTTGTATTGCTGAAATATAATATGCTTTTGTGACAATGAAACTTGATCAATTGCCAAGAACCGTCGCTCACACACACACTCTCTCTCTCTCTCTCTCTCTCTCATGCTCGTGTGCACCTTTTATGCAGCAGAACTAAGGTTGATAGCCTAAAAAAGAAAAGGATTCATAATCATATCTACTACTTGTAACATCAAACAAGGCTATCTTTCTTCCATTTTGCCATCTCAGGAATCCTCCATGACTTGCCATCTAGGTTTTTGAAACATAAATATGTTCTACAATAACAATTTAGCACAGCCTTAGTCTCTTTCAGGCCATGGAAATATCAGAAGATTTTGTATATGTTCTCTGATGACAAAATCAGATCATAGTTCCTCCAGCATTCAGTGCACTTTTAAGCAAGCTTTACTCTTACCTCATAGCTTAATGGGCATTTGATTGAGTTGTAGATACATGCATATGTCTATTCAAGAACAGATGCCTCTCTTATGAAACTCCTATTGCTCACATGTCATACATATTGCTAAAGTCCAAAATAAACTAATCAATTACCAGTACATCCAAGTTCTTTAACCAAACTTGCATGACTACATCATGCTTTCCATATTTTGGTGTTAATACAAGGACAAAAAGACAACTTGATAATTGGTGTAGGCAAAGCAGTCCTGCATAATTTATAGTTTTATACCACAATTCTTATCATGTTGATATGCCTGTGCTTGTTAGGTCTAACCAATGATTTAAAAAGCGCTAGGCGCCAAAAGGCACAAGGATCCCAAAACACCCGAGGCGCCAGGTGCTCGCCTAGGCGCTCGCCCGAGCGAAACGAGGTGCCAAAATATAAAAAAAATAATATACTTAACAAATAATTATTTAAATAAAAATATGATATTTAATTAAGCAAATCTAAAGTATCAATTATAAGTCACAATGTCACATTAACAAAAGTTTTCAAAATTCAAAATAATAAAGTTTTACATCAAAGTCACTCATAATAAAATCGATATAATATATTATTAATCTAATAAAAAAATATTGTTATTAGTATACTATTTAATAGTATACTGTTAACAATAAATTAACAGTATACTGTTAATATATTGTTAAAAGTACTATTAACAGTATACTGTTAATAGTCCATTAACAAGTATATTGTTGATACTTAATGTACATTATACAATATATTGTTAATATACTATTAAGTGTTAACAGTATATTAACAATATACCGTTATATTGTTAATAATTAGTTAACTTAACAGTATACTGTAGTGACAAGTGTTAATATACAGTATACTGTTAAGTGTTAATATACTATTAACAGTATATTGTTAACAGTGGAAACGAGATGACAAGTCGACAAGGTGAGAGGAGCGGCGACAAATGGTGAGCAACGATCGCAATGACAAGAAGAGAAACAACAGGGACGGTGTCGAACGTAATCCGATGACCGAACCAAGCTCTCGGGCGCTCGCGAGCAAGGCAAAGACGATTAGCGGCGGCGGATGATGTAATCCCGATTCGAGATGAGGATTAGGGTCAACTAACGAAATATATATAGCTACGTTAGTTGGTTCGATTGAACCAACTAACGCGAACTACTGAACCAAAGCTAAAAGCCTGGTTCAGTCGCTTGATTAACCCGGGCGCTCGCCCGAAGCGCCCGACGTTTGGGCTCGGGCGAACGCCCAGGCGGCGCCTCTTTGAAGCGCATCGCTTGGGGATTGAGCGAGGTGCTCGGGCCTCACCTTGCCTCGCCCGAGCGCTTAGGCGAGCGCCTATTTAAATCGCTGGGTCTAACCTGGTGGTCATATTTGCTTGCTACAGAAAACATTTGCAGTTGCTCCTTTTATTTGGTTATGGGGAAGGAGGGTTAGTTTTTTGTATCAAAGCCGTTGTAGATTCAGATAATAGATTTCTCCAATAAGAATAAAAAAATATTCATGCATCACTTGTGGTTGTTTAAACACCTTTTTCCATAGAATGCATGCTGAGATGACAAGTCCTTTATGCATAGTCTTCATGCTTTCCTTTTGTTTTTCTTTCCTTTGAGTCTTCATTGGTTATTTATTCTCTCTGTAACTTCTTTGTTTTCTTCTCCATTTCTGGTTTGCTCGTCTGATGTTTTTTATGTTATTTTTCTTTTCTTCCTTTTCTGCTTCTGTTTACTTATAATAAAATTTTTGATATCCATCCCAGCTTTACTTATAATCTAATATACTGCACACCATGCTAAAGCAACATGTTTCTTGCACTATGATGGAGCATTGCACAGACTGTGCTGGAGCTGCATGAAACAGCAGTAACTCCAGAACTCTTGCACAACGAATCTAAGAGAGACAAGACTCCCAGGCTCATAGAAGACAAAATCAAAAGTGCAATATGCATGGAGAGAAAAGAAATCCTAAGAAATTAAGATCTCTAAAACATCCCACAAGAGGAACAGTGAGTTGGGAGAGACATGCAAGCCATTCGGCATTCACACTTGAAGAAAAAGACTTAGAAGTTCTAACTATAATATCATGTACGGATAGATGCACAAGCTGGAGACGAACCCAGAACGAGAATACTCAAATTATAAATTCATCTCAAAGCCTAATACTGTATAATCACCCAGAGTGCTACTGAAGAACTAAACCTGGGAAGCTTTTCAGAAATTGGGAATCTAGATAACTTGGACACATGCACACTAAATTTATCTGCAACAAACAGCACAATCATGAAGAGTAGTGTACAAATATTTGAAAACAAAGTACATATACTATTCAATTATTCTCCAAAAGTATATAATAAGATTACGGAATAGAAGATGACCTGTTTTGATTATCCTTCTCCACTAGGTTCACAAGCAAGCCCAATATAGCTACCAATAAATCCAATTCATGATCACTGAGATGTCTGTTGTTCAGATGACAGTTACTGTTATGTTGGTTGGTAGTCTCTTTCACTTTGCTGTTTGTTTGAAAAGAACGGTCAAACGATGGAAAATGGCTAACTATTAAAGAAACCATAGTATGCAGTCCACCACATGCAGCAATTTGCTGACACCCTACAGAGTTGTCATTTGTTAAGTTCATCAGAACCTGCAAATTAAACACACAGCTCTAAATTATTACACAAGGAAAAGATAGATGTTATCCAAAGAAATAATATGAACTATAGAAAGAACAAAGACCAAAATGAATAACATTTCATAAAAATGACATAAAAATAATTTGATTGCATTTGTAAATTCATGCAGAGAAGCAGAGAGAGAAAGACACTTGTTTTTAGGGTAAAGTAATAAAAATAACAGGGGAAGCAAAAAATTTCTGGCAGTCAATATAGCAAATAAAGAACACTGCAGGTAAATATTCACACATCTGAAAAGTGTATACTTTCCCACACTTGGATAAGTTTATCCTTTACCACATTTGGAGAAGTCATCTCTGGATTGTAACATTCATAGAATCAAATCATTGCTAACTTAAGAGGTCAGACCAACTCTTGTTTGGATATCAAAATAAAATTCAGCTGGCCTCCATATGCTCAAAGTTGCACCAAAGGGGAACCAAATGGTAACAGTTCCAACAAAATCGGCAAAACACACACCAAGATGGTTCCCAATAATTAGTCTAGTAGGAAAACAATATAATTTCCATTCCAAATGAATGAACTTTCTGGGATCTGCATGCTCCTTTTGCAAGATATAATTTGGATAGGAAATGACCATCTGAACCGATGGAAGGCTAGGGAACAACAAATTTATAAAATAAAAGTATGAAAATATGATATCATTAAATCATAATCATGACCAAGCATCACTTCATGTCAATTTTGTTTAGTAATTAAAGTAACTAAGTAGAGAAGTCTTGAAAAGCTTTACTTAATATACTAGCTAAGATAGCGTAACAAGTCCCGCCCTAGTATGAAGTGACCTTAAAAATCATGCTTGTGATCCTTTAATCATTGGTATCATAATCCACCATTGTTCAACCCCAACAGGGGAAATCAACGACCTTCATTTTCTGTTCGATCAGACCAATGCATCTCCAAAGAATAAAAGGACCCAGGAAAATCATAGGCTTATAGGTTCATTCCTAACAAACCTCTAGTAAGCTGCAGTAATGTCAGATGGTAATGATTCAAATTTTTTCAGAGAAGTGATTCTATTAACAAAACAAATCTAATGCTTAAAGTGAACTGATTTATAAGGGAACAACAAATAAAATAAAATAGAAAACAGGAAAAAGTATTTGTAATTGTATTATAACAAAATTGATTTATTGAAATAAATAATAGCATATTTTAAGACAATAGAGTCAAAATTGACCTACTGAAACTTACACATGCCCCATCCTTAACCATTCATGTACGACAGCTGCTCCTGATTTTTGGATTTGTGTCTACCTGACATGCTTAGGCCAAAAAAAGGTGCTTGTCACTATAGATGGGAACAGGAAAATAGGTATCCAGTTCAGATTCAATAAGGCAGGAAGAAATTCACTAACTTTTCCTTTTCATAACCCTAGATTCTGACCTGTAAACCCTCAAACAAAAACCCCTACACAAAAACGATCCCAACTAATTATGTCTAAAGTACCATTTTACTAGTTAGTCAGCAGTTTAAGATTGTTGGCCTGTTGGGTATGACCCTTACAGGAAAAAAAAAAATTGTTTCATTTCGGCCTTTAAATCAGGGTTCATAATTTTGTACCATACCAGCGTATCAAGTTCTGCTTGTTATGGAAAAGTGCAGGCGTACCAAGCGGTACACCTATATATATAATATAAAATTATAAAAAATAATATATAAAAATATAAAAAATATAAAAATAAAAAGGAAGCGATGTTGCTGCCTCGTCGACGTCGCCTCCTTTTCTTCTCCCGGCGCTGATGAGGAGAAGCCTCGACGATGTCGCCTCCTCGTCGGCGAGGAGAAGAAAGAACGCGATCTTCTCCTTGTCTAAGGCGACGAGGAGAAGTGGAGTAGGCAACGTCGCTGAGGCTTCTGCTCATCTGCAGCATTTGACGAAGACATTGAAGGCTGTAGACGTCTCTGGCCTTTGGCGAAGAACACGGCGAAGAAAAAGCCGAGCCGCCGCCTCGCTGTTACCTACTGGATCGAGATCGTCGAGGGAGGGTGGCACCAAATCGGAACGCGTTGAGGTTCTCCCTCTTTCTCTTTCTTCTTCCTTCTCCCTCGTCGCTTCTTCCCTCACCGTAGCCAGGCTAATACTGCCTGATAGCGAGCCACGATGATCGAAATCGGTTATTACTAACTATTTCAAGCGGTAACAAGGCGAAAACAACCCCGTATCATTCGGTACGGGGATAGATCAACGATATCGCCCGATAGCAGGCAGTCTGCACACCGATCTACTAGTGAACCACTATGTACCGCCTATAGCGAGCGATACGATTCGGTTTTGAAAACCCTACTTTAAATATCTGTGCTTAAACATTATAAACAACAAATGCATATTATGGTACACCGTATCAGTATAACAATCATCTCAATGATTTCAAATTGCTCATAAAAGAAACAAATGATATTAGTAAATTAGTACTAAAATGATTGCATATTTAGATAAGAATCTAATGAATTTGCTTTCAGCATGTTTCCAATTTCACAAGTAAATAAGCCAACCATATCATTTACTTGACATTATTTGCTGCATGTGTATGTTTGTTTGCATACACAGGACGACAGCAAGCGAATAAGGAACATTCAATTACCTTGACTGAAGTGAGGAGACAGTCTTCTGCAAGGCTTGAATCTTCATCAATTCCTGATGGATGAGACTTTGCATGATTTTCTTCATTTGTTAATTGACTCAAAACATCATCTGTAGTAATTATTGGGAGCTCACACCCATCCAAAAGTTCTTTATTTGGTAAAACACCTTCATGATCCTGAGTTTTCGTTTTATTCTTTGCCAACAATTCCCACTTGGAAGGTTTTAAGTCACCTTCATCAAATGCAAAAGGATCATTTATGTCCATTTCACAATTACCTTTATCATCTTTTGGCAAATGAGGTCTTCTAGACATGCTATCAGAGCTCATTGTTGCACCATTGGATTTTATAGAGATCCATTGATTTGAAGTCCTAAAAGAATTCATCTTCAAACCACTAGAATTAATTTTTGCCTTCAAAGTATTACCATTCACACAGCTACCTCTAATAGATCTATTAATTACATCATATGAAACAGAGGTGGAAAAATCAATTGCCACTTCTGAACCACAATGAGACACTTCTGATTGGGTATAAGATGATTTCTGTCGTTTATGACATATCTTTATGATGTTCACTTCAGACTCCCCGTCAACACCAGAACACCCAGCATAATAACTATCTGGCGGCTCATCACTGTTATCTGCCAAAATAGAAGAAAATATACTGACGATGACAAGCAACAATAATTTACAGACAAATTTTAATAGCAAATGCAAGTAAAAGGTAACTAAAAGACAATTTGAGCAAGAAGTTTTGATTCACTAACAAAAAAGCAACCAGTATCCTGGTGTAATTACTGACAATGATGATTTACATACTCTATCAACAGCCGAGCTTAATGACAATATAAATTGCAATATACTTTAAAAATAATCTTATTCATAATAACTTAAAACTAGAATATTAGAAACATCACCCCAAGGATCACCTACAAAATCAAGAACTGCTTTTCAAAACTTCAATAATAAATTATTTTCACTACATGCCCTTTTTTAAGGAAATATCCCACATATATTTAATGTAGTAACAACAGATGACCAAGAAAATGCTAACACTACAAATAGTATCAAGAATCATCTCCCACATATTTGCAAAAGAGTACTATTCAGATCTTGAGCCAAATTAAGATCCAAGGAAATGAAAAAAAAAAGAATGACACAAATTTGATTGTTATATGATGAATAACAGTTTGCTCAATATTATATAATCCCCCTATATAGTATCTTTGATTAAAAAAAAACAGAAAAGGCTGCATAAGATTAGCTAAAAGATATCCAGAAAATCTAAGTACCTTTCAGTTCTGGATTCACTTGAAGACTCTGATATTCAGAAATTAACTTCTCTTTATTTGAAATGCTGAATTTACCCTGGAGCAAAGAAAAATCTGTAGTGCAATACAAAATAAACCAACAGCAACATCAATAAGTACCAGTGCAATAATTCTTTTTCCAGTGAGATTGAACAAAAGCACATGAAAAGGTCTGATCAGTTAGCACATGACAGAGACCTGAAAAGAACTTGATGGCACTGATGATGACCCCAACAAAAGAAAGTTGTAAACCACCATAGTTCGACTTCTGTTTCATCCCAAGTAAATGACTCTGTTAAAAAATAAAACAAAATGTGTACAGTTAGAAGATAATCATAGAAGCAAAAATACAAAATTAGTCACTTGTAAGGCTGATACAGTACCTGATTATCCTTACTTAAGAATGTTGCATTCTCCATAATTTTCAAACATTTTAGGAGAAGTAGCATACTTTGCAACACTGATTCATCTTTAGAATGTGAGTTCAATGATGAGCTGTGCCATGTCTACAACATCAAGCATGCCATAGTCAACACATTGCAAGGACACTAGAAAAAGTATGATCATCGATTCAATCATAGATATCTAGAAAAAGGATCTTGCTATATAGTTATCTCAGGAAAACTCATGTTGATACTGATATTGACATTCCATGTGCTCATGTTACAGTTAAGCCCATCCATGCTTGTATAAACTAAAGTGGCTACGCTGCTACAATAGACAATGACAACATAAACGGAATATCCCTTTAATTAATCACCCGTCATATGGCTATAAATAGCACAGAAAAATGACAACCCATCCAAAAAAAAATTATAATGTTTAGAAACAACAAAGCATATAGCTAGAAATTAAACATTACTGATCCAACAACAAATAACGATAAAACTTTTAATACCACCACATAATTCAACTTCAAAAAATATTTTACCAACTTATAACACAATAAGCAAAAAACTCTATCAAGCAATAATGTCTCCAGCGTTTCTATTGAACAGGTTACTAATGTATATTAAGTAACAAAAGGAAGTTCTTAACAACACAAAAGAGTTGATGTTTATCTGTTAGTCAGTATTATTAATCGTCATCACATGCTCACATTTTCTCATCGATATGACACTAGCTATCATGTCCTTTCCATTTGGAAATTGCTTATCAGCACCCTTCTATAATTCCAAAGCCGGATGCAGAATCAAAGCACAAATCACAATGATATAGAAGAATCAGATATGAACACTTGTTGAAATCATATTGCTCCCTATAGTCTAATACAGATTGATTATAAAAAAATCAGTAAAGTAAATTCAAATTTCATCTCACCTCCAAGGTGGAGCGGCAACTAGCAAGAACATCAAAGATTGCATCAAGTCCACCAAGCTTTCTCAACTTTTCTTTAAATTCTCGCCCAGGCATTTTCACCATATCACATGTGTCTAAAAACAATATGGCAGCAGCAAATTAACCATGATGGTATGCAAAAGAAAATGTGCAGCAACAGTGAAACAGCATCTAAACCTATAACCATAATAGACCAATCAGAAAAAGTTAATTATCAGATGTGTAAACATTTATCCCAATATATTTTTAAGCTTATTTCTCCAAACTGTGCAACAGACTAATCTATTAAGCACTATAATGTTGAGACCCTATTTTTGGAACAAACTTAACACTATAATGGCTAAGCTCCTAGATAGTCAAAGTTTATCGATCCGCATATCAGCTCATATTTATTTATTTTTTAATTTTATTCACCAGTACTAGGTGTTACAGGTCAGTATACCACCTGGTTTACTGATATTTTATCAGTCCAAAAGGTTACTGAATTCAGTATTGAAACGGCATTTTGTGCAGACAGAAATTATGGATCGTAACAGACCTCTAGAAAGCAGTCCACCAAATCAAGCATATAACAAAGCACAGCAGCAATGTTAAGCATATATTGAAACTAACCCTACCTTCAAATGATACAGTAGATAAACATGCTTTTTCAATGGTCAATAATGCTATCCATTTGGGGCTCAGCTCTGGCCTCTCTGTTGCTTCATCATTCCCATGGTCTGCTTTTATCTCTTTACAACTTAAAAGAATTTCTGAAACTTTTGAAGTGATGGCCTTCGCAGTGGAATCTAATCCTTTATATGAACTCCCTACAACTTGAGGCTTGCGTTTCCCAAGAAGTTTAGTGCCAAAACTTGCGGCTTTGTCTCCATTGACATAAGGAACTGTTGGTTTCAATAACTTAAGAAGAAAGCCAATACAAGATGGTGAATCCAGCAAATTATCATCTTGAACCTGAAATCCATTAAATAAAAAAGTTATTTAAGTTGATCAGCGAAACTATGATGCTAAGTATGAAGATACACAATTCAATTAGTAGGACATAAGCAGTTCAGCATTGAAGCATACAGATAAGCATGAGAAATGCATGCAGTGTAATCCACAGATGAAAGTCAATATTTATACACATCTTCACATATACCAAATTTCAACACAAAACCCTTCCAAATTAAAATATAAAATGAAAGGAGCTGAGTACGTCTTAAACTGCTAAGAGATACCATGATAAGAGACAGATATATACTTTTTTAAGTTATAGATGAGTAATTGGATGAAAAATACCATTAGAAGTAACTATTAATGGAAGTGACTCTTTTAATTAGTTCATCAACACCTTCCACCTACATGACCAGGCTCAAAAGAGAAATGCAAATGTTGAATATATAATGATAATATTACATAATAAGTACTTTTGTTATATAGTCCTTGAAGTCTATAACTAATTTTCTTGTCATTTCATCTTAAGAGTGTGCTCTATATCATTTTGAATAATTCAATATGTACCGGGTTTAAACATCTTATGCTTAGAATATAATTGGTCTGTTATGCATTCAGTTTAAAGTTCTCTTCAAGTCACTTTTTGTACACAGTTTACATCCTATGATTGATGCTAATCTAGTGAAAATAGGCAAACAAGTAAAGGTATAGGACCTAGTTGACAAATAGCAAATAACTTCTAGAAATTCACTGTACCATTATCCCTGGGACATCAATGTTGAATGACATGTAGCATGTAAACAAGAAACCTCAGGTAATAAATGATTTTCTAAAGTTAAAAACACATTGATAAAAGGCTTACTATTTTGTGTCATGTAGAGCGGATGATAAAAAAATCATAGGCACAATATGCAGAAAAACTACTAACATATAGAAGGAACTCACATCACTTGCCAAGACATAGAACAGAGCAGCAGCAGCAACTGTACTTGGAGAATCATCTAAATTTAGACCCAAAATTGCATCAATAATTCTCTTGGCCATCCTGTAAGACGTTAAAACATTTAAACATGTCAAACCATGCATGCTGCAAACAGATGATAGAGACGGAACCAACAAACTTTTTTAAGTTATTATAATGGCAACTGCGTCGATGTTCAACATTCCAATCCGAAAACCACTTTCTTGAAAGAAAAAAAAAAAACTAATAGGACAACTGGGTAGATATAAAAAGGCATCTCATTTACGCACCCCTGCACCCGGAGAAGTCGCCTTTGCCGCGCAGTCTCGCAGGCTGACAGCAGTGACAGCAAGCTCGCACGCTGGACCCTCACCGGATGGCCTGGCCGCAAACCATCCAGCGCGAAGTTCACCTCGTCGACGTGCTCCATCATCTCCCCGAACTCCTGCGCCTCCATCAGCGTCGCCGTCGTCACCGCCGAAGCCAGATCCCTCTCTGCCCCGCGCCTTCCCGTCCTGGTACCGTCCGATCCGTGGGGCTCGTTCGGCGGTACGAGGGACGGGGAAAAGAGGGAAGGGGCGAGGGTCGGCGGGTCGTCGGGGAGGTCGAAGGGGTCGAGGGACCAAGGGGAGGAGGAATCTTGAGAGGAGAACGCAGCGTGGGCGTGAGCGTGGCGGCCATGGGAGCTGTCCTGGGAGAAGGGAAGGTCGAGGAGCTCTCCGGCGGCGGAATCGGGTTCCCTGTCGGCGTCGGGTGAGTCGAGGAGGATGGGGTCGGAGGTGGTGCGGCCGGCGCCGCAGCGGGCGCCTCTCCGGGCGTAAGTGCGCACGATCATCGCCTTCTTGCGGAGCTTCTTGAGAGACGGGGCTTCGAATCCCTTCTTGCTCTGACCGAGGAAGAATTAGGGCCGGGCGGTAACCGGAACCCGGATTCAACGGGACCATGTAGTGGTATTTCTATTGCAGTCGCGAAGGAAGATCCTTGGGTATAGTCACCGCCCGGTGCGGAGTTCTTTCGTACGTCCAGCAGCATATCAGATCTGTGATCCTGGGGCCCGATTGTACGCGCAAATCTTGATGCCGCTACCAAGTCAGTCATCCATCAGATCAAATCGCATCGGTACGGCAACATCAAGCTTATTCGATTTCGAATCCGGGCCGTAATTAATTTCGAGAGCAAGCCGTCTTTCTCAATCGATACCGGTCAACATGAACCCAATCGAAACGTTTGGTTCGCTACATTTGATTCATCGGTTCGGTCACTTAGCGGTTTTAGTACCGGTTCGTAGCTGCCCCTTTCATCGGTCGACGATCTAGGGTTTCTGAGTTCCTCCTCGGTGGCATCCAAGAACGGAAAAAGAAGCGAGGAAGAACACCAAGAAAACCCTCGAATCGCCCGCCAACCCCCGCCCCCCCCCCCTTCGAAATCGCAATCGGTTTCGAAATGGCCGAGGCATTAAACCCCCATCATGCAACGAATCGGAGCTGCTCGGGAGGGACGGATGGAACCCCCCCGCCCCGCGCGCAACCCACCCAAACCCCAAACCCCCCACCGAGCACCATCCACCACTCGAAATAACAGGAGGAGATGGCGAGAGAGGGGAGAGATTAAAATCCAAAGAATAGATATTCCCTTCCGTGCACCTGGGATTCAAGATATATACACCGGTTGAGAGATGAATTCAGACCTCCGAAGGTCGTATCTTTTGATGCAGGAGCGAAGATTCGAACTATAGCTGCTTTATTATCGTTTATTATCGATCCAAGATCCCCACCTTTTCTTGTGACTCCTGCTGAGGGCTAGATCCGTCGATATTGTCGATGAAGTTCTGGTGTTGATGGAGAAAATCTCATCTTGATCTTGTTAAAATGTTCAAATCGGCTGGCTACCATGGGAACACCTTTATCGGGGAGATGGAATTTTATTCCCGGAGTTCGATCGCCGGTTCATGGATCAGGGAAATTAGGATCTCCCGTCCCTCGCCTACTAACGAGCGGTGCCCGCCGCTCGCCGTTCCACATACTGTTGCGCCAGGTGGTTTCTGCTTCACGATGGAGTCGAAGTCACCACCTTCTCATGACTCGCCGGTGTTCTCTTTGCACGCCACTTGCTTCAATGAGAATAAGGTATTATTCCCTGAAATAAAGACAAACGAAAAAAACACTTTGGTGAAAGCTGCAGGATTATTAGTAGTGAATTCCCACAAAATAACTTGATTTTTTTTTTTAAATTGTCATGCCTGTGAATTGGTTACTCGCAACTATGTTTTTAAAGAAGGGAATAGGCTGGGAAAAGGAAATCATTTTTTATGATCAGAGTAGCCTGAGTTCAATAATTACTGGACCAAAGACATTATTGGCTTGGAATTATTCAAGCATCAAGAGGCCACATGTATCAAGGAACAAAAATCTACATATTTTCTTCCTACTACTCTGTCTGGTGTAATTCTAACAAAGACTTGCAATTTCAACAGATTTTTTTTATTTTGATCAGTTGATACTAAATTGTTTTCTCGATTAATGCAATAATCATTTATTCATTGTCCAATTCAAGAAATGATTTTATAGAAATATGGGTGTTCTATTGAGATGTATTTCCCATATTTGTCAATAGCAAACAATAGGACTTGCTTGCCCTTAGGTTTTGAAAAATCATCTCTACTGATCATTGCAATTACAGTTGCTTTTCGGTGAAATACTTTTACTAGTGTTATACTTTGAAGGTTTCTCATGGTGCAAATTAAATATTGTTGATCAGTTTCTTTATTTGTATGTTAGCACAAACTTTAGGTTCTTTCCATTTGGTAGATGATACACACAGATTTGTGATAAGTACATGGTAAATTAGTGATTGGCCTTTGGCATCGTATTTGTTTAACTTAACCATGGCGCTTGACATTTAGCTGGGAAATGAGATCGTCAGTTTGTTTGCTGAAACATGAAATTCACTTGCTAATCACAGTAATTTGAATAATTTAATTTGTCGTTTTTTGTTCCCAGGTTGTTATTTCTAGTTCCTATAGCTTTTTTGGAATGAAAACTCTATAAATTGTAAGACACTCTCTAAAAGGAACTCAGTATTAAGTTAGCTTCTTTCTATTGTGACACATAAATTGCTCCAAATGTTGATCATGGTTCTTGATGACGTGGCAGTAAGTTGCTTCCTGCCTCCTGTTTGATAGAATAGTTAATCTTCTTGCCACTGATCCTTGATGCCTTCTGTGAAAATGGTTCTTTATTATTAGGACACTGATAAATTGTTCCAAATGTTGATCATGCTTCTTGATAACGTACAAATAGCTGTCTTCTTGCCTTCTTCTGTTTGATGGGATATTCAAATTTCAATGTTCTTGCCATTGGTTCTTAGTGCTTCAAATTAGCTTTACTTGGAACTTTATCAAAATATGGTGTGTGAAGGCTTGCACTTGCACATTGAAAAAAGTGAACATTTAAAAAGGAGAAGCTTCTCAGGGGCATTTAGATCGGATGTTATTTGTGACATATATTTGATGTAATTTGAATAAGTCGATTTTGAATGAGATTGAAGGACAAAAAACTTTGCATAAAGCATTTAGTAGTAACTAATGCGCAGTCACGGTTGTACGGGTCTTCTGTTATGATGCTGAACCTGAGATGCCTTGGCATTGTGTTTGATCTTGATGAAACACTTATAGTTACTAATACCATGCGGATCAATGCTCTTCAATGAAAAATAAGGAATGAAACAGGATCAATCCTCTGCACGTTACCGGCATGTTAGCTGGGGTTAAACATTACCAAGATGATAAGTTGATCTTGAAATAGTATGCAGACAGTGACCAGGTTGTTGATAATGGTAAGGTGTTCAAGGTTCAGTCAGAGGTGGTCCCGCCTTTTTCTGATAGCCATCAGTCGATCACACGACCAGTAATAAGGTTACAAGCAAAAAACATCATTCTGACACGTGTAAATCCATCAGTATGTTATTTGCCTTGTTTTTTGCTGCAAGTTCTAACCAAAAACCTGTGTGTTCCTTTCCCTTGTTTTCCCTGCATAGAAGCTTCATCTCACTTCTATGCTATTTTTCTGCCAGATGTCTGGCAAGAACATGATTAAGATTACAAATAATTTCTGGTAGCTATTAAAGTTCTATGGAAGTGTAATTTGCTTTTGAAACATTTATAAATGCTTGTCAATTTTGGAGCTTTATGGTTATAATTGTCAACATTTCTACTCCACTAGGTTGTCTAATTTTGATGCTTAGTTACGCTTAATTACTATTACTTTACCGCACAGAGAATTCAGTAATGCAATTTTTCTCTATACAAACTAAAATTCTTCTTTTGAATGAAGTTCCTTTCCTGTTTTGTCTTAATTATTATTAACAATATTCAATTAATGTGGATAAAATTTCATTCATCTTTAGATACGAGATACAAGTGTTCTTGTACGATTAAGGTTTGCATGGGAGGACCTAAGGAGCTATCTAACAGCAAGAGGTTGCAAGTGTTTTTGAGGTATATGTTTGCACAATGTCTGAAATAGATTATGCCTTGGAAATGTGGAGGCTTTTGGACCCGGATTCAAGCTTGATCAACTCGTCGAAACTTCTTGACTGCATAGTGTGTTAAATCGGGTATGTCATATATATATATTTTTTTTTGCTATATGTTGCATGATATAATTTATTGGTTTGTTTTAGACATCTCGGCAATGCCTCTCATATGCTTAAGTCAATAAATGATTAGGATGATTTCAAGTAGTTTTTTGGATAAAAAGTTGTGTTGGGAACGTACTTAAGAAGCCCTTTTATAGTAGGCCTTGGGTGTCGTAACCTTCGCGGAAGACGTCGACCATAAAGCATCTGGTGAGCCTTTCTTGGACTTAATTCTGGTTGTGGTGCATAGAATCCTAGACGTGGTAATGTTCAACCATTATGCCATGCGATGCTAGTGAACGATGGCGAGATGACAGTTACCTTGCGTCGAGATGTCAACCACCTGATGTTAATGTGTTAGCCTTTAACTTGGCCTTCAAGTGTCGACCACCTTGCCACGGACAGTTATCGCACACCTGCAACAACTTCGTCAATGAATCGTTCGTCACTTTTGCATGTTTGTACAGATACTCGGCAGCATGTTTTGCCTAGGGTTTTATGTGTTTTTACTGATAATTGTAAGAATAGTTTGTAGTGCTGCAAAATGACCACTCACCAAACTGGGCAAAACTGTCCCAAAATGGCTTTGTTTTCACATGTCACAACTTTTTTCTGCAAACCACGGTGCGACGCGAAACATCAGCTAGCTTATGCCCCTGGCACCCCCCGAGTGGCACGGGGCTGGATGGGGCTCCAAGGTAGTGCCAGCATTGTTGATCAATCTTCACAAGTTCGCATGTTGACTTGACAGGAACTTGTTATCACGTCCGACACCTAGTAAGTAATCGTTTGTGGACTTACCACTGTTCGTTTTGCCTTCTAAAGTTCTTATTTTCTCTTTCCTCTCTTTTCTCTCTTGCACACAAAGTGTTTGTTAAATTGCTTGTAAAGCTTCTCTCTTCGCGAGACGTCGGGACTTGTCCATCGCTCGCTTTCGAACTAATCTTTTACAAGTCCTTCGGGACCTGAGCAAGGTCGTAACTAGGTTGACCTTTTGCGAACGGGGAATACTAGGGTGCTTCATGACTTAGGCAATCACAGCTAAGTCTGAGACATTGGCGCATGGGTGCTTTACAACTTAGGGAATTTCAACTAAGTCCATGACAACCTGGAACAAAGGTGTCGGCCACCTGACATGGAGGTGTCGGCCACCAGCTTCAATCTTTTCTTTTTTAGATAGAGTATAAGGGTTTTTGGCTCATGGTGAAATAACTAACTCCCACGATCAAGTACTTTGGCATGAAGCTGGTGGGAATAGGCTCAAAATGTCCAAACCCCACTAGGCAAACGACCATGTCAAATCTTTAGGGGGTCAGAAATGTCAATGGGAGCCTATGGATTCAAGTATTACGCTGACATCTGTTGCAGTGTTGCATGTACTAAACAACATCTCGTCTAAGGGTCGGCTAGCAGTATCCCTATTGGAGAATTTTGAATGTGAGTGATCGGGCCCCAATGTGTTCTCTAGTTCAGGGATTTCAAGAAGTACTCGAGCAACTTTTTCAGGGTGAGGACAGCATAAAAGTGGCTGGGTTAACGATTGCCTGTAAAGTACTCCCATTTATTATACAGTACCATGCTTGCTAGAGACCAAGAAGTAATGTAGCCAAATCTGATTCAACTATCAAACGTGTGACTTTATGTTGTGATGCCCACAGCATAAATTTTTTTCTGAATCCATAAATTGACTTACTAGTTCTTCAAATTGTTTAAAACTCAATCCTGGAAGTTTCCCTAGATCAACCTTTAAAGCAATGTGATGCAATTTTTAGTGGATCTTTGTATTCACAGTTTCTTCATTCTAAATAATAAAAAAAAATCATAATCTCTAATAGTGTCTATTTTGGTTCTACTCCCATATTCTAAAATTCTACACCTGTATTATGGTGTAAACCTTTTGTTTGATATTATTTTGTTATTAAGATCACACAAACCAGTAATAGAAAACCAGCAATTGCTTGATATCTTCGATTCCTTTTCTTTCATTCTCAGGCCATTGTCGAGTATCCATAATGCCAAACAAGCATTTTAACAAAGAAGTTTCATGGGTACCGCATCGACTTCCATCAGGAGGATTCTCCAAAAGTGAAACTCCTGTGCCTTGATGACTACGCTATAATCCGCCCTCTATGGTTCTGTTATGTATCAGAAGAGCAAGCCAGTTGGATTCTGGTAGGAAACTAAGAAAGATTGTTGCCTGTTGATGCGGAAAAGGTTTTTAAAGGGGAAAGAGCTCAATCTTATCCATTTTCGGGCACAACCAGCAAATGAGCATTTGGTTGTACATATGTCATGGCGCCTAATGATTGGGTGATTCCATGAAGGAAATCAATTACCTTCCCAGTCAAGAAAGTCATCTCCGTTGCATTTGCCATTTGCTAAATCCTGGTAAGTCGACGCGGCTTGTGGGTTGCCAATTCCTGGTAATTGCTTGAGTTGGTGCATGTTCTTGTGGTTCTTTATGCGGTCAAGGAGTGCGCTCGGTTGCTCGACATGATTGTGCTATTGATCTTCACTTGGCAACGGTGGATTGCTTCCTTTTGCTCCATAATCACCTTGGCGGACAGATGAACATTGTCTTTGATATCTCCCAGTGGTGCACAGCTGAAGGCTTGATAGATTCACTTGAAGCATCATGTCTATTTGCTCCATGATCAGTGTTGGGCACATCACTCTTGACATTACCTTACTGCTTATCATCCGCTGCGAGGTAGCAACTCTGCAGCCTGATCAACAAGGACAAATTGGCTCTGGTGGCTTCAGAGACGTGTAATCTGCAAGCCTGTGGAGACTTTTCATGATCAGCAAACGATCGGCCTGTGGATTATAGTTTGAAGTGTCTTTCCTTTTCATTCCTTTGATGATACTGGAGAAAGAGTAGTGATTACTTTTGCTGCTTAACTCATGGAGGCTTAGCTTTCTTTCATCCTGTATAGAGACCATGGCAGGGCAATAGATGTGTAGCTGCTGGATATCTTGTGCTGGAACAACTTGGTAGAAACATCAAAATGTCAATGCAGCTGCATCCAAATCTCCCACCAAGCATTCATCACCAGTCAATCTACTTGTGGTTCATGCGAAGAAGTTATCTTTTGTCTGTCAACTCATGGTTTATCGATGAGTCCTTCACAGAGACAGATCGTCAGCGGCAATGCCCGCGATACGGCTTGTCCGATGCAGTGAGGTTTTGGACAGCATGATCCATTCAGGTTCAGTGAGAAATAATGATCTTTATTGCTTTCCTAAATCTCCTACCAGCATCTGCTAATATGTGCAATTTTATTGCAGCATTCACTTTTCAGTTTCTTTTATACAGAATAAAATAAAAGAATGGTGGAGAGAGGATTCCACAAAAACACCGTATCCCTAAAACGCGGTTGTGGTCATAAGAAAAAAGGAAGATTACCGAGGACCGATCATCCACCCTCTTTAGCTTCTGCTTGATTGTATACTTGAGCAGAATCATGACTGTGGTAAGATCTCTGAGTTGCTGGATTGTTACTCTCTCTCGCCATTATATGTCACAGCTCTCGGCCAAATATCCAATGATCTGTACACAAAACTACAGCGGAAGCAATGACTATTTCTCGAAGGCTGCTGAACAAAAATCAAGTCAGAAATTGAAAGCTGAAATTCTGGAAAGTTCTAATTTCGCCACATTGACTTGCAGTGACAATCACCAATCCCCAGGCCGATGTATTTTGCACCGGGATGCACCTGCCGAAGAGATCAACATCACTCTGAGGGCTCTGCCTAAAGGCCATGAGCTCTTCGGGCCAAGTCGCGGAAACCCCATCAGAGGAATGACTTGAATTTGGGGTGAGAATGCTGTTGTTCTGTTGGCACCCAATGGTAAGGTAACCATGAGAAGATGAAAGATGGTGTCCATTGGCATCTGATTCCTCATCAAACACAAGCTGTTCGCTGGAGTGAGCTTTGTTCATCCTTTCCATTCCTGTGCTTGGCCATGGAATAGCCATCGTCACACCCTGGCAGTGGAAATACTCATAAGACTGTGTGACACTTGCAGGAGTTTTGCTGCGACTTGGTTGAGACTGGTGATCGTATCTCCATACATATACATGAGAGTCCTCACTTGCACAGATAACATGTTTGCCATTGGCAGTCCAGTAGGCTGAGATTTGGCTGCTTGTATTGCGAAACCCTGAAAAAAGAGAGGATATGAGTCTCCAATAACAATTTATCGAACAAAAGGACAGATTTTTGCCAGTAGCAGTCAATAGAAAATAATAGTTTTTTGCCTCTGAGAATATTGTCCAGATCAAATTGCAATTAATGTACTTCTGTATGCACAAAATAAACTCCTTTTAACCTCTCATAGATCGCTGCTCTGCTGTCTTTACCATACTCGAAGCTTATAATCAACAAATTACAGAAACGAAAGCACCTGGATTTGGTTGCCAGTGATTTGATCTCTAGATAATGTGCATTTGGAAAACAGAAAGAAAAATTTCTTCTGTGCTCTTCTAGTGCATCCAAAGGACAAGGGCTTAAGAATGTATAAAATCTTTATCCATTTCCAATGTTCATGCTTAAGAAGCAGGTGAGGCAGTGAAATGATCCGACGGAACCATAATTGTGGTGCACATAAGTTCCACTCTCTGAAGTTGATAAAAATAGAATGCTCTATAATATAAAGGTAGGCCATACATACTTCTGAAAAGGTCATAATTTGGAAATATCTACCTTTAAATTTGTGGATAAGTTCCTCATTAGCAATTATCCGAACTCGTGAATCCGCAGATGTAACTAGCACCTTTGAGGAGCTCCCTGGAGCAAACTGTTAATAAAGCTGGTAAGCTTAACAATATCGATTACAATGGCATTTAAAAGATGGGGGATCTCAACACTTGGGATGTTCAAAGAGGTTCGAACCGAACCATTAAGAGTTGAATTGCATCAAACTGAATATATATATATATATATATATATATATATATATTTCAAATGAACTAATCGATCCAATTTAATTGAATCAAACTAAAATGTTAATTTAATTGGACCTACATTCTTAAAAAGTTATTATCATAAACATCATTCTAAACATTCTAAATAATTAGACCCATGTGCAAATAGTTCCTTTTTTATTAAAAGATGCTTTAACGGATTAACGATGCAATCTTTTTTTTTTTTTTATGATGAGGAGATGCAGTGATGCATATAAATCAATGAAAAAATTCATACAAATTAATAAAGGGATTGTTAACGAAGAAGGATGGTAAAAAAGTAAAAAGGACTCATACTATGATAAAGCAAGGCTAAAAAGGGACGAAGAGGAATAGCCATAGAGACAAATAAAGAGTGATAAACTCATCGAGTTTAGAAAGAAATTTTAGAGTTTTTTAGTGCCTTTGGGTTAAGTTGATACTTTTTTAAATTAATATCGGTTTGATTCGATTCGAACCAGTTAACTAAATCAAAAAAGAATATCCTCCCAAACTGAAACCATTCTATAACCTTCAAAATCAAATTACTGATGAAACGATTCGATTCGAGTTAGATTCAATTTTTTGATTTGATTTAAACACCCTTACTCAAACTCAACACCTTAAAGGTAAAAGGAAAAGAAAAAAAAAAGATTGATAATGCAAATACCTGGAACCCAGTAATTTTCTTGTGTCTGGCCTTCCTTTTCTTATTTTCTAGGTCGATATGTCTTTTTTGGACAAGTCTGTTATCTGAACAAAAGAGATTAATATAAATAATAAGACCATCAAAATGACTAAATACAAGAGATAGGGAAATCTTAATTAGGGTTTGATGTCAGGTGCGGCATACCAGATGTATCATACAAGTAGCACCTCCCCTTATGTGAACCAACCAGAGCAGCCTTCATGTGTGACAAATAACAACACAATGAGATCTAAGATATGGACTCATCCACACTCATATAACAAGGGTAGAACGTTTACTATCAAGTATGTTACCTGTCCATCAGGGGAGAAACAAGCAGCAGTGATCATCTCATGCAAATCATTCCAATCAACAACTTGAGGGTCTGGAATACTCCATATCCGGACCTTCTCGTCCAGCGATCCACTGATGAAATACCTGTCATCAATTGGATTGAACTGGATGCAAGTCACTGCATCAACACAATTTAAGAAGAAGCTTGAAGACATTAGGTAGACCAGGAAGCAAGCATACGCAAATTAAAAAAAAAAAAAAAACACCATAGTTTACCATAGTCACTATGTGTGAATATTTTCAAACAGGTATCGCTAGACATGTGCCATAATCGAACAGTCTTGTCCATCGAAGATGACAGAAGATACTGCAAAGCAAACAATTTAAATCAACACTTTAAACCTTTTTACTGAATGTAATCTCCCTAGTCAACATTAAAGCTATCTACGTCTACAACAACTCAGCGATAAGTTCTGCATAGATTGTTAATTTCAAAACAGTACTAAGTATACCAACTAAGAGAGTCATATGGTCAGCAAGAGTTTCCATATGATTCAAAAACTATAAATCCTATCAAAAGTACTACCAATGGCGGTCTTTGGCACAATGATAAATTTATTCCTTTGTGATTTAGGAGACCCACGGAAACAACCTCTTGATGCTTAGAGGTAAGACTAAGTATCTTGATCCTAGTGGGAAGTAGTATATTGGGTATGACCTTTAGATATACCTATTAGCCAGTAAAATATTGGTATGAGCTAGAAAAGAACTTTTCATTCTTCCTATTGAGTGTGCAATTCTCGGCGTAATATGGTTTTTGCCGTAATCTGCGACATTGCAGTTAGCAAAAATGCTCTGTACTTTAACTAATTCTTTGTTGTTGAGTATCTTCTTATAATAACTGTTTTCTAAATCTTTAAATGGTTGTGCTCACAGATCTTAGCCCACAAAGAGAAAAAAAAAATAGTGCTACCAAAGCTTTAAACGGACAAGAAGAAGGAAGTGGTGAAGAGAAAACAAAAGATGGAAGAAGAAAATTTCAACCACACTAGGTCTAGATGCAACGAAAAAGTAGGAAAAGATTTCACACCAGAAAATCTTTTCCATGAAAATAAGTTTCTTGGACTGTAAGCATAAAGAAAGATATTGAAGTTACATATGTTCTCTATATAAAGATATGCTGAAAAAACACATAAAAGTGAAGGCATTCTCTTTTAATATTTCTTTAGAAAAAAATAAAAAGGAAAAGTTGACTTCTCATAAATACATAAAACAAGCATGGTAAAAGGAATTTCCAAGAAAAAGATTTTTTTTTTTTTTTGTAAAACATTTGGTGCACCGAACAACAGCCTCATTGCTTTGTTGTACCAAAAATTGAAGATGCATCAGTTCATGCTATTCCATGTATTGTATTCAAAATATAACACCATGTTGTTCCATATATCCACATACAGAAGAATTTAAATGGGTCTTGAAGGAGCACAATTGACTTGAACTAGAAGGCCATAACCCTTTTGCCTGTGATTGCACACTAAAAAGCCAACCTATAATAATGCCACCATTCGAGCTTAATGTGAAATCAGAATGTTAAAGCTTAATTTGTTTAGTGGAAAGCACGTTGCTATTGTCAAAATCCAGCATAATTATGCAGCCGAAAGAAACAAATCGCATCTATTCCTAGCAATTTGTCGAAGTTCGTTAGGATGATTCCTCTCAGTTATACATCGCTTTGATGCATAAAATTCTGACCTGCACAATTATACATGTTTGAAATATCCTAATTTTCTGAGAGAAACTTCATGGGTATATATATGTATTTCCCTCCAACTTTTCATTGTTTTCTAATTCCTAATGGTTCCATCAAGTTTCATTCCTCATTCCATCAAATATAAACCCCTCAAACCTCCAGATATTGTTTCTTTTGCTACTATAGCCAATTATTCGGAGCAATAATATCCATGAAGAATTGTTTCTTTTGTCTACAGAAATACAGGACAGTATGATTATTCATATTAATCAAATCTAAGAATTGCAACTTTTGCTTCTATCATGCCATTTAAATACTGGAAATCACTCAAAATTATAGCATAACTATATTTTTTTACCTGTGATTTTGACCAAGAGAGATCAAGGACATCATCAGCATGGCCTCGGAAAGAACACACTGGTTTCTCCGACAGAGCAAACACATGCTCCGGCATCAAAACAGGGTCGGAGCTAACCGATTTCTGACCACCATGGAACTTTGCTATTATTTTCTTATCCCAATGGCTCCCTTCAGCACCGGGCAACACTGATGTTGGATCTGGAGGACGATTACAGATCGACAAAGCAAAGGGTTTAGAATTCCCATTCTCCTCTGCCACTCTCCACGAGTCCCCCTTTGTATTGATCTCAGAAACTCCCCACACATGGATGACACAGTCCTCTCCTGCACTAGCCAAGTACTGGCCATCCAAGCTGAACTTGATGCTCCAGATGGAACCATTATGCGCCTGAATCGCCTGAGTCATGTACAGACCACTGAGCTCCTTGTGGGACTTCCCGTACTGCCAAACCTTGACACGAAGGTCGAGACCATGCGAACCGTCCTGGCTGTGATCGGTAGCAGAGCTCGACCTTCTCCCTCCATTCTCAGACGATGTATCCTTCTCGTCGCCACTCCGACGGTCCTGATGGTGCCTTCCGGCAATTGTAGCTCCTGCCACGTTGCTGATGCGCCTGAGCCAACTTCCTATTTTCTTCGACCGCGTCCCTCCCTTGGAGACTCCGTCGGCTCGCGGCCCGCCGCCAGACCCACCGTGCTGCTCGGTCGCCACAACCTTCTGCCGCCTCATCGGTTCTTGAACGATGGGCGATCCTTCGACGCACATCTCGAACTCCTCCATCGTGAGCTGCTGGCCCGTCCCGGCCTCCCTCAACTTGTTCCACATCCCATCCCGCCCGAATTCCTCCACCACGAACTCCCTCCCGTTGTCAAGATTCTTGATCAAGCACCTGTGGTCGTCGCCGCCGGAGAGCCTGGCATTCACGGCTGACAAGAGCCGAGATCTCGAGGAGAGGGGGAGCTTGCGGGAGGCCAGCAGATTGATCGATCTCTGATGCTGGTGTTGAGCGGGGAGGTGCGGAGGGTCGGGTTTATCCACAGAGGAAGAGTGTACGGGGCCGTCGGAGGCGGCGGCGAGGCGGGCGAGGGCGGGGTCGCCGGCGAGGCCAAGGCGCTGGAGGAGGAGGCGGCGGCGTTCCGCGACGGAGGCGGGCTCGGAGGTCCAGACGTCGAGAGAGGGTAACGAGGGCGGCGGGGGCGGGGAGGGACGGTGGGAACGGACTTCGTCAGCGTCGTCGTCGGAGGCGGAGGTGGAGGAGCAGGACGCGGAAAGGATCCGGTCCAAGGACTCGTAGAACTCCTCTTCTTCCTCTTTCTCTGCCTCCTCCGCCACCGCGTGGTTGCTCGTCATACCGGCATTACAGGTGGCGATAACGCCGCGACGCTCGAAGCGGTTTGGCCTCCGCGGAGTTATATAGAGAAGAGAAACGGGACGACGTCGTCGCGAAATATATTAATATTTAATTTTATTACATTTTTAAATAAATCAATTAAAAAATGTTTTAATATTATTACAATTTAAAATAATTTTAATTAACAAATAAAGACATTATAACTGATAATTTGATTTTTTTTTTTCCATAACTCATGATCATATATACAATCATAAATTGTAATATTTTCCTTGGAATTTTGCTAATGTTATATATATATATATATATATATATATATATATGGATTGTTCGGTTAGGTTTCAATTTGTCAAAAACTTATATATTTCTAAATAAGACAAAATGACGTACTTATTGGTTAATCTATCTTAAGTGGTATATTTACATGTTTCTTCTAAAAAAAAATTATGACATAGTAAGAGTGTTATATATATTTTTATTATTTTAAAATATTTATTTAGATGTTAGATAAAAACACAAATAATACCAAAGAAATGTGGCCACCTCTCTGTTTCTTATCATCTCCACCTACAATGTTGCTGATATTTTATAGAGAGAGAAAAAAAACTAGAACAGTGGTAATCCTATGTTATAAGATTGGATTTGCTTGATTTAACCTATTAATATGACAACTACTAAACACTCATGGATTGATCTTGCTGGATTTGGTGGTACATTTGCTTTGGTTGATGGCTTTGCACAAACTCCTCGGATCGAACAATCTTATTCACAGCACAGAGTTTTCACTATAGATAGAGTCAAACCATGACAAACACTTATGATTCATCCATTAGCATATTATAAAGTTGAGGAAGGTGTGAGTAACTTCAATAAAAAGTTTAAGGCAGAGACAAAAAAAAAAGTTAACAGTAAAAAGTATCAAAACTTATGAGATGTGATATCAGAGTTGATTAGATGATGATGATCTCTGATCATGAGGGATATGTCAACATACTTCTCCAATCATTTAGTCTTGTCATGATCAACATGAGCATGTTATTATTTGGTTGGTTTATTATATTTAAGTTGGAATGGTAACATGAAAAATGCTCTGTTTTATGTTCTCTCAAGAGTGTCTGCAGTAAAATGATGCCAATTGCATTCCATTGCTTGTCAAACAAGGAAGCATGACAAGAAGCTAAACTTGGGTTCTAAATTGCACCAAACAGCCTATAAAATTTAGCGCTAATTTTATATCTTCTCCTTGCAGCCAATGAGACTGGCAAAGCTTACAGGAAGGAAGACAACTAATTTAGCACAGCTACCACTGACCAGCATTTATGTTCATCGGCAAAGTTGGGGGTAGAAGAAGACAAGAAGCAAAAGCTCTTTTGATCAATCTCTTGGGTGAGACATCTACTTGGTTCCTTTAGATCTTAATGAATATAAATATATTAGATTGTGAAATTAGAAGCTACTCAGTCATACTCAGTGGGACCTTTCTTCTGCTGATGAACATAAAGCAATCATAAATGCATCTCATAATTCTTCCTTGTTCCTCCCAAAAGTTGGTGCTTCATGTGGTGCCCAAGCTGGATGATGAGAAAAAGAGGGAAAAGAGACCTGTGCTTGGGAACAGAGGAGAGAACAGAGGTCATCCACTGCTGACCACAGTTTCTTGGTGGCCCTCCGCCGTGCACCACCACCTCCACTGTTCTCTCTTGGAGCAGCAGAACAGCATCCTGCTGGATTTAAATATAAAAGAAGGAAACGAAGGCATGCCATGATGAAAAGGTGATCACGGAGTGTGTAATTTAAACATGGAAAGAGAGAGGCACTTGTTGAACTCAAAAATCTCACAAGCTGATCTTATCATGAGTTAGAACTGCTAAATGGATCAATGCATGTTGTTCCTATGAACATGGGCCAGTGCATGACATTGTGCCAGCCGATGGCCAGTTCTACCTCACCTGATCTATGCCAAGCTGTTGATGGTGAGGTTTCATGGTTGTCTTTTTTAGTGTACAGAAAAAGGCAGTACAAAGGTCAGAGGTGAACTTTGCAGGGAGAGATGTATGAAAATAGTTGGAAACCTAGGCAGATATGAATGCTATTGAGTTGGCTGAACCATTTCCAATGAGCTGCAGGTGAATGGCAACTTCTAGCTTCTGCTGGGATCCATTATGGATCTCATGTGGAACCACATGATCTCATATTTTTATAGAAACACAATGTTTAAACCAAGACAGATGCTGCTGAGAGAATCTATAGTTGGTTGACAATCAAAGTTATCTTCAGAGACTTTGACCAGTGTTCCTCATTTTTCCACCAGTTTCAGAAAGTTATTGGTGCCTTTGTGGGAGTTGGAAATGATGTGGATTGATGAGTTTGTTCTCTGTTGTTTGTCCCTTCACTGCAAGTTTGAACCCCACATGTTGCTGCAGGAAAGCTTGCATGCATCATTTTTTTTTTTTTTACAGGACAGGGAGTCACCATCTCCATCCAACTCCTCCTGCATCTGACCTGCACTCATCATTCCTGTGCCACCTGCAAGTTAGAGCAAGCATGTCAACTTCCTTGACTTCCTCATTTAGGCCATGTCTTTGGCTTCCTTTACATGGTCATCAGTGAGAGATAACTCCCATAAACCATAAAAAGCAGCACTAAGAGAACCATTCAAAACACATCATTGACCATCAGAGGAGTCAGCTCCACCATTCTCAGCACCCAAGTCTCCAACAGAGATGTAAAATTACTTGATAATTTGGTTTCATCTGCATAAACTTGACCTGAACTGTACTGCCAGAGGCATAAAATCTTCAGAACCTCCTGACTGCAACCAGATTCGTTAAGGCCTGCAGGAACATTGTTTTCTGAAGTCAGTTCTTTAGCTGTTGCTTCCTGCAATCTTTTTTATGAAAAGCCAAACCTGAGTCTTTTCCATCATTTTACTGTGAAGAAACAATGATGAAGAGAATCTCATCTCTTGGTTGTAAAAAAATTAAAAAAAAAAGAGAGCAAAAAGAAGAGGATTCCATGCTAGATGTTGACTTCTGCAATGACTGCATCTTGTAGAACAGCAATCCGGCATCAGACATGGGATTCTGAAGTCGAGGAACCGAGGCTGAGGCCATCTTACCGCTTCCTACTGCAAGCGCTCGCAAACTTTGCCCACAGTGAGGTCCCCTCTGTCGGCCATGATCATGTTTCAGAGGAGCTTCTAAGATCCTACTGCTCTCCTCATGTCACAAGAACTGATCGAAGGTGCTGTTTTCAACACCTGAGAGATCTGGAAGTCCACAGGCCGACAAATCACGCGCCTAAGAAGGCGACTAATCTTGAAATCTGAAGGCAGGAGTGCAGCATGATCATGTGCTTAAGAATTAATCTAGTGAGAGAAATATGGATTAGATTTGATGGCTACTTGTGTGAGCATAAAAATTACTATAAGCATGTTATTGTTATTAAAAACATTCAATGTCAAAAAAGTGAAATCTAAGATTTGACAAGAGCATATATCGAAGATTTGATGTACGTATATTTGGATGTCATTCTAAAAATATTTTTTTTATTCGAGAACATACTTCATAATTTGATCTAAAGAACAACCAGCATGTGTACAATGAATTAGACTCTCATTCTTTTTTTTTTTAATCTTTCATTGGACCATTATAAATTATAAATGATGATATAAGAATTAGAGAGAGATGATAATATATCAATAATCTAATGTCATATTATATTATCATATGTTTATAAAGTTAGAACGTTCAATCTATTTATAGACAAGAACAAATGATCTAAAATAAATGATTATTAAATTCTATTATATCCTAAGAAATTCTATCATGAGTGGATTTTCTTTATATTAGCTAATAATTATAATTATATTTATAATATATCTTACTTAATTAAACATAAATAAAAAATATGAATTTGAAATAATAAAAAAGTATTAACATGTATCTCTTCTATATCAAAATTAATCTTTTGAGATTTTTTTGATTTTACTGATTTTATTATTTTTTTAGAAATCTTATATTACTAGATTTTGCTATCTTCATACTATTATTAGAATAATAAAATATACACCCTTATATTTTTAAAATAATTAATAAAATATCTAAAAATAGTTCTTGAATATATTTTTTATAAATTAAAAACTTTTATCTCTATAAGACAATCTAAATATATATATGTCTTTATCTAAATATTTTACTTATCTATAATTCAAATAAAGTTGATGAAAATAACTTATCATGAACTTTGTTTAAGTTATACATAGTTGTCCTATGAGTTCCACGCCAATTTAGGTATTGAGGAATAACTCATTATACTTCTAATTATATTCATGAGAGTATGATTTTATTTTTAATAATATCACTCTATTATGACACACTTCGTAATATATATTAAGTGTAAATATCTTACTTTTTTACGAATCTAATAAAAGATTAGGATTCTGACTTGACTCGTTAAATCTATTAATAAATTTTCTATCAGTTAGATTTAACAATCTTATTTTTTCTATCTAATTATCTCTTAAATTTATTTTATGTATACCTCAAAAGTATCAATAGCTTGAGAGACATAATTATATCTTAATAAGTCATCTATAAGTCTCATGACATATTTTTTATTAAGATAGAGAATATGAAATCATCGGGATATCAATATAAATGTTCTTAAGATTTTTTTTTTGCTTCTTATGGTATTTTGATTTATGTGCTTTCTCTTAAATTATACAACACTAAACTGTAAGATAATTTGAGATAGTATTATCATATCTCATCACATAATTATTTGAAATAAAATATTATTTAAAAATTTCGAATCTCCTAATTATATGTATAATTGTGAACATTATATCCTCAAAATTATTTATGAGTAATTCTTTAATATAATTTTATGAGTTATTAGTCCATGTCAATTTAATGACTACCAGACCAAAAAGTTCATTATAACTTACATCTCATAAACCTATAATTTTAGATCACTCTAGCAACTATTTATTAGTTAAAACTTATTAATATACGTTATAACTAATATTCACTAACTTTTATTAATCTAATATAAAAATAATTCAATAAATAATAATTATAATAATCATTAAACATTAATTATTATAATAGCTATAATCATGATAAAACATAAAATATATTTTTATATAAACTATAAATATCATTTCATAATTTTAAACATATATATATGAAAAAATATATAAATATCTAAAAATAATAATTGAATTTAAGTACCACAATCAAAATTTTACCAATATGTCATATGAAAAAAAATATAAAAGAATTTCATAGTTTATATTTTTTAAGTTTTATAAATGATGAAAATTGATCGATCAATCTTATATAATTAGACATCCCAAATTAAACTAATTCAAAATAGACAAAACAAATATGATATATAGTGATCTTGTGTTTGATTTCAAAACAACAAGTTTTATACCAATTGTGAGTATTGATTTCAAAACAACAAGTTTTAATACAAATTGTGAGTATAAAAACTGTAATGTTATGTGAAAAAAGTTAATGCTAAGAATTAAAATCTAATAATCATATATAGAAGATTAGTTATGCGTTACATTTTCTTTGATCCAAGAATATACTTTATAGTTCCATTCTCAAAAGGAGTTGGCATAGATATACAAGACATATTATGAGCGATAAAATAGAGATTAGAGGAAGAAAATAATAGATTTGTATTCTAATACGAGTCACTATGAGATCCTATATTATGTTTATAGGTGAGAGCAGATAATCTAAAATAATTAATTAGAAAGGTCACTCCCATTAAGATCACTCCTAAGAAATTTTACTATAAGTAATTTTTGATTATTTCTTTATAATTATAATTATATTATATATAAATATATCTTATCTAATTAAATAAGATGATAATCTAACAACTTGTGCAAACTTTTCTCTTTTTTTTTTTCTAATCTTTGATCGTTTGAATTATTTAGCTTAGGAGTTGATATGTTTATAGAAATAAAGAGAAAAGAAAGCTGGATCGATGTTACCACCAACTTGTGATCCATGCTTTCGTTGGAAGATGGATGGAAAAGGGACATTGGATTGGTTACAACCTCAGAAGGTTTGTGGTTTCTTTTATGTGATCAAACATTTAGCTTTCCATCCCTAATTATTGTCCAAAAAGCTCCTTTGAAAGCAGAAAAATGCCTGAACAAAGAGGCATCTTCTTTGTTCTCCCTGTTTTCAGGAAACTGTTCTCCTGCACCTCAGCATCTTCCCCCACAACATTTCAATTCTGTCCAAAACCAACCAAACAGAGCATTACTTCCTTTCCAAACCCCAATCATGACTTAGCACAGAACTTTAGTTAAGACATGTAATGAGCAATGTTTTCATGAGCACAAACAAACAAGTCTGGTCCTCACACAATCCATGGCAGAATGGGCTGATGCGGGTTCCATTGATTGGCATCAAATGATTGATGAAGGCCTGCAAAAGACGAATCAGAATGATCCAGGACTTGGGTGTTCATAGTTGTTGCTCTTCTGTCTCTGCTGGTGAACCAGAACGATGATAACGATGGGTAGGTAGCTCGATCTGTCCTCCAAAGTTCCATCTTTGGCAGTCTTATCAGAAGTGTTCCATGTCGCAGGGCTGCTCTGTTCATCTGTGATGAAGAAACTGGAGAGTAATGGCTGCTTCGGGCAGTGGAATTGCCATGGGGTTAATACACAGGAGGAGGGCTGCTCTGTTCATCTGTGATGAAGAAACTGGAATTGCCATACCATATAATGTTAGTGTGTTTTCACCAATAAAATAAACTAATTCAGAAAGCAAACCATTTGTTTTGGTAGAGAGAGATTAATGAAAATTGTAGATGACTAGCGTATACAATTTATTATGATCTTAATTAGATAAATCTTAGTCAATAGGGGTATTCAAATGGAATAGAAAAATCAAATCAAAATAAAATGAAACCAATCAGAAGTATTTGGTTGGAATCAGTTTTAAAAATTATAAATAATATTGATGGGAAATATTAATCCAATCGAATTCATTATCTTACGTCGTTAATCGATTTAAATCGATCGAAAAAGATCTAATTTTAATATCATAATTTCATAATTGATGTGGGTCTAATTTCACAACTCTTGTCATGTTAACTCAATTTGATCAGTAGTGAATTAATATTAGTACATGAGATTGTACATCAAGTAATTTGTTATGAACTCTTATTAATATTCTCTATTTCTGAAGAAGAACTAAGGGAAATAGTTTTTTTGCAAGCCCTTCTTAAAAGATCGTATTGGAAGAAATAAATAAATAAAATAAAAATATGACAATAATTATATTATAATTTAGATTTTTTTAACATTTTCAAGAAAAAAATTCAACATATCATACAAGGAGGATACTATTACACAGGATGGTAAGTGACTCTGAATTGAATCTTAAAAATTGAGTCGATATTATTTGTAAAAATATGATATTAACGAGTTTGAATTAGTAAAATATTAGACCCTAGGATCTTATTATTTGTAAAAATATTAATATGTAAAAATATTAGACCTTAGTAAAAATATTTGTATGTAAAATATTGTCTGTAAAAATATGATATTAGACCTTAGGAACAAGTTTGAATTAATTAATTTTAATTTAATTTAATGAAATAAATAAATAAAATATCTCGAATCAAAACTATTTGTAGCCTTCAATTCAGATGACCGATTCAAATTGAATCGATTCAGTTCAACCATCGCTGGATTTATGTTACGTCGGTTCTAAGAACCATAAAATTCTTACATTACAGATGCAAATTGTTGGTTTAAACTTCGTTATGTCAAATATCTCTATAAAAAAATATATATTAGATTTAGGGTTCATTCATTGTCTATTCGTGAACTCATTCAAAAAAACAAATATTCTAAATTATGATAACAGCTTAATTTATAATAGGCATTTTGGTTAGAGAAAAAACAGAATCACATCCGATGTGTCAAAAAAATTGAATGGATTTATAATATTTAAATACGTAAACTACGATTACTTAGAATTTAAGTAATAAATGAGTTAATTATCCTATGAATGGGATCACAATGAGAAGATGAAGTATAATTTTTATTTAAATTTATAGCATTTATTAATTTATTTTAGGAAAAGTAAAAAAATAAAATAAATGAGTAGTACGGACCTCATTTGGCCGCATTAATGTCAACCCCCAACCCCCAAATCCTCGATCTCATCCTCCCTTCTTCACCACCGTCTTCTTCTTCGTCGCGAAGTAAACTCCAAATACGACGCAATTCCCTCTCTCTGCCCACCACGCCAATCATAATAATTCTCGCTTCAGGTGACGCGATCGGGTAAGGAGGGAGAGAGAGAGAGAGAGGCGAGCCCAACGATGTCGTACGCGACGGGGGTGAACGTGATGCTGGCGGTGCAGGAGAAGAAGACGGCCGCCGTTGACCTTTACAGGCCGCTCCGCCAGTACATCGCCGTCACCTACGGCGAGCAGGAGGCCCAAGCGGTGGAGGATGACCTCGACGCGGTGCGCCAGCTCCGCCTCGACCTCGAGAAGCCCCCCAACGCCGCCGCATCTCCCACCCTCCGCCGTGACAATCTCCTGTCCTATTACCGCGCCCTCGCCGTCATCGAGCCCCGCTTCCCTATCTCTCCCGATCGCGACCACGTCCATGCCCTCACCTTCACCTGGTTCGACGCCTTCAAGCCCGCCAAGAAAGCCGCCCAAACGTCCATCCACCTCGAGAAGGCCGCTGTCCTCTTCAACCTTGGCGCCGTACACAGCCAGATCGCGCTCTCCGCCGACCGCGCCGACGCCGCAGGCCTCAAGCAGGCCTGCAACGCCTTCCAGACCACTGCCGGGGCATTTGCCTACCTCCGGGATAATGCTGCTGGCAGGGCTACTACTGCCGGCGGGGCCACGGTCGATCTCTCTGTCGAGTGTGCCGGGATGCTGGAGAAGCTCATGCTAGCGCAGGCCCAAGAGTGCTTCTTCGAGAAGGTCGTCGGGGATGCGAAGCCCCCTGCTCTCTGCTCCAAGGTCGCCCGCCAGGTGATTCAAACCTTTGGGTTTCCCTGTGCTTTGATCTTCGAGTTCATATACTTTGGATCCTTCTTTGATGATGCCTTCTTTAGTTGATCCCGTAGGTTTAGGTTTTATCCTAACTTTAAGACTCATCTTGTAGGAAGTTCTTTATGCTGAATGTGGAATTTAATCTAATATGGGAAAGACACTATGCCTAGTTGTTTGCTTTTCTTAATTGCATTTCACTCTAATTCGTGTAGGTCAAGCTTTATAGACATTAAATTTACTGAAATAGGATGATATTGTCGAGTTCTTGATTCTCATGAAGGTGTTCAAAGATGGTTATTGGTGATGTTTATAGAAGTTGGTTTTTTAAAACTAAATTCTGAATATTATAAGCTAGTGTGCAAATCATGATGATATTTTTTTAAATTAACTTCACCATGAGTTAATTCGAGTTCGTCACCAGACGCCATTGTAGGTAAAGCAATAATGTACCATGGGAGTTCAGTTATTTGGGCTTTTCTTAGTGGCACTCAAAGATTGGATTCTGTGGCCGTGTTCCATCATTATTACTTGTGGCTCTTTTTCTGCAAGATTCATATCTATCCTTCTGTGTTAAGAATATTGTTTTATTTATTACCCTAAAATAATTCTGGTCTTGTCTGTGAGACCATTGATTTTTGGAAATTTCAATAAACTCTAATTTCATAGAAACTTTTCCATGCTTCAGGTTGGCCTCTACTATGAGGAAGCTTATGCAATTCTCAATGCTCCACCACTCAACCAGCACTTTGAACGTACATGGATATCTCATGTGCAACTTAAGGCAGCCCAATTTTATGCAGAGGCTTGCTATAGATACTCCTTGGATCTTCATGAGAAGGAGGAAATTGCCGAAGAGATTTGTAGACTGAAGATTGGGATAAGTGCCCTTGTCGATGCAAAGAAATCTGCCAGGGGTGTTGCCCAACCTCTGCTTGATGCTGTTAACAAACTAGAAACTAATATGAACCATAACCTGGAGAGAGCTACAAAGGAAAATGATCGGGTCTATCTCATGCGGGTTCCAGTAGCAAGTTCTTTGACTGCTCTGCCTTCAGCCTCTCTTGTGAAGCCTACTCCAATGGCTGAAGTTCTAGATGCTAGCAAGGAGAGTCTGTTCTCAAGGCTTGTTCCAGACAGCAGCACAAAGGCTCTCTCCAGATATACAGATATGGTTGACGACATCATTCGCACACAAGCAGAAAAGTTGCAGCAAGGAAGTGAGATAACAAGAGTTAAACTCAAAGAGATGGACCTACCTGATTCTATCTTAGCATTGGAAGGTAACTTTAGCTTGCCCTTGAATCTCAAGGAGGATGTTGAAGTGGTCCAGATAAGTGGTGGCCCTTCTGGGCTGGAACCTGAGCTTCAGCAACTCAAAGACTTAAGGAGAGTCAATCAGGAGCTCTTGGTCCAGACCGAAGAGTTACTAAAGAAGGAAGCAGATGAGGATGCACAATTCCGAACTCAATTTGGGACAAGGTGGACCAGAACTCAGTCAAGCGTGCTGACAAAGAACCTGCAGGATAGATTGAATAAGTTTGCTGCAAATCTTAAGCAAGCTGCTGATAGTGATGCAAGGATAGAACGGGCTATGAGAGAGAATTTCAACCTGATGGCAATACTTGATCACAGGCCGGTAGGTTTGTCATTCTAAAAATGTGTATCATTTTTTGTTCAAAACTTGTTTACTTTTGTTTCATTGAACTATAAGTATGGACAAGTTCTTTTTCAACAAATAGAACCATAACTATGATCTTCTACTGTATTTATTGTGATTTTCATGACTTAGAGTTAAACACTGGTTGCTCCAGATGCAATTTCATTATAACAGCTTGACAAAAATGAACCTTTCCTTTTCTTTCTTTTTGATGTTGGATCCAGTTTTAATTATTTCACTAAGACTATACAAGACAATAGTACTTTAATGTTTCTGGTGTCTACAAGCTTTCTTTAATTTTTTTCTTCGTTGTGTGTAATTGTTTTTTGTACTTCCAGCCTTTTTGGTCTAACTTAAAAACATATGACACAGATCGAATCAGCACTTCCAAATCTTGCAAGGCCTATTATGTCTTTGGATGGAAATGAAGACGCCATAGTGGGAGCACTTAAACAGAGCTTGGTACTTTAATCGTTAAACCTCCTTTATGTTCCTTCCAGTTATTGCAGAACCATAAGTTGTGTACTTGAATTTTCAGGAGTTGGTCGTTCCTATTTCTTGATGTCTGAGCCCCATTTTGTCTTACATTCATTCTTTCATTATTTTGATTTGTTTTTCTCAGGGGTAGCTTGCTGAAGGTTTTTAAGCGCCTGCATCTATTTAAAGTGAATTATAGATTTAGGTTGATAGGCTTCAATGTGAAATTATAAGGGAGATTCAATTTTTTTATTCTGATTGCATTCTGATGCTTATCTATTTGTATCACTATCAATTTGTATGTAACTGAATAGCTTTTCAGATATTGAGAGGACACAAATATGAGTAATATACATATTTTTCTTGTCATTTCTTGATGAGTATTCACTAAAAGTAATTTCACCTGCATGCACTTTATCTGCAACATGTGAATTACACTAACTAGCTCTAACATGATACAGATTAAATTCGCACTTCATTTTTCATCTTTATCGTTTTAATTAAATCATTGAATACAAGGGAGTAAATTATTAAATCAACACACTTAAAGCTGCAAGGGCTGCATAATCAAAAATCAGGAAAAGACCATGACACTGAACATTTGTGCTTAATTTTGACTAGTGTTGTTCAGATTGTATGTACTCTTGCTGATTTTTTGCCTTGGATTTATTTCTGGCTGAATTGTTATTTGAGATATTCTTTTTGACATCCAATATGAGGCCTATGAGAAAAACTAGTATTGTGTATGATTCTGAAGATTTCCTTAATGGTTTTCTCTTCATCTCTTTTAATATCTCTTTTAACTTGTTATCCATGCTTTGTCTAACAAGTTACTTAAAACCTTATCCGACCAGAGGCAATTGGAGAATATAGGGGCACAAAGGGCAGGTCTTGAAGACATATTAAAAGAGATGAAGAGAAAGGTGAGAAATATTTATATCTTTCATCCACAGCATATTTGCAAAATGCTCATTTGATGGGCAAACAGAGGCTGGATTCATGGTTCATCATTTTTTCAGAATCACCTCATGGAAGTTTTAATTTAGTTAGGTTATTGTTATATAATTACTATTTAGAACAGTATCACAGCATGTACCATCTGATGCGTGAAGGACCACTGTATTTTTTTTCTGAGGAGTTAAACAAGGTTTCACCTAAATCATGGAAGTTAGGCAGCAAGGCAAAAGGTGGAGATCATTATTCTGCATGGACTGCTTCACAATAATGTGCTTTTTGATTAGTTAATAATAATTTTCTGGCAATAATTGTTTTTAGTTTTTCTGGGGTACCCACTTAATTTTTAACATGGTGCAGTTCCTTCCATTTCTTTTCATGCTTGTGAATGAGGGCTCTAATGAGAGATTGGTTCCTCATAAAGATACTAAGATTCGAATTATATCAATTTGACTTGAGACTGTATTCTGCCTGGAATTGTATGTTAGCCTTCATGTTCTTTTGACTAGTTGTTCCATGTTTGTTTTCTTGTTGTCCTGATTTTGAAAATCATTGTTAGTAGAATCAACTAAGGTATTGCCTTGATAACAACTAAGGTCATGGGAGCAGAACCAACCAACATTTTGTCTTGAGAATAAAACTAAATGTCAGTTCATATAAACATGGTTGTCCTATATCATTGTTTTACTGTACACTACACATGCTCTATAAAGTCATAATGTGACTGCACATATTTATCCCATTAAAGTTGATTTCAAACAAGGCCGGAGATAACATTTAGGCTAATGTGGCAATGATATTCTGATGAATTGTACATGTGGAAAATTTTCTATGTCTACCACTACTTCCTTTATTGACAGGTAATGACAAGTTCAGTAGGAATTTCTCATTTAACTAATTTTATATATCTTTTGTTGCAGGATGATATACTACCAAAGTTGATGGCAAGCACTGGATCGCAAGAAGATCTCTTTAAGAAAGAGATATCTAAGTATGATCAGATATGTGAAGAAATTGCCCAAAATATTGAGGCACAGGAGCAGTTGCTGCTTCAGATTCAGGTACAGTGTTAAGGAATCAGGAGTTGATTATATTGGAACGACCATGAACTAAGTGGCTCTTTAGTTCTTCAAGGCCTTGCTGTGTGGTTTACTAATATGACAAAAAGCCATATCATTTATCATTCATTTGACTTTATTTTTCTTATTCAAACAATCCTTTTTTTAGTTTATCTTAGCACTGTAGATAAAGGTGGATTGATGTTCGGATTTGTGCATTTAGTATATGCCTTCAGTTGATACCATGAAGCAGGTGCAGACTGGTTGAGTGCAGAACACATTTTGACCAACCTGTACTTGCCACCAGGCTATAACCATTTTATTTATTAGATTTGACTACAGAGAAGTTAGCTCGATTCACTCATGCTCCTTAGAACCAAGGTTCATTGTACCACAGCATATCGCGTGGTACAGGTGGTACAATCGGTTCGATAGGGGACTGGTACGGGTGGTACTTACCAGTCTATCGGTATGTCCCATTGTACCATGTGTTGGTACATTGGTATAGGTTGGTACATATCATACCAGCAGCCGGTCGGTATACCGGTACAGACCGGTAATACAAATCATGCTTGGAACATTTATATAATATACTTATATTTCACATCAGTGCTAATTGCAAACCCATCTGGGAGGGGTCCTGATAGAGTTAACTAATGCAAATGCTGTTTTCCAATATTTGACATGAGAAGGAAACAACATAAAATTAGACCAACTTATCCAAATTTATAAGGACTTAACCAAGGTGGCTGGGTTGATAAGATTTTCTCGCAAATTGAGATACAATACAATTGAGGGTGAGCCTTGGTGTCATAGTAAGATTGCTTCGGTAACTTAGATGACCATGATTCTAAACATGGTTATAGCATCTCTGCTTGAAAGGGTAAAGACTAAAGACTACATGTTGACTCTTCTTAGACCCTACATTGACAAGAATGTTGTGCACTGGGCCATCTTTCAGATAACTTGCAACTAAATAATCTAATGAAAAGGCCAGATTAACTTATGATTATGAAGAATTTTAAATAAACATGGATCACCACGTATGCCATGTGATTTACCAACCTAAAGTTTACAAAGTATTGAAGAGTTGTCATCCATAAAAACATTGTAAACAGAAAATAAGAGGAAGTCTGAGAAAAATTAGGGAAGTTCCAGTAAATCCTGATATGTTTCATGAACCGAGAATGATGCGAGCAATGTGTTTCTCTTAGGATTTTATTTCTGTGGCAAAATTGCAAAGCTTTTAAATGTTCTTTTTTTATCTAGCTTTGATGTGATGCTATAACCCAAGGATCAATTGATTTTCTGTATTTTTTAACCAAAATTCTAGAGTTCACCATTTCCTGACCTTTAACTTGTATAATAAATACTATGATTGCGGCTTGAAAGGAAAGTACCTGGCTCCTCTGATTGTCCAGTTGGCTGTTCTGATGATATAACAATTTGTATTATATTGACACGAAATGATAGGAATTTGCATCTTCTGCTGTTTTGCTGCAATATTGTTTGCTTATTTACCGAATTTTACAGTGTCATGCAGTAATAAAAAGGAAAGAACAGCAGTACCTTTTTCCCTCCTGTTTGAATACTTATATTGCAAGGGAACTTCTATCACAAGTATGCATGATGACATGACTGAATGCTAATGTTTCACATGCTGTTGCAGGCATGAATAATATAGTTTTATTTTTTCCCCTTAAAAATTTGGCATTTTTGTTAAAAAGCTAAATTTTAAGTGAAAAAAAGAAAATCATATTATTCATGCCTACAACAGCATGCTTTTTTTCCCCTTAAAAAAATATTTTATTTTAAAAAGTCAATTTTTTAAGGGGAAAAAAGAAAACTATATTAATGATGCCCATGTGAAAAGACTTATCATCCGGATGCGGTAATCAGAAGGGGTAAAATGATTAATATTAGCAGCACGAGAAGAGGTAGAGGAAGACCTAAAAACAACTTCAATAGAAACTATAAATAAATATATAAATATTCTGAACTTATTTAAACATGTGATTTTTTTATATATCTTAAGAGTGGCAAAAGAGGCATCAAATAGTTGAAACTTATGATTTTGGTGTTGTTGTTGTTGTTGTGAAAATTTGGCTTTTTTTAATAATTATTCTCACTTTTATGCAAATTACATGTATAAGTAACGGTAATTGTTTTCTTTTCTCTTCTTTCTGCAGGCACAAAATGATGACTTTTCTTCTGTGTTCAATCTAGAAGACTACAACGGTATCCATTCTTTGCTTTCTTTTATTGGATTGCTTGAATTCCTTAACTTCTTTGCTAGTGGATCCTTTATCCTCAGCTAAACTCTTGACATGCTATGGAACTTTTGTGTAATTTGTCATCAATTCTAATTTATTATCTTTTCACATTACATCACTTCAATTTATTCGATGACTCGTATGCGCTACATGGCTTTAGCTTAGTTCATTGGTTGGAAACCATGGGTTCAAATTATGGAAAATATAGAAATAGCCTCTCCACATACTAAGGCAAGGCTGTTTAACCTTGATCCTCCCTAAAAGCAAGATTTGTGGGAGCCTGTCCTTTTTCTCCCCTTAAAACTTGAATCTACCTTAACAACATAGTCAAACAACACTATAGCATTTGAATTTTGTGGGTCATGTTTCTGTTAAACCAAGGTAATCATGGGTATCATGTGTTTTGTTTGGCATTCAAGTTGTTATTATAAGTTTTAGTGGTCAGATTACATTCTGACAAACCTGTGATAAGATATTTATCTGCTCGGCCTTTTTATATTTTGTTTGTGCCCAAATTCTTTTCTTCGAGTTTAAGCTTAATGTTACAAAGATATGCACGTTTGATACTTTGTTAGGTTTGTTTATTTTCTGCTCTCAGAATTTCTAAGACATAAAAATCTGTTTATAATAACCTTTCTTACATTGGGTTAAAATATTGTTGGCAGTTGCTCGTGAGAAGAGTTTCAAACAGATCTCTGCTGCAATAGCAAAATATCGAGAAATCAAGGATAACATCAACGAGGGATTGAAGTTTTATGTCACTCTTCAGGTACAATTGTTGCTTTTGTTGCATCAGATTGAAGTTTTGTATTGTGTGGCTATATTTCTTGCATTTGTCGCATTAAAATGACTTGACTGTAAGCAATCTTCCACCGTATTCTTTGAACAGGATGCAATAACAAATGTAAAGCAGCAATGTAGCGACTTTGTAATGACCAGAAACATTCAGTGCCGCGAAATGATTGAGGATGTCCAGAGGCAGATTGCCGGTCTCAACTTTACGGATGGAAGGGCGGGTTATAATCATCCTTCTGTTGGGCAGTCCAACCTGCAGCGAAATGCTTCTCAGCAACCTGATCCTCAGAGTGGTCAACTATATCCCCAGCCAACTTACCATCACCCACCAGGAGAGCGCCCGCGACCGGGATATTCTTATCCTTACCCTACATATGCAACACCGCAGCAGCAGGCCCCTTACCATTCACCAAGCAGCCAGTATCCAGGATACCGTGGACCTTACTACAATGCACCACAACAGCAACTAGGTTCACATCCTCGACCTCCGTATACCGTCCCATCTCCATATCCTCCATCTCATCAGGGAGGCTACCATAGGCCTCAGTGAAGTCATGCCCTGATCCAGGTTATCCATCCACCTTTGCTTTCGGCCAACGTGTTGAGATTACTTGTAAAGAGAGAGGTATACCTTATTTATTCACATAAGATCCATTACTTTGCAAACATAATTGGTTCGATCATCCTTATATATATATTCTATTGGGCATGTTTAAGTCTTGCTATAGTTATTGAAACATTTATTTGGGGATTGCATCGGTTGTAATCGATTATTACATTGTTCTATTTGTTGTAGTTGGACAAGTCCAATATCAAGGCTATACCGCTGGCAGACAGCAGAAAAAGAAATTAATTATTTGATAAGAGTGGTTAATGCTGTCTTGTAAGTCCACAGAATAATGTTTCTGCAGATGGATGTGAAATTTCTGTTTAAAGACTGCTAATGCTGCTCTACCTGCGCATGCTGCATTTGTGCAACGACACTGCTTCCATAGATAAGGTAACAGCACTATATAAACATTCTAATACTTGTGATGGATGGATAGCAAAAAGGATGTTTGTTCTATTGTCTCACACTTGCCGTCCATCTGTAAGCATCTATCTATCTATCTACCTTATCATTCATTCATTCTCTAGGGCCAAACTTCATGCACATTGGAGGACTCACCTGAGCCAGTGCAAGCACTCCCTGAGGTATACTCCACATTCCATCGCCGCAGATCAAACCGGAGGCCACTGCGGGACCAAATGCATCTGCCTCGGCCTTCTTCTTCTTTGTCCATACATACAGTATGACGCTCCCGATGCACATGTCGATGGCGAAGGATGCTCCGATGTAGAAAGGTATAGCCATCGCCACCGGGATTGGTATGAGCCTCGCCACCTCGCCGGGAGACGCATCTTTTGCCAAGTTGATGGCGATCCCAAGCGCGAAGAATAAGCAGCAAAGAGAGAGGCAGTGTTTTGGAAGGGAGGAGAAGCCATCCACTCCGACGATTGCCATGTTGCGGTACATGAGAGCATACGGTGCCGGGTATTGACTGCCGGGGATGCCGATGTCATCGAACGCCTTGTAGAAAAGCCAGAAGACACAGGGAGAAATCACGCAACCCATTGCAGTGCCGATAACTTGGCTCACGAGCATCGATCTGGGAGAAGTTAGTGTCAAGTATCCGGTCCGGAAGCTCTGCATGAGAACTGAAGCAGTGGCCGCAATGCTCATTATGACGCCACAGGCTGCCAGGCCAGCAAGCACACCACCATGGGAGGCGCCCGCCCAAGGTCCAAAGATGAAGATGGCAAGCTTCCCATAGGTGGAGGCCGCATTCCAATCTGTAAGGCCGCAGCCATAGGCGTTGCAGAAAGCTAGTAGCGGGGCTAAGACATGGGCGACCAAGATATGGTACCACCTGAGCGGAGGAAAGATGCGAGGAACCGTAGCAATGGAGAGGGTGGCGATCACAACGGAGCATCCATATGCTACCCACAGAGGTATGTGATCTTTGACGAACGCCGCGGTTCGCCTTTCATCGTCAAATGAGATGGCCAGATTTGTTAGTGCGCGTTCGTCATCCGAGATGGGAAGGTCGCTCTCGGGGCCTCTCACCACAGCAGAAACGAAGGAGGATGTGGTTCGACGTAGGATCTTGACAAGGTTGTAGAGGCCATCACCTAGAATTAAGGCAGCGGCTGTGAAGACCTGCACAAAGAAGACCCATGATACTAAAGCCTCTCTTCTTGAAGCAGCAAGGATGATAGAGAGAGTTTTACCCTGTAACCCTGCAACCCATGAAGGCTGTCTGGTGGAGTATCTGCAGGATACCAGTGGCCCTTTTGATTGCTTATAAGAGGCCACATGATTCCCCATGATAGGATGGCTCCCAGCAGCAGAGATAGGTTCACAATGTACGGGCAGATCATTCCGACTCCAACATAGGTTGCAGAAAAATCGAAGTAAAACCTGAGAGAATTCGTCAACACAAAACGGTCATCCTCTTACTCTTCAAAAATGACAAAGCGCAGAGTTCAGGCTAATCCATCCATCTCACTTGTTCTCATAAGCTTTAAGACCGAAGGTAGGGAATGCTCTGAATCCGCAGTCTTCCCCAGCCGTATAAAGCCACTGAAAGAATCCCCACAGGAAGCTACAGGCGAAGGACTTGAACAATGTCCCTACTTGTTCCCTGAGAAGAAGGATCAAAGGTCCATGGAAATGTTAGAAGAGAAGCTACATAACAGGTTCTTGAGATCTCTTTACCTGGCCAGCTTTTCACCCTGAGGAGTATGGAAGCTATTGATGAGGTACGCAGTTGCAGTGCCACTTGGATAGATCAGCTTGTAGTCAATAATCATTATCTAAAGCAAGCAAAGCTTACAGTAAGCACTCCAAAACAAGCATCACAGGTCCATCGTTAGATTTGGACTCACCTTTCTGAGGGGAACAAGAGAAAAGAGCCCAAGAAAGCTGACCACAAACATGAACCCGATCATCCATCCTAAATCTGGGTCCTTTGTATTCTGTGAATCATTTGCTTCTGTTGCTTGGTTGGCGATCCTTGAACTCATGCCGAAGAGGGACTTCCCGAAGCCGCCTGTTCACAAGGGAATTCTATAGCCCTGTCATAGATGAAGATAAATTGTAAGAACCATGCAGTTGAAGGGGAGCTGACCGCTGAAGGCGAGGCCGTAGGCGGCGACGACGGAGGTCTGGATGACGGTGTTCTCCTGGCGGGTGAAGGGGGTGCGGAGGAGGCCGGCGTGCTGCAGGGCTTTGGTCCAGAGCTTTACGAAGAAGAAGCCTAGGAGGCCGGCGGAGGCGTTGAGGGAGGGGACGATGCCGGCGGTCAGGTTCAGCCTCATCGCGACCACGCTGAGCATCACCGACAGTGCGAAGCTCACCACCAGTGCTCGCATCGTTAGCTGCTCCCGCAACGGTGGCACCCGTTGCCGAGCGAACGCCCGCTCCACCGCTACCCACTGTCCTCCCTCTCCTTCCTCCTCGTGGTTCTCCATCATCAGCTCTTTCGCTGCCGTTTCCCCTCGACAGAGGAGGAAGGAGTGTCTCGTGCTGCGTTGTGCTGTGCGACGGCGTGTGGTCTTCCACCTGCGGGATCTCTGAGTGCTCAAAAGCTACCCATGAATGAGCACCAAGCTCCCCCTTTCGAGGTATTTTACCACCTTGACATCAGGCATGATGTCAAAGTCTGCAATCTGGACCTGAAGGAGTCCTTTCGGCCGTAGATCCTTCTTCCAAAGAGAGGCTTTAGAAGACTGCCATATGAACGGGAACAGATATGTTGAAGCGATGAGAGGGTGCAAGCATTAATCAAAGGATGGCTTCCATAAAATTCCAACTGTTTTCAAGCGAAAGCTTCTGCCAAAGGAGGAGCGCGAACGAAGTAGACGGATTGGAACTTGGACTTCAGAAACGCTAAGCTGATATTTTGTCTTCTTCTGACTGCTGACAATTCTACTCACGGAACGACTGCTCTATGGTTGACTCAAAAAGAAGGCAACCATTTCGTTTGATTACAAAGCTCAAATCATTGAGGGAACCGGCATTTAAGTCAACCATGGGATTTGAGTCAGCCCCTCTATCTGTGAGGCATTTGATCAAACGGCTTCTCTGCCTCAATCAACTGAAACAATTCCTTCCCGATCTCGGCCGTCTTTATCGGCCGTCCCGACTGCCAGCGGATGGTCAAGATCGAGCCTTCACGACCGGCTCTCGAGTCGGACGGTTCAGTCCTCGGCCCGACCGCTCCGGTTTTGGGAACACCTGCAGCGGGGGAATATGCGGGGAAAGCAGTTGCAGAAGATTGGAAGCAAGATTTGGAGCAGTTCATCCTCTCCCTCTCTCTTTCTTTGGTTCAGATTCATATCGATCCAAAGTTCAATCTTCGTCGTCGATCACAATAAGAACGAGTGGATGCCAGGCAGACTGCACCAACAAATCAACGGACTCCTCCTCTTCCTCCTCCTCGCTATCTTTCCTGCCTGCCTGCCTTCCCGTTCCACGGTTTGCTTCTGCCGTCACGCCATGTCTCATGCCCTCGTTTTTGGCGTGTTCATAGGCGCCATTGCTCTCCTCGCTGTAGAGCTCCTCTTCTCTCTCCTCTTATACTATTGGTTCTCGGGCCGCCGAGGACGAGCTCCTGCGTCGCCAAGGCGCTACAACTGCTGCCATGATTCCGACGACGAGCGCTCGCTCCCCACCGAATGCAACAAGCAGGTCAGCTTGATGTCGTTCGCGTCAAACTTGTTTCTGTACGAGCATCGTTCCGTGACATCTCTCGTTGATGACTCAGGGAATAGTTTGGGTGTTGGAAGCGGCAAAAGCTGCAGAGGTTGGCGGTGGTGGTGGATGGCAAGCAAATGGGACCAAGGAGGAGGCGGATGTCGTTGAGATCGTGGAGGTCTATCCCGTCCTCAAGCACGCAAAGATTAAGAACCACAAGCTGATCTTGACTGATCCCGACGATTCTCGCACGGCCACCATCAAGCTCTTGGATTGTGCTGTCTTCGCGGTCTCTGCTTCAGACCGAGAGACGCGCAAGTGGTGAGTCACATCCTGTTCGATGCATTACCTTCATTGCTTCCTGGTTTCTTACACGGCCTCTCGAATTCATTCCTGAGATGCTCGCTGAATCATTGTGGATATCAGAGAAGAAAGATAATTTTACATTCCGATCAAGAAAAAAAAAAAAAGAGATTTTTTTTTTCTTCTTTTCTTTTCTCTTGTTTGTTTCAGGGCCAACAGATACCCAATCAAACTGGAGAGCATGAACGCAGACATCTACCAGGGAAGCAGAACATGTTACCTATATCTCGATACTTCCTGGGAGAAGGAATCATGGTGTAAAGCACTTCGTTTTGCTTCCTGCCCTGACAAGAAGAAACTGAAAACTTACGCAAAATTACGTGAAGATTTCCAGCGATATGTTGCATCCGTGCCAGAACACCTTTCACCCCAGAAGCCATCGAAGCCACATTGTGATCCTTCGACCAAGACCACCAAGTTTCAGAAACCCACACGAATCCGACACTTACTGAACAGGTTTGTGAAAGGGGTGCCGAAGAACAATGGTGTCATTACATCCTCTCTCGGAAAGAAGAAGGTAGATGGGGTTATGCTGATGAACGAGTTTCTAAACCCTTCATCCCCAGAGAAATCTTCAGGTTGTTCATCGGACCTGGTTCGATCTGGTTCACTGCCTCCTCTTTATCCTGGTCTTCATAATTCAGCCTCCGATGATAAGATCAACCGTGACGATACTGCCTTCTTCTGGAACTTAGTCCTTTCAAGATTGTTTTTTGATGTCAAAAGAAGTGCAGTGGTTAACAACTGCATAAAGACTCAGTTTCAGGTAACATTGATGCGAACCTTTCATTGTTGCAATGCTTCTTATACTCATCTCTTTTATTGTTTGATTCATCAGAGGGCATTATCAAACATGAGGTTCCCAAGCTTTTTGGGCAGAGTGGAATGTTCTGGCATAGACATCGGAGATCTTCCACCTTACATCCATAATGTAAAAGTTGTGAGCAAGGACATGAACGAGGTCTTGACAGCCGAGATCGATACTGAATACTCTGGTGGTATAACATTTGACTTTGAAGTAGGTCAGTTGGGATGCAGAGGAAGCAGCATGGACGCAAATCTGGAGATGGACTCTGGCTCAGAGATGGCTTTACTTCATTCCGAAGGACTTCAAAATAATGGAGAGCAAATATCTGTCTTGGATAGTTCAGGTGATGGAGAAGAAGGCGAAGAAAAGGAAAAGAAAATTGGTGAGATTCAATGCATGACATGCTTATTTCTTTGTTCTCTCTGCTGCTCTCCATGAGGTAGGTAACTCAACTTTTGACATGCACTAGTAACATGAACACCATTGGAGCTCAAGTTTGACAAGGTGATCATATGTCTGTGGTTTCCACCTTTCTGAGCATAGTATCATTTTGCTTAAGACTTTGAAGATTGATGTTCTTTTCGTGTCCGCACAATATTTTGGATAATTGTATGTATTTTCTTCTCTTTCGTTTAGATGGATTGCCGACTGTCATCTACTCAACCAATTGCTAATAGTCCTTAGCATGTTGAAAGACTTACAAACTGTCTCTTTTATGGATCACTTTTTTTTCTAGGCAATAAGTCTCCAATCTTTAAAAAATGCTTATTGATTATCTTTGACTTTTTTTCCACAGAATATTCATTTCGAAACACAACCCATTTCTTATTTTCAAAAACATGTGAATCCACTTACCGGTGTTTACATGATGTGGATGGTTCTATAGCCTAACAGTGAGAGAAGTAGATATGTAGTTATACAGACTTATATCTGTCTTTTTTCCCATTTTGCTGTGTTTCTGCATACTTAATTCAGATGAACCTGAGCAGCTGGAGAGCAGTAACTGGAGAAGTGTATGGTTGTCGACATGGAATTCTGTAAAAAATTCTGTTGCTGATCATGTTTCTCAGGTTTGTGTATATTTTGTGTGCTGCATTTTTCTTTGATATTTTTTGAAGCCATTTCTTTCCTAATATCCTCTCGCTTCTATTAAATGTATCTGTTAATGCTTGCTTTCTTAATAGCTAACTTAGAAAAATTTTAAACAACAGTTGCTTCCATTTCCATCCACCTTCAGCATAACAATGCCTAATTTTTGTGAATAACTGAGTTACCAAACCATTTCATAATGCCCTGTTTCTTTTGGTACAGAAATATTTTACAATGTAAACAAGTCCCTTAGTTTGAAGCTTGGAATTTATCTCTTTTTCCAGACTATCCATGTTTTGTTGATACAGTGCTTCTTTCGAGTATGAATACTAATTACAAGGAAATCTAATATTATCCTTCTTATCAATTGTCGCATTTTTGTTAACAGGTGTCAATTACATTACACAGTAATTATATAGTTATTCTGTAGGCACCAGATTACCTGAGAAAACATCAAACTTGAAACACACACACACACACACATATATATATAGCTTTGTCAGCCAATCTAGTTGGCTCTTTTGACCTCCTCTCTGTTTTCTGATTTAAGCATGAGTTCTTATCAGACGTCAATTTGAACATAGAGGCTTGTAAAAAGCTTCAGAATTATTCTGGTTAGATGCAAGAGAATCTACCCACTCTAATTAGTGAAAGTTTGAACTACATATGACTCTGATGATTATAATCCATATAATTTGTTGTTAGCTTCAATTCATTAGGAAGAATCTTCTCCGCCATTTAGCATCCCAGTATTTAGCAGCTCTCAACTGAGGTGAGAGCAACAAACTATTCTTTATCTTGTGGTTTTTGCTTGAGGTGATGCATGTCAAGACTGAAGAACAGTGTAAAGATTATACTGAAATTTTAAGTTCATGTCTTTGCTTGGATGGAGAGTGTGAAATTAAACTGTGGCTTCTCATTTGAAGGTTCCCCTGTCACTCTCAGTGAGGGTTTCATCACTCAGTGGAACAATTCGCTTGCACATAAAACCCTCACCTTCCGATCAGCTCTGGTTTGGGTTCACATCCATGCCTGAGATGGACTGGAGCTTCGAATCCACTGTTGGGGAGCAGAGGATCAACATTGGAGCATTTACTTCCATGTTCAAGAACCTATTTGAGGTATCCTCCATCATCGCACTTCTCTGTGATGATCCATCTTTCCCATCTCACTTGTCCTCCTGCAGAATGCGATTCGTGGGAGTCTGGTGTTCCCAAACTGCGAATGCTTGTGTGTTCCATGGATGTTGGACGAGAAGGACAACTGGATCCCGGTGACAGAAGCGCCATTTAAATGGATTAACCAAGAGACGGTTGCGGAGGCGGTGGAGCTCAACCAAGAGACGCCTGTGTGTGCGGCAATGCATGAAGAAGAAGAAGTATCCATGGACACGACAGAGCTCAAAGCATCAGAGCCCGATCAGCTAGGCGAGGCCACTGCCTCTTCACAGGCAAGTCCGTCCATCTCATCCAGTCTATTGTGCCGCACCCCCACGATGGGGAAGGACGCGGAGATGCCAAAATCCGAAGAGTCACAGGAGAGCTGCGATTCCACTCCGGTGATCTCCCCGGGGGAGATTGTGCTGTGGGAGAAAACCGCAGCGGCGGCGGCAGCTTCAGCGTCAGCATCAGCATCAGCATCAACGACCTCCGAGGCCGAAGAGGATGCCAGTGCAAGGAAGAAGTTAAACGTCAAAGGGCTGAAGAAGATGGTGGGGGAGACGATCGAAGGGCAGAAGCGCAGCATCGGCAACATGGTGGGTGTGTCTTTGAAGAAGTACGAGAAGGTCAAGATGCACAACATCTTTGGCCGCCATGCATCGTCTGTAAGAAGCTTGCAGTGATGGGTTCTCGGTGTATTTATACATCTTTGGCCGCCATGCATCGTACGTGTGTTTCATTTCCTCTGGACACTTAGCATTGTGATATTGCATGGTTTCTTTAATAATCGTGTTAAAGCAGCCTGTGTGAGGAGGGGAAGAGATGTCGACTCCCCAAAATTATGGACAAAATTTATTTGCGGATATCTTTCTATCAATAGAGGCGCTACGCGTGTGCGGAGGAGCTCAGCCGCCGTACTTGGCCTTGTAGTCGCTCCAAAGCTGGTCCACCGTCTTCCCCAAGAGGTCGACGAAGAAGTCGTCGCTGTATCCGTCCCTCATCTTGGCGTTCAGCTGCGCCACGAAGCCGCTCTTGAGATCGTTGCAGTAGTCGAGGAACCGCGCCGTGACGTCGTAGCCCTGGTCCCACCGGTCTCCGCCGCCGGGCTGAACCCAGTGGCTGGGCGCGTACCCGGCCTTCAGCCTCACGTAGTCGGCGATGCCCTCGATGAGGCCCCCGTTGGCGGTGCCGCGGCCGTCCCACTGCCACACGTGGGTGTCCTCGTGGTACAGCACCCCCACGATCTCGGTCCGCACGTCGCCGCTGTATCCGGCGACGTAGTTGGCGCTGAGGTGGATGGTGTCGCCGCTGGTGTAGGCGACGCCGTCCATGGTCTCGACGAAGAGGGTGATGAGCGAGACGTCCTTGCGGTCGGCCTCCGACTGCTGGTCGAAGGTGGTCCAGATGAAGGAAGAGGCGGTGGCCAGCACCTGCTTGCTGTAGTCCAGCCCGATCTCGTTGTCGAACCGGTTGCCGCCGGGGGTGCCCACCGCGTTGTTGGTGGCCTCGTACTGGACGGCGCCGGCCGCCGAGACCAACAGAAAAGCCACTGCCAACGCTACTGCTTCCATGTCGATATCCAACACTGCTATCAAACGGCAGCAGAGGATGCATTATATATATACGGAGGGAAGGAGAGAGAGAGAGAGAGAGAGAGCAAGAGAGACTCGTTCGCCGATGAATCGTTCAAAGACGTCGTCGAAGACTGCTGCCCAAATGGACGTACTTTTCATTATTTTAGTCCTCATATTGTATTCCTTCTCTTTGGAGGTGAAGCTGTACCTTCTTTACGTTGGCTTCACCATTCTATACACCAACAAGAAGGGGTTTGCGTGTAGGAGTGAAGTTTAAGCAGTCAAGTCTTCCGTGGAAGAGTGAAGTTTAAGCGTAGTCTTTGACCTCAAAGAAGCTTAATGATTCTGCCGTCCAAGAGAAATCTCGAGTCGATTGTGATTGTAATTTGACCGCCCAAGAAATCTTAATCGTTGCAGAGAAGGAGAATGGGGTTCGAAGATTCAATCTGTAGGGGATTGGTGGCTTTGATGTTCGTTGCTTTGTAGAAAACTGGATCGAACCTTAGGAGTCTTTGAACCTCTCTCTACCTTCATGACAAAATGAATCATCACAAAAAAGATATCTCGTCAAATCTCTTAAACAAATAGAATCAGAACATAAAATTAGAGAGTGAGTGAGATAGAGACGATAAGTGGGAGTCTTCCATAATGGTGGAAGACTAATTAATTGTTTCGGAACGAGAATTACAGAAAATATTTGCTAATTTGACTATTATTTATTATCAAGAATTATTTAGCCAATCGTAAATAAATATGGGTTATGGTTACAACGTTATTTTGATCATAAATTATTTAAGTTCTTATTACTTATTCGTATCTAAAATAATCTCTATATTTTTAAAAATATAGTATGTAAGTTGATTCCGTCAAATTTTAATCAATAGACATTAGACCGATTCATAATAAATTATTAATATAATAATATATGTAATTTAAGTTTAAAAACTATATAATTTATTACAGTTTTGCTTATGTTTAAAATAATCCTCTATATTTTTAAAAACATGACATATAAGTTAATCTCGTCGAATTAGACTTAACAAACGTTAGAACATACTAACCCATAATAAATTATTAATATAATAATATATATAATTTAAGTTTAAAAAATATATATCTTATTGAGAATAGGAAGAGGAAGCAGCGGAGACTATTGCGATAAACGAAAACGGAGAGGTAGAGGTGGAAAAGGCCAAAGGCAGAAGTGAGGGAGAACTGGACTACCACGTCGTAGGGATAATAGGTGGGGGTGTGGAAGAGGACGAGATGAGAGGCGATAGGACGAAGATGCCCAATAGGACAAAGAGGGACTAGGAGACCATTGTGTGACTGATCGACAAACATCCACATGAGATAGGACCAAAAACTCCTAAACTCATCATCAATACGAAAGAGGTTATGTCTGGTAACTTAAACTTTACAATGAGAACTTATATGTTAGATTTTTTTAAAATATAAAGATTATTTTAAGTATGAATAAATTATAAAAAATTAGGTCAATCAATGTAAAAATGTGGATAAACATTTAGAAATAAAAAAAATCTATGCCGCATGAATTTTCATTTAAAAAAAACACTTAATCTTTTAGGAACGTTTAGACTCTAAACTATATTTAAACCATGCCAATAATCATCATCGTTGCTAAGATTAAGTGCATATAAACTCTAATGGATGTTTACTCCGAATCCGCAAATCCTCGTGACACTCGAAGAAAAGGTGAATACGTTTGATTTGATGTTGTCAGCAGAAACCAATTTTTGTTAAGCATGGAAGAATTTTATTTTTTATTTATGCTAAGGTGAACATAATTGAAGTGTGACATTTCAGAAAAATGCAAGAAAATAGATTATTTACTAAATGATATGTCAGAGAGTCTACAATTTTCCTACGACTAGTTTTGGATTTGAATATTGTTTAGCAAATATATTTCCAAATCAGTTGAGGATTTTTTAGAAGAAACGTTCCAAATGCCATCGATTAGACTAATATTAGACTGCCCATGCTATGTTTCATCGTGTGACGTCTTAATTTAGTACCTTTTAATCGAAATTGGTTAAAGATTTGGATCGATAATTAATTTGATAAATCAATTATCTCATCTGATGGATCAAAATAAATAATATTCGATTTCAAACCCAACAAGAATTAAATGCTATAAAAATAAAAATAAAAATAAATTACATATAAAACTTACAGCATAGTGGTTAAAATGTTAAGTTTAAATCTAAATAATATGGTTTGAATCTTAAGAAAGATTTTTATTTAGCTTAATTTTTATTATTTTATTTTATTTTTATAATTTTAATTTTAGAGATAAAATTATAATTTTTTTAATTAATTTAAATTAATAAAAATTTACAGTTAAAATGGTAGTACTTAAATCAAAATTTGAATGCTTCGATTCTAATTTTAAAAAATAAAATCGATTTCAAAATCGAAATCAATGATTCTAGAATCCAACTTAAGCAAAATATGCTGAGCGGCAGCACCGCCGCAGCTTTCCCCAGTCCGCCGGAATCCAATCGCACAAGGCTACAGCGTCTAGAATCCAACTTAAGCAAAATATGCTGAGCGGCAACACCGCCGCAGCTTTCCCCAGTCCGCCGGAATCCAATCGCACAAAGCTACAGCGCCTACAACTTGTCGAGTTTGATCCTCCTGCGAATCCATCTGCTAAAAGCACGCCAAACTCCGATCACCACCATCTCTTGGTTACATGGAAAGGACGAGCTTTTCTGCAGCAACCCAGCGATGAGCCGAGACAGTCGCTGCAGTTTGTGATCCCCTCCTTCCCAATGCTGCCATTTGTCATGTCATCTTCATGGCGAAACAATGGCGACGAGAGAGAAGAAAACGAAGAGACAAACGCATGCGACAGGAGACGGTAGCAACTTCCATAGCGTGGTAACAGATCTGTCTGTATGTTGAGATAGTTGATCTGTCTATATAACACAAAATTTTTTTATTATTTTAATAGATTTTTTATTTGCACCTATCTTAATCTTTCTACCCTTTTATACATAATTTTACCTATTAATTGGAATCTTCCTCCAAAGTAAAGCTGATAGGGAAAACGATATCAAAGCGAGTAGAACTATTAGAATCGTGACAACCAAGTCTTTTCGATCACTGTTTGTGTTGGGGTCCAGCCCAAAAGTAAGATTTCACTAGTCAAATTTATCTTTATATATATATAAAAAAAAAAGTTAGAACACCCTACCTAACTAAGTGGAGGCTGTGTGTGCACTTAGTGAGATTTGATATTTACCTATTGTGAGATTCATATATTTTGATAATTCTACCTCATTTGTAACCAAGATATATATATATTTGATGTTGTGGTGATCCTCTAGTTGTTCTAGAGAAATTTTATTGTAAACCTATTATCAATAATAGTGATAGTGGAAGATAAGTGGACTACGGTCCTGTGGTTTTTCTCGCATTGAGTTTTTCATATTAAAATTTAGTGTCTCATTTTGTGGATGATTTGTTACCTTGCCCTAGTTAATATTTACCTTTGGTAACAAGTTGGTAAGTTTGATGAGAATCTCATTTTGATACACAAAGAGAGAAAGATAATATTCAACATTCAATAGTTTTTTCCCAACAAGTGGTATCAGAGTACGAGCTATTTGGTGCAACTTTTCTTGTGTGATTGAAATGGAAGAGTCAGATGGTATGATTAAATTGAACTTATCAAACTATTCTACTTGGAGACGTACGATGAAATATTTGCTTTATTGCAAAGATCTGTATAAGCTAATCAAAGTTAAAGTAAAACATTCTACCATGGATGATAAAGAATGGGAGGTACAACACAGAAAGGTCATTGTCTATATTAGAAGATGGATGGATATAAATCTGCATGAGCATATTTCTGATGAAATCAGAGTTGATATTGTTTAGCAAATGTTAGAAAATCTCTTTGCAAAGAAGACAATGAGAAACAAAATTTCTCTTCTCAAAGGCTTGTCAATTTAAAGTATAAAGATGGTGGTAATATTATTGAGCATACAAGCATATTTCAGAGTCTTGCAAACAAGTTAGTTACTATGAAAATGAATATAGATGATGAGATGCAAGGACTCCTACTCCTCAGCTCTTTATTAGAAATTTGGGAAACATATGTGTTGACAATTTCTAACTCTACGCCAGAGGAGACTCTAACTATAGATATGGTTAAAGACGGTTTGCTAAATGAAGATACCAGAAGAAAAGAACAAGGAGAATCTTTTTCTGGTGCACTTGCTATTAAAAAACAAGAACGACATAGAAGAAGTCATAGCATAAATCCACATGGATATAAAGGAAGATCCAAGTCCAGAAGAGATATCAAGTGTTTCACTACAACAGGCCAGGTCATATGAAGAAAAAGTGTAAGTTCTGGAAGAGAGAACAAAATAAAAGAAAGAAAAATGAGAAAGAAACTAATACAATTGATGTTGAATGTGATATTATTACTATTTGTGATGATGGATGTGTTAGTTTTATAGCTCAAGACAGTAACTGGATAACTGACTCTGGTGCTTCTTTTCATGTTACTTTTCATGGTGATTTCTTCAGATCTTACACTGCTAGTGATTTTGGCAATGTCAAAATGGGAAACAATGATACATCTAAGATTATAGGTATTGGAGATATTTGCTTGGAGACCAATATTGGGAGCAAATTGATACTCAAAGATATAAGACATGTTCCAGATATTCGTCTAAACTTAATATCTATAGGGAAACTTGATGATGAAGAGTTTATATATTATTTTGATGAAAGCAAATGGAAGCTCACTAAAGATTCTCTAGTTGTTGCAAGAGGAAAGAAGCAGAACTCCTATTATGTTATGGAGGTTAAGATATACAAAGGAGATATTAATGCAATCCAAAAGGATGAAAGTATGGATCTTTGGCATAAAAGGCTTGGTCATATTAGCGAGAAAAGACTTCAAACTCTTGCTAGAAAGCAGTTCTTACTAAAGCTACAAGGTACATCTCTTAAAACTTATGATCATTACTTAGCCGAAAAAACACACAGAGATGCCTTTCATACTTATCCATCATCTAGAAGATTAAATGTCATTGATTTGATTCACACTAATGTCTGTACTATATAAAGTAAAACTCTTGGAGGTGCTCTTTATTTTGTTACTTTTATTGATGACCATTCTAGAAAAGTTTGAACTTTTACTTTAAAATCTAAAGACTAGTACTCGATGTTTTCAAAGAGTTTCATGCCAGTGTTAAAAGAGAAACTATAAGAAAACTAAAGTATGTTTGAGCAGATAATGGTGGTGAGTATAAGGGTCATTTTAAAAATTATTACAGGTTTCATGGTATCAAGCTTGAGAAGGCAGTTCCTAAAACTCCTCAGCAAGATAGTGTGGTAGAAATGATAAACAAAACTATTGGAGAAAGGATTAGGTATATGTTTTCCCATGCCAAGTTATCTAAGTCTTTTTGAAGGGAGGCTATGAGAACTAAAGTTGATCTAATAAATCTTTCTCCATCAGTTCCTTTGAATGGTGATGTTCCAGAGAGAGAGTATGGAAAGGTAAAAATACATCTTATAATCACTTAAAAGTCTTTGGGTGTAAAGCATTTATTCATATTCCTAAAGATGCGAGATCTAAGCTTGATAATAAGACAAAAGCATGTATTTTCTTGGGATATGGTTATGAAGAGTTTGGGTACAGATTATGGGATCCAATAAATAAAAAAGATTATCAGAAGCAAAGATGACATGTTTCTTGAAAATCAATTATTTGACGATGATGATAATGTTGAGAAGCAAAATACCTCTGTTTATACTCCTTGGAGTTTGAGCCCAGTTCCTCCACCTATAGTTCATGATGATCAAGGGGGAGATGGATAAGAAGATGGTGGTAAGAATGTTAGTGATGATGCTTCTACAGTTGATGAAGCTGATCCAACTGAACAAATTGAGTAAGCACCTCCACCACCAGATGAGATCCCATTGAAAAAATCTATAAGAGAGCAAAGACCATCTACAAGATATTCTCCACATAAGTATGTTATGTTGACTGTCGGTGGAGAACTAGAAACTTACCAAGAAGCTATTGTACATGAGCACAAAAATGAGTGAGTTAAAGCCATGCAAAAAGAGATGGAATCCTTGCTTGAGAACCACACCTATGACTTAGTAAAGTTGCCTATAGGGAAGAAAGCTCTCAAGAATAAATGGGTTTATAAATTGAAGACTGAAAATAATAGCTCACGGTAAAAATATAATGCATGGTTAGTTGTGAAAGGATTCAGTCAGAAAAGGGTATTGATTTTGAAGAAATATTTTCTTCTATGGTGAAAATATCTTCTATCCGAGTTGCTCTTGGTTTAGCTACCCGCTTTAATTTAGAAGTAGAGCAACTTGATATCAAAACTATATTTTTACATGATGACTTAGAAGAAGAAATTTATATAGAGCAACCACAAGATTTCAAAGTCAAAGGAAAATAAAATCTTGTGTGTAAGCTTAAGAAAAACTTATATGGACTCAAACAATCACCTAGACAGTGATACAAGAAATTTGATTTATTTATGATGAGCCAAAGGTATAATAAAATCACATCTAATCATTGTATATTTATAAAGAAGTTTTCAGATGATGATTACATTATTCTCCTGCTATATATTGATGATATACTGATTATTGGCCATGATACTGGTAAAATTAAGAAGTTTAAGAGGGAATTAAGTAAGTTTTTTGTTATAAAAAACTTAGGATCGGTGAAACAAATTCTTGGTATGAAGATTCTTTGTGATAGAAAGAATAAAAAGATTTAGTTATCTTAGGAGACCTACATTGAAAAGGTTCTTGAAAGATTCAACATGAATAAAATCAAATCAGTTTGTTCTCCACTTGCAAATCATTTCAAGTTGAGTTCAAAACAATGTCCTACAAGTGAGAAAGAAAACGAAGAAATGTACAAAGTGTCTTACTCATCAATAGTAGACAGTTTGATGTATGTTATAGTTTGCACTATGCCAAATATAGCTTATGCAGTTGGAGTTGTCAGCTGATTTCTCTCTAATCCTGGTAAGGAACATTGGGCAGCAGTAAAATAGATCTTAAGATATTTAAGAGGCACTACCAGGTTGTGTTTATGTTTTGACATTAGTAAACTTATGTTAGAGGGTTACACAGATATAGATATGGCTAGTGATATTGATTCTAAAAAATTTATATCATGGTTATTGATGACTTTTGTAGGGGTAGCAGTCTCTTGGTAGTCTAAGTTATATAATTGTGTTGCTCTGTCGACCATAGAAGCAGAATATATAGCAATTACTGAAGCCTGTAAGAAAGTTTTATGGATGAAAATTTTTTTACAAGAATATTTAATGTGATAGTCAAAGTGTCATCCACCTCTCCAAGAATTCAACATATCATTCTAGATCCAAGCATATTGATATAAGATATCACTAGACTCGTAATGTGCTTGAGATAAAAGAATTATACTTAGAAAAGATACATAACGATGAGAATGGTTCATATATGTTGATAAAGTCTTTGTCTAAAGAAAAACTTGAAGCATGTAGACAGAGAGTGGGCTTAGTATAGCCCATCATATGAGCCGGAGGGGGAGAATTGTTAGGGTCCAGCCAATAGGTGGGGTTGGACTAGTCAAACTTACCTTTATAACAAAAAAAAAAAAAAGAAAACGGTAAAGTTAGAACACCCTAACTAAGTGGAGGCTATGTGTGTGCATGAGTTTAAGTGACTGTATAAACAGAGAGCACAACGAGGAGAAAGAGAAAGGAAAGAATAAAGAAAGAGGGAGCTTTGGCGGAATAGTGAAACTTCCTCAGATTTGATCCGAATCTTATATGGAGAATTCTTACAGTAAGCTCTACAATCCTAACGGTATTGATCTATAATCTATCTTCTCTATGATAATTTTTTATAATACACAATTTGTGAGATTTGATATTTACCTTTTGTGAGATCCATATATTTTGATGATGCTATCTCATTGGTAAACCAAGATATATCTAGTTATTCTAGATAAGCTTCATTGTAAATCTATTATCAATGGTGGTGATATTGAAAAATAAATGGATTATAATCCTGTCATTTTTTTTATATTAGATTTTTTACGTTAAAATTTAGTGTATGGATAATTTATTACCTGATTAATATTTGTTTAGTAATAAGTTGGTAAGTTTGATAAAAATAACATTTCGATATATAAAGAGTAAAAAATATTATTTTATATTTAATAGTTTTTTCCCAACAATTATATTCTTATAAGAAAAATATCTGCTTGACCTAAGAATCTGAAGTCTCCTTGTTGCTATGACTGGCTTTTTGCAGCTCCCCCGTCATAATCTTTTATTTAATATCTGCAGTTCTCCTTCTGGGAGAGACAAACGAGTGTCATTTTTTGCCTCGGCTGACCTTTCTAAGCTGAATAAAAGAGAGAAATATAGAACAAGTCTTGATATTATTTTGTTTGATGTTTTAATGTAATGTTCAGGTGTTTGCTTGCTCCATTAATGGGAATATAACAGTTAGAAAGGTGTAGAGGAAGGAGTTGTGGCATCAAATATGGATTTCTTGTTTAGGGTAGAGGAATCTAGTGCTAGATTTTGGCTGCTACAAGTTCATCTAAAAGATTAGTCTATAGATATAGCAGAATTTATGATTGATATTTTCTGACCATCTTCCTCACCAGCGAATTCAGCCCATGAAACTTGAATCAGATTACTTTTTCTCTATATTCAATCCATTATAAGTTGATACTCTTTCTAGACTCGAATCATATGATCTAATCTACAATCTACCATCTTTTTCTTGATGAGAAAAAAATCCTCCCATATCAAAACAAAGTTGGACAATGACCACTGAAGCTATTATCTATCCTTGCATGGTGGTAAACCTCGAAACACATCCACAGGGATGTCTCATCCTCTCCACCCTATTCTTTCAACAATCCATCTGTTCCGGACAAAACAAATTTTATGTTCTTCATGATTGCTTCATTAAATTGAAGGGGATAGTTGAGATGACAGGAAAGAGAGTGATAGCCAGTGTGACAAGCGCTTCAGCATTTGTAATCAAACAAAAATGATTGACCTGCTTCGAGTCTTCCTCTTTCGTTTCTCTGCGGGTAATTAAGTGACTCAGTGTCTTCCACAAGCGTGCATGCACACAAGATCATGCCTTTGAATCGTGGGGTACAACTCCCAATTGAGTTCGCAATGGAGTGTTTCATGGCCTCTTAGCCAAGACTTGTGCAAGTCAAGTGGAGGTCAGCAGATTCAGCTGTCGGCAGCAGACAAGTTCAACTTCTTCGAGCAAGTCATCTCTTAGCATTCATTCTGAAACCTGAGTTCCAATCTGTCTGCTTCACTCTCGTTCCTTTGTCATTGAGGAAATACGAAGATGCTTTGGGGTTGGCAAAGTCCTTCGCTCAGACACAGGATTATCATCAACATGAGAGTCCTATTTCATACTGCACAAGGAAAAGTCTGTTGATGTCGATAGGAAGAGGAAATAGAGATATGAAACAGAGGAAGAGTAGGACAATGTTTAATCTTCTATATTTCTCTCAATAAAAAACTCTTTACAAATTTCAGAAACTCCCTTGCTTTTATCATGACTCAACATATGGGGTTTATATAGTCCCCAAAGATACATTATATTAATTGTATTCAAGATGAACCATTCTCTTTCAAGAAACCCTTTCAACAATCAATAACCAATTTGACTTATCCTTCTATAGTCTTTTAATCCATTTTTTCTTCTTGATGTAATAAATCTCTCTCTTGATGCAATGAACCTCTTTATGATACTTGAACAAGTTTAATTCCAACATTTTCCCCCCTTAAACTTGTTCCATCTAGCATGCCAAGTTTCTTTCGAAGTTGTTGAAATATTTCAAATTTGAGAGGTTTTGTAAGTATATCAGCCACTTGTTTACTTGTCTTGACATGATGTAGCTCCACTTCTTTATTTTTGATATGATCTCTTATGAAATGAAATCTTGTATCGATATGCTTCGATCTTTCATGATAGACTGGATTCTTGGCTAAGGCAATAGCTGATTTGTTATCAACATAAATCTTGGTTGACTTCTCCTGTGGCATATGAAGTTCTTGGAGTAATCTTCTTAGCGATTCGTGACAAACACTAGAAGAAGTCGCTATATATTCGCTTCACAACTTGATAGAGCAACGATCCGTTGTTTTTGAAGACCAAGTGAATGTAGCTTCACCAAAATAAAATACAAATCCAGTTGTACTTTTCCGATCATCGTAGCTTCCTACCAATCACACTATATCCAATGAGCTCCAACTTTTAGATGAAGAATAGAACATTCCATACTCAATTGTTCCTTTAATATATCGCAAAATTCTTTTAGCGACATTTAAATGAGATGTCTTTGGAACTTCCATAAATCTACTTATTAAACCAACTCCAAATAGTATATCGTCGAGTGCATGTCAAATACCTTAAACATCCAACTAGACTTTTATAATAAGTTGGATTAATGTATTTACCTTCACCTTCCTTGGTCAACTTGGTGCCATATTCAATAGGTGTATCCAGGGATGACAATCTTCCATTGAAAACTTCTTTAAAACCTCCTTTGCATAATTTTCTTGTGAGATAAAAATTCCTCCATTATCTTGTATAACTTCGATACCAAGGAAATAAATCATTAAGCCCAAGTCGGTCATCTCAAACTCCTTTTTCATAGAGTGCTTAAAATCTTTAATCATGGAGCTACTATTGCTGTAAATATTAAATCATCTACAAGCATACAAATAAGATATCTCCATGAGAGTTAGATTTTGTATAGAGAGCATGCTCATGTGGACATTTAGAAAACCATTTTGAATAAAATAAGTATCTATTCGAGAATTCCATGCTCGTGGGGCTTGTTTAAGCCCATAAAGAGCTCTCTTTAACTTGTATACTTTGTCTTCTTGTTCTTGAATAATAAAACCAGGGGTTGTTGAATATATACCTCTTCTTCAAGAACTCCATTAAGAAATGCTGATTTCACATCCATTTGTAAAATCTTCCATTTCATTTGAGCTAGAGATAAGTAATCTTCTTGTCTCCAGCAACAGCAAATACTTCTTCATAGTCAATTCCATATTGTTGTTTATATCCCTTTGCAACTAATCTAGCCTTGTATTTCTCCACCTCTCCTTTTGCATTTCTTTTTGTTTTGAAGATCCACTTAACACGATAGCTTGGTGGTCTTCGAAGTGTAGTAAGCTCCCATGTATTATTTTTGTTAATGGCATGAATCTCTTCATTCATAGCTTGTCGCCATTTTTCATCTCTATAAGCTTCTTCAAGATTAATGGATCATATCTGCAAAAAGACAAAATAAAGAAAGTTCATCATTGTTAGTATCAATCCTTCGAGTCACATCATATAGGTCCTGAATTGGTCTTGTCCTTCTTATAATTGGACTTCTTGAAATCATGTGACCTAGCTGATCTAGGTGATGATTCTGGCAAAGTCACTTCAGTGTTTGCTTGTATTATATCATCTTCTTCTGAAGCTACAGCTTTCTTATGTTGCTCATTACTTTTCCAGCCCAAATTGTTGTTCATCAAACTCAACATCTCTTGACATCACAACTTTATTTGTGATAGGATTGTAGAGTTTGTAACCAGAATTCTCTGGATAACCTAGCAAAATGCATTTTTGGCTTTTATCCTCCAATTTCGTTCTCTTTTCTTCGGTATCTTGGCAAATGCAACACTTCCAAAAATCCTCAAATGATCAACTCTTGGTTTTGTAAGCTCCATGCTTCTTCCGTGTAATATTACCAATTCGCTTTGTAAATTAAGCAAATAAACCAGCTTTCCTTTAACATGCATCGGACCATATTAAGGATAGTCCTGAGACACCATTTTGTTGAGGTGTGTATGGCATGGTGAATTGATGTAGAATTCCATTATTTCTACAAAACTTTCAAATTCATTTGATATATATTCACCACTCTCTCGTTCTTAAACATTTAATCTTACAATAACTTTGTCTTTCAACCAAATCCTTAAATTCTTTGAATTTGCTTAAAACTTCTTTCTTTTCTTTTAACATTTTGCCACTATGATCATATCAAAATGTAAAAAAATACCTTCCTCCAAGTGAATGAGATTGATAGGGCCACACACATCCGAGTGCACCGGATCGAGTCGATGCCATGCTTTTTTTTTCTTCTCACTTTGAGGTTTTTTCTTTCTTGTTTACCCATGACACATACTTCATAATTTTTGGGTGATCAATTTTTGGCATTCTGTCACCATATTATACTTCTCTAAAAGTTTCAAAGCCTCAAAATTTAAGTGAGCATATCTAAGATGCCAAAGTGTAGAAATATCCTCAATATCGCCTTTAAAACAATTTGATTGATCAAAATACTCAAATGTAGAGGAAACATTCTATTCCTTGCCATTTTCACATGTGATATCAATGTTTTATTCTTATCACGAATTGAGAGAGCCATATCTTTCATCTCAACTTCATAACCTTTTCAAGTAATTGTCCAATGCTTAAAATATTATTTTTCATATCGAACATAATAAATATCTGAAATGCATAATTCCTTGCCATTATTAAGTTCAAGGAGAATTTTACCTTTTCTCGTCTTTGAGACAAATCACCAAATGTAATGTTCCTAATAACTTGTATCCATTTAAAAGCTCTTTGATGCCACACATGTGATTTGAGGCTCCTGTCTAGATACCATGTCATAGATTGATCATTTTTCAAATTTTCATAACTCATTAGCAAAACTTGATTTTCCTTCTTTTCTTCCTCAACAAAATTTGCCTCACCACTTTGATTGTTAGGATTATAATAACATTCATAAGAGTAATGTCCGTACCTTTTGCAAACATAACATTGTATTTCAGACCTTTTAGAGTTTCTGCCACGTCCACGGCCTCGGCTACGTCCTCGACCATAACCACGGCCTCTTTGGCTAGAATTTTCTATAGCCTCTTCATTATATCGAGATTCTTGATTGGTCTGATTTCTGCCTCCTCTTCCTCTTTGTCCTCGTCCTCTTCCTCTTTGAGAATTTGATTCTCCTTTATTTTCAAGAGCAAACTTAGCTTGTAGTGCTTGCTCCATAGTTTTGTCTTCTCCTCTTTTGTAATTCTTTGTTCATGAACTTGAAGGAACCCATAAGTTCTTCTAAAGACATTTTTCCAAATCTTTAGATTCTTCAATCATGACAATAAAATCAAATTTCGGGTCTAGGGATCTCAATATTTTTCTATTACTCGATCATTTACTTGTTCACCATTTCGTCTCATTTGATGAACAATAGAAATGATTTTGAGAAATCGAAATAGTTTAGTACCTTGTTGTAGTTTTTCAAACTCAGTAAAACTTGTAGACGAAGTTTCTTTACCTTATCAACACCACCGAATGCTTTTGAAGTATTTCCCAAGCCTCCTTTGAAGTATTTCTTTGGAGCGATGATCTCGAACATTGTATCATCAAGCCCTTGGTAGATTGTGAACAAAGTCTTTTCTCCTTCTTCCTTCTTTCTTTGAGTTGCTTTCTTCCTTCGCATTCATTGCTCCTTCTTCCGGAGTTGGTTCAATCCATCTTCTACAAACTCCCATCTTGGGAGCCTAGAAGAACCTTCATTTGGATGCACCATATGTCATAATTTTCTTTTGTTAATCTGGGGATCTGAAGTTGGATGGCACTTGAGGAAGAGGTCATAGCTTAACCTATGCTCTGATACCAGATGTTGATGTCGATAGGAAGAGGGAATAGAGATATGAAACAGAGGAAGAGTAGGACAATGTTTAATCTTCTATATTTCTCTCAATAAAAAACTCTTTACAAATTTCAGAAACTCCCTTGCTTTTATCATGACTCAACATATGGGGTTTATATAGTCCCCAAAGATACATTATATTAATTGTATTCAAGATGAACCATTCTCTTTCAAGAAACCCTTTCAACAATCAATAACCAATTTGACTTATCCTTCTATAGTCTTTTAATCCATTTTTTCTTCTTGATGTAATAAATCTCTCTCTGGATGCAATGAACCTCTTTATGATACTTGAACAAGTTTAATTCCAACAAAGTCTTCATGGTGTCAACTTCATCAGTGTGGAATCCATGGAATCTGAGACAATGACAACTGTAGCCAAATTCCAAAGTTCAGCAATCCAATCACTCTCGGTGCAACTCTCCCAGTCATCACCTAATTAATTCATTGATTCAACACACCTTCCTCTCCTCCTCCTGTATCAAGATTCAGTTATCAGTTGGTCTGCGCGCCCACCTACTCTCGAGGGAAACGGCAGGGAAGAGCTGACGATGGACAACTACGAGAAGGGAGTGGCAGAGAAGGGGGAGGGAGGAGAGGGGACGGCGATGGAGCGGGCCTTCGAGTGGCAGACGGTGCCGCCGTTGCGGGATCAGCTGACGGCGCGGGCGCTGGCAGTGAGCTTCGTGCTCTCAGTCATGTTCAGCGTGATCGTGATGAAGCTGAACCTGACCACCGGCATCATCCCCTCCCTCAACCTCGCCGCCGGCCTCCTCGGCTTCTTCTTCGTCAAGCTCTGGACCAAGGCCCTGCAGCACGCCGGCCTCCTCCGCACCCCCTTCACCCGCCAGGAGAACACCGTCATCCAGACCTCCGTCATCGCTGCCTCCGGCCTCGCCTTCAGCGGTCAGCTCACCGGATTCTTTTTCTCTTCCTTTCCTCTGTATCATTTTTATCTTCGGTCGTTTGAAGAAGATCATTCTGAAATAAGCAAACTATGGTTTTGCTCGACTGCTATAGTGCAGCGGACAATCTAGAATTGGATAGCTTTCACCCTGTTTAATTCTTGTGAACAGGCGGCTTCGGAAACTACCTGTTCGGCATGAGTTCAAAGATCGCCAACCAATCAACAGAAGCAAATGATTCACAGAATATAAAGGACCCAAATTTAGGATGGATGATCGGGTTCATGTTTGTGGTCAGCTTTCTTGGGCTCTTTTCTCTTGTTCCCCTCAGAAAGGTGAGTCCAAATCTTACAATGGACCTGTCAAGCTTATGATGCATGTTTGGAGTTCTTACTGTGAGCTTGCTTGCTTTAGATAATGATTATTGACTACAAGCTGATCTATCCAAGTGGCACTGCAACTGCGTACCTCATCAATAGCTTCCATACTCCTCAGGGTGAAAAGCTGGCCAGGTAAAGAGATCTCAAGAACCTGTTATGTAGCTTCTCTTCCAACATTTCCATTGATCAGTGACCGAGAAAGTTGTCCATGGACCTTTGATCCTTCTTCTCAGGGAACAAGTAGGGACGTTATGCAAGTCCGTTGCCTGTAGCTTTCTATGGGGCTTCTTTCAGTGGTTTTATACGGCTGGGAAAGACTGCGGATTCAGTGCATTCCCTACGTTCGGTCTTAAAGCTTACGAGAACAAGTATGATTAGCCTGAACTCTGCGCTTTGTCATTTTCTTAAGAGTAAGAGGATGACCGTTTTGTCTTGACGAATTCTCTCAGGTTTTACTTCGATTTTTCTGCCACCTATGTTGGAGTTGGAATGATCTGCCCACATATTGTGAACATATCTCTTCTCCTGGGAGCTATCCTTTCATGGGGAATCATGTGGCCTCTTATAAGCAATAAAAAGGGCCACTGGTATCCTGCAGATGCTGAAATAGACAGCCTTAATGGGTTGCAGGGTTACAGGGTAATCTCTCTCTCTCTCTCTCTCTCTCTCTCTCTCATCCTGCTGCTTCAAGAAGAGAGGCTTCAGTATCACGGGTCTTCTTTGTGCAGGTCTTCACAGCCGTTGCGTTAATTCTAGGTGATGGCCTCTACAACTTCCTCAAGATCTTACGTCGAACCACATCCTCCTTCATTTCTGCTGTGTTCAAAGGCCTCCCCATCTCGGATGATGAACGTGCTCCAAAAAATCTGACAATCTCATTTGACGATGAAAGGCGAACCGAGGTGTTCGTCAGAGATCACATACCTCCGTGGGTAACATATGGATGCTACGTTGTAATCGCCACCCTCTCCATTGTTACAGTTCCTTGCATCTTTCCTCCGCTCAAGTGGTACCATATCTTGGTCGCCCATGTCTTCGCCCCAGTATTTGCTTTCTGCAACGCCTATGGCCACGGCCTCACTGATTGGAATCTGGCATCCACATATGGGAAGCTTGCCATTTTCGTGTTTGGAGCTTGGGCTGGCGCCGACCATGGCGGCGTGCTTGCAGGCCTTGCGGCCTGCGGCCTCGTGATGAGCGTTGTCGCGACTGCTTCGGATCTCATGCAGAACTTCAGGACCGGATACCTAACACTAGCTTCTCCCAGGTCGGTGTTCGCGAGCCAAGTCATCGGCGCTGCCATGGGTTGCGTCATCGCTCCCTGTGTTTTCTGGCTTTTCTTCAAGGCGTTCGATGACATCGGCACTCCCGGCAGTCAATACCCAGCGCCTTACGCTATTATCTACCGTAACATGGCGATCCTCGGAATTGATGGTTCCTCGTCACTTCCAAAACACTGCCTCGCTCTCTGCTGCGTGTTCTTCGCGCTAGCTATCGCCATCAACTTTGCGAAGGATGTGTTGCCCAACAAGATGGCAAGGTTTATCCCGATCCCAATGGCAATAGCAATCCCTTTCTACATCGGAGCATCCTTCGCCATCGACATGTGCATCGGAAGCGTGATACTGTACGTGTGGACGAAGATGAACAAGGGCAAGGCGTCTGCATTTGGTCCTGCAGTGGCCTCCGGTTTGATCTGCGGCGATGGGTTGTGGGCTGTCCCTCAAGGAGTGCTTGCGCTGGCTCAGGTGAAACCGCCAATGTGCATGAAGTTTGTCCATGGAGAATGAATGGCCAAGAAGATGGTCACGTCGTCACCTTATCCTACTTCCCTCCTTGGTGGCAAACGAGAAAGAAACAAGACAACCAAAGTGGATATTAGATCAGTGAAGGTTACCACCACTGAATCCTCCTGTGTTCATCAGTCTCATGTAAACATATCAGATACGGGTGTGATATATCACTATTGGATGAATATGTAAATATTTGCATCTTATTTTTCGATGAGAAAGAACGATAGAAATGACACGTCTATTGGCATTGCTACTTGTCAAGATGAGCTTCAGAAACAATAAAATAATAGGGCCATGTTTTGGACAAAAACATATACAGGATATCCTCACAAAACAACAAATATTTGAGGTCATCATCCTCTTCGTTGTAATCATCCATCTATTTTTAGCCGATCAAACTCCTATAATCTCAACTTTACGCTTGCGGTTTAGTTGAAAGGAACAGATAAGGATCGCGTAGGACTTTTGTGCCGAGCGACTTGTTCTTCACGGCACCGGTGTATTCATTCGATGTACGCCCTTGAATGATTTATGCTCCTCACATTTTGTCGTCGATCAAATCAGAGAAGACTTGCTTCGAGTCGGTCTACCTTCTGTCTCAATACTATCACGAATATGAATTGATAGATCATGTCTCTCTCATCTATCTTGCAAGGATGTAATGCTGTTCTGCCTTGGAATCCGGTGAGCTCGCACCGGAATCCATGGATTCATCTTAAAGATTCTTGCTGAACCACCACTTCGTCTTCATCGTTCCCACACTGGAGAACTTCTTGGTCTTGTGAACTGGTTGCTTCAGTTCCACACTGCAGATACCGTCAGCCGTCAGCAGAAGACCTTTCCTTGAGTTCTTCAAGCGAGTCATCTCCTTTCTTTCATTCAGAAAAAAAATCCTTTTTTGGGATGTGAACTGCGATCCTCAAGTTAATGAGCAACTGATGAGATTAATAGTGAGAAGTGGACCGATGGGGGGCCAATCACCGGAAATGGCCATCAACTTGCTTGTGGAATATGAGGAATCCTTAGTCCATGAAGGAAGCAATGATCATTTTTTCCAAAGCTTCTGGAGGCCAATCACTCTCAGGGCAGTTCAGATAGCTCCATCGATGCTTGCACTCATTCCGTTTACTTCGCCGGTGTGAACCACAGCTTGTGTGATTCCAAAGCATGTCTTTTCACGACGGTTCATTTGAAATGAAATCGAGCCGAAATCAAACCAATAAACAAATTAAAAGTAGACGATTTTGGTTCGAAATCGAACCTAATCGGTCATGTCTTTTCACGGTTCATTTGAAATGGAATCGAGTCGAAATCAAACCAATAAACAAAATTAAAAGTGGACGATTTCGGTTCGAAATCGAACCCAGTCGGTCCGGACCGGATCTGTAGGACCGGAATCGCCGGTTTTGAAATCGGGGTCGGGTTATCCGAAAGGAATCCACCATCCATGATTGATCCAACAGCATCTTGTCATGCTGGATGCCGATATGAAAGGTGGAAGAGGAAGAGCATGGGGGCAGGAACGAGATCCAAGCATGCTGATGCGTTGACCGTGAGTTGTTTTCCACTCTTCTTCCCTCGATCCTCCATCACTTCCATGGTTCAGTTACCAGTTGTTCTTGAAGCCGCCACCACCACCGTCTATATATAGTCGTCTATCGCGCACAGCGCAGCAAGGGGAACGGCATGGCGATCGAAGAGAACGGGGTGGAGGGGCGGCCGGCGATGGAGAACCCAAAGAAGGAAGAGGAGGAGGAGGAGGAGGAGGAGGGGAAGGGGGGAGAGGCGGTGTCGGTGGAGCGGACGTTCGAGGGGCAGCGGGTGCCGCCGTGGCGGGAGCAGCTGACGGCGCGGGCGCTGGCGGTGAGCTTCCTGCTCTCGGTCATGTTCAGCGTGATCGTGATGAAGCTGAACCTGACCACCGGCGTCATCCCCTCCCTCAACGTCGCCGCCGGCCTCCTCGGCTTCTTCTTCGTCAAGCTCTGGACCAAGGCCCTGGAGCACGTCGGCCTCCTCCGCACCCCCTTCACCCGCCAGGAGAACACCGTCATCCAGACCTCCGTCGTCGCCGCCTACGGCCTCGCCTTCAGCGGTCAGCTCCCTTCTCCTAACCTGTTATCCTGTGGATGTTCGGAGGAGACAAACAGGTCGGTGAAGTCAGCAACAGTCAAACCGAATCAATGGAATCTGATTCCTTGAATCAAACCATGAACAGAAATCTCCGTCGTTCTTCATAAGGAATTTAATTGATATCCTATCATGAACTGGGTGAACACAAGTCAACCAAAAAAACACATGCTTCAGCTTCGTGTTCCTCTGCTACGTTTCTAGCCGTCGATGCTTGAGTTGCATACAGACCATCATTCCGATGCGCATCTAAGTCTTCTGCTTGTCTTTTGAGAACAGGTGGGTTTGGAAGCTACCTTTTCGGGATGAGCTCAAAGATCGCCAACCAGGCAACAGAAGCAAAAGATTCACAGGACATAAAGGACCCACAACTAGGGTGGATGATCGGATTCATGTTTGTTGTTAGCTTTCTCGGACTGTTGTCTCTTGTGCCACTCAGAAAGGTGAGTCCAAATCCAGCAATAAACTTTGTTTAACGAGCTCTTCCATGCTGTTCGTAATGCCGCTGCTTGAATCTTGTCGTAGATAATGATCATCGACTACAAGCTGATCTATCCAAGTGGCACCGCAACTGCGTACCTCATCAATGGCTTCCATACTCCTCAGGGTGAAAAGTTGGCCAAGTAACCATCTCGAGAACATCTAAATCTTCCCAATTCCTCTGATGGAACACTCAACAGATTGATCCTTTGATTCTTAGGAAACAGGTGCGGACATTGGGCAAGTTCTTTGTCTACAGCTTCCTGTGGGGATTCTTCCAGTGGTTCTACACGGCTGGTGATGACTGCGGATTCGAAGCTTTCCCTACCTTAGGCCTCAAAGCTTATGCGAACAAGTAACATCCTCTGTCACTGCTCAAGTGCTTGAGATAACTGGATGCAATACGTGACTGCGTTGTGTACTCCATGAATTCTCTCAGGTTTTACTTCGATTTCTCTGCTACTTATGTTGGAGTTGGAATGATCTGCCCCTATATAGTGAACGTATCTCTGCTTCTGGGAGCGATCCTTTCATGGGGGCTCATGTGGCCTCTCATAAACAACCAGAAGGGCCACTGGTATCCTGCAGATCTCCCATCGAGCAGCCTTCATAGCTTGCAAGGTTACAGGGTAAGGTCTCAATTGGACGCCACCAATCTTCTACCGTCTCTCCCGTTCATCGTTCCCTCCATCGATGCAGGTGTTCCTAGCCGTCGCCTTGATTCTTGGCGATGGTCTCTACAACATCCTCAAGGTCCCGCATCGAACTATATACTCGTTTGTTTCTGCTTCGCGGAAAGGCCCAACGAGCTCTCTTCCCATCTCGGACGGTGGCCGTGCTGTAACGAGTCCGGCAGCTTCGTTCGACGACAAGAGGCGAACCGAGGTGTTCGTTAAAGATCAGATCCCGAAGTGGGTGGCATATGTAGGCTACAACGCCATTGCCATCGTCTCCATTGTTACGATTCCTCACCTCTTTCCTCCGCTCAAGTGGTACCATATCTTGGTCGCCTATGTGGTCGCCCCATTGCTGGCTTTCTGCAACGCCTATGGCTGCGGCCTCACCGATTGGAATCTGGCGTCCGCCTACGGCAAGCTTTCCATATTCGTGTTTGGAGCTTGGGCAGGCGCCCACCACGGCGGTGTGCTTGCAGGCCTTGCGGCCTGCGGCGTCATGATGAACATCGTCGCCACTGCCTCAGATCTCATGCAGGACTTCAAGACCGGATACCTCACACTAGCTTCTCCCAGGTCGATGTTCGTGAGCCAAGTCATCGGCACCGCCATGGGCTGTGTGATCGCGCCCTGTGTTTTCTGGCTCTTCTACAAGGCGTTCGACGACATCGGCATCCCCGGCAGTCAATACCCAGCGCCTTACGCTCTCATCTACCGCAACATCGCGATACTTGGAGTTGATGGCTTCTCCTCGCTCCCAAAACACTGCCTCACTCTCTGCTACATATTCTTCGTGCTCGCCATAGTCATCAACCTGGCAAGAGATACGTGCCCAAAGAAGGTAGCGAGGTTTATACCGATCCCGATGGCCATGGCTATACCGTTCTACATCGGCACATCCTTCGCCATCGACATGTGCTTGGGAAGCGCGATACTGTATGTGTGGGAAAGGATCAACAAGGCCAAGGCAGATGCATTTGGTCCTGCAGTGGCATCTGGTTTGATATGTGGTGATGGAACATGGAGTCTGCCTCAGAGTGTGCTTGCACTGGCTCAAGTGAAGCCACCAATATGCATGAAGTTTCTCTCAAGGAAAATGAATGGCAAGGTAGACGATTACATCAAAACCTTGTCATAGTTCTCTTGTAGATGGGAGATGATGCAAAGCATTCTATGAGGCACATATATCCACATCACAGACGTCAAAGGTCACTATGTCTTGAGCTACTTTTATTTGATGGCTTGTGTTTCTTTGTCTAGTGGAAGTACTGAGAGGCTCTGTAATTATAGTATGAACAACCTACTTGTGATGCGAACTTGAGAATGAGCTGTGGTGGCTGCCAGTGCAAAGCTGAAGTTTTTTTTTTTTGTTTCTTTATGTTGTTGATAAGTTGAGACAGGTGCGTTGGATTTCTTGATTTCTTATTTGATCTCTTCATAGGCATAGAAAGTTCTCACCAAGAGATTTTATAGATGAACAGAAGAATCCCTCACTGGAAAGTTCATCTACTTCGGACTTACACATATTCCCCACAGGAAGATTGCAAGCACTGCACTTCACCCTTCTAAACCTCAAGTTTGTGTTTGCGTAAGTCAAACATTGCAAGCACAATCATCTCTCTCCCTCATGCCAATTTCAGTAGCAAAGGTTAAAGAATTGTCTCTTATCCCTAGCTTTCCTGATGAACACAGTTTGAATCAAGCACAGAATTTGTCCATGGAAATATGACATGGCATAAATTAGTCACCCTGCATTGCATAGTCACAAATAGGGTCAGGCTTATTTGAATAGAAGTGAGAAAATAAAAATATATATTTTGTTTAGTGAGTGAACACTTATTTATATAAAATTGAAGAATGATTTCTCTCAATTGATGAATGAGATCTTCTCGTTCATTTAAAAATCTATTCAACTAACATACTCCCTCAAGATCAAGCTTTTGTCAAGGATACAAATCTTAGACCTATGTAAGAAAAAGAGTTTATAGGCCAGAGACTTCGTGAGGGAGTCACTAAGTTGATCGGCCATGTGAACATGAGAAACACAGAGCTGCTAACATACAACTTGATCTCTCACAAAATGAAAGTCAATAGCAACATGCTTCATGCGAGAGTGAAAAACTAGATTTGCACAAAAGTAAGTAACATCAATTATCACATTAAATAACAAGCGTAGAAGGAGAGTGAATGTGAAGCTACTTAAGCAAGTTGGTGATTCAATTAAGCTCAGTAGCAACAGTGGCAATAGCCCTGACAATTGTTTTTTGTTTTTCTAGAACTCTAGCTAACCGGATTAGCACCAAGAAAAATAATATAACTTGATGTAGAGGTTCTATCATCAATATTTTCGGCCCAATTAGCATCGGCAAAGGCATGAAGCTGAGAGGGAGAGTGTTTGCGAAGAAAAATATAATGATCAATGGTCCCCTTAAGATAATGTAAAATATGTTTAACAGCAGTCCAGTGTAAAATAGACGGTCGATGCATAAACTGAGATAATTTATTAACTCCAAAGGAGACATCTGGACTAGTAAGAGTGAGATATTGTAAGGAGCCAACTACCTACCGATACTAAGTAAGGTCTATAGCAGGACTACCATCACACAACTTCAATGATCCACTAGAGGATAAAGGAGTGATAATCTCTTTTGCATTCTGTATATTCGTCTTCAACAACAAGTCATGAATATACCTTCTCTGTAAAAGAAAGAAACTGGAAGACGTTAACATAGCATCGATACCGAGAAAATAATTCAGGCGACCAAGATCTTTAAGAAAAAATCTATCGGCTAATTGCTTAATAAACACTTGAACCTTCATACAGTTATCACCGGTGATGATAATGTCATCCACATAGACTAAAAGATAGATAATGCACCCATGTTGTTGGTGTAGAAATAAAGAGACATCAGATTTAGAGTTAATGAAGTCAACTAGAGACAAGTATAGACCAAGTTTAGTATACTAGGCCTGTGGAGCATGACAGAGTTCATAAATGACCTTTTAGAGTTTACAGACATGCTGTAGATATTGAGGATATATAAAGCCTGGAGGCTGTTCCATGAAGACATCTTTAGTGAGAGTCCCTTGTAAAAAGGTATTATTAATATCTAATTGGCGTAAGCATCATTCTTTGGATATTGTCAGACTTAGGATAAGTCGAATTGTAGTAGGTTTGACAATAAGACTAATTGTCTTAGTGTAGTCAATACCAGGGCATTGATAAATCCTTTAGCCACAAGTCGTACTTTACAGCGAGTAATCGAACCATCAGGATTTCGCTTAATTCGATAGGCCCACTTGCACCCGATAATATTTTGTGTGTAGAGAGAGGGGATAAGGGTCTATGTAGCATTATGAAGAAGAACATCATACTCCTTACATATGGCTTTATGTTAATGTGAAGATTTTTTGGCCTGGGTAAAAGACAACGGTTCAACAGAGTCAGGGGAAGGTTTGGTGTTAACATATAGGCCAAGAACTTGACGAGAGTTTAAAGACACTACTCTTGTAATGAGTTTGCATTGGATGTCGGGAGGTTATAATAGTATTGGAAGGTAAGGGCTGAGGGTTATCACTAGTTGAGTCAGATGGAAGGACGATAGAATCACCCAAATGAGGTGAGGACAAAGGCTGGAGTTCGAGAAGGGGAGAAGCTGGAGGAGCCAGAGGAGAGGAGGAAGAAGAAAGGTGTGGAACAGAAGTAACAAGAGAGTGTAGGTCTGGCAGAGGCATGAGGGAGGATGCAGATGTGTTAAAGGAACTCAATGGGATGACAAATTGCCCATGATCTCGAAAGGAAAAGGAAGACTCTATAAAAGTGATATGTCTGGAAACAAAGACTTTAGCAGAATGAGGGTCATAACATCAAAATGTATTATATTCAAGAGAATATCCGATGAAAATACAAGGGTGAGAACGAGGTTGCATTTTATTAGAATTATAAGGATGTAACCATGGATAACATAGATAGCCAAAGACTTTTAACGTTTGTAGGTTGGGACGTTTTTTAAAGAGCTTTTTAAATGGTGACTGATATTATAAGATAGGAGTGGACATACGATTAATGAGATAGATAACAGTTTGAAAAGCTATGGACCAAAAGGTAGATGGCATGGAAGCCTGATGGATTATTGTTAGACCAATTTCAATAATATGACGATGTTTATGTTCGGCAGAACCAACCAGTTGAGGAGTATATGGGGGAGACTTAAGATGTTGAATACCGCAAGCAGATAGATGAGATGCAACGGCTTGATATTCACCCTCATCATCAGAATAGATAGTTTTAATAGTGGTATGAAATTAGTTTTCAACTAAGTTCTTAAAGTTAGAAAAGACAATGACGACATTAGACTTTTGACAAAGAGGATACAACCATGTGTACTTCATAAAATAGTCTACAAATACAACATAGAATCTAAATTTATCAAAGGAAACAACTGATGTGGGACTCCAAACATCAGTATAAACAACCTCAAATGGTTTAGAACATGAAAGAGAGGATGTACCAAAAAGCATTTGATGACTCTTATTGCTAAAACAAGCATCACAGTGAGTAATAACATTATTGGATTTAAAAACAGGAATAGAATAGCGAAAAAGTAATTTTTATTGAAAAGAGATAGAGGATGACTAAGCCGATAATTTCATATGTCAATTAGAGCAGTAGTAGAAAAGTTAGCAGTAGGCTGAGTGAGAAATAGGACTGACGACCATTCATAGATGTTATCTTTATTCAGGCTACAAACTAAGGATGCCCCTGTGCTCAAATCCTTGACAATAAAACAATCAGAAAAGAATTCAATGGAAGTATGATTTTGTTGACAGAATTGAGAAACAGAAATAATGTTTCTTTTGATGTGAGGTACATATAAAATATTATCAAGTGTAAAAGAAGTGGTATTAGAATTAAACGTCGTAGAATTAATATGAATAATAGGAATTCTTTTACCATCACCGATGATGATGTCTTCATATCCGCCATAGCCATTGTGGAGTGACAAATTGTAGAGATCGGAAGTGATATGGTGGGAAGCACCAGAGTCCACAATCCAATTAAACTGACTGTTAGAAGGAGCAGTCATGACATTTTCCTAAGGCCAGGTTGATGGAGTTGGGAGGCAAGGTCGAGACCGACATATTTTAGCAGTGTGACTAAATTTGTCACACAACTGGTAGACGACCGGTTGCTGAAACATAGGAGGAGGATGACATGGCGAAAATGAAGCACTCTGATGATGGTTGAGGTGCGGAAGATATGGAGGTGGAAGCGACGGGTGGGTGCTCACAGAGGTGGTAGGACAGTTGGCCACACCTTTTGAAGCATTCTTGTTGTATTTGCAGTTGTGCCTTTTGGATGTTTGGATGAACTGAGCTATGATGGGAGGTCTTGGCAAAGGTCCTGGCAGCTTGGCATCATGCTTCATGTAAGTTTCATAGTCTGTCAGCTTGTCGTAAAGTTCTTCAAAGAAAATTGGAGAGTCGCACGCATAAAGTGTTGCTGCCAGTTCTTTAAATTATGAACTCAGTCCATTAAATGTGTGGACAAGTACCTCTTCATAAGAAATTGAATGACCTATCAAAGTCAACTCATCGATTATTAGTTTGATATGTTGTAAGTAATCGACAACAGTACTGCCCTCCTACTTGAAGGTCATAAGACTGGAAAGTAGTCCAAGCATGCGAGTCCGTGAGTGACTCGGTAAGGTAGTTTGTAACTTGGTCCAAGCCTCCGCAGCAGTGGCACTAGAGGACACAAGCGGGGGGATGGATCTAGTGACAGAAGCTTGAATTGCTTAGAGAATAAGTCGATCTTGGCGTAACCATAGTTTGTAGGCTGAATTTGGTACTGGGTTAGGTTCTCCGGGAATGTGAATCATTACTGGTGGATAGCTGAGAGAGCCGTTAATATAACCTAATAAATCATAGCAAATAAAAGATTAGAGAATTGAGCATGCTAGGACTCGTAGTTACCACTATTAGATAACTTAAAGGGAATGCGAGAGGCAGCATTAATGAAAATTCTTCTCCTGGATGTGGAGAAGAATTTCCAACAGGTAAGAGAGTTGTAGCATCATAAGTAGACGAGGAAGACATATGGAACAAGTCAAAAGGAACTCAAGAGAAATGATAGGATAATGAGCAAAATAAAGAGTATAGAAGCAGATGGCTGCACAGTGATAGAAAAGTGATAATAATAAAATAGTGAAGAAAGAAAGAAGAAAAGAATCTTAAAACCGAAGTAAAGAGAAGCAATTGGAGGAGCCAATACTCCTTCTGTGGCAACTGCAGTAGAAGTGAAGGAGAATACCAAGAGTAGCCAGAGATGATGAGATTGAAAGCCACTCCAGGAAGACAAGCTACAAATCTGAATGGCAGTCCTTCCTCACAATCGACCAACGTCAGTCTGTTATGGCTTGGAAAAGCTGAGGCATGTGGAGGCTGCAAGAGCGTAGGCAGGCACACAGATCATCGACTGAGGGAGGTCTACTGGAAACCAAGAGCAATAGAACTAGCCCTGCCAATGTCGAAGATGATGAAGCACACAGGAACTTTGAGGCTGCCACTCTCCCTTCCAACAACTTCTACAGTTGCTTGGGCCGTAGGGGCAGAAGCAATTCCACATATGGATTGAAGTTGAATTTGATGACTTTGTAGTCTTTGCAACAAAGGCGAGAGTCGATGCCAGAGATTGATGAGTGCTGAAGATTGCCAGGAGGAGTAGAACACGATTGATCTGTTAAACAACAATCGGGGCGATGGAGTGTATTACAAGAAGGCAGCGTCGGTGACAGAGACGACATCCTTCGTGCGACTTGGCAGCAGCAGGAGAGTGCTGGCAGCAAGGGGAGGAGAGATGAGTGCTAGCAGCAAGGGAAGTGATTGGCGGTTCTCGCCGAGGTGGGTTAAGATCGACGACATCCATCGTGTGGCTGCAACAGCACGACCCACCCTTGCAGGAAAGGTGGATAGCAAAGGGAGCCAATGATATAGCAGAGCAGCTATTGTTCTGCTGCGATGACTGGGAGCAGCAATGAGAAGCCGTAGTGGGAAGTGATCAAGGAGACTGTCGCCAGGCTTCATCATGGTGCAATCCTAGGAAATGCATGTAAATACCGCTCCTGGATCCTCGAACCAATAATCCTCTTGTGGCAATCGCAGTGGGGTAGCAAAACACTAGCAGATTCTACTCCCGGAGCAGTGATATGATGCAGGGAGCAGCTGAAGATAGGAGGAAGAAACAATTGCAGGCTCTCGTCGTCGATTTCACTTGGCTGCTATGAGTTAGTGAGAGACAGCAACAAGGTGTTAATGATGCAATTTACAAGCAATTTGTCTCCAACTGAGCGATAATGAGTCCAGCAGACACAACAACCAGAGGATGTCGCAGGCACAGAGATGGAACCACAATGATCCGCCGAGAGGAGTGATGGCACTCCGGGATCGTTATCGCTGATGATGTCATGTGACAACGAGAAGAGAGAAGGGATCTGCCATGAACTAGAACCCATTCTGGTGCTAATGGGGCAGGCGACTGCTGCGACAAGGAAGGCAACAGTATGGTAGGGCAGCACTGAAGCAGTAGAGGAAGAAGATAATGATGCGTCCGACAGCGATGTGTCCAATGCCTTCACGGTGACATCGCTCGGACAAGGCGAAAGAGACAAGGTGAGGAGGAAAGAGATGTGGTCAGCAACGTAGGAAAGGCAGCAAGTATTTGCTACGTGCATTACAGAAAGGGATGCTCTATTTTTATCGAGAAAACAGAGGTTGACTGACTACAACAAGTGTTAGGGAGCCCAACACCCTGACACTATACGAGGAGGCCAATGACGACCCGAGCTAGGTCAACTTCTAGACGTTACTGTTGGCACCGCGTGTGCCAACACCGGTGAGGGAGAGACGATGGGGGAGGGGGCACCATCGACATAGTTGGGCAGGTGGAAGCAACAACTATGGTGGAGAAAGGGTAGCGATAGGGGATGGCACGGGTTATGGCGGTGGCAGCGATCTTTTCGCTGCTGTGCACGCTACAGCTGATGGGAATAAAATAGGAATAAATTTTGTATACAAACAAATATTAGCATATCGTCATATACAGTGGAAATAAATAGAAATCACAATCAAATGAACACTAAGATTTAATTGGAAAACCCTTTCAACTTGTAGGGTAAAAATCACGAGACAAGCCAGAGAAGAGCCACTATCAAAATAATAAATATACAGATCTTAAAGCTTCAAGCCCAAGCCCAAAATAACAGCCACAAGAGAATCACAGGGATACAAGGACTATAATACTAAACACAATATCCAAAACCTTCTCAAACTGATCTAACCTGAGATATGAATGTTTGAGAATAGTCTTTTCCTGTCCTTATCTTTTTTTCCTTTCCTGGATCTCTTGTTTTCTAGCCTCTACTATCAATTTGCAGTCTTTTTTCTCTCTCCCATGTTTTCAACTACCACTGCCCTCTTAATCTCAACCCTAGCCACATAATCTAGGGTTTAGATTAATATAAGTGAGGTTCTAGGTTGTGGACTTCACTAAAGCCCATTATAAGCTAAATCTGGGTCATCTGCCCAACAACTCAACAACCTCCCCCTTCAGCCCATAAGGGAGGCTATTTCATGACTCCTCAATATAAAGTCATACGACCAACTATCGACACATCTCCTATCTCCCTTTCGGTAAAGTCTTTGTCAAGATGTCTATCCCATTATCATCTATGTGAATTTTCTAAAGTTGTATCTGCTTCTCTTCAAGCATATTTATGATCCAGTGATATCTGACATTTATATACTTTGACTTGGAATGAAATATTGAGTTCTTGTATAAATGGATGACACTTTGGCTGTCACAATACACCACATAGTTTTTCTGTTTAAGTCTCAATTCTTGTAAGAATCCTTTCATCTATAATATTTATTTGTAAACCTCTATAGCAGTAATATATTCTGCCTTTGTGGTGGAGAGAGCAATACACCTTTGTAATATGGATTGCCATGATACAACTCCCCCTGCAAAAGTAAGTACAAAACCTGATGTGGACTTTCTTATGTCAATATCTCTTGCCATATTTGCATATGTGTAACCTGTTAACACAGGTGGTCCATCTCCAAAGCTTAAACAAACTTTAGAACTTCTTCTGAGATATTTAAAACTCCACTTCACTACTGCCCAATGCTCTTTGCCTGGACTTACAAGAAATCTGCTAGCAACACCTACTGCATATGCGATGTCCTGCCTTGTACATACCATCGCGTACATTAAACTTTCAACTACTAAAGCATAAGGAACCTTTAGTATTTTCTCCTTTTTCTCATCACTTGACGGACTCTGCTCTGAGCATAACTTGAAGTGACCTGTAAGAGGAGAACCAACTAGCTTTGCATTGCTCATACCGAATCTATCTAATAACTTCTCAATGTATTTCTCCTGTGATAATTAAACTTCCTCTTTCTTCTGTCATGAAAAATCTGCATGCCCAGTATTTGCTTTGCTGACCCTATGTCCTTCATTGTAAAAGACTCACTCAGGTCCTTCTTCAACCTGTCAATCATAGACATCTTTTCCAAGGATAAACATGTCATCAACATAAAGTAAGAGAATAATAAAATTCTCACCAAAATGTTTGATGTACATACAAAAATCTGAAGCTATTATTTTGTATTCATTTTCAATCATAAATGAATCAAACTTTTTATACCACTGTCTTAGAGCTTATTTCAACCCATACAAGCTCTTTTTCAACTTGCAGACAAAATTTTTTTTACCTTTGACTTTGAAACCTTCTGGTTGCTCCATATAAATTTTCTCCTCCAAATCACCATAAAGAAAAGCTATTTTCACATATAACTACTCAATCTCTAAGTCTACGTTAGCAACAATACCAAGAACAACACAGATAAAAGATATTTTAATAACAGGAGAAAAAATCTCTTAAAAGTCAATACCTTTCTTTTGACCAAAGCCTTTCACAACCAATCTAGCTTTGTACTTTGGTTGAAAACAATATTATTGAGTCTTTAACCTGAAAACCCACTTGTTCTTCAAGGCTTTACTTCCCTATGGTAGTTGAACTAAATCATATGTGTGATTCTTCTGCATAGAATCCATCTCTTCCTGTATAGCAATAAATTATTTTTTTTGCTCACTTTCAACTACTTCCTGGTAACTTCCTGGTTCACCTGCATCAGTAAGCATCACATACTCATCTGTAGAGTATCTTCTAGAAGGTTGACATGGTCTAGAAGATCTTCTTAACTGAGGTTCTGTGGGAACTTACTCTCTTTTCTCTTCCTGCTCAACATGTCCTGCAGGTAAATCAACATTTGGCTCTGCACTATCTTCCTGCACATCTCCCCCATCACCTTAATATACTAGAGGAATAACTAGGTCATAGTCTACAAATCCCTCTGTAGAAGTCTTAGCTGGTGGCTCCTTCTTCAAATCCTTAATGGTTCGATCCTCAAAGAAGACAACATCTCTGTTTCTGAACACCTCCTGCTTTTGTGGATCCCAAAGCCTGTAACCAAACTGATCATATAAGTAACCAAGGAAAATACACTCTTTTGTCTTACCATCTAGCACGAACCTCTCATTATTTGGAACATGTACAAATACACGACAACCAAATACTCTTAAATGCCTATAAGAAACATCTTTCCCTGATCATATATGCTCTGCAACATCACCATCTAGAACTGTACATGGTGATAAGTTGATTACATCAACTGCAGTCCTCAAAGCCTCATTCCAAAACCTTTTGAGTAGCTTGGCCTGTGAAAGCATACATCTGATATTTTGCATGATGGTGCAGTTCATCCTCTCTGCAATTGCATTATGCTGAGGTGTACCAAGAACTATCAACTCATGCTAGATGTCATGTGATCTGCAATAATCATTAAACAATCTTATGTACTCACCATCATTATCTGATCTTATGCATTTTAATTGCCTTTCTGTCTCCCTTTCAACTCTGGCATGAAACTCTTTGAAGACATTAATAACTTGATCTTTAGTCTTCAAAGCATAGGCCCAAACTTTTCTAGAAAAGTCATATATAAAAGTAACAAAATAAAATGTACCACTGATACTAGGAATATGAACAGATCCACCAGGAGCTTTTGTCCTTAAAGAACTATACACATCTGTATAGACACGGTCCAAGGCATGTATTTTTTAGATAAAACATGACTAACAAAGGAAACTCTATGTTGTTTACTAACCAAACAATCAATACAAGGGTTCAAATGTGTACCTTTGAGGTCTGGCAATACCTCTCTCTTGAAAAGTTCTTGCAGCCCCTTCTCGCTCACGTGTCCCAGTCGCTTATGTCATAACTCGATGCTGAAGTATTTCTCTGTAGCATTCAACTACTTACCACAAACTTTAGCCTGCAACATGTATAATGACATTTCTTCCCATTAGCTATAATAAGAGAACCCTTACTGAGCTTCCACTGCCCTTTGTGAAATTTGACATCAAAGCCTTCATCGTCCAGTCTTTCAACTGAAATTAAATTCAGTCTTAAATCAATCACATGCCTCACATCCTTAAGCATCAACTTGCAGCCAAGGTTGATCTTTATATAGATATCTCCCATGCTAATGATGTTTGCTGTGCTATAGTTGCCTATTTTGACAACACCAAAATTTTCAAACCTGTAAGTAACAAAGAACACCTTCCGTAGTGTAGCATGATAAGACGCACCTGTATCAATTATCCACTCGAGATCCTGGTATATATAAGAATAAATATCATCAAAAATAAATAAAATCAAATAATCACTACCTTGCACTATAGCTATGATAATCTTTTTTGACTCTGTATGCTTCACTTCTTTTCCCTTTTTCTTGTTCTTCTTAGGTTGCTTGCACTGATTCTTGTAATGTCCTTTCTTACCATAATTGTAGCAAATAATATCTTTCCTTGACTTGACTTGCTTCTACCCATGCATGAACCACTTCTATCCTTTGACTTTAACCTTCTTTTGTTCTCTGAGACAAGTGCCTGTGAATCAATCTGAGAAGTTGTTGAATTCTTTCTCCTCAACACCTCATTTAACAAACTGCTTGTTACTTGACTCATGGTGATAATACCATCTGGTGCAGAATTACTAAGGGAAACCACCAGTGTCACCCAACTTTTTGACAAAGAACTAAGAAGTAACAATGTCTGCAACTCATCATCAAGAGATATTTTCATAGAGGATAACTGGTTAGTAATACTTTGCATTTCATTCAAATGTTCTGGAATAGAAGTACCCTCTTTATATTTCAAGTTCACAAGTTTTCTGATCAGAAAAGCTTTATTGCCAGTCATTTTTATTTCATAAAGACCTTCTAACTTTTTCCAAAGAGAGTAAGTAGAACTTTCAGTAGAAACATAGTGAAAGACACTATCATCAAGCCATTAACGAATAAAGCCAATAATTTTTTGATCTAACCTCTTCCACTCATCATCTGTCATAGTTGTGGGCTTTGCACTATCCCCTTGCAAAGGTCCATACAAATCTTTGCAATACAAGAGATCTTCAATTCTTGGTTTGCATATCATCCAATTATTTCCATTTAAACTAATCATGCGAGAAAAATTACTGGCCTCCATGTTCAAATACAAAAGTTAAATGCCACCAAAATCCTGCTCTGATTCCAATTGATGGAATAAAATAGGAATAAACTTTGTATACGAACAAATACTAGTAGACCGTCATACAAAGCGGAATCAAACAAAAATCACAATCAAATGAATACTAAGATTTACATGGAAAACCCCTTCAACTCGAATAGTAAAAACCACGGGACAAGCTAGAGAAAATACACTATCAAAATAATGAATATACATATCTCAAGGCTTCATGCCCAAGCCCAAAGCAACAGCCACAAGAGAATCACAGGGACACAAGGACTATAATACTAAGTACAATATCCAAAACCTTCTCAAGAGATCACAGTAAGAATCCACTACAAACTGATCTAACCTGAGATATGAATGTTTGAGAATAGTCTTTTATTGTCCTTGTCTTCTTCGCTTTTCTAAATCTCTTGTTTTATGATCTCTACTGTCAATTTGCGATCTTCTTTCTCTCTTCCACGTTTTCAGCCGCCGCTGCCCTCTTAATCTCAATCCTAGCCACGTAATCTAGGGTTTAGATTAATATAAGTAGGGTTTTAGGTTGTGAGCTTCACTAAAGCCCATTATGGGCTGAATTTGGGCCATCTTCCCAACAACCCAACAGTAGCGGCGTTGACGATGGGAGCAGCAGGCGATGAAGAGAAGGGCAACGAGTATTTTGCTGTTGGAAGAAACTAAACTCTTTGTTTTTGTCGAAAAACAGAGATCGGACAGAAAAGAAGTTGAGGACGTCTTCTGCACATGAGTGGGAGCGGTGGAAAATTACTACCGTTTGACAGTGAGAAGAGAGCTTTTCCCTCAACTGATAACGATTACAAATCTGTTCAGCTAGCAAGGCTTCGGTGTCAACTTAAAACATTTGGTGTTTCTTTTATCAAGACTCGAGAGGTCAATTTATGTAGACATAAGCACCTTCTCTTGTAATTTTTCTGACCTCAGAGAAAAATCAGATAATCTGGCAGCATTTGGCTAATAAAACAGTCTAAGATGTTCACAAGGTTAGGGTTTTTATTTATATTACTGTGTTTAAACTAAAGCTTATTTCTAAGTTATCAGTCATGGGTTTGTATCTGAATAAGAATTAGAGCAAAAATAAGCAACCACCACATTCTTTTTAGGTGCTTTAATCAAGGTTCAAAAATCATGCAAAAAAATATATGTATTCTCCAAAGTAGTGATATTTAGACCCTTGTATGAAGTAAAAGTTTGGCTTAAATCACCAATAACAGGAAGTCAAAACAAATCCTGATTACAATTTGCCTTCCTACCTACCTAAGAGTAACCTGTTGTGCAGTTATCTTTGTGCCAAGAAACTCTTCAAACTATGAGAACCTTTGGCATCCACCACTACTCTTTTCTAGATATTATGCACATTGGGAACAGTCTTTTTGATTATCCTTGCCTTTGAAATATGATCGACGACACGTCTTCATATGAAACTGCATAATCATATACGAAGGACCTCATTCTGAACTTTGCTGGTTAAAAATGCTAACATTCTCATGTTCATCTGTTGTATTATCTTGAAGAAAACCATGTTGTCTTTGTATTAACAAACCGCTTGTGGACTGATAAACTTGAGCATGCTCTACATTGCATCCCTTATTTCGAGAAGCCTATACCACCGTCGATCATACTCCTTCTCATCAGTAGCTGCAAATTGAACAACGACCGAGTTAAATGAGTGTGATCATTAACTTTCACATCAAAGGCATGAAGCTAGTTGGCATGATGATCATTTATGTCTTAAGAGACATAATAATTATTTTTCTGAGAACTCAAACTTACATTGCCATATGATTGTAGACTTGGCACATGATTCTGTGCAGGTATCCTGCAGTATGTCTCTGTTATTGATGTCATTCATTTCAGGAGATAGGCATTCCAGATTAAATACACCACATTACCTTTGCCGAGGCTGTCAAACGTATGGTATCTTGGATTATTGAATCAAGATCAGCTTCCGAGCCAGGTTTCACATATATGACCTGGTAAACCATTTTCATCAGAATGGATTACACAATAGTGAAACATATAAACATGTATCAGACCAAATGCCACAAAATTGTGTACAAGAGAGAGGGATCAGAGCATACTGAAGGATCGTTTCCACCAATTTCAGGAAGCTCAAACTCGCTGTTCTTGCTTGAAGGCAGTACCCAAACATCAAATGTGGTATCGATCTGTAAGACGCAATATTGTATCTTCTATACAGATTAAATTAATAAAAACTTGTAACCACCTTTGGTAGGTGAGTGTCAATATTGTATTATGGGAGATACCAAAAAGTTTATTTTTAGTACTCATTATGTATGCTAGAAATTATAAATAGCTTAGTGAAACACATGTTTAAGTTATTTTTACTCTATTATCTTATTCAAGAGAGTTGCATCTTCAATACTCAATATGATATTAAATGATCAAATGCAGCTTATTAAATTTGTTATTTTTATAAATGGTATATCTTGTTATATATATGTGATTTCACTAATAAGTCAGTGGTGCAAATATTGGAGGTTAATTTTCCTCTTAGAATAAAGGCATTGTTTTCATCTTCGGGTCATATATATGAGTTAAGTAGATCGCCAAATATCAAATTTTAGTAACCTAGACATTTCTTTTAATATCTTTAAACGACGGTGATGAAGTCGAAAGAAATTTAGCTGGTACCTCTCTGCAATAGGATGTGAAGCAGCAACTGCATTTTCTGTTGAAGGATGTCATAATTCTTCCAACAATGGAGAAGCCAAAGCTCGCATGCTGAAACCAAAGATTTGAGAGTTAAAATGCATATAATGGAGATATTATGAACAAAGATACTGGAGTGTCAGCTGAGATGACAATGCCAAACGATTAAGCAGGCCAAACATTCCAATATCTCATCCAAGAGAATGTGACTAAGATAATGATAATATTAACTAAGGATGATAGAAAGGTTGACCAGTGCATGAGGTTCCTCCCTTCAAGTAAATAGATTGTTTCTGTAATCCGATACTTGATCACCAAAGTTAGATAAACTTCTCATTATGCCAAGCTCAATACCAGCTAAGATTGATGAACAATTTTTCATCATCAATTGAAGTGTCGATTAGCTTGAAAATCCTATTGTCCCATCAATGTTCACATCTCATGGATATGGAAATTTATCATCTCGTTCAGATAGAGGGTTGTCGTCTTTGCATTACCTTTAGTACCATTAGGAATAAAATGATGCACATAGATACCGAAAGGAAATCGATTTGGCGGAGTTTTACATGCTAGTTGCTGGGGCAACAAGGTAATCCACCTACTGATACTGCAGTCTTGGTTGAATGCAATCTAATACTGGATGATCTATCGATTCTTAGACGTTACAGACACAAATGTGGGCATATATTTTACCTTTTGAATGGTAAGCCTAACAAAGACGTCCGCGTCGTCGTGCCCCTCTTCTGCAATGTCCGCCAGCTGAAGCTCTCTGAGCGTGAACATGTACTCGCAGCTCCACTGTCCCTGCCACCTCCCACCCGACGTCGAGATGGTGATCAATCGCCGCGGTGCTCGCGGCACAGCCCGTGCGTGCTTCTTCCTCGAGTGCTGCTAAGGGCAAGGATGACAGCCGGATAAAATAGGCTCTCGGCTTCGACTGATGATTGGTAAGAGGTGTTCACCTGGGGAGCTTCGTTTCCACGGGAAGCAGCAGCAGCTGCAGATGCTGGAGAAGCTCCTCTATGGAAGTGGGAGCGGATGGGGAATCGAGTGCTGGGGGAAAGACTTCTGGTGTTGAGAAGGTCCGTGGAGATGGGACGGAGGAGCTGTGAGATGGAGCTGTATGGCTTCGCCATTGAGCTGAGTTTGGTTTGCCTTAACTCAGCAGTGTGACATATGGCATTTGGCCAACCTTATCTCTTCGCATAAGAGTTCATGTGGTGCGCGTCTAATTACGTATTACAGTTAATATCATTTTGGCATTCCGATCTTTAGATTTATTTATAATTATAATATATATAATCCCGTTTTTATCTTAACATCTTCGGTTTTATCGGACCAGGAAAAACACAAAAATGGACAAATAAATAATTTTATTTTTTAATTTTATTTTTATTATATATTAATTAAAACTTTTTAATCGAAATGGCAGATCGTGGTGTCGTTACGTTGTTTGCGATGCAGCCCACTCTTGACGACAATAAGGGCTCAACCTTGAGGTTCTCAAGACGTTCCTTACATTGATGTACTCTAAGCTTAATGGGCTGAAGGCGGGGAAGGGGGTGCTCAAGTTTACAATGTGCCTTAGCAAGTTCGAGGATGATGAGGAGCTCCGCCTCCTTCCTCGTTGTAGTCACATCTTACACTTGGGTTGCATTGATTCTTAGCTCATCTCCTGTGTAACTTGCCTCGTCTACCATGCCAATCTCGCTAAACAAGCCGTCGATGACAACTTTGACCTGCTATTGGTAGTCACCCTTACTATAGACATGATAAGTCTTCAGCCCGAAATCATTACCCCGCCATATGATCATATGGCCATCATCATGGATCAACAATGGTGGCAATGGAAGAGGAGGAAGCATCCATGGAATTGGCGCAAATTGGAAGCTAGAGGCATGCAGCCCAGTCGTGATCCATGCAGCAACTGATGAAGCTCCCACGATCTCATTTAACGGGACATTCCGAGGTTCGACCAATGGCGAATGTTGATTGATACACCCTTCACTTGTCGCTCTCCCTCATTTGGCACAACTCTACATTTGCATCGACAGGAGGTGAGGCATCTACGTCGATGCCACCTGAACCATTGGAGCTTCGTTGGTCGCCACCCGGATCGTGATCGGGCTGCCCGTCTTTGGCTTCCAATCTGCACCAATTCATTGGCTGCCTCCTTTTGCTCCTCTTCCTTCGCCATCGCTGTGGGTCCACGATGATGACGACATGATCCTATGACAGGGCAGTAGTTTAGGGCTGAAGATCCACCACATCTGTAGCAGGAGTGGCTATAGGTAGTAAGTCGAGGTTGTCATCAGTGACTTACTCGACGAGGTTAGTGCAACAAACGGGGCAATTTATGTGAGAGGTGAGCTAAGCGTCAATGTCGTCCAAGTGAAAGATGTTGTAACGAGCGAGGAGGAGGAGCTCCTCGTTTCAAACTCATTGAGACATACTGGACACTCGAGCGCCCCCTTCCTCGCCTTCAGCCCCTTAACCTCATAGTACACTAGCATAGGGAACATCTCGAGGACCTCAAGGCTTAACCCCTATTATCGATAAGAGCGGGACGCATTACTCATGGCATGACAATGATATCATATGTCACCATCACAACAATCGACAAAGAAATTTTAATTAGAGTATAATAAAAAAAAATATAATTGAGATATTAAAATTATTTTTTTTTCCTCATCATTTTTATACTATTTGTGCACGACGATATTAGGGAATATAAGGTTAAATATTTAACTTACATAATTATAAGAATTTCAACTTAAATTTTTTAAGTCTACCGACGAAGATACTAAAGAAAAAAACTAACTATAAGGGATAATTTATAATTAATCCTATGGTGTGTACCATTATGTGTGTGATGCAAAATATCTATCAACTAAAAAATGAGAAAAGAAAAAGGGACGCATTACTTATGGCATGCAAATGATATCATCATTCATCATCACAACAATCACAACTAATAAATTTTAATTAGAATATAATAAAAAAATATATAATTAAGATATTAAAATTATTTTTTTTTCTCATCATTTTCATTTTCATGCTATTTGTGCACGACCATATTAGAGAATATAAGATTAAATATTTCACTTACATAATTATAAAAATTCTAACTTCAATTTTTTTAAGTCTAAGGGACCAAGACACTACAAAAACTAACTATAAGGAATAATTTATAATTAATCCTATGATGTCTACCATTGTCTGTGTGATGCAAAATATCTATCAACTAAAAAGTGAGAAAAGAAAAAAAGATAATTTATAATTAACCCTATGGTGTGCACCATTGTGTGTGTGTGATGCAAAATATCTATCAACTAAAAAAATGAGAAAGGGAAAATTACCAAAGAGGTTTAAAATATGTAATTAACCTGTGCTGCGTACTATGTCAACCAGAGTGTGAGAGTGAGAGTGTGTGTGATGCAAAATATCTATCAGCTAGAAAATGAGAAAAGAAAATTAATACATGTGCAGTGGAAAGGTTCTTTCAGGGATAGGCTTTGGTTCCACCAGAATCATCATCAGCATCAAGATGTGACAAATATCCAACTTATTTCCCTGTTTTCATATTAATTCATCTGCACATCATTCCTCCTCTATTATCTTTCCAGTCTAATATTAAGCTTCTAATTCATCCACATCAACAAGTACAAAAATAACTGATGTCAGTATATATACTGGGAACACAAGATAAAGCAACAAGAAGCCTAACACTAGTTGTTGTTCTAATCTGCAGTTAAAATGACCATACCAGACAAGAAACAGATTACAGCAATGCTATCAGATTGAACCTGCAGCTCAAAATGCTAGTCTCCACTATAAGAGTCATCAATCTTAAAAAGAAGCAGTGGATCAAATTTATCCATTCATAAAGGGGCAAAATAGAAAAGCTTTACTTCAAACCCCTAGCTGACCCAAAAGCTGGCAGAACAAATTGACAATGCAAAAATATTCTTTCATTGAGAATGCAATCTATCACCAACTACATAGCAGAAGTTGCAATAAGTATTTCATCATTGGTCACGAACCATCAGTTTACATGTAGGTTGGGAGTGTTCAAATGAATGATTTATGAAGTTCCACTACTGGACTCTTGAAACCTATGAAAGCTAGACCATCCTTCAAACAACTCAAATATCAGCCGCAAGGAAATTTGTAGATAGAGATACCTGAAAATAATAAGAGTACACAACCACGAGTCTCTAATTAAAAATGGCTGAAAACTTTTCTGCTATTTTAAGCAACAAGTTCGTGAAGATGCATTGTCTACCTTTTCACCAAGTTTGAATGGAGGGAGACCTCTATATGGGCATGTACCACAACGGAACGCATCACCAAGACCACACTGCAAGATTTGGCAAAAGATTAACAACCATCGAAAAGAAAACAGAAAACTCTAGGAATAACCCTATTTTAAACATGTGAACTTTGTTGCTTACGCTGCCACATGCTGATTGAGGATTGTGTATCTGCTCAGAAGTGAGACCCAGCTTCAGCACCTTTGCTTCTTCCTCTGCCCGACCACATGTGCAATTCCTGCAGGCTTTCCTTGTCTTTCCAACTTCACAGTCTCCAACTGCATTAAGTTCATGAATCACAGATCAATATTTAGCTTCTGTTGTGTAGCAAAGGGCAATGCCGTGTAAAGCATATCTAACCCTGTGGTAACTGCGGTTTCTTCAAGTCCTCCTCAGTTAAAAGACTGTCCTCATCAATTAAATCTGATGCATCATCAATTTGGATCTTTGGAACAGTTTTGGTTGCTTTTTTCAGAGAGAATGATGACCCCACTGTCCAAGAAGCCTTTTTGCCCTTGATCTGAATCAAAATCATCACAAATTAATAGCAACAACAAGCACAACACAAATGCAAGCTGAAGACACCCAGCCAGTCATTTCCCAACTCAATGCTGAAAATTTTCAAGATGTGGTTAGAGATAATACTATTTTAATCTATTTGAACTGTGTTAAAATAATCCATCTTCCGGTGGCTCCATGCAGATTGCACAGTGATGAGATTCTACAATAGGCATGTCATTTAATAACACTCTAAAACAGTGATCTTTAACTTTTGACTTCAAAGAATTCAGACAAGTTGCAATTCAGCAAAGGAATTCAATGCAGGGGAATATGTGGCATAGGGTATCTTAAGGTTAGGCCTTCAATGAATCTTGATTTAATCAAGCATGGTATTAAATCTATTCAGATGGTATTTCTAATTTTTGCCTCCTTTGAGTAAACCTTATTCCCTTTTGAACAGCTACTTGAGGGAGTATTTAAATCCCACTTTGGATTGTATTTTCACATGAGAGTCATTCTATTCAGTATAAATTGACAGAAAAATAAGGAAATTCATCCATGCATGGACACACAATAGCATCTATGTGAGTCCATATATATACATCATATCCATCATTATAACAATAAAAAAGGATATATGCAAGTTCTTGTCCATGTTGGTATCCATAGTTAACAGACCAAAAAGGATATGATTTTTCAAAATACATAAGTGGCTTTAAAGATAAGAAGTGATGAAAATTCAAACTCACCGTACAAAATTGTACATGTTCAAGTGAGAGAAAAGGTTTTACTTCCAAGGATTGTACTTCTAAGAATCCCACCATTAGCAACTTGCGTTCAAGCATCGAGCTCGGCTGCAACAAGGGCAACAACATAAATCTTCTTGCAGGCGTTTTAACATCCAGAAAGATGCACACCTCCAATCATTTAAAATAATTCTTACCTTACTTCCAGTCTGCTCAGCAGAAGCCTGCATCACAATAGCTCCACCAGGCTTAAGCACTCTGCTGAACTCCTCAATCCATGTCTCCGCAACAAGTTCTGGTGTTTTGGACACGGAAACAACTAGATCTATTGAGGAGGACTCAATAGGCAACTTCCCCCCTGTAACACCATTAAACTACCATCATTTACCGTACAATGATCGATGTAACTAATCTATCAGTCAGAGTATGGCGTTCTACGGTGCGGTTCAGATCTGGCCAAAGCCTCAAATTACGTGAAACAGAGAGGACACGATCAAAAAGTCTGTTGAATTCAGATAGATCACTTTAAAGGGCAACAAATTTCCCATGCCGTTCATATGTTTCCACTCACATTTAAATTCCTCGTCCCGTGAATACCAAATTCAAAGTTTTGACAAGGAAAAGGGTGAAAGGAGAAGAAGTTACCCAGAGAAGCCGCTTGGGTTATAACACGCACATCGTGGTCTCCAGCAACCAAATCCATCCCCAAATCCAAGCCAGTCAACGCCGGCAACACCGCATTGAGAGGGATGGAGACGTCATCCGTCAGCAGAAGCGCACGCTTCCCCGTCGCCGCCATGCCCTGCAATCAAAAACCAAGATTCATAAGCCATTAAAATCTAGATCCGTAAGCGAAGAATGCAACGACGCCCTTCAATCAAACCCAGTAAGCAAAAAGAAACAAAGATCTGTCGAAGCCAACATTTAGGGGCAAATCGAGAAGAAATGATTCCGGGATCGACCAAGGGCGGGCGAGAGGGGAAGAACGTACCGCCGAAATCGAAACCCTAAGGGAAATCTACGAGAGGAATCGACCAGGCGTGCTTCGATCCGGGAACCACAGATTCAAACACTGGGAAGACGGGATCGCATTGGACGGAGACGGCCACAACGAATCACGTTATTTTCGAATCGAGTTTTGCTTCGATGCCGATTTATTTACATGATCGTGGCGAAGGCGGTGACGCCTTTTTGACCAATCTTGGAGGACACGTCACCGGATCCGACGGCTCAGGTCGGACCTAATTAGAGGAGGCATTGATCAGGCCGCCGTTTGGATTTGTATCAAACGGTGGTCGGCTTTTCTCCCCTTTTTTTTAATACCTTTTTTGGCTTATTTATTCGACGCTGACGAAGTCGGTGATGTCGCACGGGATGCACAAGGCCACCTTCGACGACCATCAGATGGAAGGTCAACAGATCCGACGGCCCAGATTGAGTTATGATTGAATCTGGACTTCCATTTCTAATTTTTATTACTTGTTTGACTCCTCTTTAATTCCATCACGAACCTATCTCTTCAATTTGTTTATATAGTAATCTGTATAATTTTCACTTGTGTGGGTTGTGATGCAATTCCCTGCTGGCCACCACTTGTGTGGCTTTACCTCTGTATGCGTGTTGAGCTATAGATCTCACACAAACAAACATTTAGTGCATGTCCTACTAATAAATCCTACATGTTGCTTTTATAGTAGCTTTTGCTGCTACTTTAGCAAAGGTGACCAACACAGAAGTGCTCCCCTCCCTCCATTACCAGTCTGCTCAAAGGTGATCACAAGCTGCAGCTGCTAACAAAAGGTGGGGGGAGGATGACAGGAGCACTGGAATTTGAATCCTTATACGCAGCATATGCTGCTACTGTAAGGTAGAAGAGGGAGCGAGGGAGAGTCTTTTAAGGATGATATGGCTTATGGATATGGAAGAGTAGCAATACTGTTATGGGCTACTGTTCCAACCCACAACTTCCCTTGCACTTCCCTAACTTCGCTGACAAGCTTCATCACCTCGCCTCTTCTGTCCTCGAGCACCTCGACGACGTTGCCCTCCTCGTCGAACAGCGAGATCATGGTGAACATCTTCATCCCCGCCATCCCCGCGAGGAGGCTCAGCCTCAGCGGCAGTCTGAAGTATACACTTCTCAGCCATGGATTGCGGGAGAAGACCTCCTGCGCCCGCGTGCGGCAGCAGTCGATCGCCGCCCAAAACTGCCCCTTCTCCGTGATCCTTATGTTGTCCGGGAACCCTGGCAGGTCCGCGAACACCTCCAACTTGCCAGCTTTGGGTCCTTCGATCCAAAGCCTCATTATCCTGCACCACATGCAGGTGTATATAAGCTCATGCAGATATGCCATGGGAAATCGCATGCGAGAGGAGGGACTTGCCTGCAATTGGTGGTCTCGGTGAAGAGAAGAAAGGTTTGATCCTTAGATAGCTGCACCCCATTAGGAAATGCTAAGCCTCTCAAAACGACATGAGTAGATCTAGAAGCTGGGTCGTACCTCAGAAGCCTTCCTGTGGCTTCTCCTTCCAGTAATATGAACAAGTGATCACTGCATGCCGACGAATCCCACCAGTGAGAGCGTTGCAAACAAGGGGAAGACGAAGGCCAAACACCCCTCACCTTCTGCTGTATCTCGAGCTGGTGTCGGTGAAGAAGATGGACCCGTTGCGGTGGACATCCAAGTCGTTGGCAAAGAGAACAGGTCTCCCTTGCACATGAGTCGGTAGAAGAGTGGCAACGCCTCCATGGTGGCCAACGGCGGCGAGCCCCAGGTAAGCGTCGGCGATATAGAGATTCCCGGACGTCTTGTCGAACCGTAGACCGAGTGGTCGACCGCAGAGCTTCTCGTGCTTGTGCTGCTTCGCCGTCGTCGACTCCACACCATTAGCGCACACTTTCTCCGACCTTTCGTAAGTACGTACGGCGTTCAGTGTTACTGTGAGGCTCGATTCAAGCAGCTAAAAGGAGCAGAGAAGGTATACCAGTTAGGGCTAACGAGAGCAAAGGTATTCCACCGAATGGACTCGCCCATCCACCGGACAACGCGGCCGTCGGCCAAGCCGGCGTACGGGCCTCGTCCCTGGGCATCGAACTCTAGCGACTCGGGGCCGAACACCTCGTCGACGAACTCCAGCCTCCCGAACCGGAGTCTGCTTCGACCATCTCGAGGCCAATGCTGCATGACCTGGTCGTAGGGCGCGATGTCGTGCTTCACCGGCCGGTAGTCGTGCCGCCCCAGCGGACCCAAATGGAAAGGGTCCATGAAGACGAGGCCAAATGCCAAGGCCAGGAAGAAGAGCCATGGGCGCGGCAGCAGACCATCTTCTTTACACAGGACTTTCTTCTCCATTTAAGCTGAGATTACACTGAGAGACAAAGAGATAGAGGATTATAAAGCAGTGGACCGAGTGCAGATGCATGCATGGCTTTGTTTGAGCATGAGGTTTGTGTGAATTGGTGATTGTTTGGGGTTTGGTTGTGCACGCTTTTGACCTGCTACCATTTCCTCCATCAATAATCAATAGATCGAGCTTCGAAATATGTGCACTTTTCTCTACTGATTATAGACCATGTAATGAAAGTTTTGCAAAGTCCAAAAGATAAAACGATCATAAAAGTTGGAATCATACGAACTCTTTAAGAAGAGGAGCATAAATTGAGTTGCATTGTGGTCACCTGGACTCCCTTGATCATTTGATGCCTTTTGTCTACCCCTTCCACAAACATAATAAGCTTCTATCACTAGTGGACACTTTAGGATCATGAAACAGCCATTCCTGAGAAGCATGCAATTTGCAATTTCCAATATTAAGCAATGCAACAAATGCACATGGTAATACAAACATTCCAAATTACAACCCAAAAAAAAAATAATCGTTTGCTCATTTTAAGACTGAACGGATATGATCATTATGGTGCCTTTGTCATAATTAATAACCTGGTCTTCACTTCTTTATGGCCTATGGCAGCTCGAATTTTTTATCAAGGTATGGATTTGAACAGCTTAACACTACAAAAAGCAGACAAGCTATTTGAATTCCTTTGCTACTCCCCATCACGATACATGTGCCATTTCTGGTATCTCTGATGGCCAGGTAGTACTGGTCTAAGTCGAGGGGCAGATGTGCAGTGCAAACAACAGCACCCGCTTAATTGTGTCACACAAGAGCTACATGACCTGAGAAGAGGAAGGGAAAAGACAAAAAGAATTGAATCGACTTTGGATGTCGAATTGGTTGGGACTGAAACATCTACACAGTGCTTTAAAAAAAATTATTTAACCGAACAAGATATAAGGTAGTAGTAGGTGCTTACAAAAAGAGCTGGTTGCAATCAAGATTTGCACAGTTGCGATGCCTGAATTCAAGCAACTCTGATCCACATATGTAGCATCTTGCAAACGTATTGTTTTCGTGCACCATATTAGGTCTTGCCGTGGCATTGGTGTTCGCTCCTGGTTTGTACGTAGGTGGTGGTAAGGACAGACGCCCATCAAAAACAAACAGGTTCCCAACCCATTCAGCTGAACCTTCATTCTTGAGATAATTAGAGACACCCCCGCTTAATGTGTACAAGTTTCGGAAACCCTTTTGTCTGGCATGTGAAAATATTGGAAAGTCGGGCAAGAAAATTAAGACATTTTCTACTAGAGTGAATCTGATAACATAGGTGGAATAAGCTAAAATTTTCAGGAAAGAAAAAACTACCTAAGAATTGTGGAATACACATCACATCTTATGCCACCTGTGCAGTACATCAGTATATCAGTATGTGCCTTGTCAATTCCAGCTAAAGGATCTGAAGAGGCTACCTGGATTTAGAAGACCAGACGGCGCAAAGTGGGTTAGAAACAATGTGTAGATTTATCAACAGGACAAAAGTCAGTAGTCATGTAAGATTCATGCCTACACATCTCATAGAAAGCAAATTGGCTAAAACAGTAAAAGAGCTTCATTACCATAACAGGATAATTGAATAGGCTAGAACACAAGCACAGTTACCAATTATGCTGGAAAGTGTGCAACTTAGATACAATGGATGGTTGTGAATATCTCTTATATGGATATTTTGTCTGAAGAAGATGTAAATCCATCTGACATTTAAAAATGGTAAAATTGCTACTTACGTCGTGATCAACCCTGGTTCTATATCAAGGCCAAATTCTGATTAAATTGTTTAAGGTGCACTTGACTAGAGGCAAATTTGTATCTCCAAATCATATGGGCAATTTGGAGGCATATTTTAGAAATTTCATCGACTAAGTTATTCCTAGAGAAAGTAGATTTGTTGAGCTAGGAGAAACATATATAGCATGTCTATCCCTAGAGCCCATGAGTAGTATACTTTAATATACTGTATATTGAGATAACACAAGATCGAAAGTAGATTCAGATAATAACACAACAAACAAATCATAACAGAATACAAAATTAAAGGAAGCACCAGGGCCATTAAATGCTAATTAGGCATTTACTGCCAAGGTGAGAAAACGAGAAAGAGAAAAAAAAATCATCAGGAATCTTTTTTACTTTTCTTGAAGAGGCCATGAATTACTAAAATAAAGTTAAAGATTTGTAATCCAGTAACCAGCCAAAAAATTTCAGTAATAGGATCTGTTAAAAATGTCCTAGTTCATAGAAATAGAAACTCCTTATTTTCTTTTCCTTTCATTTTAATTCATTTCCTTTCAATTTTCTCTAGCCCTAGAATCTAGATAGAGACCTAGACTGGAAGATTAAAAGGGCAGTTATCAAGGTAATAATAATTATTATATTTAATGATAAGACGCTGGGATTCTCAAAATCCAATTTGCATTGTTCTTGGGTTCTGATGGTGCAACTAGCAAAGCAAGTTCAAGATTTTAAAATGTTTGAGCCATTAGATTAATTAGATAAGGAAAGAATAGTCATAGACAATGAGCTGGATGAGATGATTCATGTAAGAAATCTTGCGTTTAACTAGTATAAACTTTTTCCTACATGTAAATTGAAGAACTATAAAGTAAAAAAGAGAAGTTTTAGCTGAATGGTAATGAAACCTCTTGTTCTGAGAGCCCGAAAGAGGTGCTCCTAAAACAATCCACGTTAGGTCTTTGTGCTCCTTGAAAATGTCCAACATCCCACTCATAGCCTGAAAAAAATAATATGTAGTAGTATTTTACTTTTGTGCAATAGACAAAAAGTTTGGATTATATATATGAATAAGACTCATCCTGAAAATTCAAGTATTAAATGTACATAGAAGAAAATAAACTTTTTAATGGTTTAGGCCCTGTTCTACAAATCGTTCACATCTCAACAAGTTGTTATCTAAATAATGGCTAAGGTATTAAAACCTAAAACCAATGGTTCCATTTACAACTTGGTGCTACATAATTTGTGTTTGGATCTACCATTGGTGAACATTGTTAGGTTGCATAGGGACTCCCACCATATTGGTATGTTGCAAGAAGGAACTCTAAACACTTCCATACCTTACACTGTTTAGGATAAGCATGTGGAAATTGTTTACTCGATATCACACTTCACTTAGGCCCTCATACTTTAGAACTCACGTTTTTTGTAAAAAGAAACATGGCATCCATCTAAATTGACACATAATCAAATTATTCGAAGTTAGCAGAACTAGGAATAAAATTACCATTTCTCACATCCAGCAGTAAGCATTTTCTATCAGAGACCTGCCCGTCTGACTCGCTTGTTGGTCTGCTGACATTGTTCATGGATTGCAATCTTTTTCTCCAATCAGATGGAGTCAGTGGGTAAGCTCGCATAGAAGGATCTACCAAAGGAAGGTGAGAAACACCTCCTGCCAACTGAAGAAAATATTAGAGCAAAGAAAAAATGGTCAATTCGATACATAAGATGGCATGAAAGACAGCCTACTGCAATACACTAAATCACAATTAGAACTTCTAACATCACCATTGGAGTTTTTGTACAAAAACAGGCAGAGATTTTGTTCATTAGGCTGTGGCTACATGAAGATGCTGGCTCTGCCAATTTAATATGCAGAGCAATGAGATACTCACTCTTGATGTTTAAACAGTCAAGTTATTCAGAATAATGAACAGTGCAGTCAAATGCCCAGTAGTACAAAATTTAACCATAAAGCACTACTTTTTTATTTTGATAACAGGAAAATCGAGGTACATGGCATACTTTTATATCAAGGGTTTCCATTTTAGCAGCATACTTTTCGGCAGCTTGCATGCTACAACATAGGGCATGCTGAGACAAGTGTCCCACAAGGAAAATGAAAACAGAAAAAGAGAAGAAAGAAAGGAGAAGCTATATTTTACATACATATAAGTTGACTATCACATCTAAATCAAAAATGAGGCTCCAATTTGAAGATTAACTCTGTTTACAAACATTCAAAATATTCGGAAACCAAAATTTCATGTGATTTGGACATATTCTGTGTCTTCATAAAAGTAACACAAAACGCAGGTCTCAAAAATTCAAGAGCATAGGGCTCAACCCCAGACACAGAGGACACAGATATATCTTTTCTGTATAACAATTTACATTTACATGTAAAAGCCAGAACTGCACTAAAGCAAATAAGGCCATAGCATGATAATAGTAAATATGGCTTGCCTGTACAAGTGAGGGTTTATACCGCAGTTTCAACCGTGGAAAAGCATGCCCATGGGAAGCTGCTGAAACCTGGACCAGAACATCAGAAAACCTCTGATCCTCTTTAACCCAATCTGCATAGGCCAGAGCATCTTCATTTGGACCACTATACTGAAAATAATAACAATAAAAACCAAGTATTATTATTGTTAAGTGAAAAATATCCAATATCCATAATGTTATGTCATTAATACTCAATTCCTCACATAACAAATATAATCTGAAATTACAAGGCTCCCAACAACTTCTATACACAACAATGGTGTAAACATTGCTTAATATCAAATCTCCTTCTTTAGATCAACAATGCATCAGACACACTGAATCGATCACAAGAGTAAACTTTCCTTTATAGGTCTTAAAATTGTTACAGGAATGAATCTTAAAATTTAAGAAAGTAAAGACTGGAGAATGTGCACAAAACTAATATTTTTTGTTAATCTCTCTTTCAAAACTAAAGGATAGAAAATGTGCCGTGATTACATCTCAAGCTGTCAAAAAATCTAAGATAATTGCACCTGTGCATTAATCCCTTGCTCATTGACGTATATGCGACCATGAATATCCCGTCCCTGGTACCATAAACATCAACATAAATTAGGATCATTGTTCAAGTAGTTTAAATGCATAAGGTAGCAAGTGATATCTCTACATAATGATAGAATAAACACAAAATAAGCCATGTCAAGACAAATTCTTTGCCATATAACAACATGATACATGGTTGTTATTGGAACAAAAACCTTAAAGGACTTTTCTTTATTGTGGGCATATACCAGACGAATTCCCCAAAAAATGCAAAGCAGAAACAAAAATCAATGTAACGACGAACTAAACCTGGAGGAAGGCGAGGTGCCTGGCGACATCAGTCTGAGGGTTTTCGATGACGACGAACTTATAGAAACTGACGACCACGAAATCGTCCCCTCTTCCGGAGTCTGGCTCCTGATCGGGGCCACGACGGCAGGCGACGATCCCCGCGGTTCTAGATGCCGGTCGTATAGGAAAGATCCGAGGCAAGGAGAAGGAAGAGGAGGAGGAGGAGGAGGAGGAGCAAAAGAAGGGAGACACAAAAGGCAGGCGGTGGAGGGGCCGCACGGGGCACGGAAGGAGCGGCGCGACGCGGCCGCATGTCATCGCCATTCCTCTCGACCGTCGCTTCCGCTGGCCGAAAGGGCAAAGAAGGCGTGCCTTATCCACGACGGTCACATGCCATTCCTTTAAACTTGTGCGGACATTTCCTCGAACACCTTTGCCACTTGCAATCGTAATGTTCCGTTTGCGTTACTTAGCGGGCAGCGCTTTTTGTTACCCGTTAATACAGGATTCGCTCCAAATAAAAGAGACGAGCTGGAATTAAGTCCCGACATTAACTCTTAAGTAGTTGGTCTAATTTAAATATCCTATAAAGTCACATAATAATAATTATGGATTTATTCATCAAGTGATATTTTTTCCCTCATTGTTTTTAAATTATATTTTTATGATTCAAATATTAAAAAATGCCTATTAAATTTAGGCTCATAATTGATTGTTTGCAATGCTACTAAGTAAAGCTCAAAATTAGGTCATAACTTAAACATTATTCATGGACACATCACTTAGTTTTCTCAGTCATAAGGCTTTTGATTGCATATAATCCTAAAATTAATTACTCAAGGCAGTCTTGCAAACTCTAACGTACCAAAAGAAAAAAAAAAGTTCTTTTAAGCAAAGTTTATCTATAAGAAAGTATATCACATTCGATTAGTCGATTAGTCGTAAGGTAGTCTAGACTAAGATTAATTTATAAAAGTCTTATATGAGATTGTCAATTTTAATTTAAATATTTTGATCAATAATTTAAACCAAACTAAATTAATATATCAATTAGCCTATTAGATCCGAGTCAATACTTGATATCAGAGTCACGAAAATTAAGAGTCTCATGTAGAAAATGAGTTTTTTGGATTATGTAGCGACAAAACTAAGATTAACTTATAAGAATATGATATATGAATTATTATCAACTTTAGCCTAAATATTTTGATCAGTAATTTAGATCAAATGACGTTGATAGGCCAAATAATTCGTCAAGGGTCATGATAAAAAACTTCTCTCTTGAGATCAATAAGAAATTTCCCATTCCCACAAACTCTTTAGAAGTTGCCAATACCTTAATTATATATTTAGTTGGTTTATATTTTTCCATTTTTTTAAATCTTTTTGATGAAAATTATGTTTGAATGTTTAGATGTGTATCTTTCATTGATTTAATCCTCCAATGTTCTCCAAACATTATTTTCTGATACTAACTCTCAATTTTTCATCTTTGTGAGTTCAGCCTATCAGGAGCCTTTCTACATGAGCTTTTTCTTTCATGTTTATTTGAATTGGTTCCAACATAACCCAGTCAAGTCTAGGATTATTAAGTCATCGGTTGAACCAGTTTGTCAACTAGTCAAACTTTTGAAATATATAGATAACCAAAAATAATAATTTTACTATTAAAAAATAATGAGGATGATAGTGAAATATAATGATATAACAGACATGTAAACAGGATGAATATTTAATAACAAATATAACATGATATCTTCTTTTTCATTGCTCTAATTAAAATGGAATGCCTTTGAAAAAAATCAAATAGAAAATTAAGGATGTTGCTTTTGAAGGCTCAAACAATTGAATTGGTGAATCAATCTATCTAGTTTTTGTAGCAAAAAAAAAACCTTTGGCATGATACTCTACAATAAGAGGGTCTTGATTGTTACCTTAATAGAATCATCCATGTGTGGGATTTCATCATTGGATAGTTAGGCATAGAACAACTTGTTAGCTTTTTTTTTTTTTTTTTCTCACCAGATTCCCTCAAAATATTAGTGTTCTTTGGACAAACCCGAATTTTTGTTTCTAGCGTGTTTGATATAATTTGATGGATTTTTCACCTATATAAAATGCATTGGAGATCTGACTACTGTATGGTGTCCAGAAGACACTGTTAGTGGACAGACGCACACAGTTCCTTCTTGCATTCCAGCACAATGAATGGAATCTCTTTTTGTTGGTTGCCACTTTCGTTGTTCCTTTTCTGAGAGTCTCTGCAGATTTGTTTTCTTTCGCTCTTTTAGCATCTTGGGATATCTACGCGCAGATTGGTGTTGGATACCAATGTCTGATATGGTACTGCACAATTGCACTTGGAGGGCTTCCTGTGAGCTTTTTTTGCAAGAACAAGCGAATTCAATATCTTTTCTGAAAAGAATATGATTGTTTACATGAAATTTTATACCGTCTTTTTTCAGGTAAATTCCGCTGCTGCTCTCCTTAAACTTGAGATCTATGTTTGTGTGTCCTCCAGAAACAAAATAAGAACACCAGCAGCTTCCAAAGAGCAGTGCTGATGCTGATCTGCACAGTGCTTCAGGCATCAATTGTTTCGACTGTTGTGTGAGAGCAAAGGCCGGTTGACTTCAGTGCGTCGTTGATGTGACTCTGCAGTATGGGATGGCGGCTAAGCTTGGGAGTCACATGCCGTGCTTCTCCAAGCGGCAGTGACTCATGATGGTGATTGCCCATCACGGCAGATATTGTACTGAACAAAAGTGTCTTGTGTTGTGTGTCAAGAGCTGAGTTATTGCGTGGTGGTCCTGTTGAAGTGGTGAAAGCCATGGCTCCTTTCTTGACGGTAACCCTAAGCTGGAGAGCCATGGTCCTTAGTGTTGCAATGCTCACTTCCGCTGCTGTCTTTATATTATTCTTTTTCCCTCTTGACAGGCCAAAGGATCCTACTTGCAGTTTTCCTTACTCTGGTATCTTAAACCCACTCGCAAAGCTTTTCCCTAATGGGGTTTCCACATTCCAAGCTTTTCCTCCTGCTTCTTTGTTTCTGTCTATGGATAGGGGAAATTTACTGTCTCAATGATCTCATATAGCACAAACATCTAAAACGCAATCAGGACACCTCATTCCACTGCCGGCCAAAGCATCAGCCAAGCAATTACAATGATATGAAACGCCCAAACCCATTCTAAAAACAAATGAGTTCACCACTAAAGACTTGTTTTAGAGAACCAATGAGCATATTAAAGTTCACATTCCAACAGCTAACTCCATTGGTATAGTCCATGACAATGCATTGGTATAGAGAGCGAGAGAGAGAGAGAGAGGTAGCATGCATCGTAAATGCATGAGCACAGACAGATGGCTGATAGCGTTATCAAAATATAATAAAGTGATGGAAAGAAAATAATTAATAATTAATTAGAATATAAAAAAAGATAAAAATAAAAATAATAAAAAGAGATGATGGAATGTAATTAGAAGCACGATTGAGATCATGCATTTTGTCTTGCGGGAAAGCGGGCTGCATGAATCATACAATACGGTCATGTTGGTCCACACAACACGTTAAAATATGCTGCAAGTTGGTGAGCCCGGTAGATTGCCTCGATCTACTCACCAACCCACGCGTCCTTTTCCTTACGTTTTACCGCTCGCCGCCGCCCGCTCCACCCAATCCTCATTGAAAACGTGTTCGACGATCGCCGGGCCGCCTTGCGGTCCCCATCGACGAATCGGGAACGTTTACCGCCGCACGGAGAGCCGCGGCCGAGATCCGGTAAAAATTTATCGGTCGTCCACGTGGATGCACCACCTTGTCTCATCTAATTCCCTGGCCGGATCTGCTGCAAGGGAGGTTGTACCAATTCATAGAACTCCTTCGTTGTTGTTATTATTAGGGGAATTAACATAATAAAAGAGACGGTGACTAAGTTAGACTATAGTGAAGATGCAAAATCTAGACAAGATATGGGGTCGGTGATGGTAACCTTTTGCCCTGCAATTTTGTTATGATATATACCTCTGCAACATCTGCAGATCGGTTTGGATCCAAGTTGCAGAAAATAAGATAAAAATAATGCATTTCTATTGATTTGTCTCATCGCACTTTTGAGGTCTTTGTTCCTTTTAACATCGAGTGCCTTTCTTTTGTTTTGGACTTTGTATGAGTTGTGTCCTTTCATACAAAGTTTGATCTTGAAATGACCACAGACTCTTCTGCAGATGATCAAAGAAAGCTGCTATTCTTAATAACTCATATAAGTTTATGTTTACATGATCAATTGAACTTTGTTTTCTATCTCTAAAAAGTAGATTGGAGTTTTTGTTTTCTTGGAGATGTTTTTTTTTTTTTTGGGTGGGGGGAGGGGGGTGGTAGGGGTATTAATGCGATGTTTGTTGGTCAGGAGGGAGAGGGGATGGGCAGTGAAGCAGTGCAGAAGGAAACAAGCAACAAAAGAAGCAGCAGAAAAGAAAGGTATCAAGAAAGAAAGAGATGGAGAGAATGGCAATGCATGATTAAAAAAGCAAAGCAAGGCAACCAAGTAAGCAGGGTAAAAGCTTGACACAAGGTGAAGGAAGAGCTGTAGAAGAGCAACAAACCAAGAGGCGTGCAATAAAGAAGACAAAAAGGGGTTGGGTGGAGAGAGGGAGAGAAAGAAGAGCAGGCCAGGGGGGAGGGGGGAGAGAAAGGTGGGAGAAAGAAAGCAGGAAATGAAGGCTCCACAATAATTGGCACCAATACATGCATCCAAGTCCATGCCCGCATCGGGACGCCCACTGCCTCTTTCCTGAATCCCAAGACATTGCTTTGTTGCTGTTATTATTGCGCAATTGTATGCTGCAAAGGGGGCTTCCTTTCTTCGCTCTGGCATTGGAGATAGGAGCCCCGGAGGCCGTATCTTCTTAGGGTGCCTCTACCCTTTCTGGAGAAGCATAGCAGGAAGAGTGCATAGATTGGCGAGGTTCTTGCCCTTTCTCTGTTCTAGGTCACTGTCTTCCTAATTTTTCCTTTTGATTTAAGGCGCGTATGTGATGGAAATTAGGGTTTTCTGTTGCTCAATTTCGCGTCCGGATTTCTTTGAACTAGAAAAGATTGTTTCTTGAACCGAGTTTCATGGGGTTTTGGAGGATTATTATTTTGACTCCAATCACGGAGTGTAATTGCGTATTGCGCTAATTTATTGGCTTCATCCAGGAAAGAAAAGACGAGATCGTCATGGTCGAAGGATCGAACAATTAGCAATTTCTAAGCAGTTTCAGCTGTTCTTGAGATGAGACCATTCTTCTGCGCAGACTCGCGCTATCAAATTGCTCTGAGTTTCCCACTGTTTCACTGTAATGTATTATATTGTTCGTGGTAGTAACAGTTTGAGGATGTTGAACTTTTGTGTTTGAGGGGGGCAGTTTGAAAGGTTCTGGCTTTGCACTAGTTGACTATTTTTGATAGATTAGTGCTTCAGAGAGAGCTTTGGTGTAATGAGAATGGCAGCAGATCATAACATCAATTTCCCATATGAGGCAGTGCTCCAACAATCTTTTCGCAATCAGCATGGTTCTTTTCAGCCTGGTTCCGAAAACAGTGCAACTGGGTTTTCTCCCGGTGGCATGGACAGCTCAGGTGGAATAAATGGATCGACAGGGATGATAGTGACTGGGAACTCCCCAATGTTGAACAATATTTCTGTCATGTTTTCGACCAGCAGTTCTCCGGCAAATGTCCTCCTTGATCCAGTTAAGCATTCCACAGCATTCTCAGTGGATTGGACGATTGAGGAATTGGAAGTGTTGAAGCAAGGCCTTGTCACGTAAGTCATCTGTTGAGAGTTCCTATCAAAATTTAGGCTAGAACTAGTTTTGTTGAGAATTAATTTCTTCTTGTCAAGGGCTAGTTTTCACTAGCTGTGAGGCTTCTATGTTCAGGATGTGTAGATCATGGTTCATTTTATCGGTCCGTACTGATGTATCGACCAATCATTGGTATGGTACATACTGATATACTGACACATGGTATGGTAGGATATACTAACAGACCAGTATGTACCGCCTATCTTCGGTCGATTATCAGACCGATACGTAATGTCCGTACCAAGTGGTATGTTATGGTATGATGAACCTTAGTGTAGATCTTTTATAGATTACGAGACATTAACTGATGCACTTAAATAAACATCACTTATCACATATTGCTTCCAGATATTGGTCGATGTCAACCTCTGCTTTCCACCATGTAATTGTTCTTTATATCTTCCATAACTGATTGAGGGTTTTAATGATCCAGAAGGTATCATGTCTGAGAAAATTGAACCTATATTTTGCTATTGCATTCGCATGAGGTAGCTGCTGCAAATAATTCTTTCTATTCATGTTTCATTCAAACCGAATATATCTCTGGTTTCTATCAAACTAAATTGATCATGATCTGTATTCTGTAAGATAAGATGACTGAAACAATATTCAAATGGAATCTTATTATATCATTGGTTTTCTTTCTCCTCTGTAACGTAACACTTGAGTTCTTGTCCTTCATTCACTCTGTTTTGGACATCAGAAACAATCGGCTGTAGTTATTTTTTTGTGTTAACATGTTACATGTTAAACTTTCAGATATTCTAGTGAACCTAATATCATGAGGTATATCAAGATAGCAGCCAAGCTTCCTGACAAGACTGTCAGGGATGTTGCGATGAGGTGCCGCTGGATGACTGTGAGTATTTTTTTTGCATGTTTTGATCATGAAATACAAGATTCTCCATTTTTTTTTCTTTTCAACATATCTCCTTGACAGTTGAAGTGCATGACTGCTATATTTTGTTCACTTATTTGTTTATGATGCTTGCAGATTTTTTGTTTCTTAGTTTTTGTTGGGCATTATATAAGGAGAAACTGCGTATCTAAATGCACCAATTTGTTGAGTTTGGATTTGCCAAGGCCTCTTTAGGCATCTTGTTCTTTTCCTATTTTTTATTTGTTTATAGAAGTCTTGGATGGTTGCATACTTTATTGCGGCTATTTAGATCACTTGGTTTTGTGATGGTTTATGGCACTGTTTTTTGAAGGTGAGGCAATGGCCTTAATTCCTGCTTTGATAAATTAAGTTGGAAATTCTTAAGGTCATCCATATCATATCTTGTTTTGGCCTACATTCCTCTTACGAAAACTCTAAACTAACTCCTTCATTGCAAGTTTCTTGACTGTTTGAGATTTCTGTAGCTCTTCAAGTTCAAACTATCAACTAATCATTGTTCCAGAACACAAAACAAGAAAGCAATGATAAAAAAATGCACTTAAAAGGGACTAATAGCATTTTTCCTGTACGTATAGGTATATGCGCATAATCTTGTCTCCTTCAGTCTTTTATGTAATATGTTATAGTAAGATCTTTTTTTATTTAAAGCACATTGGATAGCAGAGCATTGAAGGTAATTGTCTTTACCCACAAGAAATTGCATTAACCTGCCCAAAAGATTGATGACTACATAAGGTTTCTTTCAATATGGAAAATTACTTCATATTATTTCTTCAAAGATTGTATCCACTATTCGAACTTTATGGTTCAGGCACCTTTGAACTTATGAAGTAGAGAGGGATTCCTATCACAAAAATTGAACTTATGGAATGCATTTTGTTTTCCCACCCCATTTTTTTCCTTGTGAGCTCCCTTGCAGAATCTTGATATCTAACTGATGATAAAACAACATGAATAGACAATATCTTGCATTCCTACCTTTCAGTTATGAAAAACAACATGAATAACTTATTTGGTTTGTTTTCTTCACAAAAAATATTTTGATTGTTCCTCAATTAAATATATACACAATATGTTCTTTTTTCCTCAACATTATGTTTTAATTGTCCATCTTTATAAGATGTTGTTGCTTTTTTGAGCAGCATATAGAATATTTGGTTTGTATATTTTATCAACTGTCTAAATCATCTAAGAATAAGCTTTTACCTGTTTTAGAAAACTTTGATTATGCTGATATTTTTGTCCTATTTGTAGAAGAAGGAGAAAGGGAAACGGCGTAAGCCTGAAGACTATTATGCTGGAAAGAAAATTAAAGACATGAAGGCAAGTTTTTAACCAGTCTAACGAACTAAAATATGTTGATGATTCTATGCTCACATTAGTATCATATTCTTCAATGATCTAAGCTTAATGGATGAGAATATCAAATTCTTCTAAGATCTTTATGGTTTGTTTGTAATAGTGCATCATATGGCTCTTTAACCTCAACAGACTAAATATGAAACTGTTTCATGTTTTTTGTTTTTCTTTCAATCCATAATAAAACCATAATGAAATAACAATGGTATATTTTGGTCAAAGGAGAACAGGTAACTGGAACTCTTGTACGTTAGAAATATAATTTCGTTTTATTGCAAGATCCAACTTCCAGGATTTCCTTTTTGTGGTTTTGATGACTATCATATAACATTTTGTTCAGGAGAAGATGATAGGTTCTTCCTCGATGGCTAATGCACGCTGTAATCAACCAGAGATTGCAGATGCATATTCATTCAGAATGCATGATGGGAACCACAATAATCAGTTCTTATGTGAAGGTCAGTAGGTGCTACCACTGAGAAACTTAGGTCAACCTTAGTTGCTGATTAAACTCTTCTGAAGTGTTCATGCCACATTCATTCTTGTTATTGTTGAGAATCTCAGCAAATGTGACGATTCATGTGGAAAATACTAAAGAATTTACATAATTGCTCTGACTTGCTTTTTAAAAGAAAGATGGGATGATTGTTGTATCATGTGACAATTTTATACTAGAAACACATGCTGTTAAAGATAGCATAGAAAGGAGTAGCTTCTTTAGCTTAAAAGTTTGATTTTGTTAAGATTATCAAAGCTAAAGTCTACTTTTGACAAGTGGAAGGCTTGTTTGTGCTAGCTATTTATCATGGATACCTATTCTTTATAGAAGATGTCGACATGATTAGTTGAAATTCTTAATGTAATTTAGGTCCTTGTAGTATGTGCTTCCATTACATGTTATCATGGGATAGAAAACATTTGGTGATAGCTTCATCCTGTAGCATGCATTGCCAGTTCTGTTGGTAAAATGCTGCACGTGATTCTATTATCCTTAACCTTTCTTCTTAGTACATAGTTTGGTAAGTTTATATATATTTTTTTCTAATCTTAATTCTAAATCTCTTTCTTCAACAGCACCTGTGATTGACAGCAGAACACAGCAACTTCTGAATGACAATGCCAAACTTTTTCATCAGATTGCAGTTAATCTTGAAAACAATGAGGTACCTAGTTTGATTCTCTTTTGCTATGAGCTGTGGTACATTTTGTTCTCATAGAGTGCTTGGAATCAGGTCATGCGATTTGCAACTTCTAGATGGAAAAATTGACTTGTAACTCTGTTGATGTGTAGAGTGGAGTGGTTGCTATCATTTTATTGTCTGTTCTCATATAATATTTGGAATCAGGTTCTTCTTTGAGCTAGTTCATAAAATGTGCCACTAAAAAATTGTCATTTACTTCCTTCTGGATGCATGAATATATTTTTCTGCTTCGGCTTGTCCTTTGCTACTCTGTTCAACAGTATAACTTGTTGAACAAGCATGAGTAGGAAGTTTATTGCTATAATTGTTCATCATAGGACAAACCTTTTATGAAGAACTAGTAGAAGAATTAATTCTTGTAGGATTAATGATCAGTGCATTGTCATTAGTTCTTTATCTGTCTTTAAACATATGTCACTATTCTGCCTCCAGACAGAATGCCCTGAAATCAGGAATTCTTTGTCAATAGAAAAAACATGTGGATTGTATGTGGTTGCATGTGTCTAGAAAAATTATTAACCAAGTTGACACAGAACTGTAGTGCTATAAATCTGGCATGAGGTATGTATCTTTTGTGAAAATACTAGTATCCAGCAAGTGCAGGAGCAACTGCAAACTTATCTTTTCCATTACCGGCCTACACAAATATTTCTAATTTCATTATCTGTTTATTCATCGACTTTGTATTATGGCCTTGCCTGTTCATTTCTATCACTTCTCATTATGACAAATCCATCTACACCGGAATGAAGCAGGGATGTAGTCTTGACTTTTGTATTATTTCTTGCTACTTTATTAGCCTGGTTATCAATACCTAAAGGATGATGATGAATCTGTCTGTAACAACTGTTGACATTGTCAACATGAAAAGATTATTTGGTTGTCTGTCATATGGCTCTTCCATCGTAGATTCTGATTTACTGCAAACATGTTAATGAATAGTAAAATACAAGGGAAGACTGCTATTAATAGGTACTCATTGTGCTATCGTTTTGGCTTGTGTCCTCTGCTTGCTATTATCCACATGGACAAGTAGAAATATATCTCATGGTTGGTTATGTCTTTTTATTTGTTTGCAGATACAAAATAATATTGATCTCTTGTATCACTCAAATGAGAACCTGAGAGCCATTTTGAATAGGTACATTTGTCATTCAAGAATTTGAAACTGTAATCTTTCATCTGAGACGCATGCAAGTGGATTTAATGTTTCTATAATGTTAGTTCATGAACCTGGTATTTTCTGTTTTAACAGCATGAGTGAAATGCCCGGTATCATGAGTCAAATGCCTCCAATGCCTGTGCATGTCAATGAGAATCTTATGCATTCCATATTGCCCGGTACCAGTCAGGTAAGGTTCCGCTTGCCTATTAATTTTTTTTCTCCGATCTTTTAAATTCTAGTTATTTGCTATCATGGTTGCTTAAATTTAGATACTTCTACAATTTTCTTATTTTTTATTGGAGTTCCTCATATTTAAATTATTATTTGGTTAACCCGAGTCGATCTTTGGATTGTAATAATGTAGTTAGTGCTTGTAGTTTATTTTTGATGATCTATGTGGTCTTTTTGGTTAGTGTAATTAGTGCTTGTGATGCTTTTTCATGTTATGATCGAGTTGGCACTAAGAGGGGGGGTGACTTAGTGTAAGTGCAAAAATGCTCAGTTTGAATAATATGCTTGAGGTAAAAAAAAAAAAAATCGAAAGCGTTTCTTGGAATTCGTTGAAAATAAGTGAGCGATTAAACTTAAGACCGAATGAAGAATCTTGATTTAGCAACGGAATGCTAAAATAAAAAACAAGTAAAGAAAGACAATTTTATAGTGGTTTGGTCACCAACTTGACTTACGTCCACTTCCCGAAAACACCTTTGTCGAGGCCCGCCAATGTTGTCTAATGATCTTCTTCGACGGGTGAAGATCAAAACTCTTTACACTTTTCTCCTTTTCCCAGGCTCAGGAGAAGAACCTTTACACTCTCCTTTTTACAAGTTCAAGGGAGGAACATTTACGATCTTCCACTCTTCTTTTAACCTCACTTTACACTTTGAAGCACACAAGAGAAGTTCTTAACAAATTCTAAGAAGTATTTTCACCTCTTTTTCTTTCATTTTATTGCCACTTTCTTTCTTTCCAATACAATAATGCTTAAGGTATTTATAGACACCCCAATTGGCTTCAAAAAATGGAGCCAAAATTCAAGCTTTACTGAAAAACCCGGGTATAGGCAGTATTACCGCCGACACTGACGGTACCACCACCGACAGTCGCCCGAAAACCTGGGCGGCGGTGGTACTCAATACTACCATCGAGAATCCTGAAAATAGTACTTTCAATACTTTTTTGTACTCGACTTACCGTCGCCCACCGACATTACTACCATCGGGAATCCCGAAAATAGTACTTTCAGTACTTTTTTGTACTCGACTCGTACCTCCTATTGACCCTTTTTTAGGTCAACGAAATGAACTCAACCTGAGCTCAAATCCAACCCAAAGTGGATCCGGTTGCCCCTCATTGAGTTATTTTTTATTTCTTCAAATCTAATTCAGTTAGGATTCGGAACAGATGATGCTAACTACAACATACTAAGACATAATTACAATCGTTCTTATTGTCCGGCACGTCAATCGATCTTCTGAACTCCCGGCGAACTTCCCGGCATCCTCCGGCGAACTCCCAGCGAGTCTCTCGATTAGCTTTCAGCGAACTCCCGACACACTCTCAACAAGCTCTCGATCACCTTTGGCGAGCTCCCGGGGAACTCCCGGCAAGCCCCCGATCACCTTTGGCGACCTTCCAACGAGTTCCCATTGCATCGTCCGAATCCTAGCCCGATGCCTGAACTTGATTGCTGTCCAACATTAGATTGTATTGCCTTTTCACCGTCATAGTTAATCCTGCATTATTCATCTCTAACACACAAGTTAAATCATAAAACCCATCAATTGATTTCATCATTAAAATCCGAGATTCAATATTTCGAACAATGGCTTTAAGGATGTCGATACTTTCCCATTCAGATCTCAGTTTTAGTACTTCTATATATTGATGGACAATGCTAAACTGAAATTGTTTTATGAAGGTATAAAAAAGAAACAAGTAGAGATACTGAGAGAGAAAATTGTCACGGCAAACAAGCAACCCATTGTGATTGAAGTCAGTGAAAACTTAGGAAGATAACTTGAGAGTTATTTTGGATTTTTCCGAGGGAAAGTAGCTTCACAATGGTTGGATTCTCATTCGCTTGCACTTGTCCCGACCATCTGGTATTGTATGTGAACTACTCTGAAATGGCCATTTATGATATCTATATACGACTGAAGTGTATGCCACTTACATAGCAATGAGCCATTTTGACCTTCAGTTTTGCATTAACTAGTAACAATACCTTATTGAAATGTGGATTCTTCTCTACCTTCTCCGTCTCGATCACAATATGTTGTTTTCTTTTGAAAGGCACACGCACCTGGCAACAGCCGTTTTCGGGAGGAGCCGAGATGCTGGTAATTCTGTGTCCCAAAGTGACCGTGTTTCTGAAGTCCACAATCTTCTCATGTAAATGCAAGACTGGTGGTTGAAGCCGTCTCATCTGAGTTCCACATTGCTTTCAAGCGGGAGTTCACGAAGATCTCATGCCAGAATCAGGCGAATTAAGCACAAAGCAATAGTAATCTCTGCGCCCGAAACTGCATCTCGAACTTTGGTTGAGCTGCCTGCTTTGCATATGCTTGATAGAGGGGAAGTTTGGCGCATGTCAACGCTATCAGGCGCTCGTAGCTTACTGATTCTTTTGCTTTGCTACAACGTCCTTTTCCTCGGGGAGCATTTTGTAATGGCAAGTTCTAGTGGTAGAGAATAAATTGCTCTTTGTAGTGTTGTTGTATTAAATGTACATCTATAGGAAGAGACTTGAGTTGTATCACTATTCACTGTCGAAGTCATTTTATCCTTGCACTGTTGGTGGTTCTTATTTTGTTCTGAAGAATCATCCTTAGTGATGATCTTTTCATGTTGTCTTTTATTCCTGAGTCGATGTTGTCGACAGAGCTCACGAAGGTTTTTTACCTTTGCTCACCTGATTTCATTTTTTTGTTTTTGTGCTACTTGTTTCTAAAAACAAAAAACTCTAAGAGCCGTTTGAGCGATCAGGCGAGCACGAATTACAAAGTTGACATGCTTTATTGGGAGGAGAAAGAACTCTGGATTATGATTGGTAGAAGTCGGTGTTCCGCATCCGCCCCTCCACAGGACGATGACAAGTCGGCCGTCCGAGGACCGGCCGGTTCAATCGATTTTAATTCCCGAATCCACGGTTTAATATGGACTTCGAAGGCGGAAGGGTTGGGGTTCCATTCCTCCTCCACAGCAAGCAGCGGCGGCGGCGGTTCACCCCCTTCCTTCGGCCTTGGATAGGTTCTCCTACCCCGCAGCCCGTCTACTCCCTGGTGTGCATCTATCTCCCTTAACCCACCTCTCTTCTGGATCTTTGCTTTGTAGGGTCTTACCAGTCTCCATTGCTGTTCTTGAGGATCCAGATTCTGTTTGATAATTGCATGGCATATATTCTTGCCGCGACTATATTAGGATCTTTGGGAACTGTCAACAATGTGGCCGTCGATTCTATCGGTTATGAGCTTATGGGAACAGAGATAAAGAGGAATAAATATAGATCAGGGAGGGAGAGAGAGAGAGAGAGAGAGAGAGAGAACCTGCCAAAAAAGTTGCATTCGATTACGTCCACGTAAACTCGAATGGGTAGATGCATGGGACAGCTGGACTTTGAGGGTCGTGCCGGTGCCATGCAGAAAAAAGCCTTGGAACGCTTTAAGAATCGGTCTCAGCGTCGGAGACGGCTCCTCTTTGCCCGCTTCTTAAGACCGCCTCCTCCTCGGTTGGATCGAGAGAGGGGGTGAGGTGGAAGAGGAGAGATGAGAGAGATGCGGATGGGAAACGCGGAGGAGGCGGCGATGGAGCGGCAGATGGTCCGGCGGGCGGTGGAGGACTGCCCGCGGCTGGCGCAGGACGAGAAGGAGCGGATCGACAAGGTGGCTCGGTTCGTGGCCAGGGACGGCGACCTGACCGAGACCATCCTCCTGAGGCTGCTCAAGATCACCAAGAACCAACGCCGCTGGGGGTTCATCTCGCCGGACCACCCCCACCACGGCTACTACCTGCGGCGCAAGATCTCGGAGCAGTGCCGGGCCATCCGGCCTCCCCGGTAGCTCCTCAACCTTCCGTGGCTTTTAATGATTTCTTCCCTATCCACCGTCATATAATTCCAACCTTCTCGTTCTAAAGAGAGCTATACTCATCGGACAGGCATATGGTGATCACTGCAAGAGAGCGATGACGGGTTTCAGGTCACCGTGACAGTTACCTAATTAGCTACTTGTTCGTCGTCTCAAGCCATTGTTCGTTTGGAAGGAAATGAATACTTTTGCTTGCATTTGTTGGCCTCGATTGCTGCAAATCTCGACTGGTTTCGGAAATGACGAGGATTGGTTTCTTGAGCTTGTTCTCAGCATTGGATGCTGCGACTCTGTTGCTTAGCATGGTCTTGTTTAATTCTCTTGTTTCTTTAATTATAGTTGGGTATAAGCTGTGCAATTCCGATGTACTGCTCTTGACATCTGCTTGATCCCATGATCCTGAATGGTCTTTACTGGTCCAAATATATTTGGAGGTGTCAATCTTTTGGTCTATGAAATATGTGAAGTAATCCATATTTTTGTCATGTGTCATTAACGTTAGAAAGCCTTGATCGGAATGATACAATCCATCATTCCCCTCTCATCCCGCATGTGAGTCTCCTCTCCCAGTTCACTCAACAAACCATGCCACCGTAGACTTTGTTATTAGTGCCCCGACCAACTCTTTTCCCCTCTCATCCCGCATGTGAGTCTGACAGACAAGCTCGAGATGGCTGTTGTCGAACGAAGAGCCATCTGGAGACAGATGACCCATGCCTGAGCATGGGAGAGGCCCCACTAGCTCCCGCGAGCCATCCTGAGCAATATACTTTATCTTTTTACTCATCGGGCTCGTTTCGGGCCTAGTTGTACTAGGTTAACCGTCATTTGGATGAAGTCCAAAAAGAGTTCCACAAGTCGAAGGAAGAATAGGGGGGAAGGCTCTCTCGGGGGATCCTCTTTCATCCAAGAAATCCAAGACAAACTGATCCCCCCCAGCTTCTGCTTGTCGACGCTAGAAGCCTATGACAGTAGCTCTGACCCGGGAAAGCACGTAGCTGTCTTTTGAGCCCAGATGGTCTTGTATAGCACATCTAACTCGCTTATGTCTCGAGTATTCCCCACAACCCTCCGAGGTACTACCCCAATATAGTACAGCCAACTGAAGCCTTTTTCGATTTCGTCCTTTGACTAAATAGTAAGGGAATTTGAGTTCAACTTCCTGGCCAATGCAAGACCGAAGCCATCCGCGATTGTGCTCCTTGGCCTGAATCAAAAGCACGATAAGCCCTTCTCTCACTTTGTCTCTTGCCTCACTATGTAGATCAGGGCAGTCCGAATGCTCATCCTTCTTTAATTATGCAAGAATTCTTAATGGGGCTACGACCGTCTAGGTTTCTTTGGTCGTTGATCGAGAGACCATAGTAGAGGCGCTAATGGCAAGGAAGCACAAGGATCACAAGAGGCCTCGCTCGGAGAAACCCCAAGGTTGACCATCGGAGCCCCTAAGGAGGTAGCTTGATCGGCCATAACCATCCTACTTAAAGCCACCTCGGTCCCCTTTGAACTTGATTAGGACAAAGATCTTCCTCCAGATCAAAGAAAAGGGGCTCCTAAGAACACCCAACCTAATAAAAACCTTACAGGAGCTCAGGGACTAGGCGAAGTATTGTAGTTTCTACCGAGACTACATCCATGACACATAGGAATGTCATAACCTCAAGAACCAGATCGAGAAGCTCATACGCAAGGGATATCTCGGGCATTATGTAAAGAGGCCAAGTACCCTCAATGGCTCTTCGATGTAGTCCTTATTAAAAAATCTAATGGAAGCTGAAGGATGTGCGTTGATTACACTGATCTTAACTGAGCATGCCCGAAAGATTATTACACCCTCCTGAGGATAGATTGATTAATCAACCAAACCTCGGGGTATGAGTGTCTCACATTCATGGACACCTTCTTTGGCTATAACCAGAACTGTATGACTCCCAAGGACCAAGAACATGCCACCTTCATCATTGATAAAGGAGTTTACTATTATAAAGTCATCGTTCGATCTGAAGAACGCTTGGGGTGACGCATCAAAGGATGGTGAACTAGATGTTCAAGCACTAAGTTGGCAAACATGGAGGTCTATGTTGACAATACGATTGTAAAGAGCGAAGTCATCAAGACCCATTTGGAGGACGTCGTCGAGACATTCTGAATCATCGAAAAATTCGAGATGCATCTCAACACCACCAAATATGTCTTCGGGATGGGCTCGGGCAAGTTCCTTAGCTTCATTATTCACCAAAGGTGGAAAGATGCAAAACCCAAAAATGTCCAAGCCATCATCGAGAAGCAACCTCCTCGGATAATCAAAGAGACACAATGACTCACAAGAAGGATAGTCGTCATCAGTCGATTCTTATCTTAGTATGGGGACAAATGCCTCTCATTCTTTCATGTGCTAAAGCGTGCCAAAGATTTGTTGTAGGACCTAAGTGCTAGGAAGCCTTTGAAAATTTGAAGGAGCACCTCGCTCGACTGCCTCAACTCACCCTAGCAAGCATGGGAGAACTGCTCAGCCTCTACCCAGCTGCCTCCGAGCATATAGCCAGCTCAGTCTAGGTTCAGGAAGAATCAAACGCACAATGGCCCATCTACTATTCCAACCACGTCTTAAAACAAGCCTGATAAATGATATCCCCCAATCCAGAAGCTCGCATTAGCCTTAATCCAAGCAGCCATGAAGTTGCGCCTCTACTTCCAAGCCCACACCATAAGGGTGGTTATAGACTAGCCCCTTTGACAGATTCTTTCCAACTTTGATACAATCGGCTGAATGCTCCAGTGGTCCATTGAGCTTGGGGAATTCAATATTCAATACATCGCGAGAACGACCATCAAAGAGTAGGTGCTTGCATATTTCATTTCTGAATTGACCCCACTTCAAACAATACCCTCGGAGCCACAACACAAGAATGGACCCTATTTGTCGATAGTTCGACCAATTCCGAAAGAGGAGCAGGTCTCGTCTTGAAGGGACCTAATGATCAACTACACAAGCATGCACTTCACTTTGAGTTTGAAACCACAAACAACAAGGCCGAGTCAAAGAATTACTGCATGAGCTACACCTAGCCTCGAAACTAAGCATAAAGGAGCTCAGGGTGTTCAAGGACTCCCCATCGGTGGTTGACCACATCAACAAAGACTATGAGGCTCGTGACCTAATCATGGCAAAGTACTTAACTGTGGTACGATGTATACTTAATAGTTTTCAACATTTTTCCCTGACCAAGGTTCCATGGGCGGAGAACATGCAAGTCAATGCATTGGCTAAGATGGCCTCGACACGGGGTGCTGAGGGTTGCCCCCAAATGTAGAGGCAATCCCTACTCGATCCATCGTAAGCCAAAACATAGCTACTACTGGAGTCATGCCTAACTGGATGGAGGATATCCTTCGATACAAGGATGGGATGTTGCTAGCTGACGTGGTTGTTGCCCAACAGATAAGATGCATGCAAGCTTGGTATTACAAAGTCAATGATCGACTCTACCGTAGGTCATTTAGTCCACCTCTCCTTCGATGCCTCGCACCTAAAGATACAAAAAACCGTGCTGGCCGAGTTCCATGAAGGCGTCTACGGGGAACACATTGGTGGTCGACCCTCAGACAGGGCTATTATTGGCTGACCATGTGTTGGGATGCCTTGGCCTATGTGTAGCAGTGCGCGTAGTGCTAGAGGTATGCTCCGATGCCAACCAACAATCCCCCTAACACCGATCGACTATGTGTGGCCCTTTGCATAATGGGGAATGGACCTTCTTGGCCCCTTTCCCTCAGCCTTGGGACAATGAAGGTTCATCATAGTCATCGTGGATTACTTCACTAAGTGGGTTGTGGCCGAACCCTTGGTGTCCATAATGGAGAAGCAAGTTAAGAAATTTATATAGAAAAGCATCATCACTCGATTCGATATCTCAAAGGCTATTATCACTGACAACGAGACCCAATTTAGCAATGCAAGATTCAAGGAGTTCTTTACGACTTACGAAATCCATCCAAGATTCAACTTAGTGACACATCCTCAGACCAATGGCCTGGCTAGGGTGAACAATCATATGATATTTGAAGGCCTCAAGAGAAGGGTGGACGAAGCACAAGGGACGTAGATTGATGAGCTCCCGAGTAGCTTGTGGGCATCCCAAACCATGCCGAAAACTGCTACGAGCGAATCCCCATACAGCTTGGCGTTCAAGACTAAGGCAGTGTTGCCATCTGAAGTAGTCTTCCCAACCCCTCGGGCTGAGAACTATGAAGAAAGCATCTCGGAAGAAGGCCTCCGAGTGAATCTCGACCATATTGAAGAGCAAAGAGTCGAAGCACACTTGCAGACCCTAGCATATAAGAATGTCCATTGTAGAAGTTTGGAAAGCGAACACCCTCAAGTGGGATATTGTACCATTCTTGAGTCCTTATCCCTGAGCACATCAATCGCCTCCTAATCTTGTCACCACCGACAGAAGGCACACTCGGCAAATTAATGAACAATAGAAGACATGAGGAGTGAAGGAAGGGAGTTTTCATTAACAAGGAGCTAAATACATTGTCAGTCGGGGACATGTGAAGTCGACCTCGACCAGGCCGATTAAAGAAAGAAAAAGGGGAAATGGAGGGAGCGAGATTGGTGGCGACTTTTAGATGACCCCTAAGCAGCTGGGGGATCGTTGTTGTCAACGAGGACCTCCACCTCTATCGACACATTGTTGTCCTTGGGAGAGTGGCATAAGGATCCTCCTCGATCTCCAGTTGGGGGTATCTTGCCCGGAAGCATGCTAGGGTGACCCAATACTCGTACTCGTAGCTGACCTAACCTATCCTCCAAGATTTGGGCTTGCTCCCAGGTCTCCTTGTCTTGTCGTTGCGCCTCCCCGAGCTGGGACTTGAGGTTGTCCAACTATTGCATCGCCTCGCTGACCCGGATGTCAGCAGTCGCCACCGCAACAGGGCCGACCTCCTCCTTGAGTTTTCGGACTTCGGCCCGAAGTCCATCGATTATCTTGGAGAGCTCATCAACGACCCTCTTGGAGTCACGCACCCGAACGATCAGGACAATGGAGAAGTGATGGTGCTGCAAAAATGTCATGTTAATCTGGACTCCAAGAGAAGCATCAAAAGAAGAGGAGGAGGCGACTTACTGTAACCATGTTTTTGGCCGCATTGTCGAGCAAGGCCTCGAAGGGGTGTATATCTCCTTCGCCAGAGTAGGGCAGAGGAGCCCTCGACAAAACAATTGAGCCTCGACTTGTTTGCCCACACTTGACTCTTGGGAGTTAGTGAGGCCCATCGAGCCCCCAATGGACCCTCTCCCGACAGCTCCGAGAGATCCACCATCTCTTGACCGAGGAAAGGCTCGTCTCATGATTGAGCCTGAACGTGGTAGAGATCATGCATGGAACAGGGTTGGGACACCACCTTGTGCCTCCGCTTGCTGCTCCCTTCTCGATGTAGGACTTCCGTAGGAGTTGCCTTTCCAGTAGTTGCTATGACAGGGGCCTCCTTGTAGGGGGTGGCTGTAGTAATAGGGGGAGGAGCTATGCCCGAAGGTGCCTTGCTGACTAGCACCTTCGTCTTCTTGGAGTGACACTCAGACTTATCGGTGGCACTTGCTTTCACTGCGGGAGCAGTCTGTGATGGGGAAGGCCCGTGGCGCGGAGCCTGTCCCGCGAGCACTTGCTTAGTCCCCTTGAGGTTCAGCCCTACAAAAACAGAGCATCCGTTAACACCCATCCAGAAGCCAAAAAACATGAAACAATAAGGAAAGACAATAAAGGATGAAGGCTGAATGAGCCATACCTCTAGGGGCCGGACTAAGGCCCACCTTCGCCAACCATTCCACGCTCATAAACTTGATGGCTTTGGAGGAAGAGAGGATAACCCTCAGAGGCACCACCTGCTCCACCTCATCTTTGGACAAGAGGGGAGGAGAGTTGTTGACGTCACGACAAGTCAAATGCCAACACAGTCTCGGCCAATCTAATGCCGACCTAGTCTTGACCAGTCATCCATTATCGACCTAGTCTCTGTTAGTCCACTATCGATCTAGTTTCGGCCAGTCCACTGTCGACTTAATCTCGACCAGTCTATTGCCGACCTAGTCTCGACTAGTCCACCACTGAACTAGTCTCGACCAGTTCACCGCCGAACTAGTCTCGGCCAGTCCACTACCGACCTCGTCTCGATAGGTTCATTACCAACTCACTCTCAACCAGCTCATCACCGACCAACTCGTAACCGATCTATTGCCGAGTACTGTCACCTAGTTTAGCACCATGACGTGATGCTCAAGCCTCCCTTCGATCGTAGGGAACCAAGCATACCTCGATGAAATCAATTTTATCAGCGAAACCAACGAATACGCCAAATTGGACCCTGGTTAGTGCCTCTTGATTCTCCCAAGGCATGACTCCTTAGGGGGGGGGGGGGGGGAGGGGTGAGACAGAATGATATGACTTATCCTAACACCCCTCCCAAATCCATGGGACTTCTATACCACCACGAAAGGGCTAGTTGGGCAACCTGAGCCAACTTAGCCTTGCGAATTCGAGTCAAGTTAGCTACTGATCCCCCACACTGACAACTCCTGACAAATATAGGGGCAACGCAGCCTTATATCCCGTTACTTAAGAAGCAGCACTAAATAGTAGGTGGGGCAATGTACAGGCCAACCACCTAAGGTGCCAACAGGCATTAAACATCTATGTACGTTGACACCGACAACCATTAAATATCCACGTATATCGACCTAAGGCTAGAGGTATAAAATCCACCCTTAGTAACAATACTGAGGGGAGAAAATAAAAGTCACATACACGCACACACCAAAACTCTTCATCTATCCTAGAGCTCCAGCTCCAACTAACTTGAGCATCGAAGGTCAAATCGGAGGACCTTCGCCCGACTTTGACTTTTGTATAGGACATGACCAGCTGGGAGGAAAAGACAATCATCTGCCACATCTCAGAAAGTCTGCTCAAAGATCCTGCGACTATGTTTCCTGCCAATTTCTCTTAGTTACCCAAAAATAAAATTGACGATCTTACACACTCAAATTGAACCAAACCATGCTGACATCTTAACCACGACATAAATAAGAACACACTTTAAGACTAAAAAGCTTAAACTATGGAAAATTTTACAGGTTAAATACATTATCCCTAATAACAGTTTGTTACGATCACTCGTCCACACCAATTGGAAAATTTTACATCCAATGAAATCAACAAGAATCCACAAAAGTTGAGTTTCTAATAAGAGTACAAATATTGTCAGGGATCGGTCAGCCAAAATGTGTACTTTGAATGTACTTCGAACTGCAAGCTTACCGCGTTTGCTCTTCGCGCCTCACTTGTACCATCCAGCAAGAACATGCCTCAGCCAGAAACACAAGAGGCATGACAAAGCCTGTAAGGGAAAAATAAATACATTGCAATCATAAGTGTACAAGCATCTGAAACAATGAATTTTAGTTGTAACAATAACACAAAGGCTGTTCTCCACCATCAGCATTCAACACAAAAATAACATCTACAAAATGGCCTTCTGAGTTGTGTTTGAGAAGTTGGAACACAGGAAACAGTTGTTGGGTGACTGGGGACTACAGTTTTATTTATGACATAATCACAAGTTAGGAGTCTAACCAAACATAAGATGCCCTGGTTAAATACTAATTTATTGTAAATCACATGTCGGGCACTCAGCTGAAGTACACTGGAGTCAATATTATTTCGATCGCACATGTAAAAAAGCACAAATTATTGTATGAGTTGAGTAACCTGGAAAATAAGGAGTCTGATGCATAGCATCTGTTCTGTGCACCGACCAAACAATCTAAGGAATAGGTTTACAAGGGTCCCATCCTTTGTCCCGGTCAAGAGTCCTGTTTGAGGATCAAATCTAAAAGAACAAAAAAGACTTCCAAAGTCAAGAAACTAGTTAAAATTAAATAAAAGTTTTTGCAGGAAAAAATACAGTGAAGATACCTTGGTAGGCGATGCCGTGGACAAGGAATTATCTTAAAAAGCTACAGGGAAATAAAAGATAATAAAGGATGAGAAGATCATATAATAGAAACTAACATAGTTCAGAGTGCAAAATGAATAATTAAGAGCTTGAACAAACCTGAGGGCATGAATAAAGAAAATTCAAAACTTGAGGCAAGAAGAAAAGCAGAAGTGTCTCGCTGTAGATAGAAGAAACTTTAGGTTAGCATGAATTAGATGTATATACAACTTTATAATCATGTGCAATTGTGCATGCACATTAGACACAATGCAAACATGTGCTTATTATCACAGACAGTATACCAGGAACAAGCCGTGAACATTATTGCACCGGCAGAAACAAGCAAATTAACTAAGTAGAAATAAACAGATGGATAAACAGGAAACAATTCAAGAAATGCATAGATGACCATTGGTCACCTCTTAATTCGTCCAATTAGAGCATAGAAGCACAGAACATCACCAAGAGCTTTGTTTTGACATCTTGTCAAACTAGTATGGTACTGATATACCTAGCAATGTACAAAACATATATAGTCCAATCATAAAAAAATGAATATACTGAACATACTGAATTATATGGTCTCGCACCAGCTGTTGGTCAGACCAATGCAGATACTTGTCCAATAAGATCTGAAACCTTGATCAAGAGTTTTTGCCTCACAAAAAACACAAATTTGTATTATCATAGAAATATTGCCTAGTACCTTTGTCATGCTCCGTACAATCATCAAGGACCATAAACATAAGGTACATTTATTTTAGAGTACAACTGGATTCAGTTATGATGACAACCATTTAGTTTTAAAGTTTCTTTTTGCAGATATCCTTCATCCACTTTACAGGAACCATTTACATATTCTACTGTTCAAAGAGGAGGTTGCAGCAAATAGAAGCAACGGTCTAGAGGATTAACTAGAGCTTAAGTATCATAGCTACATGATAAAACTGAAAGCAAATAAGAAAGATTGCAGGTTACCTGTAATGGCCAAGAATTCCAACTACAGCCAAAGCCATTCCAGCAAAGTAAGTGTAGGTATCACCAACAAAGACTGATGAAGGATACCTGGCATTTAAATTGAACCAGTGGCATCCTCAGATGAACTTTATGGATACCGACCTTTGTAAAGACACAAACATGAGAACCATAATAAAGTAATTATAACTACCAATTGTATGAAAGTAAAGCCAATGAAGTGGTCAACAGAGGAAGGACAAGGTAAATAGAAAATGCATGAGCCTGCTGATATTCTGAGTCTGTAGATGCACCAATTTGCATGACATTATGAATTAAGACCTGAAATTGAACAATTCACCATTAGTTCCATCTCAAAAATAAAAGGCAAGAAGAGATGTGATATTTCATATGGTCTTCTAACCGCAGCTGAAATTACAACAGTCTGCCCAGCTTCCAGGCCATTTAAACCAGCATGTATGTTGATGGAGTTTGTGCAGAAAACAGCTAACATACCCATATATAGCTTGTATATCCAACCTGTGCTTCCCACACACACACACACACACACACACACAGAGGGAGAAAAAAGGAGCAAAACGTTGTCATAACTCTAAACATAATTTAGAAAATTGCCACAAATAAGTGGTAGCTACATATATCCAGCAAACAGAGTCTCTACAACCAGTTTGAAATGATAGCTATTATGCAAGAATATCTTCATACAAAAAGTTCAATATTAGAGAATAAATTATTGGAATCAACTAATTTCTTATCAGGGCAGCATGAAACATGTATATATTAGACTAATTAAGAATATTCAAATCTTGCATCCTTACAACTTCTTCATTCCAACATTCCAACATAAAGGAACATGAACTAGGTACTTCGACTTCTACAAGTTCTTCATATGTCACTTTGTTTGATGCTGTGTCATGATTTGAGGTAGAGTAATTCCTGCAGGCTAGGTTGGGGCCTATAATATAATAAGTTAAAAGTGGGAATTGGACTTAATAGTCATTTCTAGAATCAAATTTGTCCATGTAATTTTAGCTTAAATCTGTTAAGTAAATTGGTCAGCACTTCAAAGAAATTTAGTACATTTGGCATCTAAATCGTGAAATTTAGTGCTAAAATACTAGGAGAGGGCAGGCCTTGGTACATTGGTTAGGTTGCTCATTTGTGACCTAGGAGATCAGGGTTCGAGTTATGGAAACAGTAAATATTTGAGGGTAAAGCTATGTATATTAACCCTCCCTAGACCCCGTTTTGGCGACAGCCTCATGCACTGAGTACACCCCCTTTTAGTACTAGAATACTAGGAATCAATTTGCGGAAAAGAAAGCTGTAACCCTTTTTCGCTGTGACCTACTCATGATAAACGTAGTATATTTCTGAATATTATTTCTATTGATAAAGTATTACAAATATTCAAAATCCTCGATAAATTAAAGTGTATGGCTGAGGCATCATGCACATGGCTTCTGTAGTTAGTAAAGTTTCCTTTCAAATTATTTTATGTCATTTTATTAGGGAAACTCCCTAAAAGAAAAAGGCTTTAGGAAAGGAAAGTGTTCATTAGTCCTTATCTACAAGCACGTTGAATGCATCTTTTCTTTCTCAATATCCTTTTCTTTATCTATAATCAAATGCAATGGGGAAACATGAAAACTGTTGAAATCATATTTGAATTGTTTTGGATTTGACACAGAAATGACCTCTGGATTCAAGCCTACACAAACATTCACAAGAAAACTTGATGGCATGATAGTTTAGTTCCCAATATTTCCTTAATGGCTTCCTGGCATTTCAATCACCAAAAAATTATATGGACAACTGGCACATGCAAATAATTAATGTTAAAAGCTCCTATTATCAATTCCATAGAAAATTAATAATATGCCTTATGAACGCAAAAGTAATATTTATTGAACACCAAAGTGACAGAAGGTGAAATAAAGCTCTAAAACATCTTTACTATCCAACTAGAAGAGTACCTAAATCCAGAACAGCTGCTCCAACATATTGAACGAGGGGCTTCGGTATGATGATGGTAGTATGCCCAGCATATGCCATCAACAAGGGAAGAGCTGCAAACGAGGGCAGCACCAATTTTCTGTTTTTCAGAAGAGAAAAGAAAATTAGCTTGCATATGAAAACTTGAGAATTGCAGAGACAACCAACTTCCAAGCACAAAAGAGACAGTGAAGTGGATGAGGAAACTTGTACAGTTAAATAAAATATGCAAATCCTAGATGAATAAACTATGATTATGCTGCTCAAGTGGATCATACGCTCTCCATGGGACATCAAGAACATCATCCACAAATCCTAGAAGAATCATGAAGCAGATAGAAGCTAGTGCCGCATTGTATTCAACGAGCCACTGCATTGAATAAAAGGAGCTCGGTGAAGAATATACTCAAAAATTCAGTATTGTCAAGAATATAAACTATTATTCATTTTTTGAAAGACTTGCAATAAGCTAGCTTCTCCTATGAGGATGAAAACTAGATTGTCACATAATAATAGAAGTTTGACTTGAGCACTAGTATCATCTGAACTAGAGTTGTCTACATCAAAATATGCACTAAACATTTCCAAGTGGCTGACAGATCATATTTGGCATACACACTAAAACATCATCACTGAATCAGAATATGAAGGCCACATGAACATCTTGAATTTTTTAGCACCTTTATATAGGATGGGAAAATTTAAAGTTCCAAATTATTTGACTTCCACTTGACCAATCCTTCCAATATCAAATACAATAGAATGATGAAATATAGGAGTGCAACCAGAAATGACCATGCTTGATCTCTATCATTAAGGAGCTGACAAGGTGATGTAATGAGAATTAGATGTTCCAAGTGCAACAAAGACCTGGCATGGACAGATAAAGTAAGCATAGTACAACATTAACTGTAAGTTACTGCTATGCCTTGGCATATGATCTTAATTCATTATGAGAACCTAAGCAGGCTCAAAAGCGATCATACTATCTGACCACATTTTTTCCCAAACCTACTCATACACATCTACCACTCATTTCCTATCTAACACCCTGAAAAAATCAATACACCACATTAAACAACCTGCTTTTGTCTCAACTGCTTGTAGAAATCTGGTATTTCTTGAGAGCAAAGCTAACAAACTTGAAGGCAATCTCCCCTTAAAGACCAGAATGAGGCTGCAGTGTATTGGAAGCATTAGAACCTTTTGCCCTACATCTCCAGATTTCAAGATCTCTAATTTGAACTGTCTTTTATTTACTTTATGTATACTGATTCCTAATATTAAAGCCATTAGATCATTTATTTGATTTCTTCAAACCTGATTATTAAGTCCAATTAAATATCTTGCGGACACACTTAATCAGGCCCTACTTTTCATGCTTGAGCTTTAGTATTGTTAGGTCATCCATGTCAATGTTGGCAAAGAACATCCTTTTTTCACACCAAAATTCGGGTTAAAAAGATGACACAGTTTCAAAATTATAGTTTTTCCCATGCACTATTTTATAATTATGAATGTATGTGCCAACAGAAGTTATAACACAGTAATTTCATATCACAACAGAAATATAACAAAGAACCTGCATATTAATTTTGTTGATAATTTTTTGTACTTGTCCTGAAAATTCATTTAAAGGAAAAATTAAACCAAAGTTACACAATTCATATCTAAGAAGCAATGCTGTCCAACAGAAACTATGATTGCGTGTTTCATCCAACAAATATACATACATTGGAGTCTGAAGTGAAGTTGAAATGCTGAAACAGTATAGCAATAACCAAGTAGACAATTCCAATAACGATACCCAAAGATTCAGGCCTGGAAGTCCATACAAGAAATTATTAGATTTTTTATGCATAAAACAAGGGAACAAGAACAATAAGCTAACCTATGTTTACAAATCCAAAAATATCATAACAATATACATGTCCATATTAATTTCAGATGCTGCATCAATAAGCTCACGTAAGAAAAAACATTATTTTTCTCCCTACAAGCTCAGGGTTATATATTCTGTACAATGTTTAATGCTGATAATTCTGTTAACATTAGCAATGATGTTAAATCTATGAGGGATTTAATATTTTACTGGCAAAATTAATTAGTTCTGAAGTACAAAAACAACTATATAGCCAGCACACATATATTTTATGCATGTATTTGACAAAACAAGCAAATATTTTGACTGATTTCCAATCGACCAAAATTGCCATGTAGTCATTTTCAAATTATAACTTAAAATTAAATAAAGAAGACAAAAGGTAATAATAACATCAGCAGTGCTGAATCACAAAATAACACTTGTAGTGATGAAAATAGTGATTTCCCACTTATCTGGCTATTCTGATTCTAGAAACAAGAAATTGACAAAGTACGAGTAAAAACTAAAGATAATTAGAACAAAAAACAAAAGCCAGATTTTTCCAAAAGCAATATGAGTTTATTGAGCCAAACTCATAAAATGATTGTCATGTCAATGATATATATAGTAAGTCCATCATTGTTTACCTTCCGTAAGTTGAAACATGTAAAATTTATAAGCAGGTTCGATACATATATTGGATAGCTATGATCACAACCTAACTGGTAAATAAATCAGTTACCGTAACAAATAGTTAATTAGTTGGCTCATGTGTTGCCATGTAACATGGAAAGTTCAAATATCTTGTTATGGACATATCAGCCACAAATATGAATACCATGATCAACCTCAATACATAAGAATCAATGCATTAAACCTGCATATGGACACTTCATGCATGGATTGGTATATCTCCCCACATAAATTTGTCAAAACTAGACAAGAAATCACTAGGTATGGAATTCTATCCAATTTTTATCCCAACAATGGTACAATTCTTTTTGTTGGTCTCTAGAAGATGAAAAACCTTTTTCTTTTTAAGTTGTATGCAGAAAACTCCATGTGCAACTATTAGTAAACTAGTTATAAGAAAGGATCAAAGTGCATCGGAGCAAATCGTAGCATCCAAATAAAAAATTTGGCAAGGTCACACTATGCTCTTGGCTTGAAAACAATATCAACTTGGAAAAGAAAATTTGTACTTTTAAATTTCAAAAGACATGAAAACTGATGGCCTAACTCATGTCACGTTATGCTCAGGTGTGGTTTCTTGGTGAAATCCCACAGAGTTGGCAGATCAAGTCTAATCATTCTCCATTTTTAAATTTTCTTTAATCAAACATTCAGGAGTATAAGGAATGTGGAAATTTGTTTGTAAATGAACGTACATTATCAACCTAACAGTCACATCGTCGCAAAGATTTTGCAAGTTTTACTCAAACCATGCGTGGAATATACAGACCTCATTTTAGTAGTAATGAAAACAAGATAAAGTTGAGTACAAATATTCATATATTTGCAAGATAATTAATAATTTTATGCAATTAACTCTCGGAAATAACAAATTAAACGATAAATAGATAGGAAAACAGCGTGATATATACACCATAGATGAGCACGTAACGGTTTCATAGAAGCAAACCAAAGTCTACGCAGGAGTTTAAGAAATCGACAGGGTTCGAGAAGGAAAAAACCGACACTTTGATGGTGCCCTGCGGTGTGCCCTTCTTGTTGATGTCAAACCCGTAGAGATTGCGTCGCAGCACGTAGCGTGCCGCCACGGGGATCATCCGGATGGCCAAGACGAAGGCGCCGAAGCTCATAGCGGCATTGATGGCGATGGATCGGCGCAGGTCGGGCTCGATCTGGTACGTGACGAATACGAGGTAGAAGAAAGAGAGGAAGAACGCGGCGGCGACGGGGATGATGAGACCAAGCTTCGGAGGGGGCAGAGACGGGGAATCCTGATGCGGGGGCTTCGCCTCCTCGGACCGCACCTCCGGCGGGATCTCCGAAGGTTTCGAGGAGGGCTTCCGGCGAGTAGCCATCGCGGCGGCGCAGAGGCGATGTGGTGCCTCGCGGGTATGGGTTTGGAACAAAAGGAGGCGCCTCGAGGTGAGATCAACGGTAGGATCCGACCCTAATAAGGGAGGGGAACCTTCCTACGTGCTTGGCAGTGATTGGCTGCGCGACGTGGCAACGTACGTGGCTATTTGGCGGGCGCCACGCCATGATGCACTTAATTGGCCAATAAAATCCTAACACGTCATAGTTTCCACCGGTTTGGGGTGAAATTTTAATTCAAAAAACAATCAATTTTAGCTCCGACCCGTTATCGTCAATGTTCAAGTTTTTGGAGTTTAAAACGGATTCGACGGCAAAATATATATCTTAGTCTTTATCGGGTTTGGATAAAGACATCCGACCCGTTATTATTTCCACCTATCGGTACGAAGCCCACGAACCCATCTTGTCTCGATTTTTATAAAGCCCATAATGTGTTCGGGAAAAGGCCGCCTCTTTTGCTGCTGCGATTTAGGAGCAACGCAAAACCCTTTCTCTCCCTCTCTCGTCTCCTCCGCTTCATCATGTATTCTTCTTCCCTTCCCGACGAAGTCGTCAAGAACCGGTGGCTCGGGTTTCTGATCTGGCAGTCCATCGCGTCTGCCGTCATCCACCTCTCCTCCTCCCTGCTCCTCCACCGCCTCGGCCGCGGCTCCTCCTCCGCCGCGGCGATTCTCTTTTCTTTCCTCGCCTTCCACCTCTCCCTCCTCCTCCTCTCCCTCGCCCTATTTCTCCTCTCCACCCCCCATCCCGACCCCTCCGCCTCCCTCCCCGACCTTGCCGCCGCCACCCTACGCGCTTCCCTCAAGTCCATCGTCGGCGGCTTCTCCCGTCCATCATTCACCGCCGACTTCGCCCACCGGGCCCGGCGCTCTTTCGTTTCCGGTGTTTTCCTGTTGGTTTGTGGCGTTGCGGGATTCCTCTCAGTGGTGGCCGTCTGCGGGAATTCTGAGGTGGTGGACGGGGCGAGCTTGGTTGGATTGGGGGTGAGAGGGTTGGTTTTTGGGCTGGTTTATGGTCTCCATTATGTTTACAGGAGGAGGTGGATCCTAAAATTTCCGATCATTCAGGCAAGTGATAGGAAAAGTTTCTTGTTTAGCATGTGTTGTCTACTTGGAATTTACTTATGTTCTCTAGTTGATCTTGCTCCCCCGTGCTTAATCACTTGAAAGTGATACCCGCGCAGGAAAAGAAAAGATTCGAGTTTCTGAATGGGTGCATGTACATAATCTACATAGCACATTAATTTTTTAAAATGGGGAGCAGATGTGAACTTTGCATGATTTGGGAGTCTTTGCACTTGGAGGTGTGGGTGATGGATGTATCAATGACGGCAGGGCTAAAGTATTTGTTAATGGCCTTATAATTTTTTCACTCTTTTTGTCTGGTTTGAAGTTTGCAGATTGATTCCACTATGGCTCAAGAATGTACTTAGTTTTTTGCATGTGACTAGACAACTGAGTGGCTATAATCTTTGTCCTAAAGTAGATTCTGCTTGCATATATGCAAGTGACAGACTTATGTAGAAATTAGACCTGAACAGATTTGGTGCTTATTTTATTCAATAATATTTTTTCGGCAAATGATATGTCTTACTTAACATTGCATGCAGAGCGTTATCCTTTTAGCTCTGTGTTTAGACTTTTGAGTTGACACTGCAAGAAGTTTAACATAGGAAGGAAGATAACTATTTCAAATGTATAAAAAAGGTAAACGGTGCCAGAACAGACCTGCCCATAACTTTTGCCAAATTATAAATGGCTTATGTAAAAATATAATTCTTTAATGTATTGTCTTTTACCATGCCCATTGAATATTTTATAAGGTGAGTTCCACATTATTTTCTTCTTATAGTGATTATGTTATATCAATTTCATTAACAGAATCTGTTGTTTTCTTGATTGGTTTGATCTGCAGCGTCCTCTTTTCTACAGCTTCAAGATTGGTCTGTCTCAATCATTGAAAAGAGCTCTTAAGTTATCAGTTCAGGCTTATGTCTCATCAGTCATACTAATTTTCTTTTTGCCTGATCAATTAAAGAACAAGCGTATGATAGGGGAACTCATTATTCAACAGCTCAGATTTTACATCGCGATACTTACTGTTTCTATCTGCTGGGAACTAAGCCATCATCTACTTCAGGTTGGTTAACTTAGTTTATAATTTATTATTGACTTTTTATTATTTTATGACATTTTCTCCTTCATATTGGGGCTCGTGAATATTTGTAACCCTGTTCCACATGCTTCTCTTCCATTACCAATCTTTTATTATTGCCAATCATGTTGCTTTTATTCACTATCTACTTCTCTATATTTATGTAGGATGTACATACTAGGAGGTGCGTTTTTGCACCACCACAGGGATCAGCTGCAGCAGAAACAAATCCTAGTGAAATTCTGCTAGAGACTTTGGAACAAAGCAGTCCAAGATCCCTCATACAGTATCTTGCATATCTTGATCTGTGTATTGTTACAGAGAGCAATGTAGAACCTTGGCGTCGAGCTGCCTTTTTCGAAGAAACTGGTGAAACTTACCAAAGAACTATAAATGTATGCTTGAGGCCTATCGAACAGCTTGCCTCTGGGCTTGCTGAAGGTCTTGAAGGTTTTTCCGTAAATAGATCTGATCTCTTGTCCAAGCAATTAAATTCACCTGTAGACATTCAAGTGGACTCAAGGCTTCATGAAGCTCTCAATGATTTTCAGGTATTATGTTCAATTAGGATTATGGAAATATTTTTCATTTCTGTGAACACCCCATACCTTGTTCTAAGATTGATGTATGTTAGACACATTTTTTCATGAAATAATGTTGTTGACCTCTCAAATAATTATATCTGACTGGATAATGGTTATGCACTTTGCCATCAATATTGAATCAAGGACTTGTTTGGCACTTGGTAGGTATTTGAGGAAACAATATAGTGTATGTTACGAAATATGTCACTCAATAAAAAATAAGCACCATGGAACAAGAAGCTGGAAGACACTAACAGATTAAAGATAAATTCTTGTTGATATTTATTCAGCCTTAATTTGAACCTTGATTCGTCTGATGTTGGCTGGGCTACAGATTTAGTGTTTAATCAGGCAAAATTTAGCAGTCTCAGCTTTAGAAACAAAGAAGTAAAATGTGAAGAAAATTGGTTTTATGGGCGATTGATCATGCACTTGTGTGGAAACCATTGATGTTATGTGTGATTGTCCACACACTTGGCTAAGCACCTTAGGCTGTTTCCTAGACCAATATGTGCCCATTACCTCGACACCTATGAAAAAGAGGACAAGAATTTAGAAAATAAAAGAACCTCTTCTCATAGTTTGTGGTGCCAACAAAGAACCAAAAGCAATAGCTTTGTGGCAGTGGCTGTTGGCAGCTGTGATGTGGAAGGTGTGCGATATTGGTAGTCTTTGTGACAATGATAATGGTTGTGGTAGCAAAGCTGGACATGACAATGGTATTGCACCTTTTACCTATAATTGATATGTTAGTGTTAAAAAGCTAATTTATTTATAGGGAGGGAGTAATTGGTGTTGTTCAAAAACTGAACAATGTGCGCTTGACAAAAATCTTGCTATAAGAAAGATTTCAAGGCTTTTATGTTCGCATCCTTTAAAGAATCTAAATTTATTAGTGTTTCGACTATGATTGGGCAAATGATCATATTGATTACGGATACTGACGATCATCTTTGTGTATATGTTCTCCATTATAACATAATTATCTTTAGATTTGAATCAGTAGTTATGCTAAAGCAAGAGTAACATGCATATTAGCTGGTAGACTTCGTCTGAAATATTAAAACTGGATTGATGAGGATGAGTGTTGTTACAAGGGTAAGGAGGCTTCTTTGAGACCTGGGTGACTATGTCCGCCCTTTTTATATCAACAAGGGTATCTTTGATGTGTCACATTGAGTACTTGATGGCCAGAATTTTGAAATATTAGGGTCATAGTTGTTGTCCTTGGCAGAATTTTAAATATTATAACTGTAATATGTATATGTAACAAGCCTATGTAGAGAAGCTTGTAGGCCAGAAAAGTAGGAAAGAAACCTTTTGGTATGTGCTCTATCCTGGTTTAAGTGATCCTGGGATTGACATCCTTATTTCATGTTATTCTATTTGATACTGGATGATCACTCAAAAAAATTCGAGGTGATGTTTCTTCCAGTATACCTGTACGTGTGGTGCCTGTCTGTTTTTCACACATCAGGTTTCATCTGATTTAGTCTTCCCAAGTATCTCTTTTGTTCTGCAATTGTTGATTTGACTTCCTTTGAGCTGTCGTAGCTATCAGTTACCATTTCTTGAAATACTATCTGTTACTTTTTTTTTTTTTTTCTTTTCCTGTTCTTTGAGTTGTTGTAGCTGTTCCTATGTTATCCTTCTGTTACCAACGAGATATGGTTCATTTGATCCATTAATTATCAACCTAAAGGATATCATGTTTCTTGCCTTCAATTTTTCTCTATTAATATTCTTGTTATATTATGTAGATTTGCTCATGGTGTGCAAGAGCTCTGGGAGCATTGACAGCACGGTCTCACTCGGAGGATAGGTATGGAGTTGCTCAACTTACTGGCTGCAACAAAGCAGTCATTTCAACATTGTTGTCTTGCCTGCTGGCTGTGGAGGCTTCTGTGGGTAAAAAAACCAGCGTACAGCTGGCACACATGCTGGGCCCTGCCAACATCAGATGGGCGACAGTCAACACAGGAAAAAGAGATGCTGTGCCTGCACTGACTACCAAAAAAAGAGGCGCCGCACTGCATGCTAAAGCTTATGCCATGGCCGATGTTCTCAAAACATCCATATACCAAGTAGTGTCTGCTTTCCAAACGGATATGCAGGCAAATGCAAAAGCATCGGTCTTGGAGAAGAATTGGGTTGCCGAGGGAAAACCTATATATGGTACACGCGAGATCCTTATACAAAAGTTGCATCTCTTTTTGGATTATCATGCCGTCTGAAGTTCTAATTTATTCAATTTCTATATTTGTTTAAAAGTGTGGAGATTTTGGCTTGGGTTAGGTTTCTGATGAGGCGATATAAATTTTTCTCATCAAGAAGAGATCACCTTTAACAAGGTTTTGTAACATGCTCCGACTTTAATTTGGAAGAAGCTCGTTAACGGTAAATTGTAATGAGACCAGTTATAAGCATTGATCCTTGTTGCATTACAGAGGAAAATATTTTGAGACTTCATGGCTTTTTGCATTTTGATATAAATACAATGTATCTTGTTCTTGATAGCATCCCAGTAAGATCTGTAATGTAACAAGGGGAAGCCACAAAACCTTCTCCAATTCCACAGTTTATAAACAATCTTTTTGCAAAAATTTTCATTGCCCTCACAATCTAATAAATTATTTTATAGACTATTGATGAGCTTCTCATCTTCTATCGAAGAATTTGAGTGGATATCTTGTTTAGCACTGGATGACGATTTGGCTTCATGACATCAAACAAAACTAGTGATGTACCTAATAAAAATCTGTTCTCTGTTCACAAACAACCTGAATTCAAAATCATTTTCGACTCAATTCAAAGCTAATATTGCCTAAACAAAGATAGTAAGGAACAATGTCCGACCATGTAAGTTGCTCAGGCATTATAATCGTCACTGAAGGAGTTCAATCAATCAAAAAAGACGACAAACCTCGGGGCGTAGCGTATGTGTTGGCTGACTTATGTACATCTAAACATAAAAATCATGATTATTTTATTATTATATATAAAAATAAATATTAAAGATTAAAATTAAATAACGATAGATGTAATTTAACTCATGTACCTTGATCTATAGACGCACCGTCATCAAATTCCAGAGCTATATCAATGTTAATATATGAATTAGTGACTAAGGAAGATTAAGAATAGATATGTAATCTCAATAAATGATGTTTCATATCTTAGGAGCTAGGATTATAATTAGAAGAGTCTCTCCCATCAAGATTTTATACTAATAAATTTTACTATAATTCAGCTTCCTTTCCTATTAACCGATAACTTCAATCAAAATTCAATCATATCTATAATTTATCTTACCCGAACTATATAATCTAATATTTTCTCACTTAGCCCATTAATTGATAATATATAAAAAATTAAAATTTAAAAATAAATAAATAATTTATTTTGAAAATAACTTTTCCTAATTGGATTCTAAAAATTTTAAAATATATTTTATACATGATTTTGAATTTTAAAATAAATTAATAAATCCAATAGGTACAATAATACCATATTAAGTCCAACTACTAATGTGAGTCATAGCGGTTGTATGTCATCAATATCATACTTCCTTTTATATATCACATATTGAATCTTAGATTTTGATGATAAAATTAATTGATAAATTTATAGACTAATATGCTTTTAAGATAAGTGATATAAAAAATAATTCTATCATGAACATGAACCATCACAGGGTAAATCGTCGAAGTAGGAGAATCAGACGTTGGGTCAGGAAAGCATCATGTCAGAGATTGGACGTCGAGTCGAAGAATTGGTCGACGTGCTGATAGATGGACTTTGTGCCATGAGTTCGGGTATTGTATCAAAAGATCGGATGTTGTGGGAAGTCAATATATCGATAAATCGGGCGATACATTAAAGGAAAGGATGATACACTAGAGGTTCGGATAAAGTGTCGGATGATCAGATGACATGCAGGAATGTTGGACAATGTGTTAATTGCTTCGTGATTGTGTTAGATATGTGATTGAGTGGTTAAGTCTTAATCGAGGTTGTTTAATGTCAAATTGAATTGGTATTGGGTTGAGACCATGCCAACTCAGTTATGAGCATATGGGCCTGAACTAAGACCAAATTAGACATATTGGAAGGCTCATTCAATGACCTGAAGTAGGCTTAGGCGATGGTACCGCCCAAGCGATGGTAGTGCCGCTAGAGCCCAAAATTCCTAGGCTCTGTTCAGTAGTAGTACCATCTGGCGCTACTGGTAGTACCACCAGTACCCAAAATCTTGATGACTTCAATTTTTTGCTCTATTTTTGAAGTCTTTGGGGGTCTATAAATATCTCACTCGTGCTTCCTTGATGCAAGAGGGAACAACAAGAATTCTTGAGGTTAAATATTGTAAACTCTCTTTAAGCATTGATTGAGTATGTTCCTCGTTGAGTTTATAAGTGTTTCTAAGTTGTAAGAGGGTTTAGATCTCTTGTAAAAATAATGTGTAAATATTCTCTCCTGAGCCTATTAAAAGGAGAAGAGTTATAATAAAGATAGTTGATCTTCGCTCATTGGAAATAAGATCAGTAGTGAAAGCCAATGGCCTCGAGGGAAGAGAAATCAAGAGTGGATGTGGGTCAGAAAGATCAAATCACAATTAATTAATTGATTTCTCTTGCTTTTTTTTGTTATTAAATATTGATTTAATTACTCATTATCCTTACTTACACTTTTAGTTAAACGCAATACTAATATGAATTTTATAAATCAAATTTTAAAAATCAAATTCTTTTTGCCATAGCACTAATTCACTCCCCCCTCTTACTACCGTCCTTGACTCTTATAATTTATCTTGTTAAAAGAATCATGTTCTCACATTTAACTATAATATACATAAAAATAAATATAAACAAGATAACAAAAAAAATAATTTTAATTAAATAAAAATATTAATAATATCATCGACCTAAACATATATTATCATATTCTTTACTAATAGACCCTATTCAAAGAACATGTTATTTAAATAATTTAGACCATAAAATTTTAGTAAATAAATCAACAATCATCAAGGTGGTGCTCAAATTCTCAATTGATATTTGTTGTTTTTAAGATATTTCTTTAATCACCAAATACTTCAACTCGATATACTTAGAACTACTAAAGTACTTGTCATTATTAGAAAAAAAAACTATTATAGTGTTATTGTAAAATATCTTAAGTGGCATGATAATTGAGTCGATGACACCAAGTCTTGATATAATTTTTTATAATCATAAGCTTGATTTGTGACCTTAAAGCATGTTATAAATTTAACTTCCATTATTGATGATGTAATAAGCAATTGATTTGTACTTTTTTTTAAAAAATTAACCCTATAGCTGACGAGAATAAAAATCTTAAAGTGGGCTTCCTATGATTGTGGTAATTTACACAATTAGCATCTAAATATTCTATCACTTAAGATGATTTGATCTCCTATGAGCATGTAGTATTTTGCCCTACATATATCATATTACTTTTTTTATAGTTTTTAATATTTTAAAATTCTTAAGTTCCTTTAGTATCTACATAATATTTTAATTATAAAATTGATATTTGATCTTGTAAAGGTTTGAGCATATAATAGATTTTTAACTATACATGCATAAAGAATATTCTTCATTTTATTTCTTACGAAGTCTTTTTTAGGATATTGACCTCGATTGAATCTTTCATCTATGGTAATAAATATATCATTAGCTAAAACTACATATTAAATATCTCCAAGACTCGATCAATATATCATTTCTGAGATAGTCCTATCAATCCTTAAGATCTATCATTGAATATCTTAATACTAATGATATAGACTGCCTCATTCATATCAACCATCTTAAAAGTTTTGATGAGAAATATCTTAGTTTCAGCAATAAACTAAATACTCACAAGCAAAATATCATACATATATAATATCAATATAATAAACTTACTCCCACTAACATTTAGATGTATATATTAACTAATAATATTTTTCTTAAATTTGAATGAAGTAACAAATCATGAAATTTTATGTATCATTGTCTAAAAGTTTGTTTAAGGCTACAAATAGATTTTATTAAGATTGTAAACATAAGTTTCCTTTTCTATTTTTGTGAATCTTTCTGTTTCATATAAATTTTCTCATCTCGATCTTTATTCAGAAATATTATTTTCACATAAATCTAATGTAACTAAAAATCATAAATGAGCTACTAATATCATAATGACCCTTAATGAATCCTTTATAGTCGATATCTTCTTTCTTAGAAAACATTTTAGCTATAAGTCTGACTTTGTATGGTTCAATATTACCCTTTGAGTTATATTTTATCTTAAAGACTCATTTGCAATTGATTCTTTTATAGTTATTAGACAATTCATAAGTTTTCAGATATAGCCCATCGATTTTAACTCTTCTTATATCGCATCATACCACTTTTTAGAATCCTTGCTATTCATGGCTTGTGAAAATGATAAGGAGTCCCTTTTGTTCTATATATTATAATATAATTCTTGTAGATATATCATATAATCATCAGAAATGACATATCGTCTTTCCTTTTGAGATCTTCTCAAAGCTATCGATTGTGGTTGTTCTATAAAATTATTAGTAGTTACATTAATATTATGTGGGAGTTCATCAATGTTATTTTGTTATTCACCCTCATCAATTCTTTCAGTGATTTAAGAAATAATAATTTATCAAATAGAAAATGATAAAAGAGTATCGACTTGTATCCATTCGATATCAAAATTTATCCTTTGAGATTTTTTACTTCATGTATCAACTTGTATTTGTGTTTAATGTAGTCCTTTTTTATATATCCTTTTTTACCACAAAATCACTTGACTGTAAAGACTTTATTTTCATTAGCCTACTTAGTATTTTTAGACCTGATAAATTTATTTGATGGATGATACTTCAATCTTCTTTTCTTGTTACTAAATCATTGAGTAGTAGTTAGAATATTATGAAATCTTTCTTATCTTAATTTTAAGTCTTATTAAGCACACAAATTAGTTAGCTCATTCAAGTCTTATTATCCTTATTCATATTATGATTAATCTTAAATGAGCAAAATTAAAAAGAAAAAGATTTAAGAATGAATTACATGAGAAAAGACTCATCCACATTAATGTTTAATGCTATAAGTTTTATAGTTTTGTCAGTCATATTGAGGATGCGATCCTGAATCTCTTGAGTGAGTATCATTATACTGAATTGTAGTCAATTTTTTTATTAATATGTCTGTCAATGACTTATCAGCAGATTTAAATATCTTTTGTAGCCCTTAAATATTTTTATGCAGCAGTTACAATTGATAATAAAGTATTTACATTATTTACAATTGTCATTCAGGTAAACATTAAACTGAGCCAATTAGATCCTTATTAAACATTAATTTTATTAATTTGTTTCGTAATACTTTTATTAGTCTAAGTCTATAGACCTTCCCAATGATCAAGATTTAATACACCAAATATGAACTGCACATGCTCTAGTCTTTTTAAATAATTTGAACTAGAGAAAATAGTAATACTATAAGCATAATAGTGTATGAAAGTAAATATCACTATAAAATATAAAATAATATTAATAATTTAAGTTTTTCAAAATATGATGAACTATTGATATCATTTATATTTCATCCTTGGATAAAATATAGATATATTTAATATTCGCTCAAAATTATTTATGAAAGACTAATATCATCTTTGTGGAATTGTATTGTTACATTTGGGTATATAGACTTAAACGACAAGGATATCGAAAACAATATTATCTTACTCCATTACATAATTATTCAAAGTAAATTCTTCTTTGGAAGTATCTTAATCTCTGAATTATATGTCATTATAAATATTATTTTTTAATATTAGTTAAGATTAATTCTTTAATATAATTTTATAATTTATTGGAAGCCATTATAGTAGCTACAAGATCAATACAATAATATAAAATATTAATAAATAATAAAATATTTATTATAATTTATATCTCAAAAATTTATCATTCTTGGTTACTTTGGCAATTATTAGTTAGATAAAATTAGAAGATATAAGTTATAAATAGTATTCACTGGGTATCCTTTGATCTAATTATGATAAAATAATTTAATAATAACATAATAATCAAGATAATTATTGAATATTAATCAACATAAACAAAAAATAGTCAATATGATAATTATAATCATGATAAAATATAAATCATATTTTTATGTAAAAAGAAACATTATTTTGTACTCTTAAAGATATACGTCTGAATAACTAAATAAATATCCAATTGGTAATTTATATTTCATATTCTTAGAGTTTAATTATCACATGTAAAAATTTTATCAATATGACAATTAAGAAAACTCTAAGAAAAAAATGGTTGTTTATATTTTTTTCAATTTCATATGAAATCTTAAATTAGATCAATGAATCATGTTTAAATGGATATGTCTAGAATTAGGCTAAATATCAACCTAATTAAATTGGTCAAAAATTAAAGTTAATCAATATCAAAATTAATCAAAATTTGACTTCTCTATAATTGGATCAACTTGATTGAATCCAAATCGAATCAAGCAATCAAAATATAATTATGGTAGATCAAAATAATTAATTAAAATAAATCAAATTGATCAATTTTATAATTAAGGATACAAGTTAGAAAATTTTAAATGTTGAATGACAAAACTATCGACAATAAAACTGTCTTTTTTTTCTTTTTTGTTGTGGTCATTGCACGATGCATGTGGTTGTCACGATACGAGTCGGTGATAATTGTTCTTAGACTGCAAACCAACAACCTCACTAGTTGTTATGCTATGTCATGCCTCCAAACCCACATACGGCTTTGCATAAGCGTCATGTTATCAAATCAAATATTTGATGAATCCATTATTCAATATCTTAATTGTCATTATAATTTAAAAAATATTAATTTTTATTTTCTTATTTATCATTGCAAATTAGGAAATGACTATTAAGCATTTCAAATAGGATGATGTCATATTTGTTAATATAATAAATAAAAATTAATATTAAATAAATATGAAAATTTAAAGAAAATTTTCATTTAATGGAGGGCTCACCTCCTCCTATTTGAGGGGAGGGATTTCTCTCCTTCGTTCATCACCTAGTCGAGCCCAACACCGAGAGGAAAGAGGAGTTGAATCCTATTAAGGAGATATAGGCTTCCTTACATTTCTTGAAGAAAATAAAAGTTTTTTATTTTCAATAAGTGTTAAAAGTTTTGTAGTTCGAAAATATTTATCAATCCTTTAAAATTTATATATTAGATTAAAAAATGGCATTTGTAGTTTTTAAGATATTCTTCAATCATCTTGTTAAGGTTTTTATTTTTGAAGTTAAACATGCAAAAATTTTACATATTTTATGTATTAATGTATGATATTTTTTTGATATTACAGTTTATCATTTGGTCTTATCTAGAATAAACTTTCATGTTCCATTAAAAATCTAAAATTCTTGATATTCTTTTATCTCAAATTTAAAATATATTATTATAAAAGGTTTAAATTTTATGTTATTAGATTATGTTGAGACTGGGTATATATTGAATGTATGATTGCTAATTCTTATTGAATTTAGAAAGCTATTTTATTATATTAAATCTTATCTTCTAATCTTGTCTTTCGTTTTTCCTTATACATAATTTTTAATAAAAATATATTGCTCATGAAATTGGATATAATGTGGGTTGAAACAACCGGCAAGCCAAGCCCAACCTATGGATCAGGCCATAGCCCATTGGCCAGGCCCAGTCAGTAGTCCAAGCTCAACCCATAGGCCAAGCTTAACCCGTGGGTCAAGCCCTAGCCCGTAGAGTAACCCAACCCAGCCTAACACGGGCCGTTATGTGTGACTCACATGATCAATCCACGGGCCAAAGTCCGACCCAGCCTAGTGTGGTGCATGCACAACCATATACATTGCACATAATTAATATATGAGCTGACCTAACTTAGCCCAATATTATACATTTCTTAGATTTGAGCCCAACCATTGATTGAACTAAACTAGATTTAATCATTAGATCGATTCAGGGTGATTTCGAATCAGTTGACTTATTCAAGTCAATTTAACCTTGATTTAACTTAATCTAGTCCAAATTATACTAGTCTAAGGTGATTTCAAACTAGAAAATAAGGATTTTAGATCGATTCAACTAGATTCTAGTTAAATCTAGTTTAATTGAATCAATTAAATTAGGGTTCAACTCAATTAAGGGCTAATTAATAGTATTTGACATAAATAATGTTTTAAAGGGATGTTTTGGTGTGTTATTTCATCCCAATATAGATATGATTATTGTGAGATGATGTTACTTTTCTATCAAGGGCAAATAATGTGATTCCCTTCGGGGATTAGTGGACTATCAGATGTGATGGTTGGACGGTGCCTTTATCCATTGTTGGGAGGAACGTATCCCCACTTTAGCGAGTGAGGGATATCACTTCATCCACTATTGAGAGTACGATATAAGTTTACCTTCATCTGCCATTAGAAAAACAGAAACTCATCCAACATTATAGAGCCTCTCTATCTGCCGTTGAGAGAGTGCTCTTTCAGGTATTTGATACACGCCAATTGGATGATGGATGATTGATTTTTTATTATATATTTATTTTGAGTTGAGTTTTGTAATTCATACTCAACGTTGCTAAATTTTATTTATTTATTATTTTTAGAGCAGCCTCCCACGAGAACTAGATCGGGGTCCAATGGAGAGCAGGCTTTTCTCTACTTTTACTTAGAACCACTTAGATATTTCTGAGTTAATATTACCATATTTTTCAATAAATATTTTTTTACTTATGATTTGATGAATAAATAAATTATCATAAATATTTACAAATTATGACTAAAGTGATGAAATTTATTTAGCTCTAAATGTGTGGAAAGATATGATCCTAAAAAAATATATCTAGGATATGATATCTTTTTATGGTATCACATCATAGTATAAGGTCTATAGATGTTTAAGTTCCTTAATTGACTTTGACCAATAATTATTTTTGATCTATTATAGGAATAATTGAGCCAATTCAAGAGAACGGTGTTTCTATTACTTATGGTGTTCATAGTCGTAATGCTATTGGCCTACGCATTCAGAGAGATGCTCGAGCAATCAATAATTTAAAAATTTTTACGTATTATAGAGTAAACCTAATCCTCACATACATTTATCACTAATTATATATCAACTTCTCCAATCACTCGGAATGCACCTCACACTCCAGCACCTATTAATACTCTAAATGATGTATATAGAATCCTCAATGATATTAAAGTATACTTTAAGCATCATAAGGAGCTGGACGGGGTGGAAATAATATTTTGGATCAATTTTAAAAGATTGAAAACACTTATTTTTTAGGGCAAACTAGATTCAATCATTGGACCCACTAAGTGGAGAAGATATTTCAAGTCATCGAATGCAGAAAAAATGAGGTGTTCTTTACTTCTTTCATTTAGAAGGGAAGACAGACACTTGATAGATCTAAAAAATAAGGATGTTGAAGGCTAGAGGCAATGCAGTGACATGGGCGCAATTTAAAGATGCATTCTATGAGCAATTCTTTTCTCATTTAGTTTGCTTTGAGAAGAAACAAGAATTCCTTAGTATCCACTAGGGAAGTTATTAAGTAATGGAATATGATCATTATTTAACTGAGCTAGTCCAATTCCCTCTACATATTACTTTAATTGAAACTCAAAGGGCTCACGGCTTCGAGAGAGGACTTCATCCATTAATTAGAAAGTCCATTACAGTATTGATATTACCAATATATGCTGAAGTGCTAAATCGAGCTCTGATGGTGGAGAAATTGGATAATAAACTACAATAAGTAAAGGATCAGAAGCAATCTTTTAATGTTACACTATATACGTATGTGGGTCATACTTTAGACCTTCAAAGAAAGGCAAGGGAAGACAAATCTGACATCAACTGATAAGAGCTCCCAATAATTAGCTTGTCATAAGATGTTATTTCTATAGGAAGACAAATCATGTTTCCACCTCTTACCCTATAGGATAACGTATATGCTTTTATTATCAATAATCGAGACACATGTCAAAGACTGTCCACGAAAGCAACATCAACACTGAGCACCACCCCAAATAGCTGAACAACAATAAACAAGACCTAGAGAGGGAAGTCAAGTAAGGGTCTACGCCCTGATTCATCTAGATGCTAAAGCCTTAGGATTTATCATTATATGTATCATCATACACTGTGATATGCTTGCATCTATACTTATAGATTCTGATTCTACACATTTTTATATCACTTTATTTTGCTATGAAATTTCATAAGAATCCTAAGATAATGAATAAAGTATTAATGGTAGCAACGCTAGTTGGAGATGCTCTAATTATTACTATATTATTACTATTAGAAGTCCTACTAGAATTTCAAGATTTTGATGATATTTTAGGTATGAAGGCTGTTACTTTCTTACCCCTTGATCAACACCCTTTCAGTTTATTGGAATTCAAGAAGAGCTCCCTCATATTATTTTTGCCTTTGCTATTTAACTATTACTAAAAGTATATAAGGAGTACTTAAACTTCATTTCTGGAGAAGAATCTAAGAAGCCACTATTAAAGGATATCCCCATTGTGAGGGATTTCCCAGATGTTTTTCTTCAAGATCTACTTGGATTACCAATAGATAAGTAAATTGAATTTACAATTGATCTTCCGCCGGGCATTGTAACTATTTCTAAACCCCCTTATAGAATGGTACCGATTGAGATGGAAGAGTTAAAGACATAGATTCAGGAGCTTTTGGACATGAGTTTTATTCAACCCAGTGTATCACCTTAGGGTGCCTTTGTCCTATTTATGAAAAAGAAAGATAAATCAATATGACTATGTATTAATTATAGATAGCTTAAATAAGTGATCGTAAAGAATAAATATCCCCTTCCTTAAATAGATGACATATTTGATCAGCTTCAATATACTCAAGTATACTCGAAGATTGATTTAAGATCTAGGTATCATCAACTGAAGATAAGGGAAAGATATATATATATATATATATATAACTATATTTAGAACTAGATACGGTCATTATGAATTTTTGCTAATGTCCTTTAGACTCACAAATGCACTGACTGTCTTTATAGATCTCATGAATAGAGGGTTTTATACTTATCTTGATAAATTTATAATTGTGCTCATGGATGACATCTTAATCTACTTCAAAAGTAGGATGAAACATAAATATCATCTTAAAATAGTTTTAGAAGTCATAACTTGAGAAATTATATGCCAAATTGAGCAAGTGAAATTTTTTGCTCAATGAAATTATATTTTTTGGTCATATAATTTCGAGTGTTGGTATATCTGTTGACCCCCAAAAGATTGAAGTTGTGATAAAATTGAATCAACCTTCAATGTTTCAGAGATCATAAGCTTCTTAGGCTTCACTGGACATAATAGAAGATTCATAGAATGATTTTCAAAAATAACAACACCCTTGACCAGGTGAATATATAAGAATATAAAGTTCGTGTGGGACGATAAATATTAACAAAGTTTTCAAGAATTGGAGAAATTAACCAGTACTCCTATCTAAGTGATTCCTTCATAGAGAAAAGGTTTTGTAGTGTATAATGATGTCTCACTGCAAGGACTTTGTTGTGTTCTAATACAAAATAAGGGGGTAGTTGCTTATGCATCTATGTAATTGAAGCCTCATGAGAAAAAAAATATCATATTGATGTCCTAGAGCTAGTAGCTATAATTTTTGCATTGACAATTTGGATACATTATCTCTATGGATAAATTTTTGAAATCTTCACAGTTGATAAGAGTCTCAAGGACATTTTCATATAGGACTTAAATATGAGACAAAGAAGATGATTGGACTTTCTAAAGGATTATGATTTTAATATCAACTACTATCATGTGAAGGCTAACGTAATCGATAATACCTTAAACATAAATACTCTAAGTCTTATAGCCTATATGAATATTCAAAGGAATTATATGATGATAAAGTTAGCAGACTTAAAACTAACTTTTATCAGAGACAAATAAATATTTTCTTACGTGTTTGATGGCACAATTATATTTGGTAGAAAAAATTAAAGAAATTCAAAAGGAAGATGCATATCTTTAGATGATACCTAAGAAGATAGCTCAAGAATCTAGACCTGAATTCCTCTAGAATAAAATTGGTTTTATTACATTCCATAACCGATTTTGTGTTCTCAAAAGTCATCTAATAAAGATGCAATTATTAGAGGAGGCACAGAGATCAATATTTAATATTCATCCAAGTACTGCCAAAATGTATCGAGATTTATACCAAAACTACTGGTGGCGTGGTATGAAGAGAGATATAATGGAGTTTATCTCTAAATGTATCGAGATTTATACCAAAACATTAAGTACCTGTACGAAAATTACAAAGAATTTTAATTTCTGAATGGAAGTGAGAGCAAATTACTATGAATTTTGTGAAAAGATTACCCAAGACTACAAAAGGATATGATGGGAATTGGATAGTAGTAGATAGATTTACTAAATTTGCTCACTTCATCCCTATTAACAAAAAGTATTCATTGGATAAACTAGCAAGCTTATATATTAAGAAAATTATTCGATATCATGGGGTGCCAATTAGTATTATCTCATATATAGATACAAAGTTCACCTCTAAATTTTGAGAAAGTTTACAAAAATCTTTAGGCACATAGTTAAAGTTTAGTACAATTTTTCACCCCCAAACTCATGGTCAATCTAAGAAAACAATATAAACTCTTGAAGATCTCTTAAGAGCATGTGCTTTTAACTTTAGTATAAGTTGGGATATGCACTTATATATAATTAAATTTTCTTATAATAATATTTATCACTCTAGTATACAGATGGCCTATTTGAAGTTATTTGTGGAATAAAGTGTAAATCACCTGTGTATTGGGATGAGGTAAGAGAATGGAAGCTTTCGGGATCTCAATTAATTCAAAAAAATGTTGAAAGTATCGCCAACCAAGAGAGTGATGAGATTTGGTCAAAGGGGGAAGTTAGTCCCTATATTCATTGTCTTATTTTAGATCTTACAAAAGATTAGGCATGTGGCATACACATTGGCATTTCCCCCAGTTCTAGATGGTATCCATAATGTATTTCATATCCCTATGCTCCGAAGATATATCAGGGATTCATCACATATCATATCTTACCAAACTCTGCAACTAAGAGACAATGCCACTTTTATAGAATAACCAACCAAGATATTAGAAAAGAAAGAACATATTCTAAGGAATAAAGTTATACATTTGGTAAAAATTTATTAGCACTATTCAAACGAAGATGAAACTTAGGAAAGAGAAGAAGATATACAAGAGCATTATTCCCATCTATTCTCTTAAGATAGGCTAAATTTAGAGACCAAATTTTTGAATCAAATATGAGGGGAGAAATATAATTGAATCAAATATTTGATTTAGTAATCCATTCTTTACTTCCTTACTTGTCATTGTAATTTAGGAAATATTAATTCTTATTTTATTGTTTGTTATTGTGAATTAGGAAATGACTATTAAGAATTCCAAATAGAATGATATCACATTTGTTAACATATTAAATAAATACGTAAAATTTAAAGAAAAATTTTCTTTAATAGAGGGCTCACCTTCTCCTATCTAAGGAGAGAGATTTCTCTCATTCGTTTCTCACATAGTCGAGCCCAGCAACGAGAGGAACGAGGAGTTACATTCTATTGAAAGAGGTAGGTTTCTCTACCTTTTTTTTTGAAGAAAATAAAAGTTATTGTACTTCCATTAAGTTTTGAAAGTTTTGTAGTTTTAAAATATTTATCAATCCTTTAAAATTTTTATTATTAGATTAAAATATGGTATTTTTAGTTTTAAAATATTTTTTATCATCTTCTTAAGGTTTTTATTTTTGAAGTTAAGCATGCTAAAATTTTACATGTTTTATGTATTATATGACATTTTTTTTGATATTATAGTTTATCATTCAATCTTATTTAGAATAAAACTTTGATGTTAGATTAAAAATATTCTCTAATCTAAAATTTAAAATATATTACTATGAAATATTTAATATTTATTATATTATATTATATTGAGATTGGGCATGTATTGGATGTATCATTGCTATTTTTTATTGGATTTAAAAAATTATTTTATTATATTAAACTTTATATCCTAATCTTGTCTTTAGTGTTTTTACTTATGTATAATTTGTTATGATCAATTACACTAAGAGGGGTGGGGTGGGTGAATTAGTGTAAGCTAAAATTTTTCTTTCAAAGCAAAAGCTTTTGAAATAAGATATAATAGGAAATCCGAAGCTTTTCATTTTTGACAAAACAAATGAGTGATTAAAAGTAAGTTGCTAAGAAAGTCGAAAAAATAATCACGTTTGAGGAGAAGAACTTATCGTCTTGCTTTCAAGGAGTTTAGTTAAGTTGGAAGTATCAATTCAACAACATTCAAGTAATTGCAAGTATGAAACACTTATAATTTTATAGTGGTTCGACGCCAATAGCCTAAGTCCACTTCCGAGTCCTCCTTTTTGAGGCATATCGGCATCCACTATCAATCTTCTTTAGGTGAAGATCAAACCCTTACACTTACATATAAGGGACTTATTAAGTTATTATCTTTAAGCTCTCTCCCTTCCATTTTCTTTTTCTTACAAATCACATACACTTTCTTTTTCACAGAATTTAACTGCCCAAAAGAGTTATTTATGAATGTAAGAATACTTATAGACCCCAAGTGGCTTCAGATTTTTGGAGCCAAAAATAAAACTTACCTAGAAAATATGGGTATGAGGGATTTATCTGCCATCCTAGGTGGTTTACTCGTCGTCCCAGGTGGTTTACCCACCGTTAGCAGCTGGCTGCTGCTCAGATTCTGTGGTACGCAGGCGGTTCACTCGCCACCTGGGCGATTTACCCGTCGAAAGCTACTGCTCACTGCCCGGATTCTGTGATACGGGCGATCCAAACACCGCTCACCGGCAGTTTACCCGTCGAAATTTCCGTAAAAGCGGTTCCCTCCACTTTTCGAATTTCGAGTTGACTTTTATGTTGACCAGCTCTTTGGTCAACTGATTGAGCTCAACCAAACCCAATAGTAGATCTGGTTGCCTCAATGAGTAGATTTGGGTTCCTTCTAAGGCCAACTCAATTAGGACTCTAACCATAACTACGACTCAATGATTACAATACTTAATGATCAATTAAGCATAATTAAGACCTAACTCTCGCATACTCCGACAACATTCGACAATCTTGCGGTAAGTCCTTCGGTCTTCTTCCCGGCGATCTCCCTTCGCGTTCCCAGCGAGCTTCCCGATTCCTTCGACGAATCTCCTAGCGAACTTCTGATGAGATCCCACCACATCGTTTGAACTCGACCCGATGCCTATGTTGTACCTTGGTCCATCATCTGGTTATAACTTCATTGATCCTATCATAGTTAGTCCTGCATGATGCTAATTATAACTTAATTAAATATAATTATAATTATCAAAACATCAATTATAAGACATCTTAACTCCCGACAAGCTTTTCGGCTGCCCCCGACAATCTTCCGACGAGTCTCGGTCTTCTCATGGCAAACTCCTTTGCATCATCCTGGCAAACTCCTGATATCCTCGGCAAGCTTTCAACGTACTCCTGGCGAGTTCCCAAATATATCGACTCGATGCATGGAGTTGACCTTTGCCAACCCTGATTATAATAATCCTTTCGTCGTAATTAATCTTACATCAAAAAACTCTAACAATCATATTAGATCAATAATCCATCAATATTTCATCCTCAAAATTCGAGATTCAATAATCTCCCCCTTCTTTATGATGACAATCAATTGATGGCATGAGTTAATCCTAACTCCCCCTAAATCTATACCACTTAAATTTATGAGATACACTCATACTTAAATTCAAGCAAACAACGTTTAATACAAATTTCAACACAAATTTACATCAAGTCATCAAATCATAAATTGTAAAATATCCAAGTTATATTATCAAGTGTTATCAATGAATATTTTTCAATGTCATGTGTCATCAATATATATTTCTTCCTCTTTGTCATTAACAAAAAGGTGAAATATAGAGTTAATAATTTCAAAACATATAATCACATTACTCCCCTTAGTATATGCATTATAAAATTTTATTTTTTTATAATTAATAAGGAGAGAAACAATGGAGGTGTTGAATCATTTGAGAAGAGCTCTTAATAAATTTTAAAAGTAATATTAAGATAAGCTCAAAAGTCTAAGTGAGTGTTAATCCAAAGAGTAATTACCAATTGTTAGGATCAATTAGCACTAAGAGGGGGGGGTGAATTAGTGCAAGTTAAAATTTTTCTTTCCTAAAGTAAAGCTTTTCGAATAAGATAGAATAGGAAATTTGAAGATTTTCATTTCTAATAAAACAAGTGAGTGATTAAAAGTAGGTTACTAAGGAAGCCGAAAAGATAATCATGTTTAAGGAAGAAAATCTATCGTCTTGCTTTCAAGGAGTTTAGTTAAGTTGGAAGCATCAATTCAACAATATTCAAGCAATGCAAGTATAAAACACTTACAATTTTATAGTGGTTCGGCGCCAACGGCCTATGTCCACTTTCGAGTCCTCCTTCTTGAGGTATATCGACATTCATTACCAATCTTCTTGGGGTGAAGATAAAACCCTTACACTTACTTACAAGGGACACTTAAGAAGTTAATATCTCTAAGCTCTCTCCCTTCTCTTTTCTTTTTCTTACAAATCACACAATTTTTTTCATAAAATTTAATTATCCAAAAGAGTTGTTAGTAAATGTAAGAATACTTGGGTATTTATAGACCCCAAGTAGCTTCAGATTTTTGGAGCCAAAAATCAAACTTACCTAAAAAATCCGGGTATGGGCGGTTTACCTATTGTCGTGGTGTCGCCCATATTTTATGTAGCATACAGGCGATTTACCGTCGAAAGCTACTGCCCGCCATCCGGATTACGTGGTACGGGCGGTCCAACCATCACTCACTGGTGGTTTACCTGTCGAAATTTCCGCAAAAATAGTTCCCTCCACTTTTCAAATTCTGACTTGACTTTTACGTTGACCAGCTCTTTGGTCAACTGATTGAGCTCAACTAAACCTAATAGTGGATCCGGCTGCCTTATTGAGTTGATTTGGATTCCTTCCAAATCCAACTCAATTAAGATTCTAACCTTAACTATGACTCAATGATTATAATACTTAATGACTAATTAAGCCTAAGTAAGACCTAACTCCCACATACTCCGGTAACCTCCGTCAATCTTGCGGCAAGTCCTTTGGTCTTCTTCTCGATGATCTCCCTTCGCATTCCCAACGAGCTTCCCGATTCCTTCGGCGAATCTACTAGTGAACTTCCAGTGAGATCTCATTGCATCGTCCGAACTCGGCCCGATGCCTAAGCTATATCTTGGCCCATCATCTGGTTATAACTCCATTGATCATATCATAGTTAGTCATGCACGACGCTAATTATAATAATTAAATATAATCATAATTATCAAAACATCTATTACAAGACCATCCTAACTCCCGACAAGCTTTTTGGCTACCCCCGATAATCTTCTAATGAGTCTCGATCTTCTTATGGCAAACTCCCTTGCGTCATCTTGGTAAACTCTCAATACTCTCGGTGAGCTTCCGACACACTCCTAGTGAGTTCCCAAACGCATCGACTTGATGCATGGACTTGACCTTGGCAAATCCTGATTATAATAATCCTTCTATCATAATTAATCTTGTATTAATAAACTCTAACAATCGTGTTAGATCAATAATCTATCAATTGATTTCATAATCAAAATCTGAGATTCAATACAATTTTTAAGCAAAATATGTTATTTATGAAATTGGATTGAAATAGCCCATAGGCCAAACCCAACCCATATATTAGGCCATAGCCCATTGGCTAGGCCCAATCAATAGATTAAACCCACTCCATAGGCCAAGCCCAACCCACGAGTCAGGCCCTAGCCTATAGGCTAACCCAACCCAACCCAATATGGGTAGTCATGTGTGATTCACATGATCAGTCCATGGGCCAGAGGCTGACCCAACTTAGTTTGGTGCATACACAGCCATGCGCAATACACATAATCAGTATATGGGCTTACCAAACTTAGCCTAATATTACACATTTATTAGATTTGAGTCCAACCATTGATTTAACCAAATCATATTTGATTAGTTAGATCGATTCAAGGTGATTCCAAATTGATTGACTTATTCAAGTCTATTTAACTTAAATTGAACATGATCTAGTCCAAATTATACTAGTTTAGGGTGGTTCAAGATCATTAAATGAGGATTTGAGATCGGTTTGACTCGGTTATATTTAAATCGAATTTAATTAGATCGATTGAACTAGGGTTCAACTCAATTGAGGTTAATTAGTGGTATTTGACATGAATGATATTTGAAAGAGATGTTTTGATGTGTTATTTCATCATGATATAGATATGACTATTGTGAGATGATGTTACTTTACTGCCAAGGGCAGGTAGGGCGATTCCCTTCAGGGATTAGCGAGCTGTCAGACGTGATGGCTGAACAGTTCCTCCTTCCGCTATTAAGAGGAATGTATTCATACTTTGGCGAGTAAGGGATATCACTCCATCCGTTGTTGGGAGTGCAATACGAGTTTGCCTCAATTCGCTATTGAGAGAATACAAACTCGTTCCGTAGGATAAAGCTTATTCATCCGTTAATGGGGGAGTGCTCTTTCGGGTATTTGATATACACCAATGAGATGCTGGATGATTGATTTTTGATTTGTATTCATTTCGAGTTGACTTTTGGGGTTTCTACTTATGGTTGCTGAATTTTATTTGTTTTTAATTTCAAATATTTTTGACTTTCAAAGCAGCTTCCCACTAGCGTTAGATCGGGATTCAGTGGAGAGGCCGTTAGATAGAGCCACTTGGATATTTCTTCAAGTTGATATTATCATGTTGTTCGATAAAAATTTTTCACTTAATAAATAAATAAATTATAATAAATATTTATAAATTATGAATAAATGAATGTTATTTATTTGGCATGTGGAAAGATGTGTTCCTTAAAAAAAAAAAATTATGATGTGACATATTGACTAAGGTAGAGTTATGCATGTGGCCTCTTACGTGTAACACAATTGAGTATAGGTATTGTTGCATATAGCACACAAGTAATCGGACGAACTAAGTAAAAATATAGACTCGCTAAGTAAAAATATAGACTGACAACCACCAACAGATCGTTAAATCATCATGAATCAAAATTGAATAATACATTTTCATAAGCAAAAGATGCTAATAAATAGATTTAATGTGTTTGATTTTAAAAACATGACTCTAATACTAATTATAAGAATAAAAATCATGATTATACTATTGCTATATGAAAAACTTTAATATCAAGAATTAAAATCAAATAATAATTGATCTAATTTATAATGTGTTCTTTTTGATCTTATTCAGAATATCTTTATTTGATCTATAAGTATATCATCATCGAATCTAAAAGCTACAATGATATCAATCTATAAACAGAACTATACTCATATTCAAAGATCAATTATAAAATAAGGGAGATTGAGAATAAATCTATAATCTCAATAAATTTAGTTCATTATTATTTTATAAGAGAAAGTCAAAGTATTAGATAGATAATTAGGAGAGTCCCTTCTATTATAATTTAAAAAAAAAATTATAATTATAATCAAAATTAATTAAAGTTATAATATATTTTTTTTCTAATTAGACAACGTGGAAGAATCTAATGGACCGTACCACGTGTGGCGTAGAAATCTTGCGCATCCAACACCCACCACCTCTCCGTTGTGGTTCACGACATCTTGTCGAACCCACCGCTTGTCCCTGACCCGAGTCCACCGATGGTCGCCAACCCTTGTATGCATCATCTTCATCCTCGCTCCATAGAAATTGTTTATACAGCGAGGAGGAAGAAGCCTCCTCGATGGAGCGGAAATGGAATCCGAAATGTAGTTGGTTGAGCGCAGCAGCCCATCATCTCATCTGTGCTGCTTGTGGAGTTCGAGTCCTGCTCGATCACAAGCTCCTGTTTTCCTTGTAGGATATCTTTTACATCACAAGCCCCTTGAAACAATGCGAAAAAAGTTTTTAACAGTTGAATGGGTCTAAATATCAGCTCATTTGATCATACATGGAAGTCGGATAACTGTTCGCAGGAGTAAACATCACAGAATGCTACTCTGCCTCTCAAACATGCTGCGGAGACAGGCAGCAAATCAAATTTTCACAGTAAAAAACACAACCCTGCAACATCTTCTTATAGGCCAATCTCCATTGTATAGCCGATTTCCATCTCTCCAGGGATCTCCTGGCCTTCACCGGCATTCCAATGTAATCACCAGCTTCCACTGTGAGGCCATGAGCTTGGAAGAACTCCCTGAGCTCGCTCATATGAGGTAGCACCGCTGTTGAACTCAGAAAGGAAGGGTGGTCTATCATTTTGTCGATTGTACTCCATAACATGCCGTCTTCACCTATTGTGGTCTTCAATCTCGCCAATATGTCGGTGCAGTGTTTAGCCAACCATTTCATGATCAACACCTCGTTCTCCACTGACACCATAGATCCGCAATAAATTTGATTCCCAACTGTTCTGCGGAGGTTCATAGGTGTAGCCCACAAGCGTAGAGCACATAGCAAGGCGAATGAAGGGACTCCATCATGTTGGATGTACAGAGAATCTCTGGGCCAACTACTTGATGTGCATACTTCAGCCTTTAACTCGATGAATGCCTTGTCATTTGGATTTTCTTTCAGTACAAAACCATAATGCTCTAAGAGTTCTAAGTTAGTGTATGTTCCATAACCAAGAAGAACCTGTGAGGAACAGTGTATCAGATAAAGCGGTCAAGTCAGATGCTATGAGCAGTCCCTGTAAAATTTGAGCCTAAACCAACAGAAGACAACCAGAGGTTGACATTCACATGTCCATGAAGAGCATATTTAAATTAAGCTTCTCTCATATGCATATATTGTGTCAACATAGGCATCAAAATCATAAGGTGTAGAATATTCAAAGCATTAAAAAAGCATTTACAGGCCCCTATACAAGTTCCTATATGAGTATTTTATATGAATGCTCCTAAAATATGAAGATCTACCATAAGAAAGTACATTGCTGTGGTATTGACTGTCCTCACAATAGTGAGCATTTACTAGTTGCTGCTGAACACTATAAGAATTTTTTTTTTTTTCTTTTGTGCAAGTGCTTTGCCTCAATACAAATTATGTTGCTACCTCGAAGTTTAAAAGATAGTTTCCCACGTAAGATATTACTAAGCAAGATTGAGATTTGAAAATTAAATAAATTATGTTCGGCACTAAGATGAACCACTGTATCTGATTTAAATTTTTCAGAAACGCACCTGCTCCCCCTTTTTATATCTTTTTCTTGCATAAAAACAATATGAATTCATATTTTCGTCATATCCGCCATCTGTCAACCTTTGCAAGAAACCATCAGGCTGGGCAGCATTATGAACTGTCCCCTCCTGACTGCTATGCTCGAGCAGTTGAATACTCAAGCTAGTAGTTTCTGGCTTACTGTCCGACATTTCAGGGGAATCGTCCTCATCAGGTGCAGCATAATTAAACAAATCACCAACAGGGCATAAGCAACCGGCACTATCCCACGGTATATGTAATGTACGAGAAGATATCTTCAAGCAGAAACAGAAAAAAGGCTGGTCGTGAATATTCAAGTGACCAAAAGAAAACGACAAAGCGCTAAATTCAGTAATCCATAACTTACGGTTGCTGAAGCCCAAAGCCATGACCTAAAAGTTAAGAGTTGAGGTTTAAGGTCCAGGTCCCGCACCAAGCCAACAGCTTCTTTCCACTCTGACTTTGCTATAGCAACAGCCTTCTCGGAAACCCAAATAGCATCTTCAACCTGGTAATCAGATGAATTATTTTGTCAAATGGCTCATAAGCAAGCAAAACTTGACAAACCATGAACCTAATTGTATATAGGGAAACATCTTTACCAAACATTACTTGCAAAGCCTGAACTTCAAATCTGGTGAAATTTGCTAATGTATTATAACTGCGAGGCAACTGCACCAGGTAAGGGTACCATCGAGAGCATCTTCCCTTTTCCACCTCAGCCAATAGACATACAATCAGCATCTGCAAATCCATATTAATTGTCACAAATATACAAAAAGGATCATTGAGAAAGACAGTAAGAGTGGCTAAGAAATGAATTATAACCATATGAAGTAAGCAAAATGCCTGAATTTCTCAGAGATAGAGTTAAAAACTTGGATGAAGATGGTTAGCATGTTTTAGTAATCTAGCAAATGATTTATGTAAACTCACATCTTTAATTTAGACCAACAAGGGTTTAACAGATACTTCAAAGCCTATATACTTGATAAATACCAACTACAACAATAATATTCCTGCTTTCCAAATGCATTGAAGATTTAAAAGAATGAAAGGTAAACAGTTTTTCACAATGAACTACTTGCATGAAGTTTACTTGTAAATTCTAGATCTTGTGCATGATTAAAAATAGCCATGTGACCAATATTCAGATTTAAAATTCTGATGCATGATGAACTCAACAATAGTCTTATACAACCAAGAACACTTTATACCATAAAACATTCTCCATATATTCAATGTGATTAGCTCCTTATAACCATCTTACCAAACTTTCTAATATGCTAAATTGGCAGATTACATTTGCTCGATCCCGAGTGCTCTATTGTCCTCTTTTCATATAATGCCAGTTTAATAGCCAAGATGTTGTGTACATAATTTACCACAACCATCTTTGACTTTGTTTGATGCAGCGCAAGGAGAAAACCAAAAACTTATCAAAGACAATATTCAAAGCCCTATGATTTCTGCAAACTTATTGATAAAGTGTTCATAAGATTGTCGGATTACCTACATAAGTACAATATACAAAAAGGCTGTCCTGTATCAACATCTTTGAGGATTCAGCAAGTCGTCTGCCTACTCTAAAATTCAAATTCTTAAGTATCAATTTCATAGAAAGAACATCAGAATGAAATGGAAAGTCCCACAAAGTAGACTTCTTTTTTTATATTCTCTATTGGCCATATTTTGTGTATGTGCGTCCTTAATTGCTACATTCTGATTTCTCTTAATTTAAGAATTGTAATTCTCAGAAAAACCATGATTTCTAGTCTCCCAACCAGCTGCTTAACTCACGACTCTCCATAAAGTACTTGTTATCAGATTTCAGTTTTTATCTCTTTGGACAGAGATTCAAAGACCAATACCTCAATAGCCCATCATATCCCGAAGCTAAATCTTCAGTATTTTGCTTAAGCCGCGCAATAGTAGACATATCATAGATGTCATATCCAACGATAACAACGGCAATTAAAATCTGAGCACATCTTAATCAGCAAAAGACAATAAATGAGAGAATAGAAAGACCTGAGTGGGAGAGAGACGATGCCGGTGCCTCTTGACGCAAGATGCGAACTTTTCATCAGCCATCGCGCTGTCGGTCGTAAAAAGAGCTTTCTTTGGAACTCTTAGTATCAACTCCCCCTTCACTAGGTCACGGGCGGCAGCCAGTCCTCGCCTGAAGAAGACCAACACGAAACAACAGCAAAGCAGGACAATCTCAGAAGAAGAAAGACCAAGAAGTAGAGGGAGAAGCGGAGAGGATGGAAGGATCACCCGCCGGCTTCAGAGAAGTAGGAGACGAAGAGGGTACGCCCCAGACAATAAGAAGAAGAAGAAGAAGAAGACGGCTCCACGGGGGAGGAGATAGAAGGCGTCGGAGGAGGCCATAGCGAGTCTGACATGCCCATATGCGCCGCCCACTTGAGGAGGGCGGCCATGGCTTCATCTCCTCCGCCGCCGCCCTCTTCGGCTGCTTCACCCATCTTCTCCACCGTTTGATCCGACTTCGTTTCTCCTTCCCCCCATCTTATAATAATAATACAAATAAATAGAATTTTAAGTTGGACATTTATGCCAAATGGGCCGGGCTAAGAACTCAGGAAAGGCCCATCTTGATAGATCAGGCTTAACAATGCACTTTTGATTTCATCATTTATCCTTTGCAAATATAAATAAATATATATGTATTTATGTAACCCACTTTTAATTTCATCATTTATCCTTTGCAGATATATATATATATATATGTGTGTGTGTGTATTTATGTAGTTTCATCATTTAACTTTTACGAATATAAATATATATGTATATATGTTTCATCATTTATCTTTGGCATTATCAAGGACATGATCAAAGGAGAAGACATATTTACCCCTCAATTGGTGGCCATTCATGGATGCCTACTATTAAACACACCAAGCTCAAATCTCAATGGCTCCAAAGAAAAGCCAGTGGTGCTTTAGTTGGGCATCTATGTGCCAGGACAAACTATGCTGTCATTGTGCTCCCAAGACAGCAAAGATTAAATGATGGATGCTCCTTTTAGTAGCTGGGTACTACCAAGCATTGACATCACAGTGAAGCAGCCAAAAGAGTGGTGACCTGAGAGGTTGGGCATGAATGTACACAGTCAACTTTAATGAATTATCTGAAAATTTTAAGGCACAACAATCAGATGTCTCTCACACAATGTCAAATAATTTGACCTCAGAAGTACACAACTAAACTACAGCCTCATCAAACAATAACACTAGCCTACATGATTTACTTCTCAGAGGAGGCCAAACTGCCAAGAGCCTCCTTTCTTTATAGGCTACACAACTTCAATAATCAGATATCACTGTATAAAGCACCCTTTAGGGTATGCAAACCTTCCAGAGAAATTACTCGGGCGAACTCTAGATCTTGAGACCTCAATGCGAGGGGGCGGATCTGGTGAGAAGCAAACAACCACAACCGTAGATTATCGGAAGTATTTCGTTGAAGTGCCTCTTGGACAAGCTCTCTGGAGCATTGTTCCGGATCGTAGTGAATCATGAGCTCGTTCCTAGCTATCGTCACAGCACACTGACTGCTCATGACATCCCATAAGCCATCACACCCCATTATCAGAAACTCATCTTCCTCCGTGAGGACCGTCACCTGCAGCTCAGGTTCAGCGCTCAAGGGGCAGGCAGAACCTTTTGTGCCTTTCATGTGCCAGTTGCCGAGCGCCCTTGCGACAGAGAGCTGGCCATTCAGATATGCGTCAATAGATTTTGCCACCTAGCTTCTCGATTCTTAGCCTTTCGCTGTTGCAGCTAGGTTTATGGTCTCTGGGAAGTTCTATTGCTCGCCTACGCTTCCCTAGCAAAGCTCGGCAATCACCAGCATTTGCAATGAGCAGAGACCTACAAGGTACAAATTCTGTAGTTAAGACCCAAGTACTAAGAACATTAAGCAATATTAGTGAATGTCAACGAGCAAATGCAAAGTCTAAACCACAAGGCACATGCATGCTCCGCCTTCACATTATGAATTCTCACCTGTCAAATCTTTGACCCTAATTAGACCATGGTAAAAACACAAAGAAACTACAACAATCACATTAACTTCCAAGTTTCTAGTCTAAAGGCTTGTTCTAGACAATTTCTTAGCTTTCATCAAACAAGAAATCCAACCCCTCACACTCATCTTCAGCAAAACAATGTAGTGATGTAAAAGAAAGAATGAAGGTTGCCTCAAGTATGAATTTGAGAATGTTCTTCTGAACAAAAGATGCTGCATCTGTGCCACCATGGCCATCAAACACCTGCCATATGAACTGCTTCATTTCAGCAACTTCTCGACGGTTGTTTGCTATGACCAGGTCCAAACATTAACACGACAAACTTTTATGTTCAAAGAGACATTGGGGGATTTATTGTCTCTGCTATGAACGATAAAAGCTATTTAAAACCAAACATTTAGAATTCATTGACATTATAATATCTATGAGATAACTGAGACAAACAAGATTTCATGATTGAGATACGTATTGGGACGTCCATTGCCTCATCTGTGAACGATAAAAGTTATATCACACAACACGTTTAGAAACATCTTAAAACCTAGACATTAAAAATTGAAGAAGATAACTAACACAAACAACACAACAAGTTTATTAAAGAACTATTTGCGTTGGATACAAACAAAAAACGAATGCCACATAAAGGTAGGCACACCCCATAGAAGGCGCCCGGTGATGAAAATTTCACGGAAGCTCCAAGATGCTCGATTAGATTATCCATGCAAACATGTTCATCCTCCATAGAAAGCTTCGGCCCCATCTCAGATCAGCTCCCCGAGCGAAACACAGGCAGAAACCCAATCTGTTCTTCCGGTGGAGATATCAGTGCTAGACTCTCAAAATCAAATTCCTAGAAAGCTATCATAAACATAATCAGCAGATTGGAATAGATATCATCATCAAGAGAAAAACAGAAGGCAAATGAACAAACCAGGCAAGGCGGTGTTCACAGAATGTCGAATAACCGAGAGATGTCGAGGAGGTTTCCCAACTTTAGTTTCTTTCCTGTTTTCTGGAGTCTTAGGATCTTCACTGCCAGAACTGAGTGAAGATCCATGATCCACGTCCCGTTTCCTACCGTCTAACATGGCCAATGTGAGGGATAATCCCGTAGCAGCTGCCATAATCCTAAGCAAACCCTTTGAGAGCACAATAATTTCTTCGAACCCACCTATATCACAATATCGCCGTTCTTCTGACTTTTCAGGTATCCCAATGGATCCAATCAAAACTTCCAAAAAAGTTGAGACACCCAACATTCCATAAAGTGAACTTCTCTCTTGCCCCTAGAGCTATCCAAGCCGCCGGCAGAAGAAGCCATGCTTCTCGTGGGTATTGAATCCAGATATCTACAATATCTATATATAGAACTGAAAACGCCAATAGATCCTCCGACATCCCTAAACTATCGGCACAAACAACCAATATTGCATCATCCAAGAAACAAAAATCCTGATCTTTATCGTCAAACGATCGAATGATTTGAAGTGCAAACTGCTGCCCAAAAGGCCATCCACCACATGCCCTTAACAAGACCTCAGGAAAATTCCCCAAAATCCCACCTTCAGCACAAAAAGCTGAAGAACCAAGCGATATAAAGCGTAACAACAGCTATAACAGATCAAACCCTCGGAATGAAGAAAAAAACACCCCCGAGTGCAAAAGACTCAAAACATAAAACCATTACCACCAAGTTCATCGACCGGCAGCACTTCCCTTCTCCTTCCCTCCTGTGAAGACCTTCGTTTCTCTGAGAAGAGGAGCAGAAATTGCTCAAAATAACCGGTGAAATAAGAGAAACAAAAACAAAAAAAAAAACCCACAGCTTTGAAGGAGCCGTAGGTTGCGGACCCTCTTATAGTTGGAAGGCACGACGACCGGCGATCGGAGGTCACCCGTCCGGGCCACCAGCATCGGAATCGTCGGGTGGTATGAACCGCGGCGGACACCTGTCGGGATCACGGTTCCGAGGGAAGTATTGGGGCGGGATTGCATGTCGCTACCCCGCCGTACGATCCGCAGCCTTGGACGGCTGAGATTGTCCCGGTGGAGTCCTCGGATCCGGTGGTGGATTGCCATGTCACACAGTGAATCTTTGGGATTTCAGCAACTTGGATTTGGCTGTTAGTTCTGCTTGGTTGGGAGTAACAGTGTTCTTTTGCTCCATTAAAACTTACGACAACTTGCTCTGCAATTGCTTCTTCCATGGCTTCCATGTTCAAGAATCAAAAAAGCTTACCTTTTCCACTCACAATATAGCAGAAAATTTAGGCAATAGAAAAGTGCTTGCATTGTCTTACTATAATATTTGAGTTGAAGCAACAACACTTCTTTGTCAAAATTTAAGTTGATGCCAAGAAATGTATCCATCATGACTCCATGATGATCACTATTAAAGCCAGAAATTTTTCTATAGGAAACTGTAATCAAGAATCTGCATGGTTGACTTGGGAGAACAATTTGTCTACCCAATTCTCACTACCTTCACCAAGAGTTAATTGGAAAACCTCCAAAGCAAGTACCAGTACATCATGATGCAACAATGTAGTGAATACCAAATACATTTGTGAGATCTTGATTGCAAAATCATCAGTAGTTTCCTTGGCTGATCTGATATCACTTCTTCTTCTTCTTCTCCTCCTTCTTCTTCTAACATTCTTCTGACCTGGACATAATGTAGACACAATGTTATATGGGGAAGAGAAGCTTTGAACAAGTAACCAACCCTCTTTGCGGTGGCACCAGAGGGAGGTTGGATTGTATAAGACACAAGATTGTGTCTTCTTTGATGTAGTTATGGAAGTGACTGTTAATAATCCAGAATTTTGCTTAATTTTTTATAATTAATGATTGGGGATCTAAATAAAATTTCAAAGTCAAATGAAGCACAGGTAAAAGTTGCTTTCTTCTGACATCTTATGGTATCATCAGTCTCTGTTAAAAATTGTTCAGACGAGAGGGGGAAAGGAAGGTCCATCTTTTTCTCATACCTTCGTTTCAGCTTGGAGGTGATGAGCTGATTGCCTTCCCCTTTTTCTTAGATCCAACCATGGTAAGCAATCTCTTCAGCTGGTGATGCAGCAAGTTTCAGATAAGCATGCAGATCATGAGAAAGTAGCATTTGGAAGGCAAAATGACAAGCAAGTACAGGGGATTCCAAGATTGTTGGCCAACAGATTGCAAACTCCATTGCTCATGATCTCTTTTCCACATAAAATAATTTTTTCCTTAAATCTCTTCCTCGATCTACAGAGGCTCAGAAGTATGAAGCCATAACATTGTCTAACCATACTAGCAGAAGCATGATAAAGCCATTGATGCTGGTAGGGTCATGATATGGTTCAACCTCAGTATTATGGAGACAGATTTTTATAGAAGAAAGAAGCAAGAAAGCGAAGCAGAGGGCCAAAAAGCAAACAGTACAACTACAATAGAGACGAAACCCAGAGATCAGCTTCGGAGAAACCAGCAAACCGATCGTGGTTGCACAAGAAAGATCTTGTACCGTTGATTCGCAATCTTGATACTCTTTCGACAGCCTCTCGCGATCTTGTTCCATCTCACCTTTACGGCTGACGCAGTCCTTTAGTTCCTGACGGAACACGAGAAGCGGATAGGAAAACAAGCAAGGCAGGAGAAGAGCTGGGGCGAGGCGGGAGGGGAGGCAGAACACGAACCTGTTGCCAAGACGGACCCTTTCTGACAGCCCGCAGGGCCTCTATGATCGGGACGATCCGTTCTTGGAGGCGGCGGCATTCTGCGTTGCAAGACTGGATCTGGTCGTCCAACTGTTGCTCCATGCTCACCTCGGCGTGGAAGCCGATACCAGACGAGGAGGAAGAGGAGGGCGCGCAGGGGCTGTGGTCAGATTCTAAATCGGGCATCGGCTGGACTTCCAGTGGACTCATTGGGTAGCCCGATTCTACATCGGGCATCTGCTCGTCTTCCGTTGGACCCATCAACCATGACCAAACCCTAGAAAGCCACATCGCGACGGCTGTGGGAGAGAGAGTGTGTGTGTGCGTGTATGAGCATATAAAGAGGCGGGTTTCACGGTTCTTGAAACTGAAGGAGATGAGTCGGTTGCGGTTCGTTGCAGTGGGGATCGCTCAAAGGTCGTTAACCTACGTTGGTCGTTTCAGTTGCCTGTTATATATACTCGTATCGGACAGTGGAAGCTCCAAATTCTCGATTACTCTTCAAGCATCAGTATTGTAGAAGAAACACTTTGATCTGCTGATCACAAAAATGTCATACGCATCTCCTCGAGTTTTACATCCATCAGAAAAATGATTCGATACACATCAAGCAATCAGTTTATGCTTCATAAACTTTGCATTCCTTGGTCTCTGGGTTTGTCTGACAGTAGTCTTCCAGGGGATCTCCGCTCCCCTGCGCGGAAATGCCAGGCCACTTGCTCGCCACCAGATGTGCCAAATCCACCACCCTTTGGCTATCCAAAGAAATCAAACAGTGTCAGTGTTTTCCAATGTGATCTGTTCTTCCCTATCCTTGAGGCTCGGAGAAGCAAAACAATCTCACCTGTAACCCCATTCGTTGTCGTACCAAGCAACCACCTTGACCATGTCATCGCCCATCACCATGGTCAGCGATGAATCGATGGTGGAAGACACGTCGCTGCAGCGGAAGTCGACGGACACCAGGGGCACGTCACACACCGCGAGGATTCCCTTCAATGGCCCCTGGGCCGCCTTCCTGAAGGCGTTGTTCACGTCCTCAGCCGCCATCCCTTTCTTCTCCACGTTCACCACCAGGTCCACCACCGACACGTTCGGCGTCGGCACCCGGAGGGCGATCCCGTTCAGTTTGCCTTTCAGCTGGGGCAGCACCAGCGACACCGCTTTCGCTGCTCCGGTGCTCGTCGGGACGATGTTAAGTGCTGCAGCCCTCGCACGTCTCAAGTCCCGGTGTGATGCATCCAGCAACCTCTGCAGTAGCACACATGAACATAAAGATACTGGGAGAAGGAGATGAGCGACGGAGACTGACTGTGTCTGAAGGAGAACCTGATCCCCTGTGTAAGAGTGGGTTGTTGTCATGGTTCCCTTCACGATGCCTGCAAGGATTAGAGAAAGCAACGAACGAGCTCAGTAAAATGCACGGCGGTCTTCGCTTTTGGGTGGATTGCAGACACAAGCAATTCTTACCAAATTCTTCATCCATGACCTTCACAAAAGGAGCAAGGCAATTCGTCGTGCAAGATGCATTGCTGCAAGTAGGAAAGGAAACCAGTAAATATCATGATATTAATGGAACTACAAGGAAATTTTAGATCATCTTTGCCGCCCGACCTGACTATGTTTGACGCCTCGTGATGGTAGTCGCCTTCGTTCACGCCGACAACGTAGGTTGGGATGTCGGCTCCTTTCGCCGGTGCCGTGATGATAACCTTCTTCGCGCCGGCTTGTATGTGTTTTCCAGCTCCTGGGCCATCAACGAAGACTCCTGTCCCCTGTTTTTGGTGAACCATGCATGAGGTTTGTAAGCTCGAGATTTCTCAGACCGGTGAATCCTTGACATCAGACTCTGTCAACAGTACCTCGATGACAATGTCGATTCCTAGCTCGGCCCATGGCAGCTTCAGAGGGTCACGATTGGAGACGACCTTGATGGGCTTGCCATCGACACTTATCGTCTCGTTGTCCACAGCCTTCACGTCAGCTTTGAAGGTGCCAAGCATGGAGTCGTATTTGAGAAGGTGAGAAGCCTATGGGAGAAGGCCTTGTCAGAAACTTGGAACGGCAGTAATGACACAAGCATGAAGTGCAGGAGCAGAAGAGGAGAGATGTCTTATCGTACATTCTTGACACCGCCACTGTCATTTACGACCACCACTTCGAGTGGGGAGTCCTTCCGGCCGTGCCAGCAGCGGAGGAAGTTCCGGCCAATCCTCCCGAAGCCATTGATTGCGACCTTCAGCTTCGCGACGGTCTCCCCCCTAACAGGAACAGCGCTCGCAGTCTGAAGCAATGAACAGAACCAAGAACACAAGCATCAACTGACTCAGAATCATGATTCTACAAACGGAACACCACCTCATGATTTGCAAAGCAAAAAACCAAGAAAATTGCAGGAAATAATCGATCACAAGATCGAATATTGACCAGATTAATAACATCTTGGTATTATAAAATCATTAGTACCGATGATGCAGTGCAACATGCTTCCTGAAACATAGACTTGAAAGTCTGCTGCTGTCATAGAACTTGCCTTGGTAGACAACTGGGAGGCCAATACATCGGAGAAGGATGCCTCTCTTCCATGGGTGGCAAAGGCGAGACATGTGTTCGATCTCAGCCCTGAGAATTCAGCAACCTCTAGCCTCTACATGCATGAAATTTAAATAATTCAACAAAAGTTTGCTACCATATCAGTCTTCAGAAACAAACACCATGCGATTCTAATTTAACACTAGTAGCACTAGTACTGTTTCTAGCTGAAGTAGAGAGAGAGAGAGAGAGAGAGAGAGAGAGAGACCTTGCTGAAGGAGGTGTTGGCCTTGGTGTGGAACCTGGTGTTGGATGGGATTCTTGAGGAGGCGAGAGCTGCATGGCTGGCCATTGCTGCAACTGAGAAGCAGAAGGATTCCTAATGGGAGATTTATATGTCAAGTGTCTCAAATATCATCAGTAACTGGCATCACTCATTGCCTGTGTGGTGATGGGCATGAAGAAGGTCTCTCAAGGTGGGATGTCCGTGTGGCTGCAGAAGGCAATCTTTTGGGGATAAGGAAATTGTGTCTGATATCACTTCGCAAACTGGGAGCCACTCATTTCCGCTGGATCGCTGACACCACAAACCCAGAAACGAGGGCAGCTAAATCCACCGCATTCCTCCACTGGATCTTCTCCTCCAGGCGCAGTCTTTCTCTCTCATCAACCGGTTGAACCATTATGAATCAATCCAATGAGATTATGTTTTGACATCTGAAACCCCAGTCAATAATATGGAAAGACACAACAGTCGTCGAAGACAAGCAGAGAGGGACATCTAATTGATGATAAGATTTTGATGACCAATGATTCGTTTACTCCCTACATGGTCCATCCAATATGGGCTGAAACCTTGGCGCAGTCCATGCAGCTCTCGTCAGCTTCGGCTTCACGCTCCTTTCGGAGCTAATAATGGCCGGCGAGCTATTCCAATATCTCAGAAGAGAAAGTCCACGTAAAACAAATCAGTGGTTGGTGATTCCCCAACGAGTCATCCAATTACTCGTTAAATCTCTCTTCTTCTTCTTCTTCTTCTTCTTATAAACTAAAGCCATGACTGCAGCTGCAGGAGAGCCCACCACTCGGAGTAGATTAAGAAGGTAAGCTTCTGGGGAGTTGCAGAGAGCACGAACATGGCAGGGAACGCCGGTGACCGGTCGTTGATGGACACGCTGACGTGGGCAGTGGCGCTCGTGTGCGCAGTGTTTCATGTTCTTTACAGTGTTCTCACCATGTCTCTCGCGCTAGCAAAAGTAAGTACTCTAAGCATCGAAAACTTCGATTTTTGTTCTCTGAGAAATTGGAATATAATGATTGGTAGTTTTTAAAATTCACATACTAATTACTAAAACCCATCAATTCTGATATGATTGACAGATGAAGAAATGGAAAGCCCAGTTCTCTAAGGGTAGTTCTTGATCTCAAGTTGCAAGGAAATCAAAACCTCAAAGAGAACATGTTCTTGCAATCACAGACAAGTGTTTGTTCTGCAGATATGGGGCTTTCAATCGCCATTGGCATCGGATGGATAGTGAGATATTAATATGATATAATTTGGAGAAGATATTTAGGCAGTTCTTTGGATCAGTGGCAAAAGTGGACTAGTTGACCGTGCGCCATGGCTTTATCAATGTAATATCTTATTATTCCAAGTTTCTCTTTTGGCTCTCTTCCTCTGTAGCTTCTGATTGCTGAACATTATAACACTGATTTATGTTGGATTTGTTGAACTACTATAACAATGTATTGAATGCTATAAAAATATATAGGCACATTTGTCCCCAAACAGCAACTTTAGATTTCCACAAGTGCATAAAAAGATCCTTGGAGGATGACTTCGAAGTGGTGGTATGCATCAGGTTTCCCTATCTCACACTAAAATCTCTCTGTATTAATTTTTTTTTTCTTTGGTAAGAAATTTCTCTCTTTCTCTGTTTCTCACTTTTACATGTCCATTTGTCAGTCAGTCCATTGTGGTTCATTGCCATCATCAGTCTACTTCTTGACATCAATGGTAAGTACTTTTTAATTGTATGCTCTTAGTCATAGAAATAGAATAATATATTACCAATTCTTCATGGCTATGATGCAGGATATCATTCCCTTGCATCAGTTTCTTTTGCCCCACTCATGATGAGATTACAGTCCATGAGCTCTTTCCCTTTCTATTGTGGTTGGGGAGCAAGTCAGAATGATGATGCAATGGTTTTGCAGGTTCTGTTGGTATTTGGCTTGAAATTAGAACTTGTCATCATGGAGATGGCTCAAGAGATCCAGAACAGAACTACCATAATTAGAGGAGCTCCAGTTGTTGAACCAAGCAACAAGTACTTGTGGTTCAACAGGCTTCAGTGGATCCTTTTCCTGATACATTTGACTTTGTTTGAGGGAAATGCAATGATCTCAGTTATCAATGATTCCAGCTAAACCAACAACAATGGCATTCAACAGATTGTGTTCATCAACAGACTTATTTTATCTTCTATTTGACCTTTATACTTCTGATTACAGAATGCATTCCAGATGGCACATTGTCTGTGGACATGGCTGATAGTTTATCTTCTATCATGATGAAGCTTTTGAAGCATTTGATTGGCATTTTACTGAAACAGCCTGAATCATGTTTGCAGTATTGCATTCAACCTGAGATCATGCTTCCATTATATGCTTTAGTGACACAAGTAAGTTGATATATTGACAGTAGTAATGACATCATATCTACACATCAAGAACAATTTGCCCAAATCACACATGAAGAAGGCCCTGAAGAAATGGAGAGAAGCAGCAAGGAAGAGGAAGAGGCTTAGGGATGCAGGAAATGGAGATGTTACACATGCATTTGCTTCATAAGTTCAAAGTTCAGGTCAACTGATGCTGAATGCACACCACCCTCCCCAAAGTTCTCTCTGTCAGAAGCTGATGAGTCTGAGATGAGAAGACCACCAGAGATTTCCCATTTGATTCACCTTATCATTAGCCATACATATTCTCTTATTGTGTTCTTCTGAACTTGGAGAGAAATTTATGAACACTGCAGTGATGGTTATGCAAGGAGGCTGACACAGGAAACTTGCACAGATGAGAAGGGTACAGGTGACAGAAATTAACTCTGCCCTCTTTTGGGGGCATGTAGTATGCATAGAGGGTAGGGGTCAAGTGGGAGGGATGATTTATAGAGGTCTATGAGTTCATAGCTGCTGCAGTAATATTTCTATTGTTTTGGCATTTGTAGTCCCTCCATTGTACAGAAATAAGTTAAGCTAGAATGAAGCCTCATGTATGCTTTTTGCCAGCCTACAAGTATATATTAATCCATCAAGGAGAAAAAACATGTTTTCTGAAGGTGTTGCTGTGATCTGTGATTACTGTTCACCATAAGACCTTAGAGACTCTCTTCACTTTTATTTATATTGTGATCATTAGTTGGCAAAGGAACCAATCCAACCCCTACTAAATTTCACTTCCAAACATGCTACACCAATGTGATAAAAAAAAATATTTTCTCACAAAATCTATAATAATAAAAGATAATACTATCTTATGAATATTTTTTATCCACATTCAATATATCAAAACTAATTTGATCATCAAAATGACTTTGTTTTTATATCGGTCTCAAGTGAATTACAGTACATAAGATTTTTATTTTTATTTTTTGCTCGAAACAAAATCATGAATCTTCTTTTCCAAAATTTTGAAAGACTAAATAAATTAAATCAATTTTGTCACATCATAATCAAATATGAGGAAGATTAGAGTTTGAAGTTGGGTATGTGTTAATTTTGTCATGATACTAGCATGTTACAACTAAGAATAGCTACCTAAATAAAAATGATCCAGGAATCAAAAGGAATAGGTCTGCAACCCATTTCCCAAGCCATCAGTCAAACATTGGATCAAACTCACAGTTTCTTTTTGTCTTCATCTCTGTATAAATTAATGAAAGTTCATCAAAATTAGTGATGGCCTCAGACATCCTCCACCAGTGCAGCAATCAGACCATGAGAAATATTTATTTAAGACACTTCCTCCTTGGAATATGTATTATTGGCATGATCTGCCTACTTATTTATCCCAATTCTTTAATCCAAGATTCCATTTTTCCACCTCACAGAGCTAACACTTGATAAAACAAAAAGGGCTCTTCCTGATCTGCCTCCACCACAACCTGCAAAAGATGAGTCCCTCTTGCAATTGAAAACTCACAGAACATTGAACAAGCATGTTCTTCTTCCATGCACATCCTCCCCAAATCCATCTATGGGCACTCTCTTAACTCTCCTAATCCAGCAATTACTGATTAATTAAGATCATGTGTGACTTTCCATATAACATGATTCCCCTTTTGTCACAAACATAGAAGTTCTAAAATCATCATCACCCATCATAGGCAGACAATTTTGCTATGGAACTTGATTGTGATTTGGAGTTGTAAATATATAGTGTGTTGCCCATATGGTATTTATATGACAAGACTACCAAATCATCTTGTGTGAGCTAATGTGAGGAAATAGTTTAATCATTCTTAGCCTTTTCAAGTATATAGACTGAATTCTAGGCCAGAATATATTTTTTCTTGATAACCCTCAAAGGAGTCATATTTGTGTGTATTGCCTTATCTTCTTCTATGCTTTAAAATACATCATATTTGATAATAAAAAAATAGTATACTTACATGTGTGTCCTCTCTACAGCATTTTTATTGAAAAAGATATCCGAATCAAATTATTTTTAGATTAATTTTGAATTTAATTTAAGTTCAGTGTTTGGGTTGCATTTCTTTAAGGTATATGTGAAAATACAAGCTAGTTAGGGGTTTAAATAAAAAGAGTCTTCTGATACTAAATTTATAAATATAAGTTCGTAAGGGATGTTTACAGAAAATTACACAGTAACTAATAAGTGCAGAAGGAGCGGTAAGAGTGATAAAACCCTTCGGCTCTGTTTCCATTTCCGCGGCCTCCGCCGCCACGACGGGCACGTTCGAGAGCCGTCCCCAGAACCCTCGGGAGGAGCGACGCCCCATCTCGACGAGGGCTTAGCACCGCATGTTGGAGGCCGCGAGAGAGGCGGAACCCACTTGGATCGCGCCGTTTGTCGCCGGGCCCGAGAACCAGCGGTAGGGGCGAGTGGATCGGCTTTGGTTTCCGCTTCCGCTTCGAGGTCTCGGGGTGGGGGGGGTGGGGGGGGGGGGTGATGCTGTTGCGTCCGAAGTCATGGCGAGACGGCACGGGTGGCAGCTCCCAGCCCACACTTTTCAGGTCGAACGCGTAGCCTTTTTATCGTCTCTTGGTCCAAATCTTAATTTTTGGCGGTTGTCATGTTGGTTTTCTGCGAAATAGCTGTGAGATTTTATAGCTTTATTCTTCTACGTTGGATTTGTGGGGGTTTGCAGGGGCGCTGCTGGCAGTTCTTGCAATGTGGGCAGTTTAAATCCACAGGAGTAGGTTGTTGATGTGTGTGTTACAGATTCTTATTTTCTCGGTAGTTGGTGCGACAAGACAGCGCCTTTAAACCTGCTCATTCTGCTTTACCAAATTGCAAACTAGATTTTCAGTTCATGATTTTACTTGGATAGTTATGCCCTTTGGATTTTGGGAGTATATAAGCATTTTGGAACTCAACCACTTGTTTCTTGGTAATTATTCATAAATTGCTGTTGCATGAGTTACTAGTTGCAATTGTTCTGATACTCGTAAAAGGGCATCCCAGTAAATAAAGTCCTCTGTCAATGCGGGATCTGAGGGAGGGAGGATCGAATGTGCATAGCCTTACCCTTGGAAGCAGAGAAGTTGTTTCTGATTGTGTATTAGTAGTTATTGCTAGGATTGATCGATTGTCAAAGCAAATATCTCCTGTGGCCTTCGTTTGATATTTGTTTAATCCCAATTCAAATATAGAAAAGAAAATATTTAATTTTTGTACATAGGACCAAGAAATTCTTGTTTAATCCTTAAGTAGAAGGGTAAAAAGAAAGAACAATGAGAGTAAATACTGTTTTTTTTTCTTTTGGTGTCTCGTGAGGGGCTTTGGCTGGAAGGACAAAGTTGATTTAAATTTACTGCAAAAAGGCTTGCTGTTTATTTTAATAAAGTGTATATCTACTTCTTCTATTTGACAACATCATTTGATGGAAGTTCTTTTGGTTCGCAGGTTATTGCAATCACAGTATTCTTCTTGTTATCGATAGCATTTTATGCCTTTTTTGCCCCATTTCTTGGAAAAGACTTATATGAGTATGTGGCAATTGGAGTATATAGTTTTCTTGTAAGTATGCTCCCTTGCTAGTTAGCTAGATGTTATTCTCAAGCATATTGGATGAAGTATTTATTGTTATTTTTATGACCATATTATTCATGGATCATGTTGCTTCAGGCGCTATGTGTGTTTATACTTTATGTTAGATGCACTGCCATTGATCCTGCTGATCCTGGAATTTTGCTTGCTTATAATGAAGCATCAGCTTATATGCCACAACGTAAGATCCAACTATCTAGTCCTTGGTTGGTAAAGAGATGTATCAAGCACTAATGACAAGCCATTCATGCTAACTGAGAGTTCCTTGTTTGGACATAGGGGATAGAGGTTCCTTGGAAGAATCTACCAAGATAGGATTTAACACTGAAGAAGAAACTGTCAAGCATAAAACAGCAAGATTCTTCATTGGTTGTTTCTTCTGTGCTCTTTTGTCTAAAGAAGATTGTCGCAAAGATGAGGACAATGCTGAGCAGCAAACTAGCAATGATGAAGCATTATTTTGCACACTATGTAATGCGGAGGTAAAAGCTTCATGCTCATCAAGTTTTTTTAGATGCTATGCTATGGTGATTGTCTGCCATTATCTTTCACTCTAGAAATTGATGACCTTTGTCCTATCCAAGTCCTGAAATAGTTCACACTTGTATGATCATTTCCAACATCACAAACCTTATATATTTATTAGATGCTTCTTTTCTTCCACTCAATGCTGACTTTCTATTAAATATGAACTAGAACGTCCAGTACATTAGTTTATTTCCATTAGGCATTCAGTTTTCTTGAACCTTCAAAGTTCCCTTCTACATAGACTTCCTTAAATAGATGAGAAAACTTTGATGCATCTCCTACAAGGGTATTTATATTGTTTTACGTTCCAATCCTGTAACAAAATCTTGATCGTAGGTGTTTCTTGGTGATTGACTCTTGTTTGTCTCAAGAAAACCTTTCTTTACTAACGTTTTCTAGTGAGAAATCCTCATTCTGAGATTGACTGATATTATTTGGTATTGATCATAGACAGATGTTCTGGACCAACTGTACAATTCAGTGATTCACAACCATGAAAGGTTGCAAAGTGTCACCATTAGATCTTTTTTTTTTGCAGTTGAGGGACTAATTTGCCAAACTACTTTTAAATCCTTAAATTGCAAATCATTTTGTTTTGGGGTTTGCTCTAGCAAGGATCCTGCGTGGGGCTGTTTTTCAAACCAGCCTTTTGCATCCCTTCTCATCCTGTCCTCTTGGTGCAAAGGGTAGGAGAAAGGGACCCAAGACCTAGTGGCTCTGTCGACTATTGACAAAGACAATGACCACTGTGAGGTCCAGCATTGCTTATTACGTTTTCTTTCTTCTCTTTTCTTTCTCCCATGAGCATACCTGTGATGGAATGGTGGCATGTGATAGCTTGCCATCATTAAGTTAATCCATGTTTATTGTATTGATATTGTCTTTCTTTGAAGTGATCTCTTAAATGTCCTTAAGCAACCTTGAGAATCTTAATTCACCTTTCTTCTTAGTGAAAAAAATCTTAATGATCTACTGAATTCATTCTGTATGCCATATAATGAGAACCAGTAACTAGTCTGCCACTCACCAGATGCCCTCCAGGAAAGAAGTAATTCTTTGGAATCCAACAGAAGTCGACCGAAAATGTGTTTGGTCAATCTAAAATTCAATAAAAAAGTTATCTTGCGTAAGATTGTGAATACATGAATAAACAGAAGTCATTCAACTGTTTTATGCTCCAATTCCACATTGCTTTCCTGAATATGCATGAATCGTTTCCAGTCTGATTTCCTTTTTTAAAATGTGAACATATGATGCAAGGATTGCTGTTTCGGGTAGACCTGTTTCAGAGATCTGTCAGATTGGTACGTATCGGTCAGTACCTGTGTACCGATACATGGTACATCGGTGAGTACCAGTATTTTGGTGAGTAAGAAAAGGAGGAAAAAGAGGAAGGAAGAAGGAAGAAGGGGAAAAGGTGGAGGAGGAAGAAGAAGGAAAAAGAGGAGGAAGTGGAGAAGCAGCGGCAGCTGTGACATTGAACGTGAGAAGAGGTCTCATGAATATGAGCCCTAATTTTTTATCATTTTTATTCAACTGGACTGGGCTGCCCATAACAGGGGTGGTGCATGTATTGGCCCACACCCAGACCAATACATACCGCCTGTTTTATACCATTTCGGGTGGTATAGCAGTCCATGATATGATGTATGGATCGAAAAAGCAAAAATTTCTCTTTTATTAAACTGATTTTTTTTTACATTCTTGTAATTCATCACTTTAGCTATCTGCTTAAAGTTTGGGACTAATTTTGTCTTATGCTCTACTTATTAGTAGACCATCCTCATCTTACTTTCCTTTTTATTACTCTAGCTCTTTCCAATTGCCAGAAGCAAGGCTGTTATTTGTCTCTTGGTTCTGTGTCTCTTCACCTTCTACTCTGATGGAGAATGTAAATGCTTAGATTAACCATTTATTTGCTACTCTTTGTTAGTAAAAAGACAATCAGAGTGATGTCTAAATTGGGATTCTATAATTTTTTTTTCATTTAAATTGGGATGGCTTCAAGGAGTCAACTGTTCTAGCATGGAGTATTGGTTCCACGTTGCTAGGAGTTTCATATTGGTTGCAACTGATAAGTAATGTCATATTTTGCTCTTGCAATTAATAGTCAAATGAAAGATATTTTCTGCATAAACATGTAATTCTTTTTTTTTAATCTTGTTAAACTGTCTTTTAGCCTATGAAGTGTACGTATTTAACTTTTTTTTGTTTATGGTTGTTATGTATAGAATAACAGATATTTCAATTATTCTTAGGACACTTGAACAATTAAAACAAAACCATTTGATAAGTTAATGAAATTTGTACTTGCAACTGCTTTGTCTAGGTTCGCAAATTCAGCAAACACTGCAGGAGTTGTGACAAATGTGTAGATGGGTTTGATCATCATTGCCGGGTTTGTAAACTAAGTCCATGTTCCTTGCCTACATTTCTATAACAATCTGCATATATTAATCTTGGTGCTTGGACTTTATTATCCTTTTTGTGCAGTGGTTAAACAATTGCGTCGGGAGGAAAAACTATATTACATTTTTGTCCCTTATGTCAATGAGCCTTGCCTGGGTAGGTATATGCATTTCAGAAAAATTGCTTCTTTTCCAGTTCATGAAGTTTGTATTTATAAAATAATTATTGACCTAAAATATGTGGCTTTCCCTGATGCAAATCATTTGGCCGTATCTTCTACATAAGCTTGCTGTTGAAAGTGGAATTGGTATCGCCGTTCTTGTCCGATCCTTCACTGATAAGAAGCAAATTGAATCTCAGATAGTTGAAAGGCTAGGAGATGGCTTCTCCCATGCTCCCTTTGTTACAATTGTGGTATGCATCAATTTTATACACTATTCTTTCTCATTTGTTGAATCTAGTATTGTGGAGTAGCATTGGTTAATCCAGATATATGTCTTTTTCACGAGTTGCTCATTGGGCAAGATGGTTTGCAGTGATTTATAACTGTTCATAATTATAACCCTCTACCAGTATTTTTGACACTTGCAATTAATGAATTTTAAATCCATCTATATGTTTTATTCTTGTTTCTAGATTATGCTAACAGTTTTATGTCTGTATTTGGAGGAACAAACAATGGTTATCAAGCCCTAAGACTAAATTTTTAGGTCATCAAGCTGCAACTAGTGCAGCTATTGGAATTACCAAACTTGTTACCATAACCTCAAGTGGTAGTGTGTGTGCCAAATAAGACCAATCAAACGAAACATAAGGCTGTAATTTCCAAATCTGATATAGAATCTTGTTCATATCGTACTTGAGAATTTCAGGTTATCCAAGTTCTTTGGCTTGCACCTGATCACTGTCTTATTAGTTCTGGAAGCATTCGTTGATCTCTGTGACAATGTGGCAAGCCCAATACTTCTACTGATCTAGCAAATAAGTTGTGAATAAACATAAAGAAAGCAAGTGTAACTTGGACTTTCTGCGCCAGAGAAAGAGTGCTTGCAGACTAATAATAAGATTTTTATTTCAGGCCTTGTGTACTGCTCTATCGTTGCTGGCTTCTGTACCTTTGGGGGAATTATTTTTTTTCCACATGATACTTATTCGAAAGGTTTGATACTTCTTTTTCATATGCTTATTTTTGCAACAATTCTGCAATCATTGTCAAATAAGATAAAATTTCTTCCAGGGCATCACAACGTACGAATATGTGGTGGCAATGAGAGCCCAGACTGAACCTCCTGGTCCTTCTGTTAATGAGGATCAGCAAAGTCTTCCATCCTCGCCAATGAGTTCAGCACCAACAGCCATAAGTGGAAGTTCTTTGGGCTTGCAGTATAGAGGTGCATGGTGTACTCCTCCAAGAATTTTTGTTGACCAGCAGGTATGCTCGTCTGTGATAGTTAAACACAGCTTTTTCTAAGCCCTATTATGTGGTTGATATTCTCTTTGTTTTCCAATAAAAGGATGAAATAATCCCTCATTTAGAACCGGGACGTGTTCCTTCAACTATTGATCCTGATGCTATTGATCCATCTGGACAAGTGAAAAAGCCACCCAAGCATCCAGTCCCCATCAGTGCTTGGAAGCTCGCAAAATTGAACAAGAATGAGGTCAAGAGAGCTGCAGCTAAGGCCAGAGCCTCTTCGTCTGTCTTAAAACCCATCGGTTCACACATGCAGTATGACATTGATCGCTGCTCAAGTGGGAATATCAGCAGCAGAAGTAGCACTGTCAGTGCTGACATTGGGCATCGGGATCATCTTGTGGTTGCTGCAAGATCTTCGCCTCTGAAGAGTTCTTACCCTCCCAGCAGAGCTAGTAGGGAGGACCTTGAAACATGTCCTCAAACTCCTAGCAGTTTCAGTAGCCCTCATCACCCTAACCCATTGGGCCTCACTCCAGCCTTGGAGCAGCAACCTTCAAACACTAGACACTTTAATCCAATATATCAGTCATCAGCAAATCGATCTCCATGGTCTGTCCAGTCTAGCGATGCCAAGGAAAGCATGGCTGGGCATCTCTCAGAGCATGGGCAAGCAAGGAGAACCGGCACAGCTCCTCTAGGGAGCTCCGGATCCTCCGTTTACTGGGATCAGGAAGCTGGTCGATTTGTGTCCTCTCAGAGTATTGCTGGGCCTTCTTATCGGGACAGTCGTACTGAGCTGTTGTTCACCGAACCATCTATATTCTTTGGTGGTCCTATGTTGAACGAAGGCCCTCCGAGGAGCATCAGAAATGCTGGGACATCTAATCAGAGGCAAGGTGGTACTGATAGGGGGAGGGGGCCGAGCCAGTTGCCTATCTTTGTCCCCAGAGACTATCAGAAAGATCAATTATCTAGATTTCCCTGATGGAGTAGTATTTGAGCTCGAAGTTTAGATTGATCGGCGGAATTGTTTCATCATTTAGCGCCTTATTTCTAACTCTAGAACTCTTTGTAAATTTGAACTCTTGCAGATGTGTTATGGAACCAACTTCCTACTTTTTTTTTTGTTCTCCTAGCAAGCTGTAGACTGCTTCTAAACAGATCTAGTTTATTACTGATCTAGCTTTGTCTTGATTTGAGCTGTACTGCATGTGGAAACAATCTCTGAACCTGGAACTCTCACATGTTATTTCTGAAGCAGGGTTGTGTATAAACACCTTAGCACTCCAGCTGTATCTTGGCCATTGTGATACAAGCTTCATCCACAAGAACATAGATATATTTAGTTTGTCTTTTTTGTTTAAAAAGAGTCCTATCAGTGCCTTTAGTAATGGATCAATAACTGCCTAGGATCCGAATATGTTGATTGCCTTCAATGATCCCCTCACAAATGCAGCTATATCTACAGCAGAGAAAGCTGAGAGAGACTCTAAAAGGAAAAAGGCACATGACATGATAGATGCTTTAGGTTTTTATAAGATTAGATTGATCTATTATTATTATTATTTCTTATCAGTGATTAAATATAATCAATATCAGTCTGTCTGTAAACTCAAGTTAAAATTTTAGGGTCATTAATTAATAAAAAATTGAAAAGTGAACCCCACAGCCTCATCCACCAGGATAAAAATGAAAAGTCAACGCCACAGAGGTGCTGTGGACTTGGTAACAGTTGAAAACTAAAAGTCAACACAGATCCATGAGCAGGTGCTAAATGGCACTACAATACCACAATACGAGACTCGCAATCGATAACTTGGTCAACCCCCTTCCTGTGTTCCTAGGATCAATAAGAAGACGTTGACCCAATCGATTAGTTAATCGACAGAGACAGAATGATTTTTATGCGGCGTGAAGGCACGTCGAGTCCACGTCGCAGTCTTCGGAATCCGATGAACAAAACAAGACAAACGCATACGTGCGAGTCCATCAGTGTGCACCTTCTTTGACTGGCAATAGGAAGTCAATCGAAATTTCAATTTAAATTCCACTCCCGTTCTTATTGATTACTTTAAGATTCGCGCGTGAGACGTGGACGGTGCTTTCTGTGTGTTTTAAGAGGCTCGGGACCACTGAAACGTGGGTGCGTCGACGAGCGGGAGCTTGACACATCAGCAAAAAGAGCTGTATCCTGCCTGACCCTCGACAGGTGGGCCTGATCCTTTCCCCAAAGCTGGACCCCGCCACCCAGTTGCCGACGAGAGGGGGCTTGACTGGCTTGCCATCTCAGCACGAGGGTGCTGTTTCCTGTCGCGACCCCCAACTCGACTTCACCAACCGCGGGCCCACTAGTGGGGGGCTACACGCTAAGAGTGGGACCCACGCAAGATTCGTGTGGGTGAAGCAACCTGAATGAAACGGGGTTCGCGTGTCCGTACTCTTCGAGTGTATTAAACCGCCGCGCTCCAAAACCCCGAAGGGGACCGAAAAGGAAGCTCAAATCGCTGTCCTCGTGAATCCTCCCTCGAACGTTCTCCTTCCGAAAGCTCGCTTTCTCGGTATAGGAAGCGATCGAAAGCCGCGAAGGTGGGTTTTGTTGCCTCCATTTAGACCGTGGATTGGAAAAGAAGTTTGCGGTGGGGGAGGTCTAAGGCTTTGTCTCGGGATGGCGGGAGGTGGAGGTGGCGGCGACTCGAGAGAGCTCGACCAGACCCCGACGTGGGCTGTCGCGGCTGTGTGCGCGGTCATCGTTGTGATCTCCATATTGCTGGAGAAGGGCCTTCATCACTTCGGAGAGGTAAAAGGGAACTTTTTTTTGCTTCTTTTCTTTTCTTCGTTCTTTCTTTTCCTTTCATTTGAATTGTTTTGGGTCTGAGATATGAGTTCATGTGCAAGAAGCGAACTTGATTGCTCTTTTCGCTTGTTTTGAGGTGTTGAAGTGGATTACGGATCAAAAGGTTGTGGTATCATGAAGCCGTATCCAAAATTAGACGAATTCCGCTCCTTTTGTTTCTTCCTTTCTGATCTTTTCTTGATTGTTTCACCGTTTCCTTTTAGCTCTGCGAGATTAGTAATCGTGTGAAGGCTGCGAACACGGTTTCCTTGTCTCAAAAACTTGGGGTTTGGAAAGGAAAATTCATTAGGAGGATATTTAGCTGTTCTCGTTTATTCTTCTTCAAGGGCGACCAAAAAAGAAAACCAAATAAGGCCATACACGCTCTGTAATTGCTTTTCTTTTTGGACATTTGGAGATGGAAATGTTTGAAAGACGAAATCTTTCCTTGTGGGTTGACATAATTATTTCTTTTCTCTCATTAACTTGGTTTTTGCTAGGTATATCGTTTGAAGATTTCTTATGTTAATTTCTGACATATTCCCTCACTTTTTGTTTGCATAATAAATAAAATACCAAACTATAGTGCGTATTAGTAATCTTTGTTTATTTTGCTGCTGGAACAAAATTTTCTTTTTGATCGACTGCACTTTCTTTACAAACTTTCCATATCTTCTTTTTATTTTCAGAGCCACATGTAGCAGTTCAGAAGAAACATTCTTCACTCTAATCATTATTATGTCTATTTTTGACTTTCTTGATTACTTTGATATTTTCTTGTTTTACTTCTATTCTGAATAGGATCTTTGAAAATATATATGGTGTAATGCTACAACAAAATGTTCGGCCTTTTTTCTCTCGAATGGCAGACACGTTGTGTATGATTATTTTGGTGTATGACTGATGGCTCATTGACAATTAGATTTGTACTTGTTTAAATAAAAACGATTTGGGACAATTTCATATGAACCCTTCAGAATATGTAAAATTTTATTTACACCCATGTAGGTTGTATTTTTCAAGTTCTTTTTATATGCCAAAAATTTCATATATGCCCATGCTTTTAAAATTTTGGAAGTTTGTTAACTTTAGAAGGGTATCTGATATTTTTTAAGGTATTCATGAGCCTTGTAAACTTTAGAAAAGTGCTATTATCATTTCCAATTCTGCAAGGTTTCATGTGAAGTTACAAGTACCTGAATCAGCACATATGAAATTGTTTCAAAATATTATGTATGTTTTTTGTGGTCAGAAATTTTTGCATTCAACAATGCGACCAATTTATGACATTATTCATCACTCTTGTTGATTCTCAAGTTTTTTTCTACTTTTTTATAATGCCCTAATTTTTTTTACTTGGATATTCTGATTTACAAGTGCCTATTAATTAAATTGAGTTGTGTATTTAAACTTTCCCTCCGATATGATAGTTGCTTTTTCCAGAACTTGACAACCTTCCCTCTTTTCACATTCTCTCTTTCTTATATGCATTTCTTCCATGGTCATTACCCAAGTCCAGTGATGTTCAGTCTCTGAGCCTATCAAGTGCTGATTTTGCATGCCGTCGCAAAATTTATTCTTGTCTACTAGCATGAAAAAAATCGAATTCTTATGTACTATTGTGAACTTTGTTTTTCAGTGGCTTAAGGAGAAGCACAAAAAGGCTCTTTATGAAGCTCTTGAGAAGGTTAAAGCTGGTAAAACCAAAATGTTCATTTCTTTGTTTGAATGGTCATTGAATCTTGTTACATTTAACTTTGTCCATTGTTGTAATCTCTGTTGTCCTGTGGCACATGCATGGTTGGGCTGGTATTGACTTTCAGCTGAAGTGACTGACAATAATTTTACTTTCTTGGTTTTGCAGAGTTGATGATTCTTGGCTTCATTTCCCTACTACTGACTTTTGGACAGAGTTACATTGCTAAAATCTGCATACCTGATACATTTTCAAATACCATGTTGCCATGCCCAATCAAAATAGATACAGGGACAGCAGAGGCAGGTGGAGGACACCTTAGGAAACTGTTAACAAATGCGCTTATACACGGGAATATACAGCATAGGATACTAGCTACAGGATCAATTGTTTCATGTCCCTTAGTAAGTACATCTATTAACAGCTTTGGAACTGCAATTAAATTGCTTTTAATTGTTCCTCTATTTGTTTCTTTGAATATGGGAAATAGAATGTAGTGTTATAAACACATCATGTTCAATTAGTTCTAAAAAAGGTCAGTAATGCTCTCTCTCTATCTTTTGGTATAATTCTCTTGATTCTTGGATGGATATCATAGCTTAATGGTTCAGCCCGAACCTACTTATTCTCTTCATTCTTGGATAAATACCATAACTGAATGGTTCAACCTGAACCTACTTATTCTCTTGATTCTTGGATAAATATCATAGCTGAATGGTTCAGCCTTGTTCCTATCATTCATGCTGGACATATTGCCATAGTTTATTGTCTACCGTATAAATGGACAATTATATTAATACTAAATTTATTACTGTTTATGAATTTGAAAATTTGCTCAATATATTTTGAAAAATCATCCAAAGTGAACACGCAGTTAGGAAATCCTGTGCCAATTTGTTGATATGGAATAGATGTAAAATAGGATAGTTTCACACAAAACAACAACCAAAGAGACCAAGAACTGACATCTGGGCACTTGCTACTTATCTACCCAATTCTAGATTTTCTTTTTCACAAAATCTTCATTCTGTTTATTTTTGGCAAACAGATATCTCTTTAAAAAAAATCATAAACTCAAATGGGAACAAAATTATGTGGTTCCCAAATGTAGAAATGGTATAATAATAAGTTGGCAGGTTGACCTTTAAGTTTCCTAATGCCAATTTGGCTGGTGACTGAGCAACTTGGTTACTGCAGATGATTTTTCCAGATCCAATTGAGATGATACTCTAATAACCCTTTTCCTACAGTGTAAAATGCCAATTTTGAGCTCTTTCTTACTTGCACATTATCCTACTTACAGGGCAAGAGGCCCCTTATTTCGATGAATGGACTACATCAGTTGCACGTCTTCATTTTCTTTCTGGCAGTGTTTCATGTAGCAAGTAGTGCTCTCACAATGACTCTTGGAAGAGCAAAGGTTGTAGGAACTTAGCAATCAATCAAGTACTTTTCTGAATTTTGTGCAAAATTTACATTAATTACCATTAATATGATTGATATCATCTGTTTTTCACTGAAGACTCTCTTGCATGCAGATGCGTAGATGGAAGGAGTGGGAAACTGAGACTTCATCCATTGAATATGAGTTCTCCAATGGTATTTTACTGCTTTCATAAGTTTTTTCCGTTTAATTTTCTACCAGCTTCTCTCAAGTTAATCCTCCGTAGGATAGAGACACTGCCAGGAATAGTATAGAATCACTAATTTCAAACTGAGGTCATATGTTACTGCTCAATTGACCAGTTTTCTGTATTCAATTATTTTAGAATGTACTTTCAGACCCTTTACTCTGTTAAGATTTCCCATTTTGTAGGCTATTTCTTTAGATATTATTCTTTCGGAGACAAATATAAAGTTAACTAATGGAAACCATGCAATTATGAGGAGGTATTGGCTTCCACAGTAGGCAAAAGGCATGTCACTGTAGATGACATATTTCTATATATAAATAAAGGTTATGTGTGATAATATTAAACCCATTATGATTCATGATGTAGGAAAAGGGTGGAAGTGGGCTTCTATGGGGATCTATACTTGCTATATAAGTTTAGCAATAGAAATAGTTATATCTGGAATTTTACAATCTGGACCTGTATGTCACAATTTACAGGACTGTAGAATTACATAACTCAATGAAAATAGGATGGAAATTTACAGTTGCAGATGTAGTGATGTTTGGATTGAAATTTTCTGATAATGATAGAAATGATGAATTTGGGAGAATAGAACTGCTGGCCTGATGCGGTGTTCTCAGTGTAAAATCAGCATTGTTTTGTAGTGTACTGAAGCTGATTCTGATGGAGTTAGAACAGAAATATAATATTGCAACTTGAGGACATTGTAGATATTTTCAGGCATGTGTAACAGCAAGTTTCAAAGTTTCGAATAAGATAAAAAGAAAACAGATTCACTCCATGATGGCTTCATGCTATGACAAGGAAGAGATGGATGGCCTCACACCATTTTAGGAAGACCTTTCTCTAAAATAAGAATTGTATAAGAACTGTTCCAACAGTCTTACACCTAAAATCAAGGTTTGCAATACCGTATGGTGCCGCTTGGTATGCTCGGTACATACCGGTCCGATAGAGGACTGGTACATTTGGTACAGCTCGGTACCTTAGTGTACCATGTGTTGGTATGCTCGGTACATATTGTACCGACAGCTTATCAATATGCTGGTACGGTACGTTGTGAACCTTGCCTAAAATAAACCATGAAGTAGAAATACAATTCAATTAGGACACACTTTGGTACCCAATATCAGTAAATTTGGCTTAACCAATTGTGTACATTTGCCTTATGTCCCAAGTTCATCATATCAAAGACTCAATAATTGTAATGATGATCATGGTAGTAATTGGCAGCTATATAAATTTATTTGCCTCTGTAAATTTTTCATAATAGTTATGAAAAAAATTATCTGCCTTTCTGTCTCTCTGTCTCATGGTGCATATATCTTCTAAAAATAAATTTTGTGGATCTTGTCAAAATTAAAAACTTATCTATGATCCATTGTCAGTTTTTGTTCATTCAAATGAACAGAATTTGATCGTCGTTTCCTACTTAGCAATTGATTTTGCTTCTAGAATCGGTTTGTGTTTATCTTGTAACCTTGTTAACTATTGTCAGATCTTTCATTACATAATTGATCTTTGTATATTTATTAATTTGATAACCTAACATGAAAAATCAACATAGTATGGGGATCTCTGTCAGTACAATTTATATATTAGTCAATTTTTATGCAATTGGAATAATCTACTTTGAAACTCTTTTGTTGGTATGTAGTTCATTATATTTAAACCATATGTTTGTAAATGTTACAGATCCCTCAAGATTCAGATTTGCTCATGAGACATCATTCGTGAGAAGACACACAAGTTTCTGGAACAGAATCACAATCCTGTTCTACTTTGTAAGTAGACAACCATAGTCAAAAACTATATTACTCTGTTTGTGATTAAGGATTTACTTGCTTGTGGACTATGTGTTTGAATAATTTAGTCTACAGTAGCACACTAAAATAAGACCATTGGTCCCTGTCTTCTAGAGGAACTCCATTTACCAAAATGATTGTTTTGTTGAATAGTGAATATGAAGTTAATATTGATATTTAGCAATATTGAGGAACTCCAGTTGGCAAATGCTGAGAAGTCATTGATAGTTTTTTCATTATCAAATGAAGTTAATATTGATTCTTGGGCTTTTTGTACCAGGAAATTGTTCCTACCTTTTCATCATTATCTATTGACTGGCCATCTTTTTTCATTTTTGTCTTTTATAGGTAAGCTTTTTCAAGCAATTTTTCAGCTCTGTTCGTAAAGCAGATTACTTGGCATTGCGCCATGGTTTTATCAATGTAAGTTTGACCAACAGATGGATACCTGATAATTTGTTCGTCTTGTAATTTGTCTAGTTTAATGTTTATAGGCTCACCTGGCTCCAGGAAGTAAGTTTAATTTTCAAAAATATATAAAAAGAACATTGGAGGATGACTTTAAGGCAGTAGTGGGGATCAGGTACCATAATTTTCCTACAATTTCTATCGCAGTCAATGCTATACTTACTAGGATTACCAATTAAACATTCAACTGTGGTATTTGATTTTTGAAGTGTATTCAGTTGTGTAATTCCTGCTAATACAGTATCTGCTTATCTAATAATAGAAGTTTTATGTTTGAAGTCAAAGTATCAGGAAGTTGTATATCATTAAGAAGAGAAAAGCATCATAAAAAGAGAAGCATTAATAAGATGGAATTTTCTTGATCCTAATCTTCTTAGTTGGGTTTAGGAATCCAATGAATCTAGTCATTGCTTTTGCAAATGATGAAAAATCTAAGAATTTCCATTAAAATTGGCACTCTTTTGATATTTAACATAGTGTTGTTACAATTTGCAGTAGCATAATCATAGAGAATTGATCCCGTTAATTATGATTGCATGTCTTCCCAAGTATAATGTACTTCATGTTAATCATAACATGTTTTCTTAAATAGAACTTTCCAAAAATGCTTCTTTACTATTAATAAAGAAATTGATAAGAACAACTTTCTGCAGTGATGTTTTAGCTTAGGTCCTCTTTTTTCCTTCCCTTTGAAGTTCTTTTTCTTGACAAAAATTCTTTATTCAACATTATTTAAGTTCTTCATGTGTTCCTTCTTTGGAAGCAGTCCTGCATTATGGGCTTCAGCTGTGATCGTTTTGCTTCTTAATGTTCATGGTGAGTGTACATCCGATGTTGCAAAATATTTTCCAACACAGAGGTTTGGAATTTGACTCTCTTTACTTCCTTCAGGATGGGAGGAATTGTTTTGGGTATCAATACTTCCTCTAGTTGTAAGTACGCAAGTGTGAGATATGGACGTTTTTCATATAATCAAATTGGTAACTTTTTCATCTATAATGTAGATAATTCTGGCAATTGGGATGAAGCTACAGGCAATAATAGCGAGGATGGCCATTGAAGTTCAAGAGAGACATGCAGTGGTTCAAGGAATTCCGCTGGTGCAACTCAGTGACCGGCATTTTTGGTTTAAAAATCCACAATTTGCTCTATTTCTCATCCATTTTGCATTATTTCAGGTTGTGATGTTGTTTACTTTATCTGTGCATAGGTTTTTTTAAGTTGGACAAACTTCATTGGTTCACGTACCCAGTTAATAGTCCTAGTTTTTTTCAAGTCTTTTTAATTATGCATATACTGTAAATTGGGTGAATTTCTGAAAAAAGCTCCTAACTTTGGATTTTTCTTGTAGAGCACCCCAAGTCTAAAAATGTTAGCAGAGCGTCCCTTTTTTCAGAAATGACCAATCGCTTAACCCCTGTCAATCATTGCCCTCCGCTGTGCCTCCTAACGTGCCTCCACCCATCAATTGCCGCCCTCTACCTCGTGCTTGGCAGCCCCGCCTGTCGGGCCTTGCCAGCTCGTTGGCCCTCGCTGTGGTCGATTGCGGCCCTCGTGCGGAGAAGGAGAGGTTGGCCGCAGCTCTCATGCGAGGAAGGAGGGGCCACTTGCTGGCCCTCGTGCGATCATCACACCGATGATCATTGGTGAGGGAGGAGGGAGAGGAGTTTGAAGAGGGAGAAGGTGGCGACAGGTCTGACGGGGAGGGAGAAGGCCAACGGGGTCTATGGAGGCGGCTATGGCCCGTGCATCCTCTCTTACCTCATGCGAGGGCTGACAAGCTAGATGGCCAAGCGTGGGCGGAGGCACGTCTAGGGTTGGAGTTGTAGGCAAAAAAAATTTATATTATGGGGGCAAAATGGTCTTTTCACACAACAGGGACATTTTGTGGGAATTCTTCAAACTTGAGGCATTATGCAGGAAAAACCCAAAGTTATGGGCTTTTTCCAAGAATTCGCCCCTATAAAATTTGAGTTAGATATTGAGTTTTGAATAAATGAAATATGTCTAAAAATGAGAACTTCACTTGTATCTAGCTTATGGAAGCATTTAACTGCCTCAGTCATTTTCTCTTTTAATCAAGGATTGTCGTTTTGACGTGTACCACCGGTAATGTCGATTGGGCTGTTTCCGCCCTGTTACCACCTGAAATCAATCGGTAACAGTCGATTTCAATCATTGCCGACTGATTTCGACCATCGACGGTTGATTTCGAGCAGTGTCAACCGAGGGAGGGAGAAAGAAGAAGAGGGAGAAGAAAAACCTGGAGTCGCATTGTTCTTCCCCCATGCTATCTATCGCCTGCCCGATCCGTCGCCCGCGAGCGATTTCTTCTCCTCGCACAGGGAGAAACGTCTTCCCACGTGGGGAGAAGGAATGAGGCGACGCCATCGCTCTTTTTTTTATTTTTTAACTTATATTATATATTATATTATATTATATTGTACCGAGTGGTACACCCTGTGTGTAATGCTCGGTACCGGGTATCATACCATACCAAGCTGAGCTGAGCTCGATATGCCGGTACAGACCGATACAACAATCCTTGTTTTTAATTATATGTTTTTTTTTCTTGTTATTGTTAATTTGGTTATATAAGTGTTTGAAGCTAAATTATCTTTCCCTCTTTTTTCAAATTCTCTGCAGAACGCATTTCAGATCACATACTTCTTTTGGATATGGGTAAGTTTCTGTATCCAACTTATTTGCCGTGACTATCACGTTCTTTTCTAGCATTACAAGTCATTCTTTTTTTCTTCTTTTTGCAGTATGAGTTTGGATTGAAGTCCTGTTTTCATGATAATTTTGATTTCATCATCGCAAGAGTTAGTGTTGGGTAAGCTTCAAAAAAATGCTACCATTTTGTGATTCAAGAATATGCTATCTAATTTTTTCTTACCGATGTTCCTGGGCTGAAAAAGAAAGTAACTGGTGTGGCAATTAATCCTGAGCCCTTCTAAATTGGTGTTGATATGGTTGATAATCTACTACCTTTACAAATATTTGGCCAGACTTATATAATTCCCTGGAGTGAAAATTTCTATGGATTCATTAGATACATGGTGTTTTGCTTTCAGCAAACTTTCATATTTTTATGACTTGAGTCACTAGAACACCCATACTGATCCACAAAAATTATATTTTGAAGTACTGATAACATAATAAAAATAGAAAGAAAGCTAAATTTAGACTTTGCTGAATATAGCCAACAGGGTAATCAGACTGAAGCTGAAATCATCTACTCCAATGCTGCATTACATGTAAACACTAGGATGCTGTCCTTTGTACAAGTAGCATTTATTTCAACTGTTATTTCTTTTAGACATCTCGTCATGTATTAACTGAGTTTCCCATGTTCACTCACATTGCATTTTCTTGCGTTATGGGGACTTCATTGGTAAGTGAATAGTAATCTAATGGACCTTACAACTCTTGTAAAGTGAAGCAAATTAGCTTTGGATAGGAAAAGGGAGAAAAGAGATTGCTAGTAGTTTAGTTTAAGAATGACAGCCATTGTGAAATTACATATGATCACATTATTAATATCACTGAGATCAGTGTTTCATTGCAATTCTTGGTCCATATAGGCGATTTCTTCTTCAGCTGTCGTTGTTCACATTCAAAATTTTGATTTTCCTTGGATAAAATTTTGAGATGTTGTGTTGAATGAATGTTGTAATCTATTTTGTCAAATTCATTTGCATATCATACTCTTCTTATAAAGAAACAAGGCTTAACTAGTTCTTTCGGTCTTATGGACTTGTGCATCTGTTTCATTGATTATATGCAGAGTTGGAGTCCAATTCTTGTGTTCATACATTACACTTCCGCTTTATGCACTTGTATCTCAGGTACAGGCCTTTTTAATTTCTTATTGATATCATTACTATTATATGTCATCTAAACAGATAATATTGACTTTGAAATTATTTTATCCAACTAAAATAAAATGTTGAATACGTTTACTAATGGAGGTGAATATGTTCTGTGGATACATGCCAGTGATTTATTTATGATCGTAGATAGTCAATAGCATCATATCTTAACTCATCCTAGCTAACTAATCAGCAAAACTACATCCATGGTTGATAGTTATGACCTCGCTATCCTTGCTTTGTGGAGAATTCCAACTTTATTGTTCTTTAATAAACTGCTGAAACTAAATTAAGATAATTATCAAACCGGCAAGCGTACAGCATAGATCATTAAGCTGCTTCCAGTCATCATATACCTTTAAACATTTCCAGCTCGAGATCAGGTGGCACATGTAAGGTTTTTTGATGGTGGTAAAATTTGTACTTGATGAACTTTCTCAACTCGCAAACAAGCAGAGTAATTTCTCATTGAATTTGGATGCCAGAATAATAGGATGCATTCTTACTGAGAATCGAGTTTGGATATTACAAATTATAATATATTTGTTAATTCTTTTGAAATTGTGTCAATTTGTTCACAGATGGGTTCACACATGAAGAGGTCCATCTTTGATGAGCAGACTTCGAAGGCTCTCAAGAAGTGGCATCAAGCTGTGAAGAAAAAACATGAGAAAGGAACCTCACATGCTTCCTCAGTCCATGAAACAAGCCCCAGGGCAAGCTCGCCACCATCTCCTCTGCGTCCTCCTACGCAGAGGTATAGAACTACTGGGCATACAAGAGAATTATCCAACTCATCAACAGGAAATGTTTTGGATCATTGCAATTCGGATACAGAAATTGAGATGTTATCCTTGTCAAGAAACAACAATCAAGAGTCTAGACCAACCGAACATCACCTACGCATAGGAGAGCACCGAAACGACGAAGATCAATTCTCGTTCGAGAAGCTTTCTGCTCAGACTGGAGGACAACCACAATCTTGACATTTCTCGTCTCGTGTCGCTTGAATCAATTCCCGTAACATTTATTATTATTGTTTTCATAAATTTTGATATCATGCTTCCTTAGCAGGGAATTATGATCTGTGTGTAGTAGTTCAAATGTTGACATTTTTATTGTTCACCATTCAGCTAGCTAGCTGCTTGCTTGGGTTAGGATTAAAACATCTGTTTGGTTTTAGTACATATATGTATCGGAGAATTAATTGTAGAAAAAGGAACATTGGAGAAGATTATCTTTTTTTGTCCTCATACAACTTGTTCTGAGGTTTGATGATCCTGTGAAATGGATACTGAGTAACCTACAGAGAAATGATTGCTAAGAACGTGAACCCTTTATTGAGTGCAATTCTAAACAGTTGCAAGAAGAGATGAGAATCTGATGGTAATACAACAAAGCCAATTACCGCTCATGGAGTTCATCTTTCAAGGTCCACTAGTGGATGGATTCATGGATCTATAGACAACACGAGATGGAATGATTGCACAGGTGGAGCCTAACAATTTGATCCCTCCCATTTCATGTCACATCTCATTCTGATAGATTGAGCACCACTGCCATGGCATTGTGGCCTACCAAGAAGGCCATGTGGTGTGACTCAAAGAATCCATCCATCCATCATCATGCGAGAACTGGTGATCCTGGCAAAAGCTCAGGTAGGTGACTCGTTCACTACTTTAAGACGTGTGTGAGAGGTCAATGCGATCCACTATCTCATGCTCTCTCTCTCTCTCTCTCTCTCTTCCCAGCTGAAAAGCTACCTTGATGAACATGGTGGTCTTCCTACTTCTTCTTCTTCTTCTTCTTCTTCTTCACATGAATCCTCTTCTTTCGTTCTCCTCCAGAATCGGGAAGTGATGCTGAAGATGCATGCGCTCGACATAATGCCTGCAGATTTGGCGAGGGGTGACCATCATGCATCTAATAAACTCCATGATTTCTCTGTCTACTTGTGGTTATAAGCCAAGGTTCGGATGCACATAGATGTCGATCAAAACAAGCCACTCTTGAGTTGTCTACCCTTCATGGATGAGCAGCGTAACATTCTTGAAGTTAGTGAGGTAGTAATGCAACCTTGAAATTACAATCTTACTGATGTGATGCCAAGAAGCTTCTCCATACGTAAATGATTAGTTGTGAAGAAGCTTGGGAATGGAAGGACAGGACTGCGAGCTCGCGCTGAGTGGAGTTGGTGGCTTATCATTCCCATGGTCTGGAAAGTGATCATAGCACATGTGGACTCATTGCCAATGGGAGGAAGAAAGGCTATCCCTCTCTAACTAATCTTGGAGCAAAGGAGAGAGGATGTGTCAAACAGATAAAGATGGAGACCAACACTCTCTTGTTTCTTTCTGCAGATGCATGCATGCTGTTCTTTCCATGAATCATCTTTTTGCCAGTTAACTGCTGCCATTGATGAACAGGAGAAAGTCCTTAAAAGTGCTGTTGAATCTGTCTCTCGGTCGAAGCAAAGTGAGAGAGAGAGAGAGAGAGAAGCAGAAATTGTTGCCGTCAGTCATCACACTTAAGAGATTTCAGCTGCAAGAATGGCATTGCCACTGCACAAATGAATGGCCTCTCACTTTGCCGGTAGAGTAGAGTAGCTGAGGATTCCTTCTTTTTTGCTTGTCTGATACTGGATTTTTTTGTGCCCCAATCAGAGTGGCAGTGGCTTTCAACAAAATCTGATCTGATCTATTGGGTAGGGAGAGGAAAGAGCTTTCCATCAGCATGTTGTTGAGGATCTTCCACTTGTTTTTGGTATCAAGGGCCTACTTATGCACAACATGCAGCATAGACAAAAAGCTTTCATGAGTGGTAGGGCACTTTGCCCCTGATGGATGCCAATCCCCATGTTGGTGGAACAGTATACTTGTTGATCAAAAAGATTATGATGTTAGCTTGGTCCAACATAGAAATACTTGTGCAAGTTGCATCATGTTCTAAGGAATCCAGTCCTAATATTTCCACACAATTCTCATGTGGAGGAGCAGATGATGGAAGAGAGAAGGAAGTGATGATGATGATGACGACGTGCAGGTGAAACAGTGAGTTGCACCCAATACAATTATCTCCATCAAACTGAAACATGGAGGGAGAAAGAACCCAGGTGCCACAGTGACACACTTCCCACTCCCATCTCTCGAAAGCATATGCCTTCTTTTCTCTCCTCGGAGCTCTCAGTCTTGGATCGCCCAGTCATGCATCAAAGGCGAAGAACAGAAACAGTGTTTGATGTCTGACTAAATGCAGAACTGTCGACCAGTTTTGGCATCCTTTGCTCGATCGCTGGCTCCATCCATCTACAGAGGTGTGTGTCTGTTTGAGGAAGTCAAATGCAGGATTAAAGGGATGATTTTTTTGCGTCCTCTTCTCAGACTTTGGCTCCTTCCAAGGATGTGTCGTTGGAATTACTTTGCAATGTCCTCTCACTCTTGTGTTCTAAGTCTGCTGTGGCACAAGCATCCTTCCCGAGAAGAAGACCAGTGTTTGGATATCCTCCTCTCTCTGTGTCTGATTCCTTGTGAGGATACGTGCATATGATATAACTCCCAACAGTTTGCATGGCACAGACATCCTGCCTTTCTCAGCACACACAAAGAGAAAGAGAGAGAGAGAGAGAGAGAGAGAGAGAGAGAGAAAACTCCAGGAGTTTGCATGGCACATACATCCTGGCTTTCTCAGCACACAGAGAGAGAGAGAGAGAGAGAGAGAGAGAGGTGCAGACTTGAAGAGAAGCTCTGGCAATCTTTTTTCTGGGACAGCTTTCTGACAATTAATTGTCTTCACTGTGTCATAAATTCCATATATTGGATAATTTTTTATATGTATATGCACATATTAATTTAGTGACTAAGATATTTTTTTAATATTCAAATATAATTATCTAAAACACTGGAATTATTGTGTGATTTGCTATGACATTTTCGTCATTAAATAGTGGCTTTGAGGGGCTTCTCGTCCTATAAATTATCGGCTGTACCAATGTGTGTTTCTCTCACAAAAGAAGGGGCTTTTTAGTCAATTAATATTTGATATTTTTCTTATTTATTAATCTTTCTTAGACCTTTATATATTGATGCGAGAGGGCGCAGGGCTTCTCGATCACTCCTATAACCACTTCGCCGTTCGATGAGTCGATGCCCCGGGCGGCGAGAATTCTGCAGGCGAACTCCGGCCTCTTGCCGGCGGCTGAGCCTCCCGAGCCACTCTCGGTTGACTCCGACATGGTGGTGATCCTGGCGGCGCTGCTCTGCGCCTTGATCTGCGTCGTGGGGCTCGCCCTCGTGGCTCGCTGCGCCTGGCTACGGCGGTCGGCCGGAGCCCCTCCCGCGCCGAAGAGTAAGGGGCTCAAGAAGAAGGCGCTCAGAGCGCTGCCCAAGGTGTCGTACGACGCCTCGGCGGCTGGGGGCGGGGGGCTCGCGGAGTGCCCGATCTGCCTCGCGGAGTTCGTGGAGGGGGACGAGATCCGCATCCTGCCGCAGTGCGGGCACGGGTTCCACGTCGGGTGCGTCGACACGTGGCTCGTTTCCCGCTCCAGTTGCCCGTTCTGCCGCCGCGAGCTCGTATTCGCCGCCGGGGCCGCAGTCTCCCAGCCATCGCGATGCCAGAGGTGCGGAGCATGCTCCCGCGATGCTGCTGCGCCCTCCGCTGCGGCGGTAGCAGAGGAAGTGGCGAAGGCCAGAGAGGACGGCGATGCCAATAGGTTCCTCACCTGAGTCCTCCTCTCTTTTCTGCACTTATTTAAGTGAAAAAGATGTAATTTTTTCCCTCTCTGTTTAGGGTTTGTGCTGGTAATGGCTTAGAACGCCATGTGTTTGTAAATTGATGCCTTAGGATTGTACAATATGTAGAAATCAAACCAAAAGATGGAAACAAGAATTCACTTTCTGAAGTGAAGCATCTTGGATAAATCTCCCCTTGTAAATGCCCATTGTAGCTAAAAGAAATGTGTCTTTTGGTCCAATAAACAGAAGTAAAGAGCTTTTCTAGCCATTTGATGCCCTCTTTGAGTTTGAGTAAGAAAAGCTCTTCCTCCACCAGTGTACATGGCTGGTGAACATTTATCAAAGAAATTCTAAGAATAAATGTGAAGAAGAATAAATTGAAATTTTCACAATGAAGTCAATGGAGGTAGAGTTGTGTCATTATTTCCTTTCTCTTTACTTCCCTCTTTTCCTTTTGATGACTGCCTATTTAAGGGGACTAAATTGAGGTGGGAGCATAGAGTAATGGAGGAGGTGGCAGTTGTAGGGGAAGCATCATTCATCAGTGGAGGGATTCGACAAATTTGGTGGCAGTAGTAATTGCAGTAGAGCAGTTTTTGGGACCTACCTGTGGATCATTTGACTCAAGTTATTGTGATTAGGTGTCGGGGGCACACTTAATTACAACCCACTAGGAAGCCTTAAAAAAATCCATTCTTTTTGGCAGGAGGGAGATTAGACTGAAGCCTGACCCTTGTTGTTTTGTTTGGTTATATCTTATCAACTCAAAGTTTTGATATGCTAGTATTATATCTTTCAACCAAGTACCTTTATCTTGACATGGCATTTTTTTGGCTGCCCGTTTCTGTAATCTCTATCTATCCAATTTTCTACATTGGATTTCACAGGGAGTTGTGGAACTAATTTATTGGGCTAAAGCAGCTTGAAGGAGATAAACTAGTTTCAGCCTGATCGTACTCAAGGTTGTAGAAGGAACCAATGAAATGAAAATGTCATTTTGGGATGTGATATTAACCCAGCAAAATGGGATGATGTTGTTTGTGGTTGTGGTTGTTGGATCATGAGTTAATATAATTTGTGGTGTTCATCTTGTATGAGGTGAATATGTTACTAACACCAGCCAACCAATAAAAGGTCTGACATCCGAATGTGTCTGGTTGTATATGGAGGAATGCCAGATAAGCTTGTTTGTGCCTGTGGTTGTTGGATGATGGGTTAATATAATTTGTGTGATCATCTTGTGTGAGGTGAATTCGTTACTAACACAAGCCAACCGATAAAAGGTTTGACATCAGATACATGGGTGCAAGAGAAAGAGTCTCCTTGTTAGAGTACAGGTTTCTGTTCTTATGAAACAAAGAATTGATATTTCAATGTGGTTCCAAGAGCCAAAAGATGAGGTGAAATGACTAGAACAATATTAGACAAAATTATCGGCCTGCTCTTCTATCAATTTATCTAAACTTTGTTATCTCAGGGACAATATCTTACAACATGTTCTTAATGATTTTTCAGATCTTATATTGGAGATGCAGCAGTATTTTGAATGATTGAAATACCATTAGACTAAAATATGACAAATTAAACGTTGGGAGTAAGTGAAATCGATGTGTCAAATCTGAAAACAACACCTTGCTTTTTGGATGGTAAGACATACCCTTCTAGTTATAAATAAAAAAGATTCAAGAAAATAATCTCTGTTGTTTATGCTTGCTATGGGAAACAATACTCGTTGGCTATTTGTCATGCAACTGGTGCTGCAAGCTTTCTTCACTAATACACTTGTTTCCATCATGCTATATTGGAATACAAATTATCCGAGTAAGTAAACTAAGGTTCAAAGCTTCATAAGAAAAGCAAGAATCTATTTTCTGACCTCATCAAGTCCAAGGAAGCTATATTGAAGTTTTACAATATATTCTCGGTTGCAGTATGAGTAACTGGTTCAATCGAATTGGTAAGACCATATTATAATTTCTGATGCCAAAACCTACACTGATCAACTTTGTGTATGTAGCTGATCAGCTGTTACCGACATGTCATTATCAGTTGATGAAGATATAGTATAGTTGGAGCTGCTAATTGAGAGAGTATCTGCATTGCAGGTAGCAAAAATATATTTTTGAGTTTATTCTGAGTTCATAAAACACAAAAATTTACTTTAAAAAGTAGCTATCTAAAAGGTAAACCAGCTGACATGCTTTCTTATGAACAAAATCCCAGAGGTAAATTGCTGTGTGCAACTTGGTTTATAGAAACTAAGTTTAACACATTTAATGCATGGCTGATACTCTGGTGACACAAATTTTCCTTATGTGTTTTGATTAGAACATGTTAGTCCTTATATTTTCTCATCTCTGTTGAAATAACCCACTTTTTGCATTTGCTTGTTTGCACATTCTGAATGAACATACAAGCTACCTTGACTCCATGAAAAGCATGACAAAGCTTTATAGTGTGACTAACACTAAAAGCTTGCCTGGCCTTTCCAAAGATTTTGGTTGCAACCATCCCTTTCATGGTTCAACCATTCGTCTGAATTTATTGGTGGCTTGCCAAGGTGTGGAATTAAAATAAATCCACTGGATAGCAGGTCAGGTAGAAAGCATGGGATTATGATTAATTTATAATACTGTTAGACCCATGTAATCAATAGCTTTTTATTGTAAGCGTCACTAGTTTCCTTGTGGCATGTGGTAATGATCAATGAGTTGTTTAAGGAAAATTTTCATATGTACCCTTGCCAAACACCAAAATATCAAATTTTTCCCTCAAAACTTTAAGATGTCATGTATAACAACACTCGCTAGAAGGCAATGAACTTTTAAATTTTATCTGTCATCAGAGACTATTAGTATCTATTAGAAAAGCAAGGTTAAATGAGCTAGTTAAGTTGTAACTGGGGTCAAAGATGATATTTTTTCTTAAACAGAATTCATTTATGTCAACCTTAATCACTCTCAGGTAACATAACCTTTCTAATTGCTTCAGTCTCTGCCTTCTATCAGCAACTAATAAGCCTTTCCAATCTTAAGAAATATTTATAAAGAAAAAAATCAGATACATATGAGAAACAAACTTTATAATTGTTTGTTTTAGGTATTTCTTACAAAAAAGGAAGTGGGTAATTTTTTTCACAAATCGTCAACTGTCGTAAGGTCTAAGGATCTATCTAAAGGGAAAATGGTTAAAACTGTTCAACTATCAATTGCAGGGTTACCTGGAAACACTAAATAGCATGTTCTGAAAAATAAATATAATATTTTAGTATTTGGTATCGATTCTTATAATTTTTTTTGCTTGTATATATATTTATATGTAATTAACTGAAAGTGAAAAAGATGAGAGCAGAAGAAAAAGTGCGCTCCTTGGCATGAACTAGGTAACCCTTTTTTTCCCAGTACAACTAACAAATAGTTTTCCTCCAATAGGATAACTAAGAATAAGTTTGAAATGAAGGTAACAAGAGAATGCAGTGGTTAAACACTGTTACATGATGCTTTGTGCAGTACTTTTTTTTCCCTGAAATATTTATCAAGATGCTTCAAAGAGAACAGCATATTTGATTTTGCCTTCTATCCTGATAACTTCAAATGACTTGTTTTTCCTGTCATTGGGTATATTTATCCTCAAAATGCTGGGTAAGCTATTACTGTTGTTACTTTTGTTGTCAGTTTGTAACTCACATAACTGCAAAATCTTATTAGATAAAGCAAGAACAGTGACATGTATTCCCTTTATAACTTATCATGTTAGATTGTTTAAATGATGCCTAGAAAAGAAAAGAAGCTTTAGTATCCCTTTGGCTCCACCCTGCAATAGCACTCTGAGTGGTCTACATTTAGCGGTCTGCAGCTATTTAGTCCATTTACTTTAATTCCTGTGGACGGTCCTTACTTAAGTTGGCATTATGAGCTTACTTTTTGACTGGTCATCTTTGTTCATCTCATTATTCATTACTTCATTTCCAATCCATTGAGATAAATCTTGGCAAATCCCTCTTGGTATCTTAACTGGCTCTCCAACTTTGTATATGGACATTGACAATGGTGTAAAATGGATTCGTTGGGACTAGAAAATTCAAGTGGAAGTTAAGGACAAACTAGTACTTCTCAGTATACTGACCTTCGAGGTGATCGTGCCAGAACAGCATTAGGTGACCCATAAATTCTGAGGATTTAAATTGATTTAAACACTTTTAAGAAATGGAGTGTTGCCAAGAAGAATAGTATCAAAAGTTTGTTCAGATGGGATATGATCAGAACCAAAAACATGGATAAGATGCCTTTTTTTTTTTTCCTCAAACCAAAAAACTATAATACTTTACTGATGATGATGCATTACAAGAAGAGCAGCAAGAGGATAGGTGAGTTGTCTTTGAACAATATTTTCTTGTCTTGATAGCATCAGAGGAGAGGAAGGTAGAGCAAATTCTTGATCTTTGGATCAGATTTAGTGAACTAAAATCCTTGCTCAAGTCCCTACCTTTGGTCAAACTCTAGTTGTCCTGAGAATAAAATGTCCTTACATGTTCTTACTGATCTCCAAATGTTCCACTGGCCTTACACCCATTTTCTTGAATTATGTTATCATATTTACTGCATCATTTCATGTGCCGCAGAAATGTTATGATTTTTTAGTATGATCACACCTGATCTAGTGGCCCTTTGTTCCATTAGAGCATGACAGGAATGTTCCAATGTACCAAATCCTGTAGGGTTTGCATGCCTGACTTAGTTTTCTAACCATCAAACTTCAATGCTTCAACCACTCTTGTCATGTTATTGGTGGCTTTCTCGGTGGTGGTGAGGAATAAGAATTTGATCAAGAATACATGGTCAAACCTGAAAACTAGTGGCCATAATCAATATTTTAACTCTCATCATCTCTTAAGTATGAGTGGGGAAGGTGAGAGCTGAGAATAGAATAACAGAACACTCAAGTTTAGGCTTTGACCATCTTCATCTCCTGTATGACAGCTGAGTACATAATGTACATGGTAGCTTCATAACAAAGCTAGTATATTATATGCATACAATGTTGCTGTTAGTCTCCTAGTCTTCTTAGCTGTGACCAACTTTCTGCATTAAACCATGCTCTCCCTTAATGAATTCTCCCTAAAGATTTAGTGGGTTGGTGAGATGGCTTGATGTCCTGGCTCATCCAGTCCCACCTTCCAACTCCTTGAGACATCCATATCTTGTCCTCTGCTTGACCTCCTCCACATCTTTGCCTCCTCTAGGGATGTCCTTCACTATATTGGCATCTCTTTTATGTGTAATTTGATTAGTCTTCCTTGTTCTTCTATAATAACATAAAAGTTAGCATCTGTTCCTAAGTCAAAGGAATATGTGCCCCATGGTCTTCCTGATGTATGACTTGACGAGGATGATGAAGTTTTTTTTTTTTTTTTGTTGCTTAATCACTCTTCAAATATGTGTTGGGAGTTACCACTCTGTTGTTGTTGTTGTTATCGACTCTTCCAAATATAGAGTTACCACTCTGTTGTTGTTGTTGTTGTTGTTATTGTTGTTATCGACTCTTCGAAATGTATATGTGCATTATCTACTAATGAGTTTATGATCAGTAACAGGCATTCATCCTCTGAAAGATTGATCTTAAAATTGCATGAAGGAGAATTCTGCAACAATGAAAGCTACTTAAACTAATGGTTGCCTACAGAAACAGACTCATCATCAGTGAGTTCTACAGCAAGCAAGAGGAGACAACAACAGTGAGCCACAAAGATTTAAGTTAAATGATACATCAGTTCATGAGCAAAGATCAACTTCAGCTGTCTGTGTACTGAGGCATGGCCAGAAAGTTTCATTTATAGAACAGAGACTACAGCAGTTCCACATTCTCTCAGATTTCAACCCCAGTCCTACTCTCAAGGAATAGGAAACTGAAACAGGTTTCCTATTAGACCATTCTCTCAGGTGAATCACTCCATGAAACATATCCTGTTGCACAACGAGATGATTGGCCATGATGAACTGATGAGAGGATCCAACTGTTGTGCATTTATGGTGAACAGAAACATATAGATACAGTTGATGTAGCAGAAATAAAAGCCATGGAAGAAAGTAACATGAAATTTTCATGCTTAGTGTTGGAGGCACAAGTGTTCTTGAATTTGGAGAGTGATGATGATCACCATAACATCACCATCACCATTGCATGTGTGTTTCACAATGTTCATATGATTTGAGGATGAATCTGGTGATGTTATCCTTCTGGAGATTCATTTTGATGGTGAATCATGACCGCTTATCTTCACATCGATGGTGGTGATGAGATGGAACACGGTCATCCTCAGCGTCTCAACCGACGGTTCTGATCGTCGTCATGGTTTCGACGATAGATCATGATCGTTTATCTGGTGTGAAGGCTGATCGAAGCCGTTAGATTTATTTTTAGATGCCATATTATTTATCGTTTCATTATGATCTGATGATAAATAGTGATCATCCATTAGTTTTCAAGGACTAATGCACAATGCAATTCTGATCGTTCATTGTTATTGGATGCTGATCACAACCGTTCAATTTTTCAGCTCAGCAGATCCGGTACGAGACGGGAAGTCCCAACCCGGTGACGTCAGAGTGATGATCGTGTCCCTTGGGCCCAGCTTATTCATTCCACGCGTCGATCGACTACAAACGGATCACAGTGTCTTGTGTTTTTGATCATCGAGTCGATCCGCTTCCCTCCGCCGATAGCAAGTAAAGGGGGCGGGAGAGGCGCTCGCAATTCTGAAACCCTTCCCCTTTCCTTCGTTTTCCCGCCATGAAAGTAGACGTCGAGATGGGCGGAGGAAGCCCGAAGCTCTTGGAGAGGAAGCAAGCCGTATACAGGAATCTGGTATTCTCGGATCCCTACGTCTCCCGTGTCTTCTGATCCTTGTGCGGAACTTTGGCGATTTTTCCCCTTTTTTTTGTCCTTTTTGATCTCTTGGGGTTTGATCGCAGGACGAGGGGTATGAGATCCACGGTGAGAAGTACAAGGGGCAGCAGTACAGCCACATCTACTTTACTCGGCTACACTACATGAGGAATCTCCTTTACTCGCTCGTCCCTAAGTGGAAGCCGAACCTCCCTGGTGAGTCCCTACAGCTCTCTGATGGCTTGGTGTGTGTGCAAGTTTGGGTTTTGTCTTGAAATCCCTTTACTTTTATCTCGATGTCATGTTGTTGCTTAGCGGATTTAGCGTGGTTGTCCTGTCATTCCTTTTGAATGGAGGTGACTATTTATCGGATCATGCAAGTTCCAATTATGTTATGCACATAATGAGGCACTAAGATGAAGAAATGGAAAATGCTACACTAGGTTTATTTCAGTGCGTTAGTTTTCTGATTGGGCCACTCAAGCTTGATCACGTACCAATCATCTTTAAGGTTCTTGTTGTAAAGTTTTGTGTTTTTCTGAATTAGAAAAAGTTTCTGCAGGTTATCTCTCCGAGTGGATTTTAAAAGACAAATAATCTGAGTGCCTGCTACACAGCAGAAAGTTTTAATCAGTTCACGGGAAAAATGGGCTTAATGGAAAAAGTTGTATTCTTTCTGCTATATATTGGCACTTGGAATAACTCAGACCTTAGTCACACGACCTATCTAAGGGTATATGTTTGGTTTCAGTTAAAATATTTTGTCGATATTACTACAAAGAAATGATGTATGAAAAAGGAAATTCAGCACTGTCATTCATTCCTCTCTTGAGAAACCTGATGTGACTGTCTAGTTGAGACTAGCTAATGGCCATAATTGGTACTTCAAATTAGAGACCTCATTGTAGCGGTTGCTGCATAATCAAATATTCAAATACTCTGAATCCACTTAAAAGCCTAGGTGAAAAGAACGGAGTACGAGTAAATTGTGTTTTTAGTTTGCTTTGTGTCGTTAGGTAGATGAATGCGCGCTTCAAGGCCTTTCACATATTCATTAAAACATTCCTCATGTCACAAATTGCCTCTGCAAACATGAGATATGTACAAAGACTAAGGTTCTACCATATGTGCTTTATGGATCTCTTAGGGTGGTCAGATGTGAAGTTATCATACTGGCTGCTAGGTGACTTGAGGATAATATGGTTGGAAAGTTACCTTACTGGTATACTTTTATAAGTAATTGCTAGGATGTATCTGTTGCAATTCTGAAATTATTGTCTAATCACTTTGTGCAGACGTGTTTTTTCAGTCTCAGCTTCGCTTTTCTTTTCTTTGCAGTTAATACAGTTTTGGGGCTTGAAGAAGAGAAAGAATGCATCATCGCGGGCACAATGTACAAGCACATGAAACTCAAGCCTTCTATCCTTGATGAATACTCTAAGGAGGTGAACTTACATCAGTGATACCATTTTGGTTGAAAAAAACCATAATAAACGCCTACTTATCCTCTTGGATTATACTTCCCTTTTGACCTTTTTTGTGTATTCAGAGATCTAAAGTTCCTCTGGTGAAGCCTCATAACTTTGTGCACCCTGATGACCATCTTATTTTGGAAGATGAAAGTGGAAGGGTTAAACTAGCTGGAAGTTTGCTTGATCCTTCAGCTTTTGTAACAGGTTCCACATTAAATAGCTTATTATTTAAGGTTTTATATAGATCTTATGGTGTAAGAAAATTCTTTGCAATGTATACATAGAAACGATTTCCATTGTTTATATAAGGTGTTCTCTCTCTAACAGGAATTGTAGTTGCCCTACATGGAAAGGAAACTAGTGAAGGCAAGTTTTTTGTTCTTGATATGCTGGAAGCTGGTCTACCCCCACAGATCCAGCAGCCACCTAGCTCGAGTATTGTACCACTTGACCTTTTCTCAACACTGTAAATGATGAGTATCTGAACTAATATTTACGTGATTTCTTTGTTGGGAATGCAATTATACTCACTGGCAAGTTAGAAAGTAAAGCTTTAGCCTTAAAGGTCACAGTTCTGTTTGACATGTGTGCTTCTTTTCTTATGTCATAGATCTCAATTTTGCTGCAGCAGAAGACAAATATGTTGTCTTCGTGTCAGGATTGAGTATTGGGAGCAGCACTTTCAATCCTCTTCAGTTCCAACTTCTCGTTGACCATATCACTGGGCATTTAGGTGATGAAAATGTATGCTCGACCTATGTATTATATATTTTCCTGAAATCAGTATATGGAATAACTTATGAAATATTATACAACAGGAACAAACCATTGCATCTCAAATAGTTCATTTTATAATTGCTGGAAATTCTGTACAAATTCTACAGGGACTTCTTAACGGTCAGGTACTTCATGCCCATATACATACTTTCAGGATATGGTATTTCATTTAACGTTTATCTTTCTATAACCTGGCGCATGAGATTCTTTTGTGAGGTTTCTGATGATTTTTAGCTTGCCTCTTGTGTGCATTTTTGTATCAGACAATTGCTCCGAGGGATCAGGCTACCTTAACTGAACCAATTAGGGAGCTCGATATTTTATTAAATCAGGTATGGATTCTTAAAAGACAAAGTTACCAATCCATTTCCTAGAGCATTTTAAGATCACCTTTCAGAACAGAAATTTTGTCACAGTGTAGAATCTTATTGGAATTTGTAATTCATATTTTTTCTTGTCATGGTCTAGATAGTTTAAACAAAAACATTGTCTTCATCTGACTTACCTATTATGTGTTTGCAGCTTGCAGCAGCTATGCCTGTTGATATAATGCCAGGACCCAGTGATCCAGCAAACTTTTCCTTACCTCAGCAGGTCTATCTATGTTTCCATTTTGGTGAAAGCAAACATCTTGTGCTAACATTCACCAATATATATTGTCTCTGTGGGTGTGTGGATAGAAAAATATGCATTGTTATGTATTAATTACTTGGTTCGTGTATTGATTTATGTTATTTTAAGCAGCCCTTAAACAGATGTTTATTTCCTGGAGCATCTGCCTATAATACATTTATTTCATGCACTAATCCTCATCAATTTGAGCTGGATGATATTCGGTAAGTATCGAGAATCTCTTGTAGTCAACTATTGCCATGTGCAAAACAGGAGTTTAACAGTGGTGGTGATGTATAGGTTCCTGGGAACATCTGGACAAAATATAGATGATCTTTTCAAGTATTCTGAGGCAAAAAACAAGGTTGAATTTATGGAGAGGACATTAAGATGGAGGCACCTGGTACCAACAGCTCCAAACACCCTTGGTAATATTACTCTAGCAAATCAATTTTTTCAGTTACCTAAATGGAACTGGACATGCTTACAGCCTTGAATGAGAAGTTAACCACTTATTTCTTCTGCTGAAGACTGATAACAGTTGTAATTTCATTTGCTACACAAATTTAATGATTCTGTTAGTCTTCCCATGTTTTTGTTTGTAGGATGTTATCCCTTCACTGATAAAGACCCTTTCCTCATTGAGAGCTGTCCACATGTTTATTTTGTTGGTAATCAAGATAAGTTTGAAACCACTTTATTACGAGGTAATTTCATCAGGTCTTTATCATGTTAGGTTTCTATCTCTGGATTGATATAAATTATTCTGCTTCCATGCAGGGTCTGACAACCAATCTGTGAGGCTTATCTGCATTCCAAAATTTTGTGAGACTGGAGTTGCTGTCATGGTATGTTCCTGTGTTTTGGTTCATGGCTTCAAAATTGCTCATATCAACTGAGATTCAAAACCTGTTTAGCATGTGAAAGAGAATCATAATTTTTTTTCCTTCTGCCAAAATGGTTAAATGCTGAGAAGACTAAATTAAAACATCACTAGTGGTGATATTTAGAGGATTATTACTTGCATGTTTTAATGCTTAGGTTGTCTGGCACTTTGCTGTTTAATAACTATGCTAATATTTTAGTGCCCCTTCCCACAAACCATGTGCACAGTTCTCACTGCAGCCAATATTCTTTTTCCAAACTATACATAAGGCTTAAAAGTTCTATGTTGGGCTTTCAGTAACAAAAATATTGTCATAGGACCTTATTACAAAGTATGGAGATAAACAGCACCAAAATTCAATAGACTCTGTTGCTTATTGGTTCCAATGGTTTGTTTCGTGACTTGTGAAATTCCACATATACCAACAGTTGACTCATGCTTCATTCTACTCCAGTTGGGGGTTATGTTCATCCCAAGATCACTTCCAACATAATGATGCATATGAAAAGGAAATCTTGAAAAGGCAGTCAAAGTACACATGCGACTCAATTTTTAGCGTAGTTGACTCATTCCCAACACCATAAAAATCAACGAACTCTAGGTTGCAGCATCAGCATCTGGCACACCTATCTCCTAAAAGGTTCTTGAATTCCAATCTGCCATCAACTGAGTGAATGAGATTTCATGTATTCCTCTTTGTTAGTTCCATCTCTGCTGCAAATTTTTTTTAATCGATTGATGTGCTTTACTCTTTGACCGCTATGTGCGTCCAGTAATTTCATTGGTATCCTTTCATCTGTTAACTAACTTATTTTTGCATGCAGCTAAATCTGAGGAATCTTGAGTGTCATCCTCTTTGTTTCTCAACAAGCTTGAATGTGTAAACTAATCTGGCACATACAATATGCCAAAGAACTGGTTGTCTTCCATCAACCTGCTGATTGATTAATTATTACTGGTGGTTCACTGTAATGCTTGTCCTTCTCGTGTAACAAAAAACATAGAAATCTTGTAACAGGTTTTGGCTTCTAGCAACCCAGTTTCATATTGATCTTCTGACTTATGCCAAGCCAGTCTTCTTTCTTTGGTGTGGCAACAAAGTGCAACAAGTCATTTGTCTTCTGCATGCTGTGATCAGCCCCAGAAATGTATTTTTGATGTTTCTGATGATACTGCGGAACAGACATTCATCATTTATGTAACATTATTTGTTGGAAGGCTAATGGTGCAGCCACTTCTCATTTTGCTTGCAATTTAAAAGTCAGATTAATTATATATTATCTCTTATAGTTAAATCTCTTTTCTTAGACTTAAAAAATTCTTATAATTATAGTTATAAGTCAGTTGATTTTTATTGAGATACAACATGTGATAACATGTAAAGGAATGAGATGATAATGATGAATAAAAAGATAATTTTAATGTTTTGGTTATGTTTTTTTTCTCGTTATATCTTAATTAAAGTTTTTTAGTTTATTATTGTGATGGTGGTAGACGATGGTATCGTTGTGTCATTGGATGACATAATCCTCTCTTAGCGACACTGAGGGCTCAGCCCTCAGATTTTCGAGACGTTTCCCATGTTGGTATATTTTGAGATTAAGAGGTTGAAGGTGAAAAGGAGGGTGCTTGAGTGTGCGGTGTGCCTCAGTAAGTTTGAGGACGATGAGTATATTTACTTCCTTCCTCTGCAACCACATCTTCTCTTGAATTGTTTTGATGCTTGGCTTGCCTCCCACATAACTTGCCCTATCTGTCGCACCAATCTCGTGAAGTCATTAATGATAATCTCGACTTATTACTTATAGCCATCCCTGTCACAGATGCATCGAGTCTTCAACCTAAAATTGTTGCCCCACTATAGGATTATATTACTACATTGTGGACCCATAAGTGGCGATGATAAAAGAGGAGAAGTAGAAGGAGGAAGCCATAGAATTAGCATGGATTGGAAGCCAGAGGTGAGTGGCCTGATCATAATTCGGGTGGCAATCGATGAAGCTCTCATGGTCTCATTCAATCGAACATTCCGAGGTCCACCCAATGGAGGACGTCGACCAGTACACCCTCCTCTTATCACTGTCCCTCCTTTTCCTCCTCTAGCTCTGCATCTGCATTGATGGGAGGTGAAGCATCTACGTTAGCGCCACCTAGATCGCAATCGAGCCTCTTGCCTCTAGCTTCCAATCCACACTAATTTCGTGATTGCCTTCTTCTACTCGTCCTCTTCCACTATGGGTCCGAAACAATGGTAACATGATTCTATGGTGGGGCAGAGGTTTCAAGTTAAAGACTCATTGCGTCTATAACAAGGGTGGCTACAAGTAACAGGTTGAGATTATCGTCGATGACTTGCTCAACAAGATTGACACGATAGACAAGGCAAGTTACGTGGGAGGCAAGCCAAGCGTCAACGCAATCCAAATGAAAGACGTCACTACAACGAAGTAAGAGGCTGAGCTCCTCATTATTCTCGAACTCGCTAAGGCACACCGTAGACTTAATCGTTTCCTTTCTCACCTTTAGCCCCTTAACCTGATAGTACATAAGAAGAGTAAACATTTCGAGGATCTTGGAGCTCTGCCCTTACTATTATCGAGGGTGGGATGCACCACCATTCACAATCACCATAATAGTCGACTAAAAAGTTTTAATTAAGATATAATTAAAATATTTTAATTATTTTTTATTATTTTTGCATGTACTTGTATCTTTTGTTAGCAAGATGATAATGCTAGAATAAATAAGATTAAATATTTTATTTTTATAATTATAAAAATTAAGTTAAAAGTATAGCAGCAGTAGTCGTCGTAGGCCATTCTATTTAATTGCGGTGGCCTTCCGTCGTCTTCCGACAGTATCACTTCCCGACGCCAATGTCGATCGCCATGTCGTCTTCGGTCGCCACTTCCATCGCCACCGTTACATTTGCTCCCCTCACTGTTCGACGCCGCGTTCATCGGACCAAAACTCTCGGTGCGTCCCCTCCCGTTCCCAACCCTCTGGCCACCGCCTGCCGTAGTCGTCTCGGTTTCAGGTAAATCCCACCTTTTGACGCTCCGTTTGCGTGGATTCCTTTCGACTGCTGTCTATTCTGCCTTCTCGTCCTTGTCTTGAATTTGGTTGTTTGGTGGTTTTATTGGGTTGGGTCAATTGTTTCACATGGAAATGTTGCAAAGAATCAGCCATAATTCCTGTAGAACAATGATTCTTTCGGTTCTATGTTGTAGGTTGATGGTTTAGTACTTGAAATTGTTCGTCTTAGGGTAACGGTACTTCTGGATTTCTTAATTTACCAAACCCATGAACCTTTGTAGATGTTGTAATCATATTTGACATGGCAACCGAAACCCTACCGATGCCATGGAAATCCCCTTCGCCGTAACCTTTTCATTTCAGCTCTTTCGGCAACACTGTTGTTAAATTCCTTTCTAATTTTCTGTTCTTTTAACTTGGCTAGCAGCAAACTTGTATACTTTTTTTCCTACCTTTTATATGTAACATTTTCCATGCACACATGAAGATTGAAACCCTACCCTTTTACTCAGCTCTTTCGTCTGAAATGGCAGCTAGTGATCGATCTTGTTCTTCGGTTATCAGTGTCGAGAATATAAACTGGTCCTTCTGTATGAAAAAAATTAAAGGATTTGTAATCCTCCAAGCTTCAGCCTTGAGGATGAAAGATACTGCAAAAGAAGTCCTAGCTTCACATTACAAGATAAGGGATGACTTAAATAACCTGGATATAAAACACTTCACTCCATGCTAGTTAGATAAAGATCTTGATCTAGTAGGTTCTTTGTCCCTGGCTCATACACTTGCCTTTTAGGATGTCCTGTTACAAATGCCAATGGTTTTTCCATATTATCATTCAATGCTTTTTGATGAAAAATTTCATTGTTGCGTATGTATTAATAGTTGATTTAATATATGTTCTATTCTAAGGTAGTATGCAGTATGTCTTCAATTTTAGACACTTTTTTTTTTTATGAGCTTACACAAATAATATCAAGTGTGTACCGAAAGGCATTACATTGCAAATTCTAGTATAGTTATTATTCACTTAGTTTAATACTTGACTCCGATATGAAAGTTCTCAGGATCAACCAACTCATTGGTACTGAAAGACAAAAGGCAATAGTTCATTATCTATTTGGTAGAACAACTTTGAAGAAGAAGATTCAGATGCTTAAAACAAGTGCTTAAATTACAGTATCAAGCTCCTATATTTTATCTTGACTTTGCATATCAAGTTTTGAAAGTTTTTTAAAATCAAATTATTTCTCTAATTAAGCAAGAGGCAAGCAAGTAGTTAGCATGGAACATTTAAGTTTAATTATCTTCTCTACAGGGGATACTAGTATTTGGCGAAAGAGCAACAAGACCGGTTTAGAATGGGTAAAGTATTAACCTGTTAGTTTGAAACTTTGGTCAGGTATGTAACTTTGTTGGTGTGACTAAATAGAAGATATCATCTTGTAAGTTATCTAAAACATCAAATAATTCATGGTATTCTGTTTTCTTTGCAAATGTATGATACATTGAATTCAGCATCTGAGGATGGTTGATTCTTCTTTGTTAGCTTGCTAAACTCCAACAGAACACTTTTTAGAAATGATTCCTCTTAACATTACCCAGTTTGGTAGAGCATAACAAAGCTATTTATGCTCCAGGCAACGAAATGCTGCAAACTTCCATCGGAAGCCCAGGTTGCTGATAGTTTCCGCAGATCCCACCGCAGCAGGAAAAGCCGATGGCGGCTCGGATGTTGCAGGTGACCCTCCTCTCCCTACCATCTTAGCTGGTGTTGTAGTAGTCTTCCTGCTTCTCTGCTGGGTTGTTGGTTCCATTGCTATGTGGCTCGTTGGTTTCATTGCAAGTCCACCTTCCTAAGATCATTTGATTCTCGCGGTTCCTCCTTTCTGCAACATCTACTACAACTTGTACTGCCTCTGTTTTCTTGCAAATTAATTGCAACTTATGAAGCTTTTTGTTGCTTCTCATATTAACTGGTGTGATCCCTGAGATGCTTAGAACATAATAAAATAATGTATGTTTCATACTCAGGTTTTGTTTGAAGTCGAGTGAACGTCGATTGACCCGAGCAAGGCATCACAATTCTTTTTACGTCGCGACTCAAGTCACGACATGAACAGCGACCGGGTCAAGCTGGCACCCAACGGCTATATTCCCGGGCTCCTCGGCCAATATGAAAGCTGCCATCGAGACCACCGCAGCGCATGCTGTCGTACCGGTCACACCCCCCTCTTCTTTTGCAGGCTCTTTCTTCCTCTGTCCTAAACTGTTCTCTCTCTCTCTCTCTCTCTCTCTGTTTGATTCCATCTGCTGCGCCTCATTCATTTGCGAGATCTAAGACAGGATGGAGACGGCGAAGGTGCAGCACGTGAGCAAGGCGTCGTCCGACGAGCTCCTCCGCAAGTTCGCCGAGCTCGACGACGGAACCCCGGCTGGCCCCTCCGCCCTCCTCCGCCACGCCCCACCTATCGTCACCAGGAAGGAATCCAGGCGCACCGTCTCCCCCCTCTCCTCCGCCGGCGACGAGGCCGCTAGGGCAAGGAGGCGGAGGAAGAGCAAGGGCGGGCTGCCGGCGCGGAAGTCCCTCCTCCCCATCTCCAATCGCAGGCCCGCGTCCCTGCTTCGCAAGATGAGGATCCGTCGGCCCGAGGACGGCGCCCCTGGAATCGGAATCGTCCTCGCCATGGCTCTTGAGAAGGTCAGGCAGCGATCCATAAAATTGGAAAATTTTCATTTACATCCCTATCAGATTTATAATTTCGTACATACATATTCATACTTTTATCTCTCACTAAAATTACATCAATCGAATTCTACTAATATTCTGCTAAAAAATTCTTTTAAATATTCCCAATTGATGCGTAGTTTTTCCAATAACACTTGTCGTTAAATTTTTCGTGTTTTCCTTTTGCCTTCTATAGACGTGGCGTAGGACTGTGGAAGGTGCATCGAAGGTGTTTGTAGAAAAGCACTGCCATAAACATGTTCGTCTTATCGGTGACACGGTCTGAAACGACCATAGCATTCTTGCAGCTATGCTTGCGAGCTGCGTCGACCGTAAGATTTCTGTAAGGAGTGCATTAGCATGGCTAAGAAGAAGGTCAACGAAGCTCCATTGTTGGAAGTGGCTGCTTCGAAGGAAGAAACTTTTTCTATTTGCGCCAGCTGCCCTGAATCGTTGACATTTGATTCTGCTTGCTGCTTCGAAGAGGTCAATGGGCCATTCATCTCTCCCAGTCCATAAATCAATTCTCAGAGCATGTGCACCGGCCACCAGATCCAGCTAATACAGGTTCTTCTCTCTAAAACTTTGACTGCTCCTCGCATGAGCAGTCACGTTATATAGATAGAGAGATCGATGCATGATTGCTGTAGCTCCATCTCACTGTGCGATAGCAACAAAGAAAGGCATGGGCAGGCTCGGCCATGAGCTGGTCGTCGTCCATTTCAGCCACCCCCACCCTTTGGAGCTCACCTCCCTTCATCAGCAACCGGCGACCTCCTGCGCCGGCTGCTCGCGCACGCTCTCCGACCGCGCCTACTCGTGCAAGGCGTGCGGGTACGCGCTCCACGTATCCTGCGCCCAGATGCCGCAGCGCGTCCGCCACCCGGCCGACGCCAGCCACAGTCTCACCCTCCTCCCCTCCGGCGGTGGCTCCTTCAGCTGTAACGCGTGCGGCGCCGACGGCTCCGCGTTCTTCTACCACTGCGGCGACTGCGACCTCAACCTGCACTGCTCCTGCGCCGCCTTGCCGCTGTCGGTGGTCCACGCCGCCCACCTCCACCCTCTCACCCTCTTCTTCTTTCCTCCCTACGAGAACAGGGGCTTCTCCTGCGACGTCTGCGGCCACCCCGGCTCGTACCAGTGGGTTTACAGCTGCGCCATGTGCGGCTTCGACGCGCACGTCGGGTGCGCGACGGCGGCGGAGGAGGAGGCGCAGGCGAATCACCCATGGCATGGTTCCGAAGGCGGCGGCAGCGCCCCACATTTAGCTCTGCAGAAGATGGAAACCGGCGTGGGTGTTCGTAAGATCGACAAACGCAAAGCAAAGAGGTTAGCGAAGAGAATTGCCGTAACAGCGGGGACGAGCTTAATCTGCACAATCCTATAGAGTAACCAATGTGCAGAAGTCACAGAGGGGACTCCTCCTCCTCCTCGCCTGTATGTGTTATCTTTTCCGGCCGGAGAAGGCCCATCTCTTTCAAGTTGAAGTAGAACATGTTGCAGAATAGTTTATGCCGTCAGTGATGATGATGTGCTTCTTTGCGACTTGGAAGATCATACAAATTTAGGAGCCCCATTTGATTCAAAAAAGCACATTTAATTTTCAAATCATCCCTTAAATTAATTATATATAGTATTTTTTATTTTTATAAATTTTAAAAATTATATTGAGATATATTTATACTTAGAAAGGTAAAATATTTAATTTTATTTCTTTTCGTACCATTGATTATGTTGATAGAAATATCACACGTGATAAACTGAAGTGAGGCAATGGATATATCTTATGGTATTTTTGTTAGTAGTATCGACGACATGAGGAGAAACGAGGTTAAATATTTCACTTTCATAAGTATAAGAATCTCAATGTAACTTTTAAAAATATATAGATTGAGATGCTAAATATAGTTAATTAATTAACATCAAGATTTATGATGTTATTACAAGCTAATTCTAGATTATTTTCTATAATTAGATATTTTTATTATATTGATTCTTATAATTTTAGAAATTATATTAAAATCTTTATACTTATAAAATTAAAATGTTTAATATTATTTTTCTTAATATCGTCGACTCTACTAATAAAAATAACATAAGATTCACCATAGAACAATTGTACTCTACCTCATTTCAGATTACCACTGAGCACTTACAAAGGAGGTTAAATATTTCAATTTCTTAAGTATATGGATCTAATATAATTTTTAAAAGTATATCAAAGAAAAAGGTAACTAATTACATAGTATAATATATAATTAATTCAAATTTAATTTCAATCTGTTCATTTATATACTTAGGTTTGAATGAAAACCTACCTACTAATCGCATGCAAAGGAACTTTCTTAACCACTAAAGAGCATGATGGATTGGTCCTCCTTAATCATCTTTAAATTTCATATGACATAATTAGATAAATTTATATCTTTGCCTTTTTAGATGGAGATTGTTGCATACTGTGAACAGTCCATCCATGAGAGAGACAAGTGCAGGAAAAATGACTCACTCCATCATTTTCACTGTGTTTCCTGTTCCATGTCGCGCAGCAAAAGCTCACCCAAAAAAAGAGCTTTTTTTTTTTTTGGCTTCTCGCCTACATGACTCGTTCACGCCGACGTCTTCGGTTCCCGTACCAGTGATTGGCTCGGTGAGAGATGGCGATGAAAGCCTACCTCATGTGCAGAAGTTACCATTCTCCGTTCGTTTCTTCTCTCTCCCTGCCTTTTTGTTTTTTTGGGAATTGTTGGTCGAATCTTTTTCGATATGCATATTTTTTAATGGGGGAAAGTTTTCACGGGGTGTGGAACCGATCGCTGTTGTGGCCTGCAATCCTACCAAATTCCTTGTTTGGTATTTGGTACCCAATCGTTGCTTTCCTTTTGATCTTTCCACCGATAAAAAAGTCGATCTTTCTTTGGGAATGTAGGTGGTGCGGACTGGGGTCGCTTTTGGCGTTGGGTCGGGTAGTGGCTACTGAGATCGCCACTGTAGATGAGCTGCTTTTCTTGTTTCGGCTCTCGCCGGAGGGAAGCGAGCGGTAGAATCAATGACAGCGGTGGCTCCCGATCTGCTTCCACATTCGTCGTCGAATCTTCCGGTGGGTACACTCCTCAAAACTAGATTTTTTTCCCCCTCCCCTTTCCCTTTGTTGATTCTAACCTTTTGTTTCGAATTCTGGGCATTTTTATTGTGTGTGGGTTAAGGGAGCGGGAAGAAGGTGGCATCTGGTGATGGCGAGAGGAGTGCATCTGCAAGAAAATTCACCTTTAGGGATCTCGCAACAGCCACCCAGAACTTTAAGGAAACCAATTTGATCGGGGAAGGAGGCTTCGGAAGGGTTTTCAAAGGACGGCTTGATTCGGGCCAGGCAAGTTATCTCTATCTTTTCTGATACTTGAGATTTTGATCTATCGAGATCATTTGCTCATTAAAAAAATTGGACATTGGAGTGCAGGTGGTGGCCATCAAGCAGCTTAAGCACGATGGACCTCAGGGGAGTAAAGAATTCTTGGTGGAGGTTCTCTTGCTGATCATGTTGCGGCATCCTAATCTTGTGAGTTTGATTGGATACTCTGCCGAGGGAGATGAGAGGCTGCTAGTTTATGAGTACATGCCCAAGGGCAGCTTGGAAGATCACTTGTTTGGTAAAACTTTCTCTTTATCTTCTTATATTGTTCATCCAATATAGATTAGATTTGCTTAGCTCTAGCATTTGATGGGCAATCATGTTTTAGGAGGATCTGATACTGGTTTTGTAGTGGAGAAGATTTGCTTAGCTCTAGCATTTGATGGGCAATCATGTTTTAGGAGGATCTGATACTGGTTTTGTAGTGGAGAAGATTTGCTTAACTCTAGCATTTGATGGGCAATCATGTTTTAGGAGGATCTGATACTGGTTTGTAGTGGAGAAGAAAATGGTTTCATTTTCTTTAGAGTGGACTATTATAATGATTCAAATGAAATTGTTCTTATAGATCTTGAACTATAGTAGACTACTGACACCCAGAATAACATAGTAAAAAAAAAAAAACAGACATAAAAAAAGAATCTGGTCTGTATCAAATATTTGACTTTTTCTTTTCACAGCCTCAAAATCATTTATTGGACATGCATAGATGTTACAAGTTTGATGGATTAGATGACTCTCTCTGCATTATTTCTTGTTAGTATATGCCACCTTTTGATTGCTTTATTAATTAACTGTTTGAGCACTTTAAGTTGACTCTTCTTCACAAATTACTGGTGCTTGTTGCTTCAGATCTATCTCCCAACAAACCACCACCTCTTGATTGGAACAGACGAGTAAATATTGCTCTTGGTGCTGCAAAAGGGCTCACATACTTGCATGATGTCTCAAGCCCACCGGTTATTTTTCGGGACATGAAGGCTGCAAACATATTATTAGACGATGACTTCAACCCTAAGCTCTCTGATTTTGGACTCGCTAAATTTGGTCCTGTCGGTGACAGGACTCATGTTTCAACAAGAGTGATGGGCACATATGGCTACTGTGCTCCTGATTATGCGATGAGCGGTAAGCTAACCCTGAAGTCTGATGTATACAGTTTTGGTGTGCTGCTTTTGGAGCTGATAACTGGACGGCGAGCTTTCGATCCTTCAAGGGCTCGTGCGGAGTGGAATTTAACAATATGGGTATGTCAAGCCACTTTATTATATTCTGATTTGCTTTGCATTTTATTTCTCATCGGTATGTCAATTCAATTTATGGTTCCTTCCATGTATGTAGACTGTTCAAAGAACATGTTGGTACTGCAACATATGTATGTTGGCAAGTTTGAGGCTTGCTCTTGTTGGAATGCTCTCAAAAGTCCAATTCCCTTTTCCATCTTAACTTCGAGTCGTTGCTAATGACTTACTCGCCTGTGTCTTTCTTTCAGTCACGTCCTTTTCTCAATGATCGGAGGAAGTTTTTGCAATTAGTCGATCCATCTCTAAAAGGACGATATCCACCACGGGCCTTTCATCAGTTGGTTGTCATCGCCTCGATGTGTCTCCAGGAGCAGGCGCACGTTCGGCCCATCATAGCTGATGTCGTCTTTGCTCTAGACCATGTGGCATCTCAGCCTTACGTCGAAGCATCCGACTCCAAGATCATGAAGTCCTCTACATCCCCCTCTTGAGAACAAGGAAATGGTACATCCTCTAGAGGAGGCAAGTGTTGGTTGGAAAAGGTGTCTCGGAGTAAAGCATAGTTCGGAGCCCTCCCCTCCAATTCGCCGAGAGCTGAGTTGAGGCAGAAACAAGAATATGGATCGAGGGATTAGGTATAGTACGTTGCTCGTATAGCCACAAGTAACTGCTGTTTGAACCTGCTCGGGCAAATGATCATTAGATACCCAGTATCTCGTCGTCTAAGATAATTAGCCGATGCATGAAGTCTTACGACATCGGTTTTGTACAGGTTAAACATGTTTTGTGTTCTCAAATCCGATGCTTATGTAGAACTATGGTATTAGTCGAGATCTGGGATAATCCGCTAAGATCCATGGTTGTTGACATCAAGATCTGTCTGTGTTCATCTGGTTTTTGTTTGATAACTAGTAAATACTACAAGTCTTGTAATATGTATGTTGTTGTAAACAATGATAAAGCACCTACAACTGCTTACTAAAATCATACACAAATGAGAAAATTAAGACCCAAGGGAAGAATTAAGTCGAAACTGCTCCTCCATGTACATAATAGGAGAGCCAATTTAATCCAATGCTAAAACATCATGAAACCCCATAGGGTTGACTAAAGTTAGTGAGAGTGGCCGTTGACTTAATCATGATCGACATCAAAGGGTCAACAACCGGCAGCCATCATACCAATCAATGTTTGGTAAAGGACGCTACACTTCTTCCTACACAGATGACGCCTTTGGATGAGTTGACTTGAGTTGACTTCTGTTTCTTACAATTGCTGTCCGAAGTCAATTTTCTTCTTCTTCTTCTTGCTTACGAGTATGTGACTAAAGGGAGTGAGTGTTACGGCAAATCTACTTCTCTTTTCTCTCGGTTTCTTGTCGCTAATCAAGATTAAGTCCATTGGCAGAAGGGACAGCTTTCGAGCTGAGGACGAAGATTTCGCTCGGCGTTGTTCGAGGACTTTACGCTCTCTCTTTTTCTTTTTTTTTTTGCATAAATCAAATCACATCCTTATTTTATTTTTATAAATCGATCTTAATCTTATTTTTTATATGAAACTAATCAAGATGTTAGTGAACTTTATGACATGATTTCCCTTCGCCCATCATAAGCTACCTCGCCTGATTGATTCGAGAACTAAATGTCTTACATAAAGATAAAGATTTGAATTCAAAAAATAATAAAAAAATCTTCTATAAATTATGAATATTACAATAATATTTTTCTTTTTATATGAATACAGGATATGATAGGGAGACCAAAAGTGAGTATGGACATAAACGATTTGATTTAAATCAAAGTGAAATCGGATCTCAATCAATGATTAGGGGATATTTTGAAAAAAAAAATTAAAAATATATTTCGATTCAAAACCATAATCGATTTGGAATATCATATTTGAATTATTCTAAACGTATTATTAAAGATAAATCTTGATGTCACGATAAGATTAGAATCGATTGATGTTGCTATGGAATAGCGTTGACCGAATCATCCAAAAAGAATGTGAGTAGTTCCCATACTTTTCTTTTTTGGGTTTGTTTTCGAATTAATGTTGCATGTAGTTGACGATAGCAATCAAAGCGGTTGACTTTCTCGATCCCGACATTAATTCGACATCAACCGTTGAAACAACGACGCGTGTGCCGAGTGAGCAGGGAACTCCAATGTCCGTTAAAAAAAATGCGAAAAGTCAATGTTCTTGGTGGATGTCTCCATCCAAATTAAAGAGGAAGGCTTGGCGATGCGTGTAATTTAACTTGGTTCTTTTAATTCTCCCAATTCACTTATCATCATATGAATCCTGTCATCGAAAAAGTCATCAGTCACTAGAAAAATTTATATGATTCAAACCTCTTTCTCCATCGTATTCATACATTGATATGTTAGTGGTCTATTTTACTAAGCTTTATTAGAATTATATATTTTAATCGCTATCAATAGAAGTTAAGTGTATGCTGGTAGTAATGAATCATAGAAGCTCATATCGGTTATTTATAGGAATGCTATTCGATTTCATTAGATGTCACTTATTACAATTCCAACAAACAAATATTATTTCTAACGCACAACATTAATCCTTGTTTGTTTAGGAGTTTGAAGTCGGATGCATATGGCCACTTTCCTAATTAGTAGATCGATATAGCAATTATTCTCTATCTATCTAAGCTCGGAACTCAATTAGTTCCAAGTCATCACACAACCAAACCATCTCTCACTAATCCATTAAGTTTAAAAGACTATAAATCATTAAATACATAAAATAATAAAAATAAAAGAAAGGGCAGCACCACCGGGATCAGAAGGGCCAAACGATCCTTTAAGATTCGTGCCGCACGGTCTCCCTCTCGACGGCGTTGGTGGCGGAGTCGAAGGAGAGGCGCGCGGCGGCCACCCAAGTTTGGGCGGCGGCGTGTCGCTGCGGCTAGCAATTACGCTTGCCGGCCGAGAAGGGAAATGAGATGGGACGTCTGCCGACGGCCGCCCGATCAATTCGCTATGACTCGTCTGTGTGAGATGTTACGCGGAAATGTGCAGAGTTAATAATACAAATATGGATTGCTTGTGGTTTATCTCAACATTTGAGGTCTGTAAACGCTATATGAAAATTTACAAGGACAGAAATGTAAAACGCCTGTTTTCTTTGAGCTCGTAATTGATTCGAATGGTGTCAATAGTGTTCGTTTGGGGGGTAATTGTGCAAAATCTTGTGAGGGTATATATACTATTTCTAGATTTATAAGGAAATATACGTAAAAGTACCTCCTTATTTTAATGCCTCCGGTATTCACACCCCGCAGGTAACATTCACGTGAACAACGAAGCGGATCGTCGGGTGACGTCACTCCGCTTCGGTACTATAAGAAGCGGTGACCTCCCCTCCCCTCCCCTACTTCGCTGTGCTTCCTTACCGCATTCCCCCGCTCGTCGCGTCCGCTTGAAAAGAGGGCGATTCGTTCGCGCGTTTGGGCGCCCCACGGCCACGCCGAGGGCAGGCGGAATGGAGCTTCGTCGGTGGGGTTTCCTCCTCCTCGTCGCCTCATCGATCCAGGTATAATACATCGAGTCGTTCGGGGCCAAAAGAGAGAGAGAGGGGAGGCGGTGGTTTTTTTCTTCTCTACTTTGGTCTCGATTGGAAGGGCTGTTCGAGTTATTGGCAGTTGTCGGCTTTTCTCGAGTTTGAACAGTCGGATGCATCAAGATTAAAAAAAAGAAAAGAAAAAGAGGTAGACCAGGCGGTGATCCTTTGTTCTTTATTAAGTTTTTTGAACTCTTAATTAGGAATGTACTTGTTCGCTCGTGTGAGGAGAATGTCCTTGTGCTGTTGATACTTTTTCACCCTGAATCAGCGAGTTAATGGGTAACATGTCGGGGGGGGTTTCAGAATTTTCCAATTCCGACAAATTTTGGTACTTTGGGGCTACAAAAAGGAGAGGAGGTGGTGATCTTGGATATTCTCAAGGCAAGAAATGGTCCTTTGGCTTGTGATTCTGAACTACAGTTGGTTTTAGTTTTATGGACGCCGGAAAGATTTCGACGTTCTAGAGCTTATGAACTGGAGGTTTTAGAAATTGAATTGAACCTGGAAACGTAATAAATTCTTCCATATGTGGTGGTTGAATGTGGTAGCCCAGATTTAATGTTTCTGACATGAGCTCCGGTAGTGCCTGCGCTTTACATTGGAAAAATCGACGGCACGGACATAAATGAACTCATTCAAGTTTGGTTTGTGTAAAGGGCATGGACATATACGTACTCATTTAATTCTGGTATGGGTGATGTTTGGTTTGTTTTTCACGTTCTTATTGTCGTGCTACTGCATTTAATGCTGAATTTTAGGTGAGGAATGTTGTGTGTCGGATCTGGCTGGCATGAACATGACTTTTACCGTCATCTTTCTTTTACATGCTTATTCCGCGTGAGCTACTGTTAGGATTATGTGAAACCTTGGTAACTGAGTCGTACCGTTTTCTAGAAGTGGGGGGATCTTTGAATGGCTTGTTCCCGTTCTTCATCGAGAAGAACTCTGGTCTGTTTTGAGGTATCAAAATTAGGAAAACTTGCTGCAGCTTGGATTTTATATCCATTTTAGGTATGAAATTCCTGAGGTTCTTGTTTAAGAGTGTGCGAGTTCGACGAGCCTGTATTACAGAATACAGATTGCTTTGGCTTCATATACATTTGCACCTTCAGTTGGACTTTCTTATCTTAGTTAGCCACATGGAGTTTTCTTTTTTGTGCTTTTGTGAACAATGGACTAAAGCCATTTCTGTTGACCGTGGACATCATAAATCAAGTATTTCCATGTGAAAGTTATAGATATTCACTAAAGTTCGTCATTTCGAGACATACCATCCGATACGGGTACTACGTATCGGTCTCGTAGGAGATCAGTATGGGTGGTATACCAGTACACCCTATCGTATTATGTATCGGTACACCCGTACGTCTCGGTCCAGCTTGGTATGTATTGTATCGACAGCTGATCAGTATACCGGTATAGACCGATAAGGTGAACCATGATACTCACAACAAAGTTCTGTGATGAACAATTTGTTTGATGTGCAGCAGAGCCATTCCGTTGTCATAATATGATTTTATTCATGCCATTTTGAAGTAATGTTTCTCTCTACAATATAGATCATTTTTTTCCTTTAAATATTTTAATTTATATAGCAGAACTTAGGAAGTACGTATTCTGATTGTCCATGCTATCACATAAGGTATTTGGATTAACATTTTCTGAGTCATCAGGCAAGCCCCTGTCCTGTTCATCCATTAGGAATTTGACAACAATGCACTGAGGCTCCACTCTATATTAACAGTTGTAATAACTGCTTTGTATTCTTGATTTAGAGTAAGTAATATTTGGAAGTGCCTCCTTATAGATTGGGAAAAAAAAATAACTTGCGAAATGTTGATTTTTTCACTAAACTCAGACGAGATTGATTGTTTTTTTTAAAGGAAAATTTTATTTTATATTTCTGGTGCAGTGGATACTGGCTTTAGTGTATATCATTCTCTCAAATATGCTGCATAGGTCTTGTGTGCACACAATGACTTCTGTTGAAGATAACTTAATATTATGAATTTCCCATTTGTAGTGAATTATTCCTGTAGTTAGTTAATGGATTTCAACCTAATTTGCAACAATCTCATGTTTGCAGGTCATTTCCATCTCGTTTCCAGCAAGTGGGCAGCCATCCAATTCACAGTAAGATTGAGTTATTGTTCATCTTGAAAGATAGCCGGATGGTTTATTTAATTATGTAGAGCAAATAATCAAGTAATAAGAAACAAGAAAAAAGATATTGTGAAGGAGAATGTCAATGTCTTTTGTGATGGTGGATTAATTTAATGACTAAAGGCCCAATAATTAATCTTCATGTGTGCCATCAAATTAGAAATTCTTAGCGAGGTTCTATATGCTGATCGAACCGATGTGAACTTAATTACTTATCAACATTTACCAATTTGACCAAGTACTAGCATTGAAGTATATAGCTCGATATAGCACATATTGGTTCAATTTTATTTTCATTATTCCATTTAATGTTCTCGGATGGAATAGGTCAATAAACTGCCTGTTGTGTTGGTTTGATAGGTTATCAAAATATGTATTAAAATTTTTGACACTCTTGTGCCATCTAGTGAAGAAAATGTATATTTTTAGGAATTTGATAACATGGTGGTGAATATCTTCCATATTTGATGCATATATTCTTTATTTTCCTTTTTTCACTTTTTAGAGAGGTACATGGAGAAGGGTATTGTTCCATGTATGGTATCTGTGGAAAACGTAGTGACGGGAAGGTTTTGAGTTGTCTCAACCGTACACACTCTGTGAAGGTAAAGTAGTAACACAATCTGGTAATCGCATCATACTAAGTTCTGTTAATTGGATTATCATGGTTGTTCATTCAATTACAGCCAGAGAAGGTGTTTTCTTCAAAGATCCAGAGTTTGTGCCCAACAATCAGTGGCAACGTGTGCTGTTCTCCATATCAGTTTGACACATTACGTGGTCAAGTCCAGCAAGTAAGATGTCGAATGCAAAGCTTGACCATTTTTATTACTGATAAGGGGTAGCATACACTCTAGGTAGTTGCTAATTCTATTCCATTCTATTCATTAATTATAGGCTCTATTGATTCCATTATTCTTTTTATTATTAACCATGCTTATATGCTGGTTCAGTTATCTGCAATGTTGAATTGGAAAATATCTTTCAGAAACTAATCTATCCCATTGTTCCAGGTGTTGGATTGGTTATTGAAAAGGATACTTTGCATCAAATATATAGTACAAATTATGGTCATTAACTGACATTGTTCATTAGACTATTCATTTGTTACAGCTTGTTGTTGATGTGTCAAAGGATAGTAAATATGATAAATGAAAATCAACAAAGGAGTGGAGAGAACAAGAATATATTTCACCCAAAAGTAAAAAAACCAAAAAAAAAAAAAAAAAAAAAGGTGTTTGATCCAAGACTACACCAGATCCAATCTGAAATTCAAAAATGACTCCATAGTGCAGGTGGCTTGGTCTGCTCCTATTTCAGATAAACTGTGGATAGAACAAGTAATCCTTGAAAACATGAGACAGAAGTTGTTTAGTAGATAGGCCATTTCTCAAGTAGAATTCACTAGTATGATGCCAAGCCTCTAGATGCATATAGATAAAACCCTTAGTTGCCTTTCAATAAAACCATGAACATTGTAGATGACTGTATGAATGGCCAAATATGTTTGACACATTTGCACCCCATCTAGGAGGAGGGACATGAAACATTTATCGAAAATTTCAGTTTTATAGTTGATTCATTGTGTTAGCTGGGGATTCTGCAGCCTGTTGTTCTCAAATTTCTTTTATTAAGTACTTCAATGTTTTTATGTTCTACAATTTGATCTTTTAATACCTTGATTATTCTTGTATAAATATCTATTGCAGGTAATTCCCCTTCTTGTGGGTTGCCCAGCTTGCTTGAGAAACTTTTTGAATCTCTTTTGTGAGCTTGCTTGCTCTCCCAATCAAAGCCTATTTACTAATGTGACATCAGTCAAGAAGGTGCATTCTTCCTTTCCTTGTATGGAGAATTTAAGTGCATGAAAGTTGGTTTGCATCTTTCTTATGTCTGCTTCAACTGCTTGGTAAAACATTTTTTAGTTTTTACTGAAATTTGTGATTCATTTTAGTTGAGTGATGTGATATACTGCATATCATTTTCCTCTTTCTTTGATGTGCACGTAATATATACATGAACTTTGTTGGTGTGAGTTTAAGCTGCAATATAGCATAATCTTTAATTTTACATTTGCAGGTGAATGGTAATAGGATGGCTGTTGATGCAATAGATTTTTATGTAACTCATGACTTCGGAGAGCAATTATTTAACTCATGCAAGGATGTGAAGTTTGGTACTATGAATACTCGTGCAATGGATTTTATTGGTGCTGGTGCCAAAAATTATTCTGGTTAGAGTTGCATGGCTCTGCTTACACATTTATTTTAATAAAACTAGATATATATTAAATTGAAAGAGCTAATCGTGCTGAGAAATAATAAGACTTATGTGTATGAGACAGAAATGCTTCCTCTATATTAAATCGAACGAGCTAATCGTGCTGAGAAATGAAAATAATTATGTGACATGGAGATGCTCTTTGTATACTAAAGATATGTTTAGCAAGTCTAACAATGCTAATCCAGCAAAGCATAATGATTTCTGTAAACACCAGAGCATAACTTGGTTAGTATCATCTCATCTCTCCCTTACCCAGGTCATGAGTACCTTATCTTGATTTTACTCGGTTTCATTTTCTAATTCTGAATCACTTGCATGCCTGTCTTAGTAGCAAGGACACTATTTAGATAGTTCTGTTATAATAATTATGTTGCGATCAAAGTGTTCTTGCAGCATTCGCATCAAGACATGCAGAGTATTAACTTTTTATGATGAAATTGCTTTCTATTCTTTTAATTGCACTTGCAACTTGCAATATCCAACTAAACTTCAATTGTAATAACTCTTATTGTGTTTTCATTCTGCTTCCAGAGTGGTTTGCATATCTTGGTCGTCAAGCAAATTCTAATGAACCTGGTTCACCCTATGCAATTACTTTTCAATCAAACTCTAATGATTCATCTGGAATGATGCCTATGAATGTAACTGCTTATTCATGTGTTGACTCTTCTTTGGGCTGTTCTTGTGGTGATTGTCCTTCATCTTCTGTATGCTTTGATTCTTTGCCACCAGCTCCACCTGTGAAACGATTTTGTTCAATCAGAATTGTTTCTTTAAAGGTAATACTTTTTGGTTATAATTATTTGTAATTACTTATTCTGCTTCCATGAAAATGGTTGATTTATATGAGACAGCATAAATGCATAAGTATCCTAATTTAACTTAGAAATTTTGTAGATTATTCTTTCACATTCATCAGTCGATGAAACTGATTGTCTTCTCTATTCTTGAAGAGCTCTTGGCCATAATAATATTCTTAGAATAATTCATGAATAGTATTAAACTGGTACACAAGATTTTAGCCAATGCAGGTCTGGGCTTTCACCAATGTGAAATTTGGGCGAGGGTCAATATACATAACCTTACATAGAGGCTGTTTCGAGATTCAAACATTGGTCACTGTAAAGGAGCAACCTTAACAATGCTCATCATCTTTTAAATCTTATTAGTGTTTCCATGTTCCCCTAGGCACCTGCCTCAAGTGTGGCTGGGCTAGATGGTCATTAATTTGAATTGTCCAGACAACTACTAGTGAGCCCATTTGAGCGGGCCTCAACTGTTGAGAGGAGATATGAATTATGATTTGTTAGTGGACTTTGATACCCATTGCCATATAATTTTTAAGTTGTCTTCACTTCCACACGTTCAACAAAAAGTCAATTTTCAAGAGATGCCAATTGGATGACCAAAATCATATTGTAGTGTCCCTCAAATACCAAGGAGCTCAATGCTTTTTTACTTCTTGATTTTCTCAAGTCTTTTGTTTGAAAATGCTTTTCTGATTGTTTACAGTTGATCAACAACTTTAATCGCTGGGTATAGCTGCTTCGACAATTAATTGCCACCTGGACAGTCAAAGGGGAACCCTCACAAAACTGCTAGTGATTTAGTGCTTGAAATTTCTGAGAATATTTTCAGTGGGAAGCTTCTACATATTATACAAATGTTATTTGGAGTAGGATTGACTGCTAACCAACACAAAACTAGACAAAATTTGGTCTTACTGGTGGAATGCCACAACGTAGAAAAGATGACACTTTGCTTGTGGTGACCTTTTTCCTCCTCTCATAGTGGGAGGTATTGGATGCCTATGAATGAACGAATAACCTTTCATCGAGCCATGGAGGCTTATGTTTTAAAATTACAATTAGAGAACTTCTAGAGTTGAAAAGTTTTTCTGGTGGGCCATAAATCATCTCAAATTTATAATAGTCCATGTTAACTATTTTTTTTTCTTGAGATTTGATTATGATCAAGCCCAAAAGTCAGTGAAAATGTTGTGTGTGGTGATATGTTTTCTGTTTGTAAGGAACTAAAGTGATTCTAGCTTATGATCTCTCCCTCTTTTGTGTGGTGATATGTTTTCTGATTCCATCGATTGAAGGAAGCAGTGAAATTCTCAGAGGATAGTATGTGCCAGATGTATGGTAACAGTGAGATGCACAGCTGCTATGTTTGTATTCCTGTATGCAAATTGAAATTTAAATCTTAGATAAATGAAATTCAACTAGTCAACTGTTCTGTCCCAGGGGAAATTATATCCCAGTCTAAGTGAGAATATGATAAATTACATTAATGAAAATTCTCAAATATGAGTACTGCAAGCTATATAATTAATAGCTTATATTGATTTCCATAGAATGTATTGAATGTAGTGGAATTGGGGATTTAAGAAATCATGCATATGCAAGCTTTACATATTGAAATTTTAACAAATGAACAAATACCATGAGATTTGTCCTTGGTTCCATTTTAGTACTGATTTTTGCTGTTTGAAGTTATTGAACTGCACCAATAAAACTTGGGTATATTCTAGCAGGCAAGTTATACAGAAACTATATAGCTACAGACTCCCGCTCGTGTGTATTCTACATGCATAACATTAGTGACAGAAAAATTAGTGGTGGTGCAGTCTGCATCGTTTATTTCAGTCAATAATTTTGAATAATGGTGACATTGGTTATTTGTTCGATGTTTAATGATTACATACCTTTTTGATTTGATACATTTAATAGTTTGAAGTTTGAATAATTTCAGCAGATGCATGTTCCACTATCAATGGTGTTTTCTCATTTTTTATTCATATGATTCTCATTTTATGCAGGTCAAATGTTTGGATATGTCATTAGCAATTGGGTACCTTTTCTTAGTTTCTGCTTTTCTATTATGGGGTTTTGTATACAGAAAAGAAAGAACTGATCCTTCAAGAACAAAACCTTCAATCAATGTGAATGAAGAGAGCAAACTCAATTCTGATGAAAAGAAGGAAATTCATTGCATTCCACAGGTGCTTTGTTTTTGTCTGCTGTTTTAGCACGTGCCTTTTTATGATATGGCGACAATTTCATTGCATCTTATCATTGCACTTATCTTTTCCTGAAGTTATTTTCATTTTGGAACTTCCAAAAAAATATTGCTATTGTTTTCTTCGGAATTTTACTTAAAATATATTCTTGTATACCTGCTATCAAATAAAACAATAATTTTTTGTAGTAGTTAGTCTAACTATAATATTTTTTATAACATTAATGCTTTTGTAATACCTGTTCAATATTTTAACATTTTGATGCCTCCTTTTTGTAACAGATTTTTCTGAGTAAATCAATTTTTATTTTTGAATATGTAGCTCGGATATCATTTGTTACTTCAAAGATTCAATATCTGAACTGATGGCTTTTCAGCTAACTGTTCTGATGTATCCAGAAGGCTGCATAAATAGTTGTTATTTGTTCATTTACTTATCTCATTTCTTTTTACCATTACCAATGGCCAGATTTTGGCTGTGTCGATGATGTGATCATCTGCTGTAAGAAGAAGGAAAGAATTAATTGTATATTACTTGTAGATAAAGCTTGTTCTCTTACTTCTTAAATATGCAGACATTATATGTAGGACTCCTATTGAACCTTGACGAGGTATCCTTCAGTCATATCTATTGTATGATATTGTTAAAAAAAATATGTTTTCAGCAAATTTTGACATTGGATTTTGTTGTCACGATTCAATTTTGCTTAGTGTTTTTCATCTATAGATATCTGAAGCAGTACCTCCAGTAGTTCAGGCACAGCAACTTGTTGTTCAACATTATATGTCAAACTTCTTCAGGTGGTCATCTGATCTAATGTGAAATTGTGTAATGTTGAATATTGAAATATTGATTCTCTTTTAGTGTTTTCAACAAGTTTCTCTTGCATTTGTAGGAAGTATGGAAGTTTTGTTTCCAAACATCCAACTCTTGTTTTGTGCTTATCATTGGCTGTTCCTTTTCTTCTATGCCTAGGACTTGTCCATTTCAAGGTGGAAACTCATCCTGAGAAGGTATCTTGTATGACATTCTTGAAATGTTAGTTGTGGTATCTGAGTTAGTTTGTATATGGAATTAGATGAAATGATTGGAAACAATATTTGTGTATCACCTACACTTTTAATTCTAGTACTTAAAGGTGTCCTTGACTATGCAGGTGTGTGTAAATTTGTGTGCATTTATGTGGAAAATTGTACACGTATACTGATTTTGCATTCTCAAGGAAAGATGTGTCATTTGTTCTTGATACCAAGGTTTTCCATATCAGGCGGTATGTCTTGGTCCGCCAGCTGATCGGTATGCGGTCCGCCTACTACTATGCGGTACCACCAAGTAGTGGTTGTTTCCACTCATTACCATGCGAAATCGACCAGTAACGGTCGATTTCGATTGTCGCCGGTCGTTGTCGAGTGGCAACGGTCGATTTCGATTGTCGCCGGTCGTTGTCGAGTGGCAACGGTCGATTTCGATCGTTGCCGGCCGATTTCGAGTGGTATCAGCGAGAGAAGGAGAAAGAAGAAGAGGGAGAAGAAGAGGAGAACCTGGAGATTTCTTCGCCAGATCCATTGCGCGATCCGTCACCCGCGGACGATTTTTTCTCCTCGCGTGGGGAGAAGGAATGAGGCAACATCACCCCTTTTCTTTTTTTATGTATATTATATTATATTTTATTATACCGAGCAGTATGCCCTATGCGTACCGCTCGATATCGGGTACCATACTATATCGAACTAAGCTTGGTATGCCGGTATGGACCAGTATGGCAATCCTTGCTTGAGACCAAGGTTTTCCATACCGATCTATATCGCCCGTACCGGTCCTCCAAGTTACCGATACGTGGTACCGCTAGTAGCGGGTGGTACCGTCAAAATCGATTGTCGGCAGTCGATTGAGGGAGAAAAAGGGAAGAAGAAGAAGAAGAGGAAAGGAAGAAAGCAGAAGAAGAGGAGAAGAAGAGTACCTCGCGCCGTCCTCACCCGCACGTCATCGCTGCCCGCGAGTCGCTCGCGGGCGATTTTTCTCCCGCGCGGGGAGAAAGATCAAGGCAATGTCGCCCCTTTTTTATCTCTTTTAAATATATTTTAATATTTTTAATATTATATTATATTATATTATATTATATTTTAATATATCGGATGATATGCACTATGTGTACCACCCGATACTGGTACCGTACTAGTACCAACAAAATGTCGGTACACCGGTACGGTCCGATAAGTAAAACCTTGCTTGAGACCATTTTAAGAATCAGCTTTGCAACCCAGAACAATTTGTTAATGTTGTTCTATGTGGGGATTGAAATTTTGAATCGTACTGCCCATACCGAGCGATATGTACCCAACGGTACATATCAGTTTGCTAGTGAACCGGTACGCATATTGCTTGCTATCGGGCGGTAATGGTCGATTTCGACCGTGATTGCCCGCTATTAGGTGGTATCAGCCTGGCTGCGGTGAGGGAAGAAGAAGCGTCGAGGGAGAAGGAAGAAGAAGGATAGGGCATTCAAAGAAGAGGGAGATCTGGGAGAACCTCAACGCGAAGCCTTTTCTTTATCCCGATTCGGCGTTGCCCTCCCTCTACGATCCCGATTTAGGAGGTAACAACGAGGTGGCGGCTAGAGTAGCGGAAGAGGTAGTCTCCTTCATCACCTCATCTGCGACTCTGCAACTTCTTCTTCGCCGAAGGCTAGAGATGCCTACGGCCTTTGAAGTCTTCGTCGCCTTCTTCGTTAAATGTTGCAGATGAGGTGACATTGTCGAGACAGCGTACGCCTTCTTTTTAGATTATTTTATTATATATATATCGTTCGGTATGCCATACTGCATCGTACCAAGATTATTTTATTATATATATATCGTTCGGTATGCCATACTGCATCGTACCGAGCAAAGCTCGGTACATCGCTACAATACGGAGTTTCAATCCCTAGTTCTATGAATTATTTCTTTGTCACGATTCTGATGTAGACTTACTTATTTTAAGATTTCATATATAATTCTTGCATGTTTTATTTCTTTGTCCTGGCTTTGAATATTGTGTTTGTTTATTTATATTTCCTGCTGCTTATTACAGTTTTTATAAATAATCTTTGTTGTTGTGCAGCTATGGGTTGGTCCTGGAAGTAAGGCTGCACGAGAAAAACAGTTTTTTGATAGCACCCTCGCTCCTTTCTACAGAATTGAACAGGTATTTATGATAACCTTGTCTTGCTAATTTGTTGTTAGGTCACAAATTGCACTTTTCCATGCCAGTAGATGAAATTTTGTGAAGATTAAAAAAAAGTCATAAGGTATTGACCAGGGTTTTCAATTTCGTACCATACCGCTCGGTACGGGCAATACATACCGGTCTACTAGTAGACTGATATGTGGACCGCCCACTATCGGGTGATATCAGGTTTTTAGCCCCGCATCAGGCGATATGGGACTGTACTAGGCGGTAACGGTCAAAATTTCGATCATTACCGACCTGTATCAGGAGATACACCGTAGATTTCAGCTTTTGATGTTGATTGTTAGAATTTCTTGTTAAACCAGAAATTTTTGGCAGCAATTTGATGTAGAACAAGTGTTGATGGAGTCTCAAAGAGGATTACTGTAACTCACTGAATTGAAATGAAAGCATGAAGTTGCTGAAATTCTAGAAACAGTATATAAAATTGTCTTAACAATGATTTCAGGAATATAATATGATGCAATCATTTTCAGCTAAAACATGCAGAAATTATTGCGAGATAATTTTAAGGAAAAATCAGTTTATGATAGGATGAACCATAGATTTCAACTTTTGATGTTGAGTCATTAGTTAACTCTTTTCTAATGACTATTTTTTTATAAATTTAAGTATCATTTCAGCTAAAACATGCAACTCTTTTTTTAATTTTCAGATATTTTTGGAGAGATTTATGCCTATTTTAGGTGTACCGCTCGGTACGCCCTGGCGTACCGCTCGGTACACTAGTACCATATTGTATCGAGCAAATCTCGGTACATTGGTATAATACAAGATTAAAAACCTTGGTATTGACCAAGGTTCATCGTTTTGACTCTTACTGCCTGGTATGGGTGGTACATACCATTCCGTCAGTAGACTGGTACACTGACCACCTGTTATCGGGTGATACCCTTGACCAAGCCCTGTATCGAACAATATAAGGTTGTTTTCGCCCTGTTATCACCCGAAATAGGTCGGTAAATATTAATTTTGACTATCATCGTCGTTACCAGGCGGTATCAGCTTGGCTGCAGCGAGAGAAGAAGTAAGGAAGAAGAAAGAGAAAGAAGGAGAACCTCAAATGGCGTCACCCTCTAACAATGATGCGACAGCTTAGCTTCTTCGCCGAAGGTTGGAGACGTTTGCGGTCGGAGAACCTTAGGACGGTGCCGTGGATGAGGAGAGCCTTGCGAGGCAGCGACTTCTTCACCGTAGCCTTATATATATATATATATATATATAAGCGTATCGAGTGGTACACCTTGGCATACGGCTCGGTATGCCAGTACAATATGAAATTACAAACCTTGGTATTGACAATTGATACCCAACCACAAAGGTTGGTATTGATTATATTTATTCTTTTAATATTTTTCAATTATACTCGGTGGTATGGGTCAGTATCCTACCTGATAAAACATTAATGTATTAGTCTGATCGGTTGCCAAAACTACCATCGGACCAATATACAAAAACACCAATTGTAAGATGTTTGCCACTCAATGCCTTGGTTGATGTTTCCATGCCCCAATCCTTGATAATGGCGTATGTCAGCATGAGTGACCTGTTAGTTATGACAACTTGAAGTTTCTTTCTTTCTCATTGTTGGTACTGAATTTTGGTTGTGCTGCTCAAGTGTTGAACTTGCTGAGGCTTACACCTATATTGTAATTCATGGCACATTGGTGGTATAAGACCTTAACTTTTTTGGTTCTTGAAGCATGTTTAAAGACAGTATTTTGATGGTCAGTTTAACTCTCGAAAGCATCAAAGGAGGGAGTTTTAGGGTTTTATAATATAGTATAATGTGCAAGCAGATTTTTGAAGATCCTGCTAGTATGTCATTTTGTTCTGTGAAACAAGCTACATATATGCCTACCATGGTAATATCTACAACAAATGGATCATCTTGTAATACAAAGTATGATTTTAGTTTGTGTTGGCATGCCCTATGCTGATAACCTTTGTGGGTTGGTCTAAACACTATGATTCTGGTTCATGTTATACCACTTGATATCTACAGTACATAATGATACAGGCCCAGACTATGCAGCAGATTGCCTGTACTGGATGTCAAATTGTGATTCTTGCAACAAGTGAAAACATTATTTATAAATAGTCAACAAAGATAGAGAATTTCCGAAGCCCCCTTTACTGTGCAAAAAATGTCATTAGAAATTTAGAATTACCTTCCAATGACTTTCTTTCTATCCTCTTCCACCTCAAGAATGCTGCTATCACACACTCATGAGGCTTGCCCTCATTGTCTCTGTGAGTTCTACCTCATTGTCGGTGGCCAGGAAGAAATCCTGGTTGTATCTCTTATAAAAATGTAATTTCTCTTCTTGCTCCCTCGTGCAGGGGTGCATTAGTAAATAGTGATTCAAAACACTTTGTTTTATTTACCATGGTTGATAAATCACATAACTTGGAGACTTGTTTTAGATTAGAATTATAAACTTATTTGCAAGGATTAATATTTTGTGGTAAGAAGGTATAGCACAGTATTATGTCATGCTAATTGGTACTCACATCTACACAGTCACAAGAAGGAATTTGATCTTAACATGTGTTACTTGTGCTTTTTAACTGGAAATTGCATTCTAACCTAAAGTTCAATTTAATCCCTTTGTTTAATTCATTAATTGTGCCCTGATGTTTCCTTTCTTGAAAAATGATCTTGTTGTAGCTTATATTAACAAGTATTACGGATTCAAATGGTGAGAGAGCACCAAGTATTATGACTGACAAAAACCTGAAGTTACTTTTTGAATTACAAAAGAAGGTATTTTGAATTCAAACTTAAGGATGTGAACTTATATCATATGTATCCCTCAGAATTTTAAGTTTTCAAATATCCCTAGTGCTTTTAAATCCAACCTTACAGATATGTAAGTGTAACAATTTTAAAGGTTGATGGGCTTCGTGCAAATTATTCTGGATCCATGGTTTCCCTAACTGATATCTGCTTGAAGCCACTTGGTAGAAATTGTGCCACTCAGAGTATTCTGCAGGTGCATTTTTATGTATTATCTCATTTTGTTGTTTCACTTTCATGAACTTAAGCATGTTTCATTCTGTCAAAAGGTGTGCATTTTATACTTTGTCTTCATGTGTTGGTTTGTGCCATCTTGTTTGCATCTTGATGTTCCATCGATCTTGACACAGAAATTGTAATTCTTAGATATATTTGTAAATTCCTGCTTTACTGAAAATGTTTTTAAAAGGCTGCAACGTGATTTTATGCATAATTTATTCATTCTGTTCAAAGTACAATGGGAAGTTGTCGGCATCAAATGGAACTTTCATAAGGCAAGAAACATCGACAGAAAATGATTGTGCTTTGTGATTAAATATTATTAAAACTGAAGATAAAAATGGAGAACTTTGCAGGGCGGGACCAAGATACATAATATAAAGGAGATTCTTAAGGTCATAAGAACTTGTCTGAACAAAATGGACCTCGATAATTGTTTTCTTAAATTTCCTACTGCAATAACTAGTTGATATTTGGGCTGAACACATCCATTTTTTTATCTAACCAAACATCATTGTGGAAAAAATATCATATAAGAGGAGAGCAAATTTGTGTTGGAATTTATAAAAAAGAAAATTCTACCATGGATTTTAGACTTCAGAAAATAAATATTCGACTGATATTTCATACACAGCCTGAAGAACATACTGGCCAGAAAAGTCAATACCTTTGTTCTTGCTCTACACAAGAATTGTTGTGCCAAACCAAGGCATGGGAAGAAGACAAATATCTTGTCAAGCTATGCTAACAAGTACTGCTATGCTGATATATGTCTGGGCTAAATTTTGACTTACATTGTTCAACACAAGGGATGTGCTTGGCAGCATCACACAATAAATTCCATGTCAGGACTTTCATCAGCATCCTTCTGAGCCCCAAAACATCAATCCTTCTATGTTAACTGTGTGATCTGGTTATTTTTTGGTCATATCCAATTGTTGTTTCCTGATTCCATCTCTATTAATGAATATAATTGAGATTATATTTTCATCCAACTCTTTGTGAATGAAAAGATCCAGTGACTATCATGGAGATCTATAGAAAAATTATATGGGTGATTAACATGCCAAAGTTTTGATGTATGAGCCATGTTTTAAGTATATGCTAGCACTTCTCTAATCTGGTGATAACGTTGTTACGTTACGTCATGTCATTTTTTATATCTATGTTTGCTCAAGACATGTCAGTCAGAATATATTATAAGGGATTTTGCTAAGCATTCATGTAGGAACTATCAAAAGAAATAAAGAAACAAATATAAACCATTCATAAACATTCATATTGTCATTGACAGCATTACCTGTATTCCAAACAGCTAGGATAACCGAACTAATAAGATAGCAATTACTACCCAAGAAGTGATAAGTACTTGGGCATGGACTTGTAAACCTCCTATTTGCCAATAGAAATGTTGGCTTACTTCTACACCCGATATATCGTACAACCCCTTGAGTGTTTTAATGGACCATGGTATAACACTCATATGGTCCTCTTAGGTGTTTTTCTGTTTTAATGGTTATTCCCTATCACTTTCTTTCGACTCTTGTTATAATTGTACAAGAAAAATCACTATGTTAGATATTTTATATGCTTTCATCAATTAGGAGCATCTTTTACTTAATATGATTCTTTCTCCCAGTATTTCAAAATGGATCCCCAAAACTATGATGCATATGGAGGTTTAGACCATGTTCAATACTGTTTTCAGGTAACCACCTTTGAACTTTACATGTACATTCTATTTGTGTCATATGGATATACACTTCTAGTAGATGTGGCAATGAATTGGGGTCAATCTGACCTCATCTGGATGAATCTAATTTGATAATCTGATTGGTCATCTTATGTATTGTGCAATTAATATAAGAACCAGTTAAGATCCACCTTGATATTATCTTTTTATGATCAGATCCAATTATCCTATATTTAAATTATTAGTGTGTCTATTATTCTATTAGTTTAGAGCTTTGGTCTAATGATGTTTACCCTAGATGAAAGCACTTAATTTGAAGTCTAGTTCTTAAGTTTTAGTTGGAACTGCAAACCTGATTTTGTACTAGTGATTGAAATACTGATTTGACTGATATGTGTGGATAGGTAAATAGCTAGATCGGTACCTTTTGACTAAGATTTACCAATCTAATCACTAACCTTTATTAGATCATATAAGTTGGGTACTTACTGATATTTAATATTTTGTTTGTTTTTTGAGTATTACTAGGTGGTATAAGTCGATATGCTTCTTGTATACTCAGTACTATATCACTCTTATGGGTTGTATAAACTAGTATATGATGGGCATCTGAAACCTTGCTGTGGACCAAGGTTTGACTTACCGAGCGGTAAGGCTCCATACCGGGCAGTACGTACCAGTCTACCAGCTGACCGGTATGCGGACTGCCCACTACCGAGTGGTACTGCTTAAATCGGCCATCGACGGTCGATTTCGACCATCGAAAGTCGATTGAGGGAGAAATAGGAAAAAGGAGAAGAAGAGGAGAAAAATACCTCGTGCGTTGCTCTTCACGTATTCCCCCGCGCGGTCCGTCGCCTGCGGATCGCCCATGAGTCGCCCACACGATTCATCGCACACGCGATTTGTTGCCTACGAGCGAAGAATCACCTGCAGGCGATTTCTTCTCCCCACGCGGGGAGAAGGTTCGAGGCGACATCACCAGCTTTTTTATTTTTTTCTAATATATATTATATTATATTAACATTATATTATATAATATTCTATTATACTATAATGTACCCAACGGTATGCACAAGCATACCGCTTGGTATCGAGTACCCTACAAACTTGGTACGCCGATACGTACTGATACAACGAACCTTGCTTTGGACTACCATAAAATATAATGTTATCTTTTCTTTGTACAATATTTTCAGAATATTTTTCTGAAATATTTTTGTTACTATTCAACAGTTTAATGTCAAAGGTGCCTTGCAAGCCAATCACGTGAATGATGACACGTATGATATACTATGCATTCTTTTTGGTAATTAATATTATGATATTTTCTCAATTTATAATGTTGTTGGATTAATATATTGTGATGTCGTTAGATCTATGTAATGAGAATTGGATCATGATGAGATTATGATAATGAGACCAATTCGCCTTTAAACACAGATCCCAAATAATTATGGTCATAGGTTACTCGAGAGCAAGGTTTTACTTACCAAGCGGTAAGGCCCGTACCGCTCGGTACATACAGGTCTAGCAGCTGATCGGTGGTACGCGGACTGGCCGCTACCGGGCGGTACCGCTAAAATCGATCGTCGGCGATCGATTGAGGAAGAAAAAGGGAAGAGGAAGAAGAAGAAGAGGAAAAGAAGAAAGAAGAAGAGGAGAAGAAGAAAGAAAAAGAGGAAAAGTACCTCGCCCGCGCACCCTCGCCGCTCGCAGGTCGCCCGCGAGCCATTGCCACCCTCACCGCTCACGGGTGACTTTTCTCCCCGCGCGGGGAGAGAGGTGAGGTGATGTCGCCCCTTTATTTACTTTTTTTAATATATTTAATATTTATATTATATTATATTATATTATAAAAAATATTATAAAATATTTAGTATACCGGGTGGTATGTACTATACATATCGCTCAGTACTGGTACCATACCGGTACTGTCAAAATGTCGATACACCAGTACGAACCAGTACGTAAAATCATGCTCGAGAGGGGTATCGAGATAACCAGACAGACTAGTGTGCTATATACCCGTCTATATGATGGAGGTTGTTGGTCTCATAGCTGCTTGTATAGGGATACTAATGATGTAGTGCAGGTGCTTATTGGAGAATGAGTTTATTAATCTGTTTATAAAATACTGGATGGTTAATGATACATGATCGTTAGACATCGATTCCGTAGCCCAATTGTGTGTTTGGTCCTTAGACTTAAGATACTAAAAATGTCTTGTTTGAGTACTCCATTTTCTTATATCAGACTTATGGGTCTGAAAGTTTCAGATTTAGTAAGACAGTTATTGAGAATGACAATCAACCTTACGAAGGCAATTGAGTACCAATATAGGATTATCCACTCTCGATATCATGAGCAGAATATCTCATATATTCTTACTCAAGCAAATCTCTGGCCATAGTCATTCGGATTGGGAGAGAAAAAGTTCTCCAGGAGAATCCGATTCGAGTGAGACTTAGATGGATTCTATATGGGGCCTGATAGTACCATACCTGATATACAGTGTCTGGGGTATTAGATAGATAAGGGACTACAGGTATATGATAATTAAGGGCAAATAAATCCAATGGATTACCTCCCCTTGTACCATATGGGAACTATGGCATAGTGGCCTAGTACATCTATAGTCGATGAGTTGGTGAATTATTATGAGATAATAATTCACTGAGTTGGAAAGAGTTATGACAGGTGCGACTCACGGTCAGCTCGGTATTGAGCCTAGAGGGTCATATGGTGGATTTCGCGATAAGTAGAGGATTGAATATGAGATATCAGTCACTGTTTTATTGGATATCCAATAAGTCCCTATTTTCTTGGAGCCTTGGGTGAGACCCAATAAGAACAAATAGTGATTATTGGATAGAAATCCAATAATCTAAGAGGCTTAGGATAATTGGATAGAGATCCAGTACCCAATTAGGCAGGATCTATTAAGGTTAAATTGATAAGGACCTCTACAAATAGGAGAGAGACCAAAGAGTCATGGGTTAGACCTTTTTGGCTACCTCCACCTATTCTCCTCCTTCCCTCTCCTCCTTAGCCATCAGCCCCCTTCGACAAGAAGGGGCCGGCCTTTCTTGTTTGCTGCTATGAGGTGGTGCACGAAAGTTGCGAGGATTTATGTTACAAAGTAAGGTGTATCCCTGCGTCATCTACTGTGTGGATCACCGCTAGGAGAGGACATCTGACCTCCTTCATCCATGGACTTAGATCGGTGATTTCGGAGATATACGATCTCCCTTAGGTGAGAACGTCTCACACGTGTTATGCAGTTTTTCAGTTTCACGAGTTTTTTGATCCCAATCATCGCACGATAATCAAATATGATTCTCTTGGAACACCAATTATTTTTCGTTCTTCCGCTGCGCATGTGATGCTCCCTCCAAGGTTTCCCAACAAAAGGTTCTGTTCTACTTACAACAAGCCATATAACTTCTGAAATAAGCTATATTGAGGACTAAGGGCAATACCAAGTCAGATGCAGTGACCTTGTCCTGAAATAAGCTATTTTGAGGATTGAGGGCAATACCAAATCATCAAATTCATTACAATATGCTCATCATGGTAGTTATGCAAATACTGAATACAATCCTCTACCTAATGAACTGATTTTATTTAATATATAGATGGTAGTTTTTTTGCTCTTTATATATTCCATACAACTTTGTTTGTCTATTTGGATTGATTAAAACTCTGTTGCCATAACTTTTCTTATGAACCTTGAATGGCTATCAGCATTTCTCTTCTGCCGAAAAATGCTTGAGTGCGTTTCAAGCTCCTCTTGATCCCAGCACAGCATTAGGGGGATTTTCAGGAAGTAATTACTCAGAGGTAGTTCTTTAGCTTCTAAGTGCCTTACAACAAGTATATTATTGTTCTAATGCTTGATTGGGCAGGCCTTGGCTTTTGTAATAACTTATCCCGTGAACAATGAGCTTGATAAAAAAAGCACTGAGTATGCAAAGTCTGTTGCTTGGGAGAAGGCATTCATTCGCTTAATGCAGGTTCCTCTTCCTGCCTTAGCACTCCCTTATGACACTTTATAGTTCTTTATGGCACAAGTTTCTCTGATATACTTGCTTTGCTGACAACTTCAGTTTCAAATCTGAAATTAATTTATATTAAAATTCATGAATGCTGAGCGTAATGATGCTGAGTGCTATTTTCTTACACTGGATTTGTCATCATTTTGAATGCAGATATTGATTATTTTTCTTGTAACCTTGGCTTTCCAGGTGTTAAACCAATAAAAAGATAGTCATGGTTCTTCTTTTTAGTAATATAGTCATGTATCCTCTTTTATGGTTCTTGTATGGGACTAAATTTTCATGTTCTTCTACCATGTTGCTGTTTTTATTCTTCATTGACTAAGCCTACAGGGGCCTTATCATATATAAAATGCAACAATAAGTTTGCTCTGCCATTATTGGAAATAATCAAATATTCTATTGATATTGTTTCAGTGTGGCTTAAAATGCTTAAAACTGTTGTTATTAGCACTTTGGTAGTACTTCATTCATATTTAGACGACTGACAAATCTAAGGTCAACATAAGTAGTTGGCACCATCACATTCATCAAACTAGTAGCTGAAATTATCATATTGTTTTGAGAAATAGATACAAGTCCAAAAGAAAATAATTGATATGATCAGAATCGATGTGCATAAAAAAAAATGTATATAAGGATAGGTTGTTGCTACTGTCATCTCTCTTCTTTGAAATAAAGTGGATCCTAAATGCTAATTTATGAATTTAAATAAAAGGATGTCTCCAAAGTACTAGTCATTGTCTAATACCTATATTTGGAAGACATGCCATTTTTTTAGTCATGATGCTCACATAAGAACTGTCCATATTTCTTTATGGCTTTTATTTGGTCAAGTTCTTCAATGGACACATTATAAAAATAGTTTAGTGCTAGCATCAATCAATGCATAGCAACATGGTCTTGCTTGTCACCTTTCTAATGCAGGGGTGCTTGGAGAAACTGAAGAAGAAAGGAGAAAGGAAAATAAGATAAAAATGGAAAGAGAAAACAAAAGAAAACTATAGATTAATTACTCTAGTGACATATGTTCCTCTGGTGATCGGTTTTGTTCCCTTTGATGGTGTAAGCAAGTCTTGAGCCTGTGGAATGATTGAAACCCTAACCCAAGGTTGGACTATGCTGAAAGGTTTTGGAAAACTTATTAGTTTCCTAATCCACAACAGGGCTGAAAGTTGATCTAACCACTGAAGCTTGGATACATCACAGATAATTGATACTGATGTCACTATGCTTGTTGGACATGCTATAGATACTGCCTGTTACATGGTGCAGCAGATTTTCATTATTGATATAACCATTTCAGAAACATAAAGATTGAATTTTCCTATGTTTGAGAAAAAGGGTAGTCTGGTGCATGAATCTCCTGCCACTGCAGGGTTTGACAGATCAATGAACTTAGCTGGCATTACATATAAGAAGAGAGGTTATTCATAATTTTATGTTTTAAGACATAAAGGGGCAACTTCAGAGTTCAGACGGTGTTATATAAACAATTCTCTCTTATTGGTTCATATTGTTTTGCTTATATATTCTTTATATTGTTCTGAATTGGAATTTAATACTGATATTGTTTTATATTCTTTGGTAAATTTTGATAATACATGTTACAATTGCAACAGGATGAGCTTGTACCAATGGTGCAGCCACAGAATCTTACACTTTCTTTTTCATCAGAAAGCTCTATCGAGGAAGAATTAAAAAGAGAAAGTACTGCTGATGTGATAACTATATTGGTAATTATACTATCACTAAATTTTTCTTCCTTTTTAGCTAAAAAGTTTCTACGGCTACTAGAAAGATTCTTTGAATACTTAAAAAGGTTTTTTTGCTCTATCTGTTATGAATTTGATTCAGGTGAGCTATCTTGTTATGTTTGCTTACATATCCATCACACTGGGAGACAGATGTCAATTATCATCTTTGTTTGTTTCTTCTAAGGTATTATAATTTTCGCTCTTTTCTTTTTGTCCCTATTTATATGCTTTAAGTTATTTGTTTAAGTTGTATATATTACATTTTACATGAAATTTAGCATTTTATATAGTAACATGCTTGCTAGGAAAATTATGTATTTAGTGCTTAACTTATATGCTTTTAAATAAAATAATTAATGCTTGTAAGTTATAAGTACATTATTTTGACTAGAAAGGTCATGCTGACAATGTAATGTTGAAGAAGAGAGGACATGCTTTGAACTGAGGTAAAACAACTTTTAAGAAATTGAATATTTTAACCAGCTCTTTCTTGGCTCAATATATACATCAATACATCTTAAATGCCGATTGTGACTACTAGAACCAAGGAATTTAGAGCTGGTATGGAATGTAGTATGTACCGGACTGACCAAGTTTCAACATCGGTATATTTAGCTTGACACAAGTATAATAATATTTTTTTTGTTTTTAAAATGTTTTATTTAATGATACTGGGTGATATAGGTCGATGTACCATGAATATACTAGTACCATACTGAGTCAATAGGTTATCTAAACTAAGGTTCGCCATACTAGTCTGTATCGACGTATCGAGCTTAGCTCGGTACATACGTTGGTATCGATATAATATAATATAATATAAGTTAAAAATAAAAAAGGGGCGACATCGCCTCGTTCCTTCTCCCCACACTGTCACGAACGGTCGTCGTGCACCTGTAACATCTTCACTCACAAATCGTTCGTCACTTTTGCATACTTGTACAAATGTTTGACAGACTATTTTGCCTTAGTTTTATGTGATTTTGCCCGAGAATGCAAGCGAAAATAGTTTGTAACGTTGTAGTGCGATTGCTAATCGCATCGGGTCAAAACTGTCCAAAACAGTTCTATTTTCACAGACCGTGGCCTGATTTCTGCAGATCGCGGTGTCACGGACAAAAATACAAAGAGGGTTCTGAATGTAGTGCTTATGTATGTTCATGTCTTTCGGGTTTTGTTCATACTTTGTACAACAAGTAATGGGCTAGCAGTAAGCTTGGCAGCCCTAGTTTGGTTAGCTCTCGTAGCCGGTTTCGGCTTATAAATGAGAGTTGTGTTATGTGGACACTTGTGAGAACTTTGGTCTATAATGGACCTTGATCCTTTGTGTGCGACCATTCAGAGTTTGTAAAGTCCATGGTTGTAATTTGCACTGGCTATATAAAATATTTACTAAAGTGGTTGCTTATAGATCCTGTGGGAAATACTTTCTTTAACTTATTTTTTTCTTTTATAGGTCCTAACCGACTATAGGAGGTTTCGGGGAGACTGACCTTTGCGGATGGACACGCGATGGTGCACACGATTTCGGGAAAACCAACTAAGTTCGTGACATTTAGTATCAGAGCAGGTCAAGTGCAACGCAGAAACACTTGCCATGCAAACGTGGGGGTCCTAACTGGGTTGTGTGGAGGGCAGCCAGCACACGTGACCGTTTGGGGGAAACAGACATTGAGATGTAGGGAAATGAGTCACTCAGAGGAGCGAGCATCCATAATTGGCATTCAGAGGAATGACCAACCCTTTGCGCAAGAGGCACCAAGAGGACAAACAGGATAGGAAGAATGCGTAGCGCACAAAGGTTGGGATTGTTGAATTCGAGCTACGACTTGACGTTGGCAACCAAACTTGATGGTGCTCAAGGCAAGCAGGGTGTTTGGTAAAAAATGAGACCGCGCAAAGTGGAATGTATTGCACAACGACCGAAAGAGTTGTACAAAGCTCACAAAGGTGAGGGGAATTGCTAACTCGAAGAATTCGGTACTCATGCAAGGGCTTATATGAGGATGACAGAGTGTCCATAGCCATCCCAAGGCAACCGAAACTCGTTGTTATGGAGTATTAAAACTTTTTCTTCAGCATGGGAAGGATATATCCGTCGGAGGCTGAAGTGTGCAACAAGTTCAGCATATTGCTAGGTCTTGAAAGGTGCAGTGGGGGCTGTATTGGTGAAGAGTCGTAATATAACAAATGCATTTGTAAGGGCAGAACAATGCATAGTCTGTTCAGCAAGATGAAGTAGTCCAAGGGGTTGGTGGTCTCCAAAACTTCCAAAGGGAATGATGTAAACAAAAAGTTGCTCCAACAGGACAGATATCCAAGAGGGATAAGTCCTGGTTCTCCAGAGGGAGAATCATGTGCAGTTGACCACACATGTTGAGGAGTACCTCAAGACAATAACTCTGCAAAGCTTAGTAGATCGAGCGAGCAGAAATTAGTCGTCACATGATCTCGCATGAGGTAATACAGTAGTAAATGCATTACGAGATCAAATGGGGGAGCAATCCATGGCAACATTATACAAAGGTATACTCAGAGTCGATGTGAAAATCGAATTTAATGGAGAGCTGACCCATGGAATAGTGGGCATGAGGGCCACCATCAACTCAATGAAAATCGAGGAGCGGAGCAACTTAGGTGAAACTTGGTAAAATATCCAAGCCACATGAGGGAGTCGACTTAGAAGATGGAACATAGAGTGGAAGCACGTAGCTTTCTTTGGACAGAGGTTAAGGGCATAAACTCTTGTAGAGGCAAGAATGGGATCATGTTGTTCCATAGATTCTTCATTCTGATGGGGCGAACTCATCTTGCATGGTGCTAAAGACGAAAGGAGCTTCGGGGCACATGCACCTTGTCTCAGAGATGCATTTGATGGAGGAACTAAGGTGGTTCAACTTAAGGATACGAAGTTGGGATCATAAGGCTTTAGCACAGAGCAAGAGGACGTAAAGGCAAGTACTCTTGAAGAATATACTACAGTGCTGCCATTCAAGTTGTTATGAAGAAAGTGATGCATAGCGGAGATTGTGCTGGTGAGGGATAGAGATCCAGACAATGGTGCACCAATTTCAGTGAAGTCTGGGGACTTCGAGAGCTACTAGGCGACGAACTACCCTGGAGCAATGCTTCGTCCAAGTATGACCCAATAATGGGTGAGCGAAAGTGAATTGCCAAAGTAGTGGTGGAGGCTCTATGATGTGCTAGCAGAGGCTACACATTGAGAGATTGTGGTCTGAGTTTATCCCACAAGAATCTGAATGCAATGGAGATGTCACCAGGAGGTGATATGGTGCAGCGGATTGTGGTAGAATAGTTCGAGGCAATACAACATATAGGGGAGAAGTTTATGTCCCGTGGGCGAACAATTTTAGGTATGAACTCTTGAGAGAGTGTCACGATTCCCTTTGGGCGGGGCTTCCTGGTATTCATCGAACAATGGCTCTCATGGAGATGACCTTTTATTGGCCGAAGATGGGGATCGACGTGGAGGAATATGTTCGAACATGCCTTACTTGCCAATAGGATAAGGTAGAGTAGCAGAATCCGGTGGGACTTTTGGAGCCACTGTCCATACCAGAAAGGCTGTGGGAGAGCATTTCCTTGGACTTCATATCAAGCTTGTTGGTAATAGGGGGGACCTGGATTGATACTTGTGGTGGCCGATTGGTTTTCGAAGTATGTAATGTTCATTGCTGCACCCCTACACTGTTTAGCAGAGGAAACAACCAAATTGATGATGAAGAATGTGGTGAAGTATTGTGGAGCCTCGCACAATATCATTAGTGATCGAGATGCTTAGTTCTTAGGACGATTTTAGACTGAGCTATTCAAGCTGTTGGGAACGAAGTTGTACTTCTCCACAAGCCTCTACCCTCAGATGGATGCTAAACAGAAAGAATCAATTTACTCTTGGAGCAATATCTTCGACACTACGTGAGTGCCAACCAACGAGATTGGGTGAAGCTGTTGGACATTACCCAATTCTCCTACAACTTACAACAGAGCTTTGCATCCAACAAGAGCCTCTTCGAAATTATTACAACAGTCGTCGTCTCCTCATACTTTGGCTATCGGTTATACGGGAATAGTCCATCAATATATCACTTTGCAAAAAGAAATGACATAAAAATACATATATTGCGTGGGCTTACTTGGAGAAGATGACCAAAAAGATAAAGTGGGTAGACTTGGGAAGGTGACCATAGGAGTTTAAAGTTGGTGAACTTGGTGTTGGTGAAGCTCCAGCCAGCATCACTCCAGTTCTTTAGGCACAAAGTGCACGAAAGATTGGTACTTAAGTTTCAAGGACCCTTACCAATTATCAGTAGGGTAGGCAATGTCTCCTATAAGTTGCAACTACCGGCATGGCTCAAAATTCACAATATCTTTTATGCAAGCAACTTGAAAGCCTACCACTTAGATCCGCAAAATGCTTCCTGAAGTATTTCAACTCGACTACCTCCCACCAGAGCCTCCTTCGAGAAGCGAGTTGAAACCATTCTGGTGGATTGCAAGACAAAGTTACCCAACGAAGCGGAGCAAACTGAGTACTTAGTGAAGTGGCAAAAGCTTCCCCGAACAGAAGCCAGTCGGGAGCCTGAAGATGCCCTACAACATGAAAAAGCCATTGTCGAAGCCTACCAATAAGCATCGACGAGGGCATCGATAATTTAAGTGGGGGAGAAAATCACGAACGGTCGTCACGCACCCACAACATCTTCACCTCAACGAACTATTCGTCGCTTTTGCATACTTGTACAAATGTTTGGCAGCTTATTTTGCCTTAGTTTTATGTGATTTTGCCTAAGAAATGCAAACAAAAATAGTTCATAACATTGCAGTGCAACTGCTCACCGCGATGGGCCAAAATTATCCAAAACAACTCCGTTTTCACATGCCATAGCCTAATTTCTGCAAACCACGGTGCGGCATGAAGCGTCAGCTATCTTAGCACCTTGGAAACCCTCGGATGGCACAGGGCTGGATGGGGCTTCGATAGGATGTCGGGCGTTGAGCATTCATCACAAGTTGAGCTTGTCATCCTGCCTGGCACTCAGTGAACCATCGTTGGTGGACTTGCAATTGTTTGTTCAACCTTCTAAAGTTCTTTTTCGCTCCTTTCTCTCTTTTTTGTCTTGCACTCAAGGTGTTTGTTGAATTGTTTGTAAAAGCTTCCCACTTCGCAAGACGTCGGGACTTGTCTGCCGCTCGCTTTCAAACTAATCAACCTTCTCTTTTGTAGGTTCTTTGGGACCGACACGAGGTTGCACTTAGGCTGACCCATTGCGGACGAATAATGCATGGGCGTTTAATGACTTAGGCAATCCCAGTTAAGTCCGTGACTTTGGTGCAAGGGTGCTTCATGACCTAGGCAATTCCATCTAAGTTCGAAACTTTGCCGCAAGGGTGCCACATGACTTAGGCAAATTCAGCTAAGTCTGTGGCAACGCAAGGAGACATTTCTTTTCCCTACACGGGGAGAAGAAATCGCCTACGGGCGAAGACATCGCCTGGGCGACGGATCACGTGAGCAAAGAGGGACTCCAGGTTTTTCTTCTCCCTCTTCTTCTTTCTCCCTACCTCGGCTGATACCGCCCGATAGCGACCAATGACGGTCGAAATCGACCGTTACCAGTTGATTTTGGGTGGTAACAGTGCAAAAACTACCCCAATCGATCGATAGCGGTGGTGGTCCGTATACTATCAATGCGGCCGACGCATCGCCCGATACGAGCCATATCGATCGGTATTGCATTCCTTGGCCTAAACTAATATGAAACCAAGATTTAATTCCTTTATTTAACCAAGGAAACCAACCCTCACCCTTTTCCACATTTTTTAATCAATTGAAGTTCTTACGACATGCTTTAAATACATTCTAACCCCATTAGAGTACTCACTGACTATGGTAACTTGGAAATTGTATCCGTTTTTCACAGATATCATGCCTAGTTAGTTGTTTTGTTTGGATTCTTAGAGCACAAGCACAACCATATAAATTACGATCACTAGTGCATTATGAGGCATGAGTGTTGGGCTATTCCATTCTACTCATTGTGGGCTTGGTTTCTTAGTATGCACCCTGTTAGCAGTTATTTATGCCTATAAGAATTGCACCTGCCCGGTATGGTGTGGCAGGTTGGCATGTGTAATTGGTGCTTTCGAAATCCTTGTCGCAATAGACATAGCTACTGAGTGTGATGTGGCAGGGCAACATCTATATTTCTAATCAATCTAATATCTTCTTGTTCCCTCTTTCTCTGATGCCTATATAATGCTTTTTTTCTAGGTGCTTCTTGGCCTGTCTGGAGTAGTTCTGGTTATGCTTTCTGTTCTTGGATCAGTTGGGTTTTATAGTATCATTGGAGTTAAGTCAACACTCATCATAATGGAAGTGACACCTTTTCTTGTTTTGGCTGTAAGTTCTTGTTTCTTATAATTTTATTTTCTATTACCATTTTGATTCTATTGACTGACTTTAATTTGCAAATTTTAAAGGTACTGTTGACGGACGTTAAATAAGTAGAGGAGTAAATTCAAGCATAAAAATAAAGTATATTTTGTTGATCAAAGTATAATACATGAATCTTTTAGTAGTAATATCTGGTTCCATGAGGAATCCTCTTGTCAAGCTCCAATTATAGTCTGATATGCTTTTCCATTCTTTGGTTGAACTAAGATGAATTACCCTAAGTGCGCCTCTTAAAGGTTTTCTTGTACATGTAACTGTATGTTTTGTGGAACCTCAACACCCCCATTCCATGTGTTTTGCTTCTTAGGCTACCTCGATGTTGAGCACTCCAATTTTTTTGTAGCCTGCATCATTTACACTAATCACAATTAATTGTCTGATAATGCCTTTTTGTTGCGATGTACAATGATGGAAGTGTAAATGACTTAGCTTATACCGATCGTTATATATAGTTTCGTTTGTTCAAATATTATGTACTATGAAAACAGCCTCTCAGTCGACAGACCTAGGTTGATATTTCTTTCTCTAGTCTCTCTTGCAAGTTGCAAGTGCTTTTGTTTAGACATGAATTTGGACTTCTGTGGCAGCCATCAATGAAGCTAGTACCATCTCATATATTTAAATAAGGACCCAAGTATGCTATTTAATTGCTATTGTTGGAGCCATCAAGAGGGTTATCACTGAATTCACTTTCTTAGATGGTATATTTTATTTTTGAATTTATCTTATTTCTTCAAACAGTAAATGTTGTTAAAATGAGGTTCCTGGTCAAAATGTTAGAGTTAATGTATATACACATTCTTTATAATTTCATATTACAGCTTTTTTCTTAGCAATATCAGTTGTCAATTTTCATAGTAGCAGTTGCTGTGCCAGTTAAACATTTAATGCTTATTTAAATTTTCGCACTTCTTATAAGTTGCTGTCTCTGGACTATCATTAGCCGATTTTTTGTTTATTTGATATATACCAGGTTGGAGTGGATAACATGTGTATTCTTGTACATGCTGTTAAACGCCAACCATTAGAGTTGGTTTTAGAAGAACGGATAAGTAATGCACTTGTGGAAGTTGGACCATCTATCACCCTTGCTAGTTTGGCTGAAGTTCTGGCCTTTGCTGTGGGTAGTTTCATACCGATGCCTGCATGTCGTGTTTTCTCCATGTTTGCTGGTTGGATCTTTGTGTCTCCTTTTCATTTTCTTTCATGTGAAGTTTAATTCCAATCCAGCTTATCAACTAAACCTTTTTTTGTGTCAGCGTTGGCTGTTCTACTGGATTTCATTTTGCAACTTACAGCTTTTGTTTCTCTGATAATCTTTGACTTCTTAAGAGCTGAAGATGACAGAGTTGATTGTGTTCCATGTATTAGACTTGCATCAAGCAGCAGCGCTGATGAAGGTGCATAGTAATTGGTGTTATCAATCTATTACCATCAGCTCTGAATTATTATGTAACCATAAAATAATTCCTCCTGCCAAATATACATAAACTCATGAAATGTTGTCAACTTATGCATGATTAGGTACTGTCAAACAGGATCTTGGGTTGCTCACACGCTATATGAAGGTGTAGTCTAACACTTTCCTTTTTATTTGTCCAATATGTTAGTTGCATTTTATGTGTAAATTTAAATCTAATTTTAAAATTTTAAATGTTATCCCATAAGGTTTCACAAAATCCAAAATACTCTTTTATGAGGATAAACGTCAAACAAATCTTGAGTTATGTACTGGAAAAATCTGTTACTTAGGTGTGGCAAGCATGATGGTTTCGTTAATTGTTCCACTTGTTCACGCCAAATAGCTTTAGAGTAGGAGTTTTCCAGTAAATATCTTAGCATTTGCACAATTCTACAACATACTAAATTAGGTAATTTATTTATCTCTCAATAATGCATGCATTTTTTTGGTTAGCGAACTCTGCATATGCTTGTTTTTGTTATATCTTTTTCACTACTGATCCGTACCCTAAAAAATGAGAAGGGTGCATTAGGCAGCTGATAAATGATGTAAAACTTATTAAGATGTATGCTTGGATCCTCTAATGATCTAGTAGAGCTAGGCCATTGCCAAAACTGACAAGTTTTTCAGCACCTGGATACCTCAAAGAGCAAAGTAGGTTAAGTTGCCTGGGATTCTTTTTCTACTACAGGATATGATCAGTTGCAGAGTCTGATCTTAAGGTTGTTTTCTTTAACATAATTTTGAATGATCCTTACTATGATACTACTAAACCACATGCAGGAAGGGTTGCATGTGGCTTCTATTGGTGGTTTATGTTGGATATAGCTGCGCAACATTGGCTTGGTAGCGAAATGTCATGCTACCCCATGTTGGTTGAAATGTAGGATGCTGTTGATTGGAGCATGCAAGCTCAAAACCTTGTTGATATTACATAATTATGGTGCTAGTATATTATGCATGCCAACAATATCTGGTTTCTCTGTGTCCTCCTATGGTACTTGGATATAATCAGGCAAAGTTCTATAAGTTAATTGTAATTTCTTTGGTTTTTCACATAGCACTCCTCTAGTTTTCAAGAATGAAAATAAATTAGAATATGGTATTTAGAGTTGCAAAAGCTTACATAATATCTTTCGTTATTTCTTGGTGTAAAGACTTTACTAAGTCTGTTCTTGTACGTTCATGCCTATATATCTCAGGATGAATCTACAAACAGTTCCATTTAATATTTAGAGATTTTTACCTTTCTGTGGTTCAGATTTTGATGGAGTTTGAATTGAATGGATGGAGATTTACTAGAAAGTTCTTGACTAACTCTTTTTTGTAATTTTTATGGTTCAAATCACCTCTGTTTCAATGTTTAATAAAAGTTTTGTTTCATCATCATTTTAGCTGTTGTACAAGCAGCCAGTTCAAGAATTCATATGAACATCACATTATTTAACTATTAATCAATCTTGATTGGATTATCCTCGGCATGGATTTATGTTTAATTTGTTTTAATTTTTTAATATTAAACTATTATATTCTCATTTCAGTGACCATATCTTTGGATTTTTCATGACAATGTTGCAGGATGTCCATGCACCTCTTCTTAGCCTTCAAGGAGTCAAGATTGTTGTAGTCGTTGTATTCTTTGGCTTTGCTTTTGCAAGCATCGTGAGTCACTCTATAATTTGTTTGTTAATTATCAATTTAAATATTTGGGATATATCAAAGAACCTCATCTCTAGAATCATAATATACCTTCTTGAAAGATACATTTTTTCGAGCTAGCACTGTCTCATAATTTAAACCCTGAAATACTTGGATTGAGAGCTTCCACTAAATTAGGGATTATGGATCGATTGAAACTATGTAGCCGAATACTGCAATATAGAGATTGACACCTTTATACCATGTATGCCAATATTTGCAGATGCTTATCATTTTGTCAAGACTTGGTGCTCACTATATGCTCTGTCATGCATAAAAATTGCCTTCTCGAGTTTGTACTTCATGCATTGAGCAGGTTACTAACATTCGCCCGCTCTTTGCTCACACTTCTGAAGCACTTGAAGTGTTTGCACTCCTTGCGTTAAGTTAGCTACTGTGATTCGCCTTCTCACTGCAATTGAACTTCTGGAATGCAAGAAGTTTTGCCCGAAAAGAGCAAAAAGTTTACCCTAACTTGGAGTCCCCCAACTTGAAGTAAGTTTTTGATAGATCTGGTCGGCTCTGGGATTGTACCATCTTCTCCATCACCTTTGCCGCCTACTCCTCTGAGTAGAAAGGTACAGTACCATGTACTGCCTACTTCGTTCCTTGGTCGAGCACTCCTGCATCAACCTGAAGTCCCTCAATTTCGGCTATCTTGATGAGAAGCCCATCAACATTGGTCTTATGAAGTTTCTTGGCCTCTGTCCTTCCGCTATGTCTTGGTACTTGGAGTTTGCCTTTGCATACTCCACCTCCTTGGCCCCTTTTACGACCAATGCTCTCCTTCTATGAGAGCAAGGGATCATGGTGCTGCCAAGCCCATAGCATTACTATCCGTTACCTTACATCTTCATCCCTTCCTTCGTGATCGGTAGATCTGCCTCTGTGGCACTGTGGCACTCCTCCGAGTCCACCTCTTTTCTAACCGACGCTTTGCTTTTGGGTAGCTGAGCCCCACTAGACTCGTCGTCGCTTCCTCGCCCCTTTCGACCACCTGCTTCAACACCACTGTGTCCTCCTAGCAGTTCTCCTTGGTCAATGGAAAGATAGACTACAACTCTCATGCATGGCATCCGCCATCTTGTTGTAGGGCTCGCGTCGATTATGTTCTCCTTAATTTCCTTGGTAGCAACGTTCGCTTACTCGGCTTCGTCCTCTGACTTGCCGGGCTCCCTTAAGCGAATGTGAGCACTGAAGCAGTCCAACTCTCCAGCCGCTCCGATCATACCTTTGTATAATCAAGTCCCCTCCATGGGACTCACTGGTACTTGCAATCTGACTTCTCCCTCGGTGGTACACAGCCCCCATATGCTGATTGACACCTTTATACCATGTATGCCAATATTTACAGATGCTTATCATTTTGTCAGGACTTGGTGCTCACTATATGCTCTACCATGCATAAAAATTCCTCTCAGATTTTTAATAGCTGCATTATTTTGCATGTGCCATTATGGACTAAACATAATATTTTAGTGATAATATGTGAGATTCAATAATTTCTTATATAAACTATATTTTTTATTGAAATATCCATCAATAATCTCGGAATTATTGAGGAATACCTTTGGTTTTTACATCAAGAAAAAGAAGCCATGTAGATAATTGAAAGTGTCCATCACATATGTGCTATGTAAGATGATTATCTTAGGTTATTTTTAAGCATTAATTTAGATCTTGATTATACCAGTTGGTATAGTCTGGTTTTAATCAGTTTGATGGCTGATCTATACATGGACGGCCAACTTCTCCCATTCTAGTCTGAAAGTGGGTTTACTGCCTGGTAAGCTTGCCACACCAGCTTTACTAGGTGGTAAGCTAACATACCTAGCTTTTAGGGTGGTTAGCCTATCTCTTAGTACCTGTGCCCATCGTCTGTTCCCCCTTCTTTTTTGTTTCTCTTTTTCGTCCTATTATTGCTACTTTGCTTCTCCTCTTCGCCATATTAATGCTTCCTTGCCGCTGTTCTCCTTTACTACAGGTTTGTGATGTGCTGCACTTTCTTTGCCTTAAGATATCTCTCTTCATCCTCATCCCCCTTCACCTCCCCTTACTCCTCTCTCCAGCTGATACTGGTACCAATATCAGATCAAGATTTTAATCCATGGTTACGAGACAAATTAAAATTGAGCTTGATGGTAAGAGAGTATTAACACAGTGAACCATTGGCCTTGTGGCTATTAGTTTCTTGGTATGATGATGTACAATGATCTTTTGAATTTTTATTTATATTTTGAAGCAAAACGAAAGCAACATTTTTTATTTTTGTTCTGAACTAGGATATATAAACAGTTCAAAAGGCTGTCACTAAAAATGTTTAAATGAAAACCACAATTTCCTCATTGGCTATATGCCTTGTATTGTCTGATGAACACATGCCACTAGCATAGTATATTTGATTTTATATTGACAATTGCATCTGGGGGGGTAAAAACTAAAAAGATAGTAACAAAAGAGAAACGGGAAGAAAGAGGAAGCTCAATAAAGAAAGCATAAATTTTGGAAAATGACCTCTACTTGCCAAGGTTATTGCTATAAAAGATGATAGGGAGCAGAGGAGGTGGCAACTAAAAAGACAGAATAATGAAGTAATGCAATGGTTTAATGCCAGTTGATTTGTGCATGCTAATCAATATCTACTGCTCTGACAAAGGACTGGTGTCAACATATGTCAATCCTGATTAATGCTTTATTTCTTATTACTGGTTTAGTGATACCAACTACCAAGAAAGATTAACTGGTATAATGCTTAGTATACAGAAACCATATTGGTTTGACCAGTGTCGGAACTGTCATTAGACTGCTTTGTAGGAAAAAATCTTCTAGTCAACTTAAGCCTCCAGCAAGCTTGTTGGAGTTGGGTTTATCTATTGTGTAATCTCATATTCTCAATCGTCAATTTCAACTTGATTTAACTAGATATTGGAAAATTCATGCAACTGACCTGAGATAATGGGACATTATGGTTGCTAGTTGTTGTGGATATGCTGGATTTTCCAATGCTATTTTCGCTTTCATGTCTTTGTGTTTAGTTTTTGTTATCAACTTTTCATTACATTTCATATTATGTTTTAATCTATCTTTTGTGCAATATTTTCATATTTCCAATGTATGTGACAGTTAGTATGCTATTGCCATAAGCCAAAAAGAATCAATGAATTTACTAAAGCAAAACTTTTATGTTTGCCTCGATTTTATCAGGATCAAAATTCTTTTATTTGGCATCACATATGAAAATTTGTTTCTCCTTTATTTGCTTACTTATCCTTTTCTGTTATGTAAGGCTCTATGTACCCGAGTTCAACCTGGTCTGGAGCAGAAAGTTGTCCTTCCCCGTGATTCATATCTGCAGGTAAACTTAAAGATGATTATCAATTTACTTAATGTTGATGATTCAAGATTCATCCTTGTTTTTTCATTTTGGTTACATGATTACATTTGTGCTATTTTCAGAGTTATTTTGATGATCTTGCAAAGTATCTCAGAGTGGGACCACCATTATACTTTGTTCTAAAGGACTTCAACTACAGGTACTATGACATGATATTTCTCGATGGCTTCAATCAGCAGATACATGCGATAATCATCCATGTTTAACCTTATTCCTTTAACTTGCTTTTTCCAGCTTGGAATCAAGAAATACAAACCATATATGTTCGATCAGCCAGTGTGATCCAAATTCTTTCTTGAATGAGGTTTAATTGCTCTGATCATCATTATCATTCAGTAAATAGTGTCTAGATTGCTCTAGGGTGCAATTCCATGAAGTAATTGCTCTTGAATGAGGTTTAATTACATGAAGTATGTTACAGATTATCATCTGTATCTTTCTCTAGGGATCAGTGTAAATTTTACTGTTGATCTTGGTAAATTCTTGCTGTCTAATTAAGTTTCTATTTATTTTTTTTAAAGCAGATTACGAAAGCATCATTGGTGCCATCATCAAGTTATATCGCTAAACCTGCTGCTTCATGGCTTGATGATTTTCTTGTTTGGTTATCCCCTGAAGCATTTAGCTGCTGTCGGGAGTTTGTGAATGGGAGCTATTGCCCCCCAGATGATCAGGTCGAATGATTTTCTGTTTTGCCTGATCATGCAATAAACATCATCTGAACTCTTGGTGAAAGCACTTTCCAAATCTTAGTACATTTTTTGGTAATCTGACTAGGTCTTCTGGCAAATTCATTGGTTCCCTCTTTAGTTCTTAAAACCAGTTGGCCATTAGTTGTGCCTATTTCTGAAGTTCTTCTATGAATATATGTAAATGAATTATGTATTTTATCATGTGGCATAGCTCATTACATTTATCATTTATTTCAACCATCATCACACTATGGCAGAACTAGGGATTCATTTAGTATACATCCATAGGTGATAGGCCTACAGGTATATTGACCAGGGCATAGGACCATGACATCAAGCATTTTGCAGTACTTTTTGTCTTTATAATCCAATTGTTTTTCTTTTGAACATGCCAACCCATAAGGAGTGGTGGTGCTTTTACCAACTGAAAAAAAAAAACCAGCAAGTACATGCATTTTCGAATACTTCAGGTTGACATGAGTACAACAATTACCTATTATATTAGGCTTAAATTTGATCACACAAACAAATTTTCACTTAGTTCGGAAAGCACAAATAGCTCTTGTGAAGCACTATGAGGCTTGATATAATCTATCTAAATATCTCAGCGTTGACTTGAATCAGTAAATTTACCCCAGATTTACTTGTGAATGACACTTTGCCAATTAGATGCATACATGTTATGTAATATTTCTTATTGATCTAATTTGTCAACAGAATTACTATGCAGAGAAAAGGATAACTATTGATATGTTTTCTCATTAAATCTCATTGTGACTAACACAATCTGTAGCTGTTGAATGTGCTTATATTGACTGAATACTGAACTTTTCCTCAGAATCAGATTAAGCTGCTCTCTTACTTGGTCATTTAGCAAGGGAACTAGTTCAGAAGTAAAATGGTGGATAATTACTTCATCTGTTGGTGTTCGTTTTTTTTTAATTTATAAATGTTTACTTATTGAACAAACTGTTATAAGTTGATATTGTTCTAAGACTAGTTTTAGGTTGCAAATGATATGTTCACCTGTTTCTATTGGTTCCAGCCTCCTTGTTGCCAACCAAATGATGGATTATGTACAACTGATGTTGAATGCAAAGACTGTACAACGGTATGATATCTTTGTAAGCTTTTATACATAACTGTATTAAGTAACACTTTTTATTATGAAAGGGTAATCGGATTATCATTATCCAATTACTTTAATCGTTAAGAGGTGGCACTTCGCGTTGTTTGATGGTGAGCAAGAATTGATAAGAAATTTCCAGACATGAGGGTTGTTTATTTCCTCTGCTCAAATTATAATGTCAAGCAATTATTGCTCGTAGATGAAGCTCAAATTTGTAAAATTGTAATTATCTTAATTTGTGTGATGTGATAATTGGAAGTTCTCATGATGGTTTTATGCTTTTAGTGCTTCCGCTACTCAGATTTGCATGATGGCCGACCATCAACAGTGCAATTCAAGGAAAAGCTTCCATGGTTTCTCAGTGCTCTGCCATCTTCTAATTGTGCCAAGGGTGGTAAAGGAGCTTACACAAGTAGTGTGAATATCTCCGGTCTGTACCATGTTCTCTGCCTTCTTTGTTACTGGACAAAAGTTCCTGAATGATTTAATAAAGAAAAATGTCTTTATCATATTTATGTCAGGCTATGAGAGTGGTATAATTCAAGCATCAGCTTTCCGTACTTATCATACACCACTTAGTAAACAAGTAACATTACCTCATGGATCTTATTGTAGCTTTGGTAAATGTCATTTCTTGGAGCTTACTTAATATACTGTTTCTCACTTCAGAGTGACTATGTGAACTCAATGAAAGCTGCACGGGATTTTAGCTCTAAGATGTCTGATTCACTGAAGGTACAGTTTTTTCTTTTCCTGCAACAGTTGGTAAAGTTCTAAGACTGACTACAGCATGCACATCTTATGGAGCTAGAGAAAGGTGGCAACTGTATATATGTGCATGCACATACTCTATCCAAATGTCTATATGGCCATCTTATGATATATTCTGTAGATTATTAAAAAAAGGCTAAAAAATAACTCATGACATATTTGTAGATTACGATTAAATTTGCATGTTGATAAACATCCAAGTATAAACCCAGGCAATGGATTGTTGATAAACATGTTAAACTTGGTCTCCTATTGTAGTTTTTATATAAATGCCTTGCCATGAAGGTACACAATTTTAATGTCTGTAGGACATAATAGTTCAGTCATCTGGTAGAGTATTAATATGTTGTGCATGCATCTACAAAGTAGTGCTTGATAAGAACAAAATCAGACATTTATACAAAGATAAGTGTTCACGTACCAACTATATATAATCAGCTAAAAAGATCTTTTTCTTACCATAGAGCTGTGTGTAGGGCAATTTCCTTAGGGAGGGTCATTGTGTGCTGTCTTATTTGTGCACTACAGATTGAGAGGCTTTTTGAGTGATTTTAACATGGTTACCCAGGACATAAGGGAGTAACCTTACCATGTTTCAAGGGTCACCCACCAATTATGAACAACTAAATCATAAAATAACATCTACAGAATTAATATGGCTCATACTTGATATAACATTTATAGATCCAATTTAAATTATTCGATGTCACTTTTATTCAAGTAACTAGTCCAAACTCAAATATCGCTTACATCCTTTATCTCACACCAACTCAAGAAAATTCAATTTAGGTATGGTCATGTTGTTCCCAACTAACTGATGTAGGTTACATGGTTCTTTCTGCAGTCAATATGCTTTAGAAAGGGTGGAATCATTAGCACATTTAAGAGCCACTAAACTCTTTTTACTTTTCTTATTATAAATGAAATTTGATTTCATCTTCGTCTACTTCTCTTAAATTTTTTCAATGTAACACCATGATAAACATTTATGGTTTCTTACTTTCTTTAATATCTATTTTCCTCATATTTAAACAGCAGCAATTTTTTATATGAAGAACAATATTTTTTACCAAGCACTAATGCAACTACCTAATGCAGATGGAAATCTTTCCCTATTCAGTGTTCTATATATTTTTTGAGCAATATTTAGATATATGGAGGACCGCTTTGATCAACATCTCAATCGGCCTAGGTAAGGTTTCTCATATCAAGTGCCTTGCAGCCTCGTGCTCTTGGCTGCCGTTTTTATAATGTTATAGTTATGCATCTTGTACTTGTATAGAACAATTATAGTTTATACTTTATAGTGACCTAGACATTCTAACAGATAAACTTAGAGCTATTATTTTGGGATAGATATATGCTATTATGCTTGATAAAAGTTGAGGCATTATTTTCCTCTTTTAACTTTGTATACTCACAAGACAATCTCCATGAAGAGTTGGTTATGGAGCCAACTAACAGCAAGATTAGCTCTTGTCTAACTCAAAAAAGGCCCAGTTTTGCCCTTCTCTATGTTGGTATGGGTCATGGTTTGCCTTATCGGCCGATACCAATGTACTAATCAGCTATTGGTATGATAGATACCGAATTGTACCGAGCCTTATCGAACATACCGATACATGGTACATGGGGGTATACCGATGTGCTGACCATACTAGTCTCCTGTCGGATTGGTACATACCATTCATACCAAGCGGTATGCTGCAGTACGATAAACCTTAGTATGGGCAAAGTTGACATCAATTTGTTTATAATGAATCAATACCTTTAATTGTTGATAACTTGTCAACAACTTAGTGGCAGTACGATAAACCTTAGTATGGGAAAAATTGGCGTCAATTTGTTTATAATGAATCAATACCAATATCTTTAATTGTTGATAACTTGTAAACAACTTAGTGGTATCAGTTGGTTTGCCTAATCGACATATGATTATTGGATGGATGTACAGCTACTTGAATTATTGGTTCAAATCATCTTCACGGTTGATTCTTTAAATAACCCCACAAATACACTAGATGTTTAATATCTAGCTTATTTATTACTTGACTCTAAGAAATCAATGGTTACTAATTTGGCATTAATTGTAAAATATGGTTAAATTTTTGGTATAACTTAAAGTCACTATTCATACTATGAATGTTTAATGTGATTTTCCAAAACAGATGAATGCTTTTCAGAAGGTACTCGATACATGACAATTAGCGTAGTTAGCTGATCTTTCTTATTAATTGAGATATAAATTCTGACTGTTACTATATTTGTTGATAGGTGCTGTATTTATTGTTTGTCTGATTCTCACTAGCAGGTATGGAATCATATTTCTATGATCGCACAAATTCACTTAGGTAATTTCTTGGATAAATTTCATGTTAAACCTCAAAGCCTTCACCTTTATTTGCAGCATATGGATATCAGCGATAACATTATTGGTCTTGACAATGATTATTATCGATATGCTGGTAACTTTACTTATCTGTTTAAAGTATGGTCATCCCTGTGAAGTGTGATTATATTTGATATTTTCTACTCTGCAATTGCATACATGTGGTGTGTTTTCAAATTTCCCCCATCTGAGGCCTATTACAGCCTTGAGTACTGAAAATGCTACTTTATCCTATACTTATAAATTTTCTAGATTTTTATCTGTTGAATTTTTATCATGAAAGCTTAATGACATTTGTGTGACATCCATTGCACATGTGATATGTAAATTTACCTGATCAATGAAATTAATTTAAATATGAGGGTATGCCATATATGTTTTAAGTTAATAATATCACATAACTGAATGATATACAATTACTAATATATAAAGTACATTTGGTTGGAAGAAACTTTTGCAGTTATAGCCAAGAAATTTAATTTCACCTAGACCAATCCGGGCATGAACCGATACACGGCCCAGCCCATTTTGGTGGTCCAATTTGGTTTTTCTTTCTTTTTTAACAGCAGTGTTGATTTTTCTAAAAGAGAAGAAGTTTCTTTTAAGAATTCTTACAGTCTTTTGCCCTAAAACACTCATGACTCCTCATGAGTCCATCTCCCCTCCACATCATCGCCTGCCTGCTGTCACCTATCCACCAGTTGTCCACTGCTTGTTGTATCCAAAAACCATAGGACTTCTCTCCACCTCTTCTTCTTCCTCAGTCCTTCCCTACACCACTCCACCCCACTCTTAGAATAGTACTATGGTACATGCTGCATACCATGTGCCAGCACATCAGCATGAATCACAACCATACTGATCCAGCAATCGATCAGCATGGTCTGGTATCTGAAATTTCATTCCTTGGTTGTAACAATGAATTTTTCCATTATAACAGCTTAGCCAGTCACATCTAATGATAATTTAAACTCTGAATGTAATGAACTGATAAACGAAGCAAGAATAACTCTCCTGAAAATGTCAGCCTACACAAAATCATATCCTCTTGACTTGTAACATTAATGTCTCTGATGTGATCCAAAGTGGGTAGCTCGGTGACTTGTGAAGAGTCAAGAAGATAGTTAATTTGGCCATTAATGTATCTCTAAAAAATTTGCAGACTGTAGAGGCAAGAAGAGCCAGGAATTATGATTATTGGCAAGTATCTCTAAATTTAACCAAATTTAGATGTAAAAGATAGTGCTTATATTGGTATCTTGAATTCTTTAAATTGTCTATGTAAGAAAATTCTGATACTATAAAAGTGCTAACTACTACCTGAATTTATGGGTTAAAAGAAGCACACTGTTCATAGTAAAGCTGTCATATTGTTAACTTACTACCAAGTCTGGAGTTGGTCAACATATTAGGGTGTAAAGTTCAATGAAAATAATATCCAATTTATTGGTTGAAGTTCTGATGTCATATAGGCATGAATGATGATACTGATGCAAATAGCCATAGGAACATTGATTCATCATGGTATTGCATGTTAAGAAGCATAATGCGAAATTTTGACAATGTCTTTGACACAAGGTTTGTAATCTCATATCTTATCGGTGTACTAAGCAAAGCTCAGTATGGTACGGTATGGGGTACCAAGCGGTACACCAAGGTGTACTGAGTGGTACACTTAAAAAGGGATATAAATCCCTTCAAAAATATTTGAAAAATAGAAATTGATCCCACGACCCAAAACTGACATCATTAACAAAATAAACCCCAACCCTGTCTTTAACCTCTTACTATTCGTTTCAGTAGAAATTGGCGACAACGAACATTCATCCTCAGTCACCGGAACAGGGTGGTTTACAAAGGCGGTGCCAGGTCGAGTTCCATCATTTGACGGTGTCGCTATAACAGGGTTGTGAAGGGACTAGAAGTGGAGGAGTCGAGGTCGAAGGGAGGCAGCTTCTTCTGCGAGAGCTTCTTTAAGTGACCGTGGTCCTTGATGGAGAGGGAGGTCGGGAAACCGGTCTAGACGATGAGCGAGCCGCCTTGCTCGGGAGGCCGGAGTTCTGTGAGGAGCCAAGACACTGTCACCCACACTGCTTGCCCAAAACTTCTTCCACGGGTTCGACATCAGGCCAACCGACGATCATCGAGGGGGCAAAGAATTGGTGATATAATCGGCAATAAAGGATCACATGCTTTATCTCTCCCGTTACCGCTCGATATCAGCTAGTACAGGTCGATAACAGTCATAATTTCGATCGTTACTACCTGAAACAACCCCATATCTCTCGATACGGGGCCAAAATACTGATACCTCCCAATAGCGACGCAAGCCGGTCTGCTAGCGGACAAGTATGTATCGCCTATACCGGATGGTATAATACGATTTTGCAAACCCTGCTTTGATATCGAAATGTTATGCGAGAATAAGATGAGATATAGTTAGCCAAGAAACATGATCAATTATTAAAAGTATGTCTCATCAAGTGTCTAGAAAAGTACTTGACTGATAAGTTATTTGGGTGTCTAGCGTTCTTTAAGATTCATTATTGATTTACACACAACCTTTCTAGGTTTAAACGGACAAGGATCATGAATCAGTGGGTCAGAAAATTTCATTACTGAGACTTACGAGAAAAAATTATCTGCAAGTTTTTCGATGAATGTTAGGATTAGTCTCATGATTATTTCTATATATGTTTGCTCTTTCTAGTTCATGTACTGTGTGCATATGAGCTGTGATTTAATGCAATCACGTGGCATAATTTTCAGGATTTATCAAATACTTCGATATTAAATTAGGAGGATTCTTACTTTGCCTGTTATGTAAGTATTTGCTTAAATTCTCGGGCTTCCACTTTTCTGACCAAACATATCTGGCAGGGAGTCATGGCTATCCTGGACATTCAATTGAATGCAATTTCTGTTGTAAACCTTGTGATGTCAATAGGAATTGCTGTCGAGTTTTGCGTTCATGTAATGCATGCCTACTTGGTAAGTGCCAAATATTTTTGTCATAAGTCCAGGAACTTTAATTTGTGAAGCAGTTTGTTTTGCTATGAACAAATTTAGGTTTCTTTCATACTTCAAAATTCAAAAGTATGCTTCAAACGTCGGTTGGAAATCGTCTGTTCATGTATTTGAACTTGCTTCTTTTATTTCTACATAGAATACAAGACACCTCTTTTGGGAACTCATCAAAGTCTATAAGCCTTTTTCAATTAATTTTAGTCCACCCTTTAACTGGAGCTTGTTTTGATTTGATTTAAGCACCAAAGTGGCCTACTCAGTCAAATGGCTTTATTTTCTAGGGTTTATTTGATCAATGAATTTAAGCATATTTCCACAGTGCATGGCACAGACCATATATTTCATTCCATAGTGGGAATGACATCCGAAGCTCGTTGGTCTCACCCATGCCATGCCATAATGGGAATGACATCCATTTTTGCCAATAAATTATAGGCACTTAAAAAAATTGATTAGGCACACAAAGAAAACATTCCCCGACTGTTGCCCAAGAGAAACTCCACATTCCATTTTTTATAATTTTGAGTGACCCCTTGGGAACTTTGGGTAGTAGCTGAACTTTTAGGATGTCAATATGACTCAAATGTCATAACTTCTGCTGCTGATTGAAAGTGTTGCCTCTGCTGAGAGCCTGTTTTTCATGCTTCTGGTAAAACAGCTTCTTTAATCTGTTCAGATTCTCTTTATATCTTTGCCAAGACATGGCAGCCTAAAGCAAGAAGGCACCTACTCATGCATCCAGATCAACAAACATTCCTGTTCCAATACTTTTTTGGTTTTTCTGTTGCTGTGGTTATACTATTCTTCTTATCATAATTAATGGTTCATGCTAATCTTTACCTGTGAACATTATCATGCAACTCCCTTTTGAAACAGTAGGTGGGGATACGATAGCATATTATTGCATCATAACTGTTCTCTTATATTTGTCCTGTTAATGGCTCCGTGAGTTGTTTTCTAGAAGCAAGAAGCTTTTGCTCCTTACACAAATGATTCAACCTCCAATCAAACCCCTGGCATATAATTTCATACTCCAGTTTCAGGTGGATGTTGTTATTACTTCTTTTGATAGGAAATACCATATTTCTTACCAAGCATTTGTAATACTTATTGCAAATCTGAATAGGTGTTACCAACATTCTAACAGGTGCTGAACTAAGTAACTCTGCACAGCCCTGTAATTGTGCTTCTATTCACTGAGACATTTAGATGTAATCTAACTGAAATTATTTATGAAAAATTTATTAGGCTTCAACAATTTTATTTTGAGTTTTGGTTTTTACAGTGCTTCTGAACATTAACTAAAATGGAGTCTGCTTTTAACAGGTAAACAGTGGGGACAGAGGATCTCGGACCAAAGTGGCTGTGTCTACCATGGGTGCTTCAGTATTCAGGTAAGAGTTTTCTTTTCTCCTTTCTCCTTTATTGTAGTTATAACTGGTGAAAGCCACAAGTAACTTGAAGCCACTGCCTAGGTTACCAATGGGTACTTCTGTATTTTAAACTTGTAATGTGAAAAGAAAAAAAAATGGTTTGTTCTTAATGGCTTATACTTGCCACACTAGATTGATTGACTGCTGATTTAGACCCACATATAAAGTGCAGTCCAAAAGAATCCGGTAGTCATCTTAGGCCTGTTATGTTTCCCTCACTGCTATAGCATCTTGGTTTAGTAATGCCCATTTCTTATTGAAGATTGACTGGGCCTAACTGAGCATTAAACAAGAAATCGAAAGCTAATAGTGCCTTCATTACATTTCATTGTTTCTGGAGTTGCCACAGCTGCCCTAGCTCATGTGGTTGAACACGTGTTAATGAGATCGTTTTGTTTATTTAGTTCACTTGTCATTTTTATCTTGCATTTCAAATCATCGTAATTGAAGATTCATAACATATGTTTTTGTCTCTTGCAGTGGGATTACCCTTACGAAGCTAGTCGGAGTTATTGTCTTGCGTTTCTCAAAATCTGAAGTTTTTGTGGTCTCTAATAAAATCTTGGACTTCTCCTTTTTCTAATTTTGTTCAATTAAAATCAGTGTTCTTATTTCATCTTTCTGTGATGTCTTACAGGTTTACTACTTCCAAATGTATATCGCGTTGGTCGTCATCGGATTCTTGCATGGACTAGTGTTTCTCCCGGTAAGACTGAAACCAATTGTTTGTCAACGGTTTCGTTGAAAGCTGCTTCCGATTACTGGTGGTGTATTTCCAGGTGATCTTGAGCATCTGTGGTCCTCCTCCAAGATACATGTCAGCCAACACGCAAAGAACATCAGTGGACAACTCAGACTAGCTGATCGATTGCCGGTTCTGTTAGCATTTCTAATTACACCACTGTCTACATTTCTGATAGCATTTTCTATGGGTTCTGTTTATTTGAACTATCTAGTGACATTTGAATTTTTCAATGCCACCCCTATGGACTCGTCTTCCAAGCATACATAAACTGGAGAAGGAAATGGAAGATTTAGCTTCTTACTGAGTTTGATTAAATTGTTTGCTTATCAGCATTAACTGTGGTATCAATTGAATCTGCTGCTTCTCTCTATTACTCTATCTGTGTTCGTGATCTGATACGCAAGGGGTGCAATCCAAGAAAACAGCAGCAACAAATTTCAGTTTTTGCTCAGTTTTTTTCTTTGCAGTCATTTTCTTGGACAATCAAGCACAAGGGAAGCATCTTAGCATGTTCATCCTTACATGAAAGCGCCATCTGGCTCAAGTTCAATTACTGTATGTGATCTAAGCTCAGAACTTGCAAAGAAACATGAGCATCACTATACAAATTTGTATACAAAGCCAACTGTGGAAATTTCTCACTGAAATCCATATGATACAGACAAACCACAGAAGAATCTCTGGATCTGCTCAAAAATCATCTATCAGAGGCCAACAAATGCCGACTTTCCAGAACTCCTGTACATGATGATCGCATATTTCAAACTGTCAACAAAGGTGTCATTCGTCTGCAGCATGTTTATCATAGGTTAGTTCAAAGTGACAAATTTTGTACTTTTTCGACCTTTTTTCTTTTCCTTTGTGCTGACAGCAACATGTCATTTCATCATACTAGCAGGCAACCTTAATACCAACACCATGAAGGAAAACTCAAGCAGCAGAGAACCATGGTCGTTGCATCGGGTGTTAGCCATCACTGTTGCACAGACAGAGATCACATTTCCACACAGAAGCCACCAGTCTTTTAGCACCATCCATTTCAAATGCTCCTTCCTTCGACGAGCACCCTAGTTGTTGGTTTTCTCAGTCCCTCAGATACCGAGGAAGGAAAGCCGTGGAAACGCACCATACCCAGGCCATTCTTCTTCACATGCTTTGCATGACCAATCCATTACCGAGATTGTTCGCCATTCCAAAATGATTAAACCTGAAACGATCAAGATAATGCTGTGCTGCCCAATGAGGACCTAGTGGTTGGTTGAACATGATGCACAGATAGTTTGATCGTATGCGCCTGTGTCGATCTGTGCACATCGATGCATTCCCTCAGGTCTTCATCACATGTTATAAGGATCCACTCGGAGTCTTCGTCCAGATACTTGACATCCACTGAAGTGGTATCACCTATGACAAACCGCCTTCCGATCTCTTGCTTCAAATCTTGGAAGCCCCAAGTTGGCTGTAGTCTGAATATAACTTTTTCTTCCCCATAATTTGCTTTCACTTTAAGAAAACCACATCTATTCGTTGTCAAAAGAAACATAGATCCTGAAGGATGATGTTCGATCTGAGGTCTCTGACTTTGCAATCCACCCACAGATTTTGGAGCCACCTCAGTTGGACAATGCAGTTCCACATGTATTTGGACTTTTTTTAGCGCATCACTCTGACTCTCCTCCACCAAAGTAGTTTGTCTAAGTTCAAATTCATGAGTCTGATCACACTGCCTTTGCTCACTGGAACAGCGCTGACTGGAATTAGAGTCTTGACTACACGAAGAAGAAGAAAGAGAGTTTGTTCCAGATGTGTGTGCAGTAAATCTACCTTCTAGCTGTTGCTTTGCATTTGAGGACTCCGGGTGATGATCAGTTTGCTTCGACAATGAGTCTGTGGTACCAGTTGCTAAGTTACTATCTGACCGAGTGTTCTTTATGAAGTTTTCATACAGGGAACTCAACTGGAATGCTTCTCCAGGACCATGGACAGAGTCTATAACCACTTGCAGTTTCCTTAAGGAGCGATCAACCTTGTTGATCTTTCGTGAAGGCCAACGAGTAATTCCATGTTGCCTACATATTCTTTTCAGAGTAGTGGGGCACACTGAAAAGAAGCCAAAAATATCGGTCTTAACGACATCAGACACCTTATACTCAAGGCAGGTAAATCTTATTATCACTGAAAAGCATATCTTCATGATACCATGGTTGAACCAATCAAATCTAAATAATCTGTTCTGTGATGTTCTTAATATGAATTAAAAGGCTAGAAGTGCAATTCGCTTATAGTTGGACAAGGTAAAGAAGAGAAGGAAACGATGTAATATTTTAAGAACATTCGAAAATGACAAGGGGAATCAAGATGTGGCAAATGCAAGTTCATAGGTAGGAATAGTTTTAGATATCTGCATGTAGTGTTACAAGAATACTTCAGAACAAGATTAAATTTCATTATCTTATTTTTTGGTTTGTTAAAGCAATGATGATGTCCGTTATGTTTATTAACCTATGTAGGCAATAAGCTAGCCAATCACATTAGATGGATGAATTTAACACCCACCAGAAGCAACATTGTGCATATAAATGCATAACAGAGGCTGTTTAAATATCTACATTTATTTTAAACATAATTGGAAATAGAACGAAATGCTGCACTTACAAATTGCAATGCAGTCATTTTATTTGAGTCACATGATTAATCAGCTTATAAAGATTATATAAAGCATATTCAAAACTGTCATCACAAGAGCAAACATGATAGCAAACCTGTAGTTTAAGCAATTGAAGCATCATGATTCCATTGACTTAGCTATAGTTTTCTGTATAAAACTACAGTTTGAGCAACCAAGACTAGACAATTCCATATGAACAAACACACACATTAAGTATGTAAAATATCTGTGTGTTTTTATTCAACAAGGGTTCGAAATAAATAATGTATCACTTCTAGGGATACCCAAGTCTCCATAACCAAACAAGCACCAATATGTATATTCTACAGAGTGTGGTACCTAGAGTCTCTTTTGGAGCGTGAATTAGCTGCCATCTAATGATACCATGAATGGAGTTTAGCTCATTATCTATTTTGGCATCCAGAATTTATTTTTTTCAATTTATTGGCATCTTATCTTGGTCTTATGACAAAATCAATCAAGATCATCTTGCTAGTCATGGTAGCAGTCTCTTATTAAGACACTGTTCTTTAACTGTTTATCCAGTTAGTTATGGAATTGCCTTTTGAACAAAACCAGGTTCAAATAGTTTGAACGAAGAAGTCACGATAATATGATGCTTACCTCCCAGGCTTCTGGCTGCATCTTTTAGGCTGCCGGCAAAATACTTCTGAAGCTCTTGCAAACCGACAGTCCTTTCAGTTTTTGCACGCCTCTTTTCTGTTGCCTTCTCCACATTTGAAACATTAGTTTCAGCAGAGAAAGAAAATATACAGTCATCGTTGGACTCTCCATGGTGCCGTTTGAACTCAGAGAATATATTCCCAGTAGGTAATAATACCACATCCGAGGGATCCGAGTCTGTCGAAACACTGAATTCCTTTGTACGTGCCGTTGGCACAGAAGCAGGAAGAACATTCTTTGGAATGCCTACAGCAGGTGTAGTGCCTGATGGGAGAGGTTCATCGACAATATATCTTTGACCAATCTCGGAAACAGATTTATCAGAAAACATATCTGAAGGGATTTGCTCATCATTTTCCAACATTGTCTCATCTTCTAATTCCCTAGTTGTCACAACTCTAAGTGTGTGGCACACTTGCTGTATTGCGATGGACAAAGAATTCAGCATCAGTTTCTGTTCTTCACTTTCTGTGCAGTGGATGGGTAAGAAGAACTCCAGCACAAAGTCCACATTTCCAGAATGAACACATCGCAGTCGGATAGCCACTGCGGCCCTTAAGTGGAACAACTTAGCATGGTGTGACAGTGGATATTCAATCTTGCTAAACTCCGTAACATCTGATGAGAAGCATGGTTGATTTGTCATAAATGCCTTACCGACTACACCTTGACCTCTAAACAAATGATGCTCGGAGCAAGCTTGCTGAAAACCCAACATGCTAGGATCTTGTACGTAACAAGCTTCATCGACGGTAGAAACACATTCCTTGAAGCTTTCATCAGAATGCCGGCTGCCCTCTCTGCCTTGTTGAATGCACGAAATCCATGTTTGAGCTAGTGGCAGCCTATGGGACTCACAAGCAGTTCTCAAGACCATTTGGATCTCCGGTATGGCGGCTAGGTAAGAGTCACCAGTCATCTGACAACGGAAAAAAAAAAAGTGGGGTTACTACTAATTGAACCGTAATTTTTTTATTTTTTCAGGAGTTCCTGTGGCTCACCTTGGAACGGGGAACACTTAGGACTTCAGAACTCCTAAGATCCACTGCCTGCACAAGTGTCATAAGCAAAGATCTTGAGGATAAAAGGTAATGAGTAAATAAGAAAAAAAAAAAAAATTCCGTTCAATGGTGAGAGGTAGATTGCCATTCAACATCTTTCTCACCATGTTCCTTGTAATATATGACACCAAAACTGTGCATGAGAACAAGTACTACATTCATATTTACATAACAAAATTTATCACAAACAGACATCTAAAGGGAAAACAGAAGTGACTCAACAGTCCAGTAGATTTCTTTCCCAAACTATCACAGTGAAAAATTTGGACTTTGTAATGCAACTCTTCATGAAATTAAACAGATTCGCAAGAACGGAAATCCTAGCAACTTGGGGGGAAAAAAAAAAAAAAGCTTGTAAGAACAATCAAGAAACTGCAAGAAAACTGTAAAACCCCGAAGAGAAAGAAACTATTTTAACCATCAAGCAGAAGAGAGGGTGAAAAGTAAAACATCATCAGATAGAGGAATAAGATTACACAGAAAAAATTTGAAGATGAGGACTCAACCTGAAGAGCATTACAGATGTTCTCAAGATCGTAGCTGTAGTTGACCTTCTGTGTGGTCATCACAACCTCGAGAACCCCTAAACAAGATTGACTATTTCTCTGGAAGATTGGCAGCGCGATTGTTCCACGAACATCATAGCGGTGAGCATCACCCACACGAGGGTACTCAGAGCTGCTGAAGTAGCGGACGTCTGGAGTCCATTCCGGCAACCTTCCGACGAAGACCCGGCCAGGCAAGCCGACCGCCTCATGGGAGCTCTCATCGGCCAAGAACTGGTACCTCGTCGAGACCGACCTGTAATTTACAAGCCTCTGACACTCGAAATCTAGCAAGTAAGGTTGGTCACAGGTAGTAACAACTTGCTGGTTTCCTCTCATGGCAGGCACCCAAATCTGAACAAGCACATCACCTTCTCTTTGTGACTCCTTGATGTACTTGAGGACGTACCTGAGTCTTCGTTCCAGGCTACCTGTTTCGCCCTGGGGCTGGATCTGCCAACTTTCATAACCGGGATCCTCTGCTTCCAATCCACCTGATTGACCGCGAAACTTGGTTTCTCCGACAGGATTCAGATCGATGGGTCGTTGGCCACCATCAAGCATTTGCATCCGAGCTTCATCGGAGGCTAACTCCACAGAGAAAACTGGGTAATCGATTCCTGGAAAGGTTGGGTTGGAACTAGTGCTGCTGATCCCAAGAAGGGGCGAAAAATGGCAGGAAGATGCAGAGGTGCTCGTTTGCAGGAGATCAGAGCAATCAAAGACTGATCCTGATAACAACTCATCCATGAGGTCCAAATCATCGACAGCAGCAGCAGCCGAGAGGGTCTGACCCGACGAGCTTCCCTTGGGAGGAACGGAGTCGTCCATCGGCAGATACCTTCAGAACCCCATAACAAGATCCCTGCTGCGATAGGAGGATGATCCCTGGGAACCCATCACAAGGATATGTATGTAACACGGCATTCCCAAAGAGACCAAGCAGGCGCCTCACGAAATCTCGAGAGAGGAATTAGAAGCAACGAACCAGAACAGAAAAAGAAGGATTCGTGAATCATCGAATGGCTTTGAACCCACGGGCTACAAAAGATTCCAACTTGCCTGCTGGAGAGAAAAGAACAACAAGGGGACAAAGCTCTCACCTCCAGAGGACTGCTCCAAGATGGCAACTTTCTTTTTTTTTTTTTTAGCGGATTACTGCATCAGACGCCGGAATCCACAGCAGTGGCTTCCGGAGAGAGGTACGTGCGACAGGAGAACACAGAGCGAGCCTACGCCCTGAAGACCACCAAGAATCTTTGGGTCGTCCGTCGTCTGCTGCCTGCCTTCTTCTCCCAAAGCATCTCACAGCTGAATCCTGCTGCACTGCAGGATGGAATTTGATGCAGTCAGTGATGGAATCTCAATCCTATTTCTCCTCCTTCAGATGGGAGGGCGGGGACCCACCGGCAATGGAAATGGCCAACCATCCCCCCTCCGATGACCCACGTCATACCTGCTTGCACACGAGAGGCCCGGTGAGAAGGGGCCTCCAGTGGGGGTGGGGGGAGAGGGGGAGAAGAGGAGGAGGAGGAGGCAACAACAAAAAAAAAAAAAAAAAAAAGGACCGCAAGCCCCGTAACTTAGCAGGACAACGTTGACCTTGGAGGCTGCTGGATCTCCGAGTCCAGATTCTGGCGTGGGGGATCTTGGACGGCCTACGCGGTTCCCACCCCGCAAACAAGTGTTGAGATGAGATGGAGACAGGGAGGAGCGGGCGGCGATCATCATCATCATCCATCTCCATTATTGGGGTTGTGGATTTCATCCGAGGAAGGGGAAGAAGCGCCGCCACCACCACCACCACCACCACCAACACAATGGTTGGTGGTCCAGGGGGGCTTCACCAAGAATCTTGGAATCCACCGCACCCACCCCCATCCATATCATCATCATCTCATCCATCCCCTTTTCTTTTTACTTTTCATTGCTCTATTATATATATACATATATATATTATATATATATTATAATAGCCCACAGTCGTAAGGATATAATATATCTTTAAAGGTCGGTATGAACTATTAATGCTAATTAAGTTATTGTTTGTTCACCAGATTTATGCTTAGAAAGAGGGAGGGAGGGAGGGGGTGGGGTTAAAAACATACAGCATCAACATAAACACATATACGACTATAATTTAATATAATTTTTATACAAATAATCTTTTTATTTTGAAAAATTCTTTATTAATATCTACTCTCTTTTTTTTTTTTTTAATTCTCCTCAACCTATACCTCCGCCCCTAGCCATCATCGTCCTTGCCCCTGGTCGTCCTATCTTTATTTTATCGATTGTCATTTGATCTTCCATATCCTCTATTCACTTTTGTCCCGTTAGTCTCGTCGTCGTTCCCATCTTGTTATCCTCGTCATCTTTATCGTCATCTAGACACAAGGGAGCTGTGGGTGAGAGTGAGGGCCTACGACACCTCCCCACCCTCCTCCTGTCATCTTTGTTTACCCTTAGTCACCTTTGCCTCAGTACCCCACGCCTTACACAATTGTTCTTGCTCATGTGTCTCACTCTCATTGTCCTCGATTGATACCCTTTCGTTAAGGTCGACAACGAGAAAGATAAAGACGATGAGCTAAAAGTTAGGATGTTGTATGCTCTTACCCTCTATGCCAATGTAACGATGAGGACAACTAAAAGTAGTTGAATGGAGGTAACTAGAGGCAAAGGTACTTACTCCCAATGATGAAAGTGATGTCGGAGGTAAAGGGTTAATATCATCTTTTAGGGAAAAAAAAATAAGAAAAATAAGAAGAAGAAGAGATATTTGAAAGTTTTTTAAAAAGGGTGTAAAATATGAGGTTTTTTTCAAAAAAAAAAAATTCCCTAAAATTTATCTTAATATTTTATAGCAAAGTACACATCAATTAGATATGAATCATGACACTGGGAGATTTGACACCAAGTTGCGGTGTCGTGCAGACTTGTACAACCTCTTTGTATTGTAGCTTATGATGTTGGAATGCATAAAGATTAAACTAATATTTCGTGTCCATTTATATCTTTTATTAAACTATATTCATCGCTTCTCTTTATTCATTTGACATTAACAGATGCAGCAGATCTCAGTTACATGATTGGTTTAAGATGTTTCAACAAACAAAGATTAATTAAAACGAAGGTTACTTCAATCTCGAAGAAAAAATAATAATAAACCCTCAAAGAACAAGACACAACGAGTTTGGGGTTTTCCTTCAACCTGATTCATGCATGTACTCCATAGTACACGAGAGGCTTAAGCTTCCCTCGACATTACTTTCCACAGCCATCGCCGTTGGTCACTTCCTTGACATCTGAAAACAATGGAGGATCGATGAATGGATCGAGTTGGCCACCAAAAGATGATGACAAAAAGCCGCAGGAATTGACTGACTTTGCAACTTCTACCCATGAAGTTGCTAGTGGCAGGCGATGGAAGACAAAAACAAGAAGAGATGTGGTCGACAGCTCCATCATTTATCGACAAGCCATAATTAATGTAGTAAAATCCACATCTTCTCCCTGCAAAAGCCTCATATAGTGAACACATCCGAATGATAGAAAAGATTAGTATTTGCATTGCATCGCTCCTATCTTGGTATTTGAAGCTTGGTTTTAACGAGCATAACATGCCCTTCATTAAGAAAGCCATCTGTGGAATCTTGGTGTGCGTGTGCTGCTCGCACACACCGGAATCTACAAGGAAGACAACAACCATCTGTGGAATCTTGGATTATGTAAATGGATCAAGGCCAGTGCAAAAGCTAACTTGCTGCAGAAGGAGACTTGTTTAAGGCTGATGCAGAACTTACATTTACTGTGCGATGCCAGCCTACCTGCCCACGCCCATCTCCAAAAGCTCAGATCCCTGAGCTATTAATACCTCCACTCTGATGCACATCTAAATATATTTTGCTCTGCTGTTCTTCGTGCATCGGATGAGCACCTTCTGACCGCTGCAGATGCTTTATGTATGTGCGAGCCAATGTGAGGAACACTTTTTTTCTTGTGACCACATGTTCCCAAAGCCCCAGAAACGAGGAGTTCATAGTTTCTGATTGGTTTCCGCTGCCTTAGTTGAAATGTATGGTTTAACTACAACTTGATGGCAGATAGATATGATTTTGAGGACACTGGATCTGATCCTTTGATGATTGAATGGACATGATGATTGACCTGAATGCCAACTTGCATTCGAGGCTGAACGATCCGACTATAGAAACAAATGGAGTGGTTATCATTGTATAAAAATGCTTGCTTTGATATCAGTAGAGCATGTTAAGCAACTGCTATTGGCAGAAGTTAGATAAGTAATTAGTGGTCTGAGTCCATACTCACATAGCAATCCGTTTAGAATATTGGTTCTGCAAAAATCCAACTCAAGAAAGCTGATGCAGATCACACAGCTTGACCTGTAAATGTTTACGGCTGCTGCTTGCTTCTCTCAGTACTTATCACCATGGACTAATTCTCGAACCATATGATACTGTCATTAGATGAGACCTGTTCTATTTTCTTGACACTGAATCACCCTGGAAACATTTGATTGCCAGATGTTTGGTGATCACATTTCAGAACACTTCAAATCGAAGTTTCCTATACTTGCATGTTTTTTGTTCATCTTTTCTTTACACTCGCACTCTAAAAAAAGGTTTTTTGTTTATTAATTCATACAGTCTGTGTCATACGACTGTCTCACCATAAGTCTGCCGCCCACCGCAGCCTGACTTTTTATACTGGTATCAGTTCCGATCATTATCTTCTCCCCTCCAAAGAAATGATTCAGACTTACGTGTTTGCCTTGGACTATATCTTCCAGTTTACGTGGACTTGGAGTTGGATGTGTTCCATGTCGTTGACCTACATCATGTGTATAATATTCACACGCGTGACTCACTGGGGAATACGTGGGGGCGCATCGAATACTGCTGATATTAAAGATGATGCAAGCGTCGCCATCGCGGGAGCAGATGTTGGTGTGCTCCCCAATCAGAGGCCAAACTATTCCACAGTTGGGTGTCGATGATAGAAGCACATCGATGCAACAACCATGTTTGAAGACGAAGATTAGTCAACCAATCCACACATGGTTCGCAGAATAAGCATCGAATGGCATCCTAGCTATTAGATAGGTATATATATATATATATATATACATAGAGTTCGACCAAGCTTGGGTGGTTTGCATGTATTCTTAATCCATGGTGCGAAGTCGTAGTAAGTAAGGTGTAAGGAAATGAGAGTTATAGTCATCCATGAATTGGTGTGGTTTAGGGTTTCAGATATGACTTACCTGTGAAAGGATGAGTCTTGGAAGGCAAGGCTGGAGAATTCCAGCAGGGAGGAGGAGTAGCCGTTCAGCAGAAGATTGAGCTGCTTAAAGTTGATGTTTCTTGAGGAAGACAAACTGCTGAAGAACTCATGCAAAAGGTGTATTTGCTATGGATAGATAGATAGACACAGAGAAGAAGACAAACTGCTTTAAGAGGCATTCTTTTCGAATGTTACCAACATAACATCCGATTTCGGCTATGTAATCTCAGTCGCCACCATGTCTTCCCTCTCCGATCCGCCCCCATGCAAAAAGCATCGAGGTTCAAGTGTAGTAGTGCGGGCTTAGGGCAGAGGAGCACAGGTAGAGCGATGCATGCGCCTGAATCGGAAGTGGGTGGTCGACGGTGGGACTGGTACAACGGCAAGTCCCTTCGAGATCTCGTTACTGACATGTTGAGCTTCTCAGCCTTCTCGGATTGATGGGCTGCGTAATGACATGTTGCACTTTATCTCTCGAGGCTGCTGCGTCCATGGCTCATCCTTTTGCTAACATAGTTAAGGAGTTGATAATAATAAAAATAATGCAAACGAATTGGCTCCAAAGATTCGTCAGTAATAAATAATAATTTGTATAGGGAGGAGGGCTACAGATAGTCGGAGAGCTGATTGATGCTTACAGAATTTTTTTTTTTTTTTTGTCGACTGACATCTCTGGATTTCCCTCTGTGAATATGTAACCTTCTTCAAACAATTGATGTTTCTCTCTCTTTATCGTTCGGCTCTTAAACGCACCTCTTTCTGGTTTTGGATCATTGAAATCAACAGCTTATATTCTCAGCACCATATTAATTACATACAGATTATACAAGCAATAGAGATACCCAAGAAAAGCTTTTCATTTCACGGCTTTCATGCCCCAAAGCCAAAGCAAACTAACCAACTGTCCAGAGAAAACCGGTCACTTCCTTGCTAGATTGGTTGAATCCGATTTATTTTCAAATTATTTCAAGTAAAACAACTTGAAACCGAGTTGAATGGATCTTGCAGAATCTGCCAAACACAACACGGCTGATTTATTGTCGTGCAAAATTCACAAGGCAAACACAGGGTTGGCACTTACATCAGTGTTTCCAGATTTAAAGTTACACCAATTAATCCCACTCGATGGAAGAATAATAATCGCGCTGTTCGATCCATAAGAATGAAACACTGTGTACAATGAATGAGTTACCTCTTGCCCAGAAATCCCTCCCTATCAATCAATGCCTTGATGTGAAAAGACGCGGCCTGTTGGTGAACAACCGACCCTTGGCTCGCACGAACACTGCCATGCCCAGACTCAGGCCCGCCCAAACAAGCGCTTGTAGTAAGTGGCGTACATCATTTTGAGCTGCAAAACAAGATAGGCAGCGTCAGATAGTTGTAGAATTTGGCCAAGTTTCCACAGAAGATATATATCCTATTTCATGTCCACTAATCATGAAACTCCACTATAATTTGGTCAAAGCTAATGAGAATTGCAAGGAAACAAGTACCCTATGGTATCCCGAACATTGCAACCACATGACACAGTGAGACATGGTTACAATTCAAGTTAAAATGTTATAATGATCAAACCACAATATCCTGCAGGTATGACATACTTAGATTCTCCACACAATAATATTATGGTTTCAGGATTTGGAGGTATAAAAAAGAAAGAATCCACTCTTAGGTGAAAAAATAATTTGCAAAATATGCTATCAAGTAATTCACATGGTTGCCCTTTCATATGGCTACATTTAATTAAATGCATTCACAATTGTGAAGGAATTCAACTTACATCTCAAACTTTATTTCTACAGAGGTCTAGGATTATTTAATTTTCAGAAACAAATGTCCCACAATTTGTATAAAACCATGCACAAAGTGGAGTGCTTGCTAGTTAGTTGAACCTTCAGACAGGCTAACTCCATTGACGATAGTGTCAACAGGGTTTGACAAGCCTATTAATATCCCTAAGATTATATAATAATTTCATTTAACTCCATAACTATTGGTAGTACTATGTTTAGTGACAGATCCCTTTATATTATGGAAAAGAAAAGCAATATTCATAACACCCTGATTAGTCCTACATCAGAAGCGAACAATACTAAGATTGACTTATAAGTATCTGATGGGAATACTATTGGGCGATACCTCACATGCATCATGCTAGGAAAAAAGTTTGATCTAGAATATGCTGGACCTTGACTAGGATGTCAAACTCTTAAGTGAGAGAATTTGTAACACCCTGATTAGTCTCACATCGGAAGTGGACAAGACTAAGATTGACTTATAAGAGTCCGATGAGTGCACTATTATCAACTTCAACCTAAGCATTTCTATTAGTGGTTTAGGCTTAACAAAATTGATAAAGTTCTAAGGGCATTGGCCAATGTGCAACCACATATGTGACAACCAACATAGGTTGACATGTAGGCAATCATTGGCCTAGCCAAGATAGAACAATGTCTAGATGCCTACATCAAAATGTAAAACCCCATCTTGGTAATCTTGATGAAATAGTTTTAGATAAATAGATACTATGTTAATTTAGGGTTGTACATCCAATCTGATTATTTATCTTGATGAAACAGTTTTAGCAAAAGGGGAAAACCTTCTGTCCTTCTTGGCTGGTTAGTATTGCATCCAAATGATAAGGAACTATCAATGGATACATGAAGGATTGCATTTATAGCGGTTATACTTGATTCTTGTTTTGAAATTTGGACAAGGTTGTTCACCTTGACATCACCATTTTTTGGGAGGTGAGGGAGCCACTTAAAGAACAGCATTCAGTGACCTTTATGGCTTAAGGTGTATAAATAGACTAATACTAATAAGGCTCCAAGGTCACCTTTAGGAACTGCCGCATTGCAATTTGTTGCATAACTATCTAAAAGAATTAAGTTACCCTGCAATGGTTCAGAATGATTAGATAAAGAATACAAATAGACTAAGTTATGATCCTTATTCTTATGTTCTCCTAAACCAATTGTTTGCCAATCAACTGCTTCTTAGAAAGTACAAAGAACAAAGAAGAGGTACTAAAACATTGAATAAAACCAAGGATAACTATCTAAAAGAATTAAGTTTACCCTGCAATGGTTCAGAATGATTACATAAAGAATACAAATAGCCTTAAGGTATGATCCTTTATCCTATCCTAAAACAATTGTTTGTCAATCAACTGTTTTCTAAAAGTATAAGAACAATTAAGAGGTAATAATTGAATAAAACCAAGCATAACACTTATAAGGTGAACAATTCATTAAATTGACATGATTTTATTAAACATTATCAGACAATACTGTAAGTAGCTTAAAATAAGCACCATGAGCAGTTATTTTTAATATTTTGCTCTAGAAACAACATGAGTATTTTAATACTTGAGATAAGGAAAATAACATTCAAGCAATAGATTGGGAAAAGAATATAACATTAAAGTCTTCATCATTGTTACAAGTGCTGATCAACTACTAAATGGTTAACTCTACTGGAAGTTCCAATGAATTAAAATTGCATGCATCTTACCTTGTTGAAGAGACATCAATGCAAACATAAGCCCACTCAGGACCATTGTTAATGCCAGTCGAAAAGACTGAAAAATGAAACCCAAAAAAAAAAATTAGAGAACCAATTGACATGCAAGATAAAGTATAAGTCATATGCATGGAGAAAAACTGACTCCCCACCGCCTGCAGCAACTCGATGCAAAATATCTAAGACCAATAACCTTACAGAGAACATTTCAAGCATGGATACTACTTCAGGCACACCAATCCCTATGTCAAATTCCCATGGGCTCTTGCATGCAACCACAGGAGGTGAAGAAAAGATGGGCTGCCAACCATGATTGCATAAGTAATGACTAGAAATAAAAATAGTAATTGGAAAGAGATATTTCAATTTAATGCTTTCTTTTCCGCTTGTGATTATATGCTAATCCAGGTCCTGTTGTGATAAAGCTAGAGAACAGCAGGTCAGGTACCCACAAAAGTTCATCCAAACCCAAATAGATATCTGATTTCCTGAACTTGAAATCAACTAGGGTACTTAATTTCCTATCAAAACCCATCCCAAACCAAATTAAAAGTAGGTCACCTAAACCTTAATACCTGAAAAAACTCAACCCCCTATCATCCGTGCCTCACAGTAAGAATAAGAAAGGATACCCAAACCCGACTGAACCCGCAAGAAAACGATTAAAGGTTGCCCAAAGAAAAATCTTGTTTTTTTTTTTTTTGTTAACTTAATTTAACAGTGAATATAGATAGATGCACTTGCTAAGATCTCTTCAATCTCGATTATCTTAACAATTTTTATTGTGCTGCAAGTATTTCAGCAATTTACTGATGTTTCTATTTTCTAATTTACAATGCAGGAAAATGTAAGTCAGTAATGAGCAAAAAGGTTGAATACAGTCCATACTCCATACTCCATACACAATATGTAAAGTTTTCTTTTTAAAGACATGTAAGAGTGAGTTCAACAACTCAGTGCATCTTAATCATTTCTTTTCCTGTTCTAGAATAACACTGTCCCATCTAGATACAATGGCCATTTATGAGATGATAGAACTAAAACTATTTTTTCCAAATTCAGATTGCAGATATAGCTCTTTTGTCATGCACTATTAACATACATTCACATTTGAAGGTCAATTCAACAAAGAACAAATGTATATTCGTTCAATGTCTTTAAAAATTCAATTTCAATAACTTCAATATATACCGAAGAAAAGGCATAATGAATTCTTCTATATATGTATGCGTGTATATATATATATACACACACCAAGGTTTGCAATTTCGACTGCCGCCTGACGAGCAGTATACACCGTTCGTCGCGATGCGACCGCCCACCGGCGGTTCAAATATCGACCGTCGACGGCCGACTGAGAGAGAAATCGATCGCCGACGGTCGATTGAGCGAGAAAGAAGGAAGAAGAAGAAGAAGAGGAAAAGAAGAAAAAAAGAAAAGAGGAGAAGAACCTCACCCACGCGTCGTCGCTGGGTCGCCTTGCCCGCCACGGTCGCCGACCCACACGCCGTCGTCACTCGCGGGCACTTTTTCTCCCACGCTGGGAGAAAGATCAAGGCGACGTCGCCTTTTCCCCTTTTTTTTCAATATTTTAATATTTTAATATTAGATTATATAATATAATATTATAAAAAAATATATTATGTTTTAATATACCGGGCGGTATGCACTATGCGTACCACCTAGTACCAATACCGTACTGGTACCAAGATGAACTCAGTACACCGGTACAGACCGGTAAATCAAACCTTAATATATATATATATATGTCAAGGTGCAAACAAACAATTTAACAGATTAAGAAAAGTAACTCAGAATTTATTTTAAAGCCCCAAGAAACTACCGATCAACATTGACTGGCATAAACCTACCGTATATGTCTCCAAGGCTCCAGCTTTAGTTGGAGAACTCATATCTCGACTAAGAGAGACAATATAATGCCCTTGTAGCAAATCAATTGCATCCTTGTAAGCCAAAAAACAAGAGAAAGCAAAGTAAGTATTATGTCTAATGGAAATTGTTGAAAGAAATAAATCTAGAGTGCAGACCACCATAGAACATATTCTACAAACTTAAGAAAGTTTCTCAGTATGCAAGTAATTCCATTGTCACAAAAATATGTAAACAATCCCAAAAGTTAACCAACTTCCTGTCAATAGAGAATAATCCAGTCCTCTCAATGATGAGGAAGAAAAAGATATCTAACTAAAATCTAGTATATAAAACATTCAGTGATACGAAAAATGCATAACATGTCATCATTTAAAACCAAGGGTTACAATATCATGCATGCCAGCTAATGGTTGTCTACATACCGCTCCTATGAATTGCTGGACCATGCTAATTTGTTGTGCCTTACTGTCATGGTAAAAAGACCAATTACCTTTTATGAGTCAAAATCTATCCCACAAAGTCACAAATGAACGACACTGAACCAAAAGCAAATTCAGTTGACTAAAACATGACAGGGACATTAACAAAAGCTTCAAGGTCATGGCCCAATTTCATTACTCTTGCTGACTGTCATTGCAGTGAAGCATTCAGCAAAGAACCTACTACCACCATGCATCACAAATGGGAGGTTGGAGTAATGCCCTGAAAAGGACTGTGAAATTTGACATGGAATGATATACAATGAATGGCTTTTACCTTTTTCCTATTTCTCTTTCTACTCATTCAATATCTTGATGAAACGAGTTGGATAGGTTTTTGCTTAATGTTTGCTTCAAAAATGGAAAAGATGGGTTAGCTGCAACTATTATGCAAGGACGGTCTCATAAACCTGATGTCTATCTATAACTTCCATTGGTCTTATATTATCTGTTTTACCATAAAAATATATAAAGAAATTGACTTAGTAATAGCCCCTTATTTTACAGGACAAAGACAAAAAGATAGATACGAATAAAAAAGCTTTTGGTCCCACATATTTAACAGCTTAATTAACACCTGTGTCCCTGTAGAAGAGCAAAAAGATCGAATTTATCCTTGATGGTGCAAAATCAATATCAATGTCCCTTGTCAAGAATTCTATGAAGGATTTGGCATAATCTTTCGTGTCCACATATTTAATAGGTTAGTTTCCTTGTGTCCTTGTAAAAGATTGGGATGAACAGATATATCCTTAAAAATTGGTGACTCATTGTATTATCCCTAAATAAGTGAGAATTTAAAATCAATGTTGCTGAATAGTGACATTTATAAAAGGTGATCTCTGGCGAGGGACATGATGTTAATTTTGCACTTATTCTGAAGAAAAACCAAGTTTCAAGTTTTTGAGAGATCATTCCATTATGGGGCAAGTGATATGCATGTAATTCTGTGTATTTATCAGTTGGCGTAAGTCCACTCTACTTCTAGCCATTAAGAAACCTATTTTCATCAGTAGGTGTGGAATTTGAAATTACTTAAAGGGTTAAAGTTTTCTTGTTTATAGTTGAAGCTAGAAGTTGATCCTTGTCATGGATAGGATCAAAACCAAAGGTTAAAAATTAAGTTGAAGAAAGGATTCCATTTCTCATGTTCACCATTGTAACAATCTTTTCCCTAATCCTCTTCCTGAAACCACTCTGCCCTTCCTATAGCTCTTATATCTGATATTGGTAACTGTAATGTAGAACCACTTAAGTGTCAAAGATCATGGCTTACATGGACACTCCAGGTATATTGGTTGGTACAAACATAATCACTTAAGTAAATCAAATGGAGGCCCATCACGGTATTCTTTTTTATCTATTTTAGGGTAGTTCACTAAAAAATTTCAGCATGATTGAAGCATATTCTTTAGAAAATATTGTGAATGAATCATACTTAGCTACCATGTGTATAGTATACAATCTTATGAAGATTCATCCTTCTCCAGATGGTCAATGTTCAAATGTATTCTTTGAATCACCATATGCCTTTCTGAAGATCCTTTGCCTGTAAACTCACCTTCTTTTATATCCTATTTTTCCATATGGTAGATCCATACCAATGTTAATATATGATAATTACTAGCAAGCAAAATCTTAAACACCAATGTTTCTCACACATGGGAACTACTTTGCAGGTATGTGCTACATAACTCTTGGGGAATTTTGAATATGGAACTAGAGGGTTTCAAACAAACGATGTCAAGATAGGTCATTAATTTAAACTTCTAGACACCATACAGACAAAAAAAATTAAATTACAATCAGCCAAAAACCTGTTTTGTTCCATCAATGAAGTTGTTCAAGTAATAACGAGCTAGAGCATTCCATCCATCTTTCAAAATTCCCTGCACTGTTCGTTTTCCATGCCTGGAAAACCAGATAACATTAAGAAGTTAAGAAAAGAATATACCATTAAGGTTATTCCCAACATAACTGAGGCAATAAGTGTATCCTATTGGTATATAAATCTACTTTAGACCTAATTTATTTAAGGGAAAAAAAAATAGAGTTAATAGATAGACGTAAGAAACATATTAACAAGTCATTCTGAAGACTAAAGATAGATGAAAAAAGATATGCTTCAGATACCAATATCATCAAGAAGGTAGAGCAGTGATTTAAATAGGCGCTCGGGCGCTCGCCTAAACGCTCGGGCGAGGCGAGTCGAGGCCCGAGCACCTCGTCTGGGATTACGTCGAACATATACTTCAACCCTAATCTTCTCGTCTGGGATTACGTCGCCGACATCTTGCCGTTGCCGCTATCTTCACCGTCGTCGCTGCTCTTCACCACCTTGCTATTGTTGCTTCTCTTCGCCATCACTGCGTCTGGTCTTCACCGTCGCTGATCGTTGCTCTTATTTGTCGCCTTCGCCGCCATCGCTATAGCTGCCGTTCCTCTCGCTCTCGATCAGGTCGACTTGTCACCTCGTTTCACTACTCTTCGCTGCCAGCTTTCTCTCTCGGTCAGTGCCTCGCCTCGTCATCTCTACTGTTAACTTATTATTAACAGTAGAGAGCACTAAAAAATCTGGTGTAACCCTATTGTCTTCCCAAGGAGACTTCTCGAGTAGTAAACACTCAAAAATACATAGTACACTGTTAACTTATCGTTAACAGTGTACTAAATATTTTTTATATATTATATATATATTTATATATTTATTAATTATATTATATATATTTTTTATTTTAACGCCTCACTTCGCTCGGGCAAGCGCCTAGCAAGTGCCTAGCGCCTCAAGCGTTTTGGGGCCCTGGCGCCTAGCGCTTTTTAAATCACTGAGGTAGAGAAGTTGAATAATAGCATCCAACCTTAGAAGCATATCTTCAACAATTGTTAATTCAGATAAGTCAGTTAAGGCAAGCTTTTTGAGGCAGCATCTAATACCAAAGTTAATGTACTTCAGACAGTTTTCCCCCAACCAACAAAACATGGTAGAAAAGAAATCCATTACCATTTAATACACCTTATATAATTAAAACACCTTATATAATTAATCGTGACTAAGAAGCATCCAAAGTACGTTCAGCTCATTTAGTCCAAAATCACATCAAAAATTTAAATCTCAAACAGAACTCTCTTCAGTCTACACACATCTTGGCACATAAATTCTATAAACACTGTTCATTTATTTCTCTTGTGATAGAAAACTTCAAAGCATAGTAGTAATTGAGAACAAGGTTTGACTTACCGGTCCATATCGATGTACCAAGATTATCTCGGTACCGGTATGGTACCAGGCGATATGCACAATGTATACCGTCCGGTATATTAAAATATAATATAATTATTTTATATTATATTATATTAAAATATTAATATATTTAAAAAAAAAAGGGGCGACGTCGCCTCGATCTTTCTCCCCGCACAAGGAGACGTTCCGTCTCCTTGCGTGAGAGAAAAAGCACCCACGGGCGAGGGCGACGACAGCGCGCGGCGAGGACGTCGCGTGGGAAGTAGATTATATAGAAATTTCATTTCTCCTGAAAGTTCACCAAAAAAAGTTATCAAGCCATTCCAAGGGAGACATAAATTGCGACATACATGCCTGCAAATTACCCAGCACAAATATGCATTGCAATTATTCAGAAATCTTGTAATGTCTATGAATATATGCCCATAATTAAAAGGATGAAGCAAATGATATTCCAAAGTGGGTTCACACATATGTGGCATACAGTGTGCTAATTCTTGCAATGCTGCTGATGATTAAGAATGATGCACAAGGCAGAATTTCAGAGCTCCTTCAACAAATCTCCAAACATTTTTCTAGATACCTGTGTGTTCATAGAATGGTTGGAAAAGATAGACTACTACTCATAGGAGTTACCTAACAAAATCTCCTTTCAGTGCTGGAGTTCCAGAATACTGTATGCTAATTTCATCTCCATGATTAGCCCACACTAAACAAGGGAAATCACAAGATTAACCCTGATGGTAAGGATATCATATAATTGCAGAAGGTGGATCACAACGAAAACCCAAAATATATACTCACAAATTTTGAACTTTGCATCAAAAAATGGATATGCAGTAATTAGGTCATCAGCACCAAAAAATCCAATTTGCTTAAGTTGGCTTTCCAGCATCTTTCTCCCAATCATGCTCTGCGGACCACATGATAGATATATATGATAATATGGAAAGTTTGTCTAATAACAGTGATTCAAGCCCTTTATAGATCAATTTAAATTAAAAATTATTTGCCAAACAGAAAAAAACTGGCAAAACTGGGAACATGGATAGAGCAGGGCAAGTTAAAGTGTGTCATACACAGCACATATTTGCAAACAAACATTAAAGTATGCACCACAAAGGAGCAAATGACAAAGATTTTTCATCTTCAAGAAACAAGAAAAAGACTTATTGCCTACAGAAAAAGAACAAATGAGAGATAGACCTTAATAATTGAAGAGTTAAATATTTAATACAACATAGAAGTTGGACTGATATACACAGATTGAAATTAATTTATAATACAAATTGATTTATAGAGTATATTTTTTGAATCAATGCAGGATGAGATCTCTTACTGATATCACTTAATGTCTTCAACTCTTCATACAAATGAAATTCAGTTTTTGACATTTCTACTGATAGATGTTTATTTTTTTTACAGTTCCACTGATAGATGTTATTAGGGTTTTATTACCAACTAATTTTCTGATAAATAAATTCCAACAGATTATTTATTATCAAAGTAGAAGAAGCATGGACTTTAGATGGATTAACTACAAAGACAAAAGCTAAGACACATTCATCATTCCAATAATCGACTATAAACTTTGTCACCATATCAACAAAAAATTCAGACGCAGCAGATGAGTTTACACCAATTCTTTTGTTTTTTTACATACTATTTTAACCCAGCCTAATAAAATGATCTCATGTGAGCCCATAATACAATTAGAATAATCTAACTAGAATATTAGCATTCACCTGTGTAACATTTGTTCGATCTAAGCAGTCAATACAATTTGTTCTCACAACTCCCGTCTGACCTGCAACTTTCTCGCCTTTCTCATTCAACAGAAAGTATCTAAAAAACCAATGAAAAATAAGGTTAACCATTCAGATATTACCAAAAGTACACTTGAAGTGAGCACCATAGTAGTGATACATGGCACCACGATTACCATAAATGTGAAAAAATAGATCATAGTAGTTCTCGCCTTTCTCATATTTTTTCCTTTGTAAGAAAAAATAGATCATAAATGTGAAAGAAAAAATTTGGAAGGCAAAAAGTAGTGCTGCATGGTATCACGATTACCATAATATAAGAAAAAGTGTAATGGTCTTACGGTAAAAAAGTTTGAAGATAAAGCAGAGAAAAATAATTTGGCATATAGACTTGCTGCCTCCCAAATTTATTATATGGCGTTTCCAATTATGTCATATAACTTATTCTGTTGATAAACTTAAGTTTAAGCATTATAAGCCATATTTATCAGAACCAAATGGATCATTGACTTAAGTAGGTTCACTAGGTCGATAATCTGATAAGTGGAACAATCAGTTGGAAACATTACATAAATTCTACTGTATATTTTATTTTTACAATTATCATGATTTTATATTTTATTTTTCGTTTAGTTTGTTTTCTTTTTGTTCTTCCTTCTCCTTGACATGCTCCTTTCTCCCATCCCTTCCTCTCATTCTCTTTTCCCCGCTTTCACCTTTTACTCCAGTCTCCTCTCATTCTTTTATTTTTTCTTTTCCCTCTCATTTGCTCTTTCTTCTTCTTCTCATCCTCCTCTTCCTTTTCTTCTCCTATTCCTCCTCTTCTCCTTTAGATAGTTTCAACAAAATGGGCATGATGCACTGAGCGTCCACAGGCACATGAGAAACAGGGTGAAATGCAAGATGGAGCGATTGAGTTTGTATGGATTTGGTTTGATGGTATCTACTATAATTCAACTGTATTTAAACAATAAGGGTGCCATCGTTTTGGAATGTCCTAAAAAATTGACTAGTTTGTTCTAACCTAATTCAATGCAATGATTAATTAAAGAATCAGATCTAGTCTTGCTTCTGCCACATCTATATTTTAATCAAATCGAGCCAATTTCAAAGTTGATTCATTGTCTGTGCAACTAAACCGACTAGTCTAAATGTCTAATTACATCAATATAATTACTATATTTTTACCTTTTCTGAAACTTATCATTATAAATCTCTTGGCATCGTAGTATGCAAATCTCTCTTCTTCCCTCTACAATATTCCAGCAGTTGCCTCAATAGATAAAAAGCATTCAAGGTTGATATTTCATGCATAAAACAAAACTGATTGCCAGAAATACTTGTTTCTTCTACCATCAATTCAAAGTTCCACTACATGACTCATTAGCTTATTTCTTTCTAGAATTTTCACAATTAGATGGATAATTAATATTCAAATAGATTGACTTGCCAATATATCATGGGATTGAAGCTAATAATATGGCTGATCTTGACTTACATTAATCCAAACCACGAGCCTAACCGTGAGAACAAAACCTGTCATACTGCCTCATCAAGCTCACAATGACACTAGGTCCATTAGTTCTTATGCTATGTTGCAAAAAATAACTGTGTACTATTGATTTATTCAAAATAGTCAATTTTAAGCAATTACAAATAGTTCATAGTAGTTTTAAAATAATCTTTAATAATCAACTATGTTACAAAGTACAAGAAAAGAAAAGATGATTCACCTTCAACTCACAGTGTAAGTATGCTTAAGCAATTTGCAGGATAGAGCCTGATTGTGAATCCTATCAAGCCACATATAATTTATATCCATATAAATTGATAAAATGATAATCCTGTCAAACGTCAACTAACAGTGCAGGTGTTGATAAATTGATTATTCATATAATTTAGCTACTGTATGTTTATAAAGAAAGACATCTCATGCATATGTTCATAGTAAATGTAACAATTCAAAATTGATTCATATACACAAACGTCAAATAAACCAAGCTCGATAGGTTAACTAATGTATCAACAGAAGATAGCAAGGCAAACTGCATACCCATGCTTATTCAGGTAGTCCTCGATTTGATTATAAAGGAGAGAGAGGCGCTCAAAATGTATATGGCCACAGATCTGATGGAAGTCAAAATGTATGTACCTAGAACAAGAAGCAGATTTAAGCTAAAGAAATAATACAAAAAAATTGTATTCCCATGCATATCATATTACCTAATATCATCATTTTGAATGGTCTGCATTGCTTTTGCAAATCTTTCACTGAGACGTCCCTCACTTCCATGCTGATTATTGTTCAAAAATAAGAAAAAATTGATAAAATTTATACAGTACTCAGATTTCAGAAAATACATATAATGAAGATATATGCTAAAGGGAATTCTGAAGTCAATTACATCCACAATACTGACTATTAAACAAGCACCGTCACAAACCCATCATATCTTAGCATGCATGGACTATAAATTAAAGTAGTAATGCCAATTACAAGATTAAAAATAAAATATAATTTAAACTCCCATTTAGATCCTAAAATGGAAACTTTCAATTTCCTTATATTGTCTCTAAATGCTCAGACGCCATTAATCTTCTACAGACGAACTACGCACACAACCCAAAATTTTACCTTCTATATTTGAGTATTTAAGTTTGTTACCATAACTAATCATGTAAATCCAACCTGTGTTTGTGTTAGCTTAGCATACTTTATTTACTAATTACTACATCATAAATGCTTATCACTGCCTTTGTATGTGATTAACATTTACTTGTCGTGATCCAAGAGTTCCAGGGAAACATTAGATTATCATTGCCAGACATCAGAGAGACCGATTCACTACCACAAAAGATGGAAGCCAACCACATAACCAATCAAGTATTTTCTTGGTTCCTTTAGCTGTATTATCTTTTTAGTTCAATTCATTAAAACTCTTTCAATACTTCAATTATACGATCAATTTTTTTTTAAGAGGATTCTGGCAACCGCTAAGCCAGATACATGTGATCCAAATATAGCTGCTACAGTGGAGGATATAAGAAAACAAGGATGGTCTAATACCGATTTTGGTAATGCATCCTACAAATGTGAGACCTGTATACTGGATAATATACTGATTCATACCATCTAATTTTATTTGATAAGATAATATAAAACGAATAAATATGCACCTATCGAGTTATCCATTTCAATACCAGTATCAGGTTGGATATATAAACATCAATCAATACATATCGGAGCGACCAATATTTAAAACTTCATAAGTAACACTACCAAGAATAATTTGCTCAACCTGAAAATAAACTACTATAATAACAAAAACCTTTTAAGAGAAAGGAAGGTCATAATGTCATATTTAACCACAAAAGCAAACAGTTTAAGTGCACATGATAAAATTTCCTATGCTTAAACTACATTTGCAGATTTATAATAAAAGATAATATTAACGATAATATTATAGGATAACTATGTTGTTGTAGGAATTACCGTATTGACAAGGTCAACAGCTAAGACTGAACCATATTTTTTACTCAGATCCAAGAAATGACGTTCGGCTACACGAGACTGTCAAACAAAAAGAAATAGGGAAGTTAGTGCAGCCTGCACTCTAGAAGGACCATAACATGATAACATTATCTAAGAGAACCAAATGTAAGACAAACTGAAAAATGAAAAATATCAGTTCTTACTGCCTCCTCAGGCCTAACAATCTCAAAGTTAGGTTTATATGTCAAGTCAACAATCTGCTCCCAAAGAAATGGCATAGACCCACGAACCTACAAGCACTTAATTTAATTAAATTATCTTTCAAAATGTAACTTAATATACATATCTTAAAAAGGATAAAAGATTATCAAAAGATATAGGATAAAGGACAAACAAAAAAGAAATAGACATACAAAACATATGCAGTAATCAGATGGTTAAAATCAAGAAGCTCCCAATGAAGAATTCTTCCAATTGATTAGGCACAAATCACAAAGCCTTATATTCGGAAGACTCTTGACCAAAAAGCCATTAATGCAAAACCCTATCTTACATTAGGAAGAGAAATTCCCTTGTATATAGTGGATTGTTTCTCTTGCTTTTAAATTGAAAATCTAAGCACTATGGACCAAGGTTTGACTTACTGATCCGTACCGGTGTATCGACATATTTTCGGTACCGGTATAGTACCAGTACTGGGCGGTATGTACAGTGCGTATCGCGGGAACGTCGCCTCGATCTTCCTCCCCACGGGGAGACGCTCCGTCTCCTCGCGTGGGAGAAAAAGTGGCCGCGGGCACCAGCGACCCGCGGGCCACGACGACGCGCGGGCCAAGTATTCTCCGCTTCTTTTTTTCTTCTTTTCATCTTATTTTTCCATTTTCTTCCTCAATCGACCACCGATGGTCGATTTCTTCTTCAATCGGCTGTCAACGGCTGAAATTGACCGTCGACGATCGATTTTTGGCGGAACCGCCAGAGCGGCGATCGCGTCGGTAACTGACAGGTATGCCTGCACGGGCGATCTGGTCGAAATTGCAAACCTTGCTATGGACATGCCTTTATCAGACATCTTGTCAAGGTTCGTTGTCAGATGATGTACCAAGTTTATCTTGAGTGCGATATATTTTGAGCGATACGCATAGTGCATATCGCTCGGTATAATATAATATTTTTATAATATAATATAATATAATATATATTAAAAAAACAAAAAGGGGGCGATGTCACTTCGTTCCTTCTCCCTGCATGGGGAGAAGAAATCGCCAATGGGCGACGGATCGCGTGGGCGATTCTTCGCCCACGGGCGACGGACCGGGAACCGGGGAAGAGCAACACGCACAAGGTATTTTTCTCCCTCTTCTCCCTCTTCTTCTTCTCCTTCTTCTTTCTCCCTTAATCGATCGCGACGATCAAAATCGACCACTGATGGCCGAAATCGACCGTCGGCGATCGATTTCTACCGAGCGATCCACGTATCGATCAGCTGGCAGACCAGTACATACTGCCTGGTACGAGGCCTTACCGCTCAGTAAGGCAATCATTGTTACAGTCAATAACAAATTGCAGAAAGTCAAATGGACAATTACAAAAGACAAGCAAATATGCATCCACATCTTCTGCGTTGTGATTTACGAAGAAATTAAAGCACAAGACAAGTTAAGATATTGTTGAACAATTCAAATTCAGATAAGCTATAAATGCATGCTGGGAGAAGTGCAAGGCCATCTCTAAAAGCGATCTATCTGTACTCAAGCATATTCTCTTTGAATTTAACTGGCCAAATCAATTTCACATTAGAGCAACTCAGACAAAAAGAAACCTCAACCTACTTGAACAAAGGATGCTGTGAAACCATTTGATTGCAATATCTGTTCACTTTCAACAAAATTTGCAACATATCCCTCAGTATCAGCTCCTCTTCTCCACATCCGAGTACCTTCAAACAAAGAATAGTTTCAACAGCACATCATTTTATTGCAAGATAAACAAACTAAAAATTGGAAAAAGTTTAAGATAGATAATGTGATATAATTATCATGTTTCAGTATCAGATTGATCCAGTTCAAATGAAAATCCCATTCTATGGACCATTAACAGTGGCACTTTTTTATAAACAACATAAACCTGTTCTCCTCGTGCATCTACGTGCAATTAAAGTAACATTAACAACTTTTGGACCAATAGCTGCTTGAAAATTTTGGTAACCTGATAAGCAGTTAAGGATATTGAAAAGATTGCCTTAAGCATACAGTAATAATTAAAGGAACGACGACCAAGCAAACAACTTTATCAGGATACATCCTTGAATGATAGGTAGAATGTATGAATCCAGCTGCAGAAAAATTGTCAACACATTAACATAGGTTTCCTGAAAGGACCTTGGTAAACCATTGAAGTAGTCGAGAATCATCTCACTTTGTTATCAATGAGTGCTTCCAACATATAGCTATTCCAAAGAAATCTAGGTTCTGCCTGCAAGATATCGGTAAGTGATAGAAATAAAAGCATTGCTCTTCTGCAACAAAGAACACTAACTAGTAACTGCATAGGATATCAAGTTTCTAATGATAGATAGTTACCTAGAACAAGCAGTTGTCAGCATAGAAAGCATACATACAATAGATATGATAATTACCTAATCCATTGCTGCTGCTCACATGAGGACAAAAAAGATCACAATGAAGATGCAGTAGCCCATGCTTTAAAAGTCAAATCAGGTCAATTATGTGACTGTTTAAGCTAAGGTTTGACTTACCGGTCTGAGTCGATGTGCCGGCCAGCCAGCCGACGGCACGGCATGTGCCGCTCCATACCGGTGTACCGACACAAGGTATGCCGATACATAGAGATGTTTCGACGAGGAAGAAAAAGAGGTTGAAGAGGAAGGTCCGGTGGACGAATAGAGAGAGAAGGAGAAAGGAAGAAGAAGAAGAAGAAGAAGAAGAAAGAAAAGGAGAAGTAGTGCAACGATACTTAGGAAGTAGCAGCAGCAGCAACAACATTGAAGGGAAGCAGTAGCATCATAGCAGTGAAGCGGTGATGCCACTACAGCATCGCAACGATGAAGCGGCGAAGAGGTAGTGCCACAACAGCATCGCAGCAGCGAAGAGGCAGTGTCGTTGCAGCATCCAAGTGGCGAAGCGATGAAGAGGCCATGCTGCTACAGCATTGAAGTGGCGAGTCAGAGAAGAGGTAGCATTGCTGCAGCGCAAAGAGGCAGCGGCGCTGCAGCATCATAGCGGCGAAGAGCCAGTGTCGTGGCTTCGTATGCGAGAAGAAGATAGAACACAGTCTTCTCCTCATCTGAGGTGACGAGGAGAACAGGAGGAGGTGACGTCGCCAAGGCTTCTCCTCATTTGTGGTGTTCAGCGAGGGGAACAGGTTGGAGGCCACAGACGTCTCCAACCTTCAGCGAAGAATGCAGTGAAGAAGCCGAGCTGCCGCCTCGCCATTACATATTGGATCGGGATTGTCGAGGGAGGCGGTGCCGAATCGGAACACATCGAGATTCTCCCTTTTTCTCTTTCTTCTTCCTTCTCCCACGCTGCTTCTTCCCTCACAGTAGCCAGGTTGATACCGCCTAGTAGCGGGCAGCGAGTCGAAATCAACTATTATCGACCTGTTTCAAGCAATAACAGGGTGAAAACAGCCCCGTATCATCCGATAAAAGGCTAGATCAATGGTACCGCCTAGTAGCGGGCGATCCACGTACCGGTCTACTGGTGTACATACCGCCCGTACCAGACAGTACAATTCGATTTTGAAAACCCTGTCTTCCAGTTCCATAGATCTGGATGACAAACAAATGTTGTAGATCATGGAACAGATCAGTTCAGATCTTGTTTAAATATAGTTTGTAGAACTGCAGTCTGGGTAGAATGGAGATATTAAGAGAAGCTTCTTTGGTTGTTGATATGTGTACCACTTTCAAGATCTAGTATTCTATTTGGGACAAGAAAGCAGAGTCTACATAGCCTAACTAAAAAAGGTGATAAAACTAAAAGACTAATAGAGAAGGAAAGAAGAGAAAAAAGGATTAGGCAAAGAGAGAATTGTAAATGTCTCTCAATGGGAAGAAGGAAAGGCCTATTCCTATTGAATCAAGATGAACAACAAAACCGAAAAAGAATCACTGGATATGATAAATATGTTTATGGTTCCCCTTACCGGTCCATACTGGTGTACTGATCGGCTGTCAGTATGGTACGTATCGATATATCGATACACGGTATGGTGGGGCATACCATTAGACCAATATGTACCGCCCATACTAGTCCTTATTGATCCGATATATAACGCCCTTACCAGACTATATGCCGTTGTCCGACAAACCTTGAATATGTTTACAGGACTTTAATAGATTAACCGACCAACAAGCACCCATTCTCAGTCAGAACATAAGATAAAATATACATCAAACTCATTCCTTATTCCTTAAGCTAATTAAGTTAAATAGAAAAGTAGTAGTACAATTCAACTCTTGTAGGAAACAGCTTATAGATGAGCTTGACCAATGCAAGAAATCAATCTGCGATAACAACTATACACTAAACCGAATCGAAAAATATATATTAAAGGTTGAAGAATGAATTAATGTAAAACTACATGTTCTAAAAACATTGAAATTGCAATGTCATTAACTTATTATCAGGATTCAAATATCCAAACCTGTCTCCAAAGAGGAAGCAGCTTTGACTCATTTCCTAGTTCATGCAACCTCTGTAAGCTGCAACATAAATTATGACTAGCATCAGGAGATATTATATCAAGATCATGTGTAGCTTCATTGGTTAAATTACAGGATTTTGAAAAGTTAAATTTACTATAAGATTTACCAAGATTCGCAGAATTGCCTGGTACAATTTGGTACACACAGTATTTATCCCCCCAAGAGGTTATCGGTACACCAACAAGGTAATCTGGACTTTATGCCCATAACGGATCTGTAACAGGTGATACCACCTGCTATGCTCAATACAAGGTCAATGCTACCCAGTAGAGGGCTGGTACCACTGAATTCAAGTTGGTACAGGCTCTATACAAGACCATTTCTTCTTTACTTTGCAGTCTTTTTAAGTTATTATTTCTAAGGTTTTTCTTAAGGTGTTTTTTTTTTTTTACTTGGTAGGTACCAGTAATATCAAATGTTAGTACACTGGTATGGACCGATAAGACATCTGTCTGATCCCTGACCGATAGAATATCAATAAACAAAAATACAAACCTTGAATATACTAGTCAGCTCATACCGGTTCTAGTTAAGACTAGTACCAGTATACTAATTAATAAGATTCAATTTTGACTGCTTTTAGTGTCTTGTATTGTTTAAGAAAACTTGCAGCCAACAGAAATGGTCAACCAACAATTGGCTCATAACCCAGTAACTCCTCACTCTTAATTTCACAAGATGAGCAAAGAAAAGAAACACAAAATGCAAAAGATCATTTAAGAAAATGGACAGTTGCCTCGGAAGATCTCCTTACTACAGACAAGTTTATTATTAGAAATCAATGTGTTCCGACTATCAATAGTCTATCCAGCCTAATAAACTAGTGAATGGCCACAGAAAAAAGCATCATACAAGGAAAACTGGAAAAGGCAAACAAATGTGGGGTTGTGTTTATCCCCCCTTTACTAATATGATATTGGATAAATAGTCATTATAGAGAATAGTGTCTATATCATATAGCGTCTTACATCAATTAACCTTGATTATCCTCCTCACTCCAAAATGTAGCTTTAGCTTCAATCTCCTCTATAGCATCTAATCTATCTCTTTTGTCTAGCAACTTAACTTGTTGTCGCTCTTTAAACAAATAAGACAGTCCAAAAATTTATTACCATCTGGTTAAAATCAAAACAAAATTGATGGATAAGCACATGGAGACAAGAATTTTTCTTCTCCAATAGTTGTCAAGCCAAATAATAAATCACATGTGGGTTCTTCTCACATGATTGGAGCAAAATTTATTTGGTTAGGCTATGTAGGATTAGGGCAAGAAGACAAGCGTTGTGCCATGGTAAGATGGCTCTATTTTGACCAGATAACCAGCATTCTAGTCACGAAACAACTTCTCTACTACTAGGAGTAAGATTGTGCACATTGATTCTTTCTAAACCCAACATTAACAAGAACCTAAAGCCCTAAGTCATGCCTCTGTTTATGGTGAGGGCCTAGGTTTGAGGAGTGCAATCATGACCACCATAACCTATGGTTAAGTATAAGGAGTTCAAGAAACCAAAGACAACTTCGGAAGGCCAGCCTAGCTTCATAACTATCTCTTCACTTTATCATTGTTACATAAAGAACGAGAAGAAACTAGGAAGAGATACAATAAGCTTCCCATAACTCCAAAAAAAATCCCACTTCAAGTACACGAAGAACTAATGAATTGAAGAGACCTAATTAAAAAAAAATAAAGATAACTCTGAAGTCTGAACTGGGTTAAACACAAATCAATATAGAAGAGATGTCACTCATGTACACTCAATTACAAAGTGAGATAGTTTTACATGTTCTATTTTCAATGTCACCAGAAATTCCGAAATAAAACACATCTAATCAGGAGATTGATTTATCAAGTGATTAATAAGTGTGCAGTAAACACCAGCCCTTAAGTAGAAACAAGATAGAAGAAATTAACATGACAACGATAGAAGAAATTAACATGACAACCACATGGCCAGTGGACCTTTTTTATCAGCTTAAATGGAAGAACAATTGGAAAAGGACAAGAATTAATTAAAATAACTCACCAGAGTGTTAAATTAACATCATAGGAGAAGTACAGACCAGAAGTCCCTTCTGCAGTATTTAGAAGTTCAGAGAATTGAGCTTCCATCTTTTTCTGTCAACATATATTCTGACTGCATAAGTTAATATATATTGTCTAAATAAATCAAAGAAACTGATAAAGCTTTCCAACCTGCTCAGCTGAGGAACTCTTGAGAGAATGATTGCATGGGAGAATTTGCATGCCTGAGACCTTGTAAATAGGATGTCCTAAGTAAGATCCAACACATTCACACTCTGTTATAACCAACAGATATGCTCCTGCAGCATGCAATTGTAAATAAATAGGTTACATCTGTGTTCCACGTCAATAGCCAATAATCAATTAGCAAGTCAATGCAGCAAGTCCAAAAAAACAAGCTGAATAGAGAAGGGTTTTTCAAACCACATGCTCAAGGTTCGCAATCTCGTATCGTACCAGCGTTTCAATCAGCTGTCGGTACAATACATACTGAGCTTTACCAAGCATACCGACACATGATACACTAAGGTACCAAGCGTACCGATCCTCTATCAGATCGGTACGTACTGAGCGGAGGAGGTGATGATGCAAGTCCTCTGGGTGATCTATCAGATAGCATGAACCAAGGCTATATCCATTCAGATAAACTGAATAGAGTAAAAAAGTTCTTTATATAGTAAAAAGTCTTGCAAACATAGGCAATTATTTAGAACAATTATTGTCGATCCTGGCCCTGGAACAGTCCTTGGAACAATTATTTACTCAAAATTCAAATATTTGGAGCCACATAAAAGGCCAAGTGAAACATGCTACACAGAAACCCTTGCAATCATAGGCACATTTTAGACCTTTGTGGCACTTGACTTACTTCCACGTTATAAACAATGCTCATTACCACACAACAGCAAAAACTAAAAACACTAATTGCATGGCTTTATATAGATACTAAAACAATATTCATTACCGTGCAACAGCAGAATACAGAGTAAAGCGTTCTTTATGTAGTAAATAAGTCTTGAAAATCATAGGCACTTATTTGGAACAATTATTGTCAATCCTGATCCTGAAAGAGTCATTGGAACAATTATTTACTCTAAAACTCAGGGATTTGGAGCCACATAAAAGGCAAAGCGAAACATGCTACACAGAAAGCCTGGGAACCATAGGCACATATTAAACCTTTGTGGCACTTGACTTACGTCCAAGTTAAAACAATGCTGATTACCATGCAACAGCATAAACTAAAAACACTAATTGCACGGCTCCCTGAAGCTCACATTAAAATCTAAAGTTTACAATTGTTCTGAAATGGTTGGACAAGCTACCTATGTTAAAGTAGAATATTATAACAATAAGAAAACACAAAACATATTGAAAATAGTCACTGCCAGTGATGACAATGCACATACCTAATAAAAGCTTAAGAATTCCAATGACACCAAAAATGGTATGAATTTTTGGAGATTGTGTAGTGCTGCATTCCAGAAGCTCACCTGTTCACAGTACAACCAGATGAACCTTTTGTGTAATAACTTAAACATAGTAACTCATTTAATACTCATACCCAAGAGCAATTGAACAAGTCAACTAGAATAGAAAAGAAAATTGCTTCAAGATATATAATAAAATAAAACAACTTCAATTCTGATTTATAAAAGTTACAGCTTGATAGGAGACAGTCAATAAAAAACAATCTTTAATAGATATTTCCTACCAAGGTCTGCAGTTTCAAGTGCCAGACTGTACCAACATACCGAGTGTTAGTACACCAGGTACAGACTAAGTTTCAGAAAAGGAATGAAAATTACTGAAAAAAAAATAAAAAGAAAGTGTTAGTATACTGGGCAGTATACACCCTGTACCAGATAGTATGGCCCCTGTACTACACATACCGTCTGATTCACCCTAGTACACATACCAGTGAGGGACTAGTAAATACTGCTCGTAACTTACAATACCAGGTGATATCGTAAACCTTACTTCTTATGATCATTTTGTCGTAATGAAATTATACAGGCAAACAAAAAGAGAGGAGAGGATTCAACACCTAGACAAATAGAAAGGACTAGAAGGTTAAACACGTAAACAATTGATTCAACTGTAATAAGTTTAGCCAATAAGGGATCTAATTGCACTTTAGATGGGAATAGCTAGCTTGACATATTGCCACAAAAATTATATATTTAGTAAACAAAATGCCTACATAAGCCATTTTATGTGTTCCATCCTGAATAGCTAAGGAACATGTACAAGAAGTCAATAATATGCTAAATTACTTAGAAAGTGGAGAGTACCAATCCCAAATTAATACAATCAAGCCTGTTATGAAATATCCCATACTGTGCTATTCAGGACAGAACTGTTTAGCCCTTTATTCGAATGGCAACTATAACTGGCATCACCTAAATAGTTAAGACTAACAAAGTGGTTGAATCAATTGTTTACTCAAAGGGCAAAATCAGATAGATTTTGGGTTGCGATTCTAGGCTGCATCTGAAAAGGCTGCCTGTGACTTTCTAGTCCTCTCTTCTATCTTACTACATTTATCCTCTCTTTCCGGTTGATCTCTTGTCCTTTAGCAGTTTTAAATCTGTCTGCTATCCACTGTTCATTTTCTATTATGGTAAAGAGAAATGTCATATAAATCATATGAGGATCAACCATAATTGCTTCTCATGGTGATTTCAGCTTCACATTGTTGGCTCACAACTTGTTCAAGCGAAAGCCCTTAGTTTATGTCTACAGTATTTCAACAAACTTCAGGAATATAAATAATAGAATAAGTAGAACAAAGAAATAAGGAACATACCTATTAAGTTGATTGATCCATCAGTACGACTAACTGACAAATAAGAATCAGCAAACCCATCAATGGGCTCAAGGATATACTTGTCTGGGAATTGCCATAGCCTCAACCGTGTGTGAAGCTTCTTCTCGGAATCCCTCTTATCTGAATCATCCATATCTGGAAATGCTGGAAAAATAAAATAAAAGACAAAACAATAACATCTCATACTTAATCCAACAAGTATAACGGATTGGGTACCCCTAGAATAGCAGCTCGATTCTGCATAAGAATCTATATCTAACTGCAACTACAACGACCTGATCAGAGCAAACTACAAAATTCCAACCCAAATGCTAAAATAATTTCAATCTGTAAATACCATTTAATACACTCACGCGTATCGACGAGAAGAATGTTAACCAAAGCCTCCAATTTGCCCTCGCGGCATATCATGACTAAAGAGAAAACAGAACTACAGCAAATGTGTGATTTCTTAATTGCAAGCAAATAGGAAAATTCACACTTCCAAGAATTCAGAATCACAAATCCCATCACAATAAAAACCATAAGAGGGAAAAATTAAAGATCGAGCAAAAACAAAACTGCACCATGCACGTAATTTCTTGATGACAGACAGAAGCAAAATCAGCAATTCAGTAAGAGATTACACGAAAGATTGGGAAGAAGACGCATTCAAATCGGATAGACCCGAAATGGAGGGGGAGATCAAAGATCGGGTAGAAACAGAACTCCGACAAACATACAATTTGCTCATCAGAATCACAAAGGCAGCTCCCCATTTCAAGAATTCGGAGACCTATCCCAAGAAAGACAGAAAAATGGTCACAGGATAAACCGTAACAGCACAAACGACTCGAAGCGACATATTTATTTTCTTGATCGCGAGCGCAAACGCAATCCCAATTCAAGAACTCGGATAGCGATCCCAAAAAAGATGGAGAAGGTCACGAATCCCAACAGGGTTTTGTTCTTTCTGTTACCTCGAGGGCGAGAAGAAGCGGGGCCGATGGGGCGGCGGGGCCAGCACAAGAGAAGGCCGGGGGGGCGAGCGGTGTGGCGGGGGGAGAAGGGGTATAAATAGGGGCGGGCGGGGGTGGCCGGCCGGGGCGACGGCGTGGTGGAGGTGGAGGGAGGAACCTGAGTGCGCGGGCTTCGCGGTGGGCACGACCAGCGAACCGCGACGGAGAGCATGCACCGCGTACAACGCTTCAACGGTCTTCCTTGTTCGATCCTTGTACGGAGGAGACGATGGCGATCAAGAAGATGAACAGGTCACAGAAAGACGACTGAATTGGGGGTGAAAATTATCTCGACGACTACGTAAACCGTCCATCTCATGTTTTCCATTTAATCTCGACCGTCCACCTGATTTGATAGAATCGTTCACGTCATCTCCTTTATCAGTCGGACGGCTGAGATTAAAAGAAAAAAAAAGGAGGACGGTCTCAAAGGGATTTATAAGTTTAATTATAAATTACATTATGTAATTACTTATATTGAGATCTCTGAAAGTAAAATATTTAATAATATTTTTGCTCGTATTATTAATTCTATAGATAAAAATATGTTTAGGGGTTATGACTATGCATGTGTTAATTTTAGCTCATTTTGATTTACTAATAAGTATATAAGATATTTTTGTTAGTAAAATCCATGATAACATCAGAAGAAATAAAGTTAAATATTTATAATTATAAATATTTAAATATTTAATTGAAGTGATGGTTCAATTAGTCAAATCACATATTTAAAAAATATATAAGATATAACCTAGGATTAACATAAGAAATATCAAAGAATGTTTTCAGCAAAGCAATAAGATATGCTTTGATTGAGTTGTATGTCATATGCCAAAGGACATCATCATATTAAAAGCACATGAAATAAGTTGTATCAGGATAAACTTATCATCACATTATTATACCACAACTGCTATAAATGTAGTCAGATGTGTCTTAAATGCTACAATTAACTGCAGTCTTGTCCAAACTCCACGAGAAACAAAGAAGAAGCACAGTGAAGTGGGATAAAAGTAGCAAAATGGCAAGATCACTGGTCGGTGAAACTGCAATACAACTTGTGATCTTACAATAAGATCAACCTGGAAGGGAAGCAGTTCATAATGTGAAATCTTTGACAGGCTTTTGAGGCCACGAGAAGGAGCAGGCAGAAGAAACCATGACTAACTTCTGGAGTCCATGAATGCATCATGGAGGAGGTGGTTGTGGTGAGCACACTTGGTTGAAGAAGCTTATCATCTGAACGCAAGCTGATCTCATGTTCAGCAAAAAAGTCATCAGTAGTTATTCTTCTCTTTCTCTGAATGAAGATAACAAAGTGTTCAGCAACTCCTTGCTTGGTTTTGCAGACGCTGGGTGGGTGAGAAGATGGTGGGGGGAAGAAGACAGAATCATATATGACACCGCAAAAGAAGAAGACAGAATCATATGCCTCGTGCTTGTAAAAGTTATCATGGAGGCAGCGTGAAGTGGGGAGGATGAACAGAGAAAAGCTATGTACTCTGTGCAGGGAACATAGGCTCCTCACGCTGCTACTTTCTGAACATTCGAAAGCGTCTTCCCCGTTCTCTCACTCACACTTGCCAGCGAGCGATTTGTATTCTGGAAGCGAAGGATGTTTCTTGAGACTTTAAAGTGAGCATTTAACGAAGGTGTGCACATCCGTAGATTATTATTAGCTGAGGTCACTCGTCGAACACCTACCATGCACTCCAGACTCAGAGTTGTTGCTCTTGAAGCACCTCCCTCCCTCCATCGTCAGTGCATTTTCGAAGAGAAGCAGGTCTGCCATTCTCATTTATTAGTAGCTGTCCAACGTACATGATGGACCGAGACGTTCAAAATCGCCATCTTGTTCCATTAGTCAAAGCTCTGAAGCAAAGATGCCGCTGCAAACGCCTGCTGCTGATTGATCCCTCGGCTTTGATGCTAATATAGAATTCACAGAGTGACGGCCTCTCTCTCTCTCTCTCTCTTTCTCACGCCGGCGATCACGTAGCATCATCCTTCGTCACCCATTCCAAGAACCAACGTCGAGAGGGGCCCACCCGATCAGAGGATCCGACGGCTATCAGATACGGGACCACCGAGGACGACCGTCGGATGAACCCATCGAAGAAAAAAGCCCAATGGGACGAACCGGAGAGAATTCGAAACCGAAGGTGACCGTTGGGCTCGGCTTAGGGGGTCTTCGCCGTCCGGATAGGATCTGACGGTCATGATTCACTAGCCGTTGGTTTGGACGCCACGGGTGAAGCGTCTACGGACACCGACCCGTTATTACCGTGCGAAAAATACTTTCTTTTCTTTCCTCTTTTTTATTCTCATCCCCTCTCTTTAATCCCTTCCAAACCCCAGCGAAGAGAGAGACTCAATAAATCTGCATCGATCCACGGGGGGACGCAGCTTGATTCATGCCCACGCCTCCCGCTCGCAACTCGCGGGGAGCTGAGGGGTGGGATTTGGAAAAGGCGAATTCTAAATCGATCCGCCGGCGGTAGGAGGGGAATTTGGAGGTTTCGATCCGTTTATTGGTGTTGATTTTGCTGGTTCTTGGAAGATCAATTTTTAACTTCGATTTCTAGGTGAGGGGCAATGGAAAGAGTCGATGAGAACAGCTGGGGCACCATGAAACCAGCGACCTTCCGAGGTTCTTCCTAGAAATCAACTTGGATTCTTTGGATCGATCAGCTCAATATTCTGATGCTGGGATTCGAAATTTTAGCCGAAGCAGACTGAATTCTCCCTTTTCCCTGTCGTCGCAGATATGGGCAATCGAAGAGCATTGGGGGACATTAGGAATTTGGTGGGAGCGCCGCCGTATCCTTGTGCCGTCAAAAAGACGGGATTGACAGAGTAATGCATAAAAAATTGATTTTTTTTTTCTTTGGTTTAATTGTTATCCCCTCCTGACCTAATTTCTCCTACAATCTTTTCCTTGAACAGCAACGGTAGTTCAGATGACAAGAATCCAACGTTCGCAGCTCGACGGCCGGTGACGAGGTTGCCCTGAAACCAATCTTCTTTTTCCTTTCCCATCCTCTTGCGGTTCCTCGTCTGGGTCTAACTGGTTGATCGGTCGATTCTGTAGAAACTTTGCAGCTTCCGTCGCCGGCAAATCACAGCTTGATCAGCAGGTATTATTTGTGAAATTACATCATCAAGTAATCCATGATTGCTCTTTTACTGAGGTCTTAGTCTCGTTTAGGGATCTAGAGTTGGGAATGAGAGCCAGTGCAAGCCGCCAGCACCATCGCTGTCGAGTTCAAGTTGTCTGGATAATTCTTCTGTAGTCAATGTGGATGATTATAGTTTGAGTAATGACATAGCATCGCCCATGGCAGAAGAGATGGAAGAAATGGTCTGTTCTAAGCTACCTACCATCTTTGGATGGGAAAATTTTCTGAGTTATATGCAGTCGGTAGATTTGCTTCATTTATGTGCCATTCTAATTGTCATAAATGTTGCAGGACAACTCTGATCTCAAGGAAGTTGAAATGGAGGATATTGTCATCAATACCATTCCGGACATTGATGGCTGTGATTTGGATAACCCACTTGCAGTCGTGGAATATGTAGAAGATATATACACATTCTATAAAAAAACTGAGGTGAGCATTTACCATTCGATAATTAAAGATTTACTTGCATTGCTTATTTGATCTTGTTCATCTGTTCTATATATCAGACATCTTTTATAGCATAGGCAATACATATGAAACCATGCACTAGCTAAGCTGGATTAAGACACAAAATTCTAAATTTTCTCACGCACAGACAAAAAAAAAAAAAAAAGAACTAATTGAAGGAGTATTTGCTACAGGAGGATTGTTACACCATTCTTCATCAGTTTGCTTGCTTGCCTTTACCTGAAATGTAATGGATGCATCAATCGTGCAGGTTACAAGTTGCGTAAGTCCCGATTACATGTCTCACCAATTTGACATCAACGAAAAAATGAGAGCTATTCTCATTGACTGGCTTATAGAGGTGGCTATGACTCTCCAACCATATGTTAATCTTCAGGAATAAATATCATTCATTCTCTCCGTTTTTTCGTGCATTGTATGATGATTACTTTTGAAACTTGACTTTTCAGGTGCACTACAAATTTGAGTTGATGGATGAGACTCTTTTTCTAACTGTAAACATCATAGATAGGTTCTTGGCAAGGCAGACAGTGGTGAGGAAGAAGCTTCAGTTGGTTGGAGTTACAGCCATGTTTCTTGCTTGCAAGTACGAGGAAGTATCTGTTCCCGTGGTGGAGGATCTAATTCTCATCTGTGACCGAGCATACACCAAGGAAGAACTTCTTGAGATGGTAAGCCCCTTGTGCTTCTGCGGCTGATTGCTGAAGAAAATTTCTTGATCTATGTGCGATTGAAAAAGGTCGTCTAGACAAAACTTTCCTAGCAAGTCCCCAGTGTTAGACCTGTAGAGATGATTCACTCCATAATCTGAAAACAATAGTGTCCGATTACATTCCAAACTTGTGGACTGTTCTTATTAAACCATACATAGGGTTACTGTTAATTGTCCTCGTGGAGTTTCTTGTTCTTTTCCTTGATCTTGTTTCTTATCTATGATGTTTGATGCAATTTAATCTCTGCAAGCAGGAAAGGCTAATCATCAACACTTTGCAATTTAACATGTCTGTGGCAACTCCTTATGTGTTTATGAGAAGGTTTCTCAAGGCAGCTGATTCCGACAAAAAGGTGAGATCTCTCTTTCATTCTAGTGCTAAAGAAGTATAGAAGCACAGTAGTTCTGATGGGAATATAAATCTCTCCTGGTGAACAAAAACCAGCTAGAGCTTCTTTCATTTTTCATCATTGAGCTGTGTCTGGTCGAGTACAAGATGCTGGAGTTCCGCCCTTCTTTGCTGGCTGCTGCTGCAATCTATACCGCCCAATGTTCGCTCGGAGGATTCAGATGCTGGACGAAAACTTGCGAGATGCACACTACCTATTCAGAGGATCAGCTCCTGTGAGTTCCATCCATTCCTATATCTCTCAGAAACAATGAATGATATATGATTCCAGTTCTAACATGTTTTATTTCATATGGTTGATGGTTGTTGTGTCCCAGCGAGTGCTCGAGGTTGATGGTGGATTTCCACCGGAAGGCTGGAGCAGGGAAGCTGACAGGGGTACATAGAAAATACAGCACTTTCAAATATGGCTGCGCATCAGAATCAGAACCAGCACTCTTTTTGTTGTAGTGCTCCAATTTCCAGGGACCGAATCCAGAAGCAAATCCTGACTTCAAAATGGCCAGAATTTTTATATTGGGGGGGATGAGGAATCCAGCCAGCATTGGCTGCAACAGAAGTTGCACAAATTGGAATAATAATAATTCTCATTGTTCTTGGTGTGTTCTTCCTATCATTTTTTTTTTATTATTATTGTTCTATTTAACTTGGAGAGTCAGTTTAACTGACAACTTTGTATTATCGCTGCAACCTATTTGTCGAGTGGCAAAATAAGATTGCTTGAACGCTTTCAGATTTCTCAGACAAGGATTGTTCTATCCAGAATGTGTGTGATATATAAGAAATCGAAACTATTAATGTTAACAAAAAGTGCGTGGGTGACTGAAAGTGATAAGATCAATCCAAGCCTCATTCCAAACAAGTAGGGGTGAGAGATAGAAGAATTTAGTAGTGGCATAATTCATTCATTCACATCAATAAACTCTGAAACAGTTGTAAAGAAATTGAAACTATTGATGTTAACAAAAGAAAGTATACTGGTAACTGAAAAGATGATTTAATACTAAACAACAAGAATAATCCTCTCTTTATTCAAACATTAAAAGAAACTCTATTCGACATGTATTGATTTAATTAATAACATAGAACACCTCTACTACTTATTTTTATTAGTTTTATCTGAGTGTTTATTTTTTTCTAAAAAATATTTTTAAGTGATATTGTTTATGTAAAAAAAAGGAAAGGGAAATTAATGTTCTTGTTTTTTTCCTCTTAGTCTTATATTTAACATCATATCAAATAGACAAAAGAAAAAAGAAGTTTTTTTAATAATAAATTATTATAAAAGTGTCTTGGCATGTCAGAACGTCCAATTTTGGGGAGAGTGTGCACTTCTTATTTCTCACGAATCTTGGAACACGTTTTCCTTTATAAAAAATACACGAATCTTGGAACACGTTTTCCTTTATAAAAAATACACGAATCTTGGAGCATTCATTCCTCTTCCTCTCCTCGTCGCTTGGTCCTCCCGCCCCTCTCTCTCCTCGTCGCTTTCCTCTCAAGAAACCTTGAGCCCTTGGAAAGTACTCCTGGAACAATTTAATATATTTATTATTTGAATACATTTGATTATTTTACAGGTATTTTACATATGAAGTAAGTTGTCACGTGATAACTTGTATTCAAGGCGAAAAGAAATAATAGAAAAAAAAAAATCTATTTGATCTGAATATTATAATCTTTAAATTTCATTTGTAGTTGTTGGTGTCTTTGATGCAGTGGACGAGGGGATTTAGCACGACTTAGTCCCACTCTGTGCGCAAGTTCATCCACGTCGTCCCGAGTTGAAACGTCGGGATGATGTCGACCTGGTGTCTCGGGGACCTCGTCTCAGATAGGTGGCTTAAGTCTTCTTCCTCAACGATAGTCCTCGAGAGTTGACCTGCAAGATGGTCCGGTCAAGATGGGGGTGTCCGACGAGACCTCTCTGATGTTTAAGTCAATACCCTCGACTTGATCGGGTGTCAAAGTTGTATTAGTTTTGAGAAAGGATCCCGAGCGAGAGAGAAAGTCTGAAAATACTTGCCTTAATGTGGGGGTTTTATACTCACAAATCGATGGTCGATCGTACCCTCGACCTTTCCTCCGATGACACGTTTGGGCATGGTCGAGTCATACGGTCGACCACTGCTTGTCTGGTCGAAGTGGTTGGTCGATGTTTCTTCCGGACGAAGCGGTGCAGGAGTGTGGCGCGCCATCCCTCATCAATGCGTGCCTAGGAGGTTTCGATTGACGTGTTGGCCAGTAGTCGCTTTTGCTACCTCGGCCCAAGTTACGCCAGCTAGGCTCCTCATCTGACCTTGGTAACACCAGGGATTGCTGACCTGGCGCAAGCGTCGGTGAGCTGGGCTGGCCCATTGCTTACTCTATCGTAGATGAAAGTCTATCGATCAAGAATATCATTTTAAACAAAAGAAAATATTATTATGTGTAGTAGACTCTTGATATTTTCATGGGATTCCATACTGGTTCTTAATTTGATCTTTTTATACGATACAAAAACTAGTTTTTGATCTTACTAGTTGATCTTTTTTTCTCGTTCTTGTTGTCCTTAGAATCCCAAGTTGAGAGCATGAGAATGAAGTGGAGGGAGACGTTGAACCTATAGCAGCGACTAAGAATGAAGCAGAGGGTGACGTCGAACCTGTGGCAGAGGCTTATCTGTTGGGAGAGGAAGACATGTAGGTTTCCGGGCACAAATCTAGAAGCATCGCCCTCGATAGTGCACCTAAACAATTAAGATATATCTCTGTTATTTTTTTTATTTTTGTTTCCCATTTAATATTTGCTGATGGAATCCTCTCCCAGATAATAGAAAGGACATTTTTTTTACAGGAACACCTTAATTCTTGGAAGAATATTTGACATCCAAACTTTTAAGACCCGACTTTTTATAGTAATATTTTTTTCCAAAAATCAAGTTTCATGATAATATTTTCATTAAAGAGTTTTATAGATTTAGTGTTAATATTTCAATTTTAAAAAAATATCCTTAAAGATAATATCTCCAATAGGCTAAGAGGTAGCTTTTCTCAATATTTTTATGTATTTAATATTTTTTATATTATATTGTAGTAATTATTCCAAACTTTTGTGTTCATGTTACTTCATGAAAGGTATGCTGTAAGAGATTCATATTGAAAATTTTCTGTTGATTTTCGAATTTATAATAACAAGAAATAAATAAATTCTAGGTTGAATGTTAATCCTATTATATTTGGTTTATTTTTATATTTGATTTATTGACCCAGTATCTTTTTTAACCTAAAACATCTGGAGCTATGCATGTTGAATTTGGTTGACTTAGGTCAATTTTTAACCAAATACCACATAAATTTTCGATTCATGGTTTCCGAGTTCCATACCGGGTCATGTCGATCTTTCATATGTGATGCTGTAGGATTTTTTCAGGACCATGACATAGAGAAAACATGCTCACAAGCTGCAATGAAACATCTTTGAAGTAATTCCCATGGTAGAAAAAACAGAAACTGCCTAAAACAAACATTGCAGTCTACTTTAGCCGAATCCGCATGTACATTGTGCCAAAAGATGCACAAGAAATGGCACGCCAAATGGATCGATGTCATCAGAGAGCAAAACTTGGGATAATACATTGACGCAACAACTCTCGTCGACAAAGAGGTCGAGATGGAATTGTTGTTCTTAGGGACCTTTCCCACCCTTTTGCCTCTTCTCTTCGAGCATCGTGGCTTCATGCAGCATATCGGCAGCGTCGCTTTGCATATCTAGCTTGGCCAGAGCAGCCGCTTGCATGTAGAATGCTGTGGGCCAGTCTGGATAGACACATTGTGCTTGCATTGCATCCCTCAGTGCAGCATCAGGTTGATCGCACATGAGATGACACAGGCTTCGTCTTGCATATATCGTAGGTGAGACCATTGTTCCAACATCTAAGAACTGCACAAGCAAAACGGGGATGTACGACAATGATTACTGACTCTCATCACCGACATGCAAAATGCCATGTCAATAGCACATTACAGTTTGGGCAGGTCAAATGTTTGGTGCTGGGTAAAGACATGAAGCATTAGTGATCCAAGAATGAGATTAGAAACTTTTATGAACCACATATGACACATAGCTGAACAATTTTATTTACAGTCACATTCGGTACCTGAGAGTAACACTCAATAGCTGTCTTAAAATCTTTATCACGAAAGGCAAAGTCTCCCCTCTTTCTGGCATCCAGTATATCCCTCATCTGTTGCGTCCACTCTTGGAATGATAACTGATGCAAAAGAAATAGAAAATATCTTTTCTGAATTTGAAGCAGACCACGCTGTCAACAGTGGGAAAATTCAACCGGCGAGCACATCTAATTAAAAGACCACATACATACCTCATTAGTACCTTCATCATCTCTGTAGTGTGTCATTACTAAAATCTGATGGATGGCAGTGAGGTCCATTCTGAAGCAAGCTTCTCCCATAGGGGAAAGTGGGTGCAATGGTGTGGCAGGTGCTTCCTCGAGCTTTTGTATTCCCAGCATAACATAAGACGACTCCTGTAATTGGACAATATCACTGGACGCAAAGGATGCACATGAAAAGCATGACTACAGTATGTGCACTTCATGGTGCCCAAAGTAAAAAATGCATGTATATAAACTAAGAAATAGTTGTTATTTAAAGAAAAATAATAAATAATAGAGCATCTCAAGCATATTTTCTAAATTTTGAAAACTATAATGCCATAATTCAAGATAGTGACTAATAATGCAGCTGAAGAACATTTTTAGTAATGACATACTATAAATTCTTGTGTTTGTCAAAAGAACACACGACCATACAACATGGGGATCGCTCGCACCCATGAGGGAGAAAGATTCACCATCATCCAAGACGAGGGGCAGTGACGTTGATATTTTGTATCTGTTAGCTACAGACAGATGTCTAGAGGACCATCAGCTGGAATATACTTTGCTTCTTTCATTCATGAGTTTTAACAAACCCTTGTAACAGGTCGAACACAGGCACTGTTCCACCAATGTTGAAAAAATTAAAAAGCAATATCATTCAAGCAATTCTATCAAATATTACTGTAGGTAGCATAAAAGTCTAGGTAGTATAAAGTATAAACATTTGGTAGTCAGATCAAGCACAGTAGTTCCTTCAATGACACAATCACAGTTGGTGTTGTAACATAGATACTGTTTCACTTTATTTCTTGATCACTGCACCGATCATAAAATTGTTTACCAAATTTTTGGGTATAATCACAGCATAAGTTTGTATTTGAAATTAAAATTTTAACATGAACAACTATTTAAATTAACTTAAATAACACCATAGGAAAAATTACGGGTATAATCACAGTATCAGTTTGTATTTGAAATTAAAATTTTAACATGAACAACTATTTAAATGAACTTAAATAACACCAGAGGAAAAATTAGGACAAGAAGATTAACACGTAATTTTCACCACTTTATATACTTCATATGTTTCCAGTTAGATCAATTGGTTAACATTTATAGGAACCTAAGAACAAAGCACTTCTAACCCTGTGACCAATGAAATTTATTGTCAGTGACAGTTATAACACCGGCAGTGGAAGTCTTGTCTGTATATGAAGTTAGTGCTGAACAAATGTCTTAGACTACATATTCAGAAAAAAATAGAGAGAAAAATCTATATTACAGATTCACCATACACTTATCATTCTTCAATTTACTATTGAAAGGAGAAAGAAAAAGAACCTGAACAAGATTAACCCAATGGAAAGCCAATCATATCAAAATATTCACCTGACAAAGGGCAAGGCAACTTGGACAGGGTGCTTACATGTCCAATACAGAGACACATTGCCAGTTGATCATGAAATGAGATTTCATGCCCTATGAATCAAGTAATAATTATTAGCAATAAAATGTCAAAACCTGTTTTTCCTCTTTAGACATTGCCTCCTTGTTGCAACTGGTGAATAAGAGCACGGAGGTTCAAGTTTGCACCTTGGAATGAGTTTAAGTTACTATTTTCAAGGCCAGAAATTGCACAAAAGCACCACAAACTCTCGTGGATTGAACCACCCTGACATAAATGGTGTTAAGAGTTACTATGCCTAAAGATACGTATAATGTGTACATGTATATACGTATAGGATTCACAGATTTAGGGCTTCCTATTCCAATTGTATAGAGGGGAACTTGCCCCACTCACACAACTCAATATTTTCTAATCTTTTCTTTGAGCTTCATAATTCAAGGGAGAATATAGTATTCAGTGGTGCCTACAATTCTTACTGTAACTGCAAACTTCAATGATTTGCGCTTACAAGAGAATGTCAAAGATGTTAAGGTAGTTTCATTTCTGCAAATTTGATGAGAGAACTACTAGTCTGATATCTGCAAACTTGGTAAAACTAGTACTAACTTGTCTACAAGGGTTATTAATAACATATAAAGCTTTGAATAGATTCACCATAATGCAAGCATTATAGCCACATATTGACATGATGGGTAAAAATGACACATGTTTAATACCAAACCTAAGAAAATTACTTCAGACTCATAATGGTGCTGGTAAGAAAGCCAGCATCCAGAGATCCATCTGGTAACCATGCGAAGGCATATTTGACTTAAATGTCTTTTCAACTCAATATTTTACCCCCTTTGGTTGAATATTAAAATAATTGTCATGATGGTATCTGCATCCATGCTAATGCAATTTTCCAATAACAATTACTTGACAGCAAACAAAATAATGGAATCTCAATCCATGATTAATAAAAATTTTAGTTTACACTTACTAGACAAAAGATAAACAATGGCATCTCAGTCACACTTACCAGGCAACAAGTTATGTTTCCTAAGCCATATACAGGGGATCTACAAATGGCCAAACCAATGGCATACCTCTAATTTGATTTGCAATGATGCAAGAGTAGCAACCAGCTTCTTTGTGTTGGGCCGATCCCTAGGTTCATATTGCAAGCACTGAGAAGCAAGGTCAACTAGTGTCGTTGCCTCTTCTGTAGAGAAATTCCCCTCCAGGTGCGAATCCATCAATACCAAACTATTTTTCCCTCTTATCATGTCAAGAGCCTGCAAGCAAGAAATTAATGTCAGTAAATGATTAGGAGTGAATGCTGTGTGCAATATAATGAATGTTGATAAAAGCAAATGAGAACACATTGCCAAAAGTATTTCAGTTTAGTGGCATGACCTCTTACAGATAACATCTCAGTACAGTGTGCCAATTGGCAAGAGAACCGTACAATCCAAGTGCTATGTTGGCACGCACATGAATTGTTGCAGCTCCTACGTGTAAGTATCATAGGATCAGCATGGTTGCTAAATGCAATACCTGCCCTAAGGTTTTTCCCATTTGTCCAAATGTTCTCTTATAGTTTTTCAAAGCTTGAGGGAACTTTCATATGTTAATTTAATTATCATGGTGCCACAAAGTTTAGGAACAACCAAGTTCTCTCTGGTTTAGTTACATGAGTTTTTTATTACAGCCCATTGCATACAATGGCCTCCTTGTCAACCTTGGATCGTTACTTTCTAACTCAGGTGGCCAACCAAGCTATAAACTCAACATAACTAAAGCTGGCCAGGTTTTTTTATGTTTATTATAATATTTTGCAATATCTATGGAGTTCTATTATATCTCTACTATTATATTCACAACGCAGATGAGGAATAACTGAAGGCCTATGGATATTTTGCTGACAAAAGGCCCTATTTTCAGAATGACCAAAAAGAGATCCAAATTCTCAGAAAATAACAAAGAGTGTCCCATTTTGAGTGATCAGTTTTACACTTGTTCTTTTTTATTTGCGTGTGTGTTTCTTAATTGGTTACCTACAATTCTCTTTTCCTCTTTCCTTGATATGACTCAATAGAGCAAGGGTAAATATGAGACTGAACAAAATGAACATTTAAAACTGGACGCCTGTTTTTCATTTCCACAAACAAGGGGTTTTGCTTCATAAATTTCCTTGGTCAGAATACTTACATGACTTGGGGGAATGCGCTTTCCGCTGAGAAGATCCAAGAGGACAGTACCAAAGCTAAATATCACACTTTCTGGTGTCACCCTCCCTGTAGAACCAAAATTTTGATTGTTTATGGATTGACATTGCAATAGTCAATTCAGTATTTAAAAAAATAACTTCAGTATTAAATACCAGTAACTTCCAAACAATACCGTAAAACAACCTGTTTGCTGGATTAACCAACAGATTGCAAAACATATTTGATATTGTCGAATACTATAATATTAATGTGTTTGAAGAGCATGTAAACATTAAACTGCTAATTCATATAAATTCTGGTTCTTCAGTATTCACTTAAAGGGTTTGACTTTAGTAGCTGGAAGCATGTTCTTAGCCAAGCATGATACAGAAATAAAAACCTGTAGGTGTTGCAACTCCTGCTATGTTGAGTCACAAATCCAGGTATTTCCAACAATGCACTTGGTGGAAGAAAATGAAGTGCAGTGGTAACAGGCAGAACGAGAAAAGGAGACTGAGTGAGGACCTCACTCCAAGCTATCATAAAACTGTTAGCCTTCTGATGCGCCACAGCCCATGTCAGTGCAGTCACATGCTGCTGCTGTGGCATGCCACCATTGTTGCCACTGCACCATAAGTGATACACACACACACACACACATATGTTTGTGTGTGCATTTGTTGAGAGAGAGATGCTAAGGGATCTAACAAGGCCAGAAATTTGCAGTGAAGGATCTTATCTAAGCCATATTTTAATTGATGGTAGCATCCATCCATTAAGAGAAGAAGACTAGAAGTAAAAAGGATTAGATAAGGGGAAAGATAGAAGAAAACGAGAGGAGAGAGAAGGAGAAGAAGAAAACTCTACCTAGACGCTTCTTACCTTTATGTTTTTAAACAACAACACTTCTTTTAAGACACACCTACAAGCTACAACCATATTCATATCCGCTTAATTTATCATATTCGAAAATGCCTCAATGTATCTTGAATTAGTTGTACCTCTAGCAGAAAATCAAAATTTTGCCATGCATTTTTAGATCTTCTTGAATAAGATCAAAATTAAGGTTCTGAGCAATCCAGTCAACTTTTTAACAATTTTGCATGCATTCTAGAACTTTTCTGTATCTGAAGATTTGAGTTCTGGTCTCTTTTCAGTAATTCCGGCAACATAGTTAACTTACCCTATAACTATAAAATAATCTTAAACTTGATTTGGTCAGTCTCATCCATCTCCACTTTATTAGGATCTGTAACCTGATTACTAAAAGATCAAAGAGACACAAAAATGAAGATATATGGTCATCTTGTCTTGAAGTTTCTTAGCATCTTGACCATCATGAGATTACTTCAAGATCTTGTGGACTCATGAATATGTTTTCCTAGTCTCATTAATTGATACAGAATTTTCTGATTCTCCCACACCCATTAGTACCAGCAGTCTAATTTTCCTTTTCCTCTTGATTTTTAAATTGCATCACCTTGCAACATATCAATTGGCAGTTAGTAAATTCCAACATATGTAACAATATTTCTCCAATTGCATGAACTTTCTTAAGGCAATTACACACTAATGATTCTTTATGGGGCAGAAGCCATGGGAAGCAGCAAGCATAACTGCAGCAAAATTTTCACCATGCACAGATATATACACTTCAATTAAACTGATATGCTAAATACCCAAAATGCAAAAGAAACAAATAATTCTCTGTAGCGACATAAGAAGATACCATTTCTCAAATACTCTGGCGGTGTATAAGCTAGGTTTGTGCTATAACTTTTTCCGTCTCGGCTGTTTTTCATGAGACCAAAACAAGAAAGACGTGGATCACCACCCTGCAAACACACAGAAAAACTTGAGCTGCATTTTGATATGTAAAAGTCATCATTGCATAGTTATGTTGACCAAAATAGACATGCTTCCCAGAAAAAGATTGGAAATCAACATTTCTTATTAAAGCTCCAGAAAAATAGTGAACTTTCATAACTCAAGTTAAGGTGTGCACTTTCTGACACCCATTTTACAGTGCATGTCACCTTTCCCAAATATTTTCAATCGAAGCACCAATAGATAGATCAATTCAGCAGAAGGTATATCTGTTTTTTGAGGATATTATTAGCTAGTATGAAGAAAGTAAAGAAAAGACAAGACCGAAAGAGTAGGAAAGAAAAACACATAAATCTGTGTGGTTCGGCTCACAAACCTACATCCACAAGAAAAGATGGAAATGATTCACTATGTCGAGTATATGTAGGGAACAAGAGGCTCAGTGCAATTATAACTCCAGAATCACCAGTACCCTTGGAACATATAGAGAGAACCCTAACAAGAAAGTAAGAAGAACAAGAACAGAGCAAATACTAAACCCAAGTTATTGAAGATTACAAAAACTGGACCTACTCCATACTAGAAAAAATTTCAAGTCAATTTTTTTTGTCACAAACTTTAATTACAATGCATACACAAGATGTGACATGAACTAGTAAACTATACACATACTCTTGTAATTACTGCATATAATACAAACATGTAAACATAAGCATTGAACTATGATAGTATGATGTGGAGAAATATCCGAAGACACTTAGGAATAATTAATTATGAAATGGGGAAAAACAGACACAACACCTCATCAAAAAGGACTCTATATGCGTTGAGATCATGATACAATGGGCGTCCCTCGTTACTACAATATTCCAAAGCTTCTGCGATATAGAATGCAACCCTGAGACGCATAGCCCATTCGATTGTCTGATTTTCCCCTGTTTAAGCATAATGATTGAAAGAAACATCAACTTCCAAACATAACATACGCCTTAAAAGTACAGCACAAGGAACACAAAAAAATAATCACATGTATAACATTCCACGGCAAACACATGGCACAGAAAATTCACATGGTCCTGTTGGGGCAGGAGGTTACTCATCGTAATCTCCACCAAAGCTTTCACAGTTGTATCTGTCAGGACAATAATACATGTTTCCCACAATATCTAAAACAAAGGTAAAATGGCGAATAACAAACAAATCAAATTTTGCATTAACCAAAAGCATGTCTCCACCATAAAAACAATTAGAAAACACTAACATATCCTTGATGGTGATTCCTATTTCAATGGGGGGTCATTCCTAGCAACTTCATTGTGCCACTGCTGATGGCTATTTCTACTTGTCTCAGCTTTGCAGTAAGCTCACACTTGAGGTTGGTTAAATAATTATGTGTGAACTAATTTAGGGAAAGAAGGAATCTTGAATGAAACTCCACTGAGCCAAAGCAAAAAGGGTTGCTTGCCCGATAAGGCCACACTCGATTGGTAACATCTACAATGTACAATTAGGTACAAACAGACAATCTAAGATCAGCCGACAAACAAGGGTTTGGCAACTTTGGATATAATAAAGGCAGGAATCTGAAACCTTCAGCTTTCTTGGTATAAAGCAAATCTCCATTTCTAAATATGTCTACTGTGTACCTAGGCAATCAATGTACAACCATTCCACACACACAGAGGTTACAGAAGAAACAGAGCTTGAGATCGATAAGGAAAAGAAAGGCCCGAGCAAACATACAGTGGAAAAGATGTTTGGCAAGGGTGTCATTGGGCATATACTCAGCAACAAGAAGCCGCTCGTCGCCTTCGCAGCAGTACCCAATCAAATTCGCCAGCCTCCGGTGCCTCAATTTACCAACGCCCCAAGCCTCCTCCTGCAAACCCAATCAAAAGTTCCTCTTTTTTTTCAGCATCAACAACATGAATACAACGGAGCAGAAGCCAAAGAGAAGGAATCGAACAGCGAACTGCTTGGGATCAGGCCAGGCCGTCCGGCTGAACTTCTTGACGGCGATCCACCGGCGGTTCTTCAGCCGGCCCTTGTGGACGAGGTTTGGAGCCTTGTCACCGCTCTCGGAGACGATATTCTCGGCGCCGAACCCGTTCGTCGCCTCCTTGAGCTCGGCCAGCGAGAACTCGGCGAAGGCCGGCACCTCCCCACCTCCACCGCCGCCACCGCTTTCCCCCAACCCAATCGAGAACGACCGTCGGTGTTGCTGCTGGTGGTGGTGGTTCAAATGGAGGTGGTTGTTCTGCTCCACCGCCGCTGCCGGCCCTGCCGCGGGGTGGTGCTTCTCCGGCAGCAGAGACGAGCAACAAGACCCCATCGCCCACCCACTTTGTACAAGGGGGAAAAAAAGGTTCCTTTTTCCTCTCTCCGTCTCTCTCTCTCTCTCTCTCTCTCTCTCTCGCTCTATTTATAAGACATCGAATACTACATATAATAACAAAGATAATAAAAATGTGATGGAGGAGTTGAAGGTGTCAGTGAGTTATGGAGATGACACTCGTGTGCTTGTGGGGAAGAAATAAGTAGACAGGAAAGGAAACAGAACTCCATTGGTTGCCTTCTTTTGTGTTCCTTCTCCTCACATCTCTCTCTCTCTCTCTCTCTCTGTGCCTCTCTTATCTATTATTTTAATTTCTTCCTTTGGAGTTTGCACAGATGAGCACGGCACCCTCCTCAGCCCTCCCTTGTCTTTATTAATCCTTACTTTTATCTTTTTAGGTTGTTTAATTACGAAGAAAACAGTGGCAGTACACAATTGGCTGCAGTGAGCTATTGACAGATAAAAAGAGGAGAATATTTTCATTTTTTATATGTCTATGTGGACTGCTGCACTAATGAATGGGAGAGAGAGAGAGCAGTGAGGTCAATTCATTGTATCTTTCAGACAATAGACAAAGAGGACAGCAAGTCTTCCAGAATCTAAGAAGCAGCTTTGTACTTTTTAGGTTTTGGCAAGGAAACAGCACCAACATTTTGTAACTTCATGATCATAAATTTACTATTTTCATTATAATGAATTTTTTTTTTTCTGTTGTCCAGAACACAATATTCATGTGATCAATCCCAAGTTAATTTGCCAAACTGTGCACAGGGGTGAAGAAGCTCCTCCTCTCTTCTCCTATGTGAGTTTTACATCATTTATTTATTCTTTGAACAGTAAAAGCAAGGTGAGTGATGATGATGAGCAAAAAAAGGTTGCATGTATTCTGAGTCTCCTCCTCCTGGTGGGACCTCATTCAGTGTCTTCCTTCATGTGGAGCAGCTTCCAGGTCTTTCTCAGTCAGTCTACACACTTTGGCTTTGCAATAAATATAGACTGCAGTCATCTATCTTTGCCTTTGGAAGAATTAGAGTAGTGTGTGGAACCAGACAATTGGCATCAGAAAGGTTTGATTTCAGCAAGGGAAAGGATGAATGATGATGCTGTTGTCTTCTGGAGTGAGTGAAGAAAGATGGTGGGGGGAGGAAGAGGAGCAGCAGCAGAAGTTGGCAAAGGAAGAGAAAAGCTTTATGCTTTTATCTAACAGGATTGGCATAGTTCATAGATGGGTCCAATCATTGGTTTCACTGTGTGGCCATGCACAGCATGAGATTTTGCAGTACTTGATGGTGGGGTAGTAATCTGCAGCTTTTATATGTATACAGGAGCAGATGATGTCTCTCTACTGCACATCCATCATATACATACACTGATGCTGTCTTCACTGTTTTCACCCCTAAGTTTTTTGTTCAGCTTAACATCTTGCAAACAATCATAAGGTAAAGCTGATCAAAACCTTGCAGAAGTTTGCACATACTCACCAAAAATATATGTCAGTCTAACTCTGCATCTTCATCTTGATTTGATAGTATAATCAAAAGTTTTTTCTTTTTTTTCTACTTGCATGAGGCATTTGGGTTAAATATATAGATATGTCTTTTTTGAGATGATGGGAAAAAGAAAGAAGCTACTCATGTGCAATGTCAGCAAGAAATCATATTGGAGTTGCTCTTCTCAAGGTGAGGCTTTGGGATTGGCCTTTGTTGATATGACTTGTGATCTCCACCACATGTCAGTGTCCACACAAACCAAACTTTGTGCTCAGCAGTGACTCCTGCAAATTAAAGGCTCCACATGAAGGGTCAGTGTGGGAGGGGCAAATGGGTGTCAGCAGCATTTAATCAGACACCACCCAAATCTTCCTTCACTCCATGCTGTGGTGGTAATTGTGGTGTTGTCAGAGAGAGAGAGACTGAGAGAGAGAGGAAGATTGTAATAGGGCCACAGGGAAAGCAGCAGGTGGTGCAGTAAAAGGCCACCTTACACTTTGTCTTGCCTCTGCCTTTTTTTTCTTCTTCTTTCATCTGCTATCTACTGGTGGAGTGTACTGCGCAGTCCATCAGCTGCAGGCCTACAGCTACCAACAATTCACTATGAACACTTCACACTGCCACTCTTATGCAACTTTTGCCATCAAGTTCCCTAGGAAACAGAAACCAAGAAAGGGCCCTTTTTTTTTTTTCCAAAACAAAATATTTTTTTGAGAAATATTGGCATAGCAATTTTTTTTTCAAAAATTTTCATAAAACACTCGTTCTTATATAAAAAAATTATTTTATCCTTATTTCTATTTGACATACCGTCACCACCATCTTATGTAACCTCATCCGTTGAGGAAACATATTTCTTGCACGTTACTCGTAAATCCCGTATGACCAAATTGATCGTAAAGCGAGGAAGGAGAGGGACTTATATGCCCTTGTCATCATCTTTGTCATCTTCATCATCACACATAGGCTATAGGCGAAGACAACAAACGATGGTGCTGGATAGATGCGATGGGCGATGACGAATAGCAAATTTATTTCTATTTGACATACCGTCACCTCTACCTAATACCGTCACCACCATCTTATGTAACCTCATCCGTTGAGGGAACATAGTTCGTACACCCCTGTGTTGCTCGTAAATCCTTTTTGACCAAATTAATCGTAAAGCGAGGAAGGAGAGGGACTTATATGCCCTGATCATCATCTTTGTCATCTTCATCATCACGCATGGGCTATAGGCGAAGACAACAAGCGATGGTGCTGGATAGATGCGATGGGCGATGACGAATAGTAAATTTATTATTTTAAAAAAATATTCTATAATTTTTTTTAGAAACTAAGATGCTCTAATAATTTTTTTAAAAAAATTCCCTAATAATGAATTCTTAAGTATGATTTATACATGTATAGGATAATTTGATTACTTGCAAAAAAAAAAAACAAACTACCATCATATGCTATTATTATTATTATTATTATTATATTTTATTTAAAATAATAAGCTTAAGATAGAAAAGTTTACCTTACATCTTGGTAAAATAAAAATTATGCTAGACTGAGAATGACTCATCTTAAAATAAGGGACATTAACTTTGGAGGGATATATTTAATATAACGTAATATATATCTATCCTTACCAAGTTTCAATATACCATACTTATCATTACAAGTTGTAATATAGTGTATATGCCATTCTAAATATTAAGATCCCCCAGCAATGTCTGTCTAAAATACTTAAAATATTTAAAGTGTCCTTAATATTTATGCCTTCATATGAATTATAAAAAAGATACTGATGTAAATCAATTTTCAGCTAACTATCAAATGGCAGTCTACTGATGAAGATTAATTATAATGACATTATACATATGTATATAAAATAATGGTTTCATAATAAGAGCCTGAAGTGGAATAAGTAAACATTATGGAACTCATATATATAATGAATCTAATGGAACAGTAGTTTTGGACCGTCCTCCAATGGTCACTGTAGAGCTGCAGCGATGGCCTCACCGAAGTAAAAGCGAACTTGTTATTTTAATCGGCACAGTGAGCTCATCCATGGAGACGAAGACTAAAAGGCTGCATGCCTTCACGTGTGGGTGGCCTCTTCCAAAGCTACAGTCACCAGCACAATGGGCTTCTCGGAATCTGCCATATGAGCACACGAAAGCTGATGTCAAATGTTTGCTTTGAACAGAGGATGGATGCCTTCGATGCCGGCGGAAATAGTGGTCGGCATTTGGCTCCATCACAGGTTCAGATTGGTTCGAGGTGTCAGCGTCTCAAGGAATGCTGCCACAAGAGCAGCTTTCAGATTCAAGATTGGTTCGAGGTTTTGGTGTCTCAAGGAATGCTGCTTCAAGAGCAGTTCTCACTTCCATTAATTGCAGCCAGATTTTGACCAGAAAAGATAGATGATGCTGTAGCTGAGAACTTACAGGTTTTGCTTCTGCCAATCTCAAAGGAATCATGGTCGGCTTTTGGCTCCCTCACAGGTTCAGATTGGTTCGAGGTGTCTGTGTCTCCAGGAATGCTGCTGCAAGAGCAGCTTTCAGGTTCAGATTGGTTCGAGGTTTTAGTGTCTCAAGGAATAATGCTACAAGAGCAGTTCTCCCTTCCATTACTTGCAGCTAGATTTTGATCAGAAAAGATAGATGATGATGTAGCTGAGAACCTACAGGTCTTGCTTCTGCCAATCTCCAAGGAATCACTGTGTAACATCGAGACATGGCTCATTTCTGTAGGATTTTGAGAGATTGCAACCAGGAGATCTGGCAATGGATGTCCATAGATCTTCCACTGGATTTGGCAGCCATGTGATTTATTACGCTGATATAGCCTGTATGAACGAAACTGCTGATAACTTCCAGCCTCTAATTGTGTCGGTCTCATAGTGAGAGTATCTTCTGTATGATCAAGAGATGCACATAACCCTTTTAGATTGAAATTTAGTATCAACATGCTCAGCAGCAACAATCAAGAACTTTCAGAAACAAGATCTGGCTGTGGATGTCATTAGAAATCTTAGCCTCACAATGTGATGAATCTGCAAAACCTTCCCAAAAGCATAAGAAGATTACAACAGGGTTCACTAGCTGTTCATAGGAGAACAAGACAAAGGATGTGCTCAGAAGATGCAAAATCCACATTTATATCTTGCAAAACTCAAAGTGACAATTTACAGGAAGCTTGGCTACCGTCTAGTAGGCAAGCGCTATCTACCTAAAAACTAAATAAATTGTTCAAAAATGCCTTTTCTTGCTGCTTTTGTTATCCAAAGACAATGGCCGCAGTGCAGCAATTACTATAGTAATATTAAGCACATATATTTGTAGACTAAACCGAGAAAAGCTTGTATCGACGAACCTATATTGAAATCCTTTTATAGATCCCAGTGGGGAGAAATCTGCGTGCTTCCCTGCTATTCTGTTGTGCAGTGGCAATACATAACCAGAGATCGTCTCTAGACTTGTCGGAGCTTGGCGCAACTAATAGTCGACCATAGACGCATCCATGATCACCAAAATACGCGGTTGCGATCAAGAGAGAATGCAACTTCAAAGAAGATATTGTCAAGCTCAACTTCGGGTGAGCAGCTCAGAAACATGACATTATGCCATCCATCCGTGCAACGTTGCTGGAACTGACATGAAAGAATTTTTTTTGCATTCTATCCAGACATCCTCTGTTCCTCGCAATGCTCAAGTAGTTTGTCATAAGCTTTCACTGAACTAGCCGTGAAGTCTTGCATGGCCTCAAAGATCTTTTCCAAGCCTAATTGCGTGCTGGTTATTTCTGCAGTATGGCCTTCAAAAACTGGTCGATAAATGTGGAGACCAATCTGGCCAGGGACTAGAGCCAATTTCTTGTTCAGAGAATTCACTTCCTTGTGAATGTCTTTTGTATTCTTCTCCAGAGTTCTAAGCCATCTGTCCATGATTCTAATTGCTATCATCCGTTCATGATGATCGATGTTCTGCTGCTCCCACAGACGGCGCACAGCAGTAGCGAAAGCCCGCATGGACTCGAGCACATTTCCCTCAGAAGTCATGTCCATGGCTTGTGACCAGCAATTACAGATAATAAAAACAGGCGGAGCACCGATCCTCCTTGGAGAATAGGGCAGAACCCCATCAGCTGTTTCTTGAGGTTCATAACGAAGACAAAGCACAAGCCATCCATTCAAAGCTTTGACATAGTTTCTCTGAGCATTAATCCAAGCAGCAAAATTGCTAGTCCACTTGAGCATCTCCAATTCCAACTGCATTATTTCATCAGCATGACTACTATTAATTTTTCCATCGGAGATGACTATATCGAGTTTTTTAACTTCTGATAGTGCTCGGCGCTGCATCTGATGGCACTCGAGCATAGTATTCCACATCCTCGCCAACCTGCAAAAGAAGTTGTTCTTCCTATGTTGGTCATATTCAACATATAAGATAGATTGGCATCATCGGTCAACAATAATTGAAGTGCATAATGATTTATACACAGAAACTGTGATTTCAAATTACATAAAGTACACAACTTCCTGCAGAAGTTCACATAGGGGAATTCATTCTCAAGGAACAAAACAGATAGAAGATTTGGCACTCGGAAAGATGAAATAATTAATTTTAGAGAAACAAAATATAAAGAGAACTCTATACCGTTAAAAGTTCATGTAGAGAAAACAACATGAACAGACTATGGAATCTTTTTTTGAATAAGGAAACAGGACTCATCATGTCGCTCATAGTTGTACTCTTCTCCAAAAGAAAAAAAAAAAAAAATCATGATTAGAAATCAAGGTAATTATTCAGAAATATGCATCGGAGGGAAAGATACCAATCAAAATGCCTACAGAGTGGTAAAATAACTGAAACATACTTGATAATACGTTCTGCTACAACCAAACTACAAAATACTTTTGACATTGATGAATTAGATGATAAATATGAATAGGCTTGACCGGTGAAGGTGCTTATGAGAAAATATATAAACACATGAATTTGAATAGCTATGGTGAACAACAAGACAAATGTGCTGACAAGCATGCACAAAGAGAGTAACACAAACCATACCCTAGAACAAGTTCAGTCATCCGCGGCCACAGTTCTTCATCTCTCAGTCTATTTATCTTTTTTGAAATCGAGTCAACAACCTGAATCGCAATTCTTATTTTTGTAGATAACTTATTAATCAGACTTCTAGTGGAATCGATCTTGTGAGCCTCAGCACCCCTCTCAATCATGCGTCTCAGCTCCTTTTGGCTCCTTCTAAGGAGTAATCTCATTTTTTCCTCGGCCTGAAACATCATATTCTCATTAGCCGACGACAGAGTAGCAATTCTAAATCACGATTCTGTCAGTTGAAAGGCCAGAAACAGTAAAATTTGCCGAACAGAGATGACCAAGATAACATGACTGATGAAAATAAAGAAAATGGTATACTGTGCGATCCAAAGTGTTGGATGCCATCAAAAAGATGAAAAGATTGAATGACTGTAACACTACATAGCCAATTTACTTTCAAGAAGCATTAGATAAGACTTAAAACATATAATTCCACAAGTGAAAGGCAATAACTTCGGCTTCATGAGATCATCTTTACCTCAACATATGGAAGCATTTCAAATCACCACCATTTTAGATCTGAGCAACAACAAAGTATCACCACAAAGAAACACAATAACGAAAGTACTACAGGAGCATACCCTCACTTCATGGTAAAGCTTCCTCTCCCAGACATACATCTTCTGCAGTGTCGAAGCTAGACTCTTGGAACCCATTTCCTCATCACCTTCGAAGCCTAAAAATAGAGAACTTGAAGGAGGAGGCATCACGGTGATCATCCTTGCCGAAACTGGTATGTGGAACAAGTCATTGGAAGGTCATGCAATTTCTCTTGGCTGAATTTTGTGTGATATTAAAGACAAAAAGTGTCAGGAAAAGGCAGAGGAAACTTTTACCTTCAAACGGAGACTGTTTCGGTTGATGGTGGCGCTTCTCCACCTCCAGCAATTCTGAGAGCTCTCTGGTGCACTGAGATGCCCTTTCGAACTGGGTCTTAATTTCATCAGCGAGATCAGAAGCATCCGTAATCTTCTTCGGATCTGCCAGATTCTGCTGTTGAACCTGTGATCTTTGAACCCCATGAGCCACCGGATTCTTATCGACCACCTCCGGTTCATAACTCGAGTTCGTACCGGCTGCCGCCGACCGGGATTGGTAGAAATATGAACCTCGAACGCTGTTCTTTCCATCCGTTCTTCTAGTTGACGCACCCATCGAGGAGGAGTGCTCTCCGGCGGCTGCAGAGGAGAAAGACGCAAACTTTTGGTGACCATAACTCACGCTCGCTACGTCGTGATCCTCCTCTTCGAGGTCCGGGATCCCTTCCTCCTCCCTCACTTCTCTCGAGCTCCGGCTAGGAGTGTCGCGATGGGAATAGTTCTCATAAGCCTGGAAAGGGTTCAAGAAGTCCCAAGTGGACGTACTCGGGGGCGGGGGAGGAGGAGGTGGCGGCCTCGAGGAGGAAGATCCTCTCGATGCCGATGACGCCGTCCATGTAGGCGGCTGCATTGCCTGCGGAGGCGAAGACGGACCAAAGAATCCACCCATTGAACCATAATTGCCAGGGAAATAGGAGTAAGGATAGCCGTGAGAAGTTGAAGCGGCGTAAGGCTCAAAGTAGCCAACTTGGACGGTCTCGTAGGTCTGTGGCGGCTGCTCGAGGGCGACGGAAGGCGGCTGCGGCTGGCTGCGGGCGTAGTAGATGTTGCCAAAACCGGGACCGCGTGGAACTGTTCCGTAGTGGTCGAGGTGGTGGACAGGGGAAGAGTCGCCGGTGTGGAACGGGGAATAGTCGTCATCGTCGTCGTCGGAGTCTGAAGGAAGGAAATGGATGTGGGAGCCGGCACTGGAGTGCCGGGCGGAGGAAACGAGCTGAGGAGGAGGGGAAGGCTCGGACTTGCGGCGGGTAGGGAGGGGAAGGACAGGGGAGGAGGAGGTGGACGGTTGGAGGAGGAGGACACGATGGAGGGCGACAGAGACGGAGAGGAGGGAGTCGGAGTAGGCGGCGTGGGCTGCAGCGAGGGCGTAGCGGTGGCGGATGGCGGCGGCGAGGAGGTCGACCCGGCCGCGGCAGAGGGCCACGGCCTTCTGCTGCTCCACTTTCGACGACGAGCAACCCATATAGCTACTGCTTCTTCTTCTATTACTACTACTACTACTACTGCTTCTTATTCTTCTCCTTCGACCGCTACTGCCACTACCGTCATGGCATTTACAACCGACGCACAATATATAATTCGTAAAGGACAAAGAAACAAAGAGAGATTGAGGGAATCTTTGAATAAGATAAGCTTTTTGGACTAAAGATAAGAGAGTAGAGAGAGCTTTGAAGGAGAGGGGAGCAGGAAACCAGAGAAGGGAAAAGAAACGAGTAAAGAGGAGGGTAGAGGAATCGAGTAAATGCTTATAGTGGACAGAGGATGCGAGTTAATGCACGAAGCGAAGGGGATTCCTAATTCACAGGCGCCTGTCGGAGTCCTTCGGAGGGTCTTCATCACTTGCTTTTAACCCTGACGAAAGGAATGGCTGCAGGGAAACTTCGACATCATATGCTTTCAAGCAAAAAAAACTGATGAGAATGATGTCAAGAACAGTGGATTTCTTTTCTTGTTGCTGTAATGGTGGTGGTGGTGGTGGTGGTGGCGTTGGGGTCATTCAGATGGGCCATAGCACTGTTCAGCTACAATGCGACAAGATGATGAACAGAAACCATTGGGTCGTGGGACATCAGAGACGCTGGAAACGCCATTGTTGCATATCTCAAAGCACCTGCACACTGCAGCAAGAGACCTAAACGAACGTCCTCCTCAAGCCTCGAGCAGATTATGCGCAGAGGGATACGCATAAGAGAAGAAACGATTTGCTCGCGGTGTTGACTTTTGATTCAAGAAATGGATCATAGTAATCGTGTGCTACCACAAAGCTGCGAGAGCTTGGTCAACTGCTCTTCGCTTCTTCTATTTTAAGCCTTGACAGTATCCTAAAGGCAACGACGTGCAGTAATCTGACTTGTAAAGCTGTAGCTCTTTTCTTTTCTTTTTTCTCTTTCTGGGCTTTTGCTTTTCTCTCTCTTTTCTTCTGCTTCTACAGAAGTGGTAAGATTGCATTAAATAAGTCAGTGTCTGAAATGACAACCATTAAATGATCTTGTGAGGTAGAGTAATGATCTTTTTCCTCGAACAAAAAAACCTTCCATGTAGAGTAATGATCTTTTTCTGGACTTACTCTCTCTTTAAGAAGGTGATCTCTAATTACTGTGATGAGTGAGACAGAGAGAGAGAAGCAAATGCATAAAAGCCACACCTTTTGGTGACTTCATGAGAAGTCAGAGTCACATATTTTGGAGAACTGCTAGCTTATTTTTCACACCATTATCAAGTATCAGAATCCCCCTAAGAAGCCAACAAATGTAGGGCCATCCCATGTTGCATGTAACCAATAATATTAGAACATCTTCTTATGATTAATGTACATTGGGGTAGGGATGCACTTTTATCATGCAGCACCATGGACCACACAGCCAGTGCCTTGGAGTGAGGGAAAGAGAGAAGGACAAAGTAGATCAGAGTTGCAGTCCTGGGAAGGCTCACAAACCCTTTGCCTCTCATTGAGAAGACTGACAACAACAATGAGCACTTGCAACTTTTTCCTCTGTTCTTCAATCATTTACCTCTGCCACTGAAGTTTCTCTTCCTGCAAGTATATGCTGATCTTAGTTTTCACTGTGTGAGAGGAAGGAGAACTCATGTTGCCAAAATACTCCAAGCCTTGTTACAAAGACCATGCATGCAGCAGCAGTATGTATACATCATCACTTTCTTCTCCAATCACTCAAATCTTTACTATGTATATTTTCCACCTTCATGGGTGGCTTGTGGCCTTGGAGACAGCTACAGATGGATACCATTTGGGTCGATCTGGATTCGTGAGGTCGGTAAAAGCTGAAGGAAAAGCCAAAGCATGTAAACTTTTCTTGTTTATGTTTGCATGTCAGCTTAATCTTTTTTTCTTTATAATTTTGTACAGTGTTCCACTTGCGCACACGAACACAAGTGTTGCTTTATTTTTCCCTCCAAATCGATCCAAGAACAGCCAGAAACAAAAAAAAAAAAAAGGCATCAAATGACATGTCAAAAGGATGACTTTTTGCAAACAGTCATCAAATCTGCTCAGCTTTTCTCAACTTTCTGAGCCTGTTAAACCCAACTCCCGAGTTGAACTAACAGCTATGTCATCGACAGCCATAGGCTCTATTTCCTTCCACTCTTGGGTATTCATCTTTGTTTCAGTCACTGAAGTGTTTGAAGGACTGTAGCTGATAAAAGAGAGGTGCTCTCGTTCTGCTTCGCTCTACCAGAAGACAGCACAGTTCACATCAGATTCTTCAACTTCTTAGGTACAGGTCTTCAGGATAATCTAATAAATTCACTGTAGATGGATAGCATGAGGGCATTGCCAAGGCCACATTAGCCAGGCTCAGAAGGGGATCTACCAAAACCAAATGGCAACCATCATCTGCTGCTTTTGTTTGTTTGTTTGCTTGTGATCAAGTGCCTGTGCAGATGCACTTTTCTCTTTCACTTCTTTAGAGAGATATAAAGGAGAAACAACTCATCACACAAAGCAAAAGAAACAGCAATCGAGGAAGAAGACCATGTTGAACCAATGCCATGAAGATGGTTGGTTATATACCCCACAAGGATACAAACTGATGAATTATGGATTGGATACCGGAGAAGTCCTCATATTTGTATCCACCCATTTTTGATGTGATCATGAACAGAATGGGATCAGATCATACAGATGCAGAATCTAGTCGAGTTGATCCTGGATAAAGATTATGTTCAAGAAACTAGTCAAGTAGCTTCACAACCGTATAAAGAAATCAGTAGTGCTGAAGTAGCTGCTGCTATTTAGATATTTCTCAAGCACTTCAAGAGGAGCAAAATTTAACTGAAATAGAAGTCACTGAATACAAATAGATAGATCAATAGTATACAGTGGTAACTTTGGCCTTGGGGACAGCTAATATATTTGTTTTCTATGCATGTGTATATTATTTCAAATGTGTGCATGAACATAGAGAATCAGGTTGTGCCCTCTGTTGACTGCCTCTTGGAAGATTCCCACCAACACAACAGGATTAAATAAAACCAAGCTGGTGTCAGGATGATAGAAAGAAAAATGTGATAAGATTTCCTTTATGAAAGATGGAACTGATATCTCAAGAAATGTTCTTGCTTTCATGGGGCAGGTGTAAGTGGAGCTTATCTCTTTCAGTGACTATCTAAAGTATAGAGATCAATAAACTGATGCAACAAAGTTCAAAAAACCAGGGTGGCCAACGAGGATGATTTGGAGAATTTTTGCAGTATATTTAGTTCATGGAGTTCTTCCTGTTTAAAGCTGCTGTGGAGACTTTGAAAGGCCAGTGAATGGAGTATGGGTGCAGTGTCTTTTTGTAGCGAGGCCAGCCACATAATAGCTAAGTGTATCCCACCTACTTTGGTGAAATGGTCACTGCCATGTGCCACCTTTGTCTTCTTGAGGTGGAGCAATGCACCTGTCTCTTCTCACTTCCTTAGGGAGATGAAAAGAACTCCATCATATGCATCATATAAGATGATGTTCTTTGTGTATGTGTGTGTGTGTGTGTGTGTGTGTGTGAAAGAGAGAGAGAGAGAGAGAGAGAGAGAGAGATGAAGAAGCAGTCTCATTGCATTTGAGGCAAATTTAGTACCACAGCTAGTTGATTATTATGTTGTCCACAAAAGACATTATATATGGAACTGGAACTGGAAATTCTGGTCATTTGATCATGTGATTTGTGTGTTCCACACATTTTTTGACCATAATTTTTTTTGGCTGTATGTTTATTAGCAGAAGTTTCTGGTCTATAAGCTGCATACAGACAACTGGAGTAACATTTCTGATAACCATTGGAAGAAAAAACATAAGCATTCACAAATCATTGTTTCTGAGTATCTGATTATGCCAAATTATTGGTTTTGGATCACTAAGTTATCATGTACCACTATGAGTTCTGCAAACAGTGCAGGAATGGTGGTAGCAGCATGTGAAACAGAGTTGTCTCCACTAGCATTCTTCTAGAGGACTATGGAGTGGAGTCAGTGAACTTGGAATTGATGGTCTCATTTGATTCATTCTTCAGAAATAAGTACAATAATTGTTTGATCTTCTTTCATTCAGAATATGATCTGAGAGATTTTGCTGGTTGTTTTTAGCTGAATATTTTGATCCTTCACTCCTCCTGCCAGATTAAACCAAAAGCCACTGAATGCAATCTAGGAGAAGAAAGAGATCATCCTGCACAATCTGAAACAAAAGGCAGATGCATCTTTCTTCTTTGTTTTGTTGTAATTGAACCATGGATTATTTCAGATACAGGGGACTGACTCCAAGAGGATCTCAGGATGATTCAACTCAATTCATGGTTGGGTTTAATATGCAATCTAGGAGAAGAAAGAGATCATCCTGCACAATCTGAAACAAAAGCCAGATGCATCTTTCTTCTTTGTTTTTGTTTTGATTGACCCATGGATTATCTCAGATACAGGGAATTGACTCCAAGAGGAGCTCAGGATGATTCAACTCAATTCATGGTTGAGTTTAGTGTGGCCATAAAATTTCAGAAGAGATCCTCTTATCAGCTCACAGATCTCTATCAAAGAAAGGTAATGGCCAAAACCTAAACTTTTACTAATAGGAGATCCAGAGACAGTCAATGTATGCCGTCTTGATGTCAAAACAAATCCTAAGATCTATCTAAGATAGATTACATCTGATTTGGTTGAATCAATCCAAAACACCCTCATCATTTGGAAGCTGCTAAACTGCAAAAGGTTGGTGAGTGACCCTCAGCAAATATGCCTTCTGTGATCCATGCTATTTTATTAATCACATCAAGGACCATAATTTTTTGTCATAGAGAGAGAGATGTGACAAGCTAATGTGTCCAAAAATCATGTCCCAAGCCTATCTAGCTAACCCACAACCAGGTCTTCACATGTGTAATAGTGACCAAATTTGATGAAGCAAGAAGACAACTCAGGAACAAAGTTGGAACATGTTGACTGCAAAATATAATCCAAGAGAGATCAGCAGGTGGGAAGTCATTTTCCAACCAGGATTTCTTATGGGGAATCTTGGCACTTTGTTTGTATCTTGACATCAAGCACATGAACCTGTACAAAGGAACAAGGATTCCAATCCCCCCCCCCCCTCATTTCTGCTTCAGAGACGACAAGCATAGGATGAAGAATTCTTGCGTTACTTCTATTCTTCCATGCGACACCCCTCCCGGGCAATGTCAGTGATCTGAACACCCAAGTCGTAGACTGAGCCAGTTGTCCACTCCGCCGGCAGGACCGCCTTCTGAGCCCACACCCACCTGCCGCCGTAGCCGCCGGTCACCACCATCCGCAATTGCAGCGGCCCAACCGGCGCCCGGCGGATGCTCCAGACCGGACCATACTCCCGGCGCATGAATCGCCAATTCGGTGACCCGACCTGCCGGGTTAGAACAACACATCGCAAGAGTAAATACGAGACTCCCGACCATGAGTTGCAGCGACGAGAAGCCGAATCTGCGGTGGTTCAGTACCTGAGCTACATCGACCGCTACCATGTCAGTCTGACCTCCCTGGTACAGGAACTTGATGGCCAGGTGACTGGGGCTTCTGCTACTCTCTTCCACTCTGATAGATAGGTTCCGGTTCTTGTACTCACAAGGGATCCTGCTCAATCATGAAAAGTGATGGAGTGGGTTACTACATGGTGAGATGTGAAGATGACAACCTGACCATGACGCTGTGTGCATTTCCAGAGAATTGATGGCAGGGCGGGGAATGATAACTGTTTAGAAAGCTGTCGTTGGGCATCGACAGGGAAGAAAGGTAGGTCGGTCCAGATTGTTTTCCTGTACCTCTCGTATTCCACATCCAGAATGCCCAGTTTCTTTAGCTCTTGCTCCTTGCCATTTCGTGCCATGGCCGTGAAAGCAGGGTCACCGAGCACGAAATCAGTGTGGTTGCTCTTGTTAAGGTCCGTCAGGATCACGCTTACCCCTTCTGTGCTGCAAACACTTGTGTTCTTGCATCTTATCTGGATGGTGATAGAAAAGTTCCATCATACGTAACTATTAGACGATCATTAAATCCGCATCAGTGAGTGGTATTGATCCAGGTCTTCGTCTCTAACCTGGAAGCATGCTCCACAACCAACGCCCCCTCTGTGAAGCGTAGAGCTCCCAGCTGCGGTATAACCTCCATTGAAGCCCAAAGCCATGGAGCCATACCCACAAGCTCCAACTATACATACGGGATCACAGAAGAATTCAATCAAATGTAAACCATTCTTCAGTTTATGAAGCAGAGACTCTGTTAATGATAGAACATACCAGAGAGGCCGGAAGAGGAGGAGTAGGCCGCCTTCGACTGATGCACACACCTATCTCGAGCAGTAGCATAAGAGAGAAATAGGAAGACGAGAAAAAACGTGAAGACACTGTCACCAGCCATGTGTGGAGCAAGATGGAGCAGCGGCAAGGAGGGGAAAGGAAGAAGCCTCCTTCAACTGATATATAAGGCAAGAAAGGGAAACAAACACAGGACAAGCGTCCTCTAAAGTCCAAACAGTACACACGGAATACTAGAGAAGGAGACTCCAAAGGCCAACCCTGTGGCCTACAAAGATCAATGGCAACAACACCACCAGCCTCCTGCACAAACCCAACATCTGCTACCGCATACTTATACACCATGTCAAAATAGTTCACCATGGAATTTAATGGGGATGTGGGTAGTTTGGGGTTGGGAAGAGTGGAGAAAGCTACAGGGCCGATGAAAGAAATACGCTGAGCTTGAATTCACAGAGTGATAGCAGAGGACAGAAACAGAGGGCAAAAGGACAGCAGCCCTAATGAATTCGGCTGAGTAAAGTGGTAAGACCAAAGGCTGTGCGTGATCTTAATGCTTTCTTTGAAGCATGACTTTTGATTGCGTCTTCAACAATGGTTTGCGTAGAAGCCTGAGCTGTTGTGTGCGTAGTGGTGCGATGAATACTGTGCAAAGACCTTTTCTGTGGAGTGGACCTGTGCTTGGATTGACTCTGACCTTAAGAGATGAAAGGTCGGGTTGCAGAGTCTTATAAATAGAACACTATGTCTATAGTTAGCATCTCTTCTTGGCTTCGTCGGCCGACATCAACTTCGGCAAGACCTATACAGCGGCGGCCATTACTGCGTGGGTCACCGGTGTCCTGTTTGAAGCACAACTTCTATCGTCATCTCTATTAATTCTCCGTAACATCCACACTTATTGCAACAGCATCTCGCATGAAGCAAGTAGTCAATGGTTATCCGTGTTCAGCATTAAGGCGGGGTTGCTGTCGGCATTCGTTGTCGGAGCTATCGTCCTCTCACCGGCCAAGCAGCAGCATCAGCAGCGGCTGTAGATGGATCTCAGTTACTACTGCTCGATCTGGGCCTGCCCCGCTCTTAGATCCTCACCGTATCTACGGTCAGATCTGCGAGTATCCAAATAGAGTTAGTTAACGTGATCGGGTTCGGGAATCTGTACAAGTTCTCTGTTCTACCATGTTCGAAGCATGTCGAAGTGGGATGTTTGCAAGCTTTAGAATGTTCTCTGTTCTACCGTAGTAGTGAAACCAAATAAGCAATTAATTAGACCGACGCTAACCTCTAAAAGAAATTTCACCGCAATAGTAACCTTTGATCAAGGAAGCTTATCATTAGCCACCACTTGTTTCAATTCGAATCACCCCATCGTTGCCGCCCTCGCCCATCACCGTACTAGCAATCATCCGCGAGGTCGAGGGGCTCATCGAGGCGTTCCTTGCGGAGGGCGAGGGAGAATCGAACATGGTAATGGAACTCGGATGTGACCAGGTGATCGAGGAGGTGCGCTCGTGATCGGACTCCGAAGGATATCTCTAGCGGCACCACCATGGAGGTGTCGACTTCTGTGGCCCGGCTTTTCAGGCTTGAAGCCTTGTCATAGAGCGGCACCTGTATGTTGACTATCGCTACGACCACTACACACTTGTGCTTCCTCCTTCCTACATTGTTGTCCTACATTGCCTCTGCCATTGCCCCTACGCCTTGCATTGCCCTCGCTCCCCTCTGGCTCATTAGAGTTGTCACTCACAGCCCTTGTGCAAGGAAGGGGCGGGAGGGTCATCGACGACCCTTTGCTTTGTCGTCACCCTCTACCCCACTAGAGCTATCGTTGATAGCCTTCGCATTAGGAAGGAGGAGGTGTGAGTGCTATCGTTGACCCGCTACTCCATTGTTGCTATCTACCTCATCATATTCATCGTACTATCACATATTTAGCTAGTTTTGCCTAAGTCATGTGACACCCTTTGCTTCTTCATCTATAAAGGATTAATCATCCTGAAATGTGGCCCTTTAAGAACCCATAAAAGAAAGATGGGTTAGAGGAAATATTTAACTCGATATCTCATAAACAGATATTTTAGCAAACACTTGATAAGTAATATAAACTTCATACACTTTGAACGATCATGCAACTAAATATCCAAAGTGGTCCGTCATAGTTAAAAATTCCTATAAGTGCCCACATGACACATTTGCAAAATAAGATAAATATGAGGTTTGGAGTATCCTAATTCTCCAATTGCCTATATGACTCACTAGTACTTGCTAGAGAATCTCTCTCGATGGTAAACTATTATTATATACTGATGACCAAGGCTTTCATCTGATATAAAATTCAATGCACTTACAAAAGACTCACCTCTATGATATCATTCACTTCTTGAATTTATAACCCTTCTCGTTGTTATGTTGCTTATTGAAGTGAAGCTCATAGTAACTCTTGATCATGCATTTGTATGATCTAAGTCACTCGTACGACTTTTTCTATGTGTGTCACATTATCTCAAACTGCTCCACCATAATTCGCTATACCATGTCACTTTCTAATAATATCTTCATGATACTCTTATCTTTGTGAGATGAACTTGAATTGTAATCTCTCAATGTTTGGCCTATGCTAGTATATCATAGGGCCTTTATCACTTCTGATCATGTCTGCTCTTTAAGTAATCTACCTCTATCCACCCACTCTTGGGTCACACATGGATGAAGCTTAGTTCTAGGATAATTCATCACCAAGCAACTCTTGAAGTCCATCGACTTCACTAAAATTGGTGTGTCAATATCTGGATCATAGGACCCTATCCCTGGCATATTCTCCATTATGCACAGCTTCCTTTATAGCAACTCGAATAATAACATTATGATATATTGTTAAATGGTACCCACCTTCATATTCTCTTGCCATGTGTCAAGGCCTTCTGATCCTAACTTCACTTATATAAGTTGAGTCACCTTGGTCTCTCTGTCAGTTGCTTTATTAAGTTTATGTCATGTGACTCAAAACTGCTTTCAACTTTGGCACCATGCAAGATGAGTTCGCTCTATCAGAACGAGGGACCTATGGAACGACATGATTTTACTTTTGCTTTTGCAAGAATTATGTCATTGACCTCTGTCCAAGAAAATCTTTGCGTCTTTGCTATATATTTCGTCTTCTATATTAACTCTCTTAATGTAGCTTAGGTACTTTATCAAGTTCCTGTTGGGAAACCTACAGCGGGTGCATCACATGTGCAATGAAAATCAAAATAAAAATCGATTTCTTATGCAGATCAAATCATCATGCAAAAGATTGGGATAGCGAGAAAAATACAAAAAACTAAAAAATCACGATGTGTGAGATATTGATTTTATCTAGGGAGATTGTATATCCCTGTATTCCAGATCCGGATGGAGAAGATGAAGGAGGTCAAACGTCCTCCTCTCTAGTGGTATCCACACGATGAATCTCTACAGCGAAACTCCTCTAATCTGATCTTGCAACTCTTGCTCGGAGGGAGGGAGGAGAATAGGAGGTGATGGCTAAAGTTGCAGCCTATTAACCAAGAGTCTCCCCTCCTATTTATAGAGAGTCAACAAAAAATCCTAGGGCTCCTACCTTAGTGGGTATTGGATCTCCATCCAATTATCCATTAACATTGTATTATTGGATCTCTATCCAATAATCTCCTTAGGCCTCTAATTGGGGCTTAATCAAGGAGTCCATTAGTATAGAGTCTCATCTAATGAGAATATGGGCTAATTGGATCTCCATCCAATCCTCTATTCGCTGAAGCGTCCACAATATGTGTGTGACCCTCTAGGCCCGATACCGAGCTGGCCATGAGTTACTCCCATCAGAACTCTTTCTGATATAGTAAATTATTATCTTCATAATAATTCACTCGACTCATCGACTATGGACGTACTAGGCCACTATGCCATAGTCCCTAGACGTTATAGGGGGATCGAATCCATCAGACCTGTCTGTTCACAATTACCATATATCTATAAACCCTCATCCAACTAATATCTCAGAGACCGTATATTAGATATGGTACTGTCAGGTCACATACAGAATCTTTGTCTTGTTCTAATCGGACTCTACCAGAGAACTTTTTCTCTTTCAATCCAAATGACCCTGACCAGAGATTTGTCTAGGGTGTTGTATTAGTGAATACTTCCTACCACTCTATAGAGTTAGAGAACTCCTATAATGGTTGCTTAGATAGTTTTGACTTTATGTGATGATTACACATAACTTATGTTTATAAGACTAAAATAACGATAAAAATAAATTATAATGGGGTTGTCAAGCCTACTATAAGCTCTTTATATATTGTGTAAAGAATGAATAAAATCTAAATACATAAACGTACAAAAGCATCACAACAAATACTTTTTGTATAGATTTATCCGTGATAATACATAGCACCGACGTGAGAAAGGAGGAAACAATGATAGCCCCCATGCGAACTGGTACGGGGCCTCCGCCGACGGTGCCGAATCCGTCATCGTCGTCGTCATCGTCTGACTCAGAGCAATCTGAGGAAGGCGGCGCCGTGGTGATAGTGGGCGTGCTGATGGTGGTTGTGGATCTTACGCCAAGAGGAAGCGGAGGAATCGCGGAAGTCTTGGATAGGGGAGCTAGCGTAGCGGTGGTGGTGGTAGTTGGGGTGCAAAGGGGTTGCGCTAGGGGAGGATCCGACGATGGAAACCCCGTCGGCGTCGTGGTGGTGGTGGTGGGTGGGTGCTCATCAAGCGACTGCGGTGGGGACGACGCCGCCAGGCTCGTCATGGCCGAGTCGCTCTTCGTGTGCATCTCTCCGCCTCCACCGCTCGCTAGCTACTCTCTCTCTCTGTTCTCCTCCTCCCTTTTTCATACGTTTGTACTCGAGCGGGAGAGACGTTTGTAAGCTAAGTAATGAATCCATATTTGATGGAATACGACAGATTGATGGATCAAATATGGTGAGCAAAGGTTACTTTCTCAGTGGAGGGGCGGATGGAAATCGGAGGAATCGAAGCGCGCTTCTGCTGCACTGTTGGCTTCTATTCTTACCGTATGGCGGTGGGGTCCGCCTGCTACCGAAGCGGGGCGAGCGAGTTTGCGGGAGCCACAAAGATGGACCCCACCGATCAGATCACACGATCCAACCCCACTAATCTCGATCAAATTTCGAGACTCGAATCGTCATTTAGTCCCACATCGACAGGCACTGAATCGCGAGCAGAGGCACGGAACGATAAGTGGGCGCTCGGTCTGAGACCCAACTCATCTTTGCGCTTGGGGCAATGACGCAGCTAGTGAGGTTATAACCGAGGCGCGTCAATTGCTGGTTGAAAACTATTTCCAAACCCCCTCTTTGGCCGGGGTTTGTCCCTGCGCCATAGAGAATTTCTGGAAGGGCTCCCTCTAACCCAGGGTTCAAGCCCTGCAATCCTCAATTAAAAATCTCTTAAATGTGCTGCGGTCTCTCTCTAGTTTGATGTACTGTGCTGTAGAACAGGTTCTTCGGTTCTGGCTGTTGGTGGTATTGCTGTGGGACAACACGGAGACGGTGGGTCTGCGTCGGAGAAAGCCGGATTTTTCCCAATTCCATTGATGTTTTATGTTACAAAACATGTCAGAATTGAGGTAAATGGAAGGTTAGGTGTTTTGGACGGAGCAGGAGACGCGATTCACAATGTGGTGGATCCGCAGCAGCCCGCTGAGGTGGGGTTTGGAATGATGGAAGGGAAGCGGAAGCGTGTTCCCTGACTTGGGTGATACAGGCGAGCCGGCAACCTTTTACCTTCCAAGGTTCCTATCTCATTATAATATGGTTACGCGCGAAGCGTCGGGTCTCACGTCGAACCGGCGCAGCTTTGGGCACCTCCCCCGCGAGAGCCTCGCATCTCTCATCTCGAAGCCCCAGAAATCGTCACTCATGTCTTCTTCTTGCTTCTTCCGCTCGTCCCTTCGTCTCCGCCTCCTCTCGCTCCTCATGAGGTAGATGATACGATCGATCGCTGTTTCTACGCTTACGACCTTTAATCAAACACCTTCCTTGCAGGAGTGAACCGACGATGGCTGCTGTCCATCCTCTTGCGCCTCACCGGTCTGCGCACCTGCATGTGCTATACGCCGCCGCCCTGCGTCAGCGGCCAATTCTGTTTCCGTGCGGTCGATTTTGATTGCAGAATGCTATTGCCTCCTCTTCTCTAATCTTTGACCTGCGTTGTATATAGATATTATGGTTGCATTGCTGAAGTAGCTGCAGAGCCGAGATCAGTGCCCGTCACAGTCGTCCATGAGCGCCGTCGGCGATCAATTCTTTTGAGGTGATGCGGACAAACGGGCCCTTTTTTAGTCCAAAATGTTATTGCCATTGTCTTCTCTTTTCTCTGACATGTGTTGTGTATGGGTTGTATAATTGCATTAGGTCAATGTCATCCAACGCGAATGCTGAAGAAGCTGTAATGCCGAGATCAGTGCCCGTCGCCTTGGCCCATGAGTTCCTTACAGCTGGACATCGTTACCTTGATGTCAGGTTAGGCCTTTTTCTTTTTGTTTTTGTGCCAATGATGATATCGTTCTTGCAGAGTGTGTAAAAGTAAATCTTTTGTTGGATTCGTTGCTTGGATTTTGAGTCTAATAAGGTGCTCGAGTAACAATGTCGGCTAGTATGCCAGCAGGACATTGTGCCAACTCATTTTCCATAGAGTCAGAAAATTTAGACTAGTCTACTTAATATCTTTTCTAAATTGAATGGGTTTTTAGGACTGTAAAGGAGTTCAGTGGTGGGCATGCTGTAGGAGCTGTAAACATTCCTTACATGTTGGAGTCTGTCTCTGGTAATGCATAATTATTTTGAGGTTTGGTCCTCTTGATTAATGCATCATCGGTCATGTTCTGTTCAATTTTTGGTTATAAGTGAAACTTTGTATCTAATTCCCCGCTACTTCAGAATGTATGTCATTTGCAATGTGGGAATTTAGAAGCATATTGCTAATGGTGAGTCACTAAGTTTTTCGATAGTCAACAGCTATATTCACCATACTCACATTACATGTTGTTTGCATCCATCACAAACTAATCAGTACATGCTGTCTTTTTATGGGTTCACGTACCTATTAGTATTTTGGAATTGGAACTTCTGGATTTTCCAGGCATTTTCTGGTCTATTGTGTGAGTCAAAGAGCTATTTTGTCCTCAAGACTGAGGGCATCTTACCATGGATATGTAGCTTTCTTTTAGCCAAAAAAATATTGGTTTTTTTTCTTTTTTCTATGTGAATGAGCTATAGGTGATGCTAAAATGCTAGTCCCTTTTTGAACTTGTAGCTGGTGGTAGTCGCTCAATCTAATCCACTGAATGTCTCACATATCACATGAGTGATTATTAGAATTTCAATTTCTTGCTTTTTTGCCTGTTGTTTTATTATATGTTTGTTACAAGTATCCTCATGACTGATCTGTTTTAAGTATTTTAAACATTCATGATAGTCCTTTCTTGACTCCTATATGTGATATACAAAGTCTGAACCTATTGATGCAAAAAGTATGACAGTCTTAGAAAGATCATCCTAGGAGTTGATGGTAACATCAGATAATAGTTTACAAGTAACAATCATGACTTTGTCTCCAAGTGTGAAGATCACAAAAATACCTATATTCTTAGAATCTTTGTTCCTGCAATATCTTAACCGCAAAAGTTGGAGTTGCTGCACATTTTAGATTGAGGTCCAAGTGAATAGATTAGGTAATGTTGGCACTTTCGTTGGAAACTTCAAATTTGATAGATGCAGGTTCACGTCTGTTTCAATTAAAACTCACAAGGTCGCAAAAAGGTTTTTAACGTGGCACGTTAGGCAGTTGATTTTGCTTGAAAAGAACAAATCCCAGCTGAAAATGTAATCATTTTGCTGGACTCGTTGAAGTATTTTGTGATTTTGTCTATTACCATAAATCTTTCGCACCCGTACAAGTTTTCAGCAACTTAGCTAGGCTTTTACAGCCTTGGACCAATCTGTTAGTTGATCTCTACGTTACTACCAAAAAAGACTTGTAGTTTCCTATATTATCGGTACCTTGTTTTTAGAATTAACATTGTTGGTGAACGTTCTATCATTGTATTTTGGTTCTTGCATATTCATGAGATCAGCTTCTTGTTTATTCCTCTGGGAGCCAAATTCAAATTTCAATTTCGATTAGGAAATATAGCAAACTCTCGTATCAGTTCTACTTTGCTTGTAAGTCTTAATTTCTTATAGGTTATTGTCTTGTTAAAAAATAGTTGATTCATTATTAGTTCAATTCTTTGGTTGAAAGCTTGGGATTCTTCTCCACTTTGAACTATAAAAGCACTTGGTAGAGGTGCCACTTCCAACAGAGTAGGAAGTGTGTTGGAGGATTTATTGTAGTAGCATGGACACATAAAGACTGGAAAAGCAATACTTACCATTAGGAACAGCTTTAGTTTCTGATGAAATTATGAGTATTGTACATCTTTGTGTCTATTGCTGAAACCTGAAATTTTAGAAGAACCAAAGTCCCTTAACATGTAAATTGGTAGTATTAATGCACCCAACCGCTGCATATTTATTGAAGATGGTGCTCCTATGACTAAGCAGCCTTCTTAGTAATATCTGAGTGTTGTTTAATCACTTTCTGGGAATTCATTTAGCAAGTAGTCCATTTCAGTTCTTTAGGGCCGCAAGTGGCCAGAGCAAAGATAACTCAGTTATCATGGTAGACAGAACCAGATTTTTAAGAATTAAAACTTATAGGTAGGTTTGACTTCATACTGTGACCATAATATCATTTTTTTTTTATATTAGTCAAACTTGAATTAACAGGAACTGCACACTCTTTTTTTTTCACCAAAAAGAAGAAATCTATTGCAAGCCTGTTAAAACAATTACAATGGTACTGTTCAAGTTAAGCGAACCAAAAATCAAGATCAGAAGGTCAGTCTTCAATCCAAATACAATTACAAAAGAAGATCTTGCAAATTGTACACAAAATAAGCGAGGGAGTATAGAATATTCTGAAAGACTCCAAAATTTTCTCCAAGGCATAGAAGCATTGCTGAAAAGAAGGTCCACTAGAGCTTTAGAATCAGTTTCTATGTGGATCATCTGAATGCCTTGTTGCCATGCCATCCGAAGTCCATCTCTAGTAGCAGCAGCCTCACAGTATAAGATGTCTCTCCTAAATGACTTACTAATATTGATCCAGGCAAAACTGCATGTGCTTTTCAAGTACTTGTTTCCTGACTCATTTTCATCTGTTTTCTCTTTCTCAACAATCATCTCACTCAATTCATGGTACAGGAAGGTCAAAGAACCCTAGCTTTATTCAGGAAGTGTCATTAATTTTCAGAAAGGATGATGAGATAATCATTGTATGTTATCTAACCTCAAGTTCCTTCAGCTATTAGAGTTAAATTTTCTCTCAGACCTCTATCCTTAAAGTGTGGATATATTCTTCTCCTTTCTAACAGGGTTGTTTAAGCGGAAAACGGTCACTAATGGCTGCATCCGAGCTTTCAACTGCTGTAAGTAGTTCATGATGTGCTTATGAATCTATATGATGAACTCGACCAAGTTCTGTTGTTGGATGTACAAATTAGATAGAGTATATGTCAGACGAGCTTATATTTGTGCACAAACTTCCATTTGATATTTAATGGAGAAGCATTAACCCTATGTCTAAATAAAACATAGATCAAGTCATATAGCTTGCATTCCCTGCAGGGTATTGGTGGCATCATAGATGTTGCAGTTGGTTATTCAGTATGGGTGAAGAATGGCCTTCCGACAGAGCAGAAATAGCTTGTTAGACAATCCACATGCTTTCTTTAGGTCTGAATGGTACTCTTTTCCTTTCTGATCCAGTGTGGTTTCGTAGCATCGCAAAGGCGAGCAGGGTAACAAATGAGGTCTAGTAGCTGGTGGTGGTTATAAGCAAAAATGAACAAGTAAGTGCATTTATGCGAAAAATTCATCTGCATCAAATTCATTCAAGCTTGTAAATGTGCCAAGCACCCTCATCAGTCGGTTGTTTTGGATCAACCTGAAGAAAATGTTTTATTCTTTAGTTGTATTTGTTGTTCTTGTTATAGTTGTTTTGATTGTTTTAAGATTTGCATAATTCTCAAGTTCACTATGCTCAGTTACTATGTTGGTAATCTTGCAATGTTTCAGAAGTTGATTCTGAGTTTTCAAATCTTGACCATATGGTTTAGTATGGACCAACATTAGCAGGGCAGGTCAAATACCGGTATCATAGCATGTAGCTTGATACAGTTCAATCTCATTTGCTTCTTTTGGTTATTGTATTCAATCATATCATATGGAACAAGTTGATATACTCTCTGGTGTATTAGTATCTGATGGTTGATCACATCAGATGGTTGCTAGAAAATGGAAGGGAAAAAAAAAAAATTATCAAGATGAGAATCTTTTGCCGACTACCTTTACATGCTTCAATGCCATGCTTTGATGTTTACCTGCTTTTGTTTGTGTTCACTTAATCCTCTTCAACCACTTCTTGTGATCTGTTTCTTGCATGACATAAGACCTAATGGAGAGATACATTCCCCAAAACTTGTAGGAACAGCTCATAGCAATGTGCTTAAGAATTTGAAAGTTTTCTCTTACAGAAATTTGGACGGGCATAAAACCTCCTGCAGCAAGTCAAGAAGGAGGTGTTGATCTCTGGAGCTGCAGCTTTCACGTTGGCTGGTAACCAGTAAAGCTTCCTACAATAACCAAGAGGATTGATGAGGTTACATTTGGAGGAGAAGAAGAAGAAGAAGAAACTAAGCAGTTGCAGCAGCAACTCGCTCGAGTGGAAGAAAGCTGAAGGGATGAAAGAGTACTAAGATATTGGCACGGCTCAATCAGAGAACAAAGCACGAGGACTTTGCATTGCCCGAGGAGTGCATGCACTCTGAGTGAGCCGGGCCGACATCATAGTAACCATCTCAAGGTGATGTTATCCTCCTCCATTGTTACTGCACAAGAAGCATGCCTTTTCTTATGTCCCTACAGGGAGAGCTGGAAGAAAAGGAGCAAGTTTCTCTTCTCTATCTGCAGAGAAGATGGAAGCTTGAGACATGGAGGGCATGCAGAGAGAGAGAGAGAGAGAGAGAGAGAGGGGCGAGAGGTGGTGGAGGAAAGGACTCATGCGTCGGAATTTAAGGAGGTTGAAGGGGTGGGGGTGGCATTTAAGTCTCCCGACAACTCGAGGAGGAAGACAGGCTGCAGCATTAATAGTAAACCTCTCTCTCTCTCTGTCATATATGCATTCAAATGGTACATGAAGTTCTCACTTCAACAGCTTTTGAGATTTAGCTTCTTCATCAGAAACGAAGTGGTGCCGTCTGACCAGCGAAGGCCACTACAAACACAATGGTAAAAATGAAAGACTGTATGTATATACTACCAAGTCTGCAATAGCTAAGACAAAGAACATGTAATGATGTCGATGCTACTGAATGATGAAATTAAAATTGATGCCCATTTACTCGTGCATTAATTACTTCGAATTTTTCTATGAATGCAGATGCGATAGAAATCAAGAACAAGTTATCTCTCTGCCAACAATTGCAGATTAGAACAAGCATTTATGGATCTCCAGAGTTTGCTTTGCTTCCCCAAGATATAACAGATGTACATTTAGTTCATTAATTTTATTTAACCTGCTAAAACATCATAACATGTTGGAATGTGGTGCAGTAGACATACAAGTCATAGCTCTGACATATGTGGCAATGAAGAACTTTCAGTACAATCCTTTATGATGCATGTGAAGTGAATGACTCATTGATGTCAATCCTAAGTTTGCCAACCTCATTCATTGTGACTCATGGAGGATAAGCCCCTATATATATATATCTATATATATATATATATATATATATATATATATATATATAAGAGAGAGAGAGAGAGAGAGAGAGAGAGAGAGAGAGAGCACATCTTCTGTATCACATTGTGTTGCATGCATGATGTGTGCAGATGATTAGAAGGATTGGAGTAGCTGTGGGAGGAAGAAAGATGAAATATGAAGCTGTAATAAACTGATGGTTCTAACTCTCAACAGGAAAAGGTGGAGCAGCAGAAAACAAAGTTTTGGAATGGCAGCAGATGGGAGTAGATACGGCATGGGGATTGGAAGAGGAATAAATGAGGGGAATCTTTGTCTGACGCACCACGCGGTAGTACACACCGAGATGAGAGATAGAGAGAGAGAGAGAGTGGGTAGCTCAGTGTCGCTTGTGATCTGTTTGACTCGGAGAAATTAAACTCCCACCAACTACTGCGATTGTCCCTATCTGCTGCAATAGTGAAAGGGACTGCCATCTCCGTGAAGACGAAGACCTCGACTCCATGCACAGTACGATCACCATCTGCTGCAATCGTTTCACCGGTTCTGATTTCGATTTTGATCGATTCGAAATGAACTATGATCACCTTAAGTGACATCAATTTGATCTTACTACGTAACTTATGTTGGGAAATAAACGTGAGACACAAAGTCTGCTACATTTCGGTCAACTCGTCTACCACATCATCGTTAAATCAAAACCTTCCCTGATTTATGCATCAATAACACCGTGATACAAACAACAAAAAAAAAACCAATAAAATTTTCATCAATTTTCTCTCTTAATTACCAATACTGTTGGCTTTGGTATGCTCTCTCTGCACAACGTTATGGTGCACCTTCAATCACATACAGTAAAAATGGTGCACTATATTTTCCCGACTGTTGTGGCTTTTCAGTGTGATTTCTGAGGTACAAGACATGTCATCACAACCAAAATTATATATTCTTTTTCCTAGCATTTTTTCTAACATGTATAATCTCAAGTAGTAAACATCCTCGAGTTCTTGATACTACTAGAGAAAGAAATCGGATGAGGGAATCTGGGTCCTAATCTCATTCGCTCTTCGGTTGAGGCTACGCAGCGTTTGGATGTGAGGTTCATCCTCCTCGACTGCTATTATCTTGGCAAATTCTCCCTCCCCGAGATAGTCCACCACTCTGTTTGCAGCTTCTAATCCGGTCACATATGCTTTCTCCTGCCATGAGCCACGGGATGGTCATGCCGTTTCGATTCTCATGTTGTCTTTGTTTTCTCGATGTATTTTTCTCTTCTCACAGTAAGTTACAACACTTACCTTCGACCATGATCCGTGTCGGGTGACTATCCAGTCTCCAGCCATAAACAAGTTTGGAAACGTAGTCGAGCCGCGCAGCATGTGCTTGTAGGAACCTGCATATCAATTTAGCTCAAATGGGTTGCTCAAATGATCTAACAGAAAGAAGAGAATAAAAAAAAACAAAATCAAAAAGACAATAGCAATATCATTTATGGGTTGAAAGACTTGGAAAGTGGTAAACTTGACTTTCTGGGATAAAAACTTGTGTCGTATGGGGCCTGAACAATTTTTTTCACTTGGTTCTGATTACTTCATTGCTATATAAACAGATAAAACAAGTTCTAAATGAAAAGTTATAAAGAAACACCACCAGATATTAGATGTCAATAATATCAAAATTAAATTTCATCACATATTAGATGTCTTACAAGAATACACAAACTTATCAGAGTATTAACGAAAGCATAAACAACTGGCCAGATGACCACAGGTTAAATTCCAATGTAATGAGTCCTAGGCCATCCAGGTGACACATAGCTTGGGTGATGAAATTGCTTCATCAGAACCTGTTAAGTTTTGTAGTGGAGGATCATATATTCAAAATACTGCATCCCAACATGAAAGGAAGATCTTAATTCATTATAATGAAGACTTTAAGTATTTTGGGGGGGGGGTGGGGGGGGTTTGGTACCTTAATACAGCACTACATAGCTGGTATGCCCCTGTGCCGGGCCAAAACAGGCAAAAATTGGCCTGACCGAGTAAAATTTCTGACAGCGCTACAACATGTCATGGCAACAGTCCTCAAAGAACGAAGCGAGTAGTGGAGCATATTTAGGAAGAGGAATTTGACATAACCTGAATTGCTGCTTAGAGGATAGGAAGATTGACCCGAAAGGGGATATAGTATGGCTCTTGGTACAATATCTTGCACCATTTTTATCCTTCCAGAGTATAGCATAGACAATATGCATTACAAACATTCCAGAATTTTGGTATCACAACATTACCTGGGAAGAAGTGAGTAGCAGATTTGGCATGCCTGACTACATTTTGCTGCATCACAATGGCTTCTTTAAATTCTTCTACACAACCTGAAAGATACGCCACCACTTTTTTAACAATTTGTTCATCTTTTAATGGCAACAGCTGGTCGGCATAGTACTGCAGTGAACAAAACAAGCAGAGGTAAAATTTTTGGAAATTCAAAAACCCCAAACATTAAGACATAGTTATTGTATTCTCACTGCCAACTAAAGATGATATTTGCAATTTGGAACTCACAATTTCAGCCTCCAAAACTGTTGCCGGTTCATCTTGATATTCATCATATATTGAGTTCAAATCACAGAAAGTCCAGCTGATTGAATCATCAGATCCAAAGCAAATGTTGACTGCATTTGGAACTTTGACCTAGTAACTATGGAATCAGTGCAACTTCAAAATTCAAATGTATATGCTAAACTAGAAACAAAGAGGCATCATTGTTCACCTTCCTATCGAACCATAATTTAACAGAGATCACATCGATGGCAGCCAGGTTAAGAACGCTTAGGAATTCCTGTCGTGATTGTAGCACAGGACTACATGAAAATAAACAGTCAAGAAAAGAAAGGAACGAGAACTGCCATTTTGCTTTTGATAGAGCATTATGCGACAAAGAGTATAATTGAGCTGGCATTTAAAATACTGGCATTAAAGGTTCAAAATACAACAGAGATTTGCTTACGTGATAACACAGGACAACCACTAACTACATGATAAGAAACCCAGCAATCATTCTTTTTTCCTTTTTCTCCCTACTGTCTGGTGATGACATGGTAATATCTTCCGTACCTGCTCAGAATAGTCGACTGGACAGTGGCGATACCAACTGCTAGGACAAATGCATCAGCCTTATATAGTTCTTGTCCACATACTAGTCCAGAGATACAACCAGTATCTTCATTTATGATAAAATCCGTCACTCTTTTGTTTTCCCAAAACTTCAAGCCATTTAATCTCATTGACTCTAGCCATGGCAACAAAATTTTTTCTTTGATGGCTCCACGGCACCATGCAACGTCAAAATTTTGCTGTACAAGGGAAAAGAGTATAAGCTCTCTCAGAATCTTGTATGAGATTGTCATGAAAGATCTCACCTGTCGAGGCAATAATATGTACACTGTAGAAAGAAAAAACCTTGACATTTTGTTGACATAAATTCACCTGATGAGAAAGAATGTAGTAATAAAGCATTCCTAAGGTTGCAGCTGCACTACATTGCTCTGCGGGAGCAAACAAGCCAACATGAAGGAATGGCTCGAAAACCTCCCGGAAGAGCCTTTCTGAGCACCCAAATTGTTTAAGAAGTTCCCTTGAAGTCACTGCCATTTAAAATTCCTTGATCAAACTCTAGAATGTTTGATCCTCAGTACTTCATCATATATTAACAAAAAAATGCTCGTAGCACAATTTGTAGCTCTCTATGTCACATGGGATATAGATGTTTCCCTCACTTGTATCATATCTTCTCCAAGCAGTATCAGTGTTGTCAAAGTCAATAACTGCATCATGAAGAAAACATCAGATGGTTGATAATGGTCAATGGTGAAATCAAAAGCATGACAACCAATTCTGTCCTTTCTGACAAGATCGACCGTCATTAAAACAGAAAGGACTACAATAAGTACCTGCAGATATAAGAGGAACTGAAGTTAATCGGTCCACCAAAGGAAGATTAAGAAACTGTATAAATATAGAAGTCAGTTTTAACAAGGAGAATATAAATAAAAAGATCTATATTGACAATATTACTAGATCCCAGCAGCAAACTTGAGCTTATTCAAGGCATACTTCTGGGTATAATAGGGCTCCAAAGGGAGTTGGTAGCCGAGGTAGATCTTGAAATACAGGAAATTTGACCTGCGTATTGGTGACCATAGACAAAGCTGTTGAAATAAGTATTCACTCCAACACTGTCTAATTGAAAACACATGCTATAAAATCAAACCTACTTGTCTAACATACCAACAAGAGAGTATATAATGCTTATTCACAGTAATAGTATAGGTACACTAATAGGAAAAGACCATATTCATAATAAATGGTCAGATAATGTATGTGCAAAGGCATCAATATATGTTCATTTTGATCAAGAGTGACACAGGTGAAAATAATATGACATAAAACAAGTCATGCTTTATATTGGCAAAAAGCAAAAATATATATTGCCAAAAACTAGAGTTTCAATTGCTAAGTGAACTGAAAATGTGTCAAGATGTTATACTTGAGAAGATTTGATAATGGTTTGATATTCTGGTCAAAAGGATGAAATCATACTAGTTGGTATTAGGAAAAAACTACAACTGGTATTCACACCTGTATTATGAAAGAACAAATTTGGGAATATGCAAAAAAATCTCCAAATAATACAAGGGTTCTTTCTCAAAACTGGGTGTTTAACCAGATATCAGATATCATTTCATGAGCAGTAATGTTACACAAAGGTCCTCACTACTATAAGTTATTCTAATAAAAAATCAAGGACCTTGACTGTCTGAGGACTTCACTGACTAATAAAGAGAGACATAATATGTGTAACCAGAAATGACGAACTAAAATATAAATATCACATTCAGTTTAGTTGCTGTTTAACACATTTAGTGTTTGAGAAGACAAAAGACCACTAGAGACTTGGAAATGCAACTCAAGAAATAAATGAGATAAAAGTAGCAAGTGGACTCCATAAGATTTGGCATGATTAAGGTAGTACATGACTAAAGAGTACCTCCATGCCTTCTGAGGAGTAAAGGGCAGATCTCATCCAATTGGTAAAGCACTGGATTCCTAGTTCATCGATAACAGAGAATATGTTACGGTATGGACGCCAAAATCCTGCATGTTGGCATGTCAGCTTTCTCTTATGATAAGTGAAAAATCAACAAAAGTTGTAAATATTGTATGCCTTTCATTTAGAAGGAAGGTATCTGGAATTGTAAAAAAGTTGGATATCACTTAACACGAATATATTCCATGATAATTGGATAGAAACTAATTATTTTACAGTATACCCGCAACAACCTATTGCCAGCAAAAATTGCTGAAGATGCCAGGTGAGCTGTCCAATCAAGCAAGAGAGACTGAAAGAGAACGAATAAAAATAGCACTAGAAAATAGACATAGCATCTCTTTTTTTTTTTATTAAATGCTGTACTTGTTAAAAGTAGAAATATAAAATGCATGGGAGAAGTAGAAACTAGAAACGATCATCATTCAACATTCTTACCAAGAAATATGGGTCCAGTCAATAACATAACTCAGATAGTATGGAGAAGGCTCCATGGAAGTTGTGACAGATTCTGTATGACCAGTTGTTACTCTAGTGGACAAGCTAATGTTGGTGCAACTTGAGGTCAAGGCAAATCTAATCAAGATAGGATCAATAGGAATTGACCATAAAACACGAATTCAAGGATTTTATGTTGGGTGAAGCAACCAAGCCTATCTTGGCTTGGATCTGTAGAACTCATGGGATTGATGTGGCATGAGACCTATCCCAATCAGTGCATACTAATCTCATTCGGAAGTGCTGGAGGCACATCCTTGACATAATACAGGATGCCACACTAATACCCAGGTTGGCTAGCACAAAACGGTTGATGCCTCTCAAGATTAGCATTTTTTGGATGAAAGCGTTCAAGGTTTATACCCAGGATAACTAGTTGGTTGACAAGAACATTCAAGGATTATACCTATCCTTGGGCTCCCTCGCTAACTCAAAGTGCACAAGTTAAAAACACCGATAAGCTATATCTTCGTAGATAGCCCTTAAGATCCAAGAATTTGTGCATATGTGATCTTAATCCGTTCTGTCAGTCCTTGCACATAAGAGATCTATTCAGAAATATATCTATCTTTACGCCATCACACACGAGACGGGTTTTGATGCACCTTAGAGTTTGCAGATAGAGTAACGCAATTAAAGAGAAACCATCTGCAACTCCACTATCTTTTCTGGACAGTCTAAGATAAAGGGGTAAATGACAAGTATTTCTTATAGTCATGCTGACTCGCTTGTACCGTGAGCATCTGTCTACCTGAAGTTATTTGTTCATGTTGTTCTTCAGGTAAGTTCTCCTTAATCTCTCTCATGGACTTTTGGTCTCTCATAATAAATCAAACAATATCTACTTATTTTCGAAATAACTGAATATGACCAATGAGCAATGATACGACCACATTACCCCTCTTTAAATTCTAGATAACAGAACAATTTTGAAAAGGATAAGATCGAAGGAAAGCAATGTTTGTGGAGGAGATGGAGATTGGGCTCTTAGAACTTTCCAGATGACAAAAGCCCATCATCAAGAAGGAGTGCGATCAAGGACGACTGAGAAATTGCATATATGGCTGGCTTGGAATCATCAAAGGCAATAGCTTGGGAGCGATTTCGGATTCGTTCCAATTCAAGCTTGGGGGATTTCAACCAGAGTCAACTCAGAATTACATTGGAATGATGGAATGAAGCACAGGTTTGACGCACACACGGTAGAATAGATCCTTCGGGGCAACGCATACTATACAAGATGGAATTGGGTGGATGGATCGATCGGAAAGGCGCAGCTACGTCTCCGTGAAACGTGTAGCATCAAGGCAAAGCGTACCTCTGATGCCGATTTCTTCGGCGGGGCCGCTTCCTGATTCGAGGAGGGTGACATCAAATCCCTGGGGCCAAGAAACCAAGAGAAGTGACGCTAAAATAGGATCCAACACAAACAAGTCTTCGTGGATTATTCTTGAGGACCCACGGAGAAGAACCCGCTGGAGGGAAGGAGCAAGTACGGACCTGCTTGCAGAGGTGGTGAGCGCAGGCGAGGCCGGCCCAGCCGGCGCCGACGACCACCACCTTCTTCCGGCTGTCGGCGTGGGGAGCGGGGCCGGAGGAGGGGGCGGAGACCTCAGCTCGTGTGCGGTGCCTTGGCCTCGGGAAGGGGGCCAGGAAGCGTGCCGCTGCGAAGACAGTAGAACCAGAGGCCCACATATCGCTCGACGCTCGCTCCCGCTCCCGCTCCCGCTCTCTGCTATCGCCCTCTCCGTCTTCGTACTTGTTGGTCTCTCTCTCTCTTCGTTTTGTGGGCGTAATAAAGCCCACGCGAGCCACCGGTGGCATCGACTCTACCACGTGGAAGAATGAATGCTATGATTTTGAATGAACGGGTGTCGATATGACACGTCGAAGCAAATCATGGATAGAGCACCCGCGTATCGGAACAGAAGGCGTGCGGCAATTTTAGTGTTTTATTTATACGAAAACTTGATGTTTAGTTATTAATTATGGTCTATGATCGCATCATTTAATCTTTTACGATTTATTTATATTTAAAATATTTTTTATAGTTTTAAAAATATAAAATATAAGTTACTTCTGTCTAATATAAGTTAATAAATGTTTGAGTCTATTTACATGATATATTAAATTGTAATAATTTAATTTAATTTTTAAAAATATTTTAACTCCTATGATTTTGATCCTAAATCATTTAAGTCATTCTAGTTTTCCTCGTATGTAAAATAATCCCTATATTTTTTAAAAACATAACATATAAGTTTCTCGCATCAAGTCTCAAGTCTGACTTAAGAAATATTTGAGTCTAATTACTGATATACTAATTCATAATAAATTATTAAATAATTATATAATTTAAATTTAAAAAATAAAATCATCATTAATAATTGGATGAGACATCATAGTGGAAGTGACCACCAGCGACAACATCAAATCGTTGATGTAGTCTCTCTCGCGTTAACGATGAGCTTTAAAAGCTTTTAATCCTACATTATGTGAATGCATGTCAACCAATACAACGTTTTACACACAAATGCTTTATTGATCCATCTTCCTCCGTCTTGATATCTTCATCCTTACCGCTTGTCACTTTAAGTTCTCATGTGCCCCCACCCACTGCACCTATGACGTGATGATTCAACTCTCCCTCATCTTCGCCTCTAGGCTCTCTCCTTTACTTTTGTCTATTATTATGGCCTTTGTCACTCTCTTTTACTCGATAAGACAAATCCTTTTTTTACTTAAATTATATTATATTAATAATTTATTATGAATCGATATGCCACATAAGTAGATTCTAATATTTATTAGTTTAAACTAATGTAAAATATTTTTATGTTATATTTTTTAATATATATAAAATATTTTAAATAAGAGCAAAAATATAAGAGACTAAGTGATATCTATGACAAAATTATAGAGATTAAAATATTTTTAATTAAAAAAATATATATGTTATCAAATTTAATAATTTATTAGGATTTAACATATAAGATAAGTACTATCCAATATTTTTTAACTCAAACTTGATAAAAAAAATTTATATATATATTTTTAAAAATATAAAAAATATTTTAAATAGAAAAAAACATAAAAATTTAAGTGATACATGATTAAAATATCATGAATTAAAAAAGAAACTTAACCCTATTATATAAATTTAAAAAAAAAGTACGCTCACGTTAAATTCATGGCATTTAAACGAACAGTGCTTTCTGAGCTGTAGTGATAGGAAGGGTTGGCATTAGTTCCTGCCTTGAAGTCAACCACATTAATTTGCTTTTGTGTTCCAAACCACTGGCGACGTTATTGTTCCAAGGGAAGGTGCTTATTTGCTGTCATTACTACGTCCGATCTCCACATAATAATTCTATATTTCACTTGCTTTGACAGAAACCATATAATCTTGTGGTCTAAACCTATTACTGTCACACAAACACATATATTTTATATTCATTGATGAAAAGAGAGAACATAATCGATGACAAGAACTAAATACAGTATTTATTTACCCGTAACTCAATCACAAATCCTACGGAAGCAAATCGAAGAAGAAAATGGTGTATTCCTTTCTTTCCCATTAAAGAAGAATAGGCAAAGAGGAGGAGAGAGAGAGAAAGAGAGAGAGCAAACTGCAGCGTTCTCAAGCAGACAAGACCACCTGAAGGGGGACCGAAGGCGGACGAGGAGGGTGGAGGTAAGCGCGGCAGAGGGGACAGTCCGGGTGGGCCGAGAGCCAGCGGTCGGCGCAGGGTCGGTGGAAGGCGTGGCGGCAATCGGGCAGCACCCGCGCCGCCTGCCCTGCCTCGATGTCCTCCAGGCACACCGCGCACTCCTGACCGGCGACCACATCGCCGTCCGCCGCCCCGCCGAGGCGCTCCAGTTCCGCCGTCGACAACCCCTTCCCGCCCTTCTCCCCCTCCCCGTTCTGCAGCATCGACGACCACAGAATGCACATGTACACCATGAACACCACGCCGATCCCGAAGCACATCAGAAACATTGCAACGAACAGAAACAACAGTGCCATCATCTCTCTCTCTCTCTCTCTCTCTCTAAGACACACACCGGATGGAAACAAGGAAACAGCGAAGAAAGCAGGTTCTCTCTTTTTGGCAGGTGCAGTGGTCAGACTGACGGGAACGGAAGAGGGAGGAGAGATCGCACGGCCTGGATCGACCGATGGATGGGTTCGGGACAGCACTAGCTCAGGGGAAGACGAGGAGAAGGTGGAGAAACGGGAAGTGCAGATCGGCAGGCGGAGCCGATTCCGCCGTAGGAAGACTTGAGGGGTGGGACTGCTGCGTCCCTCTCGCCCCTCTCGTGCATCCGACTCACGTTCCTCACGAGGAAGGAAGAAACACGACAGCGAGGTGGGCTCGGCCGCGAAATGTTAACGTGTCGCGTGAGGCGGTGCGCGTTATGACGCTTCCGTATTCTGATAGAGGCGAGAGAGGTGGGTGCTGTCGGTTGGGACATTCCGAATCCGGTGCCTTCTCTTGGACACGCGTTGCGTGATCGAGGACCGACGCCCGAGACGACGAAAGGGCGTGAGCCACGCGTCTCAATCAAGACAGGAAGCACGTATGACGTAATTCATGACATCGTCGGAGACGTGTGGGTCCCCCTGTATTATGACGACGACAAAACCTCGTTGACGTGCGGGCGAAGCACTTTTCAGAGGAGCCGAACACTCCTTCACCTTTGTTGTGATTTCATAAATTATTTCTAATATCAAATTAATCTTTCAATTATTTGATAATCAAATTATTCTATCATCTATCATCGGATATCACCTCAACGACTTCCTGTTTTCACTATATCATTATTGTTAGCTGGATAGTAATAAACATAAAATTATTACACATATTTTGAAAACCCTCCTCATGCATGTGGGATATAGATTTTTCATTTGATGGAGGCTCCGAATCGTCACGACACAGCCAACATGACACACCAACTCAGCTTAGCACTGTAAGTTAGGAATAAGACAATTGTCTAACACTCGCTTTGACGACCCCTTATGCAAACTTCTCCCGAGAGTGTACGGGTCGTTGTAGTCGTGCATCCGATCATGTACGAAGTAAGGAACAACGTAAAACAATTCAAGCGGCATCTACACTCGATGCACAGACCAACCGCTTGAGACACCAACGAACATTAAACACTCACGAGTGTTGATGCCGACGACTATAAAGCTACCTTGTACATTAACCTCAGAGGGCAGGTATAAAGGTCACCCCCAGGAATAGTACTGGGGGACAACTCACACTCACTCCACACCTCTTTATTTTTCTTGGAGTTCCAACTCCGACTAACTTAAACATTTGAGGGGTTGAGTTGGGGGAACCATCGCCTGACTCTGGCCTTTGTGCATGACACGATCAATTGGGCCCGAGATCCCATGATTGGATTCCCCGTCTATTCCTCTTTGATCGGCTCAGAGTAATGTTGACGGTCTTATGTACTTGGATCAGATCAAGCTATGCTAACACCTCGATCATGATATAAAGTACTAGATCATGACCCAAATTGCATCTCAACCCATCTTGGTAGGGTCCCTATACGACTCAGGCAGCCTTGATAGTATTTAGATAAATAGATAAATAAGATTTCTTGGTAAGTCATCCAAAAAGTTCCATTCAATTCCTTGATAGTCTCTTCGGGCAGTTCGATGATTGTAACGCACCTCGGTCAGAGAGAGATCGAGAGAGATAGAGCTCTCATATCCTCATCAAGGTCATTGATCACCACAACTAGGAAGTCCTTATCGATTCCGATGACACTGACTCCAACGAAGACTGAGCGATTGTGAACAATGGCCTCGAGCCCTTGGATGCCACATTCGTCGAAGTTGACTAGGACTCTCTATGACACTGATCTTGGTTTGGCTCTCTCTCCCCTTTCACTCTCCTTTTGAGCTTGGTCTTTGGTTATGTTACTCTATGGCGTTTTTTGATGATCTACAGTGGTTCTTGAGATGCTAGTTATTTTTCTTTCTACTTCTTGACTTTGCAATAGGTCTCTATTCCTTTTTCGTATTAGATGGTTCGATTCAAGTTGGTGCTTGTCGTTCTTTCTCCTTATGCTCCTAGATTATATAATGTTAAAGAATATAATATAATAGAATATAATAGTCAGCACACTTGATTTCTTGATTCAGTATTTATTTATGCATGTTAAGAAGAAGGACTTCTCTTAACTGATCAACGAGATCTCCTTGTTCATGTTGGGAAATCTGATCTTTTGACATGCCTACGGAAGATTGAGCTCCTGTCAAGGATACTAATATTAGATCGATGCAATGAAAAGAGTTTACGAGCGAGGGGCTTCGTGAGTGAGCCTACTAGTTGATCAAACCGTATATACATGATAAACACGGAGCTGATGGTTGATAACTTGATCTCACACGAAATAGAAGTCGATAGTAACATGTTTCATATGAGAATATAATACTGGATGGCCGCAGAAGTAAGTAGCACTGACATTATCATAATATATAGCAAGAGTAAGGGTAGAGGTAATGTTAAGCTCTTTGAGTAAATTTGTGATCCAATTGAGTTATGCAGTAGTAGTGGCAATGGTACAATATTCAGCTTCAATTGTAAACCAAACAATTGTCTTTTACTTCTTGGAACTCTAACTAATCATATTAGCACCAAGAAAAATAAGATACCATAATGTGGAAGTTCTATCATTAATATGCTCTACCCAATCAGCATAAGCAAAAACATGAAGATCAAGAGGGGAGTATTTGTGAAGAAAGATGCCATGATCGAGGGTCACCTCAAATATCTCAGAATGCGTTTGACTCCAACCCTATGTATAGTAGACGACTGATATATGAATTGTGATAATTTATTAACTATAAATGAGATGTCTGGACGGGTAAGAGTTAGATTCTATAAGGAGTCAACTACTTATCGGTACTGAGTAGGATCTGTAATAGGACTACTATCGTATAACTTGAGTAATTCATTGGTAGATAAATGAGTTGTAACCTCTTTCATGTCCTGCATGTTCGTTTTAGATAATAAATCTTGAATATGCTTTCTCTATGAGAGAAAGAGTTCCGAAGATGTAAATGTTGTTTTCATGCCTAGAAAGTAGCTCAAGTCGCCAAGATATTTGAGAGAGGAGTGATCTTCCAATTGCTTGATGAATGTTTAAACCTCCATAAGATATATCACCTGTGACAATAATATCATCCATATAAACTAAAAGATAAATGATGCCTTCATATTATTGGCATAGAAATAGTGAGACATTAGACTTAGAGTTGATGAAGCTAATGGAAGATAAGAATATACTAAGCTTATAGAGCCTTACAGATAATGGCTTTTTGGAGTTTACAGACATGTCATGGAGACTAATGATGTATAAGGCCAGGAGGTTGCTCCATAAAAATGTCTTTAGTGAGAGTCCCTTGTAAAAATATATTGTTAACATCTAATTATCATAAGCATTAGCCTTTGGAGACCGCTAGTCTTAGAATAAGTTAGATGGTGGTAGGTTTGACAATAAGATTGAATACCTTTGTGAAATCAACACTAGGTCTTTGATGAAATCCTTTGGCCATGAGGCGTGCTTTATATCGAGCAATTGAACCATCGAGATTCCACTTAATTCGAAAAACTCACTTACACCTGATGATGTTTTGTATGAGATGAGAGGGAATAAGATTTCATGTAGAGTTATGGAGGAGAACATCATATTCCTCTTACATGGCTTTACGCTAATGTGGAGATTTCTTGTTATGATAAATGATGTTGGTTCAATATATTTGGGTAAAGATTTTATGCTAGCATGTAAGTCAAGAACATGATGTTGTTTAAAAATACTACTTTTGGAGCGGGTTTGCATGGGATGCCTAGGGCTATGATATTATTAGATGGTAAAGGCAAAAGGTCATCAAGGTTTGAGTCAGGCTGTGGGACATCAGGAGCTCTGAGTTTAGGTGAAGGCAATGGTTGTATTGTCGGGGGCAATGGTTCAGTAACGAGAGGAACTTGTGGAGAATTGGAAGAGGGAGGAAGGAGCTATGAAACAGAAATATCAAGAGTATGTGGATCCGAAGAAAAAGGACTAGAAGATGTATTTTGAGGATCGATTGATAGGGGTGAAGGTGTATTATAATAATCCATGGATATGACATGAGGCATATTATTGTGAAAAGGAAAGATAGACTCCACAAAAGTAACATGTCGTGAAATAAATATTTTATTAGTATGAGGGTCATAGCATCAGAAGATATTATGTTCAAGAGAGTAAGTACCCAATGAAAACACAAGACTGAGATTTAGATTGCAACTTATGTGAGACATAAAGGCGTAACCAAGGATAATACAAACAACCAAATACTTTGAATGTTTGCAGATTATGACATTTATGAAATAACTTTTCAAATAGTGATTGATATTATAGGACATGAACGGACATACGATTAATGAGGTAAATTACAGTTTGAAAAGCTACTAATCAAAAAGTTGGTGGCATTGAGGCTTAATGTAGAAGTGTTAAATGAGTTTCAATGATATGTCGATGTTTGCATTTGACAGAGCTGACTAGTTGAGGAGTATATGAGGGTGACATGAGATGTTGAATGTCGCAAGCGGACAAACAAGATGCAAGGGCTTGATATTCAACCCCACCATCAGAATAGACTATTCTAATTATAGTTTGAAAAAAGTTCTCGGCCAATTTTTTAAAATTAGAAAAGACTTCAGGGACTTCAGACATATGATGGAGAGGATATAATTATGTGTACTTGGTAAAATAGTCAACAAAGATGAGATAAAATCTAAACTTGTCAAAAGAAATGGTTGAGATAGGGCCTCAAATATTGATATAAATAATTTCAAATGGTTTAGAGCAGGACAATGAGGATTTTTCAAAAGGAAGTTAATGACTCTTATTACTAAGATAAGCATCATAGTGAGTTATGATACTACATGATTTAAAAATAGGAAGAGACTGATAAGAAAATAATTTTTATTAGATAGAAGGTGAGGGATGATCAAGACGTCGATGTCATGCATTACTTATAGTAGCAGTTGAAGAGTTAGCAGATGCAAAACTAACGACCACTCGTAAATGTTATTTTTATTTTGGCCTCTCACCAATCCCTTGCTCAAATCCTTAATAAGAAAAAATTCATGAAAGAATTCAATGGAAGTATGATTTTATTTATATAATTGAGAATTAGAAATAAGATTTTATTTAATGTATGGTGCATACAAAACTTTATCGAGTGTGAAAGTAGTCATATATGATTTAAGCATTGTGGAACTAGTGTGCGTAATAGGAATGTCTTTACCATCACCGATAGTGATATCTTCATTTCCACCATAGTTGTTATGGATGGATAGGTTCTGAAGATCAGAAGTAATATGATGAGAGGCACCAGAGTCCACGATACAATTTGACTGACTGTTAGTCAGAGTAGTCATAATATTCACCTGAGGCCAACTTGGAGCAGGTAGTCGAGATTGAGATCGATAGATTTTTGCAGAGTGACCGACTTTATCACACAATTGGCAAATAAATTATTACTGGTTCACATGGGTAGGACGTCATGGTTGGAAGAGACCACCTTGATGATGATTGAAGTATGGAGGATGTGGAGGAGGGAAGGATAGATTGGTACCCATAGGGTAAGGAGATAGTTTGGTCACACCTTTATGAGCATTCTTAATATACTTGTTGCTTTTCCCTATAGATTTTTTATTGAACAGAGTTGTGATGGGTGATCCTAATAAACTATTTTTGTGCTTCAAATATATCATATAGTCAGTTAGCTTGTCATAAAGTTCTTCGAACGAGATTAGGGAATCGTAGGACCGAATTGTCACTGCTAGTTACTAAGAGTATGGACGACAACTTCCTCATCACTGAGGAAATAACCTATCGAAGCCAGGTCATCGATGATAATTTTTATATATTATAGATAGTCGACGATAATATTCCCTCTTGTTTTATTTTTATTAGACTGGAGAGGAGCCCGAGTATGCTAGTGATTCCCTAAGATAGTTTGTAATTTGTTTTAGGCTTACGCAGTAGTAGAATAGGAGGATACAAGTGGGGTGATAGATCAAGCAATGGAGGCATGGATTGCTTGGAGAATAAGGCAATCTTAACATAATCATAGTTTGTGAGTTGAATTTGGTACTGTACTAGGTTCACCTGGAATGTGAATTATTACTGTCGGGCAACTAAGAGAACCTTCAACATAATCTAGTAAATCATAGCCAAATAAAAGATTAAAAAACTATGCACGCCAGGATGCGTAATTGCAGCCTTGGGATAATTTAAAAGGGGATGAGAGAGATGGTGTTGATATAAATAAGGCTTGTATGATGAAAGACACTAGGGTTCCCTGCATGGAAAAGAGTCGAACTGTCGGAGGTAGGGATATTGGGAAAGCAGCGATATAAGTCATCGAAGGAGAGGAGGAGCGACCACAAGAGAAGTCAGCCGTAGAGGATGGCTTTGATGCTGGCAAGAGATGGCTATCATTTGACAACAAAGAAATAAAGATAATTTTTCTTAACGAGAGATGGGCTCTGATACTATGTTAAAAGAATATAATATAATATAATTTAATATAATATAATAGTCAATACACTTGATTTCTTGATTCAATATCTATCTATACATGTTAGGAAGGATGATTTCCCTCAACTGATTAATAAGATCTCCTCGTTCAATTGGGAAATCTGATCTGTTAACATGCAATAGGTTGTTCTGCTTAATATGTTGATATGTTGCTTCTTTTTCATACTGCTACTTGACAATATATGCTGGTTCTTTTTCTATTCGCATGCTATTAAGGTCTTTAGTTGGTTCTTTTTCGATTCAATTTTTTTAGGGTGCCTATATCGATGTTGGCTGATTAGTTGCAAGCCTCTGTGACACTCATGTTTAGCTGCGTTGATCTGTGGATCGAAAGTGGTTCTCTATATCCTACTTCTTTTCTTTATTTTTAATGGCTTTCTGATAGGTTTGTGGTTTCTATTTTTATGCTTCTTGATCTTCTGATGATTCTTGTTTTCCTTAAATGTGTGTGTGAGTGATGGTTCTTCGATTCGAGTTGTGGCGAATCCGTAGATTTATTCAATTCCTCTTTTAAGTTTATCTCGATCTTTTGTGGATACTTGTAGCATACTTGAGTCTGTTGTCTTGTCCAAATTCATGAGTGCTGTTAGATATTGTGTCGTGGCTAATGAGTCAGCACGACATGATTCGACCTGTGTGCACAGAATCGACTCAGCGGGATTCGGAAGCTGGGGGAAGTTTGACAAGGCAATTGGGCTCCGTGATATAGTAGTTCCTTGAGTCGCGAGGGTCGACCATGTCGGTCTAAAGGGGGGTGTTTGGGACCTGCAATAAGACCTATATCGGGGATGTGTGTGTCTGACTGGGCCCCTTCGATGACTAAGTTAACGTTCGAAGGTAGATATTCCGATCGGGTCTCAGAAGGTCCCGAGTGATTTTTAGGAGAAAGAGGTCGGGAGTCCAAAAAAGATCCTCTTGGTAGGCTATAGTGGAGGTTATTTATACTTGTGGAGTAAAGGGAAGTCGTACCATAATGCTTAATGGGTGCAACACCTTCATCCTGACCATGGGTACGACCTTGCACAAGGAGGCATTTTCACTAGTTTCCTGGGTCTCAATCGGTGAGGCCAACGACCATGAGTACGATGCCCGACATAACTGACGTAGTCTTCGGCTTAATGTGTCAGAGTTGTTAGGTTGCTGAGGTGGATACCCACGTGGTCTTCAGGGTGACATCTTGAGGCTGGTTGGTCTAGACGATGTGGCTATTAATGTGGCACTCGGCCTGACCTGGTCGAGTCGAGCCCAATATTTACCCTATCATTCTCTCTCTCTCTCTCTCTCGCATGTGTCGTGCCCAACTTTCACCTTGCTTTGTCAAGGGTGTTAGGTAAGATCTTTCCCTTGACGTTAGGATTGCCTCAGTGTATATTAGGATTTATTGTTTGATGTCGGGATGTTACGGCCACGTGGTGTGCGAGGGGCTTGCTACGTGTGCACCATTCACCATCCCTCTTGCCATTAATAGGGCTTCGACTCTCGAGGCATCGACAGTGAGTTATCACACACTTTAGGTAGGCAAAGCGCCGGTCTGGGGGTAAGGTTCTGCTGTAAATACCCTCTGGGGCCTACGTACATTCTTGCTTCCACATCTTTTTCTTTTGTTCTTTGTTCTCAGCTCTTGTCCTCAGCCCATTATTTTTCTTTCCCCGAGTCATTTGTCGAACAGATTGGGATGACTTCACAGAGTCCTTCGGTCTCTGATTCCAGTTCATCGGTCCGGTCCATGGAGAGGTCTTCGGGCATCGCTAAAGCAATGAGTCCGAGGCCCCAAGTAATAGGTCATCCCTCGTGTAGTCCCAGGGTGGCGTTAGTTAGTTTGTCATCGGGTGGAGTGACCCAGGCCGACTCTAAGGTCTTGAATGCCTTAATGATCATGATGGTTCATTGGTTGGATGAGGTGTGGGAGTGCTTTTGCATCCCTGTGGAGTATGAATTTCATATCCCTCTACCCAGGCAGTGTCCTTATGACGCCTTCCTGGATGGCTTTGGGCTGTCAACCAGCGCTCTCGAGGCAGGACTTCGATTCTTGCTTCACCCTGTGATCAAGGATTGCCTCGATGGGTGGTAGATCTCATTCTCGTAGATGGCACCCAACTCGTGGCTCTATATGATGTTGTTCCTTGGGGAATGTCATGGGTTGGGCATTGTATTGACCTGAGACTTGTTCATGGCCTGCTTTCACTTGTGTCAGGGACAGGCCGGGTATTACTTGATAGCCCGAAGCAGGTTTCGGGTGAGTGGGGCTCCCTCCAGCAACAAAGGTTGAAAGCTCTCGATTCTTCTTCATTTCCCATGGTCGGGGGTGGGACTTCCAGCCTGAGTGGACTGCTCGATCGGTGAGCCATGTTGCCCCTAGTCTTTCGGACGAAGAGTCCGAACTAGTCAGGATTCTCCGGGGTATCCTTTTGTCTTCTTGGGCCATCAAGGACATGACCGAGGTGTGGTTGGTTGAAACAGGACTCAATCCTGCCCCTCGAGGTATGTCTCGCTTTGCTGGTCTATTGACTCATCTTGTCTTAGTTAGATGAACTGACCTCATGTTCTCGTTTTGTAAGCATGTCTAATCTTATAAAGGTAAAGAAGTTGACGGGTCAAGCTATGAGGCGACTTGCACCGCCACCTCCTCCCGTAGCCCCCCATCGAGCCACCCAAGGAATGTTCTATGCAAGGGAGAGAGAAGTGTCTGCCGAATAAGAAGACGAAGTTCATAATCGATGCCTATACCAATGTTAGTTATTTATCTTTAAGCTTATTGATTTCCAGATTTTTAGTTCAATTCTTTTTCGATGCCTATACCAATGTTGGTTGATTATTTGCTAGTGTGATAATCCAGGATGTCGTTTATATGAGTTCATAATCGAGGTACTTCCTACGACACGTCAGATAAGAAACTTTTGGTAGATTTGCTGTTATCGTGATAATTTTCGGGATGTAATTTGAATCGGATCAAAAATATGGACAATATAGTTAGGCTTTAACCCAAACCAATCCGTTGATTGGATGGTTTGGTCCGGTGGGATGGGGTGCTTTAGTGCTTGATGCTTAAATAAGCACGTCGGGATGAGGAAGAGTGTAATGGAAGGTGATCTATAAATTTCCATTCAATACTTCTCCATAGTCGGTTTAGTTGGTATATGTGACTCGCTCCTATTTATAGATGTGATGGTGGTGGTGGTGATAGTAGTAGTATTAGCTGCCATCGTCTTGAGCGAGTGGAGATCTCAACTAGGCATGAAAATGTAGATGATCCAAAAACTAAAAATAAAATTCATTCTTTTAAGATCCATAAGGCTATATAAAAAATTCATTCTTATGAATCTATAAAAACTCATTCCATACATTCATTCTTTATGGAATGAATTTATATAGCCTTACACGTCCATAAAGATTTTGTTCAATAGTTTTAGAATAACTTTCTCTCATATTCATTCTTTTGAGTTTGTCTTCCATTCTGTTGATCTTACTTACATATTTCCTGACATATCTTCCACAATATCTTTGTTTTGACCAAAAAATTTATTTAAAATATTATAAATAAAAAATTGGCTCAAATAGGTCACACACCTACCACATTCAAGTTATTTGCAAGGCGCTCTCTAATCAACTGAGCTAATAATACGTCAACTAAAAGAGCAGAAAACATTTTATATAATTTTCCTTTTATAAATTAATATAAAAAACTATATATATATATATATTAATCGTAGTACTTTTATTTTTTATGGCCCATGCAGGTCTCGAACCTGCGACCTTCGCGTTATTAGCACGACGCTCTAACCAACTGAGCTAATAGGCCAATGCATTTTTTATGGCAATTTCTATATATTCAAACACATAAAGTAAATAGATTAAATAATTTTGAAGGGAAAAAATAATGCAACAATATAGAAAAGACGAACCAAATTTTAAATGGCCCATGCAGGTCTCGAACCTGCGACCTTCGCGTTATTAGCACGACGCTCTAACCAGCTGAGCTAATAGGCCAATGTATTTGTTATGGTTCTCAATATTTATAAATATAAAGTCACATGATTAAATAATTAAGAAGGGAAGAAAAATACAAAACAATATAGAGAAGATAAAGCAAATTTTATATGGCCCATGCAGGTCTCGAACCTGCGACCTTCGCGTTATTAGCACGACGCTCTAACCAACTGAGCTAATAGGCCAATGCCTTTTTGATGGTTCTCAATATTCATACATCTAAAGTCTTATGATTAAATAATTATGAAGGAAAATAAAAATACAAAAATACTATAGAGAAGCTGAATCAAATTTTAAATGGCCCATACAAGTTTCGAACCTGCGACCTTCGCGTTATTAGCACGACGCTCTAACCAATTAAGCTAATAGGCCAATGCCTCTTTGATGGTTCTCAATATTCATACATATAAAGTCTTATGATTAAATAATTATGAAGTAAAATAAAAATACAAAACACTATAGAGAAGATGAAGCAAATTTTAAATGGCCCATGCAGGTCTCGAACCTGCGACCTTCGCGTTATTAGCACGACGCTCTAACCGACTGAGCTAATAGGCCAATACGTTTTTTATGGTTCTCAACTTGTATAAATATAAAGTTTTATGATTAAATAATTATGAAGGAAAATAAAAATACAAAAACACTATAGAGAAGCTGAACCAAATTTTAAATGGCCCATGCAGGTTTCGAACCTGCGACCTTCGCGTTATTAGCACGACGCTCTAACCAACTGAGCTAATAGGCCAGCACATATGTTAAGTATCTAACAGTAAATTATATATTATAACTAAATTTATGAAAAATAAAAATACAACTCTATAGAGATCGATTAGGCGTCAAAATCTAGATGAGAGAAAAATTATGAAACGAATTTATATAATTTCATAAACCTACCTCCGATCAGAAGCATAAGACCGTGAAAAAAGTAGTCACTTTGTTCATGTAACTTCATTTTCTCGCTATATCTTACACTGTAACTTTCCTTGACACTCATATTAACCATCCCTATGCATTCATTTCTTTGGAAGTATCCATCTCCCCCTTTTGTCATGTTTATCAAAGCACAACTAAAGTCGTTCCAAAATATAGCATCAACTATCTCAGTCTCATCAAAAGTTAACTCTACAACTGTAGTAGCTTCGACAGAACTGCTCTGCTACATTCATCATGCTATGCAATGTAGATTTACGTAATCGAAGGAATGGGTCCAAACAAGAAGGATGCAGCTACACAAAGGAGGAAAAATGTATTTGTAGGCAATGTACTATTATAAGTAGGACCAACAACATCAAAACATAATGAGATGTACGTTCCTTTCCCTCCCCCACCTCTTTTCTGACCGAAACAAATTTAGATCGTATGCAACATCCAGTGCTAAGATAAATTATTAATAGAAACATAAGAAAAGTCACGCGCTTATATTTGCTCATACATGAATGTATGACAAGAATGAACTAAGCATACTAAATACCAATCGAAAAAAGAAAAAAAATCAAGCAGCAATTAAAGACAGATATGTAAATGCAAACCCATTGCCAAATTAAACGTCAGGCTACGATATTGCACAATACCAGAACGAACCTATGGCATAAAGTATCACTTTGGACAAATATTCATCAAATCAGCCCTAGAAACTTTTTATTAAAAGCGAGGTTGGTTTGTGCAACATATTGAAAAAAAATTACAATAACCAACACAAAACTAGCAGGTTGGTCACGAAAATTATCTTTTGCATAAAGCTAGAAATTTTATATACTGTGATCGTCTACGGTGATGTTAGCTTTTATTCGTCATCAAGACAAGTAAGTAGCTTTTACCATTTCCTGATATGTATGTCAGCCATCAAAGTGTCTTTTCTTTCGGCAACCCACAAATATAGCCGAGAGATCAGGCAACATACTATATCCAATACAGCTTAAAGTAGCCTTTGCCAGGAAACCTGGAAGAGCAAGTTTGGAAATTGCAAGACGTACAAGTGTGCACCTCCAAATCAAACACAGGTTATCTCATACTCAAAGACACAGTGAAAATATTCAATATTAAGCAACAAAACACTCGAGCCATAAATAATATACACAGGTAGATGTAGAAGAAGGACCAGGAAACATCATCAACACTATAAAATAATAAAACAATTATGAAATCAATTAACTGACCATCAGAATGACTATCTGTGTTATTTCTCAAATCAATTAAAGAAAAAGTTGCCAAGAAATTTTGGAACTATAATGAAGCATCCTCAGCTTCTACTATTCCTCATCTTGTTAACTGAGTAATAGCTTTTGCTGTAAATGTATCATAAAACGGCAGCACCTGAACAACAATAAAAGAAGCAACTAGAGGAGCATAAATTACAAAATATTTAGTATCGATTAACATTAATCAAAATTAATGTCTCTTTAAAAGAAATGTTGAAGTTGTTTGACATCACATATCAAGTCATGTCATTTTCCAAAGACAGAAAACAGGAAAAAGGACTGAAAACCATGGTGGCACTAATGATGTAAAAAGATAAACAGTAATGAACGAAGATATAGTATGACATATCATAATTCATGAACACATGACGCTTGAACAGCGGAAACTTGTGAAAACCACGCATGCCCAATCGCTTAGATAAACACGACAATAATCCCACTATGGCCTCAAGCTTAGTAGGAAAGGAGGATAACAGATACAGCCATCTAAACAATATCCAGAATGCCCCCGCACCATTTCAACTGAGCATCAATGTGCATACCTCTGGTTTTTAGACTGTCCTTATAGTCTCTTTTGCAATCAATTCTTTGCAGAATCTCATTAGATAATGCATGAAGTTTCATTGAGTTACATCTCTCTCTCTCTCTCTCTCTCTCTCTCTCTCTCTCTCTCTATTTTCTTTTCTTGAAGAACAATTATGTTCTCTGTAAATGTTTTTTTATCTTAACCTACTCTTTAGCAATCAATTATTGTTGGAATCTAATACGATAATGCAAGAAGTTTCAATCGTACTCTCTCTCTCTCCAATCAGATTTCTGACGCTGTCGAACTTTGACAATTTTTTTGAAGAATTATGCTCTTGTAAATCTTTAATTCATAAAGCACAAAAGAACATCAAGAACCAAAACAGCAGAGTGATACTAGAACTGAATGCAATACATCTGAATACAAAAGAATTAAACACAAGTTTACCATTAAATACAAATTCTCAATTATTAAAAATAGAGAGAAAAAAGAAAACGATCATCTGACAGACACTCCTGATTAGAATATTGATCCATGACAATTGTTAGAAATGGAAATGAAAGAATTGAAGATATTTATTATTGGCAGATGCATCATCTATGTATAACACCCCCTAGTCCCACATTGGAAAAGTGGGAAAATATGAATGCCTTATAAGGGTTGATGAGTTTACTATTGATAACTCATAGCTTCAGCATTTTGGCTAGTGTTGAGTCAAACTAAAGCTATTAGGATTGTTAGCTCATCAACCTGGGTTGTGGTATTTTTTTTCAATTATTCAACCATTTCATTTTACCAAGTTAAACGTTAGCCAGATTAGTCAACATTTATATGTTTCGATGCAACAACAAGATGTTATTTGTAACAAGTAGTTTTATTGGTTGGTTAATTGGTTACATTTTCTTCATGAAATGGGTTGGATTGGTATTATTTTGGATACGACAAAATCATTTTATTCGATCTAAATCTAATAGGTACCTTGTGTCAGAATTGAGAAATTCTATGGCTCGAATTTATGTTAGCTGACCAAGTCTGCTGACCAATTCTGTAACTGAATAAAACAATCTCGTTCATCAGTTGAGGGAAATCTTCCCTCAACCTTATATAAATAGATGATGCATCTACCAATAATAAACATCTTATATTCTTCCATTTCCATTTCTAACATGGTATCAGAGTAACAAGAGAAACTCTTCTCTCTGTCAAACGGCAGAAAATTTTCCTAAACTCTTCTGCTCGACACAGTATCTACCCTTCTTTTCCAGCGATTGGCATTTCCTCTCCTTATGTTCTTCCTCTGCTGCTAACAAGATGCAAGTACGGGCAGAAGCCTCAGAAGGAGCCAAGATTTGCATTCAAGACACGCAACGAGGTCGACCACTTGGAGGACGGCTACCGATGGTGCAAGTACGGGCAGAAGGCTGTCAAGAATAACCCCCTCCCCAGGAGCTATTACCGCTGCACCAGTGTGACGTGTGGCGTGAAGAAGCGGGTAGAGCGGTCGTCAGACGATCTTGTCATGGTGGTGACGACGTACGAAGGGCAATACACCCACCCCAGCCCCATCGTGCTGTGCAGCAATCACCATGCGCCACCGCCGCTCCTCCTGACAGAGCAATCTATCCCTCCCCCGCTTGGATTTGGCATGTCTTCACCGGTGAACACAAAGGAGTTCCAACTTCCCCTGCTCAGGAGCTGCCTCGAGTCTCCTTTACTTGATTTCTCCCGATCAGTTGCTCCACAGAACCTCCTGGTGACCTCCGATCTCACCGTCTCCATCGAGGGCCACAATTAGTCGGCCGAGACCGCGATCAGGGACTACAGGCTGCCACCGATTTGTAGCAGCTGCCCAGCTCTCTCACTCAACCTCGCTGCAACTGCTTCCATCACCAGAACCTCCTGGTGACCTCCGATCTCACCGTCTCCATCGAGGGCCACAATTAGTCGCCGAGACCGCGATCGTGGCATTGTAGCATGCCCACTCTCACTCAACCTTCGGTACCGCTTCCATCACTAGCTCGTGGGCCACCAGCTATCTGTCGTCATCGGTGCACATCTACCAGATTCCCTTACCTTGCTGTGGACTTCTCCAGCGACATAGTTGCAATCGCTGTCTCCTCTATCACTACTTTGCAGCCATCTAAATAGAGCAATTGGTGCTCTGTTTCTTCGATTGTTGAAACTACAAAAGGCTACTGCCTCTTCTGCCGGCTCCCTCCACGTTCGACCGCGTGCAATAGCTACGATTGCTACCTGCCCGATCTCCTCTTACTCTCGCTGCACTTGTTGGAGTGTATGGAGCTGACCACCATCAATGTCAAGCCTCATCAACTCGGCTGCAGCTCCGCTCTCTGGCGTGGACACCTCAGTCGAGTCTCCGAGTCACCCACCTCTCTGTCATTAGCACCCTCCTCCACCTCTCTGTTTTCTGTATTGATAAAGTACTTTGCTACCCCTGCTCCTTCGACAACCTCGTGTTGCTAGGCGCCGGCATCTATTTCTCTCCGTTGCTGGTTCCCTGCTGTCGACGAAGAAGGGCATCGTTGCCTTCTCTACTACTGCCTCCCTACCGAGGCAACGATTACTGGGTCTTCCAGATCCACTGCCACCCGCAACTGCCCCAGCCGAACCACAGCGGTCTTTAGATCCATGCAGGAGTGTTTTCATCATGTGCAGAAGCCGCTGCTACCATCCTCTGCTTTTATTATCTCTCTCTCCTAGTAGCAAGCCAGTAGGATTCCATCTGCAGCTGCACCTGTGCTTGTTGGACTGCCACTGGATCTACCCTTCAACCACTCACTCCCTCTCCTGAATCAATCAGGTGTTCTCTAAACTGCTTGCTTCTGTTACATTCGCCTCCCGATCGTATTGCTACGGATCTATAATTCTCGACCATCGCTTCTTTCTCCCTCTTCTGGAGGCATTTAACCTCTCTCAGTGATCGAAAGTCATTTATGTTGTCTTTACTTCAAGGACTGATTCTGGCAACACAGACTTATTGTACTCGGCCTTCCAGATCCAGGAACCGAAAACTATAGCTTCTCACCAGCTTGATTAACCAAAATCACCCGTCTGCAACTGATGAAGGTAACCTTGTGGTTTACAATTTCTCTTTACCAATCTCATCACTTTGCTTTCCTTGCTACCTATTTCTTGGTTGTCAATTGTGTTTCTGTGTTTGTTTCCTACTCTGTGATTTGTCTTTATTTCTTGACTGACGTCTTTGGTGATTGCCTAATGTCTTTCTCGTCTACCTCTGATGTTCCTACTCTTTTTTCTGCTAATAATTCCTCTCCGTCTTTCAGACTTATTTCCATTAATGATGCATCTCTAATCCCTTTTAAGTTATCCAAAAGCAGCAACTATGCTTCTTGGCGTGCTCAGTTCTCCAACCTTTTATTTGGTTATGATTTATTAGGTTATATTGATGGTTCTCTTAGTTACCCACCAGCTATGATTCATGTCCCAAGAGACCATAGCCCAATACCCAATTCTGCCTACAAGCTATGGCTACGGCAATATCGACTAATTCTCCAAGTAATTCAGGCCTCTGTTACTAGATCCGTCGCTCCGCTTATGACCTCCTGTGCTACTGCTGCGAAAGCCTGGAACAAGTTATAGACTACCTTAGCAAACCGCTCTTAGACTCGCATGCTTTGACTACTCTCCGGCCTTATGAATCTCAAGCAAGAGGGAAGTAGTGTTGCTGATTACTTACAAAATATCAAAATGATTATCGAGTCCACACACTCAATGACTGAGTCCCGAGCACAAAGAACTTACTGCGGCACTTCAAGTGCGCAACTCTCCTATTCTCTTTGATGAACTTTATGACAAGCTGACGGACTATGAAGCTTACTTGAAGCGTTACACCAAGCTGTCGGGACCTTTGCTAGAACCTCCCATCACAGCTCAGTTCACCCAAAAACTCAAAAAGCCCAACCGCAAATACCATAAAAATGCTTCAAAAGGTGTAGTCAGTCTTCCTTCCACTGCTATGAGTTTTCATCCATCACTTCCTCCTCCATATCCTTCGTCCATCAACCCTCGTCCAAATGCTTCTTTTTCACCATGTCGCACCCCGCCTATGTCTCTGCAACCAGTTGTCTGCCAATTATGTGACAAAATCGATCACACTGCTAAAGTTTATCAATCTCGATCTTGTCTTTCAACACCATCCACCTGGCCTCAAGCAAATATCCTGACTGCTTCTTCTAAAAGTCCGTCCAACTGGATTGTGAGATGAGGAAGTGATGGATGAAAACTCATAGTAGTGGGAGGAAAGTTAACTATACCTTTTGAAGCATTTTTATGATATTTGCAGTTAGGCTTTTTGAGTTTTTGGGTGAACTGAACTGTGATAGAAGGGGTCCTGACAACGGTCCCAACAGCTTAGTGTCACGCTTTAGGTAAGCTTCGTAGTTCGTCAGCATGTCATAAAGTTCTTTAAAGAGAATAGGAAAGTCGCGCGCTCGCAGTGCCGTAGTAAGTTGTTTGTACTCGGGACTCAGTCCATTGAGTATGTGGACTAGTATCTCTTCATCAGTAAGTAGACGACCTATCAAATCCAGGTCATCGATAATCATTTTGATATTTTGTAAGTAATCAACAACACTACTTCCCTCTTGCTTAAGATTCATAAGGCTGGAGAGTAGTCCAAGCATGCGAGTCTGAGAACGGTTCACTAAGGTAGTCTGTAACTTGTTTCAGGCTTCCGCAGCAGTAGCACAGGAGGTCACAAGTGGAGTGACGGATCCAACAACAGAGGCCCTGAATTAGTCGATCTTGCCATAGCCACAGCTTGTAGGCAAAATTAAGTACTGAGCTAGGGTCTCCTGGGATATGAATCATGGCTGGTGGACAACTAAAAGAACCATCAATATAACCCAATAAATCATAACCAAATAAAAGATTGGATAACTGAGCACGCCAAGAAACATAGTTGCCGCTTTTGGATAACTTAAAAGGGATTAAAGATGCAACATTAATGAAAATAAGTCCGAAAGATGAAGAGGAATTGTTAGCAGGAAAGAGTATGAACATCAAAAGTAGACGAGGAAGACATTAAGAAATCACCAAAGACGTCAGTCAAGAAATGAAGACAAAGCACAGAGTAAGAAATGAACACACCGACAACAAGAAAGCAAAGTAATGAGATTGGTAAAGAGAAATTATAAACCACAAGGTTACCTTCGTCAGTTGCAGATGGGTGATTTTGGTTAATCAAGCTGATGAGAAGATACAGTTTCCGATTCCTAGATCTGGAAGGCTAAGTGCAACAAGTCTACATTGCCAGAACCAATCCTTGAAGCAAACACATCATGAATGACTTTCGATCACCAAGAGAGGTTAAATGCCTCCAGAAGATAGAGAGAAGCGATTGATGGCTGTAGAATTGCAGATCTGTGTAAAAGATGTCGATGCCCGGCAATATGAGATTGTCGGAGGAGCAGGGGTAGCAAATTACTTTATCAATGCAAAAAACAGAGAGGTGGGCGACTCGAAGACTCGACTAAGGTGTCCGCACCAGAGAGCGGAGCTGCAGCCGGGGTGATGAGGCTTGACGTTGACGATGGTCATCTCCAAACCCTTCAAAAAGTACAACGAGTTCTCGGTTATGGACCCTCGATGGTAGGCGCAGGAGTAAGAGGTCCGAAACGAAGAAGAGGAGATCGGGCAGACGTAGCAACCATAGTCACCAGTACTCAGGTAGCGGTTGTAACTATTGAACGCAACCAAACGTGGAGCGAACCGACGGAAGAGACAGCAACCCTTTTTGTAGTTTCAACAATCGAAGAAACAGAGCACCGGTTGCTCTATTTCGATGGCTGCAAGGCAGCGATAGAGGAGACAATGGTTGCGGCTACATCAGTGGAGAAGTCCATAGCAAGGTAAGGGAATCTGGTACATCTGCACTGATGACGACGGATAGTAGGTGGCCTATGGAGAACAACTAGCGATGGAAGCAGCAGGTACCAGCGAGGTTGAGCAAGAGAGCTGGGCGGCTGCTGCAGAACGACGACACTGCCGAGGGCTTTGAGGGTATCAAGTCCTGCAACAGTCCGTAGTCCCTGATCGCGGTCTCGATCGATTGATTGCGGCCCTCGATGGAGACGGTGAGATCGGAGGTCACCAATAGGTTCTATGGAGCGACTGATCGCGCGAAATCAAGCAGGGGAGACTCGAGGTAGCTCCTGAGCAGGGGAAGTTGGAACTCCTTTGTGTTCACCGGCGGAGACACACCAAATCCAAGTGGGGGAGGCATAAACAGCTTTGCCTGGAGGAGCGGAAGCAGGCGGGGTGGCGCATGGTGAGCACCGCATGGCACGATGGGGCTGGGGTGGGTGTATTGCCCTTCGTATGTTCTCACCACCATGCCGGGATCGTCTGACGACCGCTCCACCCGCTTCTTCATGTCGCACGTCGCACTGGTGCAACGGTAATAGCTCCTGGAGAGGGGGCTGTTCTTGACGGTCTTCTGCCCGTACTTGTGCCACCAGTAGCCATACTCCAAGTGGTCTACCTCGCTGCGTGTCTTGAATGCAAATCTTGGCTCCTTCTGGGGCGAACGTGAGGAGATACAATGTCAATTGCTGAAAAAGAAGGATATATGCTGCGCCGAGCAGAAGAGTCTAGAGAAATTTTCTGTCGTTTGACAGAGAGAGAAGAGTTTATCTTATTGCTCTGATACCATGATAGAAATGGAAATGAAAGAATAGAAGATATTTATTATTGATAGATGCATCATCTATTTATAGAAGGTTGAGAGAAGATTTCCCTCAACTGATGAACGAGATTGTCTCGTTCAATTCAGCTAACAACGATTGGAGCATTAAGCATATGATTATTATTGAGGAAACATATGGTTCCATTCGAAAACGACTGGATTATCAGTTCGCAATCAAAGACCGAAAGAGGAACCACAGATCTATGGATCAGTGATCCCTCTAAAAGAAAAGAAACGATTCGACCTAAACAGAAGAGACCAAAGAAATTAAGATCTCACCACCGAAGAATTCGTTCCTGAAGACGACGACTCGGAGAATACCATCAAAGATCGTCCAAAGACGAACTACTAGTCTACGGATCTAAAGATCCCTCCGAAGAAAACCCCTTGGATTGTGGACCTAAAGGAGAGGGACAGATCAAGAATAGCATACTAAGATCTCAGCGACACCTCTTCGTCTACCTCGGAATGGGATCTTGAAGATGCACGATTTCTTTACGATGAGACTCGATCATCAGATCACCAAAACAAGATCCAGTAATCTGTGAAAGTAACGATCCCTAGAAACCAAACGAGAGGGGAAGAGATCAAGAACCTGGAACCCAGTGTCGTCATGCCATCGTTTCTCTTCGTTTTCGCTCCATAGAGAAGACACTCCGTAGAGGAATAGAGATGGACAAAAAGGAAGGGGACCATCGGTCGCTCCGCTCGCTGCCCTTCCACGGTATTTAGAGACCCCGTCTATGAGAGGACCGCGCCGGTGACTCTCGAGTCGCATCATTCAATTGAAGCCGTCCGATCTGACTTTCCTCCGCGTGGCACGATTGGCTAATCCAGCGATGCTGATGCGCCTAGAAGCATCGAGAATGTTCCACATCGCACGATCGGTTTTGGGAATTGGATCATCATAAGCGGATCCTCTGTGACAAGCAGACGTGCAGGATAAGAGAGGATCCGAATTCGAATCCGAACCCGATTAAATTGCTACACCTTTTGTGGCCGACAGTCCAAAGGCTACTCGATTGTTTTCCACGTGAATTCGAATGAAGTTATCGGGCAATAGTTTCCGAAGATAAATAAATTTAATATCAACACCCCGATTGTTTAGATTAAATTAAGGATACAACGGAAACAATTAATCTTCATAAACTTAAGGATATAATGGGACGATTAATCTTCATCGAGTCATTTGAAACTTGGGTGAAGATTGCATGATTTCGTGCACGTAACGTTTTAAGAGAAGATCTTAAAATATAAGACAAAGCCCATCAAACGGCAGAAGAATGCAAATTCTTTTAGGATCACTTTGGGTCGTGACGGATGTGGACGTAAGTTGACCTCATAAAGGCGGTCGGTGCTGACCGACCCAAAGACGCGAGCATAAGTCTAAAGCTATAGGTGCAAAGACTACCTTATGGTGGTTGTACACGTCAGGGCGGTGCTTCTCACCTTATTTATCTCTACCAATTAATCGTAACTGTCAGTATATTTATGAGTGATAAATATATGGATGAATTCACTAAAAAAATTTTTTTTTCCTAAATTATCTTTTATTTTCAGAATTCCTCAACCAGCGATGTTATGTAAATAAGTTTGACTGAAGCATTACCACATCCCAGACTCAACATGACACATTCACGATTGGGCTATAATTGGTGTTGATTGCATTAGTAATGCTCCCAATAACCTATTATAAAAGGAGACAAACTTAAATATGCTTTTGAACCTTTTTTTTTTAATTCTTTGAACTCTAAATTAACTTAAAATGAGAGGAATATTTAATATTTTATAGACTCCAAATTAACATCCAACTACAATTTAAAACTGACTTAATATCATGGATCGATATTAATTCTCAAATTTAAGTGATAGATTCACTTTGCCATTAAATGTAAACTGGAACTAAATGCTAAGATTTTTCTGGAATGACTTGTCTGGTGCTCTCAAGTGCTTAAATTATGATGACAAATGCTATTGCTTTCAAATGAGCAAGCAAACCAAAGGATTAGATACTATAATTAATGTTCATAAATATAGCGAGTCTTTTTCCTACAGTTTTTTTGGGATTTAGGATTTCCTAATCAAAATCCCTCTATTACAATCAGTCTTAAAAATAGATAATATTTCTTTATCTCTGCTATTATATAGGACATATGGCATATTTAATGTTGAGCTTAGCAATGAATAAATTAAAAAAAAATGATACTATTAAAGTTCAAATATGTTGTTTATAGGATCATATTAAAGCCAAGTGGTTTTATATTTTTTTTATTACATTAAATACATACCGTGCATTATATTCACACGTGCACTTAAACATAATATCTATCACTCATAGCAACAATGCATTGACCATTTATACGTCTTAATAGAGACACCAAATATTCTTTTTAAAAGATAAATAAGGAAGACAGGATGGATGGAAGTATACTTTAACACACCATCGTTGTCGAAAGATGGTGTGTTGTGCTAAGTGTCTTTAACTCCATCTTATAGATCGAAGTGGTTTGTTGTCGAAGCGTCGTTAACAATTGGTAGAGACGATCTACCAATTTATTTCCGGTCCCAACTCCATGATCTTTCATAGACATGTCCCTCCTCGTCATTTCCCATCTTCTAAAAGATGATACCTCTATATATACATCCTATATTCTATCTACCTCTGCACTACTTTTTCCTGTAAGAGACGTACGTGCATGTTGCACTTGCTAATTGTTCAAGTTCCAATGAGAATATATATATATATAGAGAGAGAGAGATAAATTTTGATCAGTCGAATGTGATCTAGACCCATATAGGTAAGATTGTTCAATATATCTCCAAGGTAGAAACATCGAGTTCATGATGTGTTATATACACGAAAACTAAGATCTAAAAAGGTTTCATAATTTGATTACTTTCACGCTTAAGTTAGTAACTCGAGTTACATGAGTGTATGAGTATGGATATGATTAGTTAAAAAGGGTAAACTCCATTCGTTGGGTTGAAGAATAGCTTTTATACCTTATAGAGATAAAATATTTCATAGAATATTTAGTGATAGGGGAGGGAGTCAGCCTATAATCACTTGCATTAGACCCTTATCCACGTGAATAAACGAGTGGAGAGTAGCCTCCATACTCTCCTTTCACTTCGGATAGTACGTGGTGATCATGTGTCGAATGAAAATCGGTTGACAATGTACTCCATATCATTCGTCCACCCCCCCCAAGGTGTTCTTTAGGTCTCTTGCTAGAGAGGTCTAAAGTACGACATCTAGTTCATCTAGCTGGCAGTGCCTGACACGTTGCCAACCACCCACTGTTAGGGGGCATTGTTCACTGGTCGGCATATTGCGTCTACCTTCCCATGTCGCCAACCGTATGCTGTCAGGGACACTACTCGTTGGTCGGCCCGACACATCTGCTCTGTCATGCTGCCAGCCACCTATTGTCAGAGGGACTGTTCGCTAGCCGCAGGACCTCCAATTGGTCCTCCGAGGTTAGGTCGGGCACCCGACGCACACTTGATGTGGCTGAACCATAACGTGGCCGAGGTGGGGACGCGATGTTCTTTGCCTCATTTTGGACCGACCACTATTGGCCCCATCATTCTCTCCCCCCTGTGGAAATCCTTTTCGTCATGTCTTTACAGGGCGCACCTATAAAGGATTATAGCGAGTCTTGGATTGTGGCAAAAGGGATTGCCGCGGAGCTTTAGATCTTTTAGGGTATGTTGCGGGGGAGTTGGTCGACTTGGATGTTGTGGGCTTCTTGCAACTGGTGGTAGCCAAGACACGTCGATAAGATATATTTTGGCTGGTGGTGGCCGAGGCATCCAACTTGGGCATGATTGAACTCATGGTATCCGAGGGATGCAACTAAGGCATGATTGGACCAATGGTGGCCGAGTGATGCAGCTCAAGCACGACTAGATTGATGGTGTATATGGGATGAAGCTCGGGTACGAGTGGACTGATAGTGTCCGAGGGATGCAACTCAGGCACAATTAGACTGATGATGGCCGAGGGATGCAGCTCAGGTACGATCGGGCTGATGGTGGCTGAGGGACATAGCTTGGGCATGACTGGACTGATGATGTTTGAGAGACGTAATTCGGGCACGATTGGACTTGTGGTGGTTGAGGGATACAACTCGGGCATGATTGGACTGATGGTGTCTGTGGGATGCAACTTGGGCACAATTGGACTGATGGTGGTTGAGGGATGCAGCTCAGGCATGACTGGACTAATGGTGTTCGAGAGACGCAACTCAGGCACAATTGGACTGATGGTGACTGATGTAGGTCCCCGGGACTGTTCCATTTGGGGATGCTTCTGCTCCTCGCTTTTTCTAGCAATTAGGGTCTCAACCGTGATAAAATGGTTCGCCCTCTGCATCATCTCAGGAACTGTGGTCGGAGGTTTTTTCACGAAAGACCAAAACACCTTGGATGAGCATATTCTCATTAGAAATGCTTGGATAACTAAAGAGGGATGTGCATCAGGGATCGCTCGTATTTCGGTGGTGAACTTGCTGACGAATTGGGTGAGCGGCTCTCCCCTTCCTTGGGCAATGCCGAGGAGCAAGGCTGCTGTGGGTTTCAGTCGGGCATTGGCCAAAAAATTTTGCTCTAGTTCTTTCGCGAGCTGGTCGAAGGAAAAAATGGTTGTCGGATTAAGCCGGCTATGCCACATCCAAGCCGACCCCCTCAAGGTGGTCGGGAAGACCCAGCACATAAGCGCATCAAATGAGTCGTACAATGCCATTTGAGCTTGAAAAGCTGCCACATGCTCTATCGGATCCAATCTTCCGTCAGATGACTCTAAGGCGGGTAACCTGAAGCTGGTTGGTATCGACTTGTCTTGTATGTCTAAGGCAAAGGGTAATCTGTATTTGGAGTTCTCACCAACCTCCTCCTTTGATTTGGTGACTTCCTTCTATACCTTGTCAAGCCGTTTGTTTACATGCCAGAGCTGCCCTCGGAGTGAGTCGGTCGAGTTCGACGATAAAGTGTCTGGCTCCCTAGGGTGTGCTCCTCCTCGAGGTATAGAGTGATTGATTTCTTCGGGATGATTGAAGGGGTCTCGGACTGGGTTTCGGGAGGGTTCTATTCCACTGGGCCAGGTCAAGTTGGCGTTGAGTGTTCCCAAGACCCCCCTTGGTTGGCCTGGCTGAGGGCCTCTAGGGCTCCAACTGAGGGGGAGCCATCGTCTGGGCGAGCTGAGGAATATGGGCCAGCCCGAAGAAGGCCTCTATTGTAATCGTTTGGGAGCGGTGTGACTGGGGGGTGAGCTCGAGATCGGTAAGTAGCCTCTAGTATCTGTCAGGAGTCAACGTGGACTGTCTCACGTCTATAAGTCCCGGATGGGGGGCCGAAGGTGTGACCGTTACTTAAGGCATGGTTACGACGGTAGGGATAGGTGGCACTACTTCCTTAGGCACCCGATTGGGGAAGAGATTGGAAAGGCGATCTTGCGACATGGGACCTCCTTCTGGTGTCAAATGTTGGGGTCGACCGAGTCCCTCCGATGATCAAGTCAGGAGTCGGGATGATTGAATGGAAATGTATGATTTGAGTTCCTTTTTCTTCCCCCCAGACCAGCGGTGGTCTGAGGACATTTATACCTACGTAGGCGAGGTCGTCATATATGAGCCACGTCGTCGCTAAAATCCCTGACACATTGCCAACCACCCACTCTCAGGAGCAATGTTCGCTGGTTAGCTGTTGCATTTGTCCTGCCATGCCGCCACCGCCTACTGCCAGGGACACTGTTGGCTGGTCGGTCCGACATGTCTACCCTGCCACGCCATCAATCGCCTATTGTTAGGGGCACTATTCGCTAGTCGGCTCGACACATCTGCTCTACCATATCGCCAACGGCCTATTATCAAGGGGAACCTCCAATTGATCCTCCGATATTAGGTCGGGTGCCCAACACGCGCCCGATATGACTGAAATGTGACGTGGTTGAAGCGGGGACGCATATTCTTTGCACAACTATTGGTCCCATCATATATATATATATATATATATATATATATATATATATATATATTGTACGGTGTCGGCAATCATTGAGGCTCGTATGTGTGTGTGCATGGTTGGATCTCACCGGAGCACCTATGTAGCGTTCTTTATACTTGTGCTGTTGTGTGGCTTTAATTCAACAAACAGTGTCATTGGGGCACCACCACACATATGGTTGGAAATGGTGTTGCTCTTTAAAACCCATAAACTCCTTGTTGGTGTGACTTGTGAAGCACTCCCTCCCCTCCCCCCAGGGTTAGATGTGCAGATAGACCTAACTCGTAACCATGCTACTGTGGCTTCCAGGGTGGGTGCATCAAACACGCATGGATCGAAGAGCTCCCCAACCCCACAAGTATCATTCATTCTTGGAAGGATTTCTTGACCACCCATCTCAAGATTCCCTTTCCAACGTTGCACCGACCCACCCCAGCATGCCTTCCCCCCCCCCCACCTTTTTTACGTTAAGGTGAGTCTGACGACATACCCAATAGGAACAATCGAACCATATTCCACAAATTTAATGTGTCAAGGGCCCCATTTTTCTTAATTTCAAGACCTATAAACCATCAATTGGGCCACTAACTATCATATCTTCTTTTTTTTCTTCTGATTGCTGCACATATAACAACATGCTAACCATTGTATTTATTATATATAACCTTTCATGTGTTACCAACCAACCTAGTAATATTACTAGGCATTTGTTATATCGAGAGGTTGCTTTCCGTAACCTCCTCTTTGGTATTGGCAAAACTATTATGACGATTAGGATGAAAGAAAAAAAAAATTAAACTAAATGGTAAATTGAGGATATTTGTTTTTGCTGGAAAAGGAATATTATATAAATATTAAAAATTCTGACAATAAGTTATAGAAAAAAAAAAAAGACCTCCTTGCATTGACAATGGGCAGCCACCTGCTGCAGCCAGTCAGCCGGTGGCCGGATCCAGATCGGTTGTGTCGGTCGAGACGGGTGACCGGCAATCTGGTGTTTCCCGCGACAAAGGTGGCGGGTACTCCTCACCGCTGGCGTCGAATGAGATGGAGCGCTCTCTCGTGTGTGCGCGTGTGCGCGCGGGCGTGTACTTTGGAGCCTCGCGATCGGCCTCGAGTCCCGGGTGTACTGCCTCTTCTCTTCTCTCCTCCCCATCCTCGTCGTATTCTTCTTCTTCCTCCTCTCTGCGGTTCCTAATTGTCTGGTCGCTCTTTGATGGCTTCCTCTACTAGCTTCTCAGCTCCGTCTTGCTCTCTCTGCTCTCCTCTTCCTCCTCCTCCTCCTCCTCCTCCTCCTCCTTTCTGGTACCGGAAAACTGTGGCTTGACCAAGTTGGGTCGTCATCCTCGTGTGGCTTCCTTCATATGGTCTCTTGATGAAGGGGATCTGGTTGAGTGTTAAGCTGGGATCCATGGCTGAGACAATGACGCTCGTGGAATGCGATAAATGAGCAACATTAAGGTAGGTTTGGGAGCGGGAGGGGGGAGCCGGGTGGGCAGTTCTCTTTCTTTCACCTACTCGTTGGGCGTTCTGTTGTTCTTGGCCAGAGATCTCAATGGTTGGGATGCTCTTCTTTATCGTGTTGCCGCACGAAGTCCTTCTCTAGTATTTCCTGCAAAATCGACACACAGCACACGGACTGTGAATGGGCTGCTCTGCTCTTTGTAATTCTTCAGGGAATCGGAGTCTCTCACGTCGGGCGGTACCGTTGAATGCGCAATGCAGTCAGCGGCCAAATTGAGGGGCCTCCTCTACATCCGAAGGCAGTAATACAAGAGCCGGAGCATGGGGGTGTTGCAGGCAGCCTCGCAAGAGAAGGAGGGGGGAGCTCAGTGCGTAATGGTGGGTCTGCAGATGGATGCCGATGGCAAGGAATTGCTCGACTGGGCAATTCACAGAGTTGCTGAGCGAGGCGACCGCGTCATGGCGGTTCATGTCTGCCGTGACTCAGGTGAGTGATAGATTCAGAGCCTCAGGTCGCATGCTTTATTGATCCCACGAGCATCAACGCCGCCCTGTCCGCTAGCATTCGATTACCACCGCAACTTCTCTTACAGATCTGAGGAACACCATCACCACCCTGTCTCTGATAACCATGTTAGATGAGTACCTGGCAGCCTATGAAGGCGCCTGCAGTCTTAAGCAAGTGAGCCATCTTCCACCTGTGTGCACTGAATCATCTCCAGATCAACGAAGAGAGAAGAGATGGATTGCTTAACATCGTACTTGTCCATGGCCCTTCAGGTCGTTCTTGTCGGCCGGGTTGCTCGGGGGAATTCCATCCGGAAAGCCCTGGTGAAGGAGGCCAAATTATGCGCAGCCATGAAGGTAATCGTCGGAGTAAACAAGCACAGCTCGATAGGGTAAGCGTTGTGAAGATCTAATTCCAAGGTTCGGGCGGTAATTGGACTGCAGCTACCAATCTGAAGTCCGACACATTTCTTTTCAGGGGATCAGCTCCGCTTGCCAAGTACTGTGCCAAGAAGCTCCCTTCAGCTACTGCTGTGATTGCTGTACAAAATGGAAAGATCATCTTTGAAAAGGGAGCTACCAAACCATGTCCAGGTGAGGCATCCGTCACTGGAGTTAAAGTTCATGGCGTTCCATCTCTTAGATTGGCTTCTTCATGTGGTTTAGGAGAAGAATCAAAGCGCCGAAGCCTGCAGAATCTTTTATCTCCGGTCACGGTAAGTTGCAAGGACAAGACGACCAGTAAAGAGACGCTGAAAGCATCTGATTTCAGCAACCACGTCACGAAGCAAATGACGGAAGCTACTCCGACTTCTGTGACGATGCTGGTGAGGCAACTGCCGGAGCCGAGGCTGGGTTGGCCTCTGCTGCGGAGAGCAGCACCGGGAAGAACCGGGGAAGAAGGCGAGAGGGCTGATCCAGCTCGGAAAATGTCGGTTGTCCAATGGGTGATGACCCTGCCGGACCGAACCTTGTCATCGGCTCAGCCATCGTCGCAGCTAACCGAGGAGTTGAACACAATTCTCAGTAGCAGTGAGTTGAGCTGCAAATGGTTTGGATACGAGGAACTCGTGAGATCAACCAAGCAGTTCTCTTCAGGTTCTTGTTTCTGAAACATAGGCAGCAAGCATCGTTATCCTAGATTAAAGTGGTCCTCCTTTTACGGTGATTTCGATTTCTGAGCAGAAAATTTGATCGGGAAAGGAGGAAGTAGCCGTGTATACAGAGGCCGCCTTCAGAATGGGCATCGGGTGGCCATCAAGTTATCGAAACTCTCAGCGGAGGCATCAAAAGATTTCCTTCTGGAGGTCCATATCATCACCAAGCTCCAGCACTCGCGGGTCGTCTCGTTGTTGGGCATTTGCGTCGAGGAAACCACTCTGATCTCCGTGTACAAGTACTTCCCCAGTGGAAGCTTGGAGGAAAAACTACATGGTGAGTCTCACAGGCTCTTTTTTCGTTTCACCACTGTCACAAAGTAAAGTGAGGTAGGGTAGCTTCATGGATTTCTTCTGAGGCGTATTAAATGGAACACAGGTGACAAGGTGAAGCACCTGCTCCCCTGGGACAAGAGATTTAAAGTGGCAGTGGGGATCGCTGAGGCTCTCAGCTACCTTCATCATGGCTGTCCTCGACCGGTGATCCACAGAGATGTCAAGTCCTCAAACATTCTTCTCGATGATGAATTTGAGCCTCAGGTAAAGCTCGTCACAATCATGTCCGTGGATTTCCCCTCAGAAAAATTAACAACGTATGAGCCAAGTTTCTGCCAACAGCTGTCTGATTTCGGCTTGGCTATGTGGGCACCGACGACAACCTCAGGCTTCCTGACACAGAGCGATGTGGTTGGAACGTTTGGGTGCGTTCTTCTCGGCCAAAGAAGAAGTTACATGCATGACGACAATGATGATGAATGTGAGTGACATACATAGTTTTTTTTTTTTTTTTTGGCAGATACATTGCGCCCGAGTACTTCATGTACGGAAGGGTCAGCAATAAGATCGATGTCTACGCCTACGGCGTCGTCCTGCTGGAACTGGTAACAGGAAGAAAGCGGATAGATGACGAAAACCCCAAAGGAGAAGAGAGCTTGGTGATGTGGGTGAGTATATACGGCAACGGGATTGTGCAGAGCAACTTTGCAAACACCTCTACTATCAACCATGCTGCATTATGTGTTTCTAGGCGGCGCGAATTATTGAGAGAGGAGATGATCTCATGGACCTGTTGGATCCCGATCTCGACGAGAATTATGACAAAGATCAGATGAGAAGGATGATTTTAGCTGCATCTCTTTGCATCACAAGAGTAGCTCGTCTCCGGCCTCAAATTGACAAGGTCAGCAAGGGGGATGGTGGATATGTTTACTGCTTGCTGTGCGCTTAGATCTCTGATGACCACCATTTCTTTCGGGGGTGCGCTACCATGGCAGATACGCAGCCTTCTGCAGGGGGAGGAGGACATGGAGACGTGGATAAGCAGGCAAGCAGATTCCATGGCGGATGTGGTGGATTGTCCGGACGACGACGAAGCCCCCTACCCAGCGTCCGACTCGCATCGAGGCCTGGCGGCGCTGGAGGCGGAGGACGATGCTTCGGTCACTAGCTTCGGCCAGACTCACGCCGGCTCCTGGGAGGAGTACCTGCGAGGTAGATGGAGCCGTTCCTCCAGCTTCGATTAGGGTGGGTCCGGTCCCTCTTGAGGTAATAGTGTCTCGTGTGTGCTTCTCTCCAGCAGCCAGCCTTGGTGGGATGATGATGATGATGATGATAGCATATGTTGCAGCAAGAAGATGAAACAAGTGTGTAAACATCAACGAGGCAACATAATAATAATAATAATAATAATAAATCGATTGCCCTATGTCATCTCTAAAACAGCTCTTGCTTAACAATTTCGTACACATGACAACTTTACTTTACAAAAAAAAAACACTTTTTAATTATGTCAAAACAATTTCTAATACTCAATGGTGTAAAAAGTATATATCCAAAAAAACGAAGGAAAGAAAACTCGGATTCGTCATGGTACAGACTCGCAAAGCTCCCCATGCTGCTTGCTTAACTTGTCAGAGTCCCTCTCTACATTTGCCTGGCTTCACAATGCCGTTGCTATCTTATGAGTTTTCACGACAGGCCCCTCTCGAACTGAGCTTGGCATGATGAAGATGAGCATTTGCAAGTCTCGAGATGCAGCTAGCTACCCTTGTGAGGTTTTCCACTTGATCTCAGTTTTGACATGCTGTACCTTCTGAGATTGTGTAATCTACAGTTCCCTCGACCTCGGATTGCCATGATACAAACTCAGCATTACCTTCTGAGATTATGTGTGTGTGCCTCGACCTCAGAACGGGACTTCGTATGGCAGCTGATACATATCAAACTCGGGAAGATAACAGGCACGGGGCTGCTGGGAAGAACTCATATAGCTTTGCCTTACACTACCCGAGCCGACTTCTGTTGTAGCTTTGTCCTCATCGGAATGAAGACTCCAGTGTCGCTTTGGGGCCCCACACAACCAGTCCTCATCGCCACCAGCATCACAAGACTCCAGCTGCAATGACGGTGGATTCCAGTTCACTATTAGATCTCTGAACTGTTCCCTCTGCCAAGTTCTTCTCCCAATCCTTTTCGAACCGGAAGTTCTATGCAAAGTTACAGCTGCTTCTTGGTGGAGACCAGTCTCGACATCCCTGCCCGAGGAGCAGGGCTGCTCATCAGCTGCAGGATGCTCATGAACTACCTGCTCAAGTGCTCCTACTGTTGTTACTCCCCCTGTTTGTAGTGTCGATGGCAGCTGCGGATTACTTTGCCTTGACGATGCCAAAAGCAGCTCTGGTTCTGTTTTCCTAGATGACGGCACGGGTGGTTCTGCATCTCTTTGCCTCGACGACGACGACAACTTGATCCTTAGTATAGTTCCTTTACAAGGGTTGGAAAATATATGTCAGCAACCGAATTATAAACAAACCTCGACAAAGACAACAAGTAGTAATCTTACCAGGTTTATCGTGGCTAGAAACGGATGACGCAAGTTTTCTCCTCTTGTTGCTATCCTGAGATCTCTCGGGGGAGTCATATTTGTACTTAATGCAACATGGAAGCTCGTGTTCTTCAGTGAGGGCACTTCCTTCCATGTGTTCAAATACATCTTTTGTTGTCTTCCGGCTGCGCCGGACCTTCTGATCGAAGAGGCTCTTCTCTTCATACTTGTTTTCTTGGCTCTTCCCATTGTACTGAAAGTTTACAGGCTCTGCATTGGGCTTATCTTTCTTCTCCTTTCTCTTCCTCTTTTTCTCTTTCTTATCCTTTGTCGTCTGTCCTTCTTGGAGCTTCACCAGAACAATAGTCTTCAATATCATGAATATAGAGAGCGGACAAAGAAAAGCAAGGCGAAACACATCGGGGAGATGTATTACATAGATATCGAGGGACCGATAACACATCCTATAGGCTTCAATAGCATGATAGTTCACGATAAGCAAAGATGCCCATTTACACAACTATCAAAAATCCTTATGTGAGCAGAGTTCTTCCAACCAATTCTCTTCAGTAAGGTAGGCTAATCATGCCAAAATACAGCAAGAACAAAGAAATCCACCATGAGGTCCCATAAGAAATCCACCAATGCGAAACAACATCTTCCAATAAGCGACAACATACAACGATTTCAACCCCATTTTAATGTGAGCAGAGCTCTTCCAACCTATTCTCTTCAGTAAGTTAGGCTAATCATGCCAAAATGCAGTAAGAAAAACCCGAATAAAGTCGACATTAGCAATGGACACCGACAAATAATTCAGTCATACAAACAGAACATGACTTTTGAAGAATTAATAATTGGATATCCAGAAAAAAAAACTTGACATTTTAGAATACAATGTAAACAACCTGCAAAAGGATAAGAGAAGCTAATATGCAAATAAAAAATAATGTGTAAAAAACAATAAACAAAAAAAAGAATGGAAAACTGAAAAGAGAAATTTACTTGTGTTCAAGATAACTTGCAAGTATTCAGAAAGTGGACCAGCACTAGTTATGATGAAATGATACATAAAACATCCACTGCGAGATCAAGCAAGCAAATCACTTCTTAAATAAAAAAAAGTATGAGAATTAGGGCCTAGAAATTTCTGCTTAGCTTCTGCGAATAAGTTATTTACACCACCATATTAACAAAGCATAATCTGAAAAAATATAAGAAAGAAAAGATGTTGACTGCAAATTGGCAAATGATTGACACCACCTAATAATACGGAAGTGTTAATACTACAAACTTTCTCAAACTGTCCATTATTTCCACAAATATTAACGCGGACAAATATATCTATCCATGACACTAGTAATGTCACCAAACAATTCATTTGTGAAAAGTGATTAACTGCTTCATCACAGAAAAGAGACAAAATGATTGACACCACCTAATAATACGGAAGTGTTAATACTACAAACTTTCTCAAACTGTCCATTATTTCCACAAATATTAACGCGGACAAATATATCTATCCATGACACTAGTAATGTCACCAAACAATTCATTTGTGAAAAGTGATCAACTGCTTCATCACAGAAAAGAGACAAAAGCCAGTTTGATCGATCGCCACAATCATAAAAACATTCACACAATAGACACATGAGGAATCCCTACAAATGACACTTTTATCCATTAGCACTTGTATGTTAGAAGCCTTCTGAATTTGACATTTATTTGCTTTTTCACATGAGATCTACTAATTCAGGCCTCCAGCTTCATATCCAGTTCCAATTTACAGTCTCGCATTTTTATACAATCGTCTCAATGCAGAAATTTGAAGAACCAACTACAATCATATCCCGTAAGAACCATCAAAAAGTAACAAAGAAGAAGATATCCTAAACATGCTATCGACCAAAAGCACAGCTCAATCTTTCTTGTGACTAATTACAATTCATTTCTGATCGTTCTGACATGTGACTACAACCATGTATACCATTAGCTTTGCACATGCTCATTCGATCTTAGACGTTGTCGAATACAGACCCAAAAGATCCGATAAACTGATCGCCGATAAAGGAAGTCGAGCAAGAATGCGAGAAATCAACCACACCAGCATTGATGCTCAACAAACCTTAATGGACGCGATCAAGGGCTTTCCGATGAACGGCTGCGGGAACGGGTAACACCGCGACATCACGCTACCCTTGCAGCTCGGTCGAGGGCAGTGGGATCACGGCAAAATAGCTGCGTGACCCGGCGATCCTAGAGAGATCGAAGGCGAACGGTGCCACGGTGGAGGGAAAGCAGAGAAGGGAAGAGAAGAAATCTAGGGTTAGGGTTCCGCCGCCCCCAAATCGTAGCGAAAATTCTCGATCCCCAAGGAGACGGTGTAATGGCGATATTTATAGAGGCAGGAGAGAGCCGTGCCTATTTAGGATAGCGGTACGATGCCCCGCGGGTCTCGAACGCATCTCGGTCGCGGGCTCTCCTACTGGTTGATTTCGAGTGGGTCCCATTCGGTTTTCACATCCACTAAGCGTCGCCTCTTGCACGCCCCTGATCCGGCGGGGCCCACGTGGATTGACGAACCGACCTCGAAAGGACCGTCACGCGAGAGCACGTGCTTGCCACCGCGGCCTATCGGTGCGTGGGCCGGGCTCAGCCGTCCACGTGGATTTGTGGAGGCGGAATCTGATTTCACGTGGCATTTGATGAGCCTCGAAGCGGGGTTTTACTCATTGGTGTTGGGTATGTTTTTGTTAGTATTTTTTTTTATTTAGGAAACCTAAAATTCTCGTTGCAAAGATTCTTTCCTCGATAATAATAATAACGCGGTGAAGTTTTTTTCCTTCTTTACAGTTGTACTTATTTTGTTTTAAAAAACTTTTAATGATTTGGGTTTTAGATTTTTTATGACCTTACTTGCAAATGGGTCTATAGAAGGGTTGTAAATTTCTAACAAATGTATCTTCTTTTCATAAGAAATTTATCATTTATTCTATTTTTAATTAATTTACTATTTTTATAAATTTAAATTAACATCTTTCATGTCGTAATCAAAGGAATATCATACTTTGAAAAATTATGTATATACTTGTACGAGAGAAAATAATATAATTAAATTTTAGCCATTAAATATGTGTTTTGTTGGACTAAACATTGATATGGAACTCTCTCACTTGTCAATTTATAATTGATCATTAGGTGATGATTTCAAATCATTAGAATTTAATCACATATCAAACATCGTAATTGGATGATCATTCATGATTGTGGCTAGACGATGATTGATCGCATGCAAATCTGAGGTGTCATATAAGCGATTACACATGATTTCACTCGAAGCAACAATGGCAAACCACATATATATATATATATATATATATATATATGTACTTTGATTAATATGACTAACCATGATCAATAAATGTCCCCTACCTCTGATACAATAGAATTTGATCATGAAATAACTTTCATCTTTGAGTTAGCTAAATTTAGTCATGAAGTGCTCAACTCGAATTGAAATCGAATCCAACCATGAAGCACCCCCTCTACCTAACACGATCAAAACTAACCTAAAGCGTCTCTTAACTCAAATGCAACCAAATTTGAGTATAAAGAATTCTTTGACTCTAACACGATCAAATTCCACCATGGAGCATCCTTAAATTCTAGTGTCATCAAATCCAACCATATAGAGCATAATTTGACTTTAAATAGTCAAATCTAACCATGAAGCATCCTTCGAGTCTGATATCCAATCGTGAAATATCCTTGAACTTTGATATGGTTGAACCAAACCATTAAGCATCCTCCAACTTCGATGCAGTCGAATCCTTCAATGAATTGTTCTTTGACTCTAACGCAATTGAATCTGATTATGAATTATCTTACTACTCCGATGCGACCAATTAGACTATGAAGTATCCTCCAAATCTGACGTAATTGAATCTAACTATGAAACATCTTCTGACTTTGATGATGCTAAACCAGGCCATGAAACGTCTTGTAACATTGACATAGTTGAATCCAATCAAAAAGTAACCCTTAACTTTGATGTGGTCAAATATAGTAACAAAAGCATACTCCAACTTTGATATAGTCGAATCCAACAATGAAACATCATTTTAATATTATATGATCAAATCTGACTATGAAGAATTGTCCAAATCCGGTGCAACCAAACTCGACCATAAAACGTCTTTCGACTTTGATGCGATCGAATCTGCTATAAAGCATCCTTCGACTGTGACATAGTCTAATCCAATCATGAAGCATCCTTCATCTTTAATATAGTCGTATTCGATGAAAAAGAGTCTCAAATATCGTGTCAAATCAAAATGATGATGCTATTGATCATGACGTGATCAAATTATTCAAAAAATAAGACATTGTGTCGGGTCGCCTTCCGTGTGTTGAAACACAATGAGATAAATAACTCCTGAATGATATAATGATATAATGTTACATCACACTGAATCAATGGCTCATCGACCTGACATGTTGGGTTATCATTATACTTGCATCAATGCCGACTTAGTTGCATCATAGATGAGCAATCATCCCAACACATCAATTAGAACATCCTCACCTCATCAACATAGCCATATGTATGATAACAATAATGCTTGATTGTTTAGTAAATAATTGCAAAATAATAATAGCCAATGATTTTATGTAACCTTCTCGAAGATTAACATTTCACTTAATTTCAATTGTTATTTCAGCTCTCTATAAAAAAATATATAAAAAAGCCCCATGTGAACTTCTCATATTCTTAAAACAAATTTGAGTTTATAACATATTCCTTTCTGCTTTTTTTTTAATCCTCTAACTCTCCTAACTACTAATATCCTATAACTCTTCTAACACAAGTATCAATAAGGATGTTATCGTTTAATTCTATTAACTTAAGCATCAAAGGAGCTTGCTTGTCTATCTGTCACTTGGTATAATTTTTGTAGGATCTCCGGTAGATCCTTCTTTGTCTATTGACACTGAATGCTTAATGTGTTTGATAAAATATTAATATTATAGTTTTTTAAAATTTATTATTATTATTATTTTGATAAATATAGAGTTTTTTATTTGACTGTACACAAGTATCAATAACTAGGAAGATCCGAAATGTGAGTCAATGCAGAGTAATTTTTAAGACAGAAACCATTTGAACATGAACTCTGCCCCCCCCGGGCTGAGTTCGGAACACGAAGGAAACATCAAAGGGTCTGTATCAAAGTTGATGAATCAAATCTTTTGCGTCAATTTCCGTGCAGCACGTCGTGATCTTCTCCTTTCTCTCCTTCCGCCGATGCGCTGTTTCCCTTCGATTCATTCCTCTGCCTCTGCTTCTCTGCATCCCTTTGCTTGTGCTATATATATGCTGCCATGCTCGGCTGAGCTAAATGTTATGAATCCCCGTCATGCATTCTACTACGAAGTCATTATGTATATATATAGATTACTAGCTAGATCGAGAGGCCATGCATTCATCTCCTCAGTTGGCTCTCTCTTTGATTACATCAAACCCCATCTCTGTAGGATCAGTAGCCTGCACCTCATAGTGGATCCCCTCAAGCAGCCTCCTCAGCCCTTGCTTTGAGGTAGCATACAATATCTTCGATCTGATCCTCGATGCTGTTGGAGACCTGAAAAAGCAGCAGAACGCCATGTGTAAACTCCATGACCACTTCACCAGTTGGTGAGCGTAGAAAAAAGTGGGATGGGATGATGAATCACACTCTGGATCAAAAGATGAAGAAGCATAAGCGGCATCGCCATGAATGATTGCAGTCTAAAGCTACTGGTCCTTCGTTTTGGTGCACATCATGATCATAGGGTTGGCGAGATGGATAGGCAAGACATCTTTGTTGAGAGAGAAATAGGTGCCAAGTCTCATCGCCACGTACGACTTGTTTGGCTTACTCGGAGGGGGATGGATGATTCCAAGAGCAAACACGACAACAAGTAGATGTGCTTGTCAAACTCTGTGAAGGCTTCCTATTGGTACCGCAGGCGAGGAAAAAAAAAGAAAAAAAAGGCTACTCGACGATCTTTCTTGCAGTATCTTTTCATATGGCTAGCTATATAGGCTAAGATCTGAGCAAAAAAATTCTCAGCAAATAATGTTGTCAGATCTGTGTGTGTGTGTGTGTGAGAGAGAGAGAGAGAGAGAGAGAGAGAGAGAGAGGGGAGGAGGAGGAGGAGGAGGAGGAGACGGAGACCATGTAATGAAGAACATCTTTCTCTTGGGGCAGTTGTCGACGCTGACGAAGTCGAAGTCGAAGACGGCGTAGCGACAGTCATCGCTGGGGAGGGAGGCGGCGAGGCCGTCGTAGCCTTCGCCCGGCCTACCCACCTTGTCCACCATCACTTCTCTCGTCTTCTCGTCGATCTTGTACACCACGTACCGGCTGACCCTCTGCCACTTCATCTCCATGAACGAGCTCAGGCACTCCTGTTTCACCCGCATCCCCTCCGTCGCCTGCCATGACCACGCAGATCACACTCAAGCACAAGTAATCTAATCCGTCAAGAAACGAGCGACTCCCGACGATGTCGTCGGTGATAGTATTACCATCTTGAAAGCCATGGCCATGGTTACGGTAGACAGCAACAAGCGTACCGGTGCCTGCTTTCAGAGCCGACGACCTAAACCCGCTGGTCTTTTGGGATATGCGTTACTGAGCTTGATATATAGGCCGAGAAATAATTAAACTTGTCTGTCAGCTTTTTAGGGTCGAAATGATTTGGATAAAGAATGGTGCATGGCTTTGCTGGATTGTTGTCATCACTCCTTATCATCTACAGAACTTTTTCTTATTGTTGAGATAATTCGGTGGGCAGGAATTGGTGCTCAACCTGGGGCCAAAGGTGATGCTGACAGCTTACCTCGCGGAACAGGGAAGGAAAGCAGTGACAGATGCATCAGCTCACAGGGAAGGAAGTGATCTGTTGTACCACAATTGTTCATTCCGTCCTAAGAAAGAGAGAGAGAGAGAGAAAGTACATAAGACGTCACCCGTTGAAAGATAATAATAATAATAATAATAATATTCTGTTTTAATGTATTTTGTCGTTTTCTGCTCTGGTTTTAATTACTTGTCTTCTTTTTATTATTTTATATAACTAACTAATTCTAAAAAAAATCTTTTTTTTTTTGAGTTTCCGGTGACAAGTGTCCTTTCTTTTTATAATTTTCTAATCATATTTTTTAGCTTAATTTTCAAGAAATACAATTAATAAGGTGAATCAAACCAGTGATTAAAACCGGTTGACAAAGCGATAAGCCGATCCAAATTGATAGATTGATTCAAAAAGTGTACCAACAAAAACTATTATAATTGATTCAAAGAAGGGACATCCGTTAGGATACTATGAAAAGAAGGATCGTTTTTTAATATAAAAAAAGATTTATTAAATTCTGATATTATGATTTAGTTATTTTAGTATGCTCTCATCTATAGATAGAAGATCTCCTACAGACTATACGTCTTCCCATCAAAAAATATTTTAAAAGAAAAAAAAGGTCTAGAATAAAAAATTAGGATAGGTCTTCCCATCAAAAAATATTTTATAAGAAAACTTATTTTCTTGTTGTATTATTAATAAAAGTTATTTTTATTAAGTAATAATTAAAATATAAATATAAAGAAGCTGATGATAAATTTTATTCAATTAAATAGAAAAAATAATTACTTTGCATTTGGGGCAGAGAAATAAATAAATAGAGATGAAAGAAAGATATGATGAGTGCAGATTTGCATGTACGAGTTGAGTACTCCAATGACAACCAACAGTGTTAAAAGGTAGAATGCTGCTGACAGTGAGAGTTTTGGTCCCATCCCTCGTTCCTGCGATCACATCTCGAAGGCTCTCTTAATTCTTTGCTTGGAAGCCAAGACACCCACAAGGGTGAGGCAGGCCGCCAAAAAAAGAGAAAAAAAAAGAAGAGAGAAGGGAGAAGGGAGAAGGGAGAAGGGAGAACGGGCCATGTCCCGCGTTCCACTCACTGACAGTGGAGGCTCACCATCAAAACATGCACGGCATGCAGTCCGAGAAGATATCAAAAGCAGGTGAAGGGAAGCTTTATGCCATCAAGCAGTGTTCCTGCAGCAAGAAAAGAAAGAAGAAGAAAGTAATTATCAGTTTATTTAACTAGAAAACATTATAATTTAGTGTAGTTAATTGTTTGATGAGCACATACTTCTTAAGAATACACACACAACTCGAAATCTCTTGCCGTTTTAACTGAGACGAGACCATCACATCAGAAAAGAAACGAAGAGATGGAAGCTCTTGTCCTCTTCCGTCTGTGTCGTATGGACGGCAGAGAAGCTCATGTTGTCCGGCCAACATATGGTCCCATCTCGGGCTAATCACGTAAATTGGTCATTCCCGCGACTTGATGGATGGCTGAGCTGCATACGGTACGATTCAATTCGTATATGCAGGATCGTCCGTATTAGGTTAGGAGACCATGGGATTGGTCATTGGTTTACGTTCCAAGTGGTGCAAAAAAAAAAAAACTCTAGTGGATGATTAAATTAGTTATCGAGAGATAGAAAATTATATGTCAAGATGCAGAGAAGGTGATACGAGTTTCGAGGACCAAAGTCCCTCACTCACGTATGAGTTTATAACGGGGATATTTATATGTGTGGGGTATAAAAATATCATATCGAGATGTTTAATGAGAGCATCAGGCTCGGTTGATATGCGAGTACATTATACTGAGATGTTTAATGGGAGTGGTGCTCTCGGGCAGGACACTACCTCTTTTAGTTCTCGGGATCTCGTTTGGTAAGATTGTAGACTGTCAGTATGGCCTACTGAGTTGGCGGCACTACGTAAGACATCGCCTGCAATTGCCAACGTGGCTGCCAATGTGGCCTGAGAGCCCTTTTTGAATTAGCCGGGACTAAAAGCTCATTGTAACTTCTTAGGATTAAAAACCCTTTTAAATTGGTCGAGATTGAAAGTCCGTTGGAACTTTTCAGGACTGAGAGCCCTTCGGAACTTCTCGAGACTGAGAGCCCTTTTTGAATTGGTTGGAATTGAAAGCCTGTTAGAACTTCTCGGGACTGAGAGCCCTTTGAATTGGTTGGGATTGAAAGACCATTTGCGTTTTAGCATGAGTCATTGCTCGGGGTCTTAGCTAAAAGCTCATTGGAACTTCTTGGGACTAAAATCCCTTTTTGAATTGGTCGAGACTGAAAGCCTATTGGAACTTCTCGAAACTTAGAGCCCTTATGAATTGGTTGGGACTAAAAGACCATTTGCGTTTTAGCATGAGGCATTGCTCGGGTCTCGGTTGACCCGAGTTGCACCTTGCATCCCTAGCTAGCCGAGAGGTGCCTTAGGCTCTTCGCATCGCTCGTGCATGCAGTTCTGTCATGTTGCTACATTTGTCGTGTCTGTTGTGCCAAATCATCATGTTGGTTAGTTGCAAACGTCAGGTGAGATCTCCCGTCTGACATCATGATTACCTCGGCATTCGTTATGACTCGTTGCCTAACGTTAGGATCTCATGGCCATGTAGAGCGTGGTGGGCATGGGACGTGTGCTCAACCAATATTTTATTTTTATATATTTTTTTTTATTTTTTTATTATTTTATCGCCATCAATGCAGGCGTTGTGTCTGAGGCGTTGGTAGTGGGCTGTCACACGCTTCGGGTAGCCGAAGCGTCACATGGGTAGGATTTCACTATAAATATCCATCATAAATCTGCAAGGATTCTTGTTTTTGTATCTCCTTCTTCGGGCTTCCACTCTCTGCTCCAGCCTTCGATCATCGTCCTCTAGCCCCCCTTCTTGTTTGCACCCTCAGTCATTTCCCAAGTAGGTCGTGATGATTTCTCGCTCTTCCTCTCTAGTTTCTATTTATTCTCTTGAGTTCATTACTCCATTCTATGGAAGGCCCTTCAGATGTTGTTGAGGCAGTGGATCCAAGGTCCTAGTCAGTTGATCTGGTAGTCCCTAGGTGGAGGTCCTGAGTTTATCGTCAGGGGGAATGACCCCGACGGACACCAAGGTCCTCAAGGCCTTGATGGTTATGCGATCATGTTACACTAGTGATTCGACCGTGACAGTCCAACAGTAGGCCGAGGTATGAAATCGCTTTTGCATTCCAGGGATTCTATAAACTTCATGCTCCCTTGCCCAGGTAGCGCCCTTATGACGCTTTCCCGGATGGCTTTGGGTTGTCGGTCGATGCCCTCGAGGCGGGACTCCAAATGGCAAATCTCACCCTCACAAATGGCACATAATTTCTGGTGCTACATTGTGGCATTCCTTGAGGAATGCCATAGGTCGGGCATCGTCCCGAACTGAGATTTGTTCATGGCTTACTTTTGCCTTGTGACGGGGGCAGGCCGGGTACTACCTAATCGCCCAAAGTGGATTTCAAGTGAGTGGGGATCTTTCCAGCAATAAGGGTTGGAAAGCTCGGTTCTTTTTATTTCCCATGGTCGGGGTTGAGGTTTTTAACCCGAGTGGACTGCTTGGCCCGTAAGCCATGTCCCCCATGTCTTTCGGATGAGTATGAATTGGTCGAGATACTACGAGGCATACTTTCTTCTTCTCGTAGTATTAAGAACATGATCGAGATATGGTTGGTTGAAGCGGGACTCAGCCCTACCTCTCGAGGTATGTCTGGCCTTGTTGTTTTTATCAATTAGTCTAGTCTTGTCTAGGTGCACTAATCTTTTGTCAACGCCTTACAGACATGTTTGATCTCCTGAGGATGAAGATCAAGTCATCGAGCCGCACCCTGGGCCGACTTGCACCGTCGCCCCCCATTGAGGCACCCATTGAGGGGGCCGAGAAGCATTCCAATAAGGGATAGAGCAAGCCATCGAGGAAGAAGATGAAGATGATAGTTTCGAAGCTCCTTAAGAAGGCCGCCCCCAGGTGGGCGTCAAAATGGGCTCACCGTAGTAAGGGAAAGGAGCCAGCGAAGGAAGCTGCAGAGTCCCTCGACCATCCACCCACAGTGAGAGAGTTATGTGAGGTGGATGGTTAGGTGGGAAAGGATAGGAACTTCGTCACACAGATCTTCGACCTGCCATAACCTGAGGCCGAGGGCCCGCTGAAGGCGCGTTAGTCTAATCTCATCGCCTCGTCTCGAGTTTGGACCGACGGGCCACTTTTTGTTAGTTACGTATGCCCTATAAGCCAATCATGATGACACATGTGATATACTACACAATCTTTTTTACTTATGATTAATATTGGTATATTCTTACATTATATTATTTATTGCATATATATATTATGATGTCCTTGGTTCTGTGCAACAAAAATCGGATCATGATGAAATCATGATAATAAGATCAATTTATATTTAACATAGATCCTGAATAATCTCGATCATAAATTACTCAAGAGGGATATCGATATAACCAGACAGATCGATGTACTATATACCCATCCATATGATGGAGGCAGCTGGTCTCATAGCCACTTGTGTGGAGACACTAAGGATATAGTATAGGTGCTCATTGGAGAATGAGTTCACTGATTGATCCGCTTATGGAATATTGTATGGTTGGTGATACATAATGTCAGACAGCGATTCTATAGTCTCAGTTGTGTATCTAGTTCTTAGACTTGAGACACCAAGGATGTCTTGTATGAGTACTCATTTCTTTAACGCCAGACTTACAGGTTTGGAAAGTTATAAATCTGGTACAATTGGTTATCGGGATTGATAGTCAACCTTACGAAGGTAATTAAGTGTCAATAGAGAATCATCCACTATCGGTATCACGAGATGAACATATAATATGTGCTTGCTCAGATAAATCCCTAGCCATGGTCATTTAGATTAAGAGAGAAAGAGTTCTCCGGTAGAATCTGATTAGGGTAAGACAAACCGATTCTGTATGTGACCTGATAACGCCATATCCAATATATAGCCTCTGAGATATTAGTTGGATAAGAGATTATAGATACACAATAACTATAGACAGACAGGTCCAATGGATTTGATCCTCCTATCAATAACTATAGACACAATAACTATAGTCTAGGGACTATAGCGTAGTGGCCTAGTACATCCATAGTCGATGAGTTATGTGAATTATTATAGATATAATAATTCACTATATCAGAAGGAGTTCTCATGAGATTGACTTATGGCCAACTCAATATCGGGCCTAGAGGGTCACACACATATGGTGGATACTTCAGTGAATAGAGGCTTGGATGAAGATCCAATTAGCCCCTATTCTCATTAGATGAGACCATATACTGATGGGCTCCATGATTAAGGCTCAATTAGAGGCCTAAGAAGATTATTGGATAGAGATCCAATAATACAAGATTAATGTATAATTGGATGGAAGAGATCTAATACCCACTAAGACAGGAGCCCTAGGATTTTTTGGTGGCTCTCTATAAATAGGAGGGGAGACTCATAGTGGATATAGGCTGTAGCCTTGGCCTCTCCCTCCTATTCTCCTCCCTCCCTCTGCACAAGAGTTGCGAGTTCAGATTGGAGGAGTTTTGTTACAGAGATCCATCGTGTGGATACCGCTAAAGAGGATGACACTTGACTTCCTTCGTCCTCTTCATCTAGATCTGAAATATAGGGATATATGATCTTCCTAAGTAAAATCAATTTCTCACACACTGTGGTTTTACAGTTTTTATGACTTTTTCCCGCGACCCCAATCTTTTGCACGATGATTTGATCTGCATAGGAAATCGATTTTTATTTTGATTTTCACTATGCATGTGATGCTCCCGCTGAGGTTTCTCAATAATCTTTCATACGAAAGATTTATTTTAAACTGTGTGTGATGAGATTGAATCACGTAGAAGCATTCTATGCATTATTACTGTATTTTCGCATCAAAGGCAGCGAGGAAAGAGGGTGGTCGGCTACGACTTGGCCACTCGCAAGGGGGTGGTCGGATGTGGCCAAGGCCCCCTGTAAGGGTAGCCACCTGCAACGCAGCGCCCACAGGAGTGGCGACTGCAGCGGCGTCCACCGCAGTGGCAGTTGCCTATAGGCACAATGTCCGGGTGGGCTGCGACTGTGGCCGTCGCGGGGGCCGCCAGGGCCGACCGAGGGCCGCAGACCCGATGGTGGGCGAGGTGGCCGATGGTGGCACGCAGCACCGTCGCATGTAGTGGCGGTGGCTGTCGTAGGATGAGGGCAGATGGGGAGGGCTAGGGCATCTTTTTTAAGAAAAAGATGATTATACCCCTCAAAATTTGAGAAATTCTAACTCTGTCCCATTTTATAGAATTTCTCAATAATTCTAGAAATTTTGAGGACGGTCCTCTTATCCAAAATTATAAAAATACCCTTGATAATTTTAGAAATTTCAAGAATATCCTAATTTCTAAAAAATAATTTAAATAATTTAAATAATTATTGTATATCTAGAAATCCTACATATGATGTGATGTACATGTGATGTATGATGTGGATGGATGACCATGAGCCATATATTATGATGTGTGTAATTATGATGATGATGATGATTATTATTATTATTATTATTATTATTATTATTATTATTATTATTATTATTATTATTATTATTATTATGGCATGTGAGCCTATGTTTTTCTCATTTATTGTCGGGTCTACGTGCTTGTGATTATTTGTAATTACACGGAGAGACACAGCGGGAGTATGAAGGTGACAGCGAAACCCACGATGCCGTGGCGGGAGATCATGCCGCATGATGATGCGACGATCCAATAAAACCAATGATGACAAAATTGACAATCACAAGCATGGAGATTCATCGATGCACACGTAGATTTTATTGTGAATGATTAGGCCCATGAGCTCCAGCTTAATCATATTAGGTGATGGCTCATGATCATCCGGTGTGGTTTGCATATGTGATGTGTTATACATCTACTAGATATATATATATATATATAGTTGCATATGTGTGACACAACATATTATGAGACCGATATAAAACGAAAACCCCTCCTACGATAATATTAAGTCTGTAAGCGTGAGGCAATAATATTGACCCACGTGACCTCTTATCATTATAGGAAGAAATTGAATCACGACATAAGTTGAGTTAGTCAAATCACTCGAAGCTCACCTATCTACGTGATCAAGTTCTTGCTTATGACATATAGATGTCACTGGTGACCTAAGGACATGGTATGACTTGGTCAAGCAGTCGAGAGCATATCCATCAAATCAGACTCTTCTTGTAACGATAATGATGACTTAATCGAACTTCATGGTTGGTCGAGTAGTCGAGATCATGATGATTCAGAGGTCGAACATAATAGGAATCATAAGGAGTTATGATTGGCAAGAGTTGCCTACCTTTTGGGCTTAATGTAATTGGTCGAGTCCTCAAGGTTGCATTAAGATGCTAATTAGATCTCGATCCCCGTTAGGAGTCTACCGGAGACTTTCATCTTATGTGCCGAGGATGTCATGCTAGGAAAATAGTGAGAGTATATTAAGATAGAAGTTTATATCTTAATTAGTATTTTCTATAAAATATGTATGTTATTTATGTTTAATATATCTTGTTTTGTCAGAAACATGTCGCTCGCAAACCCTGCGTGGCATACTTGATGTCAATCGCCTCACTGGTCCAAACTATACGGATTAGCTCTGTAATTTGAGAATTACAAACATAAATAAGACTCTTAAAGAAAGGACAAACATAAATAAGATACCTTATGCCTCAACAATAGGGTCTATCATGTATGTTATGTTATATACGAGGCCTAATATAGCACATACTCTGAGTGTCACAAGTAGGTATTAGACAAACTTAGGTTTGGAACATTAGAAGGTAATAAAATATATCCTTAAGTACTTCAGAAGGACTAAAGATCTTTTATTAGTATATGAAGGAGGTAGCTTCTAGGTTGAGGGCTATATAGACTTGAGTTTTCAGTCTAACATTGATGATAGTAAGTCAAACTCAGGGTATGTTTTCACCCTGAATAGAGAAGCAGTAAGTTGGAAGAGTTCTAAGCAAGATATTACTGCTAACTCGACCATAGAGGCGAAATACATTGCTGCAATAGAAACAGCAAAAGAAGGGGTATATATTAAGAAGTTTATCAAGGATTTGGAAGTCATGCCAAGTAGTGTGAAGTTGATTCCTATATACTGCAATAGCAACAGGGCAATAGCTCTAGTAAAAGAACCCAGGTCTCATCAGAATTATTCTGATGAGGTTCCAACTGATTAGAGTGATCATGACCCATAAAAATATAACAGTGGAAAGAGTTCCATCCGAAGATAATATTTCAGATCCATTAACATAGTCGTTACTCAGATTATATTTGAGCGTCACAGGGGTTTGATGGAGATTAGACACATAGGTGATTGGCTTTAGATAAAGTGAGAGATTGCTAGTTACAGGTGCCCTGAAAGCCAATCACGTGAGTGATGACATGTGTAACATATGCTTGATCCTTTTTACTTATGATTAATATTAACATATTCTTGCATTATATTATCTGTTGCATATATGTATTGTGATGTCCTTGGTTCTGTGCAATAGGAATCAGATCATGATACTAAGATTGATTCACTTTTAAACATAGATCCTGAATAATCCCGGTCATAGGTAACTCGAGAGGGATATCAAGATAACTTGATAGACCAATGTACTATATATCCGTCCATATGATGGAGATGACTGGTCTTATAGCCACTTGTGTGGAGACACTAAAGATACAGTACATGTGCTCATTAGAGAATGAGTTTACTTATTGATTCGCTTATGGAATGTTATATGGTTGATGATACCTAATGTCAGACAACGATTCCATAGTCTCAGTTGTGTATCTGGTCCTTAGACTTAAGACACCAAGGATGCCTTATATGAGTACTCGTTTCTTTGACACAAGACTTACAAGTTTGGAAAATTTCAGATCTAGTACAATTAGATATCAGGATTGGTAGCCAACCTTACGAAGGTAATTGAGTGTGTTAATAGATGATCATCCACTTTTAATATCACGAGAGGAATATCTCATATATGCTTGCTCAGACAAATCCCTAGTCATAGTCATTCAGATTAAGAGATAAAGAGTTCTCTAGTAGAATATAATTAGAATAAGACAAACTGATTCTGTATGTGACATGACAATACCATATTCAATATACAATCTCTAGGTTATTAGTTGGATTAGGGATTATAGATACACGGTAACTGTGGACAGATAGGTCCAATGGATTTACTCCCCCTGTATCGTCTGGGGACTATGACATAGTGGCCTAGTATATCCATAGTCGATGAATCGAGTGAATTATTATGGAGATAATAATTTACTATATTAAAAGGAGTTATGATGGAAGTGACTCACGACCAGCTCGGTATCGGACCTAGAGGGTCACACATATATGGTGGATGCTTCAGCGAATAGAGGATTGGATGAAGATCCAATTAGCCCCTATTCTCATTAGATGAGACCCTATACTGGTGAGTTCCTTGATTAAGGTCTAATTAGAGACCTAAGGAGATTATTGGATAGACATCCAATAATGTAAAGTTAGTAGATAATTGGATGAAGATCCAATACCCACTAAGGAAGGAGCCGTAGGATTTTTTTAGTGGCTATCTATATATATGAGGGAAGACTTACAGTTGATATGTTGCAGCTTTGGCCTCCCCCTCCTATTCTCCTCCCTCCCTCTATGCAAGAGTTGCGAGTTGAGATTAGAGGAGTTTTGTTGTAGAGATCTATCGTGTGGATACCACTAGAGAGGAAGACAATTGACTTCCTTCGTCCTCTCCATCTGGATCTGGAATACATGGATATATGATATCCATAGGTAAAATCAATTTCTCACACATCGTGGTTTTTTGGTTTTTACGATTTTTTTTGCTGCCCCAATCTTTTGCATGATGATTTGATTTGTGTAGAAAACCAGTTTCTGTTTTGATTTTCGCTGTGCATGTGATGCTCCCGTTGAGGTTTCCCAACACTTGCTGTAGAGTATGTGAGGGGGGCACTACACCTGTCCCTCATGGAGCAGTTATACGACGCTCCCTCCAGAGAGCTGATGGATCAAGCCACCAAGTCGATCGTTTGGGTACGTAATTTTTAACCGTCGTATATTTTGTCTCAGTTTGTCATATCTTCTTGTGTGCTCCTAACTCATCCTTCTTTCCTTGGCAGTCTTCACTTTGTCAGCACCCCGATTGATCATGTGCATGATGCAGGGTGGGTAGTGCGCTTACTGACTGAGAGGAACTCAGTGCTTTGGGCCAAGAACAAAGAGCTGAGGTCAAGCGCGGGCCTCGAAGCCATGGCAACCGTTGCGAAGTGAGCCACTAAGCTAAGCACTGAGGGGGAGTGACTCAAGGCTACACTCAGGGAGTTCGAGCAGGGTTGCAAGTATCACGAGCTGGCTGCCGACTCCACCTGCAGTGAACTAAAATATCTTCGGGAGTTGCAACGTCGGTTGGAGGATGAGGTACTGATACTAACTCGGGATGCCGAGGCACTACGATCTGAGCTGAACATGGTAAGCGCTAAGGCTATCACAGACTATAAAGAGTCTTGAGGTTTCCAATCCGGGCTGGAGAAGATGGCGCAGATTACTTATGAGTTCAAGTACCAGATAACGTTGAAACGCTTTCGGGCAAAACATTCGAACTTATCTATCGGGGAGGGCCCCTTCTCTGACCAGCCTGAGGATGCCAATGTGCAGATGGAGACTTACCACCTCTTCGATAATAAGATGCCTCCTGAGGACTAAGCTCGTCTTTTATTTTTGTTTCGCTTGTCGAGCGACAATTTTAATTGTCTTCAATCGCCCGACCGTCTATATAAAATATTTTAAATCAAAATAAACTTTGCTTTTGCTTCAGTTTCTAGCTATTGAGTTTTGCTCTATCACTTGTTTAAAGTGTGTTTCATTTTAATACAAATCTTCAGTAGTTCATTTGTTTATCTTACATTGTGAATCCACCTTCCCTGGTCGCTTGGCCGACCCTGATCTAACATCTCATACATAGATTTTTTTTAGGTTCGAGATATGTCATGTCCGGGGTAATATTTTATCATCTAGCACGACTAGAACATAAGCATGATCACATATGGTGTGAATGACTTGGTATGGGCCTTCCCAGTTCGGGGCTAGCTTACCTCAGGTACGTCCTTAGTAATTAACCTTGACTTTTCTTAGGACGAAGTCGCCATCATCGACCCACCATTGCCAAGCCCTATGATTGTAGAGTCGGGTGACAGTTTTCTTATATACGAGTGTCTATAAATTTGCCTCGGCCCTTCACTCCTCAATGAGGTTAAGGTTTAGGCATCCAGGTACCTTGTGCTCCGACGACTCTCCTTTTTAGCCCTTCGAGGATTGCTCAGTTGGTGACCTCAAGGAGGTCGTTGGCTTGAGGGTGTGCTATCGAGCTGAACTTCAATTATATCCGAGAACTTTGGTAGAAAGATTTGAACTTCAGGTTTGAACTTTGTCCCATTGTTGATGGCTATAATCCTCGAGATGCCAAATCTTGTAATAATATTTTTTCAAACAAACCCTTCAACTTGCTTCTCAGTGATCGATGCTAAGGACTCAGCCTCGACCCACTTTATGGATTAATCAACCCCGATAATTAGGAATATTCATTGTCCCGAGGATGGTGCAAATGGGCTAAGGAGGTCTATGCCCCACTATGTGAAGGGCCATGTGTAGTCGATCGGTGAAAGGGGCAATGCCGATCGGTGTTGGATTCGAGTGTGCTTCTGGCACTATTCACATTTCTAGACATAGGTTACAATATCTCGTCATATTGTTGGCCAATAATATCATCGTTAGAGAACTTTAAAAGCTAGAGTCCGAGCCTCGATATGTTCCCCACATATCCCTTTATGATCTTCAGTCAGAACCGTCTCGACATGGTCAGCGATAGACAATGAAGCAGCATCTAGCAAAAAGCTCTTCGGTAAAGTCACTCGTTGTCCTTGTAATATGAGGCCTCGGTCCTTCGTATTCGTTGAGCAGCTACCCAGTCGATCGGCAGCATCGCATCTATTTTTGTAATGGAGCATTTCATCCATCCAGCTTGGCTCGGCTTTGGTATGACCACCTTGGTTATAGCGATAGTTGGCTTATAGATCCTGGTGACCTCTAATGGGCATCTTCCGGGTGTCCATGTTGAGGCGAGCTTTGCCAATACATCTTCTTTCGGATTCTCGATCTAAGGTATTCTCGAGATGGTGAAGTGCTCGAAGGTGTCGACGAGGTGGTGCGCCTCCGCTAGATACTTGATCATTATAGGTTCTCAGGCCTCGTAGTCCCTACTGACCTAGCTGACAACTAATTGAAAATCTGTGAATACCTCGATCTATCTTAACTTATAGCTCTATTACTATGCACAACCCGAATAGGAGCACCTCATACTCTGCCTCATTGTTGGTGGCCTTGAACTCGAGCCAGAGAGTGTGCTTGTATGCTTGGTCAGAGGGACCCTCTAAGACGAGTCTGGCTTCTCCTCTCTCGGCATTTGCTGATTCATCAACATGGAGTGTTTAGGTTAGCATTCAGTGGTTTGAGGGCTCGAGGACGATTAGCTTCGAGATGAAATTGGCCACCACTTGCTGTTTAATCATTATCCTTAGAATATATTACTGGTCAAATTCTCCAAACTCGATCGATGATATGAGCATTTGACGTACAACGTCAAACTTAGATAGGAGTTGCTGCAAAGGTTAGTTAGTTATCATGTTGATCGTATGAGCTTGGAAATATGGTGGTAACTTCCTTATTATGAGTATTAGGGTGAACTCATGTCTCTCAATTGGGGGATAGTGCACCTCAGGGACACTCAAGATATAGCTTGAGTAGTATATGAGTCGCTACTCTTTCCCATTGAGTTTGATCTGGATTGAGCTGACCGCGTGCCTTGACGTGATGAGATACAACTCAAGTGGCTACCCTAGGGTGATCGAGGTTAGTTGCATAGTCGGGCAAGTTGAGCCTTGAGGTTCTTGAAAGCTTTCTTGCAGTCAAGAGTCTATTTAAAGTCATTTGTGTGCTTTAGTGCTTGGAAGATGGGCAGACACTTGTCACCTACTTAGGAGATAAATCGACTCAGCACGGCTAATCTCCCGGTGAGTTATTGAACCTCTTTGATTGTCCGAGGTGACTGTACTTTTGGGTTAAGCCTTCACTTCCTTGGGATTGTATCGATTCTATATTGATTGATGATGAAATCGAGAAATTTACCTAAGGCTACTCCGAACACACACTTGGTTGGGTTGAGCCTCATCTTGAACCTCCTAAGTATCTGAAATGTCTCGGCAAGATCTTAGAGGTGAGTTCGGGAGAACTTACTCTTGATGATCATGTCGTCCATATAAACTTACATATGCCGCCCAACCTGGTCCTTGAATAGCCGGTTGACCATTCTTAGATATGTAGTCCTATCATTTTTTAATCCAAATGACATCATCTTATAGTAATAAGTGCCTTGATGCATGTTGTATTCTCTCGATCTCTTAGTAACATCTAAATTTGGTTATAGCTTGAGAATGCATCTATAAATGAATGATAAAGTTGAGAAATTTGCCTTAGACTACCTTGACCACACACTTGATGGGGTTGAGCCTCATCCTAAACCTCTTGAGCATATGAAATATCTCAGTAAGATTTTAGAGGTGAATTTGGGAGAGCTTATGCTTGACGATCATGCTATCCAAGTAAACTTTCATATTCCACCTGACTTGGTTCTTGAATAGTCGATTAACCATTCTTTGACAAGTAGTCCTAGCGTTTTTCAATCCAAATGACATCACCTTGTAGTAATAAGTGCCTTAATGTATGTCATGTTCTCCTGATCTCTCGGTGCCATCTAAATATGGTTGTAGCCCGAGTATGCTTCTATACATGAAAGTGATTCATAGCCCGAGGTGGCATCCACCAATTGATCGATCATCAAGAGTGTGTAGCAATCACTTGGTGATCAGGCGAAGACGTTGGCATTCTGCCTGAGGAACTTGACAAGTTGGATGCATTCATCCACAGGAAATGTTGACCCGACCTTGACTATCTTCTCTAGGTGACTCTAATCTAAAGAGACCTTTAGCACTTGTTCTGTGGGCTCGAGGTGCAGGACTAATTTGCTAGGCTCCCAGGGGTCGAGTGTCGATGCTTTATGCTTGCTCTTTTTGGAGAGGGTTGTCACTGTCAAATAGCATTATCTAGACTCTCGGGGGTCATTCTTAGCTTCGACAACTCCGACCTTAGTCAGAAACTTTGTAGTGTGGTGATATGTCGAGATGGCGCTCAGTTTGTTGAGAGTCGGGCGGCTGATGATCCCATTGTATGCCGAAGGGTACTTGACTAGCATAAATGAGACTATCACTGTTTTGGTTCTTGGTTCTTCCCCGACGGTTACCAGGAGAGTAGTGATACCGAGGAGAGTAATGACGTCCCCTGTGAATCCTGTTAGGGTGGAGACCATGGGGACGAGGTCTTCATTAGATAAACTAAGTTTCTAAAAAGCATCAAAAAGTGATCTCAGGGTCATGCTCATGTCTAGGTCTCTTTTCTACCGTAGCTTGAGCATACACTTTACGTCCCGAGGAGGTATAAACTACTGAGACAGGTCTACTGATGATGTAATCGATTTGCTTCTCCACCGGGCATTTTGCATGGAGTGAAGGCTCGCGAAGCCTTCTCACATATCGGTCGAGATGTCTTCGATGGATGAGGTCTATATTGATTCTACAAGTTGTAGCACTCCTCGGTGTCATGGTTTTAATCATGGTAAAAACGATAATAACGCCCTTGGTCTTGCTCCTTCGATTGGGCTTTTATCGGGTTGGGTGCCCGGAGGAGGCATTTCTCTCGGATCTGAAGGAAGGTCTTGGTTTGGGTAGAATTGAGGGGAATGTGTGGTAGCCTAAGGATGGCTGGCTAAGGCCTCTTCTTTCTTCTTCTTGAGGGCCTTGAGGATGAGGCCCAAGACAACTCAGTGTGAGGTCACTTCTGATCCTCGTGCTTGCCAACTACTAGCGCTTCAGCAGTAACATAATGATTGGCCTTCTGCAGCATCTTGAGAATCGTAACAGGTGGACACTTAATGAGTGACCAAAAAAAGCAAGATGTGTAATCCGATACAAAATACTTGGATCACGAGCGATGGGTGGGCATTGGGCATTTCTCGAATTTTGACTACAAAATATGCGATGAATTGGACTAATGACTCATCTTCCTTTTGACTCATCCCGAGGAAATTATAGCTAAGTTAGCTCTCGAGGTGTGGAAATTACATGTCAAGATACAAAGTAGGCGAAAAGAGTTCTAAGGGTCAAAGTCCCCAGCTAATGGAGTATTTATACTTGTGGGGCAGAGGAAAATCGTACCAAGATGTTTAATAGGAGTAACGCCCTCGACCGACCTACGAGTATGTCATACTGACTCTATTGGTTCCTAAGGTCTTATTTGATGAGATTATCAATTGTCAGTGAGTCAATGACGTTGTGTGAGGCACCGCCTACAATTGCTAAGGTGGCTGTCGATATGGTGGTTGAGGTGACATGACCAGGTTGACCGATTGGGTCAATGTGATCCTCAGGTTAACGTGGTCGGGCCGACTCGATGGACCCAGTATTTATCCTATCACTCTCTTTTTCTCTCTCTATTTTATAATATTATTCTAAAAATATAACTTGTATTATCTTTTTATTTACCAAAGTTTGTGTACAAAAAGATGCATTGAGAATGATAATAATATTATTTTTTAAGGATACATCTATTTTAAATCCTATTTTTACTATTTATAAAAATATATTAAAAATCTTAATATTTCTAAGATATTCCTATTGTGAAGAACGTATGTGCCTTTCTCTCTCTTTTCGTTTTTTCTTTTTCTAATCAAAAGTGACGACGAGAGAAGTCAAATGACGTTTGACTAATATGAATGCCCCGTTCTTGCTCACTTGTCAAGCGATATCGATGGTGTTGGACAAGAAAGTGGTAGGAAGTGGTGACATCGCCACAAATAAGATTTCAGTAGATAAAATAAGGAGCTATGTGAAGAAGTGTCTTATTGATAATTAAAGGATTATAAATAATAAAATTATTTTTTTTTTGCAATTTTTTAGGAGATTATCAATAGCAAAATGGGGTGGGGTTGTCGATTAGTGTCTCGATTAATCGAAATTGAGACGAACAATATCTTTAAAGATATTGCTTTTAAAAAGTTTTTTTCGGTACGTTATTATAGTCATAATTTGTTTTTAAGAATTTAAACTACATAAAAAGATCTTCTCAAAGTTTATTTATGCTCCAAAACCATATCATCCATTAAGGATTTCCAATTCCCACACCAGTCAAAACGACATCCGAGAGCAACAATGGTGGTGGCGTTCTTCACGTGTAGACTCGCTCATCAGGACGACCTCATGACTCCATCGATGAGCTCTCAGCTGCTGGTGATAGACATGAGGTAGGCGGAGAGAGGTATCAGAGTTTTGGATGACAGGGACTGAGGACTAACCATACCACCTGTTTCTGCCTCCGAGATGGGACGTTCTTGAAACCCTAGATATGAGGAGGCTTCAAGGTGCCTGCACTCAGATCAGCTCTAATCAATTTTTGTTTAAGCTCTTTCAACTTGTGTGAACCTTCAGGACCGCTGAATGGACGACCGGTGTGATCGCTCCAAATTTTGACTTCAAACAGGGATACGTTGTTCTTCCATGGTCAAACAAAAGATTGGACGTGGAAACCTGAGTTCACGATTTCCATCCTTGGCAAGTCAGTCTGCAAACAAGCTATAGTAGTTTCTTCCACGCAAGCTGAATGCTGCCTTGATGCTATCCTGTGCTTGCATGCGTTCTTCCATGAAACCTACTCCGACCACTGCTACGAAAGAACGGCGTATTGGCCTGCAACCTGTTCGTTTAATCTTCTTCTTTGCTGGATTCTGAAAGGACCATCGTCGTCGATCGTTCGACTATGAACATGCAAGTCATGTGAATATTTTTATGGACAGTGGGTGAGTCATTCAGTAGCAGTGTCTGGTCAACAGTCCACGTTCAAACCCTCAACCTGGATGATGGCTTCTCGTGCACTTCCCCTCCAACTTCTGCACAAGTTCGCTACGAGTTGTCGGCTCATTGCAGAGAGACTCCCCTCTGCTCTCTCTATATAAAGGCAATATCGAGTCACTGGCGTTCGCCATTCCCATTGTTCCCAAGTCATCTCCATCTGCATCCTTGTTTCCCTCTCCAACTTCTCTCGATTCCTCCCCACGACAGCTACAACCAGAGCGATGGATAGCCTACGAAAGTGCCCAGCTAATTACGTTCCCCTCAGCCCCATCACCTTCTTGGAGAGGGCAGCCGCCGTGTACTCCGACCGCACGTCGGTCGTCTACGAGCGCACGCGCTTCACGTGGAAGCAAACTTACGAGCGCTGCCGCCGCCTCGCTTCCTCCCTCCGGAAGTTGAGCATCTCTAAGAATGATGTGGTATGTGTGTATAGAACGATCATTTCTTTGAGTGCTCTTGAACTCACCTAAGTTTCTAGCGTGGTTTATATATGCAGGTTTCAGTCCTGGCACCCAACATTCCGGCCATGTATGAGATGCACTTCGCCGTGCCCATGGCGGGCGCGGTTCTCAACACCATAAACACTCGTCTCGACTGCAAGAACATCGCCACCATCCTTAAGCACTCCGAGGCTAAGATCTTCTTCGTCGACTACCAATACGTCCCCCTCGCGGTAAGCGCCCTCAAGCTTCTGCTGGTCGATGCCGCCGACACTTGCCAGCTGCCACTGGTCGTGGTCATCGATGACATCGACGCACCGACCGGCACTCGGCTTGGGGAGCTGGAGTACGAGCAGCTCGTGGCCGGCGGAAACCCGTTCCTCGAGTTACCCCGCCTCGACGACGAGTGGGATCCCATCGCCCTCAACTACACCTCCGGCACCACGTCCGCCCCCAAGGGGGTTGTCTATAGCCACCGCGGGGCGTACCTCAGCGCCATCAGCCTGCTCCTCCAGTGGGGCGTCGGGAGCGAGCCTGTTTACCTCTGGTCCCTCCCCATGTTCCACTGCAACGGGTGGACCTTCACGTGGGGCGTCGCCGCCCGTGGCGGTGTTAATGTGTGCATCCGCAACACGTCGGCCGCCGAGATGTATCGCGCCATTGCCGACCATCGTGTAACCCACATGTGCTGCGCTCCCATCGTCTTCACCATCCTCCTCGAGACCGGCCAGTCCGAGCGGCCTCCCATCGCCTCTCCCGTTCAGGTGCTGACGGGCGGCGCTCCGCCTCCAGCGCCGCTGCTCGAGAAGATCGAGCGCATGGGGTTCAAGGTGACGCACGCCTACGGGCTGACCGAGGCGACCGGGCCGGCGCTCGTGTGCGAGTGGCGGGCGGAGTGGGACCGGAGGTCCCCCGAGGACCGGGCGGCGCTCAAGGCGCGGCAGGGGATCAGCGTGCTCACACTCGCGGACGTCGACGTGAAGGACGCCACGACGATGGCCAGCGTCCCGCGCGACGGCAGGTCGGTGGGAGAGATCGTGCTCCGGGGAAGCAGCATCATGAAGGGCTACTACAAGAACAGCAAGGACACAGCAGAGGCGTTCAAGGACGGGTGGTTCTTCACCGGGGACGTCGCGGTGGTGCACCCAGACGGGTACCTGGAGATCAAGGACCGGTCCAAGGACGTGATCATCTCAGGCGGGGAGAACATAAGCAGCGTGGAGGTGGAGACGGTGCTGTACAAGCACCCCATGGTGGTGGAGGCGGCGGTGGTGGCGATGCCGCACCCTCGCTGGGGCGAGACGCCGTGCGCCTTCGTGACGCTGAAGAAGGGATGCGGAGGAGGAGGAGGAGCAGAGCAGAGCATAAAGGAGGAGGACATCATCGCGTACTGCCGGGCGAGCATGTCGCGCTTCATGGTCCCAAAGAAGGTGGTGTTCGTGGAGGAGCTGCCCAAGACTTCCACCGGAAAGATCCAAAAGTTTCAGCTGAGGGAGACGGCGAAGCGCCTCAAGGTGGCAGAGAGAACGCCGCAGCCTAATCCCGGGTGCACCAAGCCCCAGCTTCCGTACAAGACTCTGCACCAGCGGGAGGAGCCGCAACGAGAGCAAGTCCTGGCGATGTCACGCCTATGAACACGTTCATGTCTATCTATCAAATTGGTTCCTTTAATTACCTAAGCCAAAAGATATTTTGCAATTAATTTATATATTATTCTGATGTACTTATATCATAATAATTTTCAATATTAATTATATTCACTATACCTCTCTTCTTCTTAAAAGTTTGGTGATGGTTTGACAAACAAAGCTTGGAGAAATCTGGAGATAATTCCTAGTATTTTCAATGAAATTTCCATGCTTTATGCTTGGAGATAATAAAGTGTCTAAATTCTCCTCCTCTTCGATCATAGTTCAATTCTAAAATCACTTTGAACTTTGACTAGACCTAAGCTTTCCATGCAGGTCAACTCAGTGTGTCTCATGGTCAACATTAAGGTATGGTCTTTGTTTCTCTATGCACAAACCAACAGTTCCTCCAACCATTCTCCTCGAGTTTATTCAAAGATGTCATTTATTTTTATTCTTAATTTATGTTGTGTGGGAGGTCCCAGTCATCTATTTATTTATTCGGAAGGTAATTTAATTATTTAAAGAATTCGTATCACTCGGGACGAGTTTGATCTAAATTAAATTATTAATACTTTAATTTAAAAAAATTATTGATATCAACATAACGCAGTCTTGATCTCTATGCAAAAATGCATCTGTAATATAACACGATCTCTCCAAACTTATTAACTGTACAAAGATCAACATCAGGAGAAGCTTACTGAGTCAATACCTCTAATACTTACGCCAAATTTTTTTTTTTCTAATTTTGGAGTAAAAGGTATATTTGTCTACTAACCTTAAGAAAAAAATAATGTTATACCTAAACCTTTTAAATATTCTTACAAATATTTTATAAGGAGTTAGACTGACCTTGAGTTATCTTTTGAACCACTATTCATTCATATGAAGAGGGTGTTGGACTTCTTAGGTCCTTTTATGTACATTACATGAATGATATTGATGTGATAAATAATGACTAACTAATTATATATTCTTTATAAAAAGCTATAAATGATTACGCATCCTGAGAATTGATGTTTATCTTAATTTAAAAATATCAATTCAAACAAATTTATTATTTTAATCTGTTAATCGATTAATCAAAACAATCAAAAGACTGTAGTAAGGATCTAGATCCAATTTTAATGTCATAATTTTATAAATTTTTTCTGGCAAGGCTTAGCCACCGAAGAATAAATAATTCACGAACATTCTCTTTATTTAAACACTTATTTAAAAGTATAAGTCAGCTCATAATGTCATAGCCACAGTCTCTGTTCTTGCTAGGAATCAAGCACTGTATCAACTCGTGATAGCCGGCGAGAACCAGGTTGAAGGCGACGACGATATCAGAGTGGGGAACCAGCAAACCACCGGTCGACCATGGCTAAGCATTCCTTTGGCTTGTACTCCGGAGCTGTGTGACCGCCACCCTACGGAACAAGATCAAAAGGTTGAAGAGAGAGTTCATAGTGGTCAAGCAAGATCCACCAGAACGAACTTACTTTGATGGTCGCAAATGTGAGGTTATTGGAGTAAGTCCTCGTGAATCTGAGACCACAGCGACCTCGTGAGCAAGATGATGCGTGCGACTGAAGCTAAAGATTTCTGTGACTGTAGAGGCTCACCCTGCGACTTGGCCATCCACAATCCACGATCGCCAGTCGTCCACGATGGAGAAGTTGAGAGATCTGATCCACGCCTGTGTCCCCAAAAATGGCACGCTCATGTCGTGGTCGCCGCTGCGTGCCAGAAGAAGAGTCAATGCCTCTCATAAACCATGCATGATTGCCAACAGCGGCGAGGCCTCACCTGTAAGCCAGAGCTCGGAACCCTCTGCTGGTGAGGGAGAGATGATACTTCAGAGAACTCGGCACATCGTTCGTGTAGTTGATGCCGTAGTTGCACCTCACCCAGAATTGCTTGGTTCCCTGCTTGCCATCGCCATGAAAACCTTTAGAATTCAGCCGTGTTTCCTATGGAACTTCCTCTGGATCTCACACATACCTCGCGAACGCCGAGCGCTTCTCTCACGGTATCATTGTTGGCCCAGTAGTAGGAGAGCATATATCCAGAACTCTGATAAGAAGAAGGTTCACCAAATGATGACGACACATGGATTCTTCTTCTCCAGGAGAAGCTTTCTGAAATGTAGTTTAGGTTCGAGAAAGAGGAAAGGGTTTTACCCTACACTGCAAAGGGAGATCAGCCTTTGGCAACGGCTGCTCGAGGTGTTCTTCAAGCAATTTCCTTCTATCTGCAGTCAGTATGTTTCGTTTCGGGCTCGCGAAGAAGCACAGAGGCTCCAGGATATGGACATTGTTGATGCCAAAGAGACCCTGCAAATTCGCATCGCCATGGGAGATTGTTCTTGGTCGAGTAGCGTGATCGAAAGGCATACTGCATCCTCACCTGACTCACAGCTTGTAGGCAACTCGCACACTCTGCGTTTCTAGGACTCTGATACTGCTCTCCGCAGCTCCTCTTTGTTGCCTAAGAGAAACCAAACCAGACCAGATCAATGCTCGGGAGAGATGAAGTCTTTACGTATAATGCATACAACACGAAAGGTTCTTCAGAGGAACTGATCTCTGTCACACATTCTGATATGTTGGTAAACTGGAAGAACAGAAGATGCATTAATATAGCGACTGCTTACAGTGGTGATTGCTGGATTTAACGTCATAAACCTTATGATGTAAGACTTATCATGAGTTAGTGTTTCTGTATCTGTCATAATTTTCTTCGAATCAATGGAGAAGATTAAGAAAAATCAATCACCTCATAAAGCTCATCAGAAATTAGAGCCATCCCATGAGCATAAGGGATTATTGCATTCCCATCATACTCTCCATCTGTAGTAGGGTTGCCAACAAGGTACCCCTGCAACCATTAGCAACCGATCTCAGAATAATGCTCATGTAAGAAGACGAAGCTTTGGTAGGAAGCTCTGAACCTTGAGATTGAAGTGCAACCCATCTCCAGCTTCATTGCCTGTGACATGGGTGGGTGGGTAAGCTTTTGTTCCAGTTCATCAACAGGATGAAAACAAAATAAGCGTAGTAGTTGTTTACCATCTGAAATATATTGAGCAATGACTGGCACAAGGAGGCCAGAATAGGAATCTCCACCAATGTAAAGAGGATTTTTGATGAATGATGAGTGATCAACATACCACTGCACACAAAGGTTAGCTTAATTCTCCCTTTTATCTCTCACTGGTTTGATGAAATGGAGAAGAGACACGACTTGGAGTAGTAGTATCCACCTTCTTAAGAAATGTGTAGACATGAATGGCAGACTTGGTATCAGTGACAAGTAAGCCTTGTTCGGTGCTTGAATAGGAGAATCCAGTCCCAACTGGTGAATCCAGAAAGATGATACTCGACACCTGAAGGTCCACCAAAACCATGTCAAAGCCAGCTGATAGCGAAGAAGAAGAAGAAGAAGAAGAAGAAGATCTACACCTTTGTCCAGGAGATTGGATTGTAGATCAAAGAAGGAAGAAGACCATCGGTGTACCCAGCTACGTCAAATTGTAGAGGACCTGCCAAACCAAAATAAACATCTAAAAGAAGGCATAGACTTTGTTCTTGTTGTTCCTTTTTTTTTAATATTATTTCTCCTAATCCTTATCATAAAAAATCCTGCAAATTGATAGACATAATTGTCGTTTATTGGCAATCAAAATGCTTTCTGTCTTCATCAAGAAAGTGGTAATATCTTTCTCGTGTTTCCATCCTCACATTCCTAGGGTTTAACAGGCAAGACATCTGGATCAGGCTGTGGCTCATGGTGACCACGAGATTGGTGCAGGAATCATTACCTATCTCGAAAATTAACCCAGAGAAAGCTGAGCAGCCAGGGCCGCCGGTTATCCACACCATGAGAGGGTCATCCGCCGGCTTCCTCTCCGACCTGATGAAGTAGTAGAACAGCTGCACGCCATTGGCTTCGTCCACGTTCACGTAGCTGAGCAAACACACCACATCAGCTCTCATTCCCAAAGAATACAAATAAATATACAAAAACCAGCGCTGCCGTTACTACTACACCATCATCATCATCCTCCTCCTCCTCAAGAACACCTCCCATGGTGGTGGGGAGCTACAAAAGGATTATGTGGTGGCCGTAGTCTGGTTCCGGTCCGAGAAATTATATCCGAAACCAGAATCTATCGATTCTAGAATAAAATAATGTAGAATCGATTTGGATCGAAGGAGTGGTGGCAGTGGTGCGTTGTCATCTCGAGTGGGGATGAGCACATCGCTGCTAAACTTTGCTTGGGTCCTCGTCGCTGCACATACGTCGGACAAAAACTTCCTAACCTTTTGTACGTATCGCGTTCTAAGATGTTTGATTGATGCCTTTAAGATCCACAAAAATGGACCTGTGGACGGGACGGCTTCTGCTCTCGTTATCTATTGAAGTTATTGGATTCCACACAACCTCCCACTCTCTCGTTAATTGTGTTTTTGCATGCAAACTTTATATCAAAGACATTTTATTTAAATATAGTATCATTAAATTTCAATAGAAGTAAAAAAGAATATTTTTTATAATAAAAAAATATTTTTGTTGTTGTTGTTGTAATGAATAAGTGAGGAAGATAAAATTGAAGCTCGAGACTTTACAATGAATGATAAATTGTATGCATAGTTATAAATCTTAGAATAAGATTATTTAGTAAAAACTTCTCTACGGCTTGCTATTTTAAGTTTATATCGATTCATCTAAAGCTTATGATAGTGCATACGATGAAATGATTAGTAAGAGTCTTCTTCTTCTCAATATATAGCTGGATAATTCATAGGAGAAGTGAAAAAGAGAACACACAGGAGGAGGAAGAAGAAGAAGAAGAGCAAAGAGGAAGAGTTTACCCTGTTTCCAGATGGAACGGAAGAGGCCCCTCGAACCCCGGAAGATGGGTGATGACGTTGAGAGATGACACGAGCTGCTGCTGCGCCAGGAACAGTAGCAGCAGAAGAAGAGCAGCAGAAGAGAAGCTAAGCAAAAGCTCTCTTACCGCTGCTGCTCCTGCTGCTGCCATGCTTTCTTCGTCCCTGCACAAACCGAGTTCGAGGAGCTTCTTTTTAGGTGGAGCCATCGGCACCACCGGTCGTGGCACGCAGCCCAAGAGATAACGAGGCTGGGGAGTGTGGCTTTTTCCAACCATGACAAGTGACAACCTCCGTGCAAAGAGAACAAGGAGGCAGAAAATATCAACTGCTGGCGCAGATGGTGGAAAACAGAAGATCCCCAACAGCACTTTCAAGGCGAGAAAGTTGGACTGTCGTCGTGTTTGGCGTCGATTCTTCCCGAGCAATAGAAGACAAAAGGGCGAAAGAGAGCGCCATCGTCTCCGTCCTGCATCGGTTTCTCCTCTGACAGCGTTGCTTGCTCGAACAATCGAGTTGCGTGCGCTGCTGGAACACCAATTTGGTTGAGAAGACCAATCGAGCCATTTTTGTGACGCGGGCGAAGACTGCGACACCGTAATCTGGAAAATTATCAGAATCGTCCGTCATTTCTTTGCCGTTCTTTGAATTGTCAGCGGGTGTCACGTCAAAAACTCATCGCAATCCTGCGCCTCTCTTTACCGTCGATTCAATTAAGAGTCGTTTTTATTGTCTTCTCGTCCATCGATTCTGCTAGCAATGATAGTGATAGATTACCAAATGACACACCGATCACCTTTAGAAAGATTATGCAACAGTCCAAAGTTTTTTTTTTTTTTTAATGAGATTAACAGTGTCACGAAGGATCAATCTCTCTCTCTCTCAAAAACAACACTTGCACCAACTTCAACTAAGAAAGAAAGCCTTTGATGAACTATAAGCAAGCAAGCATCTCGTCCTCCTGTCGCTTGCTCCATCTGTATTTTTGTCATTTTTATTTCTTTTGCGGTGCTATAACATTTTGATGATTCTAACTATAATATCATCGAGTTTTATTTTGGCGTAAAATCTTAAGTGATGAGTCTACTATCATTAACTTAAACTAAATATTTTGAGTTATTGATTTAAGGTCAATAAAGTTTATTAGGCACGTCCATAATGGTGGCTATAATACTTGTTTATTAATCTCATCATCATTTTACCATTTTAAATTTTTTTTAAAAAAATGAGTCAATAATCCATACTAAAAATACATTAATCATCACTATGTATGACATTAACAATAATTCATGCTCTTATAATAATATCTCATCAGATAGCATCTTAATTTTAGATTGTGTTGGTTCTTGACGACGATAATATCAAGATACATCAAATTGACATTAGTTTTGAAAAAGGAAATGAGATTGGGGTGATTCTTCATTACATCATCAGCAAAAAGAAAGCTATATTAGGCTCAACTGGAAGTCTCACAACACAAACTTTCATTCAGCATCACCATCTTATATCAACTGTTTTGATGTGCAACTTACAAGGAATTTCCAGCCAATTTGAATTCAAAGGCTAAAAACTTATTTAGCAAATTCAACATTACATTTGGAAGCATGACAAGTGGTTAAAACCAAGTTATCAGCTGGTGTAACTCTGAAATTTAGAATCATAAAATATATGCAGATCGACAGAAACAGTTAAGTCTAATTTGCAACTTCTGTTGCTTTATCCCGCAATTTTCCTACACTTGACAAATCCATGCATCTGCCAGTGCCATGTTGGAGTGAGAAATTTATCCAGTTGGGTCAAGTTACCATCGGGGGGCGTCGATGAGCATCATAGACCAGCATTCAGTAAAAAGAGAGCTGCTTCTGATTTTGCTGCACATCCATACTTGAAAGTACTGTATTTTCTGTGCACCCCGGTTAGCTTCCCGGTTCCAGCCTTGAGGTGGAAGCTCACCATCAACATGGAGCACTCACTGTGGTAGGTATGGTTATCAACATAAAGAACAGGAATTTGATTGAAAGAAAATGAAAGAGAAAGCAGTAGAGTAAGACTCACAGAAGCTGGTCCTCTGTATAGGTAGTGTGTAGTTCGCAAGTTTTGTTCCAATGCTTCAACCCTTTGAGGGTGCACTGTGCAGTATAAATTGCAGCAGCAGACAGCAACGAAGGACTGAACTTGAGCATTTTGTACTCGACCAGACAAAGCTCGATGATGAAAAAAGAAAGAAGCTCTAGCTGATCCACATCACAGGCAAGCGATTTTTCCATCAGAACTTTTGCTTCTAGTGAATGATGTTTCTTGTTTGATATCAAGGGAAAGACGGTCTTACCTGTATATCAGATTGAGCTGCCTTGAGAAACCTTCTCATGAAGACGTAAGGAGTTGGCACGGACATGTTGAACTGTAAGGTCTTTAGGATCAACTTTTCCTGCTCACGCCAATAGATAATAGAGCTTGAGATAGAGTAACCACTAAGAAACAAAGACAATAATTGTATGCTTAATAAGCAAAACATAGGGCAAGGAATCATTGTTCAAAACTGTGAACAGCGGCTTTGTCAGAGATAGGAAACTTGACAGAATCACCAAGAAGCCTAGGGAGGACTACATATAGGAAACTTTTTGACAAGAAGAATCAAAGACTATCACCATTGCAAGAACCTCATTCCTCGTGTAGGCTCTGTCAGAGATTAGAATTAAATCCTCAACAACAGGAACAGAGACTTCTTCGTACTTGCAAGCAAGAAGCATTGCTGTAACTCCAACCAACTGAAGCTTCTTCCTTTGTATTGTCTGCCGTTCTAAGAACCTATCTATAATGTTTATGGTCAGAAAAAGTGTCTCCTCCATTAATTCAAATTTATAGTGCACCTGCAGAGGAAAGATTTAAAACAGTAAGTTTGTAAAGGAGGAAAATGGAAAAGACGATGGTTTCAATGTCAAGTTCCAATTTATCATATTTAGTGCCCACCTCAATCAACCAGTCAATGAGGATGGCACGCATTTTCTCATTGATGTCGAACTGGTTGGACATGTAATCAGGACTGACACAACTTGTAACCTGCAGTCATGCGTTTGGAGTCAACAATCAACACTATGGCTTTGTTTGAATGGAGAACAAGTTAGACCAAAAGATTAATCCTTATCGGAAAAAAGAAGAGTTCAGAGGTTTACATGACATAGAACAACAGATCAAGTGAACAAGTAATTTGATGCCAATGCTATATCATGAACCTAGTGCATTATGCACTTAGTTGCGCTATATATAAACTTCATAAACATGTTAAATATGTGTGGATTCATAGAAAGACAAGGGATTTAGAGCGAAGTGAAACTTAAAAATGGGTTTTCTATAACCACTTGACCAAAATATAGAACAACATCGACTAACAGATTAGCACTAAAGAGGGAAGTAGAAAAGTTCGGATGTTTTGCATCACACTGGACAAATCAAGTGAACACTTAAATCATTGTTGATTCAAATTCTAAGCCTAGTTTCTTCCTCATGCACAAGACTAAGCTCTAAACTGGCTTCACTAACATGGTATGCATGTGTAGGTCAAAAAAATGTAGAAGCAATCAAACCTAAAAATGTTGATGTAGCAACATCTTAAACTGCAAGGCCTACCTCAATTTGTCTATAGAACCTGTATATATCTTCTACATAATCAACAGCTGCTAGTGGATCCTTGGAGTCGCAGCTGTCGATATCTGGGATCATCTCCACTGCAAGATTCTCCATTTCAACCTCCTCTGGATCAGAGATGTCCTACAGATTGCAACCGGAGTGACTCATCAATAATATACAACTTATCAATCACAGAAAATTCAAATTCTTCCAAGGAAGATAAAGGGAGCAGACCATTTCCTCCATCTCCTCTGCCATAGGCATTGGCAGCTCCTCACTTAATCCGTGCTCATTCGTATATGTTGCAGTGCAAGTATCTACTGAACTCGAGCTCAGAAAAGATGGTATTTGTTCATGACATCCATCGGCTTGTGATTTGTTTGCCAATGTAGCTGCAAATTTCCTAAAGAAATCCGATCCTTGGACCAGTTAGAAGTCGGTAAGGAACTACAAGCTAAAAGAAAAGAAGCTTTGTTGACGGTCACCTCGTTCTTGGCCGTCGGGGGACAAACGTTGGGTTCCTACGACCTAAATTGCTCTTGCTGCTTATATGAGGAAAACGAAATCAACGAAAGGAAATTAGATCGAGCAGAAGGAACAAACAACCAAAGACAGGATTAGGCTTCAAGGCATTACTCCGTCAATGCTCTCTTGGTGACCGCACAGGGGTGCGATGGCGCTCCCACCAAATTATTTAAGTCCCTCAACGCTCTTCTATTGCCCGTCACTGCATCGATGACAAAAGCGAGGATTAATCTAGTGCTCTTCAGCAGCTGGGATTCTAAATTATAACACCGAATTATTGAAACAAAAGATCGAAACCTCGGAGGCCCTCAGGTTTCGTCATGCCACAGTCGTTCTCGCCGATTCTATCCATTTCCCCTCACCTTCAAACGAAGAAAGCCTACGAAAGGTCGAAGATTTATGAATCGACACATCAAATCATTATCTCACTGCAAAGATCCGATCAAAACGCCGAGAACCAACGAACAGAGCGAGACCTGCAGAGATACCTACCTCCTCGTCGCCTCGCCCGATCGAGCAGAGCCGGACTCCACCGCCCGCCGAGATCCCGGAATCCCGATCGGAAGGTGAGGGAAGAAATCAAGCTACAACCTTAACCCCATCGATCGAGGAAATCGATGGGAATTTAACGCTCTCCCCCCTCTCTCCTCTTCGGGATTTGGGAGAGAGAAAGAGGAAGGTAAAGAAAAGTTCAAAAAACAAAAGGGAAAAAAGAGGAAGAGTTTTTTTTGTACACGAAGAATGGGGTGGGTGGGCATCCTCGCGTTTGAAGCCAACGGCTAGCGAATCCCGACCGTAGGATCTCGTCTGGACGGCTCTCGTGGCCTCAACGGGTATCTCCATTCAAACTTTCGATTCCGTTAATTGAATCTACACTGTTTCCTGCGAAGCTTCATCGGACGGCCACGATTCCTCCGCTCGGCTGCCGTGATCTTGTCCGTCTTCCACCGGCCGTAGGATGTCGGATCGGCAGCGTGTCTGAAGGTACATGGATGAGATCAAGAATAATTGCTTACTAATAACCCCATTTGTAATAATTTCTTCCAACCAAAAAACGCTTTATAACTTTATTTACTTCCCAATACAAAAAAAAGCCATTTTACTCTCTTAAGTGTTTATATATATATACATATAATTTCGAGAAAATAGAACATGGGGCCCACGAGAAACAAGTGAGAGAGGCTTTTGAGTCGTTGTGGAATGGTATCGAAGGATGTGGGCGGGTGGGGTTGCGCGAGAGACGCAATTATTTATTTGGGTTGGGTGTTTAAATGGCAGAGCGGTAGGAGACTGTCTCCGCTGACACTGCTCGTGAGTTTTGACCGTCGGGAGATGATTTGAATGGCTTGGAAGATGATGCTGATGATTTGAATTCAAGTAGGTTTTGGATGGTTTTCTTACTTCGGTTCGGAGGATACTTAAAAGTAGGGGTTATCACCTCTTTATAAACTTCACGAAGTCGTCGTCGTCATCATCAATCTGCCATCAACCAGTTGAAGGTTTTCGCCTCTCTGCTTAAGCAGCCGTTTTACTTCATAAGCAACGTGTGCCATCATCTGCAGGATTGATGGATCGGATCACGAGTACTGAGAAGCACATAACGAACGAGGAACTCTGCAGTGCTGTTCGCCCAGTATTGTACTGCTACGAATCACCTCAGTGGACATTTATTGCACTCACTGGCACAATCTACGAGAACAAAGGAGAACAGTATGCTTATCCTAATCATTTACAGGATTGAATGGGCTCGTCTGATCGATCAAGGTCCCAAGGTATTGAAGCATCAAATAACTAAATGGTGCATGCAAATTTTCCCTTTCGCCTGTATTTTTTAGATGATCAGAGGGTGTTCTGCATGCCGGTGGAGGTCGCAAACCAACCAAAGAAGCTGGCTGGAAAGTAGTAGTAACATTTGTGTACTTGTTAATTATGCCTGTTTGTAATCCTATGTACATTTAGCAATGCCAAGACGAGCTCACGTCACTGTGGTCTTTCTGCTGTAGCTGATGTTTCTTCAGGCCCATTGTTTTCCGCTTGTGTCGTCGGAAGTCAAAATAGAGAACTGCTCATCCATCAAGAATTGAAGATAGATTACTTACACAGCTTTCCGACACATTTCTCCTTATTTTTGGCTCGCCCTCGTACCATTGAAATGATCATTTAATGGAAACGACGGCAATTAAAGATGTCACAAATGGAAACTGAGCTTTCTTTATGTGTCAGCTGTCAGTGCCACCAAACGGAAGCCAACGCAAGATGAGCTACGACCACCGCCTCCGTCTTCCACGGCCACTGCGATCGCCGCCGCTCCTGCTGCGATCGCAAAAACAAGTTTAGGAGATTGTTTGGAATACAGGTGTGGGGAGGTGCCGCCGGATGGGAAACTTACTGCTGCGGCGGAGATGCTGAAGTAGGCGGAGGAGGACTCGCCGTCCGGCTCCGGAGTCGAGCTCCCACCATCACCGCCTCCGCCTGCGGCCGTGGCGTTCTCTGGCGGCACCGTGATGTCGAGATGGTAGACGGGCGTGCCGTCGGGCTTGAAGAGCCCGTAGTTCCTCTCCGACGTCGGCCCTGGCTTCTGATTCTCGTTGAACAGCGCGAAGACGTATGCCCGGAGAGGCGTCCCGGGCACCAGCGGCGTCCCCTTCTGCTCTGCCACCAGCCGCATCAGGTTCCCGTTGTATCTGGCGGCGTTCTCCGGCGTGGCTCCACGCTCGTCCGGGTCGCCGGCCGACGGCCACCCTGTCTCCGACACTCGCACCTCGACCAGCTTCCCGGCCTCGCCACCGGCCGCCAGGATCGCGTGGTAGACAGCGTCGACTTGGGAGTGGAGCAGGTTGGTGTAGCACAGACCAGACCCGCGGTCGGTGAAGCCGGTGGCGTCGGGGTCGAGGAGGGCGAACTCGAGCGCCACCCCCGAGCTCTCCTGCGCGTAAGCGAAGTAGGGGTAGGCGTTGACGAAGAAGGGGTAGCGGGTGCGGGCGTGGAAGGCGATGAGGGGGCAGACGTAGGGGAGGAGTTCGCGGCGGAATACGGCAACGGATGGCGGGTAGGAAGGCGTGGCGAGGACGGACAGGGAGTGCGCGGTGGTGACGGCAACGTCACGGTCGAGGCCGAGGGAGGCGAACGCGGAGTGGAGGGCCTCCATGGCGGGGACGAGGCAGCGGGCGAGGGCGAAGCCGGTGTCGTTGGCATTGTTGAGCACCTCGTTGCCGACGGTGACGGCGACGATCTTGGTGGCAGGGAGGTACGCCTGGACGTTGGCGCGGGCCCAGGCGAGGGCCTCGGCCGGGTCCGCGGCCATCATGGGCAGGCAGCTGTCGGGGAGTCCGATGACGAGCTCAACCCCAGTGTTGGCAAAGGCGTGGAGGACTCCCGGATCAGCGTCGTAGATGCGAGCGCGGCCGACTCCAATGGAGGCGAGGAGGCGGGGCACGGCCTCTGGCGGGGGGAGGTTGTCGCCCACTCGCCCGTAGTTCACGCCAACGAGAGAGGCAGAGGTGGCGGAGGACGGGACGACGAGCCACGCGACGGCAGCGAGCAGAGGCCAAATAGCAAATGTCATTGTTGTGTCTTGCACGCGGCCGTGGGGAGTGGTAGCAGTAGTACTACTTGCAGCAATTGCAGAGCTCACGTTATACCCATCTCACCTCACGCCTATCTCTGCGCGCCCGGTATGTGAAGAGGAGGAGTAGGGAGGACGTGAGACATGAGTTAACATCAAAAAGAGAGAAAGAGAGAGAGAGAGAGAGAGATGGGAGCCAATTAAAGTGGAGGGAGCGGGATTCGTGAGCTGTTGTTTTGTCCTAAGGCCGGCCATTGGAGGCCGATGGAGAAGACCATACCATAAACTACATAAAACTTGGGAGGATGAGCAGAGGAGACTTGAGCGACGAACATGAAGAATCCGGCATTAATCGTGTCAGAGAGAAGCTAGTTGACAAAGCCTTTGCTTTATCGTATATGGACTTCTTCTTCTTTTCGCATGGCCATGTGGGTGGCACAAAGGATGGTGAGCCTCTCTCTCATGCCGCTGCCCCACCCATGCTTTAACACATGGAAGAGTTGGTGGTCGGGTAACTGCTGCAAATAAACTATTGCGTTGATCGTAATAGTCATGTGGATTTCTGAGTTGTTTAAGCTTTGCAGCGAAACAGCATCTCCTCTTTTTCCCTGTCAAAAAAGGGACCGTTCCTTTCTATCTCTGAATGATATGTTACTGTCTCCTCGACATCGGCTTGACATGAACACAGTGATTAAACTTGATCATCTCCTTGCTCGATCACCAATGGACACTACAATTTCTCCTTGAAGATTTATGGGAGGGAAATAGAGAATGCCGTGAGCTATAACTTTGTGTCTGCAACTGTTGCAGGAGCTAATGGTGGAGGACACATGGTGGGCACATCAAATACTACTACTGTGGGATCTGCTCTGCTACATGTTGCTCTCGCCAGGTACAGAAATGGGAAAGAGACTGCTGCCATCACCACGTGAACTGCCCGTTGAAGTCAAACCAAATCGATTACTAAGGATTAGCTTTCTTCATCATCGAGAGAGTGTGATCCTTTGGAGCTCAAAGATGCGTCGCCGAGTCTTAGGAGCAGTTACTTCAAACAAACATATATTTTTTATAATTTATATTTTGAAAAAAGAAATATTATTTACTATTATTATTTTTAAAATTTTGATTAGATGACACATTCTAGAAACTAAATATATATTCTTTATCAATAATTAAAAAATTGAATAATATCGAACATTACTATGTATCTTATATCATTTTTATTATTAATTTAATTTTAAATATGATCGTTCTTAGTTCGTTCGGGAAGATTTTAATATAAATAAATATCAATCTTAGAATGAGGTAAAACTCACGGATCGCTCCTCCCAAACCCAAATCCAACGGCTATTATTGGTTCGAAGCTTCCGAGTGCGAGTGTCGACATCTTCCTACCTTCTCACGGTCTCCTCGTTACTTCCGCTCCTTTATAAGCCTCCCATTTCCATTTCCTTCTTCCAATCCGACCGAGGAAGCTAAGAGCTAAAAATGGTCACGATCACGAGCGTCAAGGCCCGCCAGATCTTCGACAGTCGCGGCAACCCCACCGTTGAGGTCAGATCCGGGTCCTACTTGCTTCGATTTCTCGCAGGGTTTAGGGTTTTTAGATCGCCCGTCATGCCTCAAGATTGTTCTCTTTCTGGGTCCGATCTGATGTATATTTGTGGTACCGAGTCTTTTATGCAGAAAAAAAAAAGACCATTTTCGATCTTCTTGTCTCTTTAGAAAAAGAAATTGTTTGTGGTGTTTGTTTCAGGTGGATCTTCGTTGTGATGACGGTACCTTCGCCAGAGCTGCTGTCCCCAGCGGTGCATCCACAGGTAACTAGTCCTACTGCATAACTCGTTTGTTACTTCTGCTTCTACAAATAAAATACCATCTTGGTCTATACAAGTGTTGAATATTATGAAAAAGATTAACCGTGAAACGTTACCGGCTACTGCTTGGTTTCAAGTGCATATCGCAAGTGGTAAAAACAATTCTAATCATTATGTAACCTCTAATCATTATGTAACCACTGCTGGCTGGAAATGGTCCAAATAGTATCTTCTTGTTGTTTGCTGTATGCTAATGAGTAACTTTTGCTATTTCAGGTGTATATGAAGCACTGGAGTTGAGAGATGGAGGATCAGATTATCTTGGAAAGGGTGTTCTCAAGGTTTGTTCTGACTTTTCTCCTATAATATTCTGTTCGGCATGTTGCATCGACTGTGTGTGATGTGTGGTGAATTTCCATGGATTGTAAGCTGTTGGCCCTATGATCTGCCGGTGGTTGTGTGAAGTGGTATTGTTTCATATCTTGATGTTTTAAAAGAAACTTGGGCACACGTCTGTAGTTCACAGGTCATACAAACTTTTTCTTTTTTGTGGTTTCACTTGTTGCTGAAAATCGAAGAGTGTTCTCTGTCCTCTTCAAATGACTTTTGACTTTTCAAATAATCAGTGTTGTGTTGAACTTTTAGTAGACTCCTGTTAGATAAAATAGATTCACCACCTACCTATATTGTTTTTCTGTGTTTATGTTTTTGTTTGAAAAAATTATCTCAAAAGTAGTACCACCCAAGGAGTATGAAGTTAACTTCTGCTCATTGATGTTTTCTGGTGTATGCATGCTCTAGCAGCATTCAAATTATTTTCTAAGTTTTTTATTTGGTACCTAAAGATAGTATGTTTCTGTTTATTATATAATGTAATAATTCTGGCTTTCCTTTTTTTTTTTTTGGGGAGAACTGATTCTGTATCTGACAATGATGATATTTGTCCTCTTCGGTTTACATATGCCCCAAGCTTATAATATATTCAATGTAACATATCATACTTGTCATTCTTTTGTCGCAAATAATGTTCAAATCCTCATCTATAAAATAAAATTGAAATTACTTTTCTGTTAAACATCACATGGTAGTTCAATTTCCAAACTTAGTGGCTTATTACTTGTTCTCTATAAGACTTCTATGTTACTGGTTTTATGGCTTTTGGGTATGTTGTTATTGTAGTCCAGTTATGGTAAAACATTCATTCATTTTGGTTCAGGCTGTTGAGAATGTGAACACTATAATTGCTCCAGCACTGATTGGCAAGGTATGCAAACGGCTCTAAGTTCTGTTCACTTAATTTGAATTATTTTTAGTTGTGATGTTATGCACAATGTAGTCTAATAAATATGCTTATGTATATCTTTGCAGGACCCTACTGAGCAAGCTCAGATAGATAATTTCATGGTCCAGCAGCTTGATGGCACACAAAATGAGTGGGGCTGGTGCAAACAGAAGGTACAATGCTCCTCTTTAGTCACCATTTTGTACATGCTTTGATTATTTTGGATTTATCCTGATTCACCATCTTCATCGGATTTTTTGGTTTCAGCTTGGTGCCAATGCTATTTTAGCAGTATCCCTTGCTGTATGTAAAGCTGGTGCAAGTGTGAAGAAGATTCCTCTCTATCAGGTTAGTGAAGTGATTATGCTGTGTGAGAGTGTGAGTAATTGGTGAGACTTTTTATTGTCAATATGTAATTTTTTTTCCCCCTGAAATGCAGCACATTGCAAATCTTGCTGGAAACAAGAACCTAGTTTTGCCGGTGCCTGCTTTCAATGTTATAAACGGAGGATCACATGCAGGAAATAAGCTGGCTATGCAGGTTATTATCCTACCAGCTATCTGTACAGCTGTGGTCAAGCATATAGTTATATGCTTATGTTGACTTTACTTGTTATGCTAGGAATTCATGATTCTTCCAGTGGGGGCTGCCTCTTTCAAGGAAGCCATGAAGATGGGTGTGGAAGTTTATCATAATTTGAAGGTCAATATTAGACTATTTTCCCATCTTCTAACTCGTTTCTAAGAACCCCATTTTACACTCTATCCTCTTGTTCTCAGGCTGTCATTAAGAAGAAGTATGGACAAGATGCCACTAATGTTGGAGATGAAGGTGGTTTTGCTCCCAACATTCAGGTCTGTCGTGCATGTTGAGTCTTAAGAGATTGATTACCTGCGCAATTTTCACCGTAAAATTTCACTCATTTTTTATTAAGCTCAATATGTGGGTTAATTCTTTCAATTAGAGTTGAGTCTAGATAGAAGTAGTCCCCTTGAATTTCCTATGTTTTTTTTCCTTTTAACAATATTATTGTACTATATTCTCATTAGACCAGTAGAAGAAATCTGATGATAAGAGTTTGGATCAGATGTCAAACTTTCTTGCTGCCGTTGATTCTAGTGAAATCACATCAATTAGTACCAGAGTATATTTGGAGCCCTAGGTGGAAAGCTGCTTTGAATCTCTTCTACCTATAAATTTGCTTTTGGTGTTTAATACATAGCTGTTAATGTTTTCCTGGTAAATCTTGGCTTAGCTAATAAAAGTCAATTCTCAGGAGAGTTGGATTTTGTCATTTAGGCTTTTCAGAGACTTCTTCTATTATCTTTCACCCTACCTCTGGAGTTGTTCTGGCTTGTTAGATAGGAAGGCCTTGTCACATTGTGTCATGTCTGGGCTTACATATGGAAGCCCCTTTCAGCATACCCAGTTTTAATCAAACTTGAATTTCCTTGTCAAATCATGTGCCATTTGCTTTTAAACGTTCAAAATGTTATTGAGAGTGGAAATATGATAAATTCCCATATATATATATATATATATATATATATATATATATATATATATATATATATATATATATATATAATTTTCTAATTTGCAGGAGAACAAGGAAGGCCTTGAACTTTTGAAGACAGCTATAGCTAAAGCTGGGTATACTGGCAAAGTATGCTTTTAATATTTGCGTATTTATTCATAGTTGTATATGATTTTCCTTAAATGAGTTCACAGTCATAAAATTCCAGCTTTTGATTATGCTTGGTTGTTTTTTTAGGTTGTAATTGGCATGGATGTTGCTGCTTCAGAATTTTATAGCGAAAAGGATAAAACTTATGATCTCAATTTCAAGGAGGAGGTGAGTTTATAAAAATTGATGAATGTAGGGAATGCCTTCGTGCTTTATTATTTTATATAGTTTTCTGAAGGCTTTACTGCATATCATTAAATCCATTGCCATGCAAATATCTGTTATTGCAGAACAATGATGGTTCTCAAAAAATATCTGGAGACAGTCTAAAAAATGTCTACAAGTCATTTGTCAGTGAGTACCCCATTGTATCAATTGAAGACCCATTTGATCAGGATGATTGGATCCACTACGCAAAGCTCACAGAAGAGATTGGAGAGCAGATGCAAATTGTTGGAGATGATCTTCTTGTCACCAATCCAACAGTAAGTTTTTATTATGAAAATCTGAAGTTAATTGGATTCTCTTAGGAATTTCTCGTATTTAAGGTCCGGATTATTTTGTTCACTTCTGCAGCGTGTTGCCAAGGCAATAAAGGAGAAGTCATGCAATGCACTCCTTTTAAAGGTATTGCTAAGATGATTTAATTTATTCTTGTTCCTTTTTCACATGGAGGATTCATTATGTAATGTGCTCGTAGATGAGTTAAAAATCAAGTTAGATGAACATAGTGTGGGGTTGGTTATGTGGTGGGCTTGTAGACAACGGAAGAAATCAAGTTCAATGAACATAGAGGTTGTCTCTGATCAGATCTGCCAGTTGGATTAGCCACTAAGAACCTGCAATCAGAATAACGAAGGATCTGATGATATGAAGGAGACAGAAAAGTGTGCCCACAAAAACGACAAGGTCGTAAGTCTCAACTATTTGGGGTTGGCTACATAGATCTTTTGTCATATTTGGGATATGTAAAAAATCATATGTTTAGTTAAGTTTAAATAACTTAAATATTTATCTACAGTTTCTATTAAAGTCTTTTTATGCCTTTCTTCGTCTCTCATTGTACCACTAACATTAATCATTTCATCTCTTCTGACTATCACATCTTAAGGTCTCCACATGCTCATATCATCTTAAACGATTTTATCTCATCTTATTTTCTATCAAAATGATAGTTAGTTGTTTACGAATAAAAGTTTTATTTTTTATCTTTCCTATATGAATTTTTTTTTTCTAACAAAAAAATATGCCCATTGTTAGGAAAAAAATTCATTGTTGTTAACGGGATGAACAGTAAGGAAATATAACTGAAATTATCCACATTATAATGGAGAGTTATGATGTAAGGTACAATTGAACTAATGCGTAGAATTCATAGGCATAGTCCTACGTTGTTTTCTTTGCACTTTTTAAGTTGAAAATAGTATCTAGGTTTTTGGCTTACTTTTTCTTCATATCGGTGATTTATATGCCTGCTTTTCTTTGGGGCATGTAAGATCAAGTGTCTGGATATCTCTTCTTATCTTGTGAAACATTATGTTACTGTGGTTGTTTAGGTAAATCAAATAGGTTCTGTTACCGAGAGCATTGAAGCGGTTAAGATGTCTAAACATGCTGGCTGGGGAGTGATGGCCAGCCACCGGAGGTATGCCTTTAGCTCAAGCCGAAGTTATAATTGACACAGATAGGTGATGCTAACTCGTCTTTTCTCTTGTTTAAGTGGTGAGACAGAAGATACTTTCATTGCTGACCTCTCAGTTGGTTTGGCAACGGTATGTTACTTCTAACCTCGAAGTATCTGATGATTTCCTTGTGCTGCAAGTCTGAAAATTCACTTTGTCCCCCAATTGGGAATGTCTCCGATGCATTCACAGGGTCAGATCAAGACTGGAGCTCCATGTCGTTCTGAACGTCTTGCTAAGTATAACCAAGTAAGCTATAATCCCAGTTGAAACAACAATTTTCTCGATGCCAAGGATGATATTATCAATTACTGCACTACTTGATACCCCCTTTGTCGCTTATGTTTGGGCATTATCATCCCTGGTGATTGATAATGGATGCTACAATTAATGATGTGGAAAATTTGTTTTATTATTCTTTGTTTCTTTCTGGTTAGGTTTCATTGTAAGATAAATGTCGATTTCATGTGGTGAATACAGTTGCTGAGGATCGAGGAGGAGCTCGGTGCCGCAGCAGTCTATGCAGGAGCCAAGTTCAGAGCACCCGTCGAACCTTATTAGAAGGGAGTTACACACCCGCAAAGAACAGCTGCCTCTTCCGCTGCTTACTTACTGGTTCTGCACTTTGCAGACTTACCTGCCAACTGCATCGGGCAGGATATGAGCTTTTGTGACCTTGGAAACAAGACTAATTTACTAGAAAATAAGCTCTTTTGCTTTGTCCTGCCAATATTCCCGTGGGATGTAAGACTTTTTTTTTTTTATCCAATCCCTGTTCAAGAAAATTCCCAATTTGCTACCTGTTCTTACTTGGGGATGACAAGTCGTGTCCAGCTTTAACTACCTACCGTTCTTGCCGTGTTCTTGACTTCGGTATAACTAAATTTCCCTGTTGAGCAAATCTATTCAGACTTTTTGTGGGATTTGATTTGTCAAAAATGTATTCTTTCTTGTGTGTAAAATCTATTATTTCTCCTTACTTGTGTGTAAAGATATATTCGTGAAATAAGATAAGAATTAGTTTTATATCCATACCTCTTCAAGCGAGCGTCATCCAAGTGATCGAGCAAATGCCATCAATCGGACCGTGCGTGCTTTTCACGTGGAGCCAGTTTAGGTGTTCGAGTAAATGCCGCTTAGTCGTGCTTTGATGGCGACGGCGGCCTCTCCGCATGTGTAGCCTTCACTGCGAGCCTTCTCTCATTTCTATATGTTGACTTTTATAAAAGGAGGGCGACGCACTCTTCCATCTTCTTGACCGTCTCACCTCTTCTCGTGATACAAAACCCATAAGCGTCTCTATAAATTTGGTATTTGATGCTTTCATGGAGAAGTCATTCATTCATCCATGTGTTGTTCTCCCTTTCAACAGCAGCCTCTCATCTCTCTCCATCCAATTTCACATCGAAACCGTTGCCATAGTTCCGTTCAAATACTATGTTTCGACTGCGACTGCACCCAAAACTTCAACTTGGGAGTGGCAGAGACGATCTTCCACGAAATGCTCGCTGCAAGTGCCGTGCCAACCCACGTCGGGTCGGCCAAAGAGTTCTTTTCTTCTGGGTAAAGCAAGCGAGCAAGCAGCAGGGAAATAACACATCCAAACAAGCAGGAAGGCAGTCCAAGTTTGAGAACGGGGAGGAGTGTGTTGCTTGTGGGTATTTAGCAGATGCAAGAAACTTGGAAACAGCCAGCGACGATAGATAAGATGGCCAAGTTCGACAAGGGATGAAGTAGCAGGGAGAATAGAACACAACCAAACAAATCTCGCGTCGGATGCCGTGGTGCCCACTCCAATATACAAATGTTATCCGTCACATCCCCCCCCCCCCCCCCCTCCTGTTTCTGAGGCAGCATGACGTGCAGCGCGAACATTAAAGCATCAGAAAAGTGAGTGATTCATGGGGGGGGGGGGGGGGGGGGCCGGGTGCAGTTGAAGCGTTGAACATGTGGAAAAAAACCACGGCACGAGGGCAATAGTGTTCTTTTTTGATAAAATAAATATAAAATTGATCTGATGAATCTGATTACTCAGCAATTGTGGTCAACGAGTTTGACCATGCTTGTGTCTATATACTGGTCCTAGAGTTTGCTCACCACCCTTACATGCACGCACCGCACCCTCTTTAGCACAAGGCTCCACTGATCTCCTCTTCCTCTTGCTCTCTTTCTTCGGTTGCTGCTACCATGCTGCGGTTCGCGAGCATTGGGGAGGCGGAGGTGGCCATGGGGAGGGACCTGACGGCGGCAGAGACGGCGTGGTTTCGATACTCGGCCGGCATGCACGACTTTTGGCTCTACGCCCACAACGTCGTCTTCCTCCTTCTGGTGTACACCCTCGCGCCGCTCCCCTTCGTCATGGCGGAGCTCAAGCGCCCCAAGGCCATCCAAAAGTACAAGCTCCAGCCCAGTGTCCACTTCCCTGTCGCCACCTTCGTCAAGTGCTATAAGAACGTCGTCAAGACTTTCATCGTCGCCGTCGGCCCTCTGCAGCTCCTCTCCTATCCTACTGTCAAGGTACATGACTCTTAGAATGTATTCATGTGCGAGAAGAAGATTCAAAAAATAGGGCTAAGAGATAAATATCGAGAGTCGGATGATATTAGTTTATGATGTTTGATTCAATAAGTTATATTTGAGTCAAGAGATAAATACTGAAGGAGATGGATAATAACTGAAGTTTTTTTTATTAAGTTGATATATAGTTCTGAGACTTATTTTTTTTTTATGCTTACTGTAATCAAGAATAAAAGATTAAAATATGGATCAAGTTTATCTAAGAATTTGGTTCGGATATGTATTGTGTTCCATTTTAGTACTCATCTTCTATTTATATTGCATATATATATATATATATATATATATATAAACATTTAAATATACATGTAGAAAGATAGACCTATAACGAACGATACGTGTGTTACGTGCGAATTAATGGAATGATTGTTTGCAGTGGGTGGGCATTCGGACGGGCCTGCCGCTGCCGTCCGTGTGGGAGGTGGTGGCTCAGCTGGCCGTGTACTTCCTGGTGGAGGACTACTTTAGCTACTGGCTCCACCGGGCACTGCACTGCCGGTGGGGATACCAGCACATCCACCGCATCCACCACGAGTTCTCGGCGCCCATGGCCTTCGCCGCTCCCTACGCCCACTGGGCCGAGGTGCTCATCCTCGGCTTCCCTGCCTTCCTCGGCCCCGCCCTCGTTCCCTGTCACATCCTCACCCTCTGGCTCTGGTTCGTCCTCCGCCACGTCGAAGCCATCGAGACGCACTGCGGGTACACCGTCTTCTTCTTCTTCTTCTTCTTCTTCTTCTTCGTTGCCCCCTCTCGTTTCGTTCTTGCGCACATCCCCCCCTCCCTAACACGTTGGTGCTTGTTGCAGCTATGACTTCCCTCAAACTCCCACCAAGTACATTCCATTCTACGTAGGTGCCGAGTACCATGATTACCATCACTATGTGGGAGAGAAAAGTCACAGTAACTTTGCGTCAGTGTTCACCTACTGCGACTACATATACGGAACTGATAAGGTTTAATTCCTGGCCTCATGTAGCCATGGAACTTCATATACTGACTTCATCTATTCTCTCAACTTCTGCAGGGATACAGATATCAGAAAACACAACTTGCGAAGGTATTCTCCATCTTCTTTTACCCACATATTTATACGGCCTTACATATTACAGCTAAAAGATCAACAGTGTTAAAAACACAGTGTATTAACTTAGATAACTTGTTCAAATCAGGTGGGTATTAGTTCAGTAGAGGTTTGTGAAGCACCAGAGGATATATATATATATATATATAATCTTGACATTTTGGTCAACTGATACTTGTGCTCATTTCCCTCCTTTTTAACTCCATCTCATGCCAACTTGTGCAGCTGAAGGCTCAGGGCGAAGCAAACAAGCAAAATGAGGAAATGAATGGCCTGTGGGAGAAGTCTGACCAATGACAGCCTTTGCATTCAGTATTGTGGTGATGTTTATGGCTGTGGTTGAAAGGAGTGCATCATCAACATTCATGGTTTAACATTATTATTATACTCATGTGATGGGGAGAACAAAAAAAAAAGATGCATCAACAGCTCAGAATTCACATCGTAATATTTACGGCAATACTTGTTTATATTTCAATCGAATTTGCAACATTTATTTGTTTGGAATCAACAAATCGAAGGAAACAGAAGGGCGATTCTGCTTCATAAAAAATAACTCACAGACTTGGAAGACTGAGTGAGTCTACGCTGAATCAACAGGGAGGAGCAGCCTGCTCTCTCTACTTGTGATTTCGATATGTGTTTGGTGTGTCCTCCATCAGAATGTATATCTTGCATGCAACACGACGAGATATCTATGGAAAGAGATTTCAGAGAAATCTAAGTTAGTGAAGCGCAAAGAGTTTGACTAAGAAGCAGCAATCGTGTTGAATTAACCTGAGAGTCATCTTTCGATCGATAAAACTTGCGACTGAGTCTGTACTCGTTCATCCTCCAACCGGTTCTTGCGAAACGACAATGCGCTTTTTTATAGTAGAACGCAAACGATCTCTTGTAGCCGATGACACGGCCATCAGCATCTTTTACTGGGCGATCAGGTCTTTGCAGCTTCCAAAGGCCGTGCGGTGTGCTCCTGACGTTGCCATGGTCGTCCTCATCCGGCGTCGCCGTAAACACGAAGAAAAACGCCCATCTACTGTGTCCGTCGGAGATACCAACTGCAAACATTGCAAAAGAACACGCGTCGTTCACCTTTGAGATCTCCAAAGGACACCATGTTAAAATAAAATGAGAGCAGAAGCGTACGCACTGGGGAGCTGATCCGGATCATGGCGATAGATGTCCATCTCCTCGAACCCACCATCGTACGGGAGGGCTTGGCCTGACGCCACGTTGGGTAGGTAATACTTGAGAATCTCGACCGCGGTCGGCAGGAACCGAAACCCGGCCGGGAACTCATGCTGATGCGATGGAGATTGCCGCTCGGACGAGGCCGTGTGTGCTGCTGCTCCGCTGTCGTCCATATGTATGCTAAAGAAATGGATGGGCTGTTGGCCGGCATTTATACAAGCACGTCGCGGGTCCTCTCCTAGTCGTGTGGAACTTTACAGCAGCTTGACGACTTGGACTGTTGCAGAGGAGGATATGGTAGTGTCGTCAAAGCATTGTGATTCTGTTAAATGACCCATAGTGGCGAAGTCGGCGGGGAGCAGAGCATCAGATCTGCTTCTCCCCGTGCGCCGTTCTTTTATGTGGATTGACTTCGTTCGCGGGTGGCGAGAAGTTTACCCAAATAATAAATAAATAAAAAAATAGCTGAATACATTGTCGTGCAGTCATCGCAAGGGATAGAAATTGTTTTATGGACTCTTTTACGATCTCTCAAAAATAAAATTATTTTTTTTATAATTTTGTATCAAAATGATCCTCCTCCTATTATTATGTATACATTAAACAAATTTATTTTATTAATAAAAAGGGTAAAAAACTTATTTTTAAAATTAGATGGATCTAATTGATTTTCAATATAGTGTGAATATAACTTAAAAAATATAAAAACACCCCCGGACTATAATATGATAATCAAATACAATTCTTGGACTATCATTATTCATCAAATTTATTCCCTTAACGTTAATACAATGGTATTAAGAGATAGAAAAATCATGAAAAAAATTGGTATTTAACTTCCGTTGTTTGAATTTATTTTACACTTTAAGCTTCATTGATGATGATTTTTTATTTGTTATATACTTAATTATTTTAAGTAATTAAAAATTGATCTCCTAAAAATCTTAACGTGTAGGATTATTATGATTGTTTACTTCTTTTAAGTGTGACTAAATTTAGGTAGCACGTCCTCTAAAATTCGAACATATCTCATTTACAATTAATCACAGAATATGTAAAAAATAATAAGATATAACTAATTGATTAAACTACCACAATGTCATATGTGAAGAGAGATGGAGTTAAATGGAGATTGGAGAAGAAAATATAAAGAGGAGAGGACATGTTAGGGCTTGGGGATTATTTATTTTTAATCCTTAAATCAAAAACATCCCTCCAAATTATTTACATAATAGCGTAAGCTTATTTCTAATGGAGAGGATCACCTTGATGTGAAATCGTAGTAAAAGAGATCACTTATACTAGTTTTTAAAGTATGAAGAGTGATTTTGATTTTGAGACATAATAAGAGAAGTCAACTAGAATTTCAATTATTATTTTACCAAACAGTGTAACTTTATTTCTAAAAAAGAGATTCAATCTTATGTGAAATCGTATTAGGGGATCACTTATATGAGTTTTAAAATACGAGAGTTGACTTTGATTTTGAGACATAATAAGAGAGATTAATAAGAATTTAAACCAAAAGATTATGCCTATATGGTAAAATATTCTTTTAACCCAAAGAGAAAAATATATCAAAACAAGTGGCTATGGAATTAATATAAGAGATAAATAAACCTAACCATTATAATAATATATATTTGAGAAATATTTTATCAAAATTAATTACTATTCACTCGTGACTGAACTTTTCATATCAATTCTAATTTAAGCTCAGAGGAGCTTAATTTAGCATCCCATCTATCTTGGTATAAATTGACTTTTCGATGAGCATTAAGTCATCCCCATGACCATCTAAGGCCTTCCATGCACACGTCATTGGCATCAACCACATCATGACTTAACAATAATGGATTCTCTACCTAATTAATTAATTGATGTTCTTGACTTCTTTTACCGATCATAACTATGTGTTTTTAGTTAGACATGAAAATTAGATGGTCAGAGGAAAAAACTAGGAATTAGATTATTAAACATGTTGATTAACTTATCGGATTGGTTTTGCTTAAAAATCGAAATAATTCATATAAACCCATCAATTAGAATAACACTTGGTTACTTTCAATTTAAATCTTTTTTATTGTGCTGCTTTTCCTTGGATCACTACGTTTGTATGATCATCATACGTGATGCTATATCCTTATCATGATAACTATGAACAATTTATTTGGAAGTCAATTATATAGTATTTTAAATATTATCATCTGTATTTTTATTTGATCTTTTTTTATACGACTGATTTTTTTTCTTTTGCAAAGGTTAAGTGACGAAAGTTTTTTATGTTTTGCTGAATTTTGTTGTTAATTTTAACATTTTCTTTTCTAATTTTAATAATACATCTAATTTTGATATTTTTATATATGAATTAGATTCTTAACAAACTCCATCACTTAAATCATTTAAAACAAAAAAAAAGGATATACCCCATAAAAATAAATAAAAATACATATAATTATGTTTCAAACCAATTGTGATTTCTTGATTAGTCTTGTACCGATTGTAGATAAGATTAAGATTGACTTGATGAGTATATTATTATTAATTTTAATTTAAATATCTTTGTTAGTACTTTGAGATAAATAAAATTGATAGATCGCTTAACTCATCAGGCCTAGATTACGACCATATAAATTTGTCGAAAGACCTCGTGTTATTCTATGGCATATGTATTGAGTAGTAACCCATGTTTTGATTTCATAAAAATGTTTAATTTTTATCCAATTTCAATATAAAACTAATCAACATACTATATATATATATATATATATATATATATATATATATATATATATATATATATGAAAGATGGAACACCCAACACCATTTGTCATCCAACCAAAGGTCCAAAGATCAATGCAACTGTGTTGACATTCCACAAACCTTTACAAACAGGCATCAAATTCATTAACATTTACAAAAGTGGGACACAAGTTAAGGAGGTATATTTCAATCATTCCAAACAAAAATAATGCGACATACAATGAAACTTATCTAAACAAAGACTTTTCTACCCATTACAAACGAATCGTATAATAACCGAGTCTCACACCAAACCTCCCTCATCTTTAGGCATTACAAATAAGGTTCCAACTTATCAAATCGAACCTTCTTTTTTTCTGATGATTCATCAAAAAAAATAATAAAAAAAAACGTGCCTACCCAATCTTTGTGGGATTTATTTTCTTATTATTTTTAAATAATATATAACCATACATGATTTCATGGTTCAGACGACAATAAAAAATATACTGTTTGTATGACGTCGATAACATGTATGAATGATCCCGACCCACTCCTAATACCAACCCATCATGACGCTCCAAGGTGTGACTCAGTCAATGCAATACAATAATAACAATTCTATTAAAATGTGAGCATATTATTGTTATTATTATTTATTTATTTATGTTGACGAGTCTAAAGTGTGACTTAGTCTGGATGGGTCCCACAGAAGAAGGGCGTGGATTCGCCCGACAGGCTGGTCTACGTTGGAGTTCGGCCGCAAACGCGTGGTTGTACGAGTCCACACGTCTCCGCCTTCCTTCTCCGAAACAAGTTGGAATCCCGTCTTCTTCTCGGCAGTGCCTTCTTCTTCGTTACTCCACGGCACCGCCGCTCCCGTCGCCTCCTATAAAAGCCCTCGCCCATACTCTCCCTACCTCCAACCCCTCTTCTTACATCAATCAGAAAGTACTCTGGTTCTTCCACCTGCTCCCTCCTCAACCCCTCCTCTGCTTTCATCAACCACAAAGTACTCTGCTTCCTCTACCTGCTCCTCCAACCCCTCGGCTTACATCAACCACAAAGTACTCTGCTTCTTCTACCTGCTCCATGGCGACTCCAACAACGCAGTGGGTAAACTCGCTTCTCAGCTCAAGAGGGAGCCTATCCGCCGGGGACGGGAAGCCCCAAGGATGGCTGTCCGGCGCCTGGTTCGGGAACAAGAAGGACGAGGAGGCGGAGACCAAAGGCGCCGGCGGCAACTCCAGCCTGCACCACCACCAGCAGCAGCAGCAGCAGCAGCAGCAGAAGAGGAGGCTGCCTCGCTTTGCTGTGGAATTCGACGGGCTCAATTGCTTCGAGACGATTGTTCCTCAGTGACTTCCATAGTCGTCTTCCGTTCCTCTACTGATTGTTTAATTCATTATATTATTTATAATCAGCAACTGTATACCTTTTAATTTCTTATGAAAGAGGAAGAACCTGTAATTTCTTTGATATCAGTTTCAATATATAGGAGATCCGGAAATCCAAAGTTAAAAATTGTGTCAAACATCAACTACTATATGTTATAGGAAAAAAAAAAAAAAAACTTGTATATTGTAGAATCCAAAACATTGATACAGTTCAAAAGATCAACTGACTCTCCATGCATCAAAGATGTCAGCAAATCTTCATATCATTGACAATGGAAAATAAAGGATGGATTGACTTCCTGGAAGGAAAAACTACATCATTGAGAAAATATGTTTCAGTGACCATATGATATTAACAGGGGAACTGTCTCCAAATACTGTGCTTTAACCTCAACAGATAGAGTTGTAAGAATGTTAAGGTAAACAAAAATCACATATAAGAGATGAAATTATAGTCCACAATCGATCCATTATATTTGGCAATATATATTTGACATCATGCTTTGTCAATTAATTTCTATATAGCATCAAGCAGTAACCATCAACCAAAAGCAAAATGTTCTCAAACATATGCTTCCACTTGTGTATTCAGTTCTGTTTCAGTTTCCTGAATGCTAAACCTGTGCCAAAGATTCTACTTATGTATAAGGTTTTATCAGTTGATGGAGAAAACTGGCACAACCATAGACTTACATAGCAGAAGGTTCAGAAACAGGGAAGATGGAATGCCATGACTGCTTAAAACAAGAAAAATAAACCATAAAATAAAGGAAAAAGAAAGAAGAAGGTATGGGGAGAAAGAACAGCTCACAGGGAGGAACACAAATTTTAATTGAACTAAGATATCCTGTATTATCGAAGATGCGGATAGTTTATTAACCCGTAAACTTAGACCTGGGCAGTGCCTTCCGTAAATTTAGGATCCTCGCACCTGTACTTCCCATCAGGCCCAATGCCAAACCCCTTGGGGTCTGCAAAAACATTTTCCAGCAGCTGGCTTCTTGGGGGAGGCGGACTTGATTCTGCAAACTCTACAGCTTCTTCGATAATGTCATCTATCTTTTTCTCGATAGCCTTCAGCTCTGATTCACTTGCAAGGTTCTTTTCAAGAATATACTTCTTCAAACCGACAATGGGATCTCTTGCAGCATAATGTGATTTCTCATCTGCCAAAAATGAAAATTGCTTAGTAATCCTTAATGTAATATCGGTTTTGACAATGCTTACAGAACTCAGTTATAAGGATATATGATAATAGATTTCTGGATGTACATGTCAGAACTATGTTTATGTATGTGGGTGAACATGAAAAATGTTTAGTAATCCTTAGTGTAATATGGATTTTGACATTGCTTAAAGAAATCAGTTTTAAGGATCTATGACAATATATTTCTGTAAGTTTGAACAGAACTTACTTTCATTTATTGATCGATACGGTGCTATAAACAAGATTGATCTTAACCCAGTTAGGAAAGAGAAGATGAAAGCAATAAAATCCATATATGTTAAAATCATAATGTCATTAAAAATGCATGGAAGTTTTGTAACTTATCAAAATAATTGATCCTTTGATAACCTGAACGTGGTTGGCATGCATGATTCTTGTTCCTCAGAATGTATAGTTGGGCATGGATAAAAGAAATGTTTTACCAGGATATCCATGAGACAATATAATTAAAGTTTTTATCAATGTTACTTACTGAAATTTAAGGATGCAAATAACTCTTTGACACCATATAAAAAACATAAACAAACGAAATGTTCCTAAAGATATTGTTCAGGGCCTACGGCCTAAACTATCAAAAGAACAAGAAACAAGAGAGTACACCAATCAAATATCATAAAGTCATTCTAAAATGCAAGCTACCAGAAATCTAAATGATTCATTTAAGAAAATTGTGCTACACTTGTAAAATAGATAGTCTCATAAATTTCAAAAAGCCATTTATCCTAAGTACCACACTCTTTGTAATTAAATAGAATAAATCAGCAACGACACCTGCAAAGTCAATACCTATCTCGACACTGTTGCTGCATACGACTATCTGCACTAATGGAATAGTATATGGTGCAAAAGTTTCAATTAGGATCCACATTTCTTTTATTAATTTTCAATTATGATATTGTCAAAACTTTTCCATCATCTTTTACCCAATTTTACTGAAATACCATCTTTTTATTCGACTAGGATCCTTCTACAACATCTCACAATAACCAGATTACTGTGTGCACTAAACTATGCAGACATCCAAAAGAGTCAACTAAGAAGAACAAAAAAAAATAAAGAAGTTAATGATTAAGTAGTATATTTCAATCTCACCAGCCTTCCGGAGCTCATCGGGATCAGCAAGTGAGTGCCCCCTAAAGCGGTACGTCTCACACTCAATGAGTGAGGGTCCTTCTCCATTCCTCGCTCTTGCAATCGCTTCCACCGCCACCTCCCGAACCTTCAATACATCCATCCCATCAACGTGCACCCCAGGCATGCCGAATGCTGGTCCCTTCTTCCAGATCTCTGGGTCAGAAGTCGCTCTAAGGTGCGACATCCCAATTGCCCATAAATTATTCTCCACAACAAACACGATGGGCAGCTTCCAGAGCTGAGCCATGTTGAGGCACTCAAAGAACTGACCATTATTGCAGGTCCCGTCACCGAAGAAGGCGACGGTGACATCAAGGCCATCGTGATTAGACTCCTTGAGGACTTCGTAGCGGTACTTGGAAGAGAACGCGGCACCGGTGGCCACTGGAATACCTTCACCTATGAACGCAAAGCCACCAAGAAGATTATGGGGTTCAGAGAACATGTGCATGGAGCCGCCCTGGCCACGACAGCAGCCAGTAGCCTTGCCGAAGAGCTCAGCCATGACGGCACGAGCGGGGACACCCTTGCTGAGGGCATGGACATGATCTCGGTATGTGCTAACGACGCTATCCCGGGTTTCAAGGAGCTTAATGAAACCGGTGGAGACGGCTTCTTGGCCGTTGTAAAGGTGGACGAAGCCGAACATCTTGCCGCGGTAGTACATTTGAGCGCACATATCCTCAAATACGCGACCCAAGACCATGTCCTCGTACAGCTCCAACGCCTCATCTCGGCTTATTACAGCCTGAAGTCGAGGTCAAACAGCATCAGATCCATATATAACCCTCAAAAAGATGAAATTTTGCCACCCGTGTGGGCACAAAGATCCCATCTTGAGAATCGGATAGCGAGAAAAATATGGAATTTTGAGAGCCTTTTCTGCTACAAGATCCAATTTTTCGGGAGTTCGTTTCATCAAAAGATTTTAGGGGAGCGGGATGGCACGTACCTGGCAGGAGGGGGAGGAATTAGAGCCGAGGGGCTTCTGGCTGCTGAGGACGTCAGATGAGACGGCAAGGGGAGGGCGGCCGAGGCGAGGCGACCTGAGGGGCGAGCTGTGGATGCCAGGTGCGGCAGCCGGCGAGCAGAGGAAGGGGGAGGAGGGCTTCTCGCCGGCAGATCGAGCGGCGACGACAGCGGGAAATGGAATCCTGACGGCGGAGAAGGCTGACATTTCTCTTCGCCTCAAAAGCTACACTTTGCGATGAGATCTTGAGAGCGAGAGATGGAGAAGGGCGGGGGAAGGGAGTGAGAGATATGAGAGGGAGGCGAAAGGGGAGGGGGCGGAGAGAACAATGCAGGATCGCGTGGGAAGTATCGCCTTGAATGAATCATTTAGAAAGGCTGCTGGTGGCCCAATCTGCTTGTGTGTTAGGCCCTACTCCGTAATAATAATAATAATAATAATAATAATAATAATAATAATAATAATAATAATAATAATATCTCGAAAACTCATATTTTCTAAATATTCTCATAACAAAATTGTTGCACAACATTCTTTTTCATAAATTAAAATTTTATAATTGACCTCGTTAATCATCCTTTATCGTATTCGACTTGAACGACGAAGGAGGGGCCATAACAATCATTATTACCTTTGAGAACCTTACTAGCCTCGCCTTATGCGGCTTGGTTATAGTCCTCATATGAGAAAGGGGCATGAGGGTCATCATCTTCATAGACTCTACTCATACGCACCTCGTCGTCAATCTTCGAACAATGAAGGAGAGATATGATAGTTGTTGAAATCTCCACAAACTTTACTAGCCTCTATCAGACCTCTCGTCAACCCCACGATGCGTGAGGACTACAGGTGACAAATATGAAAGGAGGTCACGATGTAAATTAAAATATATGGTGGATCCAACAGAAGACAAGAGTAAGATGATATTTTCACATCATGATGGAGCATTCAATTATAATTTTCTAAATGTAGAATTTTTTTATAATAGTAATAATAAAGAAGAAAAATAACACAATAATATATTTTATTTTTTTTTTAACAACGTAGTGTCTTATGTACAAAATAATTAACATATAATAGTTGTTTTGTTGAACCTAAACACGTGGTTAATTTCTGTCAGCCGATCGTTACGTGACCATTAGTTATAATTATAATTGAGATTAATATCAATTTTTTTAATTTTTACATATTTTGATTTAAACAAAAAATATTGGTTAACCAGAATAAATAATTAAAATTTAAGCAATTATTTATAATAGTGCGTTGTATTAGAGAATTCTTATATACCAATGAGTTACGATAATAATCTCTTAGGCATTAAGAAGTTTCAAACGTAAACCTCAAATATAAGGAGGTGGCACATTAATCACTAGCCATTAAGTCGATAGACCACCTCTTTGGGTCACCAAAGCCATTAATCTTCGTCTACTTGGATGAGGTTCATCAGTGATAGTTAATGCAAGCTTCTAAATGGATACTTATAGGAAGAATATATATACACATATTATGCTCTTTATTTGGAAAAATATATAAATGCTATATTAAAACTTTTAAGGCTGATACGATATTTCAAACTTTGTACAAATCATTATGCTCTTTATTTGGGGCTTTGTCCGATAGAGTCCCTAAAAATTCTACTATATTTATATCTTCAGCCTCAAATTAATGGATGTTACGTACCTATTTCACATAAAATAGTCGTTACCGATGGTCTTTTTTACCCAATGGTTCATCGCATTTTTATTGAAGTGAAAAAATTATAGGCAACGAAACCTCACAATAGTAGGGATAAAGGCGATAATGATGATGATGTATCAATGATAGGAATGACGACAAAAGGATATTTTCATCACTTGGAAAGAAAAAAAATCCCAACTAAAAACTAATTAGGATGATTACAAAACAAAAAAACAACTATTTTTAGAGAAAACGTCCACAGGTGGCCAAGATAGTACAAATGAACCAAAGTAGGCAATTAATAAACACCATTAGCATGCTCGGGCATCAACAGTGGCATTTCAACAAGATGAAATCCAGATCAAGAAGGTCAACTGAATGAAATCTAACTCCAAAACCATAATGGTCCAACATAAGATTACTCAAGTCACCAAAGTTCTAAATAAGACTTATGGAAAACCAAAAGCCCAAATACCTGTTTCTCACTAGCAATTTAAGAGGTCTTCTCTGTCTTGGCTGCGGTGGCGGCAGCCTGTCCCCTGAGACGGCCGGTCCTCCTTGCTGCAATGAGACCAACCTTCTGTCCAGGAGGAGCATCACGGCGCACGGTGGAGGCGTGTCCGATGTGCTGATGATTTCCTCCTCCGTGGGGATGCTCCACAGGGTTCATAGCCACACCTCGAACCTTCGGCCAGCAGTTCCTCTTCACTCTGAACTTGTGGTAGGCATTGCCTGCCTTGAGTAGAGGTTTCTCGGTTCGCCCACCACCAGCAACCTGGCCAATCATCGCACGGCAGTTGCTTGGGACGATCTTCTTGGCTCCCGATGGGAGCTTGATCCTGCAACCGAAGATGCAACACCAACAATCTCAGATCCAGTCAGCCTCCATGAACTCATGGACAAGGAGTACCTAGGCTGAATAACTGTATAAGAATTCCAATCCCAGCTCTCAGCCCTATAGCATTTTGTTATATTGATTGTACTGATCAGTTCATGTGTGTTTTGGCCAGAGAAATAACTGACATTAGAAAAAAAAACTATTCTTCCGAGTTACATTAGTAAATGAATACTTGTATGGTACAACATCAATGTCCAACCAATTTCAATCCAATGTTACAAAACAGAAAAACTTGAACAAGTATTTATCTTAAAACTATATTGTTTTTCTTGGATGTGTAAAAGAATGATCAAACTGCAAAAAATAAAGTATATTTATATGGACTGTTAAGAAAAGAGAGTCAATTTTCTATGTGCTTCAGAAGTTGTAAGTTAATAAGCCACACTTAAAAATGCTGTACTTTGGGTCTAACATGTGGAAAAAAACTAGAACATTTACCTTTTTTATTTCTTTTTGAATCTCATCTACCCTTCAAAAAGTGCAATTGATCAGTGTATGACAATAACATTTACCTTTTTTTAAAATGAGAACTTAAATTTGCACATTTAAAATGCAATAATAATCAAGGTTTGTTGTATCGGTCCATAAGACGTACCAAGCTCGGCTCGGTATGGTACACTGGTACTGAGTGGTACACATAAGTAGAATGCTCAAATACATACATACATATATATATATAATAATAATAATAATAAAAGTAAAAAACCAAAAAAAGTCAATGTCATCGAGGCAACATTGCCATGTTCCTTCTCCCCACGTGGAGAGATGTTTCTTCTCCCCACATGGAGAGATGTTTCTTCTCCCCACACGAGGAGAAGAAATTGCCCTCAGGGAAGGGATCATGCAAGCAATTCTTTGCCCAAGGGCGACAAATCGCACAAGCAAAGAACAACGCCGAACTCCAGGTTCTCTCTCTTCTTCTTTCTCCCTCGCCCGGTTGAAACCGCTCGAAATCGATCGCTAACGATCAAAATCGACCATTATCGATCAATTTTGAGTCGTAACGAGGCGGAAACAACTACAATCGACGGCACCACCCGATAGCAGACAGTCCACGTAACGATCAATGAGCGAACCAATACATACCGCTCGTAATGGGCGATACGATTCAAAATCGCCAACCTTGATAATAATAATTGAAATATCAGATCATTCCAATGTCAAACATTTCTTTTGGTCTCTTGGAACTTTATGATAATATCTAACACTCAAAAGCTAACAATGTTTCCATCAACAACAATAAATGCATGAATAAAGTAGTTTCTGTAACTTGTAGAAATTGATAAAAAGCTAAAAGTGCAAAGTTAACTATTCTCTAAACAAATATCAAAACAAAGTATCCTTTGAAATGTGGATTATCATCATTCCCATGGGCAAAGCTCATGCACAAGTTATTGAGGTAATAATATTTACTCTATGGTAAAAGGCCCTAAATTCTCATTTTTCCTCTAATAAATTTTCTTTATTACAATTTTTTTCTCTCTATATCTTGGTCCTTACGTTTCTTGATAAATTTTCTTTATTAAATCTCTTTCGCTCTATCATCTTGGTCCTAACCTATACCCGCACCTCACTCCTTCATTCCAAATGTTAAAGCACACTGACAATCTACATCTTTATTGAAGCAATTTATGGATGAGATTTGACATCGAACACTGTCCTGAGAACGCTGCTTGAGACATATCTCATATCGTACTAAGTCTGGTTTTTCAACCCTGGTGATCAGCTTGGTGCAATCAAGCCAAAAGAGCACCTTTGGGACTTCCTACTCTTCAAAACCCGCTACTATGGTAATAATATTTACTCTATGGTAAAAGGCCCTAAATTCTCATTTTTCCTCTAATAAATTTTCTTTATTACAATTTTTTTCTCTCTATATCTTGGTCCTTACGTTTCTTGATAAATTTTCTTTATTAAATCTCTTTAGCTCTATCATCTTGGTCCTAACCTATACCTGCACCTCACTCCTTCACTCCAAATGTTAGAGCACACTGACAATCTATATCTTTATTGAAGCAATTTATGGATGAGATTTGACATCGACCACTGTCCTGAGAACGCTGCTTGAGACATATCTCATATCGTACTAAGTCTGGTTTTTCAACCCTGGTGATCAGCTTGGTGCAATCAAGCCAAAAGAGCACCTTTGGGACTACCTACTCTTCAAAACCCGCTACTATCCCATATAGGTCCACCACTGCTACTCATATCAGCACCTACCCTCTCTAAACAAGTAGAGAAGCATTGACATGATTGTTAAAGTATAGAAGAACATGCAAAATATATAGAACATCTGATGATTCTTAATTCCAATACAAAAAATATGCAGAAAATAAAAATGAAAGACCATGTAAAATAAATTAACTGAACAACTATCTATTAAACAGATAGATTCGACAAGTCGAGAGATAACATAACCAGTTCTTTCTCTTCACTTCATACATATCTTAATTGATCTCAGAAGGCAGTAATTCAACATAAAATATTCAATTTTTCTATAAAAACAATCATCTGAAAAGATCTACTCATCCAACTTCAGAACCCAAAATCCAATTCCTATATAGTCCAAGTAGCAATGTGCAGAAAGCCACCAATTGGTAGTTTACCCTGAACCTTTAGATAAATAAGCGACATGCGTGCAAACACTATGGAATCGATGTTGATCTCTTGACTCGTCAGATATTAACAGAAACAAGCATAAATCATCATCAAATTGAAAAAAAAAAGATTCTTTTTTTTTAAAAAGGACAAAAGGAAGAAATAAGTGGACCTGCTGGTGCCGTTATCGGGGTTGTGGCTGATGACAATGGCGTAATCGCCGGAGGCGCGGGCGAGGACGCCGCGGTCGCCAACGTGGTGCTCCACGTTGCAGACGACGGCACCCTCGGGAATGGAGCGGAGGGGGAGGACGTTGCCGACCATGAGGGAGGCCTTACGGCCGCAGTAGACGAACTGGCCGGTGTATATCCCCTCGGCGGCGATGAAGAGCTCCTTCTGGAGCTTGTACCGGAAGGGGTGGCGGAAGGTGACGCGGGCGAGGGGGGCGCCACGACCAGGGTCGTGCAGGATCTCGGTGACCACGCCCTTGAGGTAGCCATTGCGCTCCCCGAAGTCGAGGCTCCGGAAACGGGCCGGCCCCTTGCGGTGGTGAGTGTGGGAGCGGAACACTGACCCCGCTCCCTTCCTCTGGGCACGGATCACGCGTCCCATCTCGGCGGCGGCTGCGGCGGCAAAGAGGTGGTGATGGGCGTTAGGGTTCATCAGCGTAGGAGCCATTTATAATGGCGAGATCGGGAGGGAGGGCGGGCTCTGCGGTTCTGATGATGCCGATGGTGCTGTGTCCACCGTTAGATTTAGGGCCTCAATTGTTTTAATGGATCCGGATCCATTTATTTGTGCTACATCCGATAGTGATCTATTTTTCGCTCGCAGTCGCAGTTGCTAAAGAGCTTCCAACCGTAGCCGCAGTCGGGCAACCCAAACCCTAACCTCCATCCTCCAGCCTCAGCCTCAGCCTCCATCTCTCTCGCTTGAAGCTCGTAATCCTTTCGGTTCGCATGGCGCTGCCCGGCCCATACTCAGGCGTCAGCACGCTCGCCTTTGTAGGCTTCTTTTTCCGTGTTTTCCCGTTCTCTTGATCTAGATCTCTCTGTCTTTCTTACAGTTTCCTCTGTTCGTTTCTTTTAATTGGTAGGTGGCTCGCGCCTCGGCTGTCACCTTCGGCCTCGTCTACGGCAGCGTCAAGCTCTCCTACCTCCAGGTCCTTTCCCCTTTCCTCAGATCTTTTCCTGATGTAAATCGAACTATATTGTCGTGATTCAATTAGGTGGTGATCGTCGATTGTTTGTGGTGCCAGATCCTTGTGTTTCCACTAATTTTGTTGTTTCATATGGCTGATCTGATCATGTTATCTCTCGATTTAGGCTACATGATTATGGGAATGATGCATCTAAGAAAATGTTCCTGCCTTCACTTTGCAATAGGAATAGTTGTTACAGGAATTTTTATTTATCCTGAATTTACTTTTCTTTGAGCGTTTTGCAAATGTAGGTCCTCTTGGGGGCGTTTAAGCATGGTATTTTTGTCCTAAAGATGGCTAGCATAGTTCACTAGGGTGGTCGTTTTCTTAAGTTAGTAGGAGTTAGGTAATTTCTCTTGAGGCTGCTATTTACCATGTCATAGTCGAATCCTATTAGAATTAAATTAATGAAAATGATGGATTTTCGTAGGTAATTGAATTTTAAAGAATTTTTGAAATGTTATCTGCTGATGGAGACTACAAAAATGTTGATGTGATTGGAATAAGTGGCAATGACCGATGCTTATGTCTAACATGATCATCTTAGATGCCCAATGCTCTGAGTTTTGATATATTATATGACTTGATTGATTGAAGAAGGCACTGATAGTTGCCTATGCACATTGCTTTTCTGTTCAACATATCACGTTGTATGGCCAGTTTTGGTTGTTCCAAAACTCTCTTTCCTTAGGTCACTATCTTCTGGTGTTGGACCTTTGGGCACCATGCGAGTTGCACCTGAGTAGTGGTTATATGTCCGCTGGCAGCCTGTTCCTTGCTGTAGTTTTTATTTGCTTATGTGTTTTAATTAAGATTTTATTTTATAAGAACCAAAATCATATAATTAAGATTTGGGCTTCCTTAGTCTGAAGTAGATTTTAATTTTTAATCAACAGTTAGGAATTGCACTCTGTAAAGAGCTTGCGATGATGTAACGTTCAATCATGTTTCTTTGTGGGGGGCAAAATTAGAGCTACTCTGTTGCTTCATGGGAGGCAATGATGTAAAGATGCTTTAGCTATATGATGAATACTCCTCGTTCCAGTGAAACTGGAGACATCTTGGTATTGAGGCAAAGAATATTCTGCTACTAATTTTGACCCCTTAGAGTTATACTTTTGGCAGTTTCAATGTGTCTGTGATATGTGTCAGCCATATCTGGTCAAGTTTAGTGGTTTGATTTTAGAAAAAAAAAAATTCATTTGTAAGATATTCTAATAAATAGTCTACAGGAGTATGGCCAGTTTTGGTTGTTCCAGTCTCCATATCAACAGTTTTGCTTGTGATTATATCCTGGGCCTGAATCTGAAATGTGTAGGAATGTTTTGAAATAAGATCAACTAATCCTGACCTTCTTTTATCCAGGCATGCTGACCAAGAACAATAATTTTTGTTGTTGGTTTGTTTAATTGGTTTCAGTGCATCTAATGTATTTTGGATCTAAGGTTTAAATTAATTGCTTGGTAACTATGATCACGATAGGTGCCTTTGATTTTCTTTCCTCTTTTTGTTATATAGACTTGATTGCTCGCTGTTCTCATTGAGTAAGTTAAGTTGGTGGGCTTGCTGGGAGATGTGATAAAATATAACAAACTTTAGATCTTTACCGCTGAATGTTCATATCTACTAGTGTATTTCAATTTCTCTGTAGGCGAAAGCAAAGTGGCACAAGAAGGCAGATGCAAAAGGTCACCGGTAAGAAGAAGGATGTGACCTGCTATGCTCCCGTTCATGTCTTAATCTTAATTGTTGCAAACTTTTTGTTAGTATATTTCTCCCCTACATGTTGGTTCATGGTTTTCTTGTGCATGAGACCACAGTGTGCCCAAAAAAAGGTGGTTTCTTTAGCAATTTTTACTTCAATAATCGATCTTTAATTGTGACAGTCTGGATTATTCTTTATTTCACATTAAATCAGCATATATAATCTCTTATGTCACCACAGGCTTGTGCTTCAGTTTGCTTGTTGCTTCTACTTCATGCATGTGTTGGATTACTCGCACTGGTGGTCTGAGAACTGTGCTTCCATTATCAATTTAATTCGTATTGAATTTTTTAGGTTGGTTAGAAGCACAAGGATTGAAGACAGGACAACTCTTTCTTGTCCTCTTCTTCTCCACCTCTGCATAAGGATAAAGGAGAGGATATCTCTTCTCTGTCCTCTTCTTCCTCACCTCTGGCAAGGGTCCATTGTCCTCATTGCATCTCTCCCTTTTAACATCGGAAGAGGGAGATGATAAGAGAGGCTTTGTCCTCCTTTTCCAACTAAACATGGAGAAGGCCTGCAGCCCTCTCTGCTCTCCATCCCTAGTACTATTGAGTTACAGTGCTCTCCATCCTTAGTTTGGAACTGAACATGCAAGGATGAAATTAATATAAACAGAAGAGTGTGTAGAGACTAGAGACCGAGTTAAATATTCGGTTTCAGTACATGGATCATTAGCACTGTTTCTCCTATCCGGAGGAAGGAATCTCATCTCTGTTTTGATGCTGAGGTTAAGTCGTAACAATTGGTTAGGATGCTTTTGACTTTTACCCTTTGCCAGAGAAGAAATAAGTAGTTAATCCAGTTTCAACAGAAGAAAGAGTAGGAACAAGATCTGGCTTTGAACGGTAGTGTGGTTAAAGTGCAGAGTCTCTAGTTGGTTTATAAATCTCAGTGGTTAAAGTGCAGAGTCTCTAGTTGGTTTATAAATCTCAGTTCTAAAGTAAAGTTCGCGTGCTCATGTTGGTTTGGTGATTGGTGACATCGGTCGCGGAGAGTCTCTTTCTTTGTGAATAAAGTTTTATCCGCAGTTTAACCTTTACTACTGTCTGGCATTATTAGCTCTACCATAAAAGCGAAAGCTGGAATTGGTTCTTGTCTCGTCATTTGTCTGTCGTACATTTATGACCATCTTAACTTGCTCGACATAGAGTAATGATCATTATTGTTGTCTGTTTGAGTCAATTTGCTTCCAACCACATTAGTGATGTTTGTCTAGAATGAAGAGGGAGCATGAAGATGGCATTGCAGTTGAGGCATGATTTTTTTTTTTTTTTTTCAGAAGGGGATTGACTAGTAATCTGTATCTGGTTAAATTATCATTAACTTTGCAAGAGTGTTTTATCCACAAAGTATTTGGTTGCTGAGTTGATGATTAAGTTCCTCAAACTTTGTGAAATGCAGTTGGTCTCTTATGTTGAGGTTTCAAGAATGTGTGTTTTGCCATGTGTTTAGGGAGGGAACACTAGTAGTAAAATTAGATTTCTTATTTATGTGGATAAGTTAAAATTTTTGTTAATTAATTAAATTATTAATTGTGATGAGATTTTTAGAAAGTAAATAGTTTAAATTTTATTTTTGTGTATAAATCATAAGAAATAAATATTATATTTTTATATGTGAAATTAAAGTAAAAATAAATTAAATATAAAAATTAAATTACTACAATTTTTGGGGGTGATCTTGGGTGTTTCCTCTCTTAGAGGATCGGTAGGATTATTTATTTTTTTAGTCAATTTTGATATATATTTTGAAATCTTGATATTATGATTATTATAATTTTATGATACATAATAATATTTTAATTTAAAATTTTTAGGATGATAATTGATTTATTATATGTTGTTAAGTCTAACCTATGTGGTCAGGTATGATTTAGTTCATGTTATTAAGCATGACTCACACTATACGGACTAGTATGATCCAACTCAACCCATGTGGTCATGTATGACCTAACTTATGTGGCCAGATAAGAGTTAGTCGATGTGGCCAAGTATTTAATTGGTCGTGTATGACATAAGTCATGTGATCAAGCACCACCCAACTTATGTGTCTAGGCATGACCTAACTTGTGAGCCAATCATGATCGTCTATTGTACCTTAACCTCATTTGGTACTTTAGATAGACATGTGACTTGTCCAAGACTCGGATGGATCGATTCGATACGACATTTCAATTTTTTTGTCATTTATTATTTTGAGTTCGTGAATTGATTGAATCAAATAGGCTTGATCGGTTTACGTTGGTTTAGGGTGATCCCATGCCGACTTGACGAGTTAGTACCCATTTGATTTAATAAAAATTAATCAAATCTAAATCAAATTAGTGGAGAGTAATTATAGATCGTTTCTATATGGATTTGAGGGTGATTTCATTAGGTCTTAATTGAATTTAGTTTGGTTCAAGTCAATTGGGCTATTTCAATTAGTGCTTTGGTTGATTGAAAACTATTGAGAGATTCATGACTATTTTTTATGATTTGAGAAACTTAAAAGTGTTATCTAGAGTTATCATTTGTAAACGGTTATTGGCCTTTATTTATTTATTATATTGATGTAATTGTGAACATATAATATATATAACTATGTTAGTAATCCACATTAAAGGTACAACCTATGAAATGAGCTACGGTCTGTCACAATACAAAACCACTTGCTAGCAGATTATACATAGTGCCTCATAATATTTATCAGATTATTTTTTGGATGCATCTACGGATGAATGGATGAATATAATGAATAATTATGGTTGACTATGTATTCCTATCGAGGGCAGGTAGGGTAATTCTTTTCAAGGATTAGCGGGTCATATGACGTGATGGTTAGGTGGTTTCTCTATCCATCTTTGGAATGAATGTGTTTTCATTAGAGCGGGTGAGGGATACTACTCTATCTGTTGTTGGGAGTCCGATGAGGGTTTTCTTCATATGTTGTTGCATAATCCATTTTGTGAATTATGCATTTACATTCGTTATTATGCGAGTGTAATATCTGATGTACGTCTTTGTTATTTGATTATAATGTATGTTATGAAGTACGACTTTGTTATTTGATTATAATATATGTTATGATGTACGTCTTTGTTATTTGATTATAATGTATGTTATCGTGATGTGTTTCATGTGACTAATGCATGATTTTATTTATTGTCTAAGAATTATTATTATATTAAATTATTGATATATATATATTATAAATATTAAAATTATTTTTATATTTTTTATCTTGTATTTATTTTAAAAATAACCTATTATTTTATAGTAGATATGAAGTTTAGGGGAATGAGTTTTTTTCTTCATTCTTGATCCTACCAATAATTTGTGGTTTTTTTAATAAAAATATTTATTATTATAAAGATATTGATTTAAATTTAAAGATTAAAAGTTTTTTTTTAATTATGAATTATAAAATGATTATTTTTTTATAAATATAAGACGTGACATATAGCTTTTACAAGATCTATTCAGTAACAATATTGCTTTCTTTAGAAGAAAAAAAAGAAAATTCTGCAAAGCTAAGAGCGAAATGTTTATCTCAATCAGGATTTGATGCATGATGATCTACGAGCTGAGAGGGTAAATGAGGATCTCAATTAATAATCAATCCTCATATATACCAGTATAAAATGTATCGTATAGTATTCATTCCAAGTGAACCAATCATAAAAGGTGTAACAGGTCATAACAATGTTACTCTCGATACAGTGATTTTGTTCGATTACTAATTTGAGAATAAGAAAGTACATGAAAAATTCGCATCAAAAATCAATATCAATTTGACATGGATCTTCTTGCAGGCCGATATCAGGTCAGGTCGGACATCGAAGATTTCAGTCACACCTGAAGATTTTTTGTGCCTATTTATTTGGATCAAGTCAATCACCGATATTTTTTGAATAACACAAATCATTGTTATAGGAGTCAAAATTTATCAAAGTAACCAATGCTGCGGTTGTATAATATAAAGTCCGTTATGATGGGTAGCTTCAAAAGAAGGTGATAAGTCTTTTCTTCATATGCTGTTGTCATAGACACAACTAGGTGGGACACGATCGAAAGATCTTGGGCTTCAATTGTTATCTCTTTGATACTTGGGTGTTACATTTAGCAAAGCGAGGGTGGATAAATTAATGGCTTCCATTTAGCAAAGTGCGGGTTGTGTCTTTCATTCTTTGATACTTCGGTGTTACATTTACTGCCTATATTTTACGAAGATTAGTTGCATAGAGATAGATGCATTGATGGCTTCCACTATAGAATTCGATTGGTAGATAATCGAATATACAACCAGAATGCATTGCATTACAAAAGATTTCTGCATGAATTCATCTCATGCCAAGAAGCATTAGACTCTGGCAACACTTCTACTATGTTAAAATTGCTTCAGGCTTCTTACGCAGGATTCCAACTCTAAAGTTATCTCTGAAAAAATGTTTGCTGGAATGATTAAAAACTTGAAATATTTCTCATAAACTGTGTAGTTCCAAGTTACTTTTCTTTGGGAGATGTCATGGTACAAACAACGTGAGAAAAATACGAATATTGTTTTTTTCTTTTTCCCTACGGAAAACATACAAGTTCTTAACAATTTTTTCCGTTGAAGATACAACACAAAGCATATAATTAAAGTTACAGGATTTCATTTGTTGATAGACACACATCTTTTGATTTCATGTCTTCTCCCTTCCCATATGTCTTCACCTATTCCCATGTCTTCCCAATGTGATTAGTTTGTTTTCTACATTCCACACATCATCCAACACTAATGTATCTAAATCTACAGTCAATAATCATCATCTTCACTTTCATATTATAAATCAGCTTTAAGATCGTAATCTTTCCAATACCTCCTATGCCAACTTGAACAAGATTAAGATCAGAGCATCCGTCTATTCTTGTACACGCATAAGACCCTAAGATCAAGAAGCTCTCATCAGTCTGGTCTCTTCTGCTCGACATACAGGCTTATTAAAATGTTTACTTGGAGCTGTTGTTCAACACCTTCCTGCACCAGTAACTTAAAGCATTCTTTTCCCCGCTGAGTTCTATCAACCATGTCGAAATGCGCACCCTTTTGCAGGGTTGCTGTGACTATGCGCTGCTTTCATTCTTCTTCACATCCAATGTTGGGTTTGGTTGGTGATGATATATTCCCCTCTCTCAAACTCCAGAACGCTGTGGGCATCAGAATTGTTTGATAGTTTTAATGGCGTTAATCCGTGACGTATGGGCAATTTTGACTCGGCCTTTCTTTTTTTTCATCTCTGGAACGCTGGGTAGCGGAATTGTTTGATAACTTTAATGGCGTCAACGCGTGACCTCTGTGGAATTTGACTCAGCCCGCACTACGGCCAAAGAAAATAGAGAGAGAGAGAGTCTCTCCCTCATGCAGAGACAAAGCAAAAGACACGCTTAAGCTCATGACGCGTTGCTTGAGGAAGACGCTTAAATAGACTCTTCCTTCAGCATGAAGAAACAATGATTCCCTTCGATGACAAATCGAAATAAGAACGAGTGACCTAATTACTTCCTCTAAAACAACCTCTAATCTGCTATCTACGAATAAGAACGAGTGACCTAATCTAAAAGTAAAAGGAACAGAACAAAGTTATAATAGTTTGCAAAGGGTCTCTCAGAAACATTAAAAGGTCTTAAAATAACAATATAAATAAAAAAAATTATTATCCTTTTGAACGGACATTTCTATTTGTAACCAATTTTTATTATTAATAATTTTATTTTAATTTTTAATATTTTTAAAATGTCTTTGTAAATGAACGTAAATGCTCTCCCACCTTGTTCTCCTTTCTCCTCTTGCTTTTTCTTCCTCTTTAAACAACATCGAGGGGTTGATAAGTAAGGCTGAATGATGTGGAGCAACAAGCGATAGCGACAACACCAAGCACATAAAATTAGGGGTTATAAAAAAAAAAGGGTAAGATTGATAATTAGGGATAATAACAATAACAATAATAAAATCATAAGTCTAAACCTATTTGAGGTCAATTTTCCTATCATTGTCATGTGATATGGTTGATCTTGCATGTATAAAACCAAATTGGATTTTAGAGATAATTGGGGATTCTAAATAGTAAAATAATATTTTATTATTTTTTAAAGGATTCTCATTAGGAAGGATTGTTAATAGTTAAAAAAGGTTGCCAATAGTAAGCCTCTATCATATTTCTCTAACAATATATTTTTTTTATTTAATACCTTTAATATCCTTATCCATATATCTATTTTTCTTTCCTTTTCCTTTGGATCGATCCATCAAGTGAACCAATCTAATTATAATATTTTATATTACATTTTAGTGTATTTAGTAATACTAGATAAATACAATAATATGGTACAAAAATATTACAATATAATATTCTTGTTCCGCATTATAATGTTTTCCTGTTGTTGTTTAAAACACTATAATACAATATAAAAACACTATAAACATAATATTTTTTATAAAATTTGTACAAAATACTATATTATAATGCTTCTTATTGTGTTATGGTATTTTTCCGGTATTATTGAAAATACTATATCACAATGTAAAAATATTATAACTGGATTGGTTTACATTATGAATCGGTTCACAAGGAAAGGGAGGAAAAAGGGATAGGTGGCTAAGTGTCAAATCAAAGATATGTCAGATATTAGAAAAAAAAAATACTGCTAGGAAATTCTTGAGATGAGGGGCACTTCCTAAAAAGCTAAAAAAAAAAAAGTTTTCTGATAATTCATCATTTTTTATAAAATAAAATTGGGAATATTCATCACTAATATTAAATGTTTTTCTAAAGGCTCCATAAATACCATCTCTCACTCCGTGTTAGAATTATCCTGTTCTCCACATGTAACTAACTTATTTTTTAGTGTAATAGAAGTAGCCCTACTATTTGTATACTAATCATCAATTTATCTTATTTTTTGAGGTCCAAAATAGGTAATTTACATCTAATCTCCTGTTCAGATTGAAGTGTTATATTGAGAGGAAATCATACTATTTACTAGAAATGTTTTTAGTTGGTTGTAATGGAGTCTTGTGTCGCTATTCTATAAAGTAAACCAACTCATGATATCTGTCTTCGGCAAAAGTTTTTATGCATCAGATTTGTAAAGAAGCAAACTTCGTTGCAAGGCATATTATCGATCTTGATATTGCATTCCCTCAATGATTCTATTTTTTATCCATCCTGTCTACTGTCCCCTCATAATTCCTCTACAAAAGTTTGCTGCTGTTCTAACATACATTGCTAAAGCAGGAGTTGCTAAAGAAGGGTAATTGCTTCTGAATTAGGTAATTAATTGAAACATATGACTTAATGCAAGTCATTTGTTGAGCGTGGTATGCATACCACAAGGACAAGCAACAAATGCAATAATCGTCGACAAAGTAGATCTGAACCACAGCAATCAAATGAAACTTAGTGCGATAGAGTGACTCACTTTCTCATCACTTACCAAGTGCCCAGCCCCCGAATTCTTCTGCAGAGCTTTGAGTTCGTCTTGGAAATCCGGGGACGCCATCATGTATTTGTTCGCTCTGCATCACAAGCACACAAGCAAAACAACAAATAACTTGTCAGCATATACGCATACCACAAGGACAAGCACCAAATGCAATAATAATCGACAAAGTAGATCTGAACCACAGCAATCAAATAAAACTTAATGCGATAGAATGAATCACTTCCTCATCACGTACCAAGTGCCCAGCCCCCGAATTCTTCTGCAGAGCTTTGAGATCGCCTTGGAAATCCGAGGACGCCATCACGTATTTGTCCGCTCTGCATCACAAGCACACAAGCAAAACAACAATAACTTGTCAGCATGTCATTTGTTAAGCGTGGAATGCATACCAGAAGGAGAAGCACCAAATGCAATGATCACACAAAATTAGACCTAGATCACAGCGATCAAATGAAACTTAATGCGATAGAATGAGTCACTTGCTCGTCGCTTACCGAGAGCGCAGCCCCCAAATTCTTCTGCAGAGCTTTTAGATCGCCTTCGAAATCCGAGGACGCCATCACAGATTTGTCCGCTATGCATCACGAGCACACAAGCAAAACAACAAATGACTCGTCAGCGTGAACCTAGAAACCAGGATTGGCACACAGATGCTACAGCCCATGGAGAACCTCGTCTCGGCGGCGATCGCGACGGAGGTCATCAACCAAGAAAAGAAGAAACGAAAACGCCATCCGACGGGGGAGGAGGGAAGGGAGCAGAGAACCACTGTTCTCGAGACCCGGATCGAGATCGGGAGACACAGAGGGAGAGAGGGACAGGGTACTTTATAGTACCCGGAGGCGGTTTAATTTGGGCCAGCTTGAGTTGGGCCGGTTGGGGCTGCGCAGGACGGGCTTCGGTCCAATCTAACTTTAACAGATCGGCCGAGTGACTTGGAAATGTTATGTGCAACCTTCTTGGGTAGAGAATCCACTTTTGATTGCTTCCGCCACAACTCATTCCAAACTCTCCTCACGTTCATCTCTTTGGTTAATTAATATTTTATAGTTAATTTATTTTTTCTAAGAACAAAAGAAGGCGGAAACAAAAAAATTTTTTGATCCTCCCACCAAATTTGCCTCTCACTCACTCCATTAGGTGATGCATCTCTTTCTCTCCCCACCATTCCATGTGATATGGTCCATCAGATCTCTCCAACTTGGATCATCTTCCACCTGGTAGAGGAGTCTTCTCCACCAGTTTATAGAATAACAGTGAAGTGGACGCGAAGTAACGAAGCACACTATCATTTCATTATCCCCTTAAGCAAATCCACCTCCCTTCTCCTCTTTCCCTTCTCCAACAACAGCCCCCACTTCTCCCCCCCCCCACCATCGCTCTACCATCGGAAACCTTCTACTGCATGTTAGCTTCGTCCCTCTACTTATAACTCCATCGATACAAGCTCCTGCATGCGCTGGCACTGCTGGAGAAAATTGAGAACATGGAGAGCGGAGAAGGTGGCAGAGTCGAGATCGACACGAGTGCGCCGTTTGGATCCGTGAAGGAGGCCGTCATGCTCTTCGGAGAAAGGGTGTTGGCCGGCGAAGTCTACGCAAATCGTCTCAACGAGGTCTCGTGCTCTTCTCTCGTTTCCTTCGTCAAAGTTTACATCCTTGTAGTGAAGGCTTCAAACAGCGTAAGCAACTTCTTCCTTTGTCGGTAGATTCGTGCTGCAGCAAACAGGAAGGAGCATGAACGCCCGAGTCTTGGATCCGTGATCGCTGAACTGGAAGATACGAAGCAGAACCTCGAGAAGGCGAACGAGGAGAGATCGAAGATGGTGAGTTGCCTCACCTCCCTCGCGGAAGAGCTGGAGAGGACGAAGATGGAGCTGAAGCAACTGAAAGCCGGAGAGCACGAGAGGAAGGTCAAAGATATAGAGATCGAGGACGTGAAGTTCGTGGAGAAGGCAGACCAGGTCGGGGCGGAGTCGCCGACCGGCGGACGCGAGGTGGAGTTCCAAAAGCGACGGTACGTCACGTTCGCCAACCCTCCATCCCTGACGCGCGTCCTGAACGCTGAGGAGCAGTTGTTGGAGAGGCAGTTCTCTGCGGCGAAGGAGAACGCACCGGGGAAGAAGAAAAAGAAGTCATTCGTGCCTTGGATCGCAGCACTGTTCACAGGGAAGAAGGATCGTCGTCAAGGTAGTGCAGCTTTTGGTAGGACCGGGGGATTATAGAGTGGTGGCGGTGTGGGGTTTGTGCATGCATGTCTGCAGATGTGTCCAAATAACGATAGACTTACCTTTTTCCTTTTTGATGCATGATAATTTTTCTTCGGAGGAAATATACACATTGGTTGATTCGAACACCCTCTTTAAGTGGCAGTAGATATGGTTTCTTGTATTCATCATGATCCGATTAATTACAAGCATTTGCCAAATTATATATATTATAACATGTGCAAGTAGTAAGAAACTAATAGGCAAAGATAAGAGCCAGCGACAAATGGTAGTGATTTGTAAGTGTCGGACCACACGACAAGAATCAATTATTTGACTGCAAGTAGTGTTGTAAATGTTGACTAATATGAACATATTTCATGGGATTCAATATCACACAGCACGCAAGCATTGTTTATTCAGATCCTGCTCTATAAAAATAGTTCCAAAACGAATAAATGCTCATCAAATCTAATAAGCACGCTATCATCGACACAAATCCTTCGATGTGCTAATTAATAGCGCAATATGGAAGGAAATCAATTAAAAGGCACAGTAAAGCAAACAAGCATTCGACAGCAGTGCTACCTATAGAAGAAACCCACACAATTACAAACTCCAAATAGTTAAAGAGTTTGATTCATGAGAAAGCAGATCGTCCATTGCTACATTTATATCACACCTTTTTTTTCCCAGTTTGTTGATCCTCAAATTGCCATATTTGTGCTCCTCAGAACTCTGTTCCGCCTCTGGAGACAATTTATCTTGAATGATGGAGCTCCTTTGCTTCATTATAATGCCACCAAGCAACTTCATTCCTGAAACAATCAAAGAACACAATCTACTTGTCTGCTGACAGCAGTTTCAAGATGTTTCCAAGTTATTTACAGAAGTCTCAACATCACTTCCCAATATGGATGAAAAATCAAGGAATACTCTTCAAGGGGCTGAAGGACCAGTAGTAGCAGCTCGCTTTCTCAGTCTGGAACGAGTCACACGGATCGCCTCTTCAATAGGTGTCTCTTGGACGGGACAATTAGGGTCATCCTCAGGTTTCTCATTGGCCGCTCCAATCTGCGATCCTTCCCCTTTGCCTGTTGGCGGCTGAAGGTTACTGGTTTCAGGATTGGGCTGATTGGGAAGGCCGGATGAGGATGGGAGCTGGGCAACAGACTGTGGTGGAGGAACACCTGCCTTTAAGGGTTCTTGAAGTTGCCTCCTTGTGGGGCTGGAAGGTACAATTTTAGGTTGCTTAAGTTGCTCCGTGGGCTCACGAGAAGTTCCTGTTGATGTTGTTCGACCGATCTGTTGTGGTGCTTGCTGCTGCCATGCAATATTATTTACATTGGTATAAACAAAAGCATGGCTAAATGTTGTTGTTGTTAAACAAAGAATAACTATGGACCCTCAGTTATCACTAGATGATAATTGTACCAAAATGAAATTTAAACCAAATGGGATATCTACTGTATGGCCCAACTCTTTTCTCCAGTTGTTCAAAGCACAAACTCCAGAGGTTCTCAAACTATGTGAAGATATACATCATGACCTAGCAGATATGTTTATGATAAAAACCAAAATTATTTTCTTCTGCACAATTGAACATTCATCAGAAATGACACATGAAATTCATCTTAGAATCCAATTCTCTATAACTCAAAAACTTTAAGTCCAGACTTTGTACTAATCTTCAGATATCCACCTCATAATTCAGCTTATAAAATGCTTCTTACAAGAACTCTTGATGACCGTTGTGTTACAAGGACTTCCTACATGAAATTCTAAACTTCTTAAGTCCTCCAAAGAATCCCACAGTAGACAACTCATCATGATGGTGTTCGATATAATTTAACTTAAATTGACTGAATAAACATTTGAACTATTAACTAAGTCCACTCAACAAAATATTAGCTATTATAGCTGACTAGTAGTCAAAGCTAGCTATTTACATGTTTCATGATTATGCTGGCTCATGCATGTATTAGAAGCATCGAAACATGAGACCTGCATTTGAACTATCAATTTACCAACCCTCGACGGAAAGAGTAGTTAATTAACCAAAAATGTGATCAGACTACTCAAAATCCTTATGATTGGCTCATCCATATCAATTTGGGCAGATGCTATATGATTTTGAGTAGATGCAATAAGAATCGACTCTTGATTGTGATTGCTCATATTTATACAATATAATCAATGAATATGCCCCAAGTTACCCCCAGATGAAGATATTTATCAATGTTTAAACAAGGATTGCCAAACCAATCCGTATTGGCATACCGAGCTCTGCTCGGTATGGTACGGTACCCGATACCGAGTGATACATACAGGGCATACTGCTCAGTATAATATAATATAATATAATATAAGTAAAAGAAAAAAGAAAAGGGCGACGTTGCCTCGTACGTTCTCCCCACGCAGGGAGATATTTCTTCTCCTCGCACGGAGAGAACAAATCGCCCGTGGGCGACGAATCGCGCGGCACGAGGAGACCAGGCGATGGATCACGCGATGCGGGAAGAATCCAAGTTCTCTTCTTCTCCCTCTTCTTCTTTCTCCCTCCCTCGGCTGAGACCGCTCGAAATCAGCTGACGATGGTCAAAATCGATCGGTAACGGTCGATTTCGCGTGGTAATGGGCGGAAACCATCGTTACTTGGCGGCATCACCGTGGTAGTGTTCGCGTCATCGTCACCGGCGGACGACGCATTACCCGACACGGCCTTATCGCCTTGAAGGCAAACCTTCGTTTAAAGTAGATGCTACAAAAACTGGTTCTGATCTTTTAAAGACGAAGTGCTATGTCAATCAATATTTTGGATCTATTCCTTTGGGAATAAATACCAAGGAATTATTAAAGTAGATGTTAAGATTTCTTCAGAAACTGAAGGATTAAAAATACTTTAGAGAGTCCATTCTTTCGATCTTGTGCATTTGGAGAAAGGTATTCACAGAAATATCTAATTGATACAAAAAGAAAATTGTTGGAAACAAGATAATAAAAACTGTAGCAAGATACTATCATGCATGACTCCGTAGTTACCAGGATGGAAATTGGCCCACCACCTCTAGATACTCACATATCTTGATGTAAGATGCTTTGTATCAGCTTGATTTTCATTGATACTCAACTACACTAGAGATTTTTGCATGCAAAGTCAATCAAGATATAGCTAAAACAAAACAATATGTTTTTAAAATTAAAATATTTGAAATTTCAAATCGAATTTCACATCAATGACAAGTTTTCAGAAGAAACATGTATAGAGTAAATGAAAAAAATTTACCAAGAAAAATTAAAGGAAATAATTTAAGAAAGCCACCATGAGACATGCAATACATTGAGAACAGTCAACAATTATGAAGAGGACAAAACATAGATAACAATTGGACAAAACAAGTGAACAAATGAGAAGATCCTTTACGTGATAGCATGATCAGAAATATAAAATAAATTTAAGAGAAGCAACTACCAAGAAGAGAAGAACCAAGGAGAACTTTCAACCAGACTCCAATAGTGTCTTAGACACGACACTTCGACATAGGAGAACCATAAACCATATCATAGCTAAGAATTCTTATTACTATGCCATTATTCAATCAACTGTTATATCAAGAACTTATTTTTTAACATGCTTTAAGTTTATTCACACTATTAATAGAACTTTCCAACAATATAAAATATGAAAAACCATAAAATTCTACATGAAAATAGATCTAGATCACTCATAACTTACTTTATAGTTAAATTAGTAAATTTCACAATTCATCTATATTTTAAGCAACAATAAAACTCAAACTAGACTCTCATTTGGCCCTCTGAAATAGAATTTTATAATCCAATTGTGGCACAACACTTGGAATTTTAGTTCTTATTAGAGTAGGTTGGCAATCCATTAATTGATAATCATATGAGAAGAATGGACAGATTCCATTAGCTTTATCCACTAGCACAAGCAATAACTTACAAAAGAACTAGGAAAGAAGATAAACAAGTTCTAGAGGCTATTTAAAGACTATCTCTAGATCAGGATTCACATGAGGGATTCCCACGAGCTAAAAGGATAGAATGGGCAAAACTAGTGGAATAATAGAAACACTATTTAGCCTGAACAGTTAGTACCTGAACAGGGCGAGTTCTTGATGATTGTGAGGGTGACTGAGAGGCAACATATTGCAGAATTTCAAAAATCCTTGTCTGGCCATAGCTTGCAACCTTCTGGAGATTGAGGACTACAATATCCCCAGCCCTGGTTCTCAGTTCAAGCAAGTTGCGATCTATGTCATTCTCATGCTTTGCGACAAATGGTCGAAAGAAAGTTTCATAAACATATGTTGTTCCCTGCCCATAAATGAATATACCCCTAAATTATATTATTCACTGGATAACACAATGAAATTACCAAAGTGGGTAATACCTTTGTTTTGGGGTACCAGAGATACACGAAGAATGCCAACTTTGCTTCGCCATACATAGGTAACCTTCAAGAAAAGAAACAAGATCCAACATTTGAAAGAAAAGTTACCCGACAAGAGCACAACCATGCATCAGAACCATGGAGATCCACCATACCATGAAATAAAACTGTCTCCCACTCTTTCAAAGACAGTCAGGGCAGCAACTAAAATCCTATGAATGTATCACAGAAAAGTTTTCTTTGAACTTGAAAACTCACAGAAGGTTAAAAGAGAAGCAAAATGATTCAGTTGACAAGTGACAGGAGCGTACCAGTACTGACACCAAAACAGCAACTGCTCAATATCGGGCTTGTTCAACTCCACGGTTTTGAAGCATTCATAGGCCGGATAAGCATATCCAAGAATCAACCTGTAAACAAATGAGAAGTTGCATACTGATTCACCCTTCACCCCAGCGCACAATTTGTTCTCAGGGCAACCTAATCACTACGAAATGGTGAGAACCCGATGCAGATTCACTTACGCAAGGCTGCCGGTTATAAAACTCCCGATCATTTTGACTCCACTTACAACTATTCCCTCGGCCCCTTTGAGCAAATCCCAGCAATAAGATCAAGAAAAAGGAAGAAAGAAAACACAAGCTATTAGACCAAAAAAACAGTTCAAACACAAAGCTAGAAATCTAAAACCTACACGAAGGACGAAACATTCCCAAAATTGACCAGACGCAATGATGAGAAGTAGGGTTTGCAGACAAACGGATACGAGACAGAAAAGAAGGCGAGAGAAGTGAATCCAGGAAGAATCCTGAGCGAATCGTGATGATTGGGGACGGGAAAAAGCACGGATACCTTCGTGAGATCGCTCGAAAGGGAGAGAGTGAGACGTCGCGAATAGCCCCAGACCAGATGGAAGAATCGAATGGATGGATCGATCGAAGGGAAAAACTGCGAGCGACAGGGAGGACAGAGTTGACACTATTTACTTCGTCTCCAGTCCTTTGGTCCGAAAGTATTATTCCCAAATCACTTTCAAATGCTCGTCATTGAACTCTTTTGGCGGATATTAAACGATGGGAAGGACGGATTAAGTCCGCTCGTTAGTGATGGGGCGTCCCTACGACCGGTTCGGCTCGGAATTGGATATTTTAAACCGGGTTGGATCAAACCGAATTGAACATTATTAGGCGAAGAGACTAGTATGAACAATGGCCTATTTTTTTTGTTATTTATAGAGGTTGTTGTCCGCTAATTCTCTCTTTCTCTTACCTTCCCCAATTATTTTATTAAAAATAACTCTATCTGATTTATCATTTTTATACATAATTCTTGGGATCCCTCTTGATTTTTTTTAAAAGCATCCCCTTTAGCTTTTATTCGACAATATCTTTTAATTCAAAAAAATCAAATCTATCACTAAAAAAAAGTTAAATATATTGTTGCCGCTCATTATAATGTTTTGATCTATTATAATATTTTTGATATATTATGATATTCTGATCACCATAATAAAAAAAATACTATAAAGACTAATTAAACATTTGAATATTATAGTATGATTTAAATAAATATTTATAATAATTTATGAATAATATCACCCAGATAAGAATCAACTTTTTTTATTATAATAAAAATATTATAGAAACACGGTAAATAATTTAAGTGGACTCCCAACCTCAATCAAAATAAATTCAAGCCTAAAAATATAATATCATAATAGTCTACAAATAATATGATCAAAGAAGCATAATACGATATTGTTTATAATTTTATAAAATTATTAATATTTTAAAAACAAATATTGTAAATGCTACTGAAAAATACTGAACCAAATGAAAATCCTATCACGATTCAAAACTGGTGAAAAAATAACAAAGAAATTTGACAAAAGAAGTCGGTGAGAGTTTATTTAGGTATTTTCGAACTAGAAATACTGTTTGAAAAAAAATAAAAAAGATGTTTTTTGGATATTTGTCGAAAATCGCCCGATTTTTTATTTTTTTCATCGTGGGCATCGAAAATGATTTTACTCTTTTATATCCAATACAAGCGGCCTTCGAAAGGCCTGCGGGCCATCAAGTCCAAAATTAAAGATGGCCCATTGCGTTGACGCCGCAATCCGTTTAAGATGGTCCGTCTGATGTACGAGTTGATCTCACATCAAGATATCTTAATCTGTTGACCTCGTGATGTACTCTATTATATCCAATACGACTCGATTCGACGCAACTTTGAGTGGGACTCAACAGAGTCATTGCCAAGAACATTAATGCGACAAGAAACCAAAAGATCCACAACGAAGAAATAAAAGAATTGAATATATAGAAATAAAATGATTTACCAATTTTTTTCTCTACCACTTCTTCTGCTCACAGACCTGCATCATCATCAACAACATCTCTGCCCATGAAAAGAAATCAAAAATCAAAACCCCAAAGGGAGATGAGCATAAAGAGCAATCCTGATCAAAACCCTAAGAGGGACGACATTAGAAACGATAGAATAATTCGAGTCCTTGATATTTAACGTCGGGATCCCTATCCAAGTAAAACCAGAGAAGAAATTGAGGTCGAAATCCAGAGTTAACCTTATAGCATCGCTTAGGAGGAGGCAGCGCCGCCTCCATCGGCCATCCGCTGCGAAGCGCGACAGATCGGATAAAGGAAAGAGAAGAATCGGTGGTGACTTCGAATCTGACGGAGGCCGAAGAGCGAGAGAGAGAGAGAGAGAGGGGGGGGCGGGGGGGCGAGGGGGAGGTCTACGCTTCGAAATCCGTGCCTTTTATTTATTTTTTTGAGATCGTGTGGAAGAGTCTACGCTTTGAGAGTCGTGTTTTATTCTTGGATTATGAGAATGACGGGACACGTGTATAAATTGTAATGGAGAAATATTTTTTATATATCTAAAAAACACCTCTTGTAGTTGAGGATTTGTCCTTGTGACGCTTTATCATCGGCCAAAGCTGTGAAGTAAACCGTCCAAAGCCGTCCATTTCATATCTCCTATCATCTCGACCGTCCATATTATTTGGATGGAATGACCTACTGCAAGATTTATTTGATCAAATGAGACAGACGGTTCAGATGATACAATCTGATGAGAGAACGGACGGTATCGATGAGATCTTTTCTAACTATTCTATGCAATCGTGAAGCCCGCAGTATTATTTTCCACTCCGCGTGGAGAGTATTTGACGGTGACGTCGACGGCCCCCCGAGGTCTCCACTTCCCCCTCGTTTTCGTCCTCCTCTTCCGATGGCTTCTCCTCCCCCTCCTCCACCGACTTCCCACCCCTCGCTGCTGCACGAGATCGGCCCCGATGGCATCGCCAGAGAGTCCCCCGTGATCGCGTACACCGAGAAGGTCCCTATTCCTTTCAGATCTATCTCTCGCTCCGTATATCGCTTCCGTAACTTTCCCTGTTCGCACAATTTCTAACGAGAATGGTTCTTGACAGATCATCGAGGCAGAGCAGCTCCAGCTCAAGAGGTACCCGAAAGGAAAAAACCTCTATCTCGTTTTTCCCTTTTCTCTTCCCGGCTTCCGTAGATTTTCCCTGTTCTTTTTATTGATTGGTAAATTGTGGATCCTTTTGATGTGTTTGTCCGGAACATAATGTGAGAATGTCTATGCATTAAGGTGGGTTGAATACTCTGTGGGTCATTAGGGGGGTTGCCACCAGATGCGCTTTTGAAATTGGGGAAATGAAGGATATTTCCAATGTTTGTTTGTAAAGAGATCCCACAAGGCGTCGGTGAAAAGTCTTTCTTTCTTCTTATGCGATGCATCGTGTTTAGCTTACAGCATTAGTGTTCATATGTATGTACAGCTCATTTTCTTGAGAAACCACCATATCACAAGCCTGTGACTGAAGATCCATTGGGGCAATAATGATCTATTGGAGAAACGCAAAGAAACTAGAGTTTGATTTCGTGCAAATTTGATATTATGAGATCTTCCAGATTATGTTTTGAGGAGAACAATTACAATGTAAAGCTGGTTTCTAAAGATTTGAGATATTAGAACATGCCAATAAACACTAGCCAGTCTAGCAATATCTTCTTGAATTGCCTAAAATAATATTAAGGTCGTTGGGTTTGGAGAAATTTCTTATCAGAGATTGCTTCTCTGAAAACATGAGGATTTTATTATACTTCTCTTGATACTCTTGGATCGTGCAATGTATAATCATTTTCTGTCATGTTCTTGCGGTCCATTAATGATCATGCATTTGTAGGATATACATTCTCCATAGGTTTTAGATACTTCCTGGATTGAACTGTACCATGGTAACTACTTCTGGTTGGTGACATTTTCATGGTTTCATTGCGTAAATTGTTGTCGCTTTAATATCAGCACAGAGGTTGTTCCTGTGGTTTGCAAATAAAACTTCTTGTGTGGCAGATCTAGATATCATGGCTTATGCGATGATAGCCAGAGTCAACCTCAAATAGGGTCACATCTGTAGGCCCTGTTTGGTCTATAATGTATAATTTCAGTCATGGGAAGGATAATATCCTGTATACCAAGTACAATATGAGAGAGTTCAAAAGTTCGTCTGGACACTTAATTGCCACCTCAGTCCCATCACAAACTTGTGAATTATTTATTGTGGAGAGTTGGAGTGTCATATTGAATTTTTCCCAACTGTTATATTGATTACTGATGCCATTGACCATCATTTTTTTACCTACAACTATATGAAGAGCACAGACTAAAACCCTCTTTCAACAATAACTGGTTAAATCTGATGCCATCAACTATCTTGTTTTACAGAATGTATGCCTACTGCTGTTTAATAATAAAAAATAAATAAACATGATCATCATTGAAGTTTCTAAATTTGTTAGAGCATCTCCTGCTTTTGTCACCAGGTGAATCAAAACTACTCTTCTGACTATATGCTTATTAGATATGTATAAATATTTTTTTGGTATAACAGTGCACCTCATGCCCAAGAAAAAAAGCACAATCGTCCCACCTATTAAGTATTCCTAGTATACTAATGACAGCTGTGTATTCTCTTTCTGAGCTCTTCACCAAAGTATTTACCATATGCCCTAGATATATTCAAGAAAACTATTCTAAGATTCGCGACGTGGAACGTGATCTAGAGTCTCTTACATTGGAGTTGAAGCTTACAGCTGGGCCAAAGAAAGCAGGTTTTTGCACTTCTAAATTACCTTGGACATATTTACTTAATTCCTGAAGTGTACCACCTAATTAGTTCTTTATCTTTTGTCTTTCTTATCGTATGACTTAAGCACTTGAACACCTACGAAAGAAAGTTGAATTGTCAACTGAGAGGATACGTATAGCTAAGCTCAAGGAAGAACAAGCTAAAAAGGTTAGTTTCATATCCACTTACGAATTCATGTGCCCGTTTTATGCAAGTTTATGTTTCTTGTCATTACACGATAATGTGTTTCCGCATATGTGAATAATCTGTTTCCCTGGGGAGACTGCATCAACTAATCAAATTCCACACAAGCCAAAATGAACTTAAATCATGCAATGCAATTAGTTGGTTAGCATAAAATCACTTTTAAAATAAGAGATGAAACAAATGTTTGTTATGCTTTCTTTCTGGTCATTAAGCTATCTTGAAAGATAAAATAATTTGTCACCTTAGGCATGGGAAGCTGCAGCTCAAGCTGTCAAAGATGAGGAGGATATCAAGCAGAGGCTCTGTGATGATCTGAATCAGCTGGTATTTGTTTATTTTTTCTTTCTTACTAGTGCAGACTTGACATAATTGATGGAACTGCACTATAGAATTTCATCTTGATGCTCAATGGGTAGGTTCAAGAAAGCACAAGTACCCAATTTTTAAGGCTGGAGGAGCTAAAAAGACGACTAGAAGCTCTCAACCCTAGCAGGATTTCTTCTGATGTTTCAGTAAGGACCTATTCCCCCTCTATTTATTAAGAGTGTTGGCTTCTCTCAGATTCCACTGTCAGAATGGCAAGCTGATATTATTCTAAAGTTGGGTTTTCTCTTTAGGGCAGTCCTGTACATACATAGATACATGCATGCATGCATGCATACATACATACATACATATATATTTATATATATTTATTTATTTATTTATTTATTTATGTATGTATGTACAGGACTGTTCTTGATTGCTTAGGAATATACAATATATTGGCTAGATCATGCTCACCAGTGTTGTAAAATTTCAGAATTTGATCTGGGAAATTGAATAGCCTGTCTCTTACTGTAACAATGCTTACTTGCTTAAACTGTTTCTGAGGTGCATGCGAATTGAATTTTCTATGATGTCATGTCAGGATGGGAAGTTGATGCAGCAGATGCCTAGTAATGTTATAGCTGCCACAATCATACAGAATCAACCAGCAGAGGGAAGAATTCCTGATGCAACTGCTCCTGCAACCAATAAAACCGAGCCAGCTTCAGATGCACGGAACCAACAGCCTGTGGAAGTGAAGGAAAAGAAGAGAACCATGAATTCTGGAAGAGCGAAGGGCAGCATGTTCATGCCAAAGGGAAGGGGACCTTCTGGGTCTGGCTGGACCGGAGCTGGATTTGATGTTGATAGTGGGACATGATGGAGGATTGGTTTCAGGCTCTCTCCATGGCCGCTTGAGAGTATGGCTGCATGGTCGGACTTGAAAATTTAATCGAGGTACTACTGTTCAATCCTTGCTGTTTCTTCAAGGTTCAGTACAAGATGTTCGTTTCCTGTCTCGGTCTCTTGTGGACAATTGGTTGTTCAAAGAAGAATATATGCTACACATTTGATATCTTGATAGTCCCACTTTAACGAGAAAGCAAGAGTTGGCTTAATGTATAAGACTTGAACGGCCTATGACCAATGATTTGAGTTTAAGCATTCTGCACTTTTTTCGCGAGGTATAGCGGCAGACTGAGTGTACAATTAATAAAGTGTGCAGGTTCTTTTGGATTAATATAACGGGTAAAACAGCAGTATCTTTGCAGGCTCCTCACGAGGAATAAGGTACAGCAAGATTTGACTCTCCATGTAAGCATTAGGATCCATGTATTTTACCAAAATATTTTTGTGCAACATTGAGGAGGATTTTGAGTTGCTTGTCGTTCTTTCAAGAGGACACCCCAGTTTTATGTGGAACATTGCAATCTATTCGTCTCCATCTTATTAGTAAATCATAAAGTTAGTATCATAACTGTCATCTTAGTACAATTCCATTTTATTTAGTGTTGAAACCATGTTCTATAGATTTCTGAAATGTTCAGGTTAATGAATTTTGAACCCAAATACCGGATGTGTGTAATTTCTTCATGAAGTAGATGTAACAGTGTTTTTTTTTTTTTAGTGTGTGTGTCGTTTTGGGGAGATTTTTTAGTTTTGTATCAAAAATATTGTGGGCTTATAATTTATGGAGATCCATAAGATTGTCTTTCATGTTTCTCATCCCAAACAAATCACAGTTTACATTTCCAGCATTATTTGTAGTAGTTAAAAAAAAAAAACTTGCTATTTGGAAATAAAGATTATGACTTTGATTTAATTGGTTACTGTTGTTTGATCTTAGACTTTTAAATAAAAAAATGGGATTTAGATGCATATGCCGAGACAAAAAACATGAATTGAACTTAAATGGAAAAGCAATAACTAAAATTTGCATATGAGCTCAATTTCAAACAAGTAATTAAAAATAAAGAAGATAAGCTGTGACTACTACTCAATACAAATAAAAATCTTGAAGGGGAGAAATAATATCTCATCTCAATCACAAGGAGGGAAACAGAGTAGAATTCATTCTATTATGCCATAATGGACCAGCAGAAAGACAAACAAGCTTATATAGGTTGATATGCCAATCCAATTTGAGCTGTGGCCATCTCCATTGTTGTTTCCTTTAGCACCCGCAATAACATAAACAACAAACAAACAATGTGAGTATCAAGTTATTATAATGATATAAATTATGGTCTAATATTTGAGTCTTTAATCAATCAGTATAAAGTTTTACCTGGAGGAGGAGGAGGAGGAGGCGTAGCAGATGGTGAGGAAGCTGCAAAATTGTATCGATGACAAAGGAAACATCAAAGAGTTAGTCAATCTACAGACACGAGACAATTCCAGGCAATAGAAATCATATTTTATTTCTGGAATAATTTATGATGAGTTAATTTGATGACAGTAGTGAAATAATAAGCCTTTTTATTTCTGGAACTAAAATTTATTTTTATATCACTATAGCAGACTCGTCACTATAAATTTTATTATAGAATATATATATATATATGTATGTATGATTAATATTCATAAAAAAACTCAAAATATTCCACTTGTAAGGGTGTTTACATTTAAAAAAAAAAGATGTTTAAATGTTAAAAGAAGACCCTAAAATTTTTAGCATCACTTGAATAGTAACGATGTAAACTACTAAAATTGTTGATGATATGTTAAATGACAAAAGCCAACAAAGATTAATTATAAAAATACATGAGCAAGTGTTTAAGCTTTTGAAGTGTATATGTATATATAAAGCAGTAATGAAGAAAATTGCAGTAATGATGATACGGAGGAGGAACGATGGATGCTTACCATTGGAGCAATCACGGAAGTTGGAGATGCCGCAGGACCGGGCAAGGCGATACCCCGCTTCGGTGGAGATGTTGAAAGCCTTCATCACGGTGGTGTCGTTGAGCACCGCGCAGAGGCACTGCAGGTCGTTATCCACCGCCTCCTTCAGCGGCGTGCAGCACGACGCCGGCGGGGTGTCGTTCGAGTTCACGTAGCTTCCGCAGGGGACCAGGTTCGACACGCACGACTGCGTCGACGACTGCCCCTCCGCTCCGCCGCTCATCACCGTCAACACCACCATAACCACCGCCACCACCGTATTCATCGTCATCATCATCATCATCTTACCCATCTCTCTCTCTCTCTCTCTCTCTCTCTCTCTAGATATTTATTGTGAAACTTGTGGAGTCAAAGTTGAAGAGAGAGACCGGAGCAAGCTGCTGGAGGACGCCATTGATGATGTGATGTGATTGGGTTGCAAAGAGCTCTTCCAATCGCCTACCGCATTCATACCACATAAATGACGACCAAACTGATCCTACCACCGCTCGCGATAAGTTGGCATGAAAGATCAACACATCTCTCTGTGGGAAACAGTTCTTTCCCATATCTCACCAATGGAATCATACTTTCCAGCAATGACTGCTGACCAAATCACACGGCTCTTAAGTTTATGGGCAATAAATAATGTTGGTCTGATACAGAAGCATTCAAACTTGGCCAGACGTCGGACTCTTATAGGTTTCCATGTTGGTAGATGACTTAAAGAACGCAACTCGTGGTGGCCAAACAACACAGTGAGATAGCAGACAGCAATGGTCTAAGACTTGATATCTGCATTCCTCCGTATGCGTAGTAGCATTTCATATGTAATGGACAAAAGGATTTTGAGTGCCGACAACGTCAACAAGAAGACTGACCGAGAGAAACAGGTGGAAACAGAAGAAAAGTCTCATAGATCGAAAGTTGTAATGATCGTTTGATTACTACTGTTTTTTAAAGACGAGGGAGCCCTTTTGCCATCTCTGCAGAATAATTTGATCCGTATGTATGTTTCATCTTACACTCCCACCCGCTGCAGAATGATTTCGTAATGGACACGGCAAGGTGGTCATAGTCCAAGCATGGCTATTTCTTTTTTTAGCTTTATTGACTTCGTAAACGAAACATGAATCGATAACATAATCTCTTCAAGATTGGAATTTTGACAAAGCATGCAAAAGCGATGAGGGTGACATCAACAATATTTTAACACCATCCACTGTGTCCTAATAACGCCATGGAAATCTTGAACCATTCAAACCCATTAAGGCTCGTCCACACGGTCATGACTTGAAACTTGTTTTGTTTAATTTGCATAGGACCTTTGACTTTTCTTTTTTTTTCAATAAGCGACAAACGAACGCGTAGATATACTTTGGAAGTTATTACCAATCATCATCGTTCTATGAAACTTAGTTCGGTCACATGTTTAACTGGTTTTATAGAAGTTGTACAATATATTTGCATGTCACTCCATAAAAGGGTTAATTTTTTTCGAAATTTTTTATTATCCCTTAAGAATATGGAAAAGATAAGACTAGTTAGATTTAATGTTTACTAGAGACGTTGCTAAATAGATATTTTAACAAATATTTAATGAATAATATAAAATATATAAATTTTGTAAGTTATGAACGATTGTATGACAAAAGATCCAAGGTGATTTACCACGCTAAAAATCTCATAAGTGCTCATATAACATTACTACGGAACAAGACAATGAACCAACCTTAGATACTATACTAAAGACTAACAATGTGCTACCTAGGTAGCTCCAGGGTGTTGTGATGATTGATACTCCGTACTATTTTATAGAGTTAGAAAACTCCTAAAATAATTATATGGATGATTTATTTTTGCTTCTACGTGAGGATTGCATATAACCTACATTTACAAAATTAAAACAATCACAAGGGTGAACTAAAATGAGGCTATCAAGCTTATTAAAATTGAAATAAAATAAAAAATAAAGCAAAAAAAGGTAGATATTCAAAATAAGTATAAGATAGAAGAGCTAAAATTCCAAATAGAAAAATTAAAACTCAAAAAGGATCTTTCTAATTCTAAAAAAAGGGGGGGCAAGGGGATTGATTGAGAAAGATTTCTTGTTCTTATTATAAAATCATAATTTGATCATAAACGAAAAGAGTTCAATTGGAACATGAAAATGTGACTAAATTGGTCTTAGTTCGAGATAGAGTGAGATAAGGGAGGAGATTCTCGAACGAAGAAAATGATCCAATTACTTCAAAAGAATTGAACGAGGAGTTGTATGAGGTGAAAATTTCATGTACGATTATGTAGAGTGATAGTAAGGGATGTTGTGTAAAAAACGAATAAAATAAAAAAAATAGACATACATAAATATTACATCGAGTGCCCTTTATACAGGTTTATCAGTGACATTCTCCTGCACTTATTTCTTTGACAATCTCATCGAAGTCTTTGCGGATATTGTATCTTCTCGCCTTTGTGGTATCTTCAATCTTTTGCTCCAGTTGTAACATGTCTCTTGACTCCAAGTCACTCTCCATCTTTGTTGTTTAGTAGTTAAATTTTTATCTGTCAGTGCTACTTCAACTTACCAATAAAACTCTAGTGTGGGGTCGATCGAGTTATGTTGAGTTTTGCTAGTTCATATGGATCTCTTAGATAAAGAAAAAGAACTTCCTTATTGTACGTAAGTCTCTCAAACATCTTGCATCGCTTAAACTAAGTGGATACTTATTGGAGTTTTAATAAACATCACCTCACATACTTTGAAGTTTTTCTGACGTCCTTCTTATGTAAAATTTACTTATCGATTCCTCTTAATTATCACCTCCGAATAAGTTTATACCTTAAAAAATAAAGTGGATAATCTACTATCGATAAAATTGATCACCATTAGTGAGTATTTGATAATTATTATCCTCTATTAGGTTTCTTCAGATGATTTTTAACATGTGCAGAGCTTCTTTATTAGATAAACAAGAGAATTGAGATACTTAGTTTTACTATTCTATTAAGAGTTGAGAAGACAAATATTACTAGACTTTGCCCACATTCTCAAAGGTTATACTTTATACATTAAGCTGTTACTAACCTTTACCTACTCTTTATTTATATTTTTGAAGCACTTAAAGTATTATCACTCTTTGCACTGAGTTAACTACTATAATTTGTCTCTTTATTGCCATCAAATTTTTGGAATGCAAGATGTTTTGCTTCAAAAAAGTAAATTAGAGCAAGTCTTTGACAGTTTTGGTCACCGCTAGGATTGTATCATCTTCTTTATCAGTTTTGGTCACCTCTTGGATTGTACTATCTTCTTTATAGTGTTGAGTTTTGATTGCCTTAATATAGTCATAGATAATCCATAGTTCATAATCCATATATAAGACCTTATATGAGTATCAAATTCTTTAAATTAATAATTCTTATCACTTTTATAAGTTCTGTATAACTTTTTAGTAATTTGAGCAACTCATCGCTCCTTGGACGATCTTATGCTTTACCAAGGTCCCTCGTTTGCTTTAAATATATCAAGTTTAGTTGTCAATGTCGAGTCATAGCTTGAATTCACTTATCCCAACCAAGGTTTACCAAATCATATCGTACCAATATACTGAGCTCACCTTGATACAATAAAAGGGTACCGAGCAGTACTACGCTCAGGTGTACTGAGCGATACACCTAAATTGATATTCTAAGTCTCCAAAGATACTTAAAAAATAAAAAAAAGTTAGGTTAAGATTTTTTAAGATATAAATAGATATATATTTGATATTGGTATAGCAAAACCAATATAGATTAGGTAACAATAGTGTCACAATATAAAATTATTTAAAGAATAGCTTTATGTAAAGTTAATAATTTTGATCCATTATAGATTGTCCTTTTGTTAATATTAAATTATCTAGAGAAAAATTGTTTGAATTGTTAGATAATTTCATTATAACATAAAATTTAAGATTTAAATAAATTTAATAATCATATATGTAGATATATTTGATTGTTGATTCTACCAAAAAAATAAATGATGGGTCTCCACGGGTGGTGGACTGGGATCCTCGATCCTATGTATCTGTATATCAATATGATATGTTTGTCAAACCCAATCCTAAAATTAATCCCATGACATAGTGTATTGATATATCATTTGCTATTGGTGCATTAATATGGTGATGATCGTAGGTTGATTATCATTAATCATATGTGTCTGAGCTAGCTCATAAGGTATATTTTAGTGAATGTCAAAGCTTCTAATTTCGCTACTAATCTGTTGCTCTGTTTCATATTATTAATCGAAGAAGAATGATCAACCATCACCATATTATTGTTAGTTGTAAGAATCTCCATAATATAATGGTTGTGGATATGATGAGCCTTATTCTGTATCGACATCGTGTAGGCTTTGTTGCATCTGCTTAAATTCATCTACTGCCTTCCCCTTCCCCTCCACATATAACTTAATCAATACCTTATCAATCTTCGTGATCTGAGTCTTAGGTGATATGTGTAAAATACCACTCATCATCCTTAACTTGTGTAGATTAAATGTACGATTGCATGATGTCGTCACCATTATCAGTCAAAGAATTACTATCTATGTTGGTATCATGTCTCTAGAATAAGCAAATTATTGAATGCGATTGTAAAGGTATTTTGTCGCTTGACTCAATTCTTTCCAATAGTATGATTGATGCTACTGCCTTCGTCCCTTTCTTTTGTCATTGCATGCTAGGCAAACGACTACGACAATTGGGTGTTTGATGTTGTTTGACTCGTTCCGCCATGTTCTGGTCGAGGGGGATCTTTCACCTACTAGAGATGTGCTTCCTCTTCTTTTATTGTCTCAGTGATAAAATGTGAAATATGTTGAGGATCTCCTACCTCATTAAGTAGAGGATTTTCTCTTGGTTCTTCGCCGCTTTGACCCACTATAACATTGGCTCTAAATTTTTCTTGTAGAATTTGAGGTCGATGGGATCCATCTCTGATTCATTTGGCTCCTATCTAGCTCAGCATATCACAACATTTACTGCATGTTATAATGAACATATGCTAGTTTCTTTAACTGTATATATGAGAGTCTATTACAAACCTTCATGTGAATAAATGCGAACGTTGACCAATTACGTTTACAACCACTAGATGTTATCGTTTATGAAAGTACACGAAAAAAAACCTTAGATATGATACAGACCTCCAAATTATATCCATCACTCGATTGTAAAAAGATATAAATCAAATTTTATTAGCATAATAAATAATTAACATCAAATTATAATTGATAATCAATATGTGTAACTTTTTCTCACTAGAATCCATAGTATAATGACACGATATAGCTACAACATCAGAAAATGAATCAACTATTTCTCAAAAATATCGACCTGCCACATGAGTCTCAATTGCATCAATAGCATTTAACAAGATTCGATATATAATATATCTTAGTATTATTAGTAAATTATTTTACGTTCCGAGGACATATCGATATTGAATTACCAAGTTTAGATAGTATGCTGGAAGACATAAATTTTTATTTAATTTTTTATTAAAATTATAAATTAAATTATTTTGAACACAAATTTACCTTCATTATGGATATCTTAATCCAAATTAGCCTCAGTGTGATGACCAATGATATATATATATATATTGGTTAGCTTTAAAATAATTTTTGAATGCTTTCCTGACCTTCTCTCTTGCTGAAATCAATATATTTTTAAGATACGATATCTATGGACGCTTTTTCACATCGACCTTATGGAGAACAACATAAAGTGGTTTAACACATTTTATGATTTCAATCATGGTCTCCCAAAATCTAGATGACATAATGACTTTTTTCATCTTATTTCTATTGCTCGATCTCGAATATCTGCAATCTAACCACTCTTGTGAGGTGCTTCAAGTTATGCCTTTTAAGTTGTAATGACTTGTAATGAAATTAATTATAGACTAGGTGACTCTAGGTCAAAGTATCTCACCGTTTACATACTTTTATATTAAATAGTGAACCTAGTAATGATTATATATGAACTTTGTTATTGATTGTGCTCGAGCTATACAATTCTTGATTGCATTTAGCTCACCAATATCCTTCAGCAAGAGATCTATGCAAATAAACAACACATAGAGTCTAAAATAATATTTTTCTTCCCATCAATTGTTGGGAAACCTCAGCGGGTGCATCACATACGCAGCGAAAATCAAAACAAAAACCAGTTTCCTATGCAGATCAAATCGTTGTACAAAAGATTGGGATCGCGAGAAAAATCACAAAAACTGAAAAAACTCACGATGTGTGAGAGATTGATTTTACTTAAGGAGATCGTATATCCCTGTATTCCAGATCCAGATGGAGAAGATGAATGAGGTCAAGCGTCCTCCTCTCTAGCGGTATCCATATGATGGATCTCTATAGCGAAACTCCGCTAATCTGATCTTACAATTCTTGCTCAGAGGGAGGGAGGAGAATATGAGGTAGTGGCTAAAGCTGCAACCTATCAACCATGAGTCTCCCCTCCTCTTTATAGAGAGCCACTAAAACCCTATGGCTCCTTCCTTAGTATGTATTGGATCTCCATCTAATAACTTATTAACCTTGTATTATTGGATCTTTATCCAATAATCTCCTTAGGCCTATAATTGGGCCTTAATCAAGAATCACATCAATATAGGGTCTCATCTAATGAGAATAGGGGCTAATTGGATCTTCATCCAATCCTCTATTGGCTGAAGCATCCACCATATATGTGTGACCCTCTAGGCCCGATACCGAGCTGGTCGTGAGTCACTCCCATCAGAACTCCTTCTGATATAGTGAATTATTATCCCCATAATAATTCACTCGACTCATTGACTATGGACATACTAGGTTACTACGCCATAGTCCTCAGACGGTACAAGAGGGATCAAATCCATTGGACATATCTATCCACAGTTACTATGTATATATAATCCCTCATCCAAATAATATCCCAGAGACCGTATATTGGACATAATACTGATAGGTCACATACGGAATCAGTTTGTCTTACTCTATTTGGATTCTATCGGAGAACTCCTCTCTCAATCTGAATGACCGTAGTTAGAGATTTGTCTAAGCAAGCATATATGGGATATTCCTCTCATGATACCGAGAGTGGATGATCCTCTATTGACACTTAATTGTCTTCGTAAGGTTGGTTACCAATCCTGATAACTAGCTGTACTAGATATGAAACTTTCCAAACCTGTAAGTCTAGCATCAAAGAAAGGAGTACTCATATAAGGTATCGTTGGTGTCTTAAGTATAAGGAATAGATACATAATCGGGACTATGAAATCGATATCTGACATTATGTATCATTAACTATACAACATTCCATAAGCGAATCAATTAGTGAACTTATTCTCTAATGAGTATTGTATTATATTCTTAGTGTCTCCACACAAGTGGCTATGAGACTAACCGCCTCCATTATATGGATGAGTATATAGTACACCGATTTATCCGATTATCTCAATATCCTTCTCGAGTAACCTATGATCGAGATTATTTAGGATTTATGTTTAAAGATGAATAATCTCATTATCGTGATCTCATCACGATCCGATTCTTATTGCACAAAACCAAGGACATCACAATATATATGCAATAAATAATATAATGTGAGAATATGCTAATATTAATCATAAGTAAAAAGATCATACAGCGTGTCACACGTGTCATCACTCACGTGATTGGCTTGTAACCAATAATCTCCCACTTGACCAAAAGTCAATCACCTATGTGTCTGATCCCTATCAGATCCTTGTGACGCTCAAATATAATATTAGCTAGTGGCTTCATTAGTGGATCTATAATGTTATCTTCATATGAAACTATTTTCATTGCTACATCTTTTTGGGTCATAATCACTCTAATCAGATAGAACCTCCTTAGAACAATTTTGTTGAGACATGAGTTCCTTTGTTAGTGTTATCACCCTGTTGCTGTAATAATATATGAGAGTCAGCTCCATGCTGCTTGGTATGACTCCCAAATCTTTAATGAACTTCTTCATCTACACCCCTTCCTTTGCTATTTTTGCTGCAGCAATATATTCTGCCTCTATGGTCGAGTCCGTAGTAGTATCTTGCATGGAACTCTTCCAGCTTACTGCTCCTCCATTCATGATGAAAACAAACTCAGAATTTGACTTGCTATCATCAATGTCGGACTGAAAACTTGAGTCTGTGTAGCCCTAAACCTGGAGGCTACCTTCTCCATACATCAGTAAAAGATCCTTAGTGCTTCTCAAGTACTTAAAGACACTTTACTGTCTTCCAATATTCTAAACCTGGATCTGTCTGATACCTGCTCATGACACTCAAAGCATGTACTATATCAGGCCTAGTACATAGCATCGCATACATGATAGACCCTATCACTGAGGCATAAGGTATCTTATCCTTGTCTGCCCTTTCTCCAGGAGTCTTTTACGACATACTCCTAGAAAGTGATATTCTATGTCTTATCGATATGAGACCTCTCTTGAAATTTTTCGTACCAAATCTTTTGACAATGGAGTCTATGTATCTAGACTGGGACAAGCCAAGCATCTTTATGGATCTATCTCTATAGATTCGAATCCCCAAGATATAGAATCTTTCCCCTAAGTCTTTCTTGGAGAAGTTTCTAGATAGCCAAGTCTTTACTGTGGAGAGCATTCCTACATCATTCCCAATGATTAGGATGTCATCCATATATAGCACCAAGAAGGTGATAGCGCTCCCACTTACCTTTCTGTACACACAAGGCTTATCTTCGTTCTTAACAAAGTCATAAGATCTGATCACCTCATCAAATCTTATGTTTCAACTTTGGGATACTTGCTTCAATCCATAAATGGATCTCAGAAACCTGCATACTTTATCTGGACTCTCTCTGGATACGAATCCCTCTGTTTGCATCAAATACACCTCTTCCTCAAGGTTGCTATTGAGGAATGTCATTTCGACATCCATCTGCTAGATCTCATAGTTATACTGTGTTATAATGGCCAAAATAATTCTAATGGACTTAAGCATGGCTACAGGTGAAAATGTTTTATCACATTCAACTCCTTGTCTTTAACGATATCCTTTAACTACCAGCCTTGCTTTATAGGTCTATATCTTTCCATCAACTCCGCTTCTTGAAGATCCATTTACAACCGATGGGTATAATACTCTCAAGTGTATCCACAAGGTTCCAAACTTTGTTAGAGTACATGGAATCCATCTCAGAATTCATAGCTTCTTGCCACTTCCCGGTGTCTATACTCATAATAGCCTCCTCATAGGTCTGAGGATCAACATACTAAGAGTCATCTCCATTGATATGTCCCACATATCTTTTAGGAGAGTGATATACTCTACTATACCTACGTAAATTTGAAATTTGTGTGTTAGGTACCTGAACAGATTTGAACTCTGGAATGGTGCTTGAGTTTGGTTCTCTAATCTCGCTCAATTCTATCTCACTCCCACTATTTCCACCAAGAATGTGTACCTTCTCAAGGAACACAACTCTCTTGCCAACAAAGATCTTTCGATCCTCGGGATGATAGAAATAATACCCACAAGTTTCCTTTGGGCATCCCACGAATGTGCACAATTCTGTATTGATTCTAACTTATCGGGGTTATGTCTTCTAACATGGGCAAGACAGTCCCAAATCTTAATAATCTTAAGATCGAGCTTCTTTCTTTTCCACATCTCATATGGTATAGACACTACTGACTTTGATGAAATTATATTCAGAAGGTAAGTTGTAGTCTTTAGGGCGTACCCCCAGAATGAAATGGGTAGGTTAGCGAAATTCATCATGGATCGCACTATGTCTAACAGCATGTGATTCCTCCTTTATGATATACTATTGAGCTGAGGTGTATAAGGAGGTGTCCACTGAGATAGAATCCTATTGTCCCTGAGGAAATAGGTGACAATGGAGTTAATAATAAACCATGATAAGAAATCTGATAGGGACTGAAGTATAAGATCAATGCACAGGTTATCCTCTAGGACTATTCCTAAACCTGTGAGTTTCTTGATCCACTCTATCATCTTTAGGACATGGTTCTCAATCGATGTCCCTTCTGTCATCCTAGCTTGGAAGAGTTTCTTAGATATCTCATATATTTGAGTTCTTCCCTGTTTCTCAAACAATTGGCGAAGATGAAGAAGTATAGAATCTGCATCGATGCTCTCATATTGCCTTTGTAACTTAGGAGTCAGGGAGGCCACCATGTAACATTTTGCCAACGTAGAATCATCTATGTACTTCACATAGCGAGCGATCTCATCCTCGCTTGTCCCTTCTTCCGGCGTTGGCAGAATTGTATCAAGGACATATGTAATTTTCTTTACCATAAGAAAATTCTCAAATTACGAAGCCAATCTGTATAGTTTGGACTAGTGAGGCGGTTAGCATCAAGTATGCCACTTAGGGGGTTTGTGAGCAACATGTTTCTGACAAAACAAGATATAGCAAAAATAAATAAGATGCAGATTTTATAAAAAATACTAATTAGGATATGAACTTCTATCTTAATGTACTCCTACTATTTTCTTAGCGAATCATGCGACACCCTCAACACGTGAGACGAAATTCTCCGGTAGACTTCTAGTGGGGATCGAGATCCAATTGGCATCTTCGTGCAATCTCGAGAGACTCGACCAATTACACTAAGCTCGAAAGGTAGGCAACTCTTGCCAATCACAACTCCTTATGATTCCCATCACGTTCGACCTCCAAATCATCATGGTCTTAAGGGGCTCGGTCAACCATGATATTCAGTTAAGTCATCACCATCGTTACATCTCTATGTCCTCGAGGGACTCGACCAAGCATACCATGTCCTTAGGTCACCGATGATATCTCTATGTCGTAAGCAATAACTCAATCACGTAGATAGGTGAGCCTCGAGGAACTTGACCAACTCAACTTATGTTGTGATTCAATTTCTTCCTATAATGATGAAAGGCCACGTGGGTCAATCTTATTGCCTCATACTTACTGACTTAATATTATCGTAGGATGAGTTTTTGTTTCGTATCGATCTCCTAATATGTCGTGTCATACACATACATATTTAATATATATCTACATCGCATGCATATATATATATATATATATATATATATATATATATATATATATATATATATATATATATATATATATATATATATATATATATATCTAGTAGGTGTATAACACATCACATATGGAAACCACACCAGATGATCATGAGTCATTACATAATATGATTAAACTCGAGCCAATGGGCCTAATCACTCACAATAGGATCTATGTGTGCATTGGCGCATCTCCATGCCCTGTGATTGTTGATCTCGTCATCATTGGTTCCGTCGGATCGTTACATCACTATACATCATGATCTCCCGCCACGACATCGTGGGTCCCGTTGTAACCTCCACGCTCCCGTTGCACCTCTCCATGTAATTACAAATAATTACAAGCACATAAGCCCAACAATAAACGAGAAAAATACAGGCTCGCAAGCCCCAATAATAATAATAATCACAATTACACACATCACAACACATGACTAATGATCATCCATCCACATCATATATCATATGTACATCACATTATATGTTGGATTACTAGATATATATAATAATTAATTAAACTATTTAATTAATTATTTTTTAAAAAATCAGGATATGCTCGAAATTTTTAGAATTTTTAAGGGTATTTTCATAATTCTAGACGAGGGGACAATCCTCAAAATTTCTAGAATTATTAAGGGTATTTTTAGAATTTTATACATGAAGATAATTCTTAAAATTTATAGAATTATTGAGGGTGTTTTCGATATTCTAGATGAGAGGATAATCCTCAAAATTTCTAAAAATATTAAGGGCATTTAAAGAATTCTGTATAAAGGGGAGAAAGCTAAAAAATTTTAAATTCTAAGGGGCATAACCATCTTTTTTAAAAAGATGCCCTAGCCCTCCTTCACCCTCATTGCGCCACCGTCGTTGTTGCCTCTATGCAGGCGACGCCGCACTGAAGCCGCCTCAGGCGCCACGGGCAACTGCGCGGTGCATGGGGCACCCTATTGCCCCGGGCCATCCGGCCGTGTCTGTGGAGGTCGCCGCGGTGGCCGCTGGGTTGCCGACCTGAGCGACCGCCGCAGTAGCAGACATGGCCGCCACCCCTACCACCGTGCATGAGACAATATGCATGTGGCCGCCCTTACCCCGCAAGCAATGCCTACTTTCGTAGTGAATCGCTGCAACAAGCGTGTAGAACAGTTCTAGGCGATTCAATCTCATCACACAAAGTTTAAAACCAATTTTTCGCATGAAAACCTTGACTATGGTACCACTGTTGGAAAACCTCAGCGAGTGCATCACATGCGCAGCGAAAATCAAAACAAAAACTAGTTTCCCATGCAGATCAAATCATCGTTCAAAAGATTGGGATCGCGAGAAAAAATCATAAAAATAAAAAAAACCGTTATGTATGGGAGATTGATTTTACTTAGGGAGATCGTATGTCCTTGTATTCTAGATCCAGATGGAGAAGATGAAGGAGGTTAAGCGGCCTCATCTCTAGCGGTATCCACATGATAGATCTCTGCAACGAGACTCCTCCAATCTGATCTTGCAACTCTTACTCAGAGGGAGAGAGGATAATAGGAGGTGGTGGCTAAAGCTACAACCTATCAACTATGAGTTTCCCCTCTTATTTATAGAGAGCCACCAAAACCCTAGGGCTCCTTCCTTAGTGGATATTGGATCTCCATCTAATAACTCACTAACCTTGCATTATTGGATCTCTATCCAATAATTTCCTTACGCCTATAATTAGGCCTTAATTAAGAAGCTTATCAATATAGGATCTCATCTAATGAGAATAGGGGCTAATTGGATCTTCATCCAATCCTATATTTGCTAAAGTATCCATCATATGTGTGTGACCCTTTAGGCCCGATACCGAGCTGGCCGTGAGTCACTCCCATCAAAACTCCTTCTGATATAGTGAATTATTATCCTCATAATAATTCACTCGACTCATCGATTATGAATGTACTAGGCCACTACGTCATAGTCCCTAGACGGTACAGGGGGGATCAAATCTATCAGACCTATATATCCATAGTTACCATATATCTATAATCCCTCATCCAAATAATATCGCAGAGACCGTATATTGGACATGATACTGTCAGGTCATATACGGAGTCAATTTGTCTTGCTCTATTCGGATTCTACCGAAGAACTCCTCTCTTAATCCGAATGACCCTAGCTAGAGATTTATCTGAGCAAGCATATGTAGGATATTTCTCTTATGATACTAAGAGTGGATGATCCTCTATTGACACTCAATTACCTTCGTTAGGTTGACTACCAATCCTGATAACCAGTTGTACCAGATATGAAACTTTCCAAACCTGTAAGTCTAGCGTCAAAAAAAGAAGTACTCATACAAGACATTCTTGGTGTCTCAAGTCTAAGAAACATATATACAACTGGGACTATCGAATCGCTGTCTGAAATTAGGTATCATGAACCATACAACATTCCATAAGCGGATCAATCAGTGAACTCATTCTCTAATGAGCACCTGTACTATATCCTTAGTGTCTCCATTCAAGTGGCTATGAGACTAGTTGCCTCCAACATATGGATGGGTATATAGTACATCGATCCGTCCGATTATCTCAATGTCCCTCTCGAATAACCTATGACCGGGATTATTTAGGATTTGTGTTTAAAGGTGAATCGATCTCATCATCGTGATCTCATCACGATCTGATTCTCATTGCACAGAACTAAGAAAACCACAATATATATTGAACAAATAATATAATATAAAAATATATTACTATTAATTATAAGTAAAAAGATCACATAACGTATCATACGTGCCATCACTCATGTGATTGGCTTATAAGACACCTATAACCAACATCAATTATAAACCAATTCTCTTGATATTTGTTATATTGTCAATTACTATTTGTAAAATATATTATAATCTAATCTTCTCTACAATAGTATCCATCAAAATGTCAATATAGTTTGTATCTTAGATTTTGCCAAAATCATTAACTGACTTATAAAACACTACTCTTCTATTACAATAAATAAGAAAGTTGATGATATATATTCTTATTAGTCCTGTCCAATTGTTGCACATTAATATCACCTCATACTCGTCCAATTACGTCTTGAATGATTTGATCCAATTATTTGATCCAATTAATATCACATCTTTATCTAATTACACACCATAAATTTCCTTTAATAATGGAGGTTAGATCCTCGTGTCATACTTTTGAATGAAGGAGATTATGCTCTTATAATATGGACCTTGGGTTGTGTTTCTTAGAATCCTGTAAAAGTTGAACCATTTCGAAATTGCCTTCCCAATATCTTTTTTTATTTTTGTATATGTATCACCAATCTATGTTTATTTCGTTATTTATAGAGGATTGGCTTGCGGATCAATATTAATAATATCTGGTACAAATCTCTTGCTAATATCTCTCATAAAATCATGGGGTCCACCATACCTCATACTATTTGTTCGGCCTAATTGGGAAGGAGCAATTGGCTACCTCATGCTATTTGACCTCTACTACCACCATCATATTCTCATTGTGAGTAAGGTTGTTAATGTCTTATTCCTTCATCGGTCATATATTAATACTTTAATAATGCACGAATCCCAACTGTGAGATCTGGGTTAACATCATCATCATGACCCTTATACTGATCGTAAACTAGTTCCGGCACAGTCCTACAATATTATTCTTTAGCTCTTGTCTTCTTTTTTGATGTGTCTTGCTTTGCTTGTAGGTTACTTTTAAATAATTTATGGATCTCTATTAGAAACTTATTACATTTTGCAAAATTAGAATACGCACTGACGAAATGCATTTGAATTTTATCAATATAGTTACAATAAATACATTGCTAATGATGATAGTTTTCATCCATCTTTTGGGCATAAACCCATTTAATATATTGTGATTATTTATTTGGTATCATGTTCCTATTAAATTTAAACCAAATAAACTATAAACATATTGAATTAATCTAATATTGATCAAAAATCACTAATTTTGGTATTAAATAATTTTCTAAAAATTAATTATTTATCTTTCAATTAATCTAAAATCGATCAAATTTTGATTAAACTATCATTAAATTCACTAATCATAATATTAAATATTTTTTTAAAAAATTAATTATTAATTTTAACATTATAAATATGTCAAATACCCTTATACGTATTAAAGATATTGAATTGATTCAAAATCAATCGAATTTTAATTAAATTATTATTAAATTCACTAATCAAAGAATTAAATAATTTTAAAAAATTCTTAATTATTTGTCTTTGACATTATAAACATGTGAAACATCAGTATTAAAAATATTGAATTGACCCAAATCGATTAAATTTTAATTAAATCATAATTAAATTTACTAATCATAATATTAAATATTTTTAATACAACATGGTTAAACATATTTTACCATCATAAATATGTAAAACATATAAAAAATATTACATACATAATTTTGTTCTAATATAGATAATCATCATTATATATACTAATAACATAGTTAATTATCCATCTATTACTTATTTTTCAATACTATAAATATGTCCAACATCCTAATAAGAATTAAATATGACCTAAAATCAATCAAATTTTAATTAAATTATCATTAAAATCACTAATTATAGTATTAAATAACTCTAATAAAACTTAATAAAACTTATTTTTCCATTAAAAATATATAAAACATATGAAATAAATAGTAAATACATAATTTTGATATAATACAGATTAAATTATAATAAAATCATCATTAAATATACTAATTATATGATTAAAATAGTTAATTACATATTAATTATATTTTTAATATTATAAACATCTCAAACAACTTAATTGGTATAAAAAACTATAAATTGGCTCGAATTAATCTAATTTTAATTCAATCATAATTAAATTCATTAAATAACTCTATTAAAATCTAATTAAACCTAATTTATCATCATAAATATCTTTTGATATTTAATCTCCATGAAATATAACTATTTAACCAAATCTTATTTGGATTAAATCAAAATTAAATACACTAATCATAATACTAAAAATCTTATTTACTCTCTAATTAAAAAAATAAAATATCTTGATTGAAGAGTTCTTTATATTAGTCTTTCCAGGATTCAATCCATCTTGTATAGTTTAGGAGAATACAATTATTGATAATAATAAAAACAGTTGGAAATATAAGAATGTGAGAGAGTTTAAAAAAGAGTTAGTGAGAGAGAGAATGAGTTTAAAAATAGATTGAAATTTGTATTTGACCTGTAACTATCGGTAGTTATTAAAGTTTCGATCACTATTAATATTACTGGGTGATAATGATTAAAATTTCAATCGTTATTTTTCGATACAAACACATCGAGCGATACAGGTCTAAAATTGTGCTACCACTCAATAGCGTGCGGTCCACGTATCGATTAGTTAGTGGACCATTATATACTGTATGTATTAATTGGAATGATTCGAAAGGGCCATCATTGATCAATAACTTTATGCACTATACGTACTTCTTATATTGCTTATTCTTGTGGTGCCTCTCGTATGAAAGGTTGGTCATTCATTTGAATACCAGTATCAGATACCCACTTTTTTGAGTCACTCCTTTATCTATGTCTCTATGCTAGTTTTTCATAAATAGAAGTGTGTGCTAGATGCCCTCAATATAACCTTGTTAGGTCCCTTATATTTATATGCTAAGTGTTTCTAAGTATGTTTGTTTCACTTTGATATTATATCATGGACTTAGTTGATTTTAAGTAAGTCATGTGTCACTATTGTGTGTCCATCTGTAAATAGTGAGCTTTCCATAAACATCTTATGACCTCTTAAGAACTTGTTAAAGAGAAGATGGGCCAAATGAAACATTCTAACTCTGGATCTCGTAGGTAGATATTTTAGCAAACACTTGATAGATAATTGGTATTCCAACAAATACTCGATAGATAATTTAAATTAAAAGACATCGCAAGCTCTGAATGGTCATGTGACAAATAGTCCAAGATGATTCTGCATAATCAAGAGTCCCCATAAATATCTACATAACAGTACTACGGACTAAGTCAACGAACCAACCTTAGACACTATCCCAAAGGCTTATTGAGCGATGTGACACTCGGGTAGCTCTAGAGTATTATACTAATATACATTTTGCATCATTTTGTGGAGCTAAAAAATACATAAGATAATTATTTGGATGATTTATTTTTGGATAGTTTTACCCCCTCTCTCTCTATATATATATATATATATATATAACAATTTCACGTAACTTGCATTTATAAAACTAAAATGATTATAAGAATTAGAGATTGTCAAACGTACTTAAATTATTTACATATTATACAAAATATAAATAAAATAAAAAAAATATAAATATATACCAACATTACATCCAACACTCTTTATACATATTTTTCCCCAACAAGTCGTTAAATTGAAACACTTAAATGCTCACATAACACTAATTGCAAAGTATAGTCCGCTCACAACTCCAAAGTCTCCTACTGCCCTACATCACCTCCGACCAAAGTGTTTGAGATTACTTAAAACATCAAATATTCACTTAACCATTCAAAGACAATCTATATATAAGTAATATAAAAAATAGTCTTTTCTCTTCAGATATCTGATGAGTATTTCTTAAGTACATTATATATATATATATATATATATATATATATATCTTGCTGTCGATTCTGATTAAGACAAGATACTTTGGGTCCAGCCGTCTCAGGTCGACCGGGTTCTAAACACGATCACACAATGTGGAGGAGGCTAACTACAAAATCTCGGTTGGGTTCAAATCGATGTGATCTCAATTGAACCGGGTTGGATCCATTCCCGCTGCGCTTCGTGACCATTAGACCATCTTAAAAAAAAACAAACCGAGTGCTTTTGTTTTTCTTGTTTTTAAAAACACGGAAGCAAGAACGATGTTGGTGATCCAGAGCCGCTCGGTCACTCATGATGGATAGCGCTGGCTCCATCGACCCAGCTGAGGCAGGCACTCGAAGCTCGTCATGGCTGCCATGATCGTCTCTTCCGCCGCTGCAGTCGTGGTGAAGACCTTCACGCCGAGGAGGCGGCAGAATAGGAGAATTCTATGCGTCAGTTGGGTAAGTCACCTCCCCCTTCCTTCTTATTTTTTTGGGGGTAATTTATGGGTCCTTTCATCCGTTTTGCAGGACCCTGAAGGTATACTAGGGCCGCCCCAGCGTGGCCACATCGCGCGGCTCGATCTCAAGCAGCGGCTGGAGAAGGACGCGGTCACCCGGGAGGCCTTCGACCGCCAGCTGCGGGAGGAGCGGGAGCAGCGCCGCAAGCGTCGAGAGGTCTCGGACGCATTTCCTCATCCGTCTCATGTACTTTCAGCTGCTTCGGTTGAGCTCTCGCTTATCATTCTTTGTTCTCTGCTGTGCTTGTCGCTAGGCTCGTGTGGTGCCGGAGACGACCGAGGGACTGATAGAGTACTTTCTTGACACTGAAGCGCGGGACATCGAGGTGGAGATCGGGAGGTTGCGGCCCCGGTGAGCTGCTGACTACTGTCCTTTTTTTTTTTTCTCTGACCATTTAATGCAGTGAACAAAATAAGCCAACTTTGGAAGGGGCAAACAATAACAAGTCGCAATAGCCCAATTCTTTCTCTGCCATTTTCTGTTTGTTATCAGTTGGCTAATTAATGCAGCTCTCCTTTTTCCTTTTCCTCGATTTTGATATCTGAAAGGAAAATGATTCAGTTGGTTTTGAGATGAGAATTGAAATATATGACTCCGAGAGAACAAAATTGGGACTAATTTTCTAGATTCTTGCTTTTGTTGCTTGGTAGCTCAGGATAATGACTAATTAACTCAGATTTATTTTAAGGATTCTTCTCGTAGCTCCTACACAAATACTATCATTGCTTCGGCCATGTGTTTGTTAATTTGATGCAAAGAACTAAATCTGGTTTAATGTATATATTGAACTCGATCATCACTTGCTTAGGGCTGAAATGTGGATAAACCTGCCTTAGACATAGCAATCTGGAAAGTACATTAGACATTGTTTCCTTTGGTTTTTCACTAATATTTTAGTTCATTTAGAATATGCATGCATTTTCCCGTGTTATTGTGTTGACCACTATGCATTAAAAATTATCATCTTTGGAAACCGAGTCAGATAAAAGTTATTTGTTGGTTTGTAGGTCTTCAAAATTCCAACATTCTAACTCAGCTTCAATGCTTTTATTCTGCATCAGTAGCTTGAAACAAAATCTTAGACAATTGCTGAAATCGAGAAAAATAAGTCTCGTTCGAGACTTTTCTTTTCTCTCGGTGCTTCTACATTCAGTGTTATATGGAGGAGATGCTCTTGCCCGATAAAATAATTGACTAAAGCACTGACCCAAATTCCTCGAGTCTAGAATTACCCACTTTATGTTGGACTAAACTGGAGTATTAAAATGACGGGACATTTTGGGATGACATGACCGATCAAGGCACTAGGCCGACAGGTTGAGGCCTGGTTGGTGAAAGAAAATTTGCTCGAATGCAATTCTTTTATGAATGCCATTCCATCTAAATGTTAGACCTGTAGACGTGCCAAGATGCATAATTTTATATTTTCAACATGAACTGGTCCAATTTGCTTTGCTGTATTGGTTCCTATCTGGAACTGAATTCGCAGTGGAAGACCAATTGACATGTTCTTCAAACATTTATACATTTTTGTACCTTGATCCATCTGGCACATGTATGAAATTGATAACATTAATTTCAAAAGGTGAAAGTATCTTGTTCTTTATTTCAGATTAACCACATACAATACAAATAATAAGAATCTTATCATAGTTATACAGCTACTTTTACCATGACCATTGGATAATGCGAGTACCGTACATGATGTGCAGGTTAAACAAAGAGTTTTTCGATCACCTAAGAGTCGAGCTTGGACAACTCCGTTTTGCGGTCAATAGAACTACGGTATTACTAGATGAGTGACCTTTTTGTCCGTGCTAAAAACAATCGAAGAGCAGTTTGAGTTACATTATTATTTGTGTGCAGGAGATGGAGGACAGGTTGATCGAGCTGGAAGCAATGCAGAAGGTCTTGCAAGAGGGCACAGGTTCTTTTTCTTTTCGGCATTCCGGAGCTCAACTTGTATATGGCATTAAACTGCTCTGTTTCCAAACTGATATTGGCTTCCTGTATATTATTGCCTCAGAAGCATATGATAAGATGCAAACTGACCTCGTTTCAGCCAAAGAAAGGCTTATGAAAATACTGCAGTCTAAAGACAGGAAATCAACTGTAAGATCAGCGTGTCGGATCCACACACACACACTGATAATAATTTTGACACTGTGGTTTTTCTTTGTGAGCAGTTGCTCGAGATGGTTGAGAGAAATGAGCTGAACAGATCTGTTTTGGCACTGCTTGACGAGAACATAGCAAGCGCGATAAGTTACAATCAGGTTGCTCAAATGTCACTCTCTTTACTGCCTTTCACAATTGGCTTCTTTTTCACTTACATAGTTGATGGTTCACTTTGCAGAAAGAAGCTGCAGCTTTTATGGAGGATGTGCGTTCAACTATTCTGAAGTATATGACAGTATGATATATGCAAACTCAATTCTTTTGTGAACTTGTATGCTCCATTGTTACTGCAAATTTTAGTCTAAAGGTTCAGTACACCACCAGGGTGGCTTTGTACGTCTATGTTGTCATAGATGTTTGTGTTGCAAGTTGATGGCGTGGCATGAAGATTCTCTCAGAATCTGCTTTAGCCGACTATTTTTGTTGTTGATTGTTTTTTGTGTTTAATGTGATTCAGAAGTCTACCAATGCAGTTCAGTTTCTGACGAAGGCAAACATAAATAGTCTTACCATAAAAATTGCTTAATCTAAATCTTTAAATATATATATATATATATTTCCATTAATGATGATGAATGTATCTATCAGAATCTTTATTTAGCATGTCTTTTACATGAAAAAAAGGGTAGGTTAAAGAAAATTTATCTTACATATTTTTTCTATTCATATACACCTTTGGATCAACCTTAGTTAAGGTAACCATGATATTAATATTTAGGTTTAGAAGTTTCTGGAAGTCATATAAACCTTTCGAGGGTATTAACATCATTTTATCTGACACGGCATATGTTAGATAAATAAAGCTATTCCGACTCGGCGAGATGGGCTTGATCTGTACAACGCTTCTCCACGAAGCAATCCGCGGAGGATTTCACGTGTGGCCGACGCTGGATTCCAGGATTATAGACCTATAGGGAAGCCGACGCGTGATTAGGTTCGGTTCAAAGTGGGCTGGACCCCACCTCATGTGCGTTGATTCCGTTGACGAAACTTGGAACCGTGTCTGGGGTCGAACCGTGAGACGCACCCATCAAACCCCGTCGAAACGGAAAGCGGTCCCGCAGCCGCAAACACGTGTCAGGCTCCAAGCCACTGCAGACGGTGTCCCGCGATGCACCGGACACGTGTCCGTCGAGGGGAGTAGTTTCGTTATTTCCCCCAAGGACTCCACCCCCAAAAGTCGCGTCCGTTGCTCCGCCGAACCACTGTTGGAGATCGACGCCAGGCCTGCTATCCCACTAATGCCATCCACTGACGCCTTGCCACGTAAGGGTTTGATCTAACCCGCGGCGCGTCCGATCCATGCGCCTAGAAAAATCCCCCGCCGTTTAAAATCCCGCGAGGGGCGGACTGAAATCCCCAAATTCTCGACGTTCGATCTTCATCAGACGGTCCCCGTGAATCGGAGGTGCCCATTAAAAGAGAGGCCCGAAACCAAACCCTAGCTCGTTCTCTCTCTCTCTCTCTCCCCCACCGCCGACGACGTGACGCGCTTCAACTACCATTACTTTGCCCCTTCTTTAGATCGTGATCTCGCGAGGGAAGGCGAAGAGGAAGAAAAGGAATCTGAATCGTCGTCGAAGTATTCGAATCTTGAACTCAATTTAAAGAGGGGGGAAGGGATCGGAACGATCGGATCGGAATTTGGTCATGCGTGGGTGATAGGAATCGACGATGAGGGGGTTCTCTGGGGGTGGAGATTATGGTGGTGACACGGCGGCACGCGAGGCCGGAAAGCAATAACGCGGCGCGGCTGAAGCTGTACAGGGCGGCGGAGGCGGAGATAGGGTCGCGGGTGTTCCCCCTGCCGGCGCCGCCTCCGGCGCCCATGCCCTCGGTGGGTGCCCGGCGATCGACGAGGGTGTACGTCGCCAAGGCATCTTCTGCATCCGCGGCCGCCAATGCCTGCGGCGACGGCGACTCCAGGGTTCTCCGTTCCGGGAAGCGGTCCGCTTCATGGAAGAACAGGGATGAGTGGTTGGGGGCCTTTGGCGGCGATGCGACGGCGGATCTCCGATGGTGGCAAGGGGAGGAAGGGGAAAAGCGTGATCTTGGTGGTCCGACTGTGCGGAACGAAACGGAGGCTCGCGCTGGTGCGGTCGTGACGGAGTCTCCGGAATTTGATGTTCCCAATGACAATTTGGGTTCTCCGCAGGGGAAGAAGTTTGGTATAGTTTATCGGCGTAAGCGGCAGAGGCAACTTCCGAGTAGTGTGGTGTTATCATCTTTGTCTGCAGGTGATGGAACTACCGAGATAGACAGAAGGTTTGGGTTGGTTTTCACTCGGAAAGCTCGCAAGAAGAGGCTAAAGATGGCGCCTTTATACGAAGGAATCAAACGCGAATCAGCAAACGTTGACATGGACCCCGTGGAAACCTCGATGAAGAGAAGAGTTTCGAAAAGAGAGCTTAGGGTTGCGGTATCTGCACTTAACTTTGCAAATAAGATCGGCATTATGGAAGATAGTTTGTGCACTTGCATCGGTGGTCCTGTGGTGCTCTTGCTGCTTGTGGAGCTCTCGTGCTTGGGCAGTACACTTTTCTTCTCGAGACTCCTGATTGCCATCCTTAGATGGATGAGGAGGGCCACGGTGTCGGTTCGGGAATTTGCTTTCTTCCTACTATCCGGGTCCTTGGCAAGTGTCTTCTCTCAGCAGGGAGTCCACGTATTACCAATCAGGTGGCACAGAGATGTAAGTTTGTTATGTTTAGATGTTTATTCCCGGTTTTTTTCTTTCAGTATTGATATCTGGTACGTCTAAATGTCTGAGTGCACTTCTCTTCCTTTATTTTGTTTCAGAATAATCTGTTCACGGATGCTCTTCCTTCTTTCGGGCTATGCAAGATTTATGGTGCGCGACTGTCTGTTCCATTAGTATGGCTTGATTTTTCGGCCCTTCCATTCTACTTTATGAGCTTGCACGTCAGCATGCTTGTTGGTTCCCTTTGTTTACCTTGTGTTCTTAAGAGGCACTCGATGTACTCACGTCCTGATCCCTCTGCAATGGTTGATATTGGACAAACTATTAGTCATACTCTCAAGGGGTCAGGTTATTTGGGAACTAAACTTTCAGGGACCCTTGTTATTGAGAGGCACATTTCCACGAGTGATGCTTATCAATCCGTTACACGAAACACAGCTATTTTCTGTGGTTCAAGGCTAAGCAAGCTTCGGAGAAAGAGAAGTTCCTCTGGATTTTTTAGAAGTCAGAACCTGTCTTTGATGAGTTCTCATCCAGAGGCCCCACTATCAGTACACTCGAGCCAGAGTGGTTCTAGCAGTTCTTCTGAAGCTGAAGCAGGTTTTCTACGGGAACCCATGAGAAGACCATTATTTATTGAAGTGCCCGATGCCTGTGCTGAAGACTCTTTCAGTTGCAAAGATGAGATAGATGTGTCAACGTTTGCCAGTTTTCATCAGAAGCATAGGAAGTCTGCCAAGAAGAGCCCTGTAGAGCAGAATAGGGAACTGAAATCTGCTTTGGTGGATGTGAAGCAAAACATAGACTCTATACATTGCAATGCAAATGTCTTGGTTACTAATGCTGACAGGTGTTGGAGAGAGGAAGGTTTTGAGGTCATGTTGATGTTGGCCTCTAAAGAATGGTGTATAGCAGTTAAATCACAGGGTGAAGTGAGGTACTTGCACAGGCCTCTGGATATGAGGCCTTGTTTTGTCAATCGATTCACTCATGCCTATATGTGGGCTGGAGATGGTATGTGGAAGCTTGAGTTTTTGGATAGGTGGGATTGGCTTGTGTTCAAGGAACTGCACATGGAATGTCGTGAGCGAAATATGCAGGAGATGTCCTCCAGGATGATTCCTGTGCCTGTGTTTAATGAGGTCCCTGGTTATGAGGATGATGCTGGATCTACTTTTGTGCGCCCTGATGAGTACATCAGAATGATGGATGATGAAGTTCAGCGAGCTTTATCAAGCAAAATTGCTAGGTATGATATGGACTCGGGGGACGAACAGTGGCTCATTAAGTATAATTCCAGCATTCCACATATAGAGACTAGTAAATTTGTTGATATTACAAAAGACAATTTTGAGAAAATTATTTATACAATGGAGAAGGATGCTTACAGCAATGTGGATGATGTATTTGATAAGGAAAAAGCATTAGATCTCTATCAGCATTTCGGAAGGAGGGAGATGTTGAATGCTCTCTATGACTATTGGATAAGGAGGAGGAACAAGAGACATGCTGCTTTAGTTAGAGAGTTTCAGGTCTCTGTAATTATTATATTTTTCTTTTTCTTGTTCCCTTTTGAAGTTTTATATCTCATAATTAAGTAGCAAAATCAAGTTTACTATTTTACTGACAGGAAATACTTGCTTCCGTTATCTATAGTTTATTATTGTTGGCAAGTTGGCTGGGTACAGTTTATTTTAGATTTTTTTCACTTTGCTTATATATGGTTGAAGTGCTGACAACTCTTGTGGATTTTATCAAATGTTCATAAAAAAAGCCCAAGGTTTTGATGCCTACTACAGCTGCAATGTTTATTTTTTTGTTTGATGAAGTTTTTATGGTTGTTAATTGAATAAAATTGTTAATGACTTGATCACACCTTTTGGTTCATTATTTCTATATTCACTTGTGAGAGTTCATTGCAAAATTTTATTGCATCATCATCGGTATCGTGTTTCACAACTTTTCTGCAATTTGTTTAGTCTGAGGACAACATTAATTGTGTTTTGATATCCTTTGAGCTTAAGATGCTGGTTGCTTAAATAATTCACTGCTCTTTTTTGTAAATGGTTTATGTTAAACTCTTTTGGTTGACTTATTGTCTGACTTGGTGCCCTTGCCAACAGGGTCCACCTTTGCGGAGGGTACAGTTGGCACATAAACCATTTCTGCGCAAAAAAAGATCTACCAAGAGACAACGGGTCCAGACACCAAGAGCAAAGCCAGAGGTCATTTCACAAGGTTTGTTTTGCCTTCCATGGAGAATGAGTTTATAAAATCAAATATAGATGCCCCTCGAAATTAGGGTTGGAAGAATGAGTTTAATGTGGTGACTCATGCATTTTTTTCTAAATATAATCAGTTTAAAATATTAATTTTAGTTGTTATTTAGTTTTTTCTCTCTAAAACATCAAGGAGTTAAATGCGGAAACACTTCTAGAGATTGAAGAACAAACCATGACTCCTCCATCGTTGTTTTGATTTAGTTTGGCTAAAGCTGACTCATGTCTGTTGGTTTTACTGCAATATATTTGTCTATTATTTGGGTTAAAGATGATGATGATGTCTCATATATAATCTATTATATTTTTTCCATGGATTTCTTGTGGCCTTCTCTTAGTATCCTCATTTTATATTTATGCTGTTCCAAATGGTTTTATTTTGCTTTTGGAAAAATCCAAATTGAAATGATTCATGTGTATTGAGCTTGCAATTCATTGCTTTGGTTACTCTCAATTCTTTCCTTTTTTATTATGAAATGGTGAACTAGTATATACCCAATTTTCTCTCACCCGCAAGTTTTTTTTTTCTGTCATATTTTGTAAGAACATATTTAGAGACAAGCTGGTTGTTTTTCCATCTTTGACAATTTCAGGAGTAAATTGGTTTTATAACTATTTTGCTTTTCTGGGACATGTGATTCTAATTACTAGTGTCAATTGTATTATAGCCGGGACAAACGTGGAGGACTTGCGAAGGGTTCAAGAAGCTGAAAATGCTGCAAACCGAGCTGTGGAATTTGCCATTCATCTACGGAATAGAGCTCAAATGCTCATGGCAAATGCTGAGCTTGCAGTTTACAAGTCTGTCATGGCTCTCAGAATTGCTGAATCCATGGGGGCATCAGATGCACCTGATCTTGCTCCATTCATTCTGGACTGAGCACAAAAGGGATTTCCAAATGCTTATATAGTGCAGTGTCCACTGCGGCATCGGGAGCTCCTGATCTTGCTTCATCCATCTTGCATTGGTCACCGGAAGCATAGAATGTGTACAGGAGCTTCTACCAAAAGAGCAAAAATGAAGAAAATAATAACACTGTTCTTTCAATAGATTCTTTGTTTTTGGTTTCTTTTTTTTTTATGTGCTGCCGGATGGTTCTGGCTGATTAAGGAAGGTTGATAGGGCTGTTTTCTGAGCCATTTTTGAGGTCGGGTATCTGAAATTTATGCGAGTCTAAGCCTCTGTATAAAATGATAGTTTGTAGCTTTTGTAAATTGTACCAGTATCACATTGCATTTGTACTCATTATTATGGATGAGAAGGGAATGCAGACTGTCACTAACAGTATAAAATTCAGCGAGTGCTGTTTCCTTCCTATCACTAACCTTCAGGATGATTCTGAGTTGCCTGTAGCCCATCTCGGTATTAGCTTCTCGTCGTACTGTCTTCATCAGTTGGTTAATTGTAACTTGAGTTCTACTTTATGGTTTGGATTTTCTAAAACCCGGAATCATAATTGAACCATTCAAGTTTATTTAGGAACCAATGTCTCCAAGCCCCTATTACAGATTGGTTCGATTCAGTTTCTGCTTCGAGTCGAATCATGATCCTGGCTAAGAGTCTCGTTTAGTGTTCTGTTTTTTTTAAAAAATGAGCTCATTATTATTATATGAAAGATTTGATACATTTATATATGCATAATTTGTCACGGATTTAACTAGTTTTATCTAATTAATAATTATATTTTCGATATTTTCATTGGTGAGGATACCATTTGGGTGTCCCTCAATAATCCACTTTGAAATGGAATCACAATGAATACACTTCACTTTTTTCCTTCGACTCTCTCTCGCGCATTTATTCGTAAATGGGTCCAAATTCTCAAAGCTAAACGAACAAATAAGGAGCACTTACAAAACTGTTCCAGCGAAGTCGATGACCGGAAGTGAAAAAAAGGGAAAGAGCGTTTATTAGGGTTTGTGTTCTCCTCTCCTCCGCCTTCTCCACCTCTCGTCTCCCCGGTGCGATCTAGTCGCGAGGAATGGGGAGGGGATCTCTCAAGAATCTCTTCGCCGGGTCTCTCGCCCTTCGGAACGTTTCATCGGGTTGTTTCATCCTGCCGCTCTCCTCCTTTTATTGGCCTTCTCCCAATTTCAAGATCGGAAGCTTTAAATGCTTGGGAACCTGGTCCAGAGCAGGGCGCTGAATTGATGAGCGAGCATGGGATAAATGTGCCAAAGGGAATCGCTGCTTCATCTGTTGGAAGAGGCTAACGAGGTTGCTCGATCTGTTTTCCCAAAAAGGTGTGTTTCTTGTCTTTCACTGTCCCTATGACACTGACATTTCTCTGTTTCCCATCAAGTTTTACTTGAATGTTTAAAGATCATGGGTCATGTTGTTGGTTTTTATGAAGCATTTCATGCTCACCTTACATGGTGTTGTTATATTGAGTATTCGACAAGGGGCATGGGCTCCCAATTTGCTCCAAATATATATGCTGCTACGAAAGAGCTGTCCTTTTTATCTTGTGTGGAGTCCTAAAATTGAGGCCTGAAAAGCTGACTTTGGCTGATATTTGTTTGGGTACATAATTGTCAGATTCCTCGGCGTGCTGTTACAACTTAAAAAGTTTGGTCAACCATCATACAAGTATAACATTTCTCATGTTATAAAGTGATCTGATTGTAGAAACCGACGAAGCATATCAAAATCGAATAGTAAAGAAGGAACATCTTGTGAGATGGAAACGTATGTTCATATACTTAAGATACTATTAGTACACATTATCTTGTTTTGAAATATCTGTTTTTGGTCTATATTTCAAATTTTGTTTTACTATTTCCAGCTGTATATATTATGATGTTTCAAATTTTCTTTTCTCTGTTTTTACATATAGATCACCCTGAACAAAGTAACTTAGAAGATTGTGGTCAAAAGCCAAATCCTTGCTGGTGGGAGAGGCTTGGGAGCCTTCAAAAGTGGATTCAAGGATGGAGAACGTATTGTTAAGACTGAGGAGGTGGCAAATATAACTGGTGAGGAATGTCCTTTATGCTATCTTTTAATAGGCAAGCATGCTATATTCATCTATCCACTACTAGTTTACCACTAAAAAGCATGGAACCTTGTGTCACATAATCCATGCCTACAAAATGCAATTCTGTTGTGCCCTATCAGTTACTCTGTAATGGATATTATCTATGCCAGATTGCTAGATAAATATATTTCTTCTTTGATTTGTATAAAGAAATGGATATCTGATTGCTAAGTCACACTAGAGATGTGGGGTATATTTGTTGTATTGGTAAGATCTTAGAACACTACGCATCATAACATGCTCCTACAGAGCAAATCTTGAATAGGTATTGAAAGATAAATGCAACATATTTTAATGTGTAATTTTGTTTTATATGGTTAGGATGTTAAAATAATTTGTGTAATGCTTTTGAATTGGAGACAAAGAGGATGAGGCTGTAAGGAAGTTAAGAGTTAGAAAGTGCTCCTCTATGTGCTTTGGGTTCTTAAGTATATAATGGTCCAGCAGCACATCCTTATGATCATCTGCTGCTCTTCCAAGATACATTTTCATTTGCATTTGGCACGTTCTTTTATTATGTACCATCTTTGTCTTCTGCAGGTTGCTGCTGCCAAAGCTGATCTGAGTTATATTGGCAATGACTATGATGGATCGGAATGCCAGGTTTAGATTATAATATAATATAGTTGTGTTTGTGTTTGTTGAACTATATTTATAATCTTGAATTTTCTTTTAATGTATACTCTTGGTTAAGTAGATGATTACAAAAGAAAATTTCTTAGATGTCTCACAGTTGTTTGGGTAGAACATGGAGACTATAATGCTAGTTATAGGAACATCTCATTCATCGTCTCCTTTCTACAATTGTTTTTAATTTTTTTTTTTCATGAAAAAATTTGAAGTTATCTTTTCTAAATTTTTCTTGATAATTTGTTGCTCAAGTTGTACATATTTCATATACTAACATCCAATGACAAAGTGAAGGCAATTTTGGTCAACATATTTGGAGGGATTAGAAATGCAACTTGATAGCAAGTGGAATTGTCAATGCACCCAAACAGGTACTAATCTGGGTTCTGACTGACATCATTGTCTTTCTGACTTCCATTAACATAATCTTTTATAGCTTTAAGTACTTTATATGGACTCAATTTCCTTATTAGTTTCACTCCTTAATGTACATTTTTTTTCGACATCATTTGTTTTCAAAAAACTTCATCTCTGTTACATGCTAAAATCTTCATTAAGCTCCAAAGTCATTTGATTGGAGCCTCCAATGGATATCCATCTAGAACATGAATCAACTCAGGCTTCATGGCTTTATAGAGCTTGACTCGACCCTTTTTTTTGCTTTATATGGTAATAGCGTAATTCTTTACAAAGTTTTAGATAATATTATGAATAAATAAATTCATTGTCACACATTTTTATGATTTTGGGGATATGATTAATATATGTCTGGTCGAGGGAAGGTTAACCGTGCGTGCAACATTAGGCTCATTTCTTTTACACTAGAATTACTCGTCTTGGTTTATCTTGGTGTTTGATTAGCATTACTTACTAATATATCATTCATTGTGAAGTGAATAATGGTTAAAATTGTCAAAAAAGAAGGGATAAATCATGTGATACCCTTATCATTAGCATTCATAAATGAAGGAATTTATGCAGATAACAATTTCAATGAAGAGGAAATATAAAGTGATGCCTTCAAGATTTTTGACAAGATTCTAAGGGTAATCAATTTCTATTTCATGACAAGATAACAGAGATTTGTGATGAAGTTGCATAGATCATTTAATGATAGGCGGTATATGCGACCAAGGCATACCATCTTAGTTTTAGTGAGATGGATTATGATAATAAAAGTAATATCATGAGGATTTTTGATCTTGGTGGTGACCAAATGAAGAGACAGTTAAGATGGATATGCTGTAACATTTTCTAATAAATATAGCAGAGGAGCTTAGGACCTACAACAGATGAAGAGAGGCTGAAAAGTATCTTGGATAGTAGAGTTACGTGATTTTGTCTGCCAAGGCGCGGAGGTATTGGAAAGAGTTTTGAAGGATGTACCTAAAATGCTGGAACAGTTTTGGAGGATGAACAAAGATGAGGCAAAGATCTATATAAACAAGGGGAAAGACCATGAGAAGCAAAACATGTAATGACAACAGAGGTTATTGTTGATAAGGTCATCTTCAGTAAAGATTACTGAGTTCAAACCAGAAGTTTGAGTTCTCAGGGTCTGCGCAATGTCTAGCCTGATGTTTTCATAGTGGTTTTCACTCTGTTATATTCTTGTGCTTAACCTATAACATATGTGAATTTGTAGGAGACTGGAATGACGTTGACTTGGATGATGCAGCAGAGGAAGCTGCCGTGCTTTAGGTATGTGATGGCTACCCCCTCATGCTCATTCTTTACAAAACAATGTTCGAATTGAATCATAATCGTTACTGCCATGTGGTTGGTCACCTTTGGTGGTCTTCTTTCTTGCAGAAAAAAAGTTCAATCATCTGAAGATGAACACTTTGAAATTAAATACATTTGGCATGATCACAGTCTAAATAACTCTGTTTTCCTTTTCCTATTCTTTTTTCTTATTTTTGGTCATAGCCACCACAATGCCCTTTATTATGTGTAATTTTCTTGTTGATTGTGTACCTATTTCCCATTAAAAGTTGGGGATAATTTCCTAGATTGATGCATTTAAATAGTATATTTATTTTTTATTTAAATTATCCCTTTATTTTTTTCCAAATGGTACTTCTAATTTAAAAAATATTTAAACTATCCCCCCTTTTATTTTTTTGTTACAGTGTTTTGATCACCACAAGAACACTGTAAAGCTTACTTGAAAACATTGTAAATTATCTAAATAAACTCGTAATTTTAATAAAACTAGCTATAAGCCAAAAAAATGTGATATGGTAATGATCTATGAGCAATAACACCCAAGAAGCAATCTAATGTCACTTACTGTGTTTTTTAATAACGTTTATCGTGTTCTCAATATGTTATAAGATGCTACAAGTATTACTGAAAAACATAATAAACGAGTCATGAAAATATTGCAACAAAAAATTTAACGAATTTTTTCGAGAGATATTTAGATATTTTTTTTAAATTAAGATGTCTTTTGAAAAAAAATAAGAGGTTATATATATGAACGAATTAAAAAAAAAACTCATAACTTTGAGAATTTCTTTGATAGCATCATAACTTTGAAAATTTTTCATAAAGTGTTAATGTTGTCAAAATGATCATTCTGCCCCTTTGCTTAGCCAAAACCTCATCGGTTATTGTCTTTGCTTAGCTAAAAGTCAGTTGAGAGCCAGAAGACGTCCTACGACATGAAGAAGCTCGCGTCAAAGCCTACCAACAAGCGTCGACGAGGGCGTCAACAGTTTAAGTGGGGAGAATGTGACGAACGGTTCAAGGGGCAAAGGCATTGCGGTTGAGCGATGACCGTTCGTGACATTCTCCTCACTTAAACTGTCGACGCCTCGCCGGCGCTGACGACAGGCGCCTTCGCTCCAACTTTGTTTGAGGAAGCTTTTGTCACTTCACCAAGTACTCTATTCGTTGCGCTCCGTCGGGTAGCTTTATCTTATGATCCGCTAGAATAGTTTTAACTCGCTTCTCGTAAGAGGCTCTAGTGGGGGGTAGTCGAGTTGCAACATTTCGAGAATCATCTCGCGGATCTGAGTGGTAGGCTTTCAAGTTGCTAGCATGGAAGACGTTTTGAATTCTGAACCATACTGGCAGTTGCAACTTGTATGAGACATTGTCTACTCTGCTGATGATTGGGAAAGACCCTTCATACTTACGTACCAATCCTTTGTGCACTTTGTGTCTAAAGAACTGGAGTGATGCTAGTTGGAGCTTCACCAACACCATGTCACCAACTTTAAATTCTTATGGTCGCCTTCCCAAGTCTGCTCACTTCTTCATCTTTTTGGCAGCCTTCTCCAAGTAAGCCCGCGCAATATCTGCATTGCGATGTCATTCCTTTGCGAAGTGATAGGCTGATGGGCTACTCCCTGTATAACCAATAACCAGGGTATAAGGAGTTGATGGTTGTTGTCCCGTAATAATCTCAAATGGGCTCTTGTTGGATGCAGAGCTCCACTGCAAGTTATAGGAGAATTGGGCTATGTCCAACAGCTTCACCCAATCTTGTTGGTTGGCACTCACGTAGTGCCGAAGATATTGCTCCAAGAGCGAGTTAATTCTCTCTATTTGGCCATCCGTTTGAGGGTGGAGGCTTGTGGAGAAGTATAATTTAGACCCCAACAACTTGAACAACTCGATCCAGAATCGTCCTAAGAACCGAGAATCCCGATCACTAATGATGTTGTGTGGGACTCCCCAATACTTAACCACATTCTTCATCATCAACTTAGCCGCCTCCGAAAGCAATGTAGGGGTGTCGCAATGAATGTTGCATACTTCGAAAATCGATCAACTACCACGAGTATCGACCCAAGTCCCCATGCTGCGGGCAAGCTTGATATGAAGTCCAAAGAAATGCTCTCCCATGGCCTTTCTGATATGGGTTGCGCCTCCAAAAGTCTCACTGGCTTCTGATGCTCCATCTTGTCATGTTGACAAGTAAGGCATGTTTGAACATATTCCTCCACATCTGTCCCCATCTTCGGCCAATAGAAGGCCCTCTCCACGAGAGCCATTGTTCGGTGGATACCCGGATGTCTAGCCCAAAGAGAATCATGACACTCTTTCAAGAGTTCACGCCTCAAGTTATCCGCTCGTGGGACATAAACTCTGTTTCCCTTGGTGTAGATGAGTCCCTCATGGACCCAAAATCGTCGTGTCTTACCCTCTTTGATGAGTTGAATCAGAGTCACTGCCTGAGGATCTCGGTACAATCCAACTGTATAGCATTCACTAGCTCCACTTTCCGACTTAATGCATCGGCCACGACATTTATTTTTTCGGGTTTGTACTCCATCACCATGTTGAACTCAGCCAAGAAGTCCTGCCATCGTGCTTGCTTTGGGGAGAGTTTCTTTTGAGTTTGGAAGTAACTCAATGCGACATTATCTGTCCTTAGCACAAATGGTGGTCCCAGAAGGTAGTGTTGCCACACTCGTAGACAATGGACCACCGCTGTCATCTCATTCTCATGCACAGGATATCGCCGCTTGGTCTCGTTGAGCTTGCGACTCTCGTAGGCCACTGGATGACCCTCCTGCATAAGAACTCCTCCAATAGCAAAGTCAGAAGCATCGATATAGACTTCAAAAGACTTTCCATAGTATGGTAATCTGAGTACAAGTTCTTCTAACATAGCAATCTTCGGGTCTTGAAATGCCGCCTCACATTTATCCGACCATCTCCAGGACTGCTCCTTTTTTAGCAACTTCGTCAATGGAGCGGGAGCACAGACTTGATGGCGGTGCCATTGGACGACTTCCAAGTGATTCTCGGAATGGAGTTTATGCATGCAGCAAAGTTGGTGCCAATACCGTTACTGAACTTCTTGTGTCTAATGGGAGGCGATGATCCCTGCATGGTTCTAGTTTCTCGAGGAGGAACCAAAGACCTACAACAAATATCGGCTTTACAATTGAAGAAAGAAGTGCGAAAAGGTGAATTAACCTTTGTAGCTGCTATGAAGCTAGAGACACTTGACGGGGAGGCCATTCAGGAACCTGTCGTTGTGGCGAACATCATGAAGGAGTTCTCAGATGTGATGCCAACAGAGTTGCTGAGAACTCTACCACCACGCAGAGGCGTGGATCATCGGATTGAGTTGGAGCCGGGAGTTAAAGCCTCCAGCGAGACTACTATACCGCATAGCCCCTCCAGAGTTGGCAGAACTGAGGAAGCAGTTAGATGAACTGCTAAGCGGTGGTCTCATCCGTAGTTCCAAAGCACCTTTCGGAGCTCCATGTGTGATAAAGGTGAAATCATCGATGATGCCCGAAGTGCCCTTGCATGATGGCCAAGGGGATGACCCCCATGTGCGACAATTCTTTTCTAGTTTTAACATAAATTAAATTATCATAAATAATATATATTTTTTATTTAAATTATTAGCTTTTTTTGTTCGTATAGTATTGTCTAAGTAAATGATTAAAATTAATTTCTTGAATCATATGGATAAGTTAAAAATTTTATCAATCAATTAAATTATTAATTATTTTATTTCATAATGACTGATGTAGTTTTAGAAAGTAAATAGTTTAAATTTTATAGTTTGTGTTGTGAATCATAAAAAATAAATATTATAATATTATCTTTATGTTTGAAAAATAAAAATAAAATAAAAATTATAAAACAGAAATAAAAATAAATTCTTGGGGAGAGCTCATTTTCTCCTATATAAAAATAGTTCACCTCTTATGTTGATCAGTGGTTAAACCTTGGATCTGTATGTATGTTAATTCTCGTTATTGATTGTGTTTACGTAGAGGGACGTACTAAAAAAAAAAAAAAATCTCATGATGAGAACGAGCAATACGATCTGGGCCTCCTATGTAATATGGACGTTCAGCGGTTGCCGTAAGGCCAACGCCAACGTAGCTATCGTACGTATGGTATGTGGCGGTGCAGACTGCGTGCACCGACGGGCGCTGTGCAGCGATGTGATGTGGAAAGGCCAACGGCTACGTAGCTTTAGTCGTTTCGGCATTTAAGATGCATGTGCTTGTGTAAGACGACGGCACGGCGGTGCTGTTAAGAGCCGTATCGGGCATTTAAGACGCGTTTGGTCCTTTCTACATTATTCAACCCTCGTAGGCCCCATTCGTTCTTTATTTCCCCCCCCCCCCCCCATCCATTGCTATGCTATGCATTCATTCATTCATTCATTCATTCATTCTAGGAGACTCCACGTCGGTCTTTATCACATCTTTCACACACACACACACACACAGAAAGCAGCTCACTTTAGCATAAGCTAATTATTTATTAGAATTGCAGCTTCTCGAGTTGGCAAACACTAACCCAAAGATTCAATGGAGCAGCAATCACTCACGCATGGCCGCCTCCTCTCCTCTTCAGGGACTCGGCTATCCCCTTGGAGAGGCAGTAAGCGATGGATTGAATGGTGATCATGGGATTGATCCCAACCGCAGATGGGAGTACACTCCCATCGCACACGAACAGCCCCCCTGCCTCCCAGCTCTCCCCTCTCTCATCCACCCCACCCTCCTCCTCGCTCGCCCCCATCCTGCAGCTCCCCATCTGATGCGCCGAGCAGTGCAGGGTCCACACATCGCTCCCGGACCTCGGACCACCCACACTGTCTATCCCATCCAAGAACTCCTCCATCTCCTCTTCCTTGATCCCTTTGCATTTGATCCTTTGCCCGTCGCTCCGGTGAGTCCCCACCTCCGCCGCACCGGCCGCCACCAGAATCCTTAGAGCCCTCCGCAGCCCTTCCCTCAGGTTCTCCTTGTCCGACCTATCTAACCGGTACTTCAGCCTCCCCTCTCCCTCGATCGTTCCCGCACCTCGGTCTCTTACCAGCGCAAACACATGCGCCGTTCGACTGTACCTCAACATCTTCTCCTTCATGTCCTTCCCCGACACCCATGGGAACAGTGTGGCAAACGACGCAGGCCCCAGCACCGCTGTCTCTATGATCGCACACGTCGCGTTTGAATTCTCGGAAGCAGCTTTCACTTTGTGCAGCGAGGTGATGATCCCTCCTTCGAAGATCTTGCCCTTGAGGTCCGACACGGACTCCGGGAAGTAGCCCCAGGCAAGCAATACCGGGTGGAGTCGAAGGTTCTTGCCTATGTTGGGGTTCCTGAGACCGCTGGCGACCATCAGCGGCGGTGTTAACAGAGATCCACAGGCAGAAATGGTTGCTTCGGCTTCGATCCTTAGCGTCTTGGTGATCGCGTCGTTCGATGTTCTCGCAATCAGTCCCAAACATTTCTTCTTCTTGCTGCTGTCTTCCCTGTCCTCTTCGATTATGAACCTCTCAGCCTTGCATGCGGTGATGATCACCGCACCACGGTCCACCGCATCAACCAGCCAAGTAGTATCCGTCCCACGTTTATCTCCGCTCCTGCAACCATAACAGCATGCACCGCAGTAATGGTCCTCGGAAGAGTTTCTTGACACTGACTCCACCTCGAGGCCCAGATTCTGGCATCCCCGACGAAGAACTTGGTTCTGAAATCCTTCCTCGGTGCACTTCTCCGTGACACCAAGCCTCGCACAGACCGAATCCACGGCCGAGGCATAGGTCGCAGAGTTGAAGAGTTGAAGATGGTGTTCTTCTGCCCATTCCCTAAGCACAAAATCCGGCGTCTTAACACAAGCTGCCCAGTTGACAGCTGAGCCGCCCCCCACCGTGGAGCCAGCCATCAGCATCATCTTCACATCGAGACTGCTTAAGATTCCGCCGGCCTCATACAGCTGATCCATGGACGGGGCTTCCAGACCCGTGTAGTCTTCCGCCGTGAAGTAGTTGCCTTTCTCAATCACCACCACCTTGTGGCCGGAGCTTGCAAGCACTGCAGCAGCAACTCCGCCACCGCAGCCGGAACCAGCTATGACAACATCGCACTTGATGGTATACGTGTGTTCCTGAGGGTTGTCGCTGACCGCCAGGCCTTTCTCGATCAGAGATTGGAGGAGCGACGAGTCCGTCTTGTCCGTGGTCTCGATGATGCCTTTCTCCAGCGGCCTCCCTCCTCGAGACTTGTGTGGTTTCTCCTCGGAGGGAGTGTTGTATCCAATTGCTTTCCATGCTCTATTTTCCCCCTCTTCACTAGTCTGCCAACAAAAAAAAGAAGGATGAAGCAATATGCTTTGTATGCAAATTTGGGAAGCCAGTATGCAAATTTGTATGCAAATTTGACTCTTCTTAGAAGCTTGCATATCATCCTATAGTCGGAAAAATACCAGCATTTAATGGTTTGCCTTCTTTTACATCAAAGATGATGATGTGACAGAGGCATCATAAATTGGGAAGCCAGTATGACCGAGTTACAAGTCTCATCTTTAGAGATGGAAAAGTGCAGATTAAGACTTCAAAGAGACCTTTTTTTGGAAGGAAGGAGGTATCACAAGAATATCTACAAGAAATCAATGAAGTCAAAGTCACTTGATCCATTTAGGTTGCAGCTTATGGGAATTGGGTAGTAGTAGTTTGAAGCAAAAGATGAAGACACTTTGTTCAGTTAGGTTGCAGCTTAATAGGAATTTTGGGTAGTAGTAGTAGTTTGAAGCAAATACATGAATGCCCTGATTTGAACATCTAGGTTGTAATCCACAATACTTATCCCCTCAGAAAGAAAACAGATGGTGAAGGAAAATAATACTGAAAACAAAAGGTAGGATATTTGCTGCCTAGAATTAATTCTACACAACACAAAAAGTAATATGAAAGCAGCCCTGCACTAGTTTTTGGAAGAAGAAACCAGAAAAAGAGTTGAGGAGGAACAATTTACCATAGAGTAGAAGACATAGAAACAGAAGACTTTGACTATCACAAACACCAGCCTCAGGAATATGAAGGACTTCCCGCTGTTCCATTTCATTAGGATGCGTTCCCTCTTCTCCACAGGCATGTCTGAGAACTTGTTGATGAATGGGAACCTCCATGACAAGCTGAGAGAGCCACAAAGGACAAGTGTGCCCAGCCTTGTAGCAAGAACCCACAGGACCAATTTAACCAGAGCAACAGCCTCCCTTTGGCCCCTCCTCACCAAGAGTTCTGCAACCTGTTCAAAAACAGTAAATGGAATCAATGAATGTAACAGAGACCAACTCCAAAATCAAACAATGACCAGTACTAAATATTTTTTGTGTAAATGATGACCAACCCCGTCTGTGCAAGACAGTGTGTGTGTGTGTGAGAGAGAGAGAGAGAGAGAGGGGAAAAAAAGTTGGAAGGACCAGCATTGGATGGAAAAATCAAACTTGAATTGAGTCACCAAGTCACTTGGCTTCTTTGTTAGGGGCTTCCAACTTTCTCTAGGTTTGATTTGAGAGACTGTCCTTCTTCATAGATTCTTTTATCATTTTTAGAAAGGTGATGGAACGAACGACGGAACCCAACCTTGAAGATGGGATGAACAAATCTCTTTTAGATATCAAGACAGTGCAGCCAGCACACACAACCAACAAATCCCATGGCAGATGGTGTCGTATTTAACACCCATGATACCAAGATCCAATCCATATAGGATCCTATTTCATGCATCTAAATCTAAACAAAAATAGAAGGAAAAATGGTTTCCAATCACACAAAAGTCAAGGAGACAAACAGGGGATGGGCACTGTCATAGAGAGAGAGAGAGAGAGAGAGAGAGAGAGAGAGATGGAAACTAGAGACGGAGGAAGAAGGTAGAAAGGCGCACCTCCTCGGGCACAGGGGAGTCGGAGCCGGAGGCAAGGAAGAAGGCCTCGACGGCCTCGTCGGGCACCTCGTCCTTTCCACCACCGAGGCAGGAAGCCTCCATGGGCACGGTGGGTATGAAGGTCCCACACATGGCGGACAGCGTCCGCATCTGGGCGACCGAGAAGCCATGGCGGTAGCCTCCCTTCTTCGCTCTCCTGCCTCCTCTCAGCAGCGGGTGGCCTCCCCTCCCCTCCATGCTTTCTCGATCTCCCTCCTTTTGGTCCATCGGTAATCGTATATATTATGAATTATTGGGCTCGCCTAAAAAGCTTATCCCCCACGTTGATGGCAACTGCGGCAATAATTTTTCTTATAATGCGCATCCCATGATTAATATATATATATATATATATATAATATTTCCAATTCAGAACTCTATATGTATTCTTTGATCTGATAACTACAGGAAAGCCTTTATTTTTCGCAAAAAACATCTTCAACGACCAACTTGTCTTTTTCCTTCTTTTACGAAAATGAACCATGACATTGCTAACTCAATATTAAATCAGTCCTAAATTAATGAGAAGATCAAATAACAATCAAATATTTTTTTATTTATGTTAATAAAAATATAAAATATTAATAAAATTAATCTTTTATAAAATAAAATTATAACAGAATAAAAATAAAGTCATCATCTTGTTATCGATATTTATATATTTTAGATGAATAAGATTGAAGTCATTAAATAAACTAATAAATGATAAGCATTAATCTTAAAAAAAAATAAATTTTCAAGAAACCTTGGAAGACCTAAATGGTCATTTTCTTTTATTTTTTTAAGCCTTTAAGATATACATAATTTCTTTCTATCTTTTAAATGTATAAAATTACGTTTATTTTAATTTAAGGTAAATTTACCTCCCCTTTGTGACAGAAACCACTTAAATGTTATTATAGAAAGTTTTCCTAAATTTTGAGGACACAAAAATAAGTTATTGAAATACCTGAGTTGTATTGCTTTTAGGGGCTCTATTCAAAAACATTGTAACTCACAGCCTAATTTTTCCAAGAAAAACCTCTTAAATAACTCACGAAAAACCTAAGTGATCATCTTTTTTTTTTTCTTTCAAGCTTATAAAATAATTTACCATAAGATTTGTAGCCAAGTGCGACCAACTGTTATTTATTAATTATGACAATGTATCCTCAATTGCGGTTAATTATTTCCTCATCAACACAAATAATCAAGTTGTAAAATATTTCCTCACCAAAGAAGCTGCACACGAGAAGTACTAAAAGATTAAGGAGTGTTAGAAAAGTTCTTTGGTGTAATTTAAAGAAGATAGATATATAGTCTTGTAGGGGTTGTAGGTTCAATTTTGATAATTTGTTAGTCACAAGATTGAATGCTAATTCATCCCTAAATTGCCACATAATTGTCACGCGATTGGATTATCCATATTCGTCCATATTCGATTGATATCTAAATTTGGTCCATATCCGATAGACATAAAACTTGTTTGACATCTAATTTTCTTAGATAAGACTTGAAAATGGATCTCAATTAAATTTGAACTCTCCTCTATGTTAGACAACCGCGATCTAAATAGATTGATACTAAAAAAAAGAATCTTTCTAATATGTTTTGAGAAAATCATGTTAGACGAAACCACAGGATAGTGATCGATTGTGAAATGAAAGATTGTAAAATGATATAACCCCTCTCAAAAGGGCATTTACTCATTTAAATACCATCAATATAGAAGTTGATAGCGACAATATTTGTCTCCAACCATAGCTTGACATAAAGTATCCAATTTATACAATACGATAAAAAAATTGTCATTGACACCCCCACCACATTAGTAAAATATTTTTCTATTACATTAAATGTTCATCTTAACAACAAACAATTAAAGGGAGTTGACTATAAGATAAAATTGGATATGATAATCGAGATTGAATCTCTTCCTACTTACTCTTTTTGGGCTAATATGCTCATTAAAGGGATCATATTTGGAGCCCATTTTTAATATCCATCTTTGTATAAGATGGACACCTTGGGATTATACTAGAGTAGGTGATAAAAATAAAAATAAGAAGTAGATAGAAAAAAAAGGAGATGAAGAGAGAGAATGCGATAAAAGATAAAAATAAAAGGAGAAGAAAAAAATGGGAGAGAGGAGGTCACTATCGAGAAAAGTAAGAAGGAGGTGCAAGAAAAAGTAGAGTTTAATGATCTTAATTAATAAATTAAAAAAATTATTTTCTAGAGTAAGAAGGAGGTGGACTGAAAGGAGACAATAAAAAAAAGAAAATGAGAAAGAGAAAAATAAAAAAAAAAGGAGAGAAAAAGAGGGAGAGAGGAGGTTATTTACGAAAATAACCATGTGAGAAAAACTATTATTTATGAAAAAATATCATAAATAAAAACAATTACGAGGAATCAATGTTTGGAGTTTTATGAAAAAAAAAGTCAAATAAAAATGATTACGAGAAAAAAAATCTTAAATAAAAAAATGTCATGTGGATAAAACAAGTTTTAGTAAAATTATCAAGTTGGAATCAATGTTGATGTTTCCCAGCCTCGGACACCATTTGTTGAAGGTAGAGTAAGCAACCAGCCAACAGAAACATCACCTCAGCTTTCAACTTAGAGTATGCACTCGGTTCATGTCGGAAGAAGAAGAAGAAGAAGAAGAAGAAGAAGAAGAAGAAGAAGAAGAAGAAGAAGAAGAAGAAGAATCAAAATAAAAAGGAAAAGGAAAGAGAACTGCCAAATTAGACACAATCCTCATCTTACTTTATCCCGCCGACCTCTGACACAAATCAAAGTCGTGAGTACGAGAAGACGGTGGAAAGAAAGATACATCACAACCAACGCCGACGCTGATCGGCGGACGGTGGAGAGAATTGGTCGATCTTGTGAGCTTCAATCAACTGCATGTGTGTCCAAAGAAAGAGGCCGCCATTTTTTCTGTGCAAAAGAGAACACTTTTAAGGTGCCAAAGGGAGGTTAAGTATCCCCTCTCGTCCTCTCCAAACAAACCACAGCCCACATCATAGATAATTAATTCTAACACCTACAGCAATTATATGAACTTATCTCATTTAATTAGATAAAATATATTATAAATTTAATTAGATTCTAATTATAATTATCAATCAATAAAATATTTTAATAATAATAATTTTTAAACATATAATTTTGACATAAAAACTCTCATAATTATCATCTTATATCTTGTGCTCTCGTATATAAAAGGACAAGATCTACTAGGGACGAAATAATAATCATTGAGATTACAAATATATTCTAATAGAGGTTTTATAAAAGATAAAAATCGAGGATATGATGTGTCTAGTTCTCCTTATAGATCGATATCGCTGTAACTTCTGAATTCGACGATTGATACACTTACAAATCATATAAAGATTTATAAATAGCATCAGAAGATACACATCATAAATCTTGATCTATCATTATCTGATTTCGATTCTAGCATTAAATATTTTCACATAATAGTAGTATAATTATAGGTTTTATGCTTATAATTTATATCGGAGTCATGATTTTAAAATTGAATACTTTAAATTTGATTTTTAGCACTCTTCGCTTATGAAATTCTATTATTCTGTTTTGATTTATGATGCTTGAACGACCCATCTATGTTGTCGATCCATTATTCTATCTAGTTGCTTACTTGCGGGCGATGCGAGGTTTCTCGTGTTTGTTCGACAGACCATTATCGACAGCTTGATGTCGATGACAATATTATTGAAGGCGACGACCTCTGATGGTTGCCAGCCTAATTGCAGGCAATGATTGTGTATAAGTGCTATTATACACAACGGAAGCACCATGGGGTGTGATAGCCGCTGATGTTAACATGCATGACTGCTTGTGTTCAATAGCCTTGCGGTGATTAGGCTGCCTCGGTCCTAGGTGACTACAGTAGTGCCACTACCTGCGATAATTGTAATGCTAACTTTGACCAATGGCTCTAGTAATGTCACCATGACAATGTTTGCTAGTCGCGACCGACATCGAATAGACGCTAAAGGTTGTGATTCTCAACGATTACACGACGTATAACAATAGTCGTAATAAAGCAACAATGCTCGATATACGACAAATGCCCATAGAGGTGTTGCACCCATGAGGAACCCGCGTGCAATGAGAATAGCTGCTAGTGGGCACAATGGCACAACACGACAACCAGTGCGATTATCGATTGGCTACATAAGAATAACCATTGCCCAACACAACATCCATAGGTGACATGCAAGTATTAGACGATCGCACACCATGATGACCATATGCCTCACACAAAGGCGATTGAAAAAGAAGTAAAAAAAAATTAGGGTTCATTTATTGAAATTATAATTTTAACCTTATAAATCTTTTAATTTTAGTTTATATTCATTTGATAGTTTTGCCCTTCAACAACTATATATTTTTATTATATATCATAAGAAAAAAATATAGTTTTATCCTTCAAAAATAATTTTTTTTAACTTATATCCTCAATTATAAAATTGATAATTGATCATGACTGTATTTTGACTGCTTGATTGCATTTAGATTCAATCAATTAAGTTTTGATCAAATTAAAAAAAATAAAATTTTAATCAATATTTAACTTTGATGAACTTTAATTTTTAACTGACTTTTTTGGGTTGATAGTTAGCCCAATTTTAAGCTTGTTCTATTAAATAGGGTTGGTTGATTTAATTTGCATCATATAGAATTATAAAAAATATAAATTATAATTTTTTATATTTTTCAAATGGCATATTGATAAATCTTTTACATATAATAATTCAAGTTTAATTATTATTCATAAATATTTATTTAGTTATTCATGTGCACATGTTTAAATTCTAAAATAACATTTATTTTTTACATAAAGATAATTTATTTTTCTATCACGATTATAATTATCATATGACTTTTTTCTTCTATATTGATTAATATTTAATAAGTACTACTATTATTGTATATTATTATTATTAAATGGTTTCTACATAAATTAGATTAAAAATATTTAGTAAATATAATTTGTAATTCATATTCTAAGTTTTATATGACTTGTTGCTCCCAAAGTGACATAGGATTATAGACTTATAAGATATAAATTATAATAAATATTTATCATTTATAAGATATTTTAAATTATATTTTATATTATCATATTTTTCTTATGGTTGTCAAAGTGGTATAGATCAATGACTTATAATATTACATAATTAGTCCTAAATAATATTAAAAAATAATATTCATAATAATACACATAATTAAAAGATATAAATAATCCCAAAGGAGAATCTACCTATAATAATTATATAATAGGATAGGACAATATTATTTTAGATATCCTTGTGTATACCCAAAGGTAGTAATAATATCCTACAAGAATGATATTCATCTTCCATAAATAATTTTAAGTGAATGATAGATATATAAATATTTCATTGAAAGGTGAAAATATGAAATTCTTCATCATATTTTGAAAACTCCAAGTATTAATATTATTTTATATTTTACAATTGTACTTCCCTCCATTCACTCTCACAGTGTCTTCGTACTTAAAATAGCTAGAGCATATATAATTCACACTAAGTGTATTAAATATTAACCTTGCATTGCTTGTTGAAATACCTATAGTCAAGCACATAAATTAATGAAATGAATGATTTGAAAATATCTAATAGATTCAGTTTAATGTTTATAGCAATTATAATTACAAATAACATAAAATTTTCATTATTGTCTATAACTAGTGCCCAAGAATATTTGAGAGCTATAGAAGATGATAAAAGAATTCAAGATCACATCCTTAATATAGCTAATAAAGTTATGAAACTTAAAGCACCATGAATATGGATGAGTCTTTCCTCATACATTTTATTTTTAATTATCTTACTTCTAGATTTGGCTTATTCAAGATTCACTATAATACAAATAATGATAAGCAAAACTTGAATGAATTAATCAATATATATATTCAGGAAGAATTAAAATTAAGCTATGAAAGATCTCATGATGTTATGACTGCTACTAAAGAAGCAGGTAACAAAAAAAAGAAGATAAGCATCATCCACTATATAGATTTATCAGGTTTAGAAATGCTAAACAAACTAATAAAAAAATTCATAATAAAATATTTATTTTGTGGTAAGAAAGGGTAGGTGAAAAAGAACTATATTAAATGTAAGACTTGGTTCGAAATGAAATGTATAAGACTTAATCTTTTTTTATGGATTAATTCTAGTACTTAAACTCATATAATCATGTAGAGATTTATTTTAATTCAAAAATAAAAAATAAAAAATATATAATTATGAAAAATCATCTCAAAGTAAAAGTGATAGTAATAAAAACTTACCACATACTCCTAAAGATGGGTTATTTAATGGATATTGAATACACAAGCTATGTTCTTATTATTTCTTGAAATTTGGTTTTTCTATATGAGTTAATAACTTATTATATTTTATAAATTTAATAAAAATTAATTCTAAAATTTTTTATGATGATTTGTACAAGATTAATTTAAATCTTAAGTTTACAAAGACATTAGAGATTCTATAATCAAATGTTGAACTAAAATATTGCTTCATTGATGAAAAAATATTCTATATTAATATTATGGGATAGACGTTTGGGACATATTTTCAAAAAAAATTAAAAAATATTGAATAATAATATTTTGAAAGATCTAAACTTTAATGATTTTGATGTTTGTATAAATTACATAAAAGAAAATCAAACTAAGCATATAAAAAAAGGCTACAGGAAATAAAGAGCTTTTTGAGATTATTCATACTAATATCTACAAACCATTCAATATTTTTAGTTTCAATAAAGAGAGATATTTCATCACATTTATAGATAATATATCAAGATATGACTATGTATATATAATACATGAAAAATAACAAATTGTTGACACTTTTGAGGTATCCATAAATGAATTCAAGAAACAATTTGATAGAAACATCAAAATTATTAGATCTTACAGGGTAGTGAATTTTGCAACAAATATGATGAGTTTAGTTAGAATTCTAGTTCTTTTGCTAGATTCTTATAATAACGAGTCTTTTATGCTCGGTATGCCTTACCAGATATGCCACAACAAAATGACATTATTAAAAGATAAAATCATACTCTCAAGACATAATTAGGAGCATGATAGTTATTCCTTTATACTCGAGTCAATATAATGTGAAGTTCTCTAAACAACAATATATATATTGAATAGAGTTTCTATTAAATTAATTCCATCAACTCTATTTGAGTTATCTACTAGTATAAAATCTAGTTTGAGATATTTACAAGTTTGTCCTATAGAAATAAGAGTTTTTATTCTATATGAAAAATAATTAGATATAAGAATTCCTTCTATGTTATTTTATTGATTATTTAAAAAATAAGGGATACATATTTTATTACTAACACGAGGATATTATAATACGGTCATACAAGATTTTAATGATAAAATTAATTAGAGTGAAAAATCTTAATAAATTAATTTTGATATAGAGGAGATATAAATTAATATTCTTTTATTATTTCCTATTCGAGATATTATTATTCCTTATATCACTAAAATAATTGATGAGGGTGAATAATAAAATAACATTAATAAACTCTCACATAATATTGATCTTATTGCTTATGATCTCATAGAACAAACAATCACAATCAGTAATTTTAAAAAAATCTCAAAGGGATAAGAGACCTATCATTTCTATTAACTATGCAGTATATCTATAAGAATCAGATTATAACATAGAAATCAAAATGGATCATTATCATTTTCACAAGTCATAGAAAGTAACAATAAAAAACAATGGTATAATATGATGAAAGAATAATTAAAATTGATGAACTAGAATGGTTTTGAGAACTCATTGATTTATCCAATAACTGTAAAAGAGTCAGCAACAAATGGATCTTTAAGATAAAATATGACTCAAGGGATAATATTAAATGATATGAAGTCAGACTTCTGGCTAAAAATTTTAATTAGAAAGAAAGCATTGACTATAACGAGATAGTTTTTTCAGTTTTAAAAGGACTCATTAAGGATTATCATGACATTAATAGCTTATTATGATAAATATGAAAATAATATTTCTCAATAGATATGTAGATGAGAAAATCTATATGTAATAGTATAAAGGATCCATAAAAAAAGGGAAAAGAAGTAAGACATGCAAACTTAAGAAATTCCTTTATAACCTTAAACAAATATTTAGATAATATATAAAGTTTTATAAACCATTACTTCCTTTAGATTTAAGCAAAATATTATTCATTAGTGAATATATCTATCTAAAGGTCAATGAGAATCAATTTATTATATTGGTCTTATATGTGAATGATATTTTATTTATCAATAATGATCTTAGTTTATTACACTAAACTAAGATATTTATTATAAAAATTTTTAAGATGATTGATATGAATAAGGTAGTATATATTATTAATATCAATATATTTAAAGATATATCTTAAAGATTACCATGACTATTTTAGAAATGATATATAAACCGAGTCTTAAAGAGATATTCTACATAATTTTATTCATCTAATGATATTCCTTTTACTAGAGATGAAAGATTAAGTCAAAGTAAATCTCTTAAGAATAACTTATAAAGGAATCAACTAAAAGATATTTTTTAGATATTCATTATATGTTTAAACCTGTACAATATTATATATTAGTTTTATAATTAGATTACTAGGTAGATACCAACCTAAGAATAGAATATTGAAAAGTTAAAAAAGGTAATTAAGTATCTACAAGGGTCACTATGAAATAATGATATTTTCATATATTGATTTTATAAATTACCTCAAGAACAAAAAGTCCATTTTATGGCTTATATCTATATTTATTGGTGTAATAATTTATAAGAATAATATAATATAAATTATATTATTGATGATAGAAGTTGATTTTGTGGTATACTTTGAGGTCATTAATCAAGTTTTATGACTATAAAATTTTATCTCATGACTTGATGTAATCAGACTCAATTGCTAGCTAAGGATACTTTATGATATATTGTAATAGTTTTTATCTCTAGGAATAATAGACAAATATTATAATAGTACTTGCTATAGGTGTCATACAAGCAAATCATGTGAGTGATGATACATGTAATATACTATGATAATCTCTTTGCTTATCATTATTGGTATTTTCTCATATTATATATTATCGGGATGTATCTTATGATGTTCTTAGATCTGTATAATGAGAATCAGATTATGATGAGATCACGAGAATGAGATTGATTCATCTTTAAATACATATTTGAAATCATCTCGGTCATATGTTACTCAAGAGGGACATTGAGATAATTGGACAAATCGATGTACTGTATATTCATTCATATGATAGCGACAGATGGTCTCATAATCACTCATGTGGGGGCATTAGAGATACAGTGCAAGTGCTCATTGAAAAATGAGTTCACTAATTGATCCACTTATAAAATATTGGATAGTTAATGATACCTAACGTCCAACAGTGATTTTGTAGTCCTAGTTATGTGTCCGATCTTTAAATTTGAGATACCAATGATACCTTGTATGAGTACTTCATTCTTTGATGCCAGACTTACATAATTGAAAGCTTCAGATCTGGTATAACCGATTATCGAAAATGACAGCCAAATCTTATAAAGGCAATTGAGTGTCAATAGATGATCATCCACTCTTGATATTACAAGAGGAACATCTAATATTTTCTCACTCAAACAAATCCCTAGCTAGGATTGTTCAGATTAGAGAGGAGTTCTCTAGGAGAATCTGATTAAAGCGAGACTCAGATATGATTTTAGGGGCCTGACATTACCATCGCCCAATGTACAGTATTTGAAATATTTGATAAATGAGGGATTATAGATTTACGATAATTATGGATAAAAAAGTTTGATAGATTAGATCCCCCTATACCATATAGGGACTATGCCGTTGTGGCCTAATACGTTCATAGTTGATGAGTCGATTAAATTATTATGAAGAAAAGAAGTTCTAAGTCTAAAGGAGTTTTGACATAAGCGACTCAGGGCCAGTTCGATATCAGGCTTAGAAGGTCATACACATATGGTAGATGTTGTGACGCATAGTGGTGCAGATATGAAATATCTATAAAACCTCTATTTTTAAGTTCCTATATTATTGAATCATATGAAAGAGATCCAGTAAGAGCCAATTTGGATACAAGTCTATTAATGTGAGAAATTTAGGTAATTGTATATAGATCCAATACCTAATAGGACAAGATTAATTAGGATTAACCTACATACACCTCTATAATTAGGAGGAACCTCAGGGTTCATAAGCTAGAGCTTCTGGTGATCACCCCTCCTATTCTCCTTAGCCTTTTCTTCTCTTTGATCGACAACTCTTGTGTGTTGTATGTGGAGAAGGAGATCTAGTAGTGATCTAAGGAGCATCGTCGTCACATCTGTCGTGTGGATCACTACTAGAGAGAAGCATGTAAGTTCTCTTTCATCCTCTCCATTAGATATGAAAATTTTAGGGATACAATCTCCCTAGGTAAACACATTTCACATGATACATGTGGTTTTCGATTTTATGATTTCTTCACACCAATCATCGCACAACGATGAAGTATTTGACTTTGAAAATTTTGGTTTTGTTTTTATTTTTCGTTGTGCATAAGATGTTGATACGATATTTCCTAACAAATAAGTCTAAGCATATTATTATAAAGTACTTGATAAGTTAAAAAACTAGTACCAATTAAGAACTTGAGTTCTGCTATATTGATTAATAATTCATTTACTTAAGTCTTATAGCCTAAGGTATTTAAAAAAAATATATTATTACAATTAGTTTTGTGAGAAATCTATAAAAGATATGATAATGTATGTTTAAGTGAATAATATAATCAATATTTTTATTTATGTAAATAAAATTATTTATTATTATATTTATATTTATATTTATGTATATTATAATTGAATGTGATAATATGATTGTCTTGACAAGATAAATTATATTGATCATTATGAACTAAGTTAGAAAAAAGTTAATAATATTGTGATATGTAGAAAAGAGTATGTGATTGATAATATATAATTATTATGACTCACATTAGTAGTTCAACATAATATAATGTTATTGTGTTTATTGGATTTATTGGCTTGTTTTAAAATTTATGACTATGAATAAATACTTTTTAAATTTTTTTTAGAATCTAAATAGGTAAAAAAAAAATAAGTTTTTTATTTATTTTGATTTTAATTTTTTATACCTTATTAATTAATTGGTCAAGTGAGAGAATGTTATATTATGGTGCCCTATCTAATTATATAAGATATATTATAGATTTGATTTAGTTTTGATTATGATTGTTAATTAATGTAAAGAAAATTTAATTATAATATGATTCTTTATAAGATGATCTTAATCTCCTTTAGATCGGAAGAGAGAAGAAGTTTTAGACCTTAATATACTTATAGATTAGTTAAAAGTTTTTTGAATGACATCGAAAGATATACATCCCTAAATAATTTTAATTTTGATATTTAAATTTTTTATATAATAATAATATAATTATAATTTGATGCTAATACCAACCACATATAATAATATTTGAAAGTAAGAAACATTATACGTGCAGCACCAAGCTGACTATTCTTCTCCTTTTAACTTTTGAATCCCTGTTATCCATTCTTTTTAATGTTCTTCAAGGTCTAATCATCATAAAGAGATTGGTATAAAGTTGCTAACCTCAATTTGTATTCTGGTTCTAATAAACTCCGGAGGATGCAAAGATGACTGAGTTGTAGAAGGAGATGGTAGCTACAAGGTTCAGTTGCACTATTTGCAATTCCTTTTTTCACAATTTATTTAATTTTTTTAAAATATTTTCACATTATTCTTTTATAAAATGATACAAAGATGAAATAGAGTTGTGGGGAAGAAAAAAAAACAGAGGATAAAATTGATATTACAAGGAATATAATTAGTAAAATAATATTTTATTTATTTTTAAGATATTATCAATAATAATGGATTATCAATAGTAAAAAAGAAAGCTGAAATAGTGAAGAAATATGTGATAGATTGAGTGTTGTTGGCTGCTTTTCCAAGATCAAACAGGAAGGCCAAAATGTTGGGTGATCCAATCACTAAAAATGTGGCTTTTTTTTTGCATCTACATTTTTTTTTGTTGCTATTTCTCACCATAATCGAGAGTATTGGGCTCATCACCACCAATGCTGATGGAGACAACATGTAAATTTGCCATGATTTCTGAGATGCATAACATCACCATTCAATGCTTTCGCAATCATTCTGAATGAGCCTATCCATGCATTTAATTTATTATGGCCCTTTATTTCTTTCCTTACTTCTTCTACCTTAAACTTTTGCATCAAAGATCTTGTTTTTTTTACAAAGAAATTAAAAGAAACTCTCGGTATAAATAAACAATCAGCAATTTTTTTTATTACATATTGGATACTATGAAAAACAATATGTCTCTTTTTATGCAAAACATAATTTGAGATTTTTTTTTGAAAAAAATAAGAATTTAAAGAGAATTCGGAGGAGCACACCGAAATCTACTGTTGACGTGTTTGCCGTTTATTTTACGTGTGAATAGCAAATCTAGTGGGGGGTTTTTGGATACGTACCTGTCAAGCCACGCGAGCGAAAGATCCCTATTCAACAACCAAATGGCCAAGTCATCCGTGGGTCCCACACCACTGTCACCACACACCCCCCCCCCCCCCCCCCCTCTCTCTCTATATCTCTATCTCAGAGTTTTATTTCTTTGAAAAAAATCGTTTTTTTTTTTCATCTCCAGTTCATATTCTTTCATCATCTTCAGCTGCCTTAACAACACACTTATATTTTTAAGATATATATTTTCTAAAAAACTTGAGTGAATATATAATAATTATAGAATGTTTTAAATGTTTGATAAATAACAAGTAAAAGTTATATTTCAAATATGTATTGATGTGAGTATTATTTAATAAAATTGTGTTTAAAAAGTTAAGTAAATATTATGTAATAAATATGTACTCTTCTAATATTTAAATATTTATTCAAGATTAAATATTATATTATAAATAAATAATTGCATCTAATCTTACAAAAAATATTCATATGACATAGATATATAATAATAAAATAAAATTTAAAACAAAGAAATAAAAATTATATTATAGAAGACATAAATTATATGTTTTTTTTTTACTATATCCTGTTGGTAATTTTATGATTTTATACAATATTATAGGGTACTCTAAAATTTTTGAAAAATGATATCAGTATCTCATAATATTAAAGGATTAATATTATCCTGAGATGGTGTTTGATATTTGAGCATTTGTAATGTAATAAATATTAAATTATATTGGATTTTTACACATTTTATATGTGTTAGCAAATGCACCGTTCATTCCTCTCTATCAGTCAGTTTCTTTAGCCGTCAGTCGTTGGATTTGTGCGTCTGTTCCAAAGGAAAGAAAATATCTTTGTTTATTTCTTCCCAAACAGAAAAAAAACAAAAAAAAAAAAACAAAACTTTGTGTTTTATCATCTCAGGTTGGATTCATTTTGTCTGCAAAGCTTCTCTTCATCTGTAGTTGGAGACTTTCCAATACTGTTGCAGTTCAGGAGTTCCATCTTGTGATCACTCACTTGAGGCCTCCTCTTTTTCTCCAATTCTCCTCCTCCTCTCTCTTATTTATTCTTTCTGAGCACTACTTGTAGTTGAAGTCGCCTTTGAGAGTTCCAGCATTAAAGCAGCTGTTCCGTGGTAGTCCGCCGCCGCTTTCTCTCTCTAAAAATTGTTCTTTAGACGCCACTTTTCCTTATCCGTCTTTGATCGTCTAGGTTTGCTGCTTTTTCTCCGATGAATCGGCACTAGAGACAAAAAAGGTGGAGTTTTTGAGATCGGAACCTCGCTGCGAGGGAGATCTAACAGAGGTAGAGTGGGAGATAGAGGGCAGAGGGTGAGAGGAGAGAGGGGAGGAGAGGGAACAAGACCTAGTCTTTCTTTAAGGTCTCAACTTTCTTCCAAGATTGTTTCTTTTCTGGTGTAATGAGGTCGGAGGCTCGGCTGGATTCCGCGGCCTTCCAACTCACGCCTACTCGAACCAGGTAAATTGCCAGATCCTTCCGATGCAATTGTTTCTTGTTCAAGGGTCTGATGACGATGATGAATGAATAGTCTCAGATGTTTCCAGATCAAAAAAAATTCAGATCTTGAGAGGCTTTATGGTGATTTGAAGTGTGATGCCCGAAACATCGGATTTTAAGTTGATAAAATCTCTCAGGGACTCTCATTTGATGTACTGGTGGGAATCGTTTTTTGGTATTCGGAATGGTCAAAGTTTTTATTTCGTTTAATCCAAAGGAATCTGCATTGGGATGTTTTCCACGGAATTGCGATTCATGTTATCCTGCATAGTTACTTGATGTAATGATCAAATTTTTGGTTCAGGTAGTAATTTGAATTATTGTTGCTTTTTCCAAATACCAGGCCTTGTGATGAGTACGATGTCACTTGGATTGTTGTGGATCCACCTCTGTTTCTATCCTCCATGTAGATCATTGCTTGCACAATATAGTGCTTGATTGAATTCATTTCTGCCTTTTTGTTTTCCTGTGACCATGGATATTGGCAACTACTTTGGTAGACCTGTGCTTGAGCGAATCATTTAAGGTGGTTTTGGCGGAATTCCTATAGGTCGATGAGTATTCTTGTTCATTATGGGAACTGCTATTCTTTTTTAACAGGTGTGATTTGATCATCATAGCGAATGGCAAGACAGAGAAGATTGCGTCTGGCTTGTTGGATCCTTTTCTTGCCCATTTGAAGACTGCTCAGGATCAGATTGCCAAAGGTGGCTATTCCATAATCCTTGAGCCAGACCCAGAAACCAATGCAGCATGGTTCACCAAGGGAACCATAGAGAGGTAAGAAAAGGATCTCGCAAGTGAGTAGTGCCACACCGAAATGTCTTAGTGCAACTGCTGTTCTTCAAACATTGACACTATTACCTTCTCATTGAGCTAGTAGTATTTTATCATCTTGGAGAAACTTTTGGGATGCGGTCAAGCTTGACTGCCTGATTTAATAACTAATTTTGATAATAACAGGTTTGTTCGTTTTGTGAGCACTCCTGAGGTCCTAGAACGCGTGACGACCATTGAGTCTGAGATCTTGCAGATTGAGAATGCCATTGCCATTCAGGGGAATGATAATCTTGGCTTGAGTACTGTATGTAGCCGAATTACTCATTTATTGTTTGTAAAATTCAAATGACATTTTTTTATATGGCATCTGGCAGGTGGAAGACTGCCAAACAAAGCGAGCAGAAACCAGAGAAGGTATTTTTCTCACTGACCTAATTATTTTATCTATTTTTTTACTAATCCTTAGGAAAAATCCTAATGGTTCCAAACGTCCTTCTGCATACATAATAGTGAATTCCCCCTCTCCCGGGTGTATTAACATAGTCCAAGACAAATGATTGTGACTTGTATCCAATTTTCCGATACATCTAAAATAGTCTCTTCTCAACACAAGCTGACTGGTCACCCAGTCATCTTCTGAGGAGGAACTGAATCCTTTCTGTTCTAGCGGCAAACCTTTTGTCAACCACACAAAGCATGTGAATCACATTGAAAAAAATTCAATTTAAATTGCTAACAGTTATTTTACCTGTAATGAAGTCTGTTATGGCTTTTGTAGGGCCAATGATCTCCTGACCTCCTGATCAAAGTTAATTGTTCCTTTTTTAGCAAATATGGGATCAACTTGTCAAGGAACCTCATGTCATGCACCATGCTAGTTGCCTTTTCCATTGAACTTTCAAAGATTAGCTACTTAGGTGTTTCTAATTGGCTTCAATCATCCATATGTATGCCATGAACCCTTTATATTTTGGTGTTGGTTTCAAATTCTGTCCACTAATTACACCCTTGGCTAGTCTGACTCTGTATCATTGCTTGCTTATGGCAGGTACCAAGTCCTCTGGTGGTCCTGATGCAGGAAAGGCAATAGTTCTTTTTAAGGTATTGATTTGATAAATAGATCATTCAAAATAAACATACAAATATTTATATATACACGTACGAAACCTGTGAAGCACCAATATGAACACAAATATGGAATACCAATATGACACAGCAGTTGCATGCCGATACATCAAACATTAATATGAGAGGACAGGGGGCAACACAAATATGATAAGGTCGACATAATATGTTGAAATTTGACATTAAATTAATCAGTAAATATGTAAAAGATTTTGATAAGTAATTACCTTGCTAGCAACGTTGGTCTATTCATCTAAAAGGAAATTCTCATTGGTAACTTAATACTAGAATAATGTATTGAAGACAACAAATATGATCAATGAAAAAATAAATGTTTTAATATTGTTCTCATAATCTAATGTTAAAAGATACAAATGGCATATATGATTGTCTAGAATGAATGTTCTGTCTAGAATGGATGTTCTTATTGAGTATTATCACATGATCAACACTCGAAGGAAAAGTCCTGCCGAATGTCTCTTTTCTTAATGAATATCTGATAGGCGTCTCTTAAGCATCCGGAAAGTATCCAACTCTTGAATAAATAATCATTTGAACCAAAAAAAAAAAAATCTTCAAAAAGTATCTGACATTTAAAGAAGAAGCATTCTACAATTCAGTATTTCATCCATATCACATTTGGTACAGTGGGATTCCAAGTAACTGTGTTCCGTGTGGGCACAGATGACATATAGCTACACATGCACATATTTATATGCATACATATTTGTCTCTCAGATGTTCTAAATGTGTTTTCTCCCTATTTTTTGGCAGCCTGCTTCACAACCAAATCCACTAGATTGTAATGGTTCCCCCACAAAGGAGGAGAATTCAAAGTATGAGCAACTTAATATGTTCTCAACTTTTTTTTCCCTATAATTAGTTCTTCTGAAGCATGCAAGAAAAGTAAGTAGGAATGTCCCCCAGATATGGGATGGCAAATTATGTTCTTTTTTTGATTCAGTATGTCAAAGGACTAGACAATCAATAAATAACAGAAAAGTGATGCAATTTTCATGTTCATGTTAAATGCTCCCAATATAGAATTATATATGCATGATTGGAATGAGAATGGAAAAAAATAAGCCTCTTGCTTTTAAGGATGCATATGCTATCTCCCATTGATGCAACATTATTTCCATCATGTTGCATAGTAAGCATGAAATCGTTCTTATTTCTCGTGAATAATATTTTCTGCAGAGTTCAACTTCTAAAAGTGCTTGAGACCCGTAAAATGGTATTGCGGAAAGAACAGGGTATGGCCTTTGCACGTGCTGCGGTAGCTAGTTTTGATATGAATAATATGATGGATCTGATACCATTTTCTGAAAACTTTGGTGCCTCACGTCTGAAGTAAGTTTGCCTCTGGTCAAATACATAAAATATTGCTTGTTTTAAACTTTAGTTATTTTAATTTCCTAGTTGACAGGTCAAATTGTAAGAATCATTCAGCAGTAGTAAAGAATTAGATGGGATTATGATTGACGTTAAAATCTGGAATCTTTGGATTAAATGAGAAAAAGAAGAGTAATATGAAAGCATGACACAAGTTAAGTAATCATTGTTTGATGTGTTTTCTTCATTTTAGATATGTCCCTTATAGTTTTAATTTCTTCCACATTAACAAATAGGGAAGCCTGCTTACGATTTATGGAGCTATGGAAAAAAAAGCATGAGACTGGACAATGGCTTGAAGTTGAAGCTGCAGAAGCAATGTCAATCCGGTCGGAAGTTTCTGCTTTAAATGCCTCGGGCATTATATTTGCTGCAGATTCTATGATGCAGAAAGATCATGGTGATTCCCAATCTGTTTCAGGTGGTGATATGGTTACAGAGAGCAATGGAAAAGCTGGTATATGTTCTGAATATGAAAGCTCAGATAATTCTGGATCTAAGTTTCTGATGAGAAAACAATCATTTGTAATCTTTGTTTTCATACTATAATATTCTCGTAATTTAATTTCTCCGAATTCCATAATTAATTATGTAACATGACTCCCAAAAACAATGCATGCATGAAGACAGCCAGAAGCTGTATGCAAATTCTTGCTTGATGCCAACTTTTCTAGGTTCACCTCCATTTCAGTTTTCTGTATATCCTTCACTGTAACTAAAGTACATTTGCTTCTTCTGTTCAGACAAACAGATCCCTTCAGATACAAAGGTGCCACTTGGACACCACGAGCATGTTCATGGTCATTTCCAGCATCCCACTTATCCACAATGGCCTATGCATTCTCCTGCAGCTCCTCCGATGTTTCAACCTTATCCTATGCAAGGAATGCCTTATTATCAGAACTATCCAGGTACCATGCCATATTATCATCCTCCATATCCTCCAATGGAGGATCCTAGATTCAATAGCTCTCACAGGAAAGGGTCGAAAAGGCAGTCAGTGGATAATAAAGATACTGAATCTGAGACGTGGGAAAGGAGTACACGTTCACAGGATGATTCAGATCAAAATACATCAGATCTCGAGAAAGAAGGTTCTCATGGTCATAAATCTCATAAAATAGTTGGTCGGTCAGGAAAGAAAAAGTCTGGTGGTGAAGTCATTCGCAACATTAATTACATCACATCTAAGAAGCATGTTGTAGGCGCATCGGAAAGTGACTCACAATCTATCTCTGATTCTGATGTTGGAGATGAAGATGTGCCTTCTGACGTGCGAAAAAGAAGGCACAAGCACTCTGTGAGGACTACTAAGAAAGAAGATGGTCGAACATTATCTGTAGAATATTCAGATGCCTCTGGCCATGATAAAGCTGCATATGGAGAGGAGGCAGATTCTGGAAATTGGCAAGCATTTCAGAATTTCTTACTAAGAGCTGAAGAAAAGTCGAGAACATTTGATGGAGACATGTTCACAGGAGAAAAAGAGCTTCGGTCGAAAAGAAAACAGAGCAAAGGTGAAGCTGATCTTATTGTTCTTCCTGAGCGAGTTTATGGTGATTTTCATGACCAGAGGATCGTTGGCTTTAATTCAATTAATGGGAAAGCAATTCGAATGAAGCAGGCAGCATCTGATGATCAATTGCTGGTTTCAAGTAATGGAAGAGATTCAACATATAACAAGTTCAAGGAAATAGAAAGTGGTGGAGGAGCATATCGGCGGATGAGCAGTGATGAATTCATGATTCATGGGCAAGAAAAGCCACTCAGCTTTAAGAGTCCTTCTGACCCTCTTGTTGACAATATGGATGAGCATGCCGGTGATGCAATCAAGAGCTCCTCGTATAACATAACAGACGAGTCCTTCTTGCTTCCTTATAGGTCAGGTTCACAGGATCCTGGATCAGACAGCATAATTGCTATTGACATGGATTCTGAGTTCCCCTCATCCCTTCGAAAAGCTCAGGATTCATATGATAAGGGCAAAGACCAACTGAGGTATGTAGCAGATGATTTGTCCTTGGTTCCTGAACGTGCAATGGAAAGTGTATCTATAGGATATGATCCAGCAATGGACTATGAGTTTCAGAGTCCTATTGAAACTGCTGTCAAGCAGGAAGCTGGTAACCAAGAGGTTATCTCGGCAGTCACTAAAGAAGAATCAAAGAAATTAGAAAAGGAGAAACACTTGAGAGCCTCAAATGATAGCATGGAGAAAAGGAAGAGAGATGCTCTAGTGAAGAAAGGGACATCCTCAAGGCTTAACCAAGTGACTGAAGCACAAAAACGAGCAGACAAGCTGCGGTCTCACAAAATTGATCTACAAAAAATGAAGAAAGAAAGGGTACTTCTCACGATCAGTCCTACATTGACTGTCTGGAATCTTTCATGAGTGTTAGTCTAATTTTTAATTAAAGAGGAAGTTAAACAAGGGTGGTTAGATGAATCCTGAAAAATGAGCTGAGACTCCATATTATTTTAATTTGTTCCAAACAACATAAGCCTGATTGGGTGTTCAACTATTTTCTTTGTTACATAATTCCTTCAATCTCTTTACCAGTCACAATTTGCAAGTTTTTGATCCTCTTAGGCTCAGATGTTAGTACCTTTTTGGAAAAGTCCGTAGCGTAAGTAAACAAAGATGGAGCACTCAGAAATTTTATTCCTATTTTATGTTGTTCATATTAATCTACTATGAAATCTTTTCCTCTAATAGTTCACATTGGGCTTGAAATTCTGTTTAACATTTCTGAACAAGTATACTAACCATTGTAAGAAGGTATTATGTGCTGCCGTTCAGTCAACACTTAATGAACTTTTAATTCTTTGTTATAATGTTGTTGGTTTAGAAGTCTTGTAAATGGTTGAGTACAACTGTAGGAAAAATTTTCGCCTTCTAATCCCTTGCAATTTTTCTTGAATGCTTGGCTGACTTTGTTGGTATTTCCACTTTTAGGAAGAGGAAGAGAGAAAACGTCTGGAAGCTTTGAAAATAGAGAGGCAAAAGAGAATAGCTGCAAGAAGTAATTCCACAGCCGCTAAGTCACCATCGACTCCTCAGCATACAAAGACCCGTTCAGCCACAAAGCCTTCACCAAGTCTTTACAGAGGATCAAAGTTTAGTGATGCAGAGCCTATTTCTTCTTCACCTTTGCAAAAATTGCCTATTAGAAACTCTTCAAACGGATACATTGATTCTCAGAAAGCTACAAAATCTAGCAGAGTAAATGGAAGTAACCATGGGTTAACTAGATCAGCATCTTCATTACCTGAGGTTAGGAAAGAAAGTAATGGACTCATGCCAGAAGCAAAGACAGATTATATTCGGATGAAAAGACTCTCTGATCCAAAAAGCAGTAATACTCACTGTGCTTCATCAGTGAGGTCTGTAACTAGAGACCAAGTACCTAACAAAGGTGTACCTGATGACTCTCAGAAAAAGATTACTGCAATTATGCAACTGGACAAAAGCAAGTCAGCAACTCTGCCGGAGCTTAGAATTAAAACACCAAAAATGTCATCTGCAAGAGTTGAAAAGGAAACAACTAGCAAAGACACGTTGCAGAAAGAGACTGGTAGCAAAGCTTCTCAGGTTTCTGAAAGCATTAACAGAAAATCAACCAAGGAGAAGCCATCTAGCAACAGCGACAAAAATCCAGTGATTGAGAAGGCAGTTGTCTGCCTCGAAAATAATGTAGTCACTGCTCCTGTTGTCCGGGAATCTGATGGTATGATAGACACAAAAGAGAGATCACATGGAGATGGTCTGGGTACAGGATATGCAGCTATTCATGCTCCACCTTCACCTATTGTTTTAGATCATTCTGGTGAAGGCAAGTTGAATGAACAGCTTAGTTCCTGCAAGGTATATTTTATCAAAGAAAAGCTGCACATGTTTGAATTCGATAATGCAAAGATCATTAGTTTAGTTGCTTGAATGAGTACTTTTCTGTTGCCAGCAAAATTGTCTTCTTATATGTCCTGTTTCTTAATGTCATTAGCGTTTGATAATTTTGCTTGAGTTCTTTCAAAAGCAAATAGCTATCTGTATTTAGTTCATTTCAGATTTCAATGTTTGCTCCTGTAACGTTGATGGTGCTATTTAGTGCTTCTCATTAGCCCATCGATCTTAGGTGAGATACTTGTGGAATCAATATTACTCAAACCAACTTATGTGAATCTTCTTGGTTATGCATCCAAGTACATATATTTTCTTGACCAAGAAGAAAAAAGATACAAGCTTTCTGCTCTCAGTTTTTGCTTAGAGCACTTTGATCTTTCATAGATTAAGTTTCCATCTTCATTTCTAAACATTTGCTTCTTGTAGGCTGATTATGGATAAATGTTTCTCATGCTAATCAGGTGGTTGATCCATACTCGAGCAATGAGCCTCAGCCCTCAAACTTGAGTGCAACAGAAAAGCCTTATCAAGCCCCTTATGCCAGATTATCATCATTGGATGATCCTGTTACTGGTAATTTAGGATGTGAAGGAGGTGTACCTGCATCAGGGTCTGAAGTGGCTGCAGTACATGCTGCTAGTGCTACAATACATGTATCCAGTTTGGAGATTTCAAGTTCAGGGGATCATACACATGAGAAGCCACGGAGCAAGGAATTGAAAGGTTTCAGAAAGTTGTTAAAATTTGGTCGAAAGAGCCACGGCTTAGCTTCAGGTGAAGGTGATCTCGATGCAGATGCTTCATCTGTTGATGATCAAACAGTTGCTGCTGCTATGTCCAATGATGGTATGATCTCAGAATGAAGTTTGCATATCATTTTTGGACTAGTATATGTTGGTTTATTTGCTCTGAATTCACCTAATCAAGAAAAAGGTTTATCGACCTTGATTACATTTTTAACCTTAGCTAATTCTATAAAGATTCTTGCCACACCAAGTATTTCACTTGCCTACTATTTGTCTGCAATTACATGAATATTTGGAAACTTTATTTATGAGTTTTTCTAGTAAGAACAAAACTAGTCTGATATTGCTGTATTACTTCTATGGAAATATAGAGAAGTGATTGAAACCACACATTTTTCTTTTTTCTTCTTGAATTCCTCTATTTCTTGTTTCTGTGGTTGCCTCCATCACAAACTACCTCCAATAAAATAACTCCCCAACTTGGAAGTTCAGGCATTACCACAGGCATATCTGAAGCACTCTCCTTTAATGATATGTGCATCTGATATGTTTCTGTTCATACACTGAAGAATCTCATGTCTCTCAATGATTCTTCCATGTTTAGAGGCACATCAACTTAGTGACAGTCTGATGTAGGTAAACAGTCCAGAATTAGCATGAAATGAACTGATAGTTCTCAGTACTCGCTGGCCAAAATCTTCTTTTCCGCCTTTTTCTCATAAAAGGAACAGCTATCTGCTTGGATTTTATTTTATCTCGACAGGCCTTTCTAAAAGATTTAAATTTGCTGCTACAGTTTCTCGTCAGTTCTCCCTCTTTACGCCCTTCCGTAGCAAGAACAGCGAGAGAAAACTGGCAGCATGACAAGCACGACGAGTGATGGTCTCTTTGTCAAGCACGACGAGGAAGATAAATCAAGTTGAGGAAGATGGATCTGCTACTGTCAAGTAAATAGTATGTGTGGGATGAGATATTTTGGGTTTCCAAATTAGCCATACACCATTGTTTTGCAACCGTAGTGTAAGATTTGTATTGTTCCTCACCTGTTCATATCATCGTTGGTCCATTTTGGTGCCTTTGCATGTAAAATAATCGTTCTTGTTGTTGGATAATTGATGCAAACTTATATCTTGAAGCACTCCATTTGTAATGTGATATATCTCCAGAAGCAAATTGCTTTGTGTATCAGATTGAGGGTGTCTTCGTGTGGTTATATGTGATGAGGGACGTTGTGTGGCTCGCGTAATATGGGAATGCTTGGAATCACCCACGCGCGTACCAGTCTTGTTGATGGAGATAAAGCTAGGGCCACGTGGGGACCCGCTTCTTTCTGTGGAATCGCTGTCCTCGAGCAAAAAGTCAGGTATTCGAGTGGGTATGAGAATTACCTAAGAAGCGAGGCCCAATAAGCCTATTGGGCCCATCGGCCGTCAAGGCTGAGTTTGTTAGGCCCAACTTTACCAGAGCTGACATTTCCGGCCCAATTGTTCAGATTAGAGTTTTAGGCCGTCCGGGTTAGGGTTTCCAATGTTGTCGTAGAGCCGCCTCGTCTTTAAGCCAGCCTCTCCCTCCGGCTGCCAGAGAGTCGGAATCGGAGATCGCGAAGAATCTTCCGGAGCCATGGTACTGTCCATTCTCCTCTTCTCTTCGATTCGTTCCATTTTTTTGTAATGGGCTACTTAATCTGATGTTGTTCCCTTGGATCAGGTGAAGTATTCGAGAGAGCCTTCTAACCCTACCAAGTGTAAGTGGCTTCCTAGTTGTTCGTTAAGATTGGAGTCTATGTTCTGGTTTGTTCGATCTCCTCCGATGTTTCTTGGAAAAGCCGAAAAAAATGATCTTTTTGGGTTGTATTTGATCCAAACTTCAAGCATTCTGAGCCCAGGATATAGTTTTTCCTCGGTCTTCCGCGAGTGGTAACGATTTGGATCTAAGGTCTTTATCGTCGCTTGTTTCTGTTGCTGATGGTGCAAATGTCTTCTTGAACTTTCGATTGTTGTCGCCACCTTGTGTATGATTGTCATTCCTTTTCATCGAGCTCATATTTGTTTGGTGTTTGCAGCTGCCAAGGCCATGGGTCATGACTTGAGGGTTCACTTTAAGGTGCGATATTAGTCACTATTGTACGTGTACTTGTTCATTGGTAGTTTAGAGTGCTTTTTTTTTTAGGTTTTTTGTTGTTTGTTTGTGCGCCTGTGCAAAGTCAGGGACTATTATTAAGGCTGCTAATTGTCAAAAATTACACTACAAACAATAGATGTCCGCTAATTGAGAGTTAGGCTGAACACTATTATTAAGGGTGCCATATGTTAATTAATGCGCCTCATGGAGAGAGTATTGAGAGTTCTTTGAGAAAGCAAAACCTTTCAGAATCCATGGTAAATAATCAAACTTTGACGATTAGGCTGAACACTTAACTTACTGACTTGGCCGCGTCAATAGGTAAAATATGTATTTCTAAACTTACTTAAGTGGCAGTGGGATTAATTACATAGAACACTTAGCAGGCAGTAAAAACATGTTTTTACCTGATTGAGGATGTAGGGCTATTATAATTTGTGGTATCTTAGATCTTCAGCAAAATTTCCATTGTATTTTTGGTTGATTTGGTTTTTGTCATTGTATTTAAGCCTTTATGATGCATCATTTGTTTTATTCGAATTTCTATATTCTAGTATTTATATTTTTTTTTAAATAATAACAGTTGTGTTGCATGTCTATCTGTCACTTGATTTTCATTCTTAGTGACTAGGTCATTTCTTAGCTTAGAAAGTCTAAGCACTTGTAATTTCACTGGTAGCTCAATGGCGAGTGAATTAAATTTATGTAAATATATAATAAAACAGATAACAGAGAGTTTTTCTTGTCATGAAGATGCTATATAAACATTCCAATAGAAAGTCTGATCTCAGAACTGTTCGTTTTATTACTAAGTTCAATCTATCATTTTTAGCACACTGGTGAAGGTTATATTTTGTTAAGTGTGGAGAGATTTTAAACATGATATAGTTTAGTTTAACTCCTAGTTCTACCATAGACTCTTGTTTCGGTTTTCTGTTCTATGATTCTGTTGCATTTCTGTCAAAATTACATGCTTCAGTTCCAATGGTTAATATGCTTATTTTCTGACATTGGATGATAAATTATGATAGTTAACCGATGTTTATTAAGTCCAACATCAAATTTGTTTTTACTATCTATCGTATGATATTTGATTGTGTTTGATCATTTTCTGATAAATAAGGTTACAGTAGTTAATACTTGTGCTTTATGTTTGAGTATTTGCATATATCTATAAATCTTATGGTTCGAAGAACTAGATGTTCCGATGAGTATTTGCAGATATCTAGGAATAATCTTATGGTTGATATGTGTGAATGGGTATTTAGACATATCATGTCATTTTCAATGACCCAAAAATAATTTTCAGAGTGCTTTGGTATTTTTTCACCAATATGAAAGTGGACATATAGATGGGGCCTTCTAGAATTCATATCTATGGACGAAAATGTGGTCTAATGGAGAGATACTGAACTTGAAAATTTCTTTTGTAGTTTGTTCACATATTCATCAACCTAGTGAATGCCTTGGTTGTTTATTTTAATTTTTTTAGCATGAAAATTCAGTGGGGTTTGTATCTGATCTCTCTGGTTTTTTCTAGATAAATCCTACGTGTGTGCATGTTTCTAATATGAGATCTTGTAAGTTCTAATTACATATCTTGGTATGTATTTTAGCTGTTTGATAGGAATAGATAATTGGGAAATATTGTTTTTTAACTGAAATAGATTTGTAATGCCATCAAAAAGCATTGAGCACACGTTGAAATTTTACAAATTTCAAATGCAGTATGGTGCTTGTGTATCAACAGACAAACCAGTTGTTTACCCTTGAGTTTTGCTATATGATAAGATATTATATTCTAATATTCTGCATAGGCATTATAGCATATACAAGTTTCATTATGACTGCCTGATGTACATGCTCAAATGATGTAATGCTGTCAACAGAATACTCGTGAGACAGCTCATGCGATAAGAAAGCTACCTTTGTCAAAGGCCAAAAGGTACCTTGAAGATGTAATAGCTCACAAGCAGGCTATTCCCTTTCGGAGGTTTTGTGGTGGTGTAGGACGTACAGCTCAAGCTAAGGGCCGGCACCCAAATGGGCAGGGCCGGTGGCCTGTGAAATCAGCCAGGTTCATTTTGGATCTTCTCAAGGGCGCTGAAAGCAATGCTGAAGTAGGAAGAGATGCAACCAATTTTTCCAGTTTCATTGCTTCACTTCTATTGCTTACTTGTTATTGTCCATTTCTCTTATTTAGGTGAAAGGTTTGGATGTTGATGCTCTCTTCATATCACACATCCAAGTGAACCAAGCACCAAAGCAGAGGCGCCGGACTTACCGTGCCCATGGTCGAATCAACCGTAAGTCTCACTTATTGACCTAATGTTTCAGGTTCTTTTTTGTTGGGAATGATATATTTTATTTATGTTATGGCAGCTTATATGTCCTCCCCATGTCACATTGAATTGATCTTGTCAGAAAAGGAAGAGCCTGTCAAGAAAGAGGTAATTGCTTTGGCTCCTTTGCTAACTTGTAAATGGAAAATTAATGGGAAATTTTGCTGCTTGGATGCCCCATTGAGAATGGCTTATGCATCGTTTAGAATTGGCACACTTCTTTTGTAGTGTCTATTGGATTTGTATGCATTGCATCATTCATAATTCTTGACTGGTCTCGGTCCCTCTGCCTGCATTTTTTTCTTTCTTTGCTCTGCTTTCTCCCCTGCCGATTCAAATCTCCCGTCACAATTGTCTTCTTTCTGCTGTATGGATTCTTACTGTGCTTCTATTGTCATCACTGAAAGTGATGTACCCCTCTGCTGTATGGATTCTTACTGTGCTTCTATTGTCATCACCGAAAGTGATGTATCCCACTGTTGTGGCTATTGTGTATTGGTTCTGATTTCTTCTGGCCCTTTTGTTTCACTGTTATGCCTTTCGCTAATCAATGCTGCTCTCTTGATTGGCAAAAATCTGTTTGCTTCATTTTGGCTTGATCTTTCTGCTCCCACCTCAGAGTTATCTTTCAGACTATGCTCTAAAAGACTTGCACTATCTGTTTTTTATGCTTGTTTATTGTTTGATCTTAGTCTTGTTCTTACATTCTGTGGTGGTGTTATGCTGCAGCCGGAGACCCAGATTGCTCCCAGTAAGCCCAAGAAAGCTTAAGCAATTAATTGGAAGTGGAACCTCTTCTCAGGCTGAAGTTTTGAGAAAGATACTCTCATTTGATGTTTGAATTAGCTGTCTACTTTCTTTCTTTGTGGTGTTGAACGTGTCTTCATGAGGTGAACATTCGGGTTGTTTTTGTTCAATGCAGAAATATTCTGAAGGATTAAATGATGCTCTCTCTCTCTCTCTCTCTCTCTCTCTCTCTCTCTGTGACAATAAACCTCGATCCTCCATTATAGCAAGCCATCGATACAGTAACATTGATGATGAAACACTACTCGTCTCTCCTGCCTCAGCAGTTTACAGTTAAAACATCAGCAATGGGTACTCCAACATGTCACCTCCAGCCCCTGTACGCTAATCACTCTTCCTGGACCCATCTGCCAAGCCCCATGCACGCCATTATTCTCGTCCACTATGTTGCTGGGGATCACAGCCAAAGGCGTTCGAGATCTGTCTGCAATGGCGGATGCCGACGTTGGCGCTCCTTTTGCAGACACCCGATGCATGACCTCCGACCGACGACCACCACTGTCCACGTGCGGCCGCTGTCACGCTCTTTTCTGCACCTGCCATCGAGGCTCGTACTCGTGGGCTGGTGGACGCAGCGGCCATGAGAGAGACTTCGCCAACTTTGGAAGTCATGCATAGCTTGTAGCTCCATAATTTAGTTCAGTAGATCTCTCCCCTCCTTGCTAAATCCCAAGCGTTTGATACGGCTTTTGTACAACACTCGAAGCACTAAATCCTGTAAATGTCAGAAGATCCACTTCCTTGTCCTCTTATCAGCATCTCGTTTGATATATTCTATGCTCCATCCTTGTAGTTTCTTACCTCTGTTCATTCTTTAATCTGCCTGCTGGGGTACGGCCCTGTGATCCCAACAGAAGCAGGCGTGTTGTCCGTGTTCTAATCTTCTCCTCTTTGGAAGAAGCTCTCTCCACAGATGCGTTCGAGCTTAGCTTTCAGCCGGATCAGCATAAACAATGCTTGCAGACAACCCTTTACCACTCTCCCAAGTCACCAACACGATCTTTCCCTGAACCCAAGCTCTACTGGGCTACATCGAGCAAATATTTTAGTCCAGCAACAGTAGCAGATCCATCCCCTTGTAGTGAATTATTGATGGCAGCCTCTTGAGCACTGATGGCGTGGATTGGTCCATCCGTCCTCGGTGCCTGAGACACCGATATGATGGCGACCTTGTGGCGTTGTGCGTGCAGGTTGAAACATCTCTTGCTCAAGGACCGGTGTGCAGGACTAGCAGTAGCTCGTCATGTGTTGGGCTCATTCCACTTTGCTCGCGAAGAAGAATATCTAGAAAATGTTCTGAAAAATAATGTGTTAGTCGTGCAAGTATATGAATGTATGGAAGATTAGCAGGGATTTGTTTGCTGTCTTTAGTTTCTCTCTCAAAGAGTATTCATAATCCAAAACAAGTAATAGGATTACAGCGGTAAAGGTTTGAAACTGTCACCATCTTCATCTGTGAACCCAAATATTTGGCTTTTGGATCTGCCCTGATAAGAAAATATTTAGATCCATGCTTCTTGTCAGCAGTGATGGCTGATGCAGAACCTATCCGACTCGTAGTTTGCTGGCTGGTATTTGCCTTAGATCGATACAAAAACTTGTGTTCTTTCCACGTGAAGGAAGGGGCCCTAAACGAAGTTATACGGTTGATGTACAGTACGCAGGCTTGCATTAATCAATGCAAATGATTCGTTCTACTGATGGAGACGAGGACGCGGATAATTTTGTCTTCTTTGCTTCTGGTGACGAGGAGCTAATCGGAACACAAGCCGGGGGAGGGGTGGTTTCTGCTGTCCACGGTGATGACGATGGTGATGCTGTCACAGAATGATTGAGATGAATATGATTGGGGAGCCGGCGACAACGCGGCCGCCGAGTTAACACATGTCAGCAGACGAGGGTTGGCCGACCTGCGAGCAGTGACTCCCATCTGTGGTTGCTGCAAGAAAGGGAGGACGGAGCCGTCACTCTTTGTACAAGGCCTTAAGCTTCGGGAGCTATCTCAAACGGAATGGAGAAACGCGGGAAGAGTTCCCAGTCAATCATAGAGCTTAATAATTGCGTCCGGTTTCCTTTTCCAGGTGTTCTTCCTCAAAGCCTCCTACTACTGCCTTCCTTCCTTCTCCTCCCTCCACACCCAAACCAATGGAGAGCTGTGCCACAGCTCACCGATGGGGCCTGACGAAGAAAACCTGCCCGCCCCTCTTGCAGTAGTTTCCACTAGCCAATGGGAACACCTGTAAGGAAGCATCCCTTTTTTTGACGCCCGCACACACTGGATCTTGACTCCATCAACAGCTTTCTAGCTTCTCCTCGATCTCCCTGCCTCCCCCCCAAAAAAAAAACACAAAAAAATCTTTTGCTGCAATGCCAGAAAAATCCAGGAGCATAACCTCATCTGGATGCTGCCGATGAGATTACGACTTGGACCGGTCTACTTCGTCTTCTTTCTTCTAAGTTTGGTCCTAAAAGCAACCTGATTTCACGATGGAAGTGGGAGCCTTTGATGAATCCACATCTGATTTCGATCTGGCTGACAGCAAAATGCACTGTGTTGTCAACAATGTTTGCAGGTCGGTCATACAAATGTCAGGACCCAAGTGATCCCATTAACTCTACCATACGCACCGTCGTTTGGACATGTTGGGGGGCAAGCGCAGTGTTCCTTTCGCATTTCCTTTCCCGTTGGTTCAGATTTCATCGGAAGGGAAAGGTCTTCCCATACGACGATGTCTCCGTTGTCCGCTCATGGAAATGTCGAGATCCCCGTCCACATAACCTTTTCATGGTAAGATAGTGTTGTTCATATGGTGACCATATTTTACTCGGGGAGGAATATATTCCCTATAGCACATCAGTTTTTGTATATATAATAAAGCCAAATCCCATCTTGTATCCTTTTCCACGCAAAATGCAAACCTATGATCTCCATGTCAATAATTTTACGTTGTCTCCTCGTACTTATTATATCTACAAATTTTATTTCTTTTTTTTTTCTAGTTCTTCTTTCCTTTTTTTTTTTTTTTTGCTTCTTTCTGGCTCTCTTTTTCTAATTAGTTCCACATCAAAAATAACAAAACTTAGATGTATTATGGGCTAATTACTTAATATTTTCATCCTTATATTTTTAAAAGTTATATTGAGATTATTATTATATTTATAAAAGTGAAACATTGGGATCCCATGATTAAAAATATAATTTTATAGGGTTAAAAAATTAAGAAAGAGAGAAAGGTTCTATAGGAAAAAGTATAAATATATCAATATATTTTTTAACTAATTACATGAATACTTTATAATTAGCTGATGTATTACTATTAATTTCAACTTAACAATTTTAATTAATGATTTGGGCTAAATGAAATTTATCAGCATAGTTATCTGTAAAGTCGATCTAATATAAAAGCATGGGGAGAATTAGAGTAAAAAAAGACCACTAAACTATGCCTCACAAGTTACTACACTATGGACTATGCTAGGTTTCAAATAAAAAATAATTAAAACTAAGATTACTTATAATAATTTGATGGACATATTATTATCAATTTTATCTTAAATACTTTAGCCAATTATCTCTTTAGGCTGGGTCAACGCGATCGATTCAACTTATGCCTATCATTTCTGAGACAGGATATAGGGTGCTGTATGACTGGGATTGATAAACTTAAGTAAAATAAATATTCCTATACTTTCTGCAACAATAATAGCAATATTCATGTACTTTCTACAGCATTAAAATTTAAAAAAAAAAAACAATTCATATATTTTCGGAGTCCTAAATTTATGTATGTGTTCTTGAACTCTAACAAAAGAAAGACTCTAATCAACTGCCTACAACTGGAGTGCTGCAAAACCTAAATGGGCAGACAGCAGATTTGTTTAGGTAGAATTAAAGAGTCGGTACAGACGACTCGCCACTGCTCCCCTATCACTCTGGCTGAATGAATCGAATCGAAACGAAACGAAGAACAACGCTGGAAGATCCATCAAAGCTGTGGGGAATATTTCACACTGCAAAACATAATATTATTATTGTGCCTGCGAGTTCAGATCAGTACCTGTGGCTTGTGCAGATCGAATAGAACAAGCGAAAGAGACCCCACTCCACGCGTCGCCATGAATAATTATACGCGACGATGCCGCCTTGTCCAATCACTGCCCCATGCCAACTTGTCATCATCAGAAATTATTTCTCGTACGTAAGACCATTCTGCAGTTAAGCATGGAGTTGGAGAGAGCCTTATGGAGATTTCTTGTTACTGCGGTCTTCTCTAGTTCTAAGGCACAAGCATCAGTCCCTCGACATAGTTATCGGAGATTGCGACGGCTGTACACGCTGCTACTGTAGGTGATAGGCGCGAGAATCCAATTCGTAGGGGCAGCTTTCATGGCTGAACCAGCCAGAATTTAATGCACCATCTTCTATATAAATCCCCCTCCGCCCCCCCCCTGGCCTCCTGCTCTCGGGAATTCAAGCTCCCGTAGGTTGTCGGCATCCTCAAGCCTGGGTCAGATCTCTTTGAGCGTCTCGAACACCCTATTATTTGAGAGAGTGTTTCGGTGTACGGGTAGAATGGGATTGAGAGACATAGAATCCACACTGCCACCGGGGTTCAGGTTCTACCCGAGTGACGAGGAGTTGGTCTGCCATTACCTCTACCAGAAGGTGACTGATGGAATAAGAACCTCGGAGGGGACGATGGTAGAGGTGGATTTGCACGCTTGCGAGCCGTGGGAGCTTCCAGGTGATTCAATTAATCTCGTCTTTTCATTCCTTTTTAGCTCTCAATATCATATTAGGTTCCTTGAAACCTATGCATTGCATCATATGTTGGGATGCTCTACTAGAACACGAACTTCTTTCTCTCCCTCTTTGCAAAATTCTCGGTTATTTGCTTTCACCTAATACGCCTCATGACTCGTTAGATCATTGTGCCACTGCTGTAGATGTTGTTTCATGGAAGGAAGCTGTATGTGATACGAAGCTTTAGTCGAAATTTTGCATACTTGCTTAGCCAAAGATGTTTGTTTCACACAAGTCAAAATTTTACATGAATTCTATGGTTGCTTTGAAATCCTAATTCCTGCACTAAAATCTTGCTCGATGGATGGTAGATGCGGCTAAACTGGGCGCCAACGAGTGGTACTTCTTCAGCTATCGTGACCGCAAATACGCTACGGGATCGCGAACAAACCGAGCAACCAAATCTGGCTTTTGGAAAGCCACCGGGAAGGATAGAACGATCTGTGATCCAAGGACACAGGCAATGGTTGGGATGAGGAAGACACTGGTGTTCTATCGAGGTAGAGCTCCGAATGGAGTGAAGAGTGGCTGGGTCATGCATGAGTTCCGATTAGAGATCCCCCATTCACCTTCCAAGGTATCCGATCCACCATTTGCAAGTTTTCTCTTCCGCATACTCGCTGCAACAACACACGACAAGGACTCCTAACACAATCAATGACATATAGCTTATACTTTTGTGATTCCTTTACACTGTTAATTGATGATTATGTGTTGGATCAGTGTTTTTTCCTTTTTCTCAAATGAGTTTTCTTCATAAATACGGTAAGTATGTATGTAGCTATTCAACTACTATTTTGGTGAGAGACAAACGATAAGAATCTATTGTGGTGTTATATCTATAGCTAGGTATAGAGTAATCAGATCACATCTCAAAGACAGGAGATGTTGTGTAAGATGCTTGCAAGAAGACATGTCTATCTTTACGACCTGTTTGGACTATTTAGGTGGAGAGAGTAGATGCCAAAATGTACAGCTTTTAATGTACTATTAACTCTTAAGAACTTTGATAAACCAAATCATCTGTAAATATATGCGAAAGCTTGCAAAAGAAAGAGATGAGCTGAGATTGTTCTCATATAGCATGTATTAAATGACTTCGTATCTCATTTGGATATGCTCTTGAATGACAGGACTGGGTTCTGTGTAGAGTCTTTCACAAAAGGAAGGGGGAGTCGGAGCATGACGAAGCTGGTTCTTCTTCTTCTCCCACTTTGAAGTCATCTCCTTCTCTCGTGTACCAGCCGACGATGCCTGATGCGTACCATGACCAGCTGCTGGGCTCATCACTCTCTCCTGCTCTCCTACAGCAAGATGCCACCAGCCCAAACCCCTTCCTGATGAACATGGCACTGCTGCAGTGCAACCTTCTTGACCTCCCAGAGGAGATGATGGGGACCGAACCGATGGCGGGGATGAGCTCAAGGTGTGAAGATGAGTTCGGATACTTGATGGAATTTGGGGAGGAAGGAATGGCAAGGTGGCAGGGGTAGATTAATTCTACCCTTCGGATGGGATTGATGTGGGAGTTCTACATGCGTCCAACAGTAGACTTAAATGTTGATTTGGATTTGTAGAGAGTGATTGCAATAGATTTGCACAGGATGTTAGCTAGTTGGACTATTATAGTACTACCTAATATCATTTGTAAATGCTTCGATTTCTTGCTTTGCAAAAGCGAGAAGAAAATTGAGATTTGTTCTTTCTAAGACTCGTTTGCCGATCTACATCTTGGACCTCTTATATTTTTCATACCAAAGAAATAAAAATAAGCAACAACCGAGGTTGGGTTCCATTCTAAAGGAAGCGTTTCGATGGCACAAGGGAATGGCGACAACATTACGTATTATATGATCAGAACCAGACAGCAATGAACACCAAATAATCTTTTCCAAGAACAGCCAAGAAAGGCAAAGCATCTCTTCCCTTAGGATCAGAAAACAAAGCTAGAACAGCTTCCAAGGATTTGAGATAGGTTTTGGTGTGAGTGTGAGATATGTATGGAGCTGAAATCATGATGAGGAAGAGGGTTGGAAACGCAGGTGATGCAGTATGGCGTTCGTGCATGTAAGCGTGCATAGCGGCAGCGCGTACGTTCTACTCGTGCATGCATGCATGCATGCAACATGCACAGTGTCTCTCATGGGGAGTTTTATTTCTTATAAACTCCCTTTTATTTCTCGATCAGTGTGGTAGAATGGCTTTGGTTTGGGGAAAGCACGATTGCTAACAATTAATATATAATAACAAGGTTGTCTTTGTTATCCAACACTAAACTTCATCACGAATGATGATACACTAGTGGCAACATAATTTATTATTGTTTTTCATAAGAGAGAAATAGAAATAATAACCATATAAATCTCTAAAAAAGACACTCCCAAAGGTCTCATACCTCAACAGGTATGAATTATTTTATCGAAAAAAATAAGCCTCGCCACTCACAAACAAGCTGAGGGAGAATTCAGTTCATCGATTTATCTTCTAATTGATGCATTACCATGTTCTAGTTTCTTTTTATATGATCAAGTATAAGATAAAAAAAAATAAACATATCGATATCCTTATTACTTTATTAAAAAAATAATATTTTTATGTTATTTGAAAAATATGTATATTCAAATCAAGATTGTAATATTCAACGATGATTTCTTCTTCTTTTTTTTTATATTTATTCTTTTTTTATTTCATTAGATGTTGCAATATATCAAAACTAATCAAATTAATTTTATTAATAAATTAACTAAATTACCATCAATGTTCAATGACCCCTTGAAAAAAGGCATCAGAAAATTTCATATGGTTTCTAACATCACATTGCATCAAATAATTCACATACTCCGTTGAGAAAAAAAACATATAAAAAGTATATTATGTATACAAGAGTTTGAATAAATGCCACGCGGTGCTGCGTCTTGCCACGTCGAACGTGCCATGCGACTGTTTGTCCATGGTTTTGCCCGAGCTACACGAAACACAGTAGCGGTGGTGCACAAGGCCGCGGACCCACAGCGTGTCCGCTTCCGAAGGCCGGACTTCCGTGTTTGGACTCGTTTACGAAACACAGGATCCCAAATCCTCCGTGGCGAGAGACCACATCACCCCCCGAACGCTGAAGGTGGTAATCTACGTGTCACGATCACAAGCGATCACTGAGTTTGTTGCGTAGGAATATGGGGCTCAGATCATCCCACATCTGCAACACATCGCTGCCTCTCCTCTCTCTCGATCGGTGGGCGGACGGAGCACGGAGGCGACATTGAGCACCGCGCTATCCGCCCCACCTCGGCAATGCCCTCCGCACCCGCCCCGATTTAATGGCTTCGGGGCTTCCGGCCCACCATCGACGCCTGGCATCAGGTTTCGGCTTCCTCCCCTCTTTCTTGTTTCCTTCGAGAGTTGCAACCCATTTGCGGCCGGGTGGTCTCTGTGTCTTCTTTTTATATTGTAGACAACCCTACGAGATATCTTGATGGCGCGTAGGGTTTCATTTGTCGGGGAAGGGTTCTCTGGGGTTTCTCTGTGAAATCGGAAGTAATTTAATGATGATTTAGCTGCGTGCTTGTGTGTATCGCGTTTGTTTGGTTTATTTGATACCTGAAAACCGCGCCTTTTTCTTTGTTAGGCTGACATACGGGTGTGTTCTTGATTGATCGGATGTTAATAGCAGGAGATTGTAGACAAAAATTGCAGTTTTGATGATCAGAGTCAAGTGACTGCTGGTCTCTTGTGAACTCTCAGGCTTCAAAATATTTTACTTTTGGTGATCCTCGAGTCAACCGTATGCTGGAATCTCATGATGACTCGTTTGATAGCGGTGTTTGTACCTGTCCATTTTTCGGAATTTAGCTCTTCAAATCGAGGAAAAAGTTAAGAAGCCATGGAACATTAGACATGATGATATAAACATGTCGACCCTCTACCACCATTAACCATAATTGTTTCTACCATTGGCTTCAGAAGTCAGAACGACATGCGAGCCCTATGTAAATTAGCATAGTTTTCTTGGGTGTATCAAAGGTTTGATGTATATCCATGGCATTTATGTCTTTTAGAATCTCTAAGTGATAATAGAGATGAGAAAATTTTAGTGTGATAGACCAAACATAGACGGGATACATGTGCTTATGTATTTGTGATAGTATCGGTTTGAAAAAGCATTTCGAAAATGCAATCAAAAGCTTTGAAACAGCAAGTAAAGGTGTTCCTGAAGCGCACTAATGTCGTATCATGATGGCAGAGATCGGTTGCTTGGTTGGCTTGCATTTCTTGTGAAGATTAGAGATGCAAAAATTTGTTGTTATTTGGGAGTATTTAGATACTAAAAACAAGTATGGAAGTGAGATCAGAATTTTAAAGTGTGTAGGTTTATGGAGTACATTATGATTGTAGGATAAACTATGGTGGAGAAAAGAGATGATTATTAAATTGCTAATACTAACTATATTTTCCTGTGGAGGCTGATGATGATTTCCTTGTGTACATGTAGCTTTTTTTACCAGCTTGACAGCAAATATGGTAAAGCATTATGAATAATATACCTCACTGTAATTAAAGAAGAAAGCATATTATTTTATTTGTGATATCAATATCTGAGGATCTGAGTCTCTGGATGTAATGTTAATGTGGTAAAGCATTGAGTAAGACCCAGTTTAACTAAAGAAGAAAGCACATTACTTTTTTTTGTGATATCATCATCTGAGGATCTGGGGTTTTGGATGCAATGTAGAAAAGAATAACAAGTTTGTTTCCTGAACATAATACATGGCCTTCTGAAGCCATGTATTTGTTATTCGTTGACCAGTTTGTTATAAATAGTCAGCTCAGAGAAATGGAGCAGTATTTCTGTCAAAATGTGATATATTCCTGCATCTGAATCTTGTCTGTGTAATGGTGAATCTTGTCCACTCTATATGTGGGTGGCTCATCGAAGCTTAGTCCATAAAAATAGAACCAAACTTCTTCTAGGGCTTCTGGTTCAAGCTTTTGATCCCTAATTTGCAGTATCTGCAAATCTGGAGTATCTATTGCTCTGACTCATTGTTGAGCGGATAAGCATATTGCATGGTGGTCATGATGCAGAGCCTGCATTGGCATCCACGTTGAGTTTGAGTCCAGTTAGCATTTAGGTTAAGTTTAGTAGCTTCCATGTTAGGATTTTCAAAATTTTGGAATGTTTTTTTTTTCATTTTTGTTTTGTAATCTTTAGAATCATACTTAGAATCAGATTACATGTTCAAGTCTAACTAACTTCCACTATATGGAAGCAATGAGGTGTCAAGTCTTAAAAGGTTTAGGGTTAAGTCTCAAACGGCTTAGGTGTCTATTCCCACTGCAAGAAAGAGAAATCTTGTAAGACTATTAAAGGCTAACAATCTTGTTGGAATACAATGATAATAGACATAAATGAGTAAAAAAGTAAAACTATGAGATTTCTTGGCTGCTTGGCTAATCTCGTTCCTTTGTAGAGTGTTATAATCTTTTCCTGGCCTGTCATTTTACCTCCACATTGTTCTTACTACCATCCTTCTTTCTAATTGCTGCCTTTTGCATATTTCAATTACTATTAAGCCAAAAAAAAAAAGTATCATGATGATCCCTATTTCTAAGAGAGACCATGTTCTTTGGTTCGATCAGGTCAGACAGGAGGGATATGGTCATGTAATCAGTATCTTCCTTTTTATGCTTTAACTAATTTTTTTATAGCTTATAACGTGCTAGAGAGTTACATTATGATGTTGTGTTAGAGATGACGGTATTGCATTCTAAACAAGCTTTGGCATATTAAGCACCCTGTGGAAATTTGTATCTTTGGTGTCCCTGTATATGGATATTACATCTTCTTCTTTATTCTTTTTGACCAAAGTTCATATATCTTTGGTCATATGATTTCCCAATACAACATTACTGACAACAGTCCAATCATATGTTTCAACTCATTTTGGATTTGCATTTGGATTTTTGGTTGTCTTAAAAATCCCAAATGCAACCATTGCTTAAGAAACTCCCCAAGGAACCCCCCTCCCCTTTAAGTCAGAACTTGTGTAATTTTAGGGATGTTTATTTCCTTTTGATAATTCTCATGCTTTTGCCCAAGACATCTTGTGGTTCAAATTTGAACTATCTATAATTTTCTTCCTCCTAGTGAATATGTTTCATAATTCACCTTGATTACCTATCTGATACAGTTTTTTATTTTACAAATGTGCTATAGTGATTCCCATGACCGTAATGCTTTTATGTTGGCTTTCTTTCTGTTCAACAGAGATTGATGTATTGGTCCTGAAATTTGATATGTGAATCCTGGGAACAAGCTAACAAGTCATATCTCCTTGTTTCATCATCATTTGCTACTCATGGAAGATGTTGTAAGCTCGCTCGCAGTTTCCGAGTAGAATCTAATTCTCTCGAATCATCCGGATTTCTCAGTTATCATTTGTAGGATGATGTGAACATCAAGTTTCTACATCAGTATTGAGGCTATTTTGAGGCCAAACATTTTGAGCTCCCAGTCTTGTTTTTTTTCCTGCAACTAAGAACTCGTGTACCTCCTCCCACCATGCTTTTCTTTCAACAACTGGTTGATATGTGTGTTGATATGTGTGTTGGGGATAGGGGACTAAGGAAACTAAAAAATAAAATATTACGATACAATTAACAAAAGCTCTCTCAATCAAAAAAATGATATAGTATTAAACATGAGTCACTAGAACACTTATAAGATTATTTTCAAATACAATTACTCTCAACTCACTTGCATCATGAACTAAGATCATATTTATAGGACCTAAAAGTAATTATTTCGTCAAATTTTCTTACTCCACTATCTCACTTATGATTATCGATTACCCACTAAATCCTTAATCATGGATTACTACCTCCACAACTCCTTCATACATTAGCTACCTATGTAATCACCATGAATCAATTCTCAACACTCCCTCTTAATTCATAATTAAATATAATTATTTGATACATGAAATAAACATTGTTCTGAAGTGAAAGTGACTTGGTGAGAATATATGTAATTTGTTTATCTGTGCCGTAGTACTTAATTGTTATAGCTCCATTTACTATAAGATCTCAGATGAAATGATAGCGCATCTCTATGTATTTTGTTATTCTATGAAATGTTGGATTTTTTATCATTGCAATTGTAGCTTTGTTGTCACAAAATATTTTCGTTGTTTCTTTTTGCTCTTGATGAAGATCTTCAAGAAGTCTTCTAAGCCATATAGCTTGACAAGCTGCTGATGTTGCAGTTATATATTTTACTTCCGATGTCGATAATGTAATTGTTGCTTGATTCTTTGAACTCCAAGATATAGCTCCTGATCTAAGGTTAAAAATATTGCCTGAAGTATTTTTTCTATTAACCAAATCTCCTACCTAATCACTATTAGTAAAACTAAATAATTTACATTTAAAATTATGAGAATACCAAATTCCATAATCCATAGTTCCAGCAATATAATGTAGAATTCTTTTAACAGCTTCGAGATGATATTTACTTGGGCTCTGCATAAACCTGGATACTACACTAACAGAGAAGATGATATCTGGTTGAGTATGAGTTAGATAGATCAAACTTCCAACCAAACTTCTGTAGTATCTTACATTTCTCATACTTGTATCATATTCAAGTTTAAATTTCTCATTTATATTCATGGATGTAACTATAGCTTTACAATTAATCATGTTAGATTTTTTGAGCAAATTCATTTCATACTTTTTTTGTTAAATAAAAATTTCATCTGATCTTTGCTTCACCTCCAACCTAAGAAAATAGTGCAGTGCACCTAGATCTGACATTTCAATCTTATTCATCATACATTTTATAAATTCTATCACAATAGAGTTAGATGAACTCATATATATATATATATATATATATATATATATATATATATATATATATATATATAATATCATCAATATAAAGACAAACCATAAGAATATTATGTTCATTTATCTTCTTTAAATAAAGGGTAGGTTTATTGTTGCTCCTCTTAAATCCATTTTGATGAGAATAACAATCAATTTTGTTGTACCATGCTCTTGGAGCTTGTTTAAGCCCATAAAGTATTTTCTTTAACTTATATACCTTTTCTTCATATCCTATAACAAAAAAACCTTCAGGTTGAGTAATAGAAACTTCTTATTGTAAATCTTTATTTTAAAAACATAGATTTCACATTAAATTGATAACCAGACCAACTCAAATAAGTAGTTAAAGTCAAAAAGGTTTTCACAATTTTGAATCTAGTAATTGGAGAAAAAGTATCATCAAAATCAATACCTTATTGTTGTGAATATCCTTTTGCTACAAGTCGAGCTTTATGCTTTTGGATACTTTCATCTGCATTATACTTTATTTTAAACACTCATTTCAATCTAATAGCTTTCTTTTCTTTCGGTAGATCCATTAGTGCCTAGGTTTCATTTTTCTCAATTGACTTGACTTCCTCCTTTCTTACTTTTTGTTATTTCTCTTTTTCAACTACTTCCTCAAAACTTATAGGATTTGAAATAAATAAAATAAATATTGAATCATAAATCTTTGTTAGTGATCTAAATCTTCCTTGAGGGGTTTCATCTGAGGAATCATTTACTGAATTTGAACTGCTACTAGATGAGGTTGACGTTGAACTTATTGGAGCATGATCTGTCACTTGATTCGGTGGAGTGAGTTGTTCTGCTGGAATACAAATTTATGTTTCAACTTCATTGATCTCTTAATTCCAACTTGCCCTTTCATCAAACATAACATTTCGGTTGATAACAACCTTGCCACTTACAGGATTATATAATCGATATGATTTGGATTGTACAAAATATCCAATTAAGATGTATTTTTCAGATTTTTCATCAAGCTTATGATGGTTTTGTGAATTTACTAAAGCATAAGCAATACAACCAACAATTCTTAAATGACTTACACTTGGGTTTATATCATATCAATCCTCAAAAGGAGTTCGATTCATAATAGCCTTTGTCGGTGAAATATTCAATAAATAATTACTATTGTAACTATTTCTTCCCAAAACTGATTTGGAAGATATTTTTTTTAAGCAAACTTCTTGTCATTTCGATGATAATTTGATTCTTACATTCAGCTATACCATTTTGCTCTAGTGTATATGGTGCTGTTAATTTCCTACGAATATCATTTTCTTCACAAAAGTAATTAAACTCATTAGACAAAAATTCACCACTTCTATTTGTCCAAGGTGTCTTTATGCATCCACCACTTTACCTTTCTTTAAGTGTCTTGAATTTTTAAAAGTTATCAACTGTTTCATATTTCAGTTCCATAAAATATACCCAACTCATGCAGCTATAGTTATAAGTAAATAACAGAAAATGTTGACTTCCCCCAAATGATTTTGTATTCATAGGTTTACATAAGTTAGCATTAATTAATTCAAGACAATTAGATACTCTTTATGCTTTTCCAACAAGAAACAATTTATTACTTTGTTTGTCATAAATATATTATTCACATATATCAAGAGTATTAATTTTATATAATTCTTAAATATTTTTTTATTTAATAACTTTAAACCTTTAATGTTAAGGTGTTTATATCTCAAATGTACATAAATTTGTCTCATTCTTTTGATTTACAACAAAGGCATTTTTCTAAATATTTAAAATATCAATTAGATATTTGGCATCATGTAAACATTTGTTATAACCAAACTAGATTTCTTATCTTTAATAGTGTATAAATCATCATCGAATATAACTGAATATTCCATTCTTTCTATCACAAACAATCTTCATACCAATTATTTGTCTCATCAATCCTAAGTCTTTCATAGCAATTACTTAGTTCCCTCTTAAGCTTCTCAATTTTACCAACATTATGACTAACAATTAGCACATCATCAACATATAGCAGGAGAATAATGAAATCATCATTTGAAAACTTCTTTATAAATATACAATGGTCAGATATTATTTTATTATACTCTTAACTCATCATAAATGAATCAAATTTCTTGTATCACTATCTATGTGTCTGTTTGAGTCCATATAAGCTTTTATTAAACTTACGCACTAGATTTTCTTTTCCCTTCACTTTAAAACTTTTTGGTTGCTCTATATAAATTTATTCTTCTAAGTCACCATGTAAAAATATAATTTTCATATCAAGTTACTCAACTTTTAAATCCAAGCGGGCAGCTCAATCAAGAACAACTCGGATAGAGGATGTTTTCATGACAGGAGAAAATATTTCTTCAAAGTTAATACTCTTTTTCTGATTGAATCCTTTCACAACTAATTGTGTCTTATATCTTTGTTATAAGATGTTATTTTCAGTCTTTAGTTTATAAACACGTTTATTCTTTAGAGCTTTCTTCTTTGTAAGTAACTTTACTAAGTCATATGCGTGGTTCTCAAACAAGGATCTCATCTCTTCTTGCATGGCTTTAATCCACTCATTCTTATGCTCATGTAAAATAACTTCTTGGTAAGTTTCCGACTCTCCCCCATCAATAAGCATAATATACTCATGTGGAGGATATCTAATAGATGGTTTTCGCTCTCTTGTGGGTCTTCTTAATGGAATCTCATCTGGTGGTAGAGGTGCTTGCTCAATTAGTTAAACTTCATCAACTGTGAGAGCATCATTACTAATATTCTCACCACCATCTTCTTGTCCATCTCCCCCATGATCATCATAAACTATAGGTGGAGGAACTGGGCTCAAACTCCAAGGAGTATAAGCAGAGGTATTTAGTTTCTCAACATTATCATCATCTTAAAATAATTAGTCTTCAATAAATACAACATCTTTGCTTCTAATAATTTTCTTATTTATTGGATCCCATATTCCGTACCCAAACTCTTCATGACCATATCCTAAAAAAATACATGCTTTTGCCTTATTATCAAGCTCGGATCTCTCATCTTTAGGAATATGAACAAATGATTTACACCCAAAGACTTTTAAGTGATCATAAGATACATCTTTCCCTTTCCATACTCTATTTAGAACATCACCATTTAGAGAAACTAATGGAGAAATATTTATTTATCAGTTAAACACACTTTGATTTTCTTCCTATTGCTCTTTCAATACTGATATGAAACACTTTGAAAACATCAAGTACCTGGTCTTTTGATTTTAAAACAAAAGCTCAAACTTTTCTAGAATGGTCATCAATAAAAGTAACAAAATAAAGAGCACCTCCAAGAGTTCTAGTTTGTATAGTACAGACATAAGTATGAACTAAGTCAATAACATTTAATCTTCTAAATAATGGATAAGTATGAAAGGCAACTCTATGTGTTTTTTCAACTAAGCAATGATCACAAGATTTAAGAGATGTACCTCGCAACTTTAGTAAGAACTGCTTTCTAGTAAGAGTTTGAAGTCATTTCTCACTGATATGACTAAGTCTTTTATGCCAAAGATTTATAATTTTATCATTTTGGATTGCAATAATCTCTCCTTTATGTAGTTTAGCCTCGATGACATAAAAAGAGCTATGCTTCTTTCCTCTCGCACAATTAGAGAACATTTAATGAGCTTCCATTTGCTTTCACCAAAATAGTGCATAAACCCCTCATCATCAAGCTTCCCCATAGATATCAAGTTTAGACGAATATCTGAAACATGTCTTATATCTTTGAGTATCAATTTGCTCTCAATACTAGTCTCTAAGCAAATATCGCCAATACCCACAATCTATACTAGTATCTAAGCAAATATCTCCAATACCCACAATCTTATCTTATATGTACTAATGTTTTTCATTTTAATATTTCTAAAATTATCAGGAGTGTAAGATATAAAGAAATCACCATAATAAGTAACATGAAAAGAAGCATTAGAGTCAATTACCCAGTCTTGAGCTGCAAGATTGGCATATCTATCATCATAAAGAATAATAATATAACGTTAAATAGCAACTGTATTGGTCTTTTTCTCATTTTTCTTTCTTTAATTTTGTTCTTTCTTCCAGAACCTATACTCTTTCTTCATGTGACCTGGTTTGCTGTAGTGGAAACACTTGATATCTTTTCTGGACTTGGATATTCGTCTATAACTATGTGGATTCCTACTATGACTTCTTCTACGTCATTCTTGTTTTTCAATAGTAAGTGGACAAGAAGAAGATTCTTCTTGTTCTTTCCTTCTAGCATTTTCATTTAACAAACAATCTTTAACTATATCTATAGTTAGAGTCCTCTCTGGCATAGAGTTAGAAATTATCACTATATATGTTTCCTAACTTTCTAGTAAAAAGCTGAGGAGTAACAATCCTTACATCTTATCATCTATATTCATTTTCATAGTAACCAGCTTATTTACAAGACTCTGAAATAGGCTTATGTAATCAATAATATTATCATCATTTTTATACTTTAAGTTGACAAGCCTTTTGAGGAGATAAATTCTGTTTCCCACTATCTTTTTTACGAAGAGATTTTATAACCTTTGCCAAACAACATCAACTTTGGTTTCATTAGAAATATACTCATGCAAATTTATATTCATCCATCTTCTAATATAGGTAATAGCTTTTCTATGTTATACCTCTCATTCATCATCATCCATAGCAGAGGTTTTACTTTAACTTTGATGAGCTTATACGTATATTTACAATAAAGCAAATCTTCTATCATCCACCTTCAAGTGGAATAGTTTGATGAGTTCAATTTAATTATATCATCTCACTCTTCCATTTCAATCATACAAGAAAAATTGTATCAAATAACCTGTGCTCTAATGCCACTTGTTCGAAAAAACTATTGAATGTGGAATAATACTTTTTTGTATATCAAAATGTGTTTCTCACCAAAATTATTAATTTGTTACCAAAATCAAATATTAACTAGAACAAAATGCACGGTAAAGTAATAAATCATCCACAAAGTGAGATACTAGATTTTTGACATGAAAAACCCAATACAAGAAAAATCATGGGACCATAGTCCACTTAAATTTCTACTATCACAAAATAGGATAATAAGTTTACAATGAAACTTGTCCAAAATAACTAGAGGTTTGCAATAACATCAAGAACATATATCTTTGTTCACCAGTGGCATAACATCATCAATAGAGATGGATCTCCCAATAAGAAAATATCAAAAATCACTAAATGGGTATATTAAAAAAGTATCATAAAAAAGATAAATCATAGATCAATAATATTAGGATTATAAATCTGATTGTAAGAATTCTCAATATAAAATTTGAGATAAAACTGATAAAGTTTTACCATTCTACTCTCTTACCAAAGCTTTTGTCTTTTTTTTTTTTTCATTTCTATTTTTCACTGTGCAGTATGTGGTTACTGTACTTTTTCATGTTTCCACTATACTAAGGTCCTATTAATAAAATCTCTTATCTTATTATTTCACTATCTCACTCAATGGTCACTAACTAGATAACTCATTCAGACGTTAACAACCAATGTAACATGAATCAATTCTCAACGATGTGCCCATCCAACACCTACAGATGATGCCCAAGGCTGTGAATAGTAACATGAATTCTAAACAATACATGTTAGAAGAATTTATTTCTTTTTTTTTCTCTCTCTCTCTTATTTTAATCCTTAACAAAATTTTCTCTAATTTTTGGGTTTACATCTAATATCTGAACGTTGCTCGGTTACTTTTTTGTTGCTTACTTGACCTTCTTATTCTGGGTTACCATCTGTTGTCCTTGTGATAGCTGTCTGCATTGTCTATGGAATCAATGACGGCAAACCACGGTTGTCCTGCGTGACTCCAACATCTCTCTCTCTCTCTCTCTCTCTCTCTCTCACTCTGAGTCCCTGTCCTCTCCTGCAGCCTTGCGCTCGTTCGTTCAAGCGGAGGATGAAGAAGGAAGGAGGGAGAGGCCAAGTTAATGTACGATGCCGTCAGCCCTGCACTATTATCCTACATATCGGACACGAGAGAGCAGACACGTACAGTGAAAAGGGGTCGAAGGCTGACCGTACGGAGAGGTCAAAGCGGAATGGAGGTCACGACTCCCGCGGTTACAAATGGACTCCTCCACCCCGAGAAAAGCCTGTGAGAGAGCCATCGCGGCCCCCCCCCCCCCCCCCCCCCCACTTGCTTGCTCTTGAAGAAAAAGCCTAGGAAACAAGCCCTCTCCTTTAGGTCCTCACATGGATCCGATCGCTGTAGCACACATCACTAGGGTTAGATTCTTTTTGGCCACTGCATGCTTCGTTAACTGCCGCAGTAAACACGTCGGGTTTTGTTTTCTTCCTGCAGATGAGGAAGCGCCTGCGAAGAGAGATCGCGCCTGCAGTGTCACCATGCCACGAGTTTGCAACATGGATCTAATGATATCCATCTTATGTATGTGCGCGAGTCTCCTCTCTCTCTCTCTCTCTCTCTCTCTCTCTCTCTCTCTCTCTCTCTCTCTCTCATGTTTAACTTGTCTGCTGTTGAGGAACGAGGATGCTGACCAAAGGCCACCTGCAACGCTGAGGAAAACCGGGAAGAAGGTCGTCCGGTGAACGCTTCACACGCTGCAGCACCTGACTCTGTCGTCTCTCCTTGGTAGATACGAGGATCCCACGGCCACCATGCGGCATTGTTGCTTCTTACGGTGGCATGACAGCACCGCAGGCGATCCACAAATAGATTGGTGGGCAGCGCTGACACACGCGCACACGCATGAGATCTGTGACACGTACTGTTCTGGTGCAGGAAAAGAGCAAGAGAGAGAGAGAGAGAGAGAGAGAGAGAGCACCGAGATCCTCGTGCCCCAGGTTGTGTGCAGCCTTTGGTCGTGACTCAAGTCAGGACATCAAGCATCGTCGAATCGTAGTAAGGAGGCCTACCAGTACGATACTACTGGTAGAGAACAGCATGTACGTACACGTTACAGTAACGTGTACCGAACGCTATACATACATACGGTAAGATGCGTTCATGCGCATGCACAGGAGGTCGTACGTGACACGCAACACGGTCGAGTCATGCACTGGGAACCCTAACGCACAGCATCCTCCTCACGTACTATTTTGCAAGCCTGGTCTAAGAGTTAGGGGCATGGCGATGTCTAAGCTTGGAAGAGATCGATAGCTTACGCACCCAGACGCCACAATCTCTACCTGCTTCTGTCCTCGCCTTCTTGTTTCCACGACAACAACAACAACAACAAGAGGGAAAAAGAAGAGAAAAGAAACGAAGAGGAAAAGATGCAGCTGTTACAGCCATCTTGGCAGAGGTTGAAGACTTCGAGACTCATCTCTCAAGCATAGAGAATTTATAGGATGTGCTCGATCCGTGGAGGAGTACCACTTGGATCAGGCAAATATTACTTCCCTATAATATAGCCTTCAGGCTGAGGCCGAAAGAGAGGCGAAGATCTCTAATCGGTAATCCAGCACAGAACAAAAAGTGCATGAATCATAGGCAAATTCTCCACAACATATAGGTAATTGAGATGTCTTGATCACATCAATTGAACGCATTTGAAATATATATATTTGTCCTCTCATCAGATAAAACTTTGCACCTCACATGCATGTGTGTGATTTCTTTCCTATCTTTTGGGGTGATGTCACTTAGTGCAAATTTTTTGAGGTCTCCCATGGTTTCATCTGTGCTCTGGTGAAACTTCAGTTTCAAAAAAGTGAAACTTGATGAAGCTAAGTGCTTTGTCTTGGGATATACTTATGAACCATTCATAGAAAAAAAAAAAAAAAAGGAACCAAACTTACTATAATATTTCTATGAAACTTTTCCAAACTATTTCTAATAAAACTGCGACTGGAATACTAAGGTTACAAGGACTTAATAAATGCAAAACAGGTTATACATGAAATTGGCGGCAGGGTATATGGATCCTTCATTGACGAGATGTTATTCATAGGCATCAATCATATCTAATTCAAAATAATGACTAATTAACGAAAGCAAAGCGAGTTAAACACTAGAAGAATGAGTTAACCAGTAGGCTCATAATCTGCAGAACCATAACAAATGAGGGAGCATATGAATATGCAACTACAGAAGACCTATAAGTATTACTATTGATCAAAGGCAATGAGAGAGAGAGAGAGAGAGAATAAATCTTGTTGTGATGTCATGCCTTGATATATTTAAGATAGCAATGATACTTATGTATTGGAGGATTGATAGTTCCTGAGCTTTTGCTCATTATATTGATCCCTGATATCAGCAAGTAGAGAATTCTTAGAAATAATCACCAGAAATACTTGTTACAGTATCTATCATCTCAGAATCAGTCCTATACAACAACTTTATATTTGGCCACTTACACCATTCAAGAATCATTCACTCATTTAAGAATTATAGATCACAAAATTACAGACACTGTTTCCAAAACAAAAAACAAAAAAAATGTAAAAGCATAAAAAAAAAAAATCCAAATTTGTTGTGTATTTATAATTTTCATAAAGCGGCTGCTGATGGAGCCCTAAACTTATTAGTTGTAGCTACTTCCCTTTGCATGAGAGCTGATCCTCAGTTAAGATCTGGATGTGGAGATCTAGAAAATGTTATTTAATTTACTATGGACTTTCTTGATGGATTTCACATTGTAGATCTTCCCAATGCCACTTCTTATAGCTATTTTCCTATGGATTTTCCTGTCCATTTGTATCAGAAACTTTTGTCTAGTTTCTAAATCAGAGAAAAAAAAAAGCAACCTAAGAGATCCAGTGGACATAATAGCTAATCAAAATGTAACTTGCAATTGAATCAACATGATCTGTCTTAAGTATCAGACATGATCTGTCTTAAGTATCTAGACAAAAACATATCAAGTAAGAAATGACCACCAATTCATTAGACACTTAATTAATACTATCAGTTGTTTCACTTGAATATGACTACTTCTTTGGAGACTTCAATATCTACATATAAAGAAAAGATGCATTGTTATATCAGGATCTAATTTTGACCTCCAAAGCAACATTTCAGCAAATATATTTGTCACACCACAGAAATGTTTTGCATCTAACTAATGCTTTGGATAAACAGCTGACAACATTCTGAGACCGAAATCATGAGCAATTTCACATATAGAATCCCTACATTTTTAATGATGCATATATACAGCATGGTTCAATATAGGTTGAACACATGCATCAATTTTTGCAGAGAACATCGATCGTTGAATGAAACAAAGCACAAAGTTACTATCACTTGTAGTTAGATTTCAGTCTCCATTGTACTGAATGGACTGCAAAGATAACAGTGAAACAAAATTTAAATTGGTGATCACAATGGTGGCATGGTAATGATGGTACTAACAGCAACAATGATGATAAAATCAATTAAGAAACAGACACAGAAACAAATGGATGCTTTAGATTACAATAACCTAAATCATGCTCGGATATCGTTTATGATGTAGGGTTTGACCATCATGCATGACATGTAGGACCTCAAATTCAGTGGTTGATCATGGACAAATTGTCCTTTAGTTATCATCCTATTCTTTAATGAAAATATTGGACAGTAGACACCAACCTAACATTCTTTTCTTGGCCAGGCAAGAATCTTTTAGATGACAGAACACTTATGAACAACATAATAACTTAGCAAGCAAATTCAAGCAGTCTATGCTATCAACCTGTTCAATGTTTCCATGATCAATGAGCACACAGTGATACTGTTTGGACACATGGCCTCTATCTCACATGGATGTTCTAAGTTGAATCTTGTCATCTTATATTAAAGTCTGTAGTAGCATAAGAGTTTATAGATGTTGTAAGTTTCACGTACCATGAGCAACCTCCAAGTAAACATGAGAACAAATGTGGCTCAGAAAGGAACCAGCATTGCAAGTTAGGGAAACTACCACCGGTAGGGAAGACAAGAATGCTGTTTAATTCTTTGCAATGTGTCTAAGATCACAAACCAAGCAAGCCATTGTTTAACTACAACCATAGTATTTGGACAGACTCATCATTCATCCTTCCATGAACAAACACAGGTGAGTTCCTAAAATGCCAGTCTCCACACGCTTAGCTTGTGTGATCAGCATAAAACACTTTGCTTGAATGAATACTGTAACTTTTTGTCTTGCATTGTTGTTACTATTTCACGTAAGGATGCTAATGTGCAAGCACCTGTCTCCTAAGACTTTGCCATGGAAATCGATTAGCTTGTGAGTATCTCAATTAAATTTCGCGAAAAAGCACATTATTATTCTTTGGGGTAAGTCATCTATTCCACCCCAAAAAAAAAAGAGAGAAAGAAATGAAAAGAAAAGGCCACTATAGAGCAAAGCAACAAATTGAGGAGGCCAAGATAACTGATCATGCAGAAGTCAAACAATCCTTGTGTACTGTAACATGATCTGAAAAGGTCACAGTCGACTTCATTTTTTTATATCGACAAAAAAAAAAAAAAAACACACACACAGAGAGAGAGAGAGAGAGAGAGAGAGTGGAAATGACACATCAAGTAAATCATTAACTTTTTCTGAAGCCAGAATCTAAGTTTCACCTCAAAGTTCTCATCTCCAACCCACAGAGAGCAGCAGCAGCAGCAGCAGCAGCAGCACTCACGTCCTTTTTCCTTGTTAGTTACTGTTAATAGATAACCCTTGGCGCAGGCCAAGAGATCAGAGATCTCGAGTACAGTACCGGAGCAATGAGGTGCGGCCTCCAAGTACAGTAGTCACTGTCTTGCCATGGTGTCAATAGCCAGACTAATAATCACACTGCTATAATTTTTCTTGGAGGAGGTAGGAATCAAGCATATACTGCTACTTTCCCATCGCCTTCCTCCAAAGCTCGTTCGACTCGCAATCACAAAACTGAGAGACCGAGAGCAGTGAAGGCAAAGCAATATCGCATGAAGTAGTAATATAAAGAGTAGCGATTTGTTCGAAGGTTCAATCAAAAACAGGGAAAAAAAAAGGGAGTGACATAAACAGAATGATACTAATAAGCTCGATGAAGAGATAACAAAAAGCTCACACTTTTGGTAGCTAATAGTCATATAGAGGGTCGAAGAGAGGAAGGCTTCAAGGCATATCTGCTAAGCTCCTCGTCGTTGCCAGTGGGATGGAGTCGGTAGCGGAGCTTAGGCTGCGGCGGGTGGCGGTGGAGGGTGCTGCTGATCCTGCTGTGGCTTCTTGCGCTTCTTCTTCTCGTAGCTAACGCCGCGGGCCTTCGACTGGATCTCGCGGACTTCACGGAGGTAGAGGCGGACGGCGCGAGCGCCGAAGGGGTTGGACTCGGGTTTGCCTCCGTTCTCTTCGTAGGCGGCACGAAGGCGGCCGATGAGGGCGTCGAGGCTGCCCCAGGCTTGGCGAAGAGGGCACGGGCAGGGAGCCGGAGGGTTGGGGTGGCCGAAGAAGGGGCACATCTGGGTGTGCACCTTGGTCTTGCCGAACTGATCGAGGTAGCGGAGGAACTCCAGCACATGGGCGCCGCTGCACCGCGCGAGCGAGAGAGGGGGTCGGTGGTTTTTGAGGTACTGCCCGAAGGTGTTCCAGTCGCGGCGCTTCTGTGATTCGTACCTACTCAACGACGGGGAGGAGGAGGAGGTGGAGGAAGAGGAGGAGGAGGGTGCTGCGCCAGGGGTGGCGGTTGAGAAAGATGCGAAGCAGTGGGGGCTGTTACTGGGGCCGCCAACACCGCCACCGCTGTGGTCGGAGCGGGGGCTGTCTGGGTTGGGTATCAAGTCCATGGAAGATAGATCAAATGATCTCCCTCTCTCTCTCTCTCTGTTCTTCTTTTTCTTCTTCTTCCACTTGCTGTTACTCCTCGTTACTTGTTGTGCCTACACAAAAGGTTAGATGCTTTCAAGAGTCGAACTCTGACGATGACGACGACGATGACGATGACGATGATCAACCGATGAGGAGGTTTGTGCAGATCCACAATGCTCTTCCCTTCTTGAATTGGCTTATACTCACGCTGTTTTCTTTGGCTGGCGTCGACAACGTTTCCACAAAGCCATGTTGGAGTCCCTAAGGGTAGAGAGAGAGAGAGAGAGAGAGAGCCAGATATATATAGAGAGAGAGAGATGCAGCTGAGTTTAAGAATGGAATTTTTACCTTTAGAGCTGCGGCTGATCTGTTGTCAGAAGCGAGGAAGGATTGGAACACTCAACAAGCTGTGGTCCTGACAGATACTAAGTAGATCACAGATTAGCATGAAAGAGAAGGAGAGGGTAAGGAGAGATTGGGAGGGGGCGATCACAAGAGAGAGGTGGGAAGCCTGCTGAAGGAGGAGGTCACCTCCCGGGGATGATGGGTGTAAAGATTCTGGAAGAGAGAGAGAGAGAGAGAGAGAGAGAGGGATTGAAGGATTACATGCTTGTGAGCGCGGAGAGAAAGTCCAGCAGTTGCAGAGATGTTTGGTCTAAAAGGGGGAGGATGATACTACTGGCTTCCTGGGAAAAGAAAGCGTTGTAGAGAGAGAGAGAGAAGCACAGGGTTCTTTTTGGTGGATGGAGAGACATGTTGACAGTGGGATGAAAGGTGATGTGACAGGATAAAAAAGATTAACTTGGGTGCAGGGTCACAATATACCTCCACACACAGATGCTTGTAATTTCCTATAATAAACATGTTTTATTACTTCATATTATCAAATTGTGATAAATCAATTTCCCCTAAAAAAACAAAATGCGAGCTTCTTATTTTTAGAATTTCTCAACTGAAATATATCCACTCATTTTTCATTTGTTTTCATATAAACCGATCCCGATTTAATTATAATATTTTTTACACCATACTATTTTCTATTTTTAATAATTCAAAAAATATTAGAAAAAAAAACTATAATGAATATAAAATACTCTCTTATAATATGTTATATTAAGTTATAGTATTTTCTATTATTGCTAAAAAGAAAATTGCTCATTATAATATTTTTATACAATGCTAATATTATTAAAAAAATACTATAACATAGTATTATAAAAAATATTGTTATTTAATATTTTTTTGATATAACTAAAAATACTGTAACATAGCATCAAAAAAATATTATAACTAAATCGGATTCATCATATAGATTGATCCAAAGGATAAGTAAAAAAAAGAAAAAGAAGAAGATATTTTAGATATCAAACAAAAAAAGAAATCTAAAACGAAAAGCTTCCTCGAAAGAAATAAAAAAAAAATGAGAAGGTTTTTTTTAAAATCTTGGATTAGTAAGTAAATAGAAAATACTTGTCAGCACAACAAAATTGATGGATCGTCAACCCTAAACACTTATTACAAAGAATCTGTGTTAAGACTGAATCCGGTGTGAGAAAAAGAGACGTGAGGTGAGTGCAGGCATCATCATGTTGGCCTACCACCATCCATGGAAATAATTAGTGCTCCCGAGCGACCAAGTGTTGTGCTGGTCATGACGATGAACAGGATATTCCCCAACAACAGTGTCAAGAACTTTAACGACACTTTGCACTCCCATATCTGCTGCACCTTCGTTTCAGGCATCACACACATATAGATATGGAGAGAGGTTGATTAGAGATGCATTGCCTGTTTTAATGATCAAGTTGCATCATTAATTCCATGGCTCGCTCACTTGCACTCATAGAAGAATAGTGTAACCATTGCAATCTTAAAGCCTGCTTATGGGCTGTTTTGATTGGAGATAAATCGATCTAGTTCATTTCTTACTAGTCATTTTTTTTTATCGGTTAATCTAGCTTATGTTTTTTAATATATATATATATATATATATATATGATTATAATATATTATAGATAGATAGACAGAGAGTACCCCTATTTATTTATTTTTTCCTTATAACTTAAGTAAAGACAATGCTTGTAGAAAATCAAATATTTATCCATTTGTTGGATCCATAATTCCACCAATTTTACCTGATTAAATTGCCTGTCTATTTAGCATTCTATGCACGTCAACTATTTCAACAAACACATTGATGAGGATGCTATTTAGATAGATGTATGCATTGGTAATTTAATTTATGTTGTGTGTGTGTGTGTGTGTGAGAGAGAGAGAGAGAGAGAGAGAGAGAGGGGGCGATACATCTTTCTATTATTCTTTTTCCTTGCATTATATGTCAACACCAGCCATCTCTACCTAATTAATTTGAACATTGTACTAAGTTTAATAGAATAATATATATAATCATATTTTAAATTATAAAATATAAAACTTTCTTAAAATCATAATTTGTCTTATCAATCCACAATGATATATCAATCAACTGTCGATATGATATATCGATCAACTGCGTATCAAATATATTGACATAGAATGCATAAGGACATATCGATGAATCACTCGTATCAATCCTTTATCGGATTTGTAGATACCATCCATATTGAATTGTATATCACGATACGATGAATCTTATTTAATAGTATGATTTTCTTTTTTTTGTTTTGTTTAAGATGGTACATTGCTTTAATGACAAAGTATAAAAGGTTGAACCCAATTGGGTAAAAAAGGATGAAGATTGAGATCTACCAAAAGATACCCACAAGTGGCTTGCACTGTTAGATGATCTAGACAGATGAGAAACCTTAGAACTGTGAGATAAAGAGAGCTTGCACACCATGGGAAATCATGGTAGAAATACCATGGCAATGTTAAAAGAGAGTTTGCACACCATAGAAAAGGTCAATAGGGCATTCACCTCAATATCAACAAAACATTAGAAGTTCAAGAAGAATAAATGGCCAATTTTGCTCCATTGATTATAATAATGTCAGGGAAACTAATGATGGCTGTTTTTTCTCTCTTTTGATTGTAAATCTATTGCAGAGTAAAATGGATGGCTTCTCTCTGGGTCTTTTTATGATTGTTAAAATAATAAAACTTTCCTTATTTTGATCTGACTTTTGTGTTATTATTTTGGATCCCCCAACATAAACTCTACTGAGCAATTAGATTGGATATGGATCATCAGTAACATATGAATCTTGGGTTTAGACAAGACAAGAATGAATTTGACTTTGGGAACTGCCACCAGAAAGATTGAACCATACATACAGCACTTGCTCATATAGACTTGTTCTATTTTCCTGGTAGAAACTTATGGTGTATTGTACAGACACAGCTAGCACATGCATAATTGGCATTGTAGAATATAGCTAGCCTTACTTGGATTTTGTGAGCCATTTGTACAATCTTGATTAGGGTTTATCTGCAGGCCTGCTCATTCCTGAAGACAGCAGACATTTCTTTTCCACCCCAAAATCTTGCAGGTTCTGCTTCCATCAAAGTAGTCATTTTTAAATCTGGTAACAAAACCAAGGTGAACAATTAGTAATCCCATAGTACTAGGAAAACAATCACACAATTATTTTATTCTGACCAATGTTTCTGTTTCTCTCTTTATACTGCCTGCAAAGATGCCTCTTTCACAACCCTCCTCTCTTCCTTTCTTATCGATTTCCACATACATCTCAGAATATTTCAGAATGTAACTGGTAAGAAAGATCCAGCATTAGTCATTATCAATTCAAGACCCAATGAAGAATGTGAAACTTCTGATAGCTTTGAGATACAAAGAAATTTAAGAAAGTACAAGCTCCTGCACCTAAGTCTAGGATTCTAATGACGGACGACAAGCTCTTAATGCCTTTCGGAGAAAACAGAAGGAACATTTTGTCAACTCGCCTCCCGTATAAAATGGTAGGCAGCGAGGCATCAGAGGTGACCAAGCCCAGTTTTCCTTGATGAACATCTTTTTTATATAGAGAAAAGCAGGGTTTGGTACACTTCCATGCATCAACAATCCCAGTTTTCTTTGATGAACATCTTTTTTTCAGAGAAAAACAGGGTTTAGTACACTTCCATGCCTCAAAGTACTCAAATATTGAGATGATGATGCAAAAGAGCTCATAAAGAGGGAATTTACCAGAGTCCTGGACGAGGATCTTGCTCAGAAAGCATTAACACTGCCATGAGAACTGTGAAGAACCATTGAAACACCCAATAAGGCAGATATTTGGAACTGAAAAAAGAAAAGTATTACTACATTAAAACAACATCAGTATACAATTGTATCTAGCTCTTGTTGACGTACTATGATCAAACTAAAAAAATATCATTAAAACGGAGTGCACGTGTCAAGTACACGAAAGTGAGAATGGTTCCAAGCTAGACACTATTCGTCGAGAAGCATATATATTTTTTAAATAAAGTGTAACATGCAACTGAGAATGGTTCCAAAACTGAATCAAAATTTGTTTAGTACCATAACGGCCGTTCAGTGGCCTACCATCAATAACTCTGAAGCTATTATCTTTCATTTTTCATTCATATATCTTTAAAAATTCAGAATAATCGACCAATTTTAACACTTACGTGATCCATAATAGAGATGAATCATTCACAAAACCAAGCACTACAGCATAAAGATATAGAATGCTCAGCATCGTTTGGTGTCACCTAAGCAAGCAATGACATTAAGGTTGATTCCTAAAAGAACAATTTATAGGTAATAAATGTTTCATAAAGATAGTTTTCATCACAAGGTTCAAAATGTCAAGAAATGTTCATTGGGGTGTGGTTAACTCTCTGCTTCCTTAAGCACTAGCAGACTACAAGCATTATAAATCTTGTTGATGTACTCTACCTAAATTTTATTGGCGTTGTTATTTTATGATAATCTTGCGGCTATGCCTAGCTAAACTTCTTATTTAGATCTTTCTTGCAAAATGGATTTACTAATGTAAATAAAATGCCAAAACTAGATTTGCAAAATGCATTTACTATGTAAAGAAACTTCCAAACTATGTGATGCCAAATGACAAATGGCTTGTACTATCTAAAGAACTAGTGACAGCCAAGTCATTGACTTGGATGATTGCATATCTAGAAACATGATTTACACCAACCTAATCACCAAATAAAAATTTCTGCACTTTAAGCATTATACCACACCCATTTATTGCAACCACCTGAATCAGAACACCCAGAATAGCAATCAGAAAAAGAGTAATGTGACTGATAAAACATTACAAGGTTATATATAATTATATACATATATATATATATGATCGGAAAAAAACCTTGCACGCTGGATTTTAACCTGCATATCAACCTTCTAAGCTGTCCTAAGTCCTAAATCATACAGACTTAGGCAAGAAGGGATCAAGTATAGCTGAGTCAGTTGACAGAGAAGGGACTACCATCTCAGTGGTAGATGAAAGCTCATGCAACAAAAATAATGAACCAAATATATTACCCTATTCATGAGGATATATATATAAAAAAAAAAAAGTAGAAAAGGCAATTTCTACAGAAGCAATATTCATCTAGTAGACAAATACATGACAACAATTCTCTACCATAAAAAGGTTGTCATCATTCTTGGCAAGGCAACTAATCATACAGTGATTTGTTTCCCATCAAGTCAGTCACATGCAAAATATTGAGGATGGTCCCCTTGCTAATGTAGTAGTAGCAAAAGGTCCAAACTGCATTGTCAAGACTGAAGTTGTTTGATCGATCACAGAAGTGATAGCACAGAATCATGGGAGTTTCACAATAATAGTTACCGGTACTGTAAGTCTGATCAGCATAAACTACAGATTTTATAATATAAATGCAATATTCGCTTCTAGTCCTTGGAAACTGAGGATTTCAATTATCATGTCTAGTTTGGCTGTCTACTGATGTCAAATCTCAAAATATTACAACATATGAGGAAATTAATGTTTATTATCTGATACTGATGTGGAGTAGAAACCCTATTTTTGAAATCACATACCGAAAAGATTTAGAAAATGAATAAATGCAATGAAAGTTCCTCAAATCAGGATCTCCACTTTTAGGGAAAATTAACTATTCCGAAATTCATTTCATATAGAGGACTGTTCTATGAATCTACATTGGTAAAATAGCTTCATGTGTTGTTAAAATACATCGGTCTACAGGTCAATATCACATGTTATGCAGTTTCTTTTCTTTCAAAAGCAACAGAGCACATGAAAATCTGAGAACAAAAGTTTGATATTACCTATATGTGAAAAGAAAATATTATGCATTTTGATCTGTATATAAATAAACCAATAACAGGAGTAAGAAGTTTGAGATGAGTCACAGATCTGGCCTACAATGTAACATTTTGATCTGTATATCCTACAACCTCCAACCATATATGGTGTCCAGAACATCAAGAAAGTTTTGTCATGGGAAAAGTAAGAAAAGTCCAGCAACAGTGAAAAGGTAAAACTCACTGGCAAGTTGGCCGACAAGCTAGCATGTGAACTAATTTGGCCATGCCAACCCATTAACTGCAACAATCTTATCAAGAAGAATGAGCAAATACTTAAATCTTAGATATTGATCTCACTAGTTAATTGATCTTATTTCCTATAACCAACCTTAAGTCGGATTAGATTGGCTTAAATGGGTCAACGAAAAACTATGTTAGGATATTTTATTGGCCAGTTGTTTTGGATAATTGTCACCACTTAGCAACATTAATTTTTGGAAAGCCAGTCCTACATTTAGGTTAATAGGCTTGTAGAAGTTGTTGGCTCAAGTCACTGTATTCTGGATCTATTATCGAAGTTCTTCAGAGATATGAGGAAACTAATATATATTGCATTATAGGCTAATCTGTTGGTAATGACTAATCTGTTATCTCCCCACATCATCATAAATGTGTTCAACTACTCATTGTTACGCATAGGTATGAGTCGTGTGGCAAACAAGCATGAATCTAGAAACACATCAGCCAAGCCAAAAATGATATTGTATTTACAAATCAAAATATACTAGATACTTTAAAATAAACCATTAAAATGCATGCTCAGCCAAATTGAAGCTCTAAGCTTGCAAGCCATCTCCAGTACTGGGGGCAAAATATAGGCTATTTAAATGGTTCCATATTAATCACCTATGTTGATGCTTAGTCAGCACATTGACAATTATGACATCTAAAATGGTGCACAGTCAAGTCTTGGTTAGTAATCAGTTGTGCCCTTCTGATCTTAGCACATGCTCAACATGGTAATCATTGGAGGGAAGTCCTTGTGATCTCATTTGTCCACATAATAATGTTCAACTTGGGTTGAACCTCCCTCCTCAATCCAATTCTCCTAGTAGATCTTGCTTATAGAGTAGGTAGGGTAGATAAGCTTTAAACCCTCACATTTGACATTTATTCACTATCCTCTTTCACCGTGTTGTCACGAACTTAATTGGTTTTTCCTAAGTCGTGCGCCACCCTTGCGTGTCCGTCCGCAAAGGTCAGCCTCCTCGAAATCTCCTATGGTCCCTTAAGGATACCTGCAAAAGAGAAGACGGGTTAGAGAAAGCGTTTCAATCAGGATCCACAAGCAACCATTTCAGCAAACACTTTATAGTCAATGCAAGTTACAAATATAGACTTTGCAAGCTCTGAACGGTCGCACAACAAAGGGTCCAAAATAGTTTATTACAGACTAAAATCCCCACAAGTGCCCACATGATACAACCTTCATTTGCAAGTCGAAAACAATCATAAAAGCTAATTAAACTAGGATTGCCAAGCCTACTGCTGTTACATACTGTGAAAGCATGAATAAAAATTAAAAGACACGGACATACATGAGCATTACATCGAACACCTTATTTATATCTTTGTCCGTGACAATCTAATCGATAACTTCTCTTTTTAAGTCGTTGGGAATCTAAATTAACAATCAAAGGAGACCACACCTATTATGCAATCTAGACAAAATTGTCCATAACGTCTACTACCATATGAGTACTTTCGAAAAAATGTACTACCACCACCACAACAAAGATGGTCTTTAATATAAATGTAAAAAATTTTGCACTCTAGCCCTAGAAAATCTACATCAGAAACTTGTAGGTCATGGTTAACATCTGATCTGTAGTAGGTGAGCTTTCAGTTTGTCCTATTAATAGTTTTGTTTATGCTACAGGTAGAAAAACACACAAGGCAGTAGAACCATAGGATGAATAGATTACTGTCCATATTACTAAAAGGACTACTGTGTGTTGTATATGTATAGAAGATGACATGGCTGTATGTTTTACTGTCCATATTACTAAAAGGACACCTGAATGGACTATTATGAACAACCAAATAAAATCTGGAATAGGAACCGATTATTTGGTACCCCAATAAAATCTGAAATAGGAATCTATTGTTTGGTACAAATATGAAGAAACTTTTGGTCATGAATTGAATACAGAGAATCTTGAGATAAATATATGGCCAAACAAGACTATAAATAATTTATAAAAAAACCGGAAGAGGGTTAATTCATATTGAAAGGACAAAGAACAAAGAACTAATATACTCGCATTTCAGATGATAAGAACACTACCCAGGGGTAGATTTGGAAAAACAACTACAAAGAGACAGCTTTAAAAGCTAATAGCGGCGGAAAAAAATACAAACATGCACTCATTTTGATGAATTTGACAGTTGTGGACAATATAAACAACTAGCTAATGAGCTAAACCATAAAATGCAGCCACCTAAGAAGAGGAGCATACTGAATACAAATAATGTTATTAGAGTACTCCTCTCCAATTCATTAGTAATCTAGTGTACGTGGGTCAGCATCTTGGAACTTAGCGTCAGATAACCAGCCATTACTAAAAACAAACCATGATGGCAAGCTCATTAAGAAAAATCATGTCATAGAAAAGAAGAAAGGAACTTCTCATCTTCCATAACAAACAAAAGTTGCCTGAACCTATCTACGTTAGATTATAAACAGTTTCGTACAAGAACATAAATAGATTACTAAAATCACTTCTATGAAGGTTGCATAATGCTGCTTAAGATAGATGCAAAATTTGTTAGTTCAATCCAGCAATTAAGGAAGGTATAAGTGTGAGATATTAAGAAGGCAGATAAATACAACAATATGTATAAACCTGTCATTATTACAAATTTAGTACAACTATGTATACCTAAGGATGTTTCTTTTCATTATACATATACAAAGAGAGAGTCAATATATGCAACCATATGACATAAGAAGAAATTTTTTTTCCATGAACCAAACTTTATAATAAAAAAATTTATCACTCAAAAATAAGATTATTTCTATTTATTCCATTTTCCATTGCTTCCCATTTACACTGTTGAAATAACATGTATGAAAAATATAACTTATGAAGAGATGCATGGCATGTCAATTTCATAGCAGTAAATAATAAATTAAGAGTGAGTGGCATATTTATAATTCAGCAACATGTTAAAATTAGCTAATACCAGAATCTCTTTTACTTTGAAGGGGAATAAAATACTTCAAAACTATCCACATTCTGATGGTAGGATCTACTCTGATGAAAGTTTTGCATTATGAGATCCATATAAATTGAAACCAAATCAATCTAGGATAGATGAAGGATGAAATAGGAAAAACCCAACTTGAGCACAAGAATCAAATTTAAAGTCACCAAGAGAGGGGGGAGAAAAAGAACAAACTTCAACTTTCAAATGTAAGAAACTCATACAATATTATTTATCTTCTTGGGGGATTCAGAAAAAGAACTTCAAGAAAAACTTGAAACTTACTATATAATCCGCTAAAATTAAGAAGGAAAACAAGAACTCAGAAGTTTAATCTGGAAAAGAAAGAAAAATAAAAATAATATAGATGAGCCATTTCGACTAATTTTGATTACTATCTGCACCGCTGACTCATTGAGCAAGAATGGCAAGAAAGCTGCAGAATCGTAAATCTTCCGAACAAAACCTTAAGGAGATCATCCCATGCCGTCTCGCACAGGAGCCAGGAGGTTCTTGTTCTCCTCGGATCATAGACGAAGAACAAATGATTAACGAATTAGATACGAGAGCCTACGGTTAAAAAAACAAGAAGGAAAAAAGAAAAAAAAGGAAAAACTCACCTCTCACCCAAGGATCAAGAGGCTCATTCAGCACCCGAATTACCTACATTAAGTAAAACCTTGCGCTTCGTCTCCAGCAGTCCTCTCAAGGAAGAGGCTTCTGTGCTCCAGAGACCACCAAATCCGAATAAAAGCCACCTCTTTTACACGAGAAACCCCAGAATCAAACAAGCCAGCTTCTGTGCTCGAATCAGGCTTCCGGTGATCCAAAGTTCTTTCTCGGGATTTCCAACCGTTGTTTTCTGTACGTATACTTTATTGCTAGACATAAAGAGAAGTCCGACCAACAGAACGAAATCCTCGCCGTCATAGGATTTATTAATTTTTTTTAAAAAAAATCATTCTACAATATATATGTACCTGACAATTTACAAAAAAAAGATCAAATGAGTGAAAATGTAACATATATTTTTTCTTTTAGCGGATTTTGATGAAGAAATGAATAAGGACTTGAAATTAAATTCACATAATTCACCAAAATTAAGAAGGAAAACGCGAAAATGGAAATTTTCTAGCCAAAAGAAGAGAAATAAAAGTGAAAAAATTGGTTGCAGCCCGGAAAAAAAGAGAGGTAACCGTATCGTTATAAACACACTGACCTATATGACTCAAACCATGTTCTTCTCCGGTTGACATGATTAGCAAGTGTTTTTAAGGTCTCTCTATCTCTGTGAACATTGATCCACTAAGCATTTTATTTTTTGCAGGTAAAGTATGATTAACATACTACTACATCATGAATCACTTGAACAAGGCCTTGTCATAAATGTGTTCAGTTCAACCGTATCCACCTGTCAGCTCAGGAGCATACATATATATATACCTTTCAGACTCACCTTTCATGGCATCCCTCTGTTAAGTTTCCTCACAGTACTTAACCGAAATCCACATGAACCACAAATAGGAAACGCATCCTTAGATATCGAAGCTGCAAGGAGTCTTAAGTCGCAAACTCTACATGTCAAGCACCCAAGTGCACACATATACCCCCTTGAAAAATTGAACATATACATGTACAAGGCTTGGCATCCACTTCTTTTTGGCTTTAACAAAAACAGGTGTCCTGTGGCAACCTCGTTGTGTTTTGCATGAACCTTGGAGTGCCTCTTGAGATTACAAAAATAGCAGTGGAGACCCTGCAAGCCTAGTCATCGGTAGTATGAAGCCATGATGTACAGGGTTATTGATGTCGCCAGTGTAACAAGCAGCTCCTGCCAATTACAAATGTAACAGTTGTTAGACGCATGGCATCAGCAGGCCGTACAACATGCACGATAATCAAGGATGAAGATAAACCATCTACACATGTTTAGGATGCGTTATGATCAAGCAAGCACTAAGAACTAGGAAGTTTTCCACCTCAGATCGTGCAAAGTTACATTAAAGAATATTATATATGGGAAGAATTGGAACAGTTGTATCAAAAATAGTAGCATGGGTATAGAATAATATATTAAGCTGGTAATAATGCAAATCATTGTTGCCAGCCATGTCTTTTAAATCTCAGACACTAGTAAGTACTTTTTCTATACAAATTGAAGTGCAATAAAACATTTTTACAGAAAATCCAGCTAGGCGCCTATTATTCCTTGTTCTTGTCCTCCAATAACAAATCCAAAACCAGGATAATGATGCAATATACCACCGACCCACTATAAGGTGACAAATAGATGCATTAGTTAATACCCCTATATGAATGACTCAAGCAGAACCAATCTATTCAATAAATGAATGAAATCATACTCATTGTCATACTTGGTAGTTTTGTGTTCATGATCCATTAAGAGTTAAGACATTACAAAAGTAGGATTGCGCTCAATTTGGTACTAAGATGTTGCTAGCAATTTGGAATCCATGCAGTATAAACTCCTCTAATTGATGACCACATTAGAAATATGGTGTAGAACAATACCTGGTTATTGTAAAGAAATAAAGGAATGGCACGGCCAAAAAACTCAATGAGGTTGAGGAGTCCAGTGTAGCCCTGTGACAGTATTGAGCAGCCAAAGGATAAGTAATGGATGAAACCCAGACAATGTATTTAAGAGAAAATTCACTTGTATCGAATCTATTTTTTCTTAATATGCATACCAAGGATGAAACAGCAATACATCCAAAAACCAATGCAAGGGATCGAAGTATCCTCTTTCCCATGCGTAGTCCCTTACCTTCATCTTCACCATATTCCTGCAAGCCAGAGCAAGTACATGACTGAATTTAAATAGGTTTTTTTCTTATACCTCTTTACTTTGAATGAGTCGCTCTAGCATATAGATCTTAATGTTAAATTTGGCAAATGTAACCAAAACAGAAAGAGAAATCAAAATGTTCCACATCAAATAATTATTGCATGAAGAAGTTTCTAGAGAAGATAAAAAAATCATTAGCAAGTTGTATGGGCATCTAGAGTGGTTATAAATAAACTATCGAAGCAGTCCTGTACACTGATCAATGAGTATTAACTAACAAAACAACATAACACGCTCAAGATACTGATAGCTTGAGCACCAACCTCAGTTGTTCCTCATTAAGACAGACCACATAAGTATGACTTACATCTAGAGTAGGTGATACTGCAGGCTCAAATGCTTTTAGCTTCTCAAATATTCGATAGAAAAAAATGAAAGCTAAAAACTGCAAAGGCTTCCATTCCGCATTCTGTTGGATTAGTACCCAGAGGCTCTGCAAAATCAAAAGGGAAAAAAATCAAAATACCAAAAAATGAGAACCTTTCACTAGTATATAGACAAGCCTGTGATCATCTTCATCAATGACATAGTAGTATACTTCAAAAGCCAGGTAGAACGTGAGCAATGTTGTGACAGAAAAACTTTATACAAAGTTAAACAAATGTAGATTTTGGTCAACTTATGATTCTCGACTGTGCAAGCATTTCTATAAATCCTCAGAAAATGAAAGCTGTGGTGACATAAAGGTAACCTAATAATTCTGTTAGTTCCGAGATCATGAGTTTTCTCGGACTTGGGGACTATTATGAAAGATTCGATAATTGTAATAAACAAAACTAAGAAATATACACTTTCTATACTCATTTATGGTTTAGAAAATTCATGACAAACAATGATTTGAAAAATAAAAAACATATCATACAGAACCACGAGAAAGCTGGAAGGAAGATGAAGCATCCTACCTATTTTCTCCTCAATGATGTATCTCCTCTCTTCTCTCCATTAGGTACACCCTGCTATCTCCTTTGCCCAAAACATTCAACCAGATAATGAAAGAGAATGCAACATTCCTTTTTTGATTTACAAAAGTTCCCTAAAATCTTAATTGAACCATGACCTAAATCCTGTTACCACTCACTTAAACCCTGGTACAATTGAACCTATTATTTAAATTCAAATTTCTTTGTTCAAATTTAAATTTCAAAAAATGAAATTTCTAATCGTACCATTAAAAATTAAACAAATAAAGTATCAAAAGAAAATAACATAATCATAACACTGATGCACTCAGTCAAGTTTTACGTTGACAGCAACACATCAATTGGCTAGTGTTGCTTTTCAGTAAGATGCTGATACTGTAGGTAAGTTGTAATGGAAAGAAGACCAAAATGGTTGGACAAACTTGTAGGGGGGCATTAAATGCACTAAACAAGCTTCAGAAATTATGATGTCTGACAAAGACATTCTATGTTAATTATGTCTTTATAGAATGAAATGTTGACAAGGCCACCTGCTCTCTTATGGATGGATATGTCTATAATAGACTTAAAAAATACTAGTTTGCACTTATCATGGAAACAGCAATCTTGTATTCCAAGGACACAACAACAAACTATTCAAAAGAAATCAACTTCAAGAAACATTTGGATCTTACAAAGACTGCAGATAGAGCCATATTAATGCGCATATCCTTCACACTAGACTTGGAATACCTACAATGAGATAGAAGCAGACTATATATGAACATCATCAAACATTAAAAGTGTCCATTTAGTTATCACACAAAAGAAATATTATAAGGATGTTATGCCATTGTACACTAATACACACACACAAAATAAAAACATATTCTAGATCAGAGGATGTCAACTATGCATCAGCAAGTTGGATATATACAAGTAAAAGAACCACTAATATTCTATTTTTTATCAATTTAGTCATTACTACTAGTTCATAATAAATTTAAATGTATAACCTGATATCTAATGACATCTGGATAATATCAATAAAATTATAACTCATACGCCATTAACATCGTTTGTAAGAATTAGCAATGCTCTGGTTTGAAACCCACCTTCACCAAATTACCCTTTCCTAACCCATATACCCACATTTTCAAGAAGGTGCCAGTTTGCTTAGCTGATAAAGATGGTCAATTCATTGCAAGGCCCTGATCAAATCTCATCTTTATCACATACCATTCAGACAAAAAAAGGAAAAAAACGAGGAAAAGAGAAAAGGAACATTTGCCAGATAAGCCTTCCCTCCTCGACTACACAAGATAGAGGCTCAAATCCTTATGAGGCTACTCTGTCTGCCCTAGAGAGAGTATTAAAACATCTCAAGTAGTACTGCACATCCCACATCATCCCAGTCTCACCAATTTTGACCTACCAAATACTTGTATGAGTCAGCATATGTCCTTCCAAGTTTGAGCCATTTAAACATCAGTAGAGTATGCCTGTCATGTATAAATTCAGCATCCATTATGACCACAATTCAGATTAATGTTAGAAGACAGTGAAAAGATTGCAACTATCAGTGACCTTACAAATCTTGACCTCTTTTTCAAAACAAGGGACCCAATGTTCCTTAACTTCCTAACTTCTCAAGAAGTATGCATTACGCTCATCAAAAAGAAATAAGAGTTTTCCCTTACATGGAGTTTTCCTATTTAGTAATATACCTTCTCAACATGGTATTTTATATCTTGTGCTGGTCAACATAATGATCCTTGCATTCACATACCTAAATGGTTCTTCTAGTATAACAGTATAGCACTAAATCAAAAACATAAGCCCATTATTATGCACCATCCAGACGAGTACCTTGGTCCCCATGGTACTATTGGCTGCTTATCTGCATACATGATATCCTTTGACACCTGAATTATGAATCAAGTACCAATATATATGAATTTAAGGTAAAGATATCAACTAAAACAAAATGGCTGAAACAAAATCAAAATAAGTTTGCTGCAAAATTCATCCAAGAAATCATCAAATCAGAAAAGAAAGTGGGCACACAAAACCATGCATCCATCGGTATTTTTACTGAAAGAGTTATTTAAATATCACAACTAGAAAATAAATATATTAAAAGAGTCCAATTTGCAACACATACATGATGTAATTTAGTGCACAACGAGAACTCTCCTCAAACAATGTGCAAGATATTCTCAACATGCTCTACAAGCTGAATCCAATTTGTCACATAGACATCCAAAATCTTGCAATGCTAGGTTCAACCAAAATTTGCTATTTTAAATTGTTCCCAAAGAATTGGATATCTTCCCATATTGTCATGTAACCAGATCTACATTCAAGCCCATAAACAAATCATCAGCATCAACAAATCAGTAGAATATGGCATTATCATAACCTCCTCATATTGATAAAACTAAATCATCAAACATGAAGCAAACTCAAGTCAGCAGAATTATGGCAATGGTTGTAGACTAGGATACAGAATGATGTTGACGATATGTATCAAGTAATAATGCACTTATGAAAAATCATTGCAGTCAAAGAAATGCTCCCATATTATTCGTAGTTGCTTCTAAAATTGTTGCAGGTAGAAAAATGAAGAGGCATTATAAAGGAGTACAACCTTAAAAGACCCAAATGCCAAACCTTTCTTCCTACTCTGCAGCTGTGACATCATGATTCTGTCATATGCCTTCTCTAGCTGAAACACAAAAGAGAAACCTATCATTACCAGTAAAAATAAACAGCCAATGTATAGTTAGTAAATGACTAAAAGCAATCAGATGCAGGTCAGCAGGCTAAAAGTTTATTGTTTTTGTAATACAAATTAAACTAGTTGTCCATAACCTTAACCTACTTTGGCAAGGTATGCTTCATCTCCCCTACGCTCTGCATCCTTACGCTTTCTTGTATAAGCCGCCTTCACCATATCAAACCCTTCTATCGAACTAACACCAAGAACCTACTAGCCAAAACGCCAACAAACCGTTAAAAACAGTCCCCTTGCTTGAAATGTCAGATCCAGAGAATGTGCGTTACCCCATATGGATTTTCATCGCCACTATCATATGGGCTCCCGGCAGCGGACGAAGCCATACATACTATCCGGAATTGACTCGATGGCTTTCTAAAGAACCTGCCAGAACGCCAAAGAATCACAACCCAGGTAGCCAAAAAAGAATCCAAGAAGCTCAAGAATCATTTGGTAGAACACACACCAAATGCAATAACTGAAACTTCGGCCGGGACATTGAAATAACATCAATTAATCGCACAGAGAAGCTTCGGATGACAAGGGGGAACAAAAATTATTGCAGAGGGTTTTGCGGGATTACCTAGCGAAGGACGAACGGAGCGGAGCCGACGGAATCAATGCGGCGCTCCTATGGCCGATGGGGTGAAGTGTGGGCCAGACGAAGACGGTCGGGGCCACGGCCGCTGCCGCCGCCATGTCTCGAAGAGGAATTGGGAATTTAGGGTTTGGGGGGGTTCTTGCACTCGGAAGGCTGCTTGAAGACGACGGCGACCATAATAACATACCCTGGGGAGAAGCCGGCATTTAGTAATCGCACCGACTCCGAATCCGAATCCGAATCCGATTTATTTCGGTGGCGGGCACTACCTAACCCCATCGAATCAATTTAGCTCGAAAATTAGATTTATTTTTTTTATTTTTAAATATAAATAATAAAGACAAAATTCAAACCAATGATCTTATGATAATCTATTAATCTTTTATAATTTTATAATCTTACATCCGTCATTTATTCTTTATAAAAAAATTTCTCATATAACACATCATCAATTTAGAACTTTCTCACTAAACTATAAAGTATTTTTAAATGTTATTTATACTTCTTTTTTGTTTTTTAACTTCTACTCTAACATTCTAAGACTATTTCTTGATAAAGGTAAAGTATTATTTATTTATTATTGATTCATATGAGTTTATTTTTATTATGTTTAATTCTAGAAATCTAGTGTTATACCATATATTTACAAAATCATTGTGATCATAATTTTTTATTCCCGCAATGTGGGATAATGAGTCAGCCCAATAAGATTACCCATGTGCACAAGCTCGACTTCGTGGTTTGGCGACATGACAACTAGATATTGACCTCAGGTCGGCTCCTCCGTAAGAGGTCAATGCGTCCCTCTTGCAAAAAAACAATAGCCGAGCTATTGGTGCTCGGTCGAGCCCCTCCAACGATCAAGTCAGGGGCAGGAAATTATTGAGTGAAAGTGGTTTGACTGAGTTGTCGATCTCTCAACCAGTGGTGGTTTGGGGTATTTATACTTGCGTAGGAGGAGGTCATTGTAGGCGGGCCACATCATCACTACAGTACCTGACACGTCGCCAGCCTATCACAAACTTATTTGCCTAAGCCATGTGGCTCTCTTAACTTGTAGACTTAGTTGGAATTGCCTAAGTCATGAGGTAACATCAGTCTAATATTCTGGACTTAGCTGCGATTACCTAAGTCATCAAACGCTGAAGCGTATTTGCCCACAAAGGGTCAGCCCAATTGTAACCTCATGCAGGTCTTGAAGGATATGTAAAAAGAAAAGTTGATTAGTTTTGAAGACGAGTGACGGACAAGTCCCGACGTCTCAAAAAGAGGGCAGCTCTTACAAGCAATTCGTCGAACACCTTGAGTGCAATAGAAAAAGAGAGAAAGAGAGTGAAACATGATTTTAAAGGGCTGTAAGGACGATCTCAAGTCCACAAACGGATGCAAAACACTTCAATTTTTTTTTAGTGCTCACGCCCGACTACTACCCGAAGCCCCATCCAGTCCTGTACCACTTGGGGGTTCCAGAGGGTTGAGACGGTTGATATTTTATTTCGCTCAGCTAGGCCATCACAGAACGCAAAAATTAACCAAAATTTGGCAGTTTTGAGGTAGTTTTGGCCTATTCTGGCTTCGTAAAGTGAGCGATTGTTCTACAGCTTGACAAACTATTTTTGCTCGTAATTCCTAAGAAAAATTATATAAAACCAAGGCAAAATAAGCTGTCAAACATCTGTACAAGCAACAAAAAGTGATGAACGATTCACAGAATGAAGAGTTGCGGTTGAGCGACGACTGTTCGTGACATTCTCCCCCACTTAACTTGTAAACACCCTCGTCGATGCTTGTTGATAGCTTTAACGCAAGCTTCTTCATGTTGTAGGGTGTCTTCTGGCTTCCAACTAGCTTCTGTCTAGGGAAGCTTTTACCACTTCATCAAGTACTCAATTTGCTCTACTCCGTTGGGTAGCTTAGTCTTACAATCCGCTAGAATAGTCTTAACTCGCTTTTCGTATGAGGTTCTGATTAGGGGTAGTCAAGTTGAAATATTTCATAAGGCATCTTACGAATCTGAATGGTAGGCATTCAAGTTGCTTGCATGGAAGATATTATGAATTTTGAACCATGCTGACAATTGCAACTTGTAGGAGATGTTGCATACTCAGCTAATGATTGGGAAAGGCCCTTCATACTTGTGTACTAATCCTTTGTATACTTTGTGCCTAAAGAATTAGAGTGATGCTGGTTGGAGCTTTACTAACACTAAGTCACCAACTTTAAATTCATGGTGTCGCTTTCCCAAGTCTGCCCATTTCTTCATCTTTTTGGCCGCCTTCTCTAAGTAGGCCCGAGCAATATCTGCATTTCGATGCCATTCTTTTCTAAAGTGATATGCTGACGGACTACTCTCCATATATCCAATGGCCAATGTGTGAGGAGTCGACAGCTATTATCCTATGATAATCTTGAAGGGGTTCTTGTTGGACGCAGAGCTCCGCTGCAAGTTGTAGGAGAATTAGGCTATGTCCAATAGCTTCACCTAATCACGTTGGTTAACACTCACATAGTACCGGACATAATGTTCTAACAGTAAGTTAATTCTTTCTGTTTAACCATCCGTCTGGGGGTGGAGGCTTGTGGAGAAGTATAACTTCGATCCCAACAGTTTGAATAGCTCATTCCAGAATCGTCCCAAGAGCCGAGAATCTCGATCACTAATGATATTGTGTGGAACTCCCCAATACTTCACCACATTCTTTATTATCAACTTGGCTGCCTCTTTTGCTGAACAATGTAGGGGTGCAGCTATAAATGTTGCATACTTTAAAAACTGATCGACAACTATAAGTATCAATCCAAGTCCCCCTATTAGGGGCAAGCTTGATATGAAGTCTAAGGAAATGTTCTCCCATGGCCTTTTTGGCACCGACAGTGGCTCTAAAAGTCCCACTGGTTTTCGCTGCTCTACCTTATCTTGTTAGCCCGTAAGGCATATACAAATATAATCCTCCACATATGTCCCCATCTTTGGCTAATAGAATGCCCTCTCCATGAGAGCCATTATCTGATGAATGCCCGAATGCCCTGCCCAAAGGGAATCGTGACACTCCCTCAATAGTTCATACCTCAAGTTGTCTGCTCGTGGAACATCAATTTTATTCCCTTTAGTATAGAGGAGTCCCTCTTGGACCTAAAATCATCGCACCTTACCCTCTTTGATGAGTTGTATCAAGGTTACTGCTTGAGAATCACTGTACAGTCTATCCCTGATCCTGAAAAGAAAGTTGGAGTGTAACTGACTTGCTTGGTCTCCGCCTTCCAACTGTATAGCATTCACTAGTTCCACTTTCCAGCTCAATGCATCGACCACGATATTTGTCTTTTCGAACTTGTATTTCATTACCATGCCGAACTTGTACTTCATTACTATCTCCAAGACTGCTCCTTCCTTAGCAACTCCATCAGTGGAGCTGTGCGCTTTGAATATCCAGAGATAAAGCACCAATAATAGTTGACGAAACCAAGGAAGGATCTCAACTCATGCACCTTCTTTGGTGTTCGCCATTCTACCATAGCTTGCACCTTTGACTCATCCATCCGAATGGAACCACCGCCAATTCGATGCCTCAAGAACATAGTTTATGTCTGTGCAAAGTAGCACTTCTCCCTCTTCACAAATAAGGTGTTCTCCCTGAGAAATCTAAGGATTGTCCGAAGGTATTCAACATGCTCCTCGAGCGTCTGGCTATAGACGATGATGTCGTTTAGGTAGACGATCACAAACTTGTCCAAATACTCTTTAAAAAGCTGATTTATCATAGTACAAAATGTGGCCGGAGCATTGGTTAAACTGAAAGGCATCACAGAAACTTGAACGCTCCATACCTGGTTACATAGGTAGTCTTCGCCTTATCACCTTCTGTAATGCGCACTTACCAATACCCCGACCGAAGGTCGAGTTTGGAGAAATACTTGACATTACCTAATTGATCGAATAAATCTGCGATGAGCGGAACAAGATATTTATTCTTTATCGTCACTTTGTTCAGAGCTCGATAGTTGATACATAATCGGAGGCTCCTATCTTGTTTCTTATGGAAGAGAATTGGAGCTCCAAATTGTACCTTTGAACTACGGATGAGACCACCACTTAACACTTCATCTAACTGCTTCTTCAGTTCTGCTAACTCTAGAGGGGCTATATAGTAGGGTGGTCTCGCTGGAGGCTTAACTCCCAGCTCCAACTCAATGTTATGATCCACACCTCTGCGTGGTGGTAAAGTCTTTAATAACTCGAGCGGCATGATGTCTATGAACTCCTTCAGAATGTTTGCCATCACAGCAGGTTCGTAAATGGCCTCCCCGTCAAGTGACTCCAACTTTACAACAGCCACGAAAGTTAATTCACCTTTTCGCACCCCTTTCTTTAATTATAGTGTCGATATTTACTATGGGTCCTTGGTTTTCCCTCGGGAAACTAGAACTACACAGGGGTCGTTACATCCCATTAGGCGTAAAAAGTTTAGGAATGACATTAGTACTAACTTCATCACATGCATGAACTTCATTCCAAGAATCACTTGGAAGTCATCTAATGGCACCGCCGTCATGTTTGTGCACATGTTCCACGTTCTAATCTTGATAGGGACCCCCTTTGTTAATCCGGAGATCTGCTTGGCTTCCAAGTTCACAGCCTTCATGCGGCTTGGGTTCTTCTCCAAGACAAGTCCAAATCGCTTTGCTTTATGATTGGCAAAAAAGTTGGGGGTAGCTCTAGTGTTTACCATTGCAAGGGTTGTTCGGCCATTAAGCTTGATGTTCACATACATCATCTTGTTATTTGCTGCCTTTTGCGCTTTTGTCTTTGTTCTCTCCCCCACTTGACTCCTTATCATCACTGTTGGATTTTAAACTGCTTGAACTATGGGCAATAACTTTACCCTTGTTCGACTTGTGGGGGTGTATTGATGTCGTTAATGTTGGAAAATCTCAACGGGTGCATCACATGCGCAGCAAAAATCAAAACCAAAATCGGTTTATCACGTAGATCAAATCATCGTGCAAAAGATTGGGGTCGCAAGAAAAATACAAAAATCGATAAAACCTCGATGTGTGAGAGATTAATTTTATCTAGGGAGATCGTATATCCTTGTATTCCAGATCTGGATGGAGAAGATGAAGGAGGTCAAGCGTCGTCCTCTCTGGCGGTATCCATACGATGGATCTATGCAGCGAAACTCCTCTAATCTGATCTTGCAACTCTTGCTCAGAGGGAAGGAGGAGAATAGTAGGTGGTGATTAAAGCTACAGCCTATCAACCATGAGTCTTCTCTCCTATTTACAGAGAGCCACCAAAACCCTAGGGCTCCTTCCTTAGTGGGTATTGGATCTCCATCCAATAACCCACTAACCTTGCATTATTGGATCTCTATCCAATAATCTCCTTAGGCCTATAATTGGGCCTTAATCAAGGAGCCCATCAATATAGGGTCTCATCTAATGAGAATAGGGGCTAATTGGATCTTCATCCAATCATTTATTTACTAAAACATCCACCATATGTGTGCAACCCTCTAAGCCCAATACCGAGCTGGCCGTGAGTCACTCCCATCAGAACTCCTTCTAATATAGTGAATTATTATCCTCATAATAATTCACTCGACTCATCGACTATGGACGTACTATGCCACTACGCCATAGTCTCAAACGGTACATGAGGGATCAAATCCATTGGACTTATCCGTCCACAATTACCATGTATTTATAATCCCTCATCCAAATAATATCCTAGAGACTATATATTGGACATGGTACTGTCAGGTCACATATAAAATCAGTTTGTCTTACTATAATCGGATTCTACCATAGAACTCCTTCTCTCTCAATCTGAATGACCCTAGCTAGGGATTTGTTTGAGCAAGCACATATGAGATATTTCTCTCGTGATACCGAGAGTGGATGATCCTCTATTGATACTCAATTACCTTCGTAAGGTTAGCTACCAATCCCGATAACCAACTATACCAGATCTAAAACTTTCCATACCTATAAGACTAGCGTCAAAGAAATGAGTACTCATACAAGGCATCCTTAGTGTCTCAAGTCTAAGGACCAGATACACAACTTGGACTATGGAATCGCTGTTTGACATTAGGTATCATTAACCATATAATATTCCATAAGCGGATCAATCAGTGAACTCATTCTCCAATGAGCACCTGTACTATATCCTTAGTGTCTCCACACAAGTGGTTATGAGACCAGTCACCTCCATCATATGGATGGGTATATAGCACACTAGTCTATCTGATTATCTCAATGTCCCTCTCGAGTAACCTATGACCTATTTAGGATCTGTGTTTAAAGGTAAATTGATCTCATTATCATAATCTCATTACGATCTGATTCTCATTGCATAGAACCAAGGACATCATAATTATATGCAACAACTAATATAATGTGAGAATATGCCAATATTCATAAGCAAAAAGATCACACAGTATGTCACACGTGTCATCACTCACGTGATTGGCTTGCAGGGCACCTGTAACCAGCAGTTAAGGCATTGAGTGTCTGCTTTTGCGAGCACTCCCTCACCATGTGCGATCCTCCGCATAAGAAGCATCCACCAGATTTCGGGGTTTTGTTTTTCGAGCTTAGTCCCTTGTTGAAGCTCTTTTTCTTTTGTTCGCCCCCAGACTCCTTTGCACGAGAGTATTTTGTTGGGTGATTTCCCGAGGATTGTTTCTTCTTTCCCAAGTCCTCTGAAGAAATGAAATCAATTAGCCTTTCAGCGGCTTCAATTGCCCCAACCATATCGGTGACATTCCTCCTATTTAATTCTTGTTGTGCCCATGGCTTTAAGCCATCGAGGAAGCTGAATAGTTTGTTCTTTCCGGACATATTTTATATATCCAACATCGGTGCCAAAAATTACTTCACATAGTCTCGGATGGAAGTACTTTAGCGGAGTGATTTCAGTTTCCTTCTTGCGACGAACTTTATGTTCTCAGGCAAAAACTGTGTTCTCAACTCGTGCTTCAAGTCTTCCCATGTATCCACTCAGCATCGACCTTATTGGATCATTTCCTAATAGGTTCGCCACCAAAGTTTTACATCTTCATTTAGATATATGGTTACTATAGAAACTTTGGTTTCCTCCGAATCGGGCCTCATACCATGAAAATACTGTTCCATTTCCAACAAAAAATTCTCGAGCTCTTTAATATCTCTAGCGCCCTCGTAGTAATATGGTTCTAGTGCTCTAAAGCTTTGTGATGTGTAGCATTGATATTGTTCCCTCTCGCATTAAGAGTTCTAGTGAGCAACATCACTTTAGCCATGAGTTCCACCACAACTTCGTGTAAGTGTCGTGTGGAGTCTTTAGTATCCTCTGTCAGTCGATTAACCAGGGATTCAACCCTGTTGATTTGAGATTCAGCTTCTTCTTGTGAGCTCTCTACCCTAAGGAGCCTTCCTTGGCCTTGATAGATTCTTCCAAGCTCACTTCAAGAACATCGAGGCGGGTTTTCATCATCAAAAGTCTCTCATTATGGCTCTTTTTTCCAGTTGATGCACCAGATTATACCTCCTCCACTCGCGGAGAGTACCCAACTTCACGCTCGTCATGTTCACTGCCACGCTTCTCATGAGTGGCTCCAATAGCTTGTGAGTGAGTTTGCACTTGCAAGCCACTTGTAGCTGCTTGGGGCAATGGTCTGGCTTGCCCCATCTTGCTCGATTTACCATGTTGCTTCGCAATAGTGAGATTGCAGATCCTCTTTGCTTGTTTATTCGAATTACTTACATGCTCTGATACCATAATGTCACAAGCTTAGCTAAAATTACCTAAGTCCTATGGCACCCTTGCAACAAACTTGTAGACTTAGCTGAAATTGCCTAAGTCGTGAGGCAACCTTGGCCCAATGTTCCGGACTTAGTTGGGATTGCCTAAGTTATGAAACGTCGAAGCGTATTTACCCACAAAGGGTCAGCCCAATTGCAACCTCGTGTGGGTCCCAAAAGACCTGCAAAAAGAGAAGCTGATTAGTTTTGAAGACGAGCGACAGACAAGTCCCGACGTCTCGCAAAGAGGTTAGCTCTTACAAGCAATTCGTCGAACACCTTGAGTGCAGCAGAAAAAGAGAGAGAGAGAGAGAGAGAGCGAAATAAGACTTTAGAGGGCTGTAAAAACGATCGCAAGTCCACAAATGACGGTTCCCAAGGGTGTCGGATGTAAAATACTTTAATTTATTTTTAGTGCTCATGCTCGACTACTATCCCAAAGCCCCATCCAGCCCTGTGCCACCCGGAGGGTTCCAGTGAGATGATCGACGCTTTATTCAGCTAGGCCATCGCAAGATAACAACCCAAAGCGCTTTTGGGGCCTGCTCGCTTCACGCAGTGAGTGATCATTTTGTAATCTGACAGACTGTTTTTGCTCGTAATTCCTAGATAAAATCATATAAAACCAAGGTAAAATAGGTTGTCAAACATCTGTATAAGCAACAAAAAGCGATAAATGGTTCATGGAATGAAGAGTTGCGGTTGAGCGACGACCGTTGGTGACAAGCCGCCAGTTGTCAGGACTACTGTAGCCTAATCGGTCCATCGCGTCCGCTCTGCCATGCCGCTAACCGCTTGTTGTCAGGGTTGCTGCAGGCTGATCGACCCATCATGTTTGCTCCGCCATACCACCAGCCGCACTACCACACTGCATCCGCTTTGCCATGCCGTCAACCATATTGTTGCGCTATCGACCACTCGTTGTCAAGCGTGCTACAGATTGGTCAGGACTCCAGGTCTTCCAGCTGACTCTACCGAGGCTAGGTTGGCATTCGATGTGCGTTCGACTTAGCGACATTGCAACATGGCCGAGTGAGTCGTGTTATGATATTGATGGGTCGATCAATATAGGCTCATGAAAAAATATTACATTATATTAAGGTGTTATTTTAGATTGCCTTCTATATATCCTCTTATTCCACCAAATGTCCAATTATGTTGTTTCAAAAAAAAAAAAACAACGTAATTTATTTTAATTATGTTAATCTTTTGATGAATCAGAACGGTCGAAATGATAGTTCCCAAGACAATTTTAATTTTAGCAAGAACAGTTCACTACGCCCGTAGACTTGTAGTTCTAACTCATGCGCCTCTATCATTCCAGCTTCTCTGATTCATCAAAAGATAAGGCGGCCGAAGTATCAATCGAGCACATACGCATCTCCACTCAAAGCATCATTATCTTCCCTTGCAATGTCAAAGTTTCCTCCTTTGGTTTCGGTTTCAACGAGGCAGCTGCATTAATAATCAATGCGGCGTTGCTTCCAAGACGATGTCTCAGTCCAGCTTCTGATCGGTTGGAACGACGAAGATGTGCAGTCCTCCCTCCCGATTTAAAGGAGTTCGCAGAGGAGGCCCGGAAGGCCAGCGGAGGAGGAGGAGGAGAGACTGATGATGAGCCACAAGCTGCTGCTGTTACTGCTGCTGCTCACGGCAACTGCGACAATGGCATTCGAGCAAAACTGCACCAGGAGGTGCGGTAGCGTCGACGTTCCCTACCCGTTCGGCATCGAACCCGGCTGCTACCGGGACGGATTCGACCTCTCCTGCAACAACGAATCCAAACTCTACACCGGCAACATACAAGTCATCGGTGTGGATGTTCTCAATGGGCAAGCAAGAGTGTATAAGCGCATATCTTGGGACTGCAAGGAGTCCTACGACAACCCCAAAGCATCAATCGCGATGGACGTTACTGGTTCGCCCTACACGTTCTCCGACACCCGCAACAAGTTCACGGCCATCGGATGCGACACCATCGCGCTCTTCGTCGGTGCCAATGATCACTCCTATTCGACCGGCTGCGTGTCTATCTGCAACGACAACACCACTTTCAGCAACGGTTCCTGCTCCGGCGACGGCTGTTGCCAGACCTCCATTCTCCCTGGCCTCCAATTCTTCAACATAACCTTTTCCCCCACCGGCCACAAGGACATCTCGTGGGACAACCCCTGTAGCTTTGCTTTCCTCGTCGACGGCAGTTGGTACTCCTTCCGAACAACCGATCTCAATGAAACTGACTTCCTATACAGAAATGACGGCCGCGTTCCTATGGTGCTGGACTGGTCGATAGGCGACGTGCGATGCGAGGAAGCACCGCAAAATTTGACCTCCTACGCATGCCGCAGCAATAACAGTTCCTGCCTCGACGCCGCCAATGGCAGCGGATATCTCTGCAACTGCTCGCGCGGTTATCAAGGCAACCCCTACGTGGAAGGCGGATGCGAAGGTCTTCCTGTTTCTTCTCCCTACCATGTAGCCAGCCGATCTGCTTCTTTCCTCGCATGACCGCTTACCTGTGCTTTGTTCTTAGACATCAACGAGTGCGATTACCCAGAAAAGTATCCATGCCATGGATTGTGCACCAATTTACCGGGGAATTACTCATGCGCATGCCCCAAAGGCACGAGGGGGGACCCTTTCTTATCGGCATGTTACAATGACAGTTCAAGCTCAAGTGAGTATTCTTCCTTTGCAATCCTGCATGATTCTTTCTCCTTTTTGACCCCTAAGCATTACAATCGCGTGGGGGATCATTCGACGATTCACTCTCTGTCTCCCGACGATGCCGTTATGCAAAACCCCTTTTGCTTGCAGAAACTATCATCGTGGCCAGTGTAAGCGTTGGAGGGGGCAGTGTTCTTCTGCTTGTAGCTGCTGTTGCACTGTGGAGAATTCTGAAAGAGAGAAGAATTCGGAAAAGGAAGGAGAAATTCTATCGGCAGAATCTAGAGTTGCTAAGAAAAGAGCAATCTTCTTATTCGGATGCAGCTCTGATCGAAAGGATGAAGATCTACGAGCTGGAGGAGTTGGAAAAGGCCACCGATCATTTCGACAAAACCCGAGTCATCGGTGGTGGAGGCCATGGCCACGTCTTTAAAGGAATCCTGTCCGACCAACGTGTGGTTGCTATCAAAAAGCCCAATATAACCAGTCAAGCTGAGCTTGCCCAATTCATCAATGAAGTCTTCATTCTTTCGCAGACCAGCCACAGGAACGTGGTTAAGTTCTTCGGGTGCTGCCTACAGACCCAAGTCCCCTTGCTCGTATTCGAGTTCATCTCCGGCGGTACGCTCTCCGATCATCTCCTCGCTGGCGAAGGGGTCTCGCCTCTGTCGTTCGAAGACCGTTTAAGGATTGCCACAGAAGTAGCAAAAGCACTGTCCTATCTCCACACCGAAGCTTCCATAACCATTTTCCACAGAGATATCAAGTCGTCCAACGTGCTCCTCGACGAGAGGAACAGCGCAAAACTAGCGGACTTCGGTGCTTCCAGGTCTGTTTCCTTTGAGCAAACTTCGATAGCTACGGCTGTCCAAGGAACATTTGGATACCTAGATCCGGAGTACCACCAGACAGGAAGACTAACTGAGAAAAGCGATGTGTATAGCTTCGGAGTCATTCTGACAGAGTTGCTGACAGGCCAGCTTGCCATCCCTCGCCAGGAGAACAATGTGGTTAGACATCTAGTGATGGATTTCCTAGTTGCACTCAAAAAAAATTCGCTATTTAAGGTTCTAGATCCTCTGGTCCGCCGTGAGGGGAGCCAAGAGTCAGTTCAAAGGATTGCAAGGCTGGCGGAGACGTGTCTCAAACTGAGCGGTAATGACAGGCCAACAATGAGGGAGGTCGAGGATGAGCTCGAAGCCATAAGATCTAAGAATGCAAAAGATGCTACCATCGGTCCAGCCCATAGGTGGGCTTGGAGACATTTGGGCATTTAGATTAAATCTAATTTATTATAATAAAAAAATCTAAGCAAGTGTGAGGCGATGCGGTTCCGAGGCAGATGGAAACAACGCAAACGGCAAACAGTAACAACGCAGGAAGAAGAGAGAGAAATATAAATTAAATTTATTAGAGAAAACGAAATGTCAAAATTTCATCAGTTTTGATCCAAATTTTATGGGAATAACTTTTGCAATTAGTTTTACAAATCTAATAGTATCGATATATGATTTTCTATGATGGTTTCATAATATACCCACTTAGTGAGTTTAGATCTTTTTCTTTTGTGAGATCTGTCTATATTGATGATGATATACCATTGGTGAACCAAGATGTATGTTCTTGATATAATTATAATCCTCTAGTTATTTTGAAGAAGTTTTATTGTGAATCTATTATCATTATTGGTGATAATGGAGGTTTGAGTGGACTATGGTCCCGTGATTTTTCTCGTATTAGGTTTTTCACGTTAAAAATCTAGTGTCTTAGTTTGTGATTGATTTATTATTCTACTATTTATCTTGTTCTAATTAATATTTACTTTTAGTAATAAATTGGTATCATGGTTTCAATGAATAGTGGACGTTCCAATATCGGAGGAGTCGCTGCATCATCTGAAACTAGTTGAGGAATTAGAACGGGACAATAAGACTTCTAAAGATAGTTCCTAAATGATGATGACATAGATCTTGGGAATGCTGGGATCATGAGCCGTCTCGGGAGCACAACATCATCTGAAGCAAGTGAGAGGTGTTTAATGATGTAGTGTAGCATGAGATTGGAAATCTTGGACCGATGCAGTAAAAAGAATTTGCTAACAAGAGGTTTCATAAGAGAATATGCTAGTTGATTAGCTGTATGGTAATGGGAGACACGTAGTTGACACCGAACATCTTAGTCTCACATGAAGTGGAAGTCAATGGCAATATACTTCATGCGAGAATAGAATGTTGTATTAGCACAGAATTAAGTGGCTCCAATATTATCACAATATATTGTGGGAGTAAGAGTAGGAGTGAGGTTAAGTTATTTGAGCATATTCATTATCAAATTGAGTTCAGCAGCAGCAATGGCGATGACACGGTATTCAGCTTCGGTTGTAGATCGTGCGACTGACTTATGCTTCTTAGAACTCTAACTAATTGGATTAGCTCTAAGGAAAATAAAATATCTTGATGTGGATGTTCTATCATCAGAGTTCCCGGCCCAATCAATATCAATAAATACATGCAATGAAATGGGGAATGTTTGCTGAGAAAGATACTATGATTTAGAATCCCCTTAAAGATATCGTAGAATTCATTTGACCCCAGACCAATATATAGTTGATGGTTGATGCATGAATTGTGATAGTCTATTGACTGCAAATGAGATGTCCGAATAAGTGAGACTTAAAGACTGTAAGGAGCCAACTACTTGATGGTATTGAGTAGGGTTTGTAGCAGGATTTTTATCATATAATTTAAGGGATGCATTATTAAAGAGGGGAGTGGTAACCTCTTTTGATAGATCTTGAATATTTTTTCTTTGGGAGAAAAAAATTCCTAAAGACATATATGTGGCCTCTACTCCCAGAAAGTCACTCAAGGCTCCCAAATCTTTGAGAGAGAATCAATCTGTCAATTGTATGATAAATGTCTTAACCTCCGAAGAATTATTATCTCTGACAATAATATCATGCACATATACTAAGAGATATATTGTGCCTCTAGATTGTTATTATAGAAATAGTGAGGTATTAGACTTAGAGTTAACAAAGTCAATATAAGTAAAAAACAAACCAAGTTCAGTATACCAAGCTCTTGGAGCTTGACGAAGTCCATAAATAGTCTTATGAAACTTACAAATATGTCTTGGATACTTAGGATGGATGAAGCCAGGAGGTTGCTACATAAAGACATCTTTTGTAAAAGTCCCCTATACAAAGACATTATTGACATCCAATTGTTAAACACCAAACTTTTGAGATAGCCAAACTTAGGATAAATCGAATTATGGTGGGTTTTACAATGAGGCTGAATATCTCTATGAAATCAACATCAGGTCATCGATGAAACCCATTGGCCACTAGATATGATTTATATCGAGCAATTGAGCCGTTAGGATTCCATTTAATTCAAAAAACTCATTTACACCCAATGATATTTTATGTGTGATGACAGGGAATAAGGGTCTATGTAGAGTTATGGAGGAGAGCATCATATTCCTCACACATAGCTTTTATGCTAGTGTAAATATTTTTGAGCTTGAGTAAATGAAGTTGGTTCAACAACCTCAGGGGATCAAGAACATAACGTGGTTTGAAAATATCACTTTTGAAATGAGTTATCAAGGGATGCCCAGAGACTACGATATTATTAGAAGAGTCACGAATATGGTTTGAGTCAGACTGAGGAGCTATAGTGATACTAGTTGAAGGTGGTGGTACCTCTAAGGGTAACAGTTTAACAATAGGAGAAACTTATAATAAGGTGGAGAAGGGAGTAAGGACCTGTGGAACTAGAGTAACAAAAGAGTGCGGATCTAGAGAGGAATGACTAGATGGTGGGGATGGAGGCTCGGTTGACGGATTTGAAGGTGTGACCCATTGATGCATATTTAGTGGAGTTAGATATATAGCAAAAGACTTAATGTTGTGAAAAGAAAAGAAAGACTCAACAAAGGTAAGATAGAGATGGCAAGGGCATAGGTGAAATGGAGACAACAAGGGGCAAGTGTGGAAGGGGGCAAGCACAGCAGGATAGCATGAAGCAGAGAAAGATATATAATGAGAAGAGGCTAGGAAAGTGCTAAGTGAGTACTACCCTGCTGTGTCGGCAGCACTAGCAATCAACGATACAATGATGGGCAATGACCTTGCTAAGGATGATATAACTTGTCCATGGTTGAGCCTGATGACATCGTTAGAGGAAGCAATGACCTAGACGACGATGGTGGCATAGTTGGGAAGGAGCGTCGAGGGTCGCGAGCATTAGACGATCCGTTGTTTGGTGTAGATATGGCTATGACAGGTGTGATCTACTCTGGCCGAGTTTAGCAACCGAGAGTGGCCCAAGGGGGAGAGCCTACAAGTAGACCAAAGAGTTGGAGTGGGTGATGATGGCGACTACAACATGAGAGGTTCTTGAGGAAGGGGCAACCGTGAGAGTCCGACGAGTAAGGATTATGCCCAGTAGAGGACAAGAAAAGGCAGTGGCGGCTACAAGAAAGGAGTAGCAGAGTCACACGACTGTTGAGCAATGGGGCGCCAAGTGACTAGTCTTCGGTCTGGATGGTGTGCTGTTGAGAGAAGATGCTAGCAGAGTACGGATGAGGTAAAGGGAACAAAAGAGGTTGGGCTACTACCTTCATTGATCCCTCTGTCGATCTGCAATAATTAGTGGAAGAGGGAAAGTGAGGAGCGTCGAGTCGAGGTAGGGTGTCCAGGATAGAGAAGGCGGAGCAATCTGTGCACTAGCAACATTGCTAAGCGGGAGGGTGAGGAGTAAAGGGAGCTCTCGACAGAGGAGGTTGTAGTGGTGTCTTGAGCGAAGCAGGAAGCAGAAAGGGGCTTCGCCGATGAGAGAAGAAGGCGACGCGTCATGAAGGCATGCCTCTATGTGATGGAAGGAGCGGTAGAAGGCGTCGTCGGTGCTGATGGGGTGGGCACCTGCCACCTGGCGCTTGAGATGGAAGGGGGGTTGTAGCTTCGAGAGAGCGCTGGTCGATGATAATGAGGGAGTGACTGCCAACGAAGAGGAAGGAGGTGAGGAATAGCGCTGGTTGTCGATGAAGGTGGTGACAAGATTAGAGGTCGATGTCATGCTACTGGCTCAATGCAAGGAGGATGCAAACTTCTTGAGACTCGGGTTCAGCAAGGAAGCCTGGCGGAATGTGAAAGAAAGCGAGCGGTAGAGACTTCGAGGGACAAGAAGAGGTAATCTCTCTTAGAGAGAGAGAGGCTCTGATATCATACTAAAATAAATAAGAATTGATTTCATTGATTTGTTTATGTGTACATCAGCTCTATTTATAGGTTGGGGAAGCTGTTGAGGAAAAGGATTTCCCTTAATTGAATAGCGAGTTCTTCGTGCAGTTGAGGATTCAGCTGAGAAAAATCTTATCTTCTATAAGTTGTGTTGCTTGACGAATGAAGATGCATACTCATTTAGATAGCATACTCATCCCTTTTCTTTTGATAAGGAATGGCAATCATCCTTGTCTGCCAGAATGACTCTTAAGCTATACACATTGCTTTTTTCGGGTTAATCTTCTTGCTTGGTGGTGATCGGGATCCATGTATCCTTGAACAATAGGAGTTACCAAAGTCTGTTTGAGAGAGAGATACGGACATCGAGGCCCCAAAATCTACTAGCTTTACAATGTTTCTCTGTGTAAAATGGTTGTGGAAACTTTGGAGTGTAGATATGATAATGTTATTCTTACCAAAGTCTGTTTGAGAGAGAGATGGTCGGAGAGTGTACTGTCGAAGATGAACTCGAATATGAGCAAGGAAACTTTGGTCTGTATGAAGCATCCGAAGAACCTAACCACATTGGTGTGATTGGTTTAGGAAAGAATGAAGACTTCATTAATGAATTACCCAAGACTCCATCAGTTCTGTCATAGAAGTCAGTTCTAGAAAGATCGAATGTATCGAAGGAGTACTTGGTCTCTTCGATGAGAAAAGTATAGTTACAAGAGTTATGTGATGAGCGGAGGACAATATCACATTGAAGCATAGTTTGTTCTAGTTGACACAGAGTTTATCTGATGGCGTTGAACTAGTTTCGATCACTGGAGTACATGAACCATGAAGCTGTAAGGTCCATTGGCCTTGAATGTTTCTATGCGGGGATGAAGTTATTATAGTACTCCTAATATGGGTAAATCTGGTACTCGTCAGTTCATCTATCATGAAGATTGACATCTAAGTAGGGTTCCATGTCATCAGCACCAAACAATATCGTAACTATCCCATCTTATCAGAATCCGGGGCCGATCAGGCTATTAGGCCACTGCCAGCTAATAAGAAAAGCCTATAAACTAAGTATAAAAGGAACACATGGCTTATGGGTGGACACATACACTACACCCTTCCACTCTCTCTATCTATAGCTTGCCATCATATCTTCTCCCCCACTGACTTGAGCGTCGGAGGGGCCGTACCGAGTAACCTTGATGCAACCTGGCATGCAAGGTTATGTACTTGCTACTAGTGGATGTCAAGACAGTCCTACCTTTGGAGAAGAGACCTGATAGCTCGAAACACTCCCGCCCGCTCATCGAGCTGCTCAAAGTCAAATGCACCCTATAAGACAACATCTGAAATGCCATTGCACCTTGCTAAACCCCTACATCATCCAAAGAGGAGCCCCAGGGTGAGTCTGTAACTTCGATAGATAACCAGTCGAGCTGACTTAACAGTTTATGTTACTCATGGCACCATCATTCTGGTGCTAGAAGAAGGGCAGACGTCGCAGGCGCCACCTTCCCGTAAACCTTCTAGGGAAGTCCAAAAGGGCTCTTCATTCCTCTTCCAAAGAGTCCTCTTCTTGTAGGTTGGAGGTAAACTCTATTGAATCTCATATTTTGATGATGAAATTAATTGATGGGTTTTATAATCTAACTTATGTGTTAAAGCAAGTGATGGAGGATTCATTGTGATAGTAAAATAGCATTACAATCAGATGTTGGGCCAGAGTCAGTTTCGAGCATTGGGCCCAGGTTCAGACGACGCAGTGGGAGCTTGTCGAGAGTTCGTCGAAGAAAATTAGGAGCTCACCGGGGGTTCATCGAAAGGATGCCAAGAGTTCACCGAGAGACAATCAGACAACAAAGATTATGTGTTGAGAGTCATAGTTAGCATCATAATGAGAGTTAATTTTTATTAACTTAATTAAGAGGCCATTAGGTCTTACTTGAGAATGATTTGGTCTTATTATAAAAGTCATTTTAGTAACCCATGGTTAGATGAGACATGATCTTCGAAGACAGTCTCTAAGGCAACACAATCTTCAAAGGTGTGTCAGGCGGCTGAACCACCCAGACTGGGCGATTGACCTACCCAGACATAGTCTCCTAGACTGTCAAGTGGCTGAACCGCCCAAAACACAGTCTCTCAAATTATGTCAAACAACTGAACTACCCACAACACAGTCTTCGAGATTAGTCCCTCGGGGATACTTAAAAATTAAATTTTGGCTCTACTTTTGAAGCCATTTGGGGCCTATAAATACTCCACTCATTCTTGCTGAAAGAACACGATCAATTAAGAGCAAAAACCTTATGAAAACGTTGTTGTAATTGAGAGCTTCTCCTCATTTTATCTTGTGTAGTTTTTTATTTAAGGGAGAGCTTAGAGACTTGTAAAGGTAATCTCCTAAACCTGTAAAAGGAGAATAGAGTTGTAAGAGGGTAGTTGATCTTCACATATTGAAGAAAGATCAATAGTGGAAGCCGAGACCTCAACGGAGGAGGAATCAGGAGTGGACGTAGGTCATGAGATCGAACCACTATAAAATTGGGTTGCTTCCTCATCTTTGCTAGTTATCTTCATTACTTTCTTATTTAAATGTGTACTATCTTTGATTTCACTCTTACAAAAATCTCTACGCTTAAACGTATTTTCGATATATTTTTTATTGAGTGAATATTTAAATCGATATAAATTTTCATAAGCACTAATTCACCCCCTCCCCCCCTCCTAGTGCCTCTTTGATCCTAACAATCCCTGCCTCGACCTTAGCCAGAATATCGCCATGCCTTAACATTGTGGTGTTGTGGTCCTATGTCTTGTCCCTAACCTTCTTAGAGCAGCACCTTCGCCCGGGAAGGAGGGAATAAGGGCCAAGTAGCCCTCGTGAGATGTTTTGGCCAATGGGACAGTAAGATAATGGGCCTCTGAACATAGGTCATGTTAAAACTAACCACTTGAAAAGAAAACCCTTACTGATTTAAACAAAGCTTCTGATAACAAATAGAGATACCCCAATGGGAAGTTACAAAAAAGAAGTAAGCAAAAATGGGGTCATCGAGACCCAACAACTTTAGGAAGGGGGAGGTAGAGCTAGAGGGGTAGCGAGGCAATCGTCAAAAGAAACTTCCACAAGCATACACTTTAGCATCCGAGGGGAGTTTCACGAACGGATCCTCATCGACCTCAAGCTCAGAATACATTACCTTGAAGCGTATGAGGATAATCTGGTATTCGAACTCGTAGGTGACCTGGCTGGCGTGCTCAAGACCGCAACGGAACCCCTCGAACTCCTTGTAGGAAGCATTATTATTATTAATTTAAATATTTTTTATTTACTTTTAATTAAATAATATAAAATCTTTATTATTAATTAAGGAATATATAGTATTTCATTAATAATTATTATAAAATATTTATTTAAATTATTACATAATGGATTATATGATTTTCTCGATCAATAATAAATATAAAAAAAATTATCAAAATTATTTCATAATATATGAGATCAAAGATCATGGCCTTCATTAATTGATAAATTATGATAATATATTATCATAATTTTTATAATTTAGAATCATGAAACTATATTATCAAAATATTGAGAGGATCATAGTAATCTTATCATAATTTATTTTTTTCAATAATATCATTCTTAATATACTCCTATAAGATGGTGCTCCCATAGAAGATACCAATCTTGGACCAAGTAGAAGAAATTATTGGCGAGTCAAAAACTCGGTAAGAGCATCTATAAATTGACTAGAATATGAGATATAAAAGCTCCTAATTTTTAACTTTGTCACGAATAAAGTGAAAATCAATACTTATGTGCTTCATTTGAAAGTAAAATATAGGATTATCATATAGATGTATTGCCATATTATTATTACAATATATAGATAGAGACCTAGAAAATATGATAAATAGTTCATATTGTAATGATTGAACTACACAAAGTTTAGTAGTTATAGAAGCAATCGCTTGATATTGTCTCTATAAAAGATATTACAATAGAGCTTTGTTTCTTAGAACACTAAAAGATTTGATTGCGACTAAGAAATATGATATAAACAACAGTAGATATCATGTCATCCTTATTACCTATCCAATTGGTATCTAAATATACATGAAGCAACAAAAGAGAGTCATTTCAAAGAAATAAGACATAATCAATAGTGCCTATTAAGTATCGAAAAAGACGTTGGATGGTTGTCTATGGTTGAAAATATGTTTATGCATAAATTAAGATAATTTATTCACTACATATATATAATGTTCAGACAAATGAATATCAAATATTATATAATCTAATGATGCTCGGTGGCATCATTAGTACTATCATATAAGATAAGAGGAACATTTGTAGAGATTTGCGTAGTAACATTATTGACTTCAAGCATTTTTTGTGAGATAAAAAAGATCATGAATATATTTCTATTGAGAAAGAAATATATATACAACTTAGTTCCAAGTTGTTGAATAAATTAATTAATTATTGCTAGTTTATTAACAATAACAATTAACACACCCATATAAATTAGTAAAAAATATCATTATGCTCTCATGTGAATGAATGAGAATTATTAGATTGAGAATTATAAAATCCAACTAACACTAAATGTATTCGAATTCCATGATACCAAGCACGAGGAGCTTACTTTAGACAATAAAGAGTTTTGTGCAACTTATAGACATGTTAAGGAAGATTGTGATGAATAAAATTTTAAAATTATCTTATAAATACATCCTAAAAATATGACTATAAAAAAATTCATTAATCACGTCCAATTGAAAGCCTCCTAAAGTTGTCATGGTACTCAAGGCATGAACATTCATGAAATATCTTTGCAATAAGTCATGTTTTTATTTATTAATATAACTATCATGATTTTAGGATATGACTAAGTCTCATGTATCATTCCATAATAAATCATTATTTTCTTCAAACATTGCTACTTGTTATTCGAGAATTTTTAAGGCTTAATTAATACTTAAAGACTCAAATCTTGATTTTTAGATCTAATAACTATCAGATGAAGTGGTGTAGGGTCAATGACATCTTCAAGATGTGTTGGACAAGAAGATGATAATATAAGGTGTAATCTTTTATTCATTATATACCATTGGGGAAGGACCTCATGGATTTTGAGTGGATAAAATATTTAGATTTATGGGTGGGTTTGATATTAAACCTCAATAAGAATGATAATATAAGGTGGGTTATGATTTGGGGAATAATCAATAAAGTTATTTGAAGTTAGTCTAAGTAAAAGAGAGTTAAGTTATTTAAAAGAAAAAATAAATTTTATAAAAATTAAAATAGTGAGAAAACAAAAATTATTTTGATTGATGGATCAAAATATTTTAAAGATACTTTAATTAGTAGAATATCTAAGAAATATATGGTTTTGAATCGGCTTTCATTTTGTGGTAAATGTAATGATGGATAACATAAACATCTAAAAACATATAATTTATCATAATTAAAAGTAAATCCAAATAACTTTTAAAATGAAATCATCTTGAAAATTAGAGTATGCGATTAATAAAATAAATTAATGTGATAAATATATGAGACTAAAATTGAAGAGGTAATGAAGCATGAGTAAGAAGTGTAAGATAGGTTTGGATGATGTGCTGATTATGATATTCTATAGTCCCATTATGAGAAAATAAGAGATTATATTGGTTTTAGAAAATTATGAAACTTTAAAATTTATCACCATTAAAATAAAATAATGGTTCTTGAAAGAACTTTTCAACAATAAGTTTGAACTTAGAAAAAATGATAAATATTTAGATTTTTTGCTTTATAAAAAATAACTAAATATACTTTATAAAATGATCAATAAAATAGCTAAATACATCATGATAATATATTGGTGAAAGACCTTAAATATCATAATATATGAGTTTAAGAGGTGAATTACTTATGAGAGAGGATATAAAAATTAGAAGCTTACATTTGCATGAATTACATGAAATGGGATATCAAGATGATGATGATAAAAGTAAATTACAATAGCGAATAATATGGCTTAGAATCTGAAAAGAATGATGCCCTAAATGATTGTAATAAATTTGAATTTGGATGAAGATGATGTAATAATTTAAAATAAATATTATTAAAAGAATATAATTTAGAGATAGATACTAGGTTTTTATTCATATCAGGAACACAAAAAGCATTAGAACGTAAAAAAAACATTTTAAGGAAGATGAAAAGTTTTTAGAATTAGGTTAGTTATTTTAAGACCTTTATTATCATTTATAATAATAACTATCATAATATGATGAAGAGACAAATTATTTTAATGAGAAGTCCTAAAATTAATAAGCTAGTTTTATGAAGGTTGAAAGGATTGAGCAGGTGATCTACAAAATGACAGCTTGCAAGTGGTGATATATATATATATATAATATGTGATTTTATTATTGATTTGTTAATACTTTTGTTATAGTGTTGTTGCATGTTACCTTTAAAATGATTGTTGGGATAGGTGGGTATGGATGCTAAAATATCTACAAAATGATAGCTTGCAAGTAGCTATATTTCTTAGCAACTTGATCTTACATGTTATATATTTGATATGTGACTTTTTATTGATTTGTTACTAACAATGTGGCAACTCTGGCTTAAGATAAGCTTCATAGTCAGAAAGCTTATGATGAAGTTTTTTAAAAATATAATACTATCATGAATTATAACTAAGATCTTCTTATAAATTGAATCAAGATTATTTAATAATATATAAAAAAATAATCTCTTTGTTATCAAGAGAAGCATCAGTGCAAGTGCATATACTTGTGTTTTGATCTTGATGATCTTGATGGATCCAAAATGTGCATTAGGATTCAATATTATTTGCTCTAATCATGTGTGAATGAGCTTGGCTACAACATTAATAATGATAAAGAGTCTTTTCAAGAGTTCAACAATTAGGAGTAAGATAAGATGAGTGGTTAGTTGAAGAGATACTAAAACAATTGAGAAGAAAATAGACTAAGTAGCTTACATGACATAGTGGTTTGCTAGAGTATAAAAGTCTAATACAATAAAAAAAATGTTTAACTTAGTTTTATTGATAGTGGGTATAAATTTATATATTCAAAGAGAGATCATCTAGGTCAATAGTGTAACAGGTCATATTGAAATATTTCTTAATATTTCAAAACAGAAAAGCAACTCATTTTTGAGTTATATATGAACTTAAGTGCACATCATTTCACAATCTCGGAGACGCACACTGCAAGACATGAACAGAAGACCACAGTACAATTCTATTGCGACGCTAATGTCTAAACCAAGGAAACAGTACAACACAGTCGAAATAGACTTGCCATCATCAACGTGGCATTTCGCCCAACAACGAGAGTTCCATCTCCACGCTGTACTGCATCGGTGAACTCGTCCCGGCTGCTTCAGATGATGCTGTCGTGCCTCCCAGATTGCTCATGATTCCGGTGTTGCTAAAATCTGCGCCACCATCATTCGGAAATTGTCTTCCAAAACTATGTTGTCCAGTTCTAATTCCTCGGGTACTGGTCTTCCCTGACGCCATGGTATCATCAGCTTTCGTCTTGTTGGATCTTACGGCTTCGAGCTCATCCTCCACCTCCCTCATCGATGGCCTGTCATTACCGCTCAGTTTGAGGCACTTCTCCACCAGCCTTGCAATCCTTTCAACCGCTTCTCGGCTCCCCTCCTTGAGGACCAAAGGGTCTAGAACTTTAAACAGTGAATTTTCTTTGAGTGCAGCTAGGAAATCCATGACTGGATGTCTCACCACATTGTTCTCCCGGCGAGGAATGGCAAGCTTGCCTGCCAGCAGCTCCGCCAGAATGACTCCGAAGCTGTACACATCGCTTTTCTCGGTTAGTCTTCCTGTCTGGTGGTACTCGGGATCTAGGTATCCGAATGTTCCTTGAACGGCGGTAGCTATGGAAGTTTGCTCGATGGAAACAGCCCTGGAAGCACCGAAGTCCGCTAGTTTTGCGGTGTTCCTCTCGTCGAGTAGTATGTTGGACGACTTGATGTCTCTGTGGAAAATGGTTATGGAGGCTTCGGTGTGGAGATAGGACAGTGCTTTTGCTACTTCTGCGGCAATCCTTAAACGGTCTTCGAACGACAGAGGCGAGACCCCTTCGCCAGCGAGGAGATGATCGGAGAGCGTACCGCCGGAGATGAACTCGAATACGAGCAAGGGGACTTGGGTCTGTAGGCAGCACCCGAAGAACTTAACCACGTTCCTGTGGCTGGTCTGCGAAAGAATGAAGACTTCATTGATGAATTGGGCAAGCTCAGCTTGACTGGTTATATTGGGCTTTTTGATAGCAACCACACGTTGGTCGGACAGGATTCCTTTAAAGACGTGGCCATGGCCTCCACCACCGATGACTCGGGTTTTGTCGAAATGATCGGTGGCCTTTTCCAACTCCTCCAGCTCGTAGATCTTCATCCTTTCGATCAGAGCTGCATCCGAAGAAGAAGATTGTTCTTTTCTTAGCAACTCTAGATTCTGCCGATAGAATTTCTCCTTCCTTTTTCGTACGGTTCTCTGCTTCACCTTTCTCCATAGTGCAGCGGTAGCTACGAGCAGCAGAACACTGCCCCCTCCGACGCTTACGCCGACTACGATGATAGTTTCTGCAAGCAAATGGGGTTTGTGCATAACGTCATCGTCGGGAGACAGAGAGAGCGAGTGAATATTGTAATGTTTAGGGGTCCAAAAGCAGAAGAATCATGTAAAGGAAGAATACTCACTTGAGCTTGAAGTGTAACTATCACATGCCGATAAGAAAGGGTTCCACCTCGTGCCTTCCGGGCATGCGCATGAGTAATTCCCAGGTAAGTTGGTGCATACTCCGGGACATGGATACGTCTGTGGGTCGGTGCACTCGTCGATGTCTATGGACGATCGAAACGTAAATGCAAAGCAGTCATTGGAACAGAAGGAAGCACATTCGCTGCAAGGTGAGAGAAGAAAGAGGGAGACCTTCGCATCCGTTTGCAAGATAGGGGTTGCCTTGATAACCGCGCGAGCAGTTGCAGAGATATCCGCTGCCATTGGCGGCGTCGAGGCAGGAACTGTTATTGCTGCGGCATGCGTAGGAGGTCGAATTTTTCATTGCTTCTTGGCATCCCACGTCGCCTATCGACCAGTCCAGCACCATCGGAACGTGTCCATCATTTCTGTAATAGAAGTCAGTTTCATTGAGATCGGCGGTTCGGAAGGAGTACCAATTGCTGTCGACGAGGAAAGCAAAGCTACAGGGATGGTCCCGCGAGTTGTCCTCGTGGCCGGTGACGGAGGGAAAGGTTATGTTGAAGAATTTGAGGCCAGGGAGAATGGAGGTCTGGCAACAGCCGGCGCCGGAGCAGGAACCGTTGGCGAAGGTTGTTTTATTGTTGCAGATAGACACGCAGCCGGTCGAATACGTGTCATCAGTGGCACCGACGAATAGCGCGATGGTGTTGCATCCGATGGCCGTGAACTTGTTGCGGGTGCCGGAGAACGTGTAGGGCGTACCGGTAAGGTCCATCGGGATTGATGCTTTGGTGTTGTTGTAGGACTCGTTGCAGTCCCAAGATATGCGCTTGTACACTCTTGCTTGCCCATTGAGAACATCCACACCGATGACTTCTACGTTGCCTATGAGGAGTTTGGATTCGGTTGCGTTGCAGGAGAGGTCGAATCCGTCCCGGTAGCAGCCGGGTTCGATGCCGAACGGGTAGGGAACGTCGACCCTACCGCATCTCCTGGTGCAGTTTTGCCCGAATGCCATCGCCGCAGTTGCTATGATCAGCAGCAGCAGCAGCAGTAACAACGGCAGCTTGTGGATCATCGTCATTCTCTTCTTCTCCTTCGCCTCTTCCTCCCTCGCTCGCTGCCTTTCTGACTCTGGTGCCAACCGTCTTAAAACCCAGACAGCGTCGACCACCCGTTGACCCGATGGACCTACAGGGAGGACGACCGGCGTCGACCAGTGGTTGCTGATCTGACCGGAGCTTCATCTATTTCTAGGCTGAAAATTCAAACCCCAACCTTTGTCCATCGATCTCAATCAATACCTTCTTCGCTCGCGGCTTTTTACAATTTCCTAGAAGCTGGAATTCGATTAAAATGAATGAAGCACGTCGACCAGCCGTTGACCCGATGGACCTACAGAGAGGACGACCGGCGTCGACCAGTGGTTGCTGATCTGACCGGAGCTTCATCTATTTCCAGGCTGAAAATTCAAACCCCAACCTTTGTCCATCGATCTCAATCAATACCTTCTTCGATCGCGGCTTTTTACAATTTCCTAGAAGCTGGAATTCGATTAAAATGAATGAAGCATGGCAATAAACCTTGCGCTGGATGCTTCCAACGCCATGTATTCTGGTCCATCTTGAGTTCTTCGGTCTTCCATTTCCTCCCAAGTCTTCCCCATATATTTTTTTTTTTGTAGTTCGCCGTTGGAAATCAAGGAACGCAACTAGATTGGGTTACAACCACGTCGATGTGATAGAGACTAAAAATTGATTCTCCAAAATATCATACCAATCAATCGGATATATTTATATATTCATACATATTCCTCATCAAATATATACATAAATAAATTAGTTTTCTTATTCGTATTATTCCAATAACTTACTCTTTGACATGTCAACAATCCAAGCGATAGAGACTACAAATCGATTCTCTAAAATATCATTCCAATATATCGGATGTATATATATATATATATATATATATATATATATATATATATATATATATATATATATTCCTAATCTAATATATACATAAAATAATTAGTTTTAAGGGCAAAGCATTTTCTTATTTGTATTATTCCAATAACTTATTGAATTCACGTCCACTCAAATCTCGAGAGACTCTTCCGATTTAGTCCATTATTAGTTCTTCCCTATCTGATCTTTTCAAATAGCTAGGATTAAATAAAATAAAAAATAAAAATTTAGATTAGATGATGATGAAATTTATTAGGATATGAAATTTTAATATTTTAAAATATTGACACTTTATCTTTTTACTAATATAAATATGTATTTTTGGATCAATCCAAAACTCTACTATTCTCTTCTTTTTCTTCTTCTAAAATTTTGTAAGCATGATTCAAAGAAAATCAATAAGAGTTTATAAATTAAAAAGAAAAAAAACTAGTATATCCAAAAATAAGTAAAAAGAAGATGACAAGTATCAAAGTAAGTATTTATTATCAACTTCTCCATGTCTTCAATAGTGAGAATTATCAATTTTGGATCGTTAAGATGAAAATTCTATTTATTTTATATATTATAAAATTTAGTAGAATATGATTTTATTCGGAATGATCTACCGTACTTATAAAAAATTACTAAAAATAAAAATTATCAAATGAATAAAAATATATAAAAAAATATAAAAGCCCTTTACATGCTACAACAAGTAAAGATGATTTCATATTTTCCTAAATCATGATGACATCAACATTAATAGAAGTTTAAAAGATATTTAAAAATTTATTTAGAGACAAAAACAAGGTTAAAATTTCAAAGCTTTAAATTTTTCAACGTGAATCCGAAACTCTTATGATGAAAGATTATGAATCTATTGTTGATTTTTTTTTAAGTTTCTTCTATTGTGAATCAAATGAGATTTTTAATTTATAAATAAAAAGTGAATTAATCTTTATATGAGACTTAGGATATGCTCTTCAAATAAAGATAGATCAGAAAAAAATAAAAAATAATTTAGAAACTAAATCTTAAGGGAAAAATCAAAATGGCAAAGGATAAATGAAGGTAACAAAGAAACTCGTTAATATTTTTGTTATAAAAAATTAGATAAAAAGATTAGTGATACAAAAATAAAAATCTAAATATTTTTATATGTTTTTATCGTAGAAAATGTGGCTATCTTGAAAAAGATTGTTGGAATATGATGAGATCATAATATATATATATAGTGATGTCTTTAGTTATGTGTAATGAGAATTAGATCATGATGAGATCATGATAATGAGACTCATTCACTTTTAATATAGTTCCTAAATAATTCGATCATAGGTTACTCGAGAGGGATATTGAGATAACTGAACAGACCAGTGTATTAGATACCCGTCTATAGAGGCAACTAGTCTCATAACCACTTATGTGATGATACTAAGGATACAATACAGATGCTTATTAAATAATGAGTTTACTGATTGATCCGTTTATGGAATACTACATTGTTAATAATACCAAACGTCAAACAGTGATTTCGTAGTCCCAGTTATATGTTTGGTCGTTAGACTTGAGATACCAAGGATATCTTGTTTGAGTACTCCTTTATTTGACATCGAACTTATAGGTTTGGAGAATTACAGATATGGTATAATCGATTATATGGATTGGTAGCCAACCTTACGAAGGTAATTGAGTATTAATAGAGGATCATCCACTCTAGGTATCATGAGAGGACCATCCCGTATGTTATCGCTTAGACAAATCCCTAGCTATGATCATTCGAATTGAGAGAGGAGTTCTCCAAAAGAATCTGATTAGAGCGAGACTCGAATGAATTCCGTATATGGCCTGAGAGTACTATGCTCAATATAAATCTTTAGGATATTAGATAGACTAGGGACTATAGATACACGGTCACTGAAGAAAGACAGATTTAATGGATCAGATCCCTTGTACCGTCTGAGGACTATGACATAGTGGCTTAGTACGTCCATAGTCGATGAGTTGAATGAATTGTTATGAGATAATAATTCACTAAGTCAGAAGGAGTTCTAATAGGTAGAACTCATGTCAGCTCGGCATTGGGCTTAAAGGGTCACATATACATGATGGACATTTTAATGAGTATAAGATTGAATATGAGTTCTCCAATTAGCTCTTCAAATGAAGATGAGACTTCAGAATATGCTCTTCAAATGAAGATAGATCAGAAAAGCGAACAAAAGAAAATTTTAACGATTAGATCTCAAGAGAGAAATCAAAATGACAGAGGACGAGACCAATCAAATCAATGTAACAAAGAAACTTGTCAATATTTTTGTTAAAAAATAGATATATTGAAAAAGATTAATTATACAAAAATAAAAATCTAAATATTTCTATCTGCTTTTACTATAAAAATATGGTCATCATGAAAAAAATGTTGGAACAAAAATCAAACAAATTATTATGAGAAAAATAATGATAAAAAAGGATAAAAAATATTTTACATCTAATGAAGAATATTCTAAATATATTTGGTTTTTGGATGGTAAATGTAGAAATCATATGATAGGGGATAAGAGTTTATTCCAAAGCATAATGATTCAATCATATCTACGTTACAAATGGGAAATGACAATAAAATTCAAGTGAAAAGAAAAGAAACAATTACTGTAAATATAAAATACGGTAAAAAATATTAATGATGTGATATTTATTCGTGACTTAAAATAAAATCTCATTAATATAGGATAACTGATGAGAAAATATTATTATATTTATTATGATAAAAAATATTTGATTTATGATTAAAAAATTTAAAAATTGATAGCAAATGTGATGATAATAAAAAATAAAGTGATTTCCTTATTAGGTTTTAGAATTTTTTCACTACTACTGCTACCGATGAATCGATATTATGATATAAAAATTATGATCGTCTGAATTTTTTTGGATCTATGTATATTATCTCACATGGTAGCTATGAGATGAAATGTCATGGTGTATGTCATGGTAATTGAAAAACTATAATTGATGAGACACATACACAAAAAAAGGATGATGCCCTAAACTTTAAGGATAACAAAGAAATTATACATATATTGAGGGTGGAAGTTTATGCGAAGAAAGCTAAGTGAAATAAAAGAAAGAGGAAGCCTTAGTATCTAAAGAAAAAAATACAGAGTCTCTATCAGATCTTGAGAGATGATTACTAGATGATTACTAAAGAGAAAAATATCAAGTTATAAGTATAAAATAAACGATAAAAGAAGTTAGATTAGAGATACATATATAAGACAATTACTACATAAGACTAGTTTGTCAATATCTTCAAAAAAAACTTTGACGAAAGAAAAATTTTATTATGAAAGATTACAACTATTTGAATTAGATGAGTGTGTTAACTTTGACAAAAGAAAAATTTTATTCTAAAATATTATAACTATTTGAATTAAAGGAGTGTGTGAAGATTAATTAGAGTAGGTAGGATTAGATAAAATAAAAAAATAAAAAATTTAGATTAAATAAAGATGAGATTTATTAGGATATGAAAGATTTTTAGTATTTTAAAATATTTATATTCTTCTATTATTCATTCATCCTTCTTCCTAGTGTTCTCTGATCCTTTATCCTTCTTCCTACTATTCTCTGATCATTTTTCCTGAAGTTATGTAGAAAAATAGCATTCTTGTCACAAGTGAGATCTTTTCTTGAAAATGACATATAAAAGACATGTGATTCCATGGTCTTTTCTGGCCACGGGAATATTATCTAACAATACATGAGGAAAATAAAAATAGGAAGATTGGAAAATAACAGAGTTGGTCATTGTGGATTGAGGCTAGTTTTTGCTTGGATTGGGATCACAAGTGGACCTCTCTCTCTCTCTCTCTCTCTCTCTCTCTAGTAGTCTTATGGGTGGATCCTCTCCTAAATTTGTAGGCTCTCTCAATGTAATTTCCTTCTATAGTCTTTTAATGAACAATTAAATCCTAGTTCTCAAATTTATTTTTTCATAATTGGATTTTTGATCCTTCAAATAATTTGATTTCATGAAGCAGTACGGTTCTCGCTAAGAAATCCAACATCTATCGTATTTCTACGTTGAGTTTAACTCAGATCAATCAGGATTACCCAAAAGAACAGGTTTATTATGTTGTAGATCAAACCTTCATCTTTTGTTTTCTTACTCTGGACTAGAACATGATTGCAATACACAAGGGAAATGTGCACATCAATGGTTGGTAGGCAGAGGTAGGTGTTAGCACATTTAGTTTAATGCAAGCATGAATCCTTTGTGCGGAATGATCTTTTAACTTCGATAGAATTTGAGATATAGGAAGGTCTTTGTTTCTCCAAGATTTGCAGTGTAAAAGATAAGATGATGGCTTCCACAGTGTAAAAGATATAGGAAGGTCTTTTAACATCAATAAGCTTGTCATTGTCAGTTCTTTGTTTCTGATTTGATTCTTTAATTTTTGTTCAACATATAGTCCGAAATGTCTTTGCAGATGTTATTGGATCAACCGATTTGCCGCAGTTGAAAGCAAACACTTCTGCAAGCAGAATCGATGTCAGATCAGTTGCACATCCGCGGGATTAATTCGTGGCAGATCCTCCAAGTGTTCAGCTTCCATGAAGACCTTCAACCAGAAGTCCATGTCGTCGCCGGTGGTGGAGCTGAAGGAGGTCAGACTCGCCTCACCCACTGCAGCTCCAGCTGCAGACGTAGGGACTTCCAGCGGCGCAAGCGTCATGGATTCCGTAGAAATGTCGATCGAGAACGCTTCGTCCAACCAAAAGCTTTCATCCATCACCGCCACTTCTTTGGAATCGTAGCTCTCCTCCTCCCTGGCCTCCATGTTGCTGCTGGTAACGTCTCCCGACACGGCCGAGGAGTCGGTGGTGGCCGCGGAGGAGAAGCCGCTGTATGATTCTTCCACTGATACCTCGATCACATCACATCTCGGATTACCCGGGTCTGCGTCCGCTTGCGGGTTTACTCGCTCAGGTTCCGATTCGTTCTTGGCATCACGCTTCTTCTTCTTCCTCTTCCGCTTCTTCGACGCTCGCGTCGCCTCCTTCGGATCCATGCGCTTCTTCAAGTGGGTGTGCCACACGTTCTTGATCTCGTTGTCCGTTCGGCCCGGCAAACTGGCGGCGATCGCAGACCATCTGTTTTAGAAGAAGAAGCAACATGAGTTGATGTAATCTAAATGAACGAATGCAGAAAGAAGGACAGCGATCGATCCGGACATACTTGTTGCCAAGCTTCTCGTGCAGGCTTATGATCGTGTCCTCTTCCTCCGTGGTGAAGCTTCCTCGCCTGATGTCCGGCCTGAGGTAGTTCGTCCACCGCAGTCTGCAACTCTTCCCACATCTCAACAGCCCTGAGAAGCGAAACAGGACGACGCCTCTCAGAATCACAGATACATCTCAGATGATCTGAGAAACCTAATCACGGACTCATGCTCACCTGCTTTCTTGGGCATGGCTCGCCAGTTCCCATGGCCATGTCTCTGGATGTACTCGACCAGAATCCTGTCCTCTTCTGCACTCCACGCACCCCTCCTGAGACCCACCTTCTCACAGCAAGGAGCTCTCCCCATACTTCCTGTCTCCCTCCCTTTCCCTCATCCCATGAGTCTCACGGAGCTGCATGAGGCCTCAGCTATATATAATGGCGTCCACTTGCCAACGTGCAAATAACAAGTCCAAGCTGATCTCACTACCATGCAGCTCTGTTACCTACCATGACCCCATCTATCTCAAGTTAATGAAGCCCCTCTCATACTTTTCCACAATGTAGACGAAGTCAGATTAAGTGGCAGCAATAATGAGCTTGGTGAATTGAACACATACATTAATCAATTCCCATTTACTTGATGCACTCACATGAAAGATATTTTAGGCGTCAGTGGAAGCGAAGGTTAACTTGGAAAGAGAACAGACAGTGCATCATGATTCAAAGCTCTGCGGTGTGGACTGGGGAGTGTTCTCGCGCAGTCACCTTCCTTTCGGCAATGACTGCATTTGTGTAATGACTACTCTCAAGAAAACAACCTCACACGATCCAGAGTTGGTGACACCGACCAAAGAGGAACAAAAGAAGGATCAAATCGCATGGGACGATGTCTTCACCTGGCCACCTCCGCTTCACATGCATGCAGCAGGTCTTCTTCCTCCATCAACATGAGAAGCTTGACTTCACCTTGTAGGATTGACCAATGGAGACACGCAAACTGAATGCTTGGTTTAATTGAAGCCAAGCCTATTTCCATGACACAAAACGCTTCTGAAAACATTTTTTTATTTATTTATTGAGGCTTAGAGGGAGTTGTCCTTCTCTTCTTATGCACCACAAGTCTTCGTGAGAAAATTTTCTTCCAAACATGAGTTCCCATCACAAAGATTTGAGTAATGGATACATATCGGTTTGTCATCTTCTTCCTGGTTCTGCAGCTTGCAATTCTGCATTCATGGTTGGTCGCGGCGGAGACGGTTCGAAAGATAACAGGGCAAAAACAAGAGCTGCTGACAAAACTCCCAACGTATCTTCCCCACCGAACAGATAACCAAACCGTTTGCTGATAAGAAATAGCCTCCCCTCCCTGTCTCCATGGCGAGTGGGAAGCTTCCTGGCGTTGGAACGTTCAAACCGAGCTCAGCTCTGTTTTCCTTCAGCACAAGACAGGCAGAAGCCGTAGTACTCAAGGCAGTGGCGTACTGCGTCGTTGTCGATGCATGTATGACTTGCGCCTCCGCCAACGCATTGACTTCCATTGCTGCCGTTCCAGCACGCTGCTCAACGTACATCCATTGCTTCTTGCTTTGTGTTACTTTATTCGCGTGGAGTCAATGACCGGATCCGATGGTAATTGACCGCTGCAGCCTACAAAACTTCACTGTACTCGGATGATCCAAATGTCACGACAGTGCGCCGTTCATGGCTTACCAATTCATTCAGCATGGTTGAATGAGGAATATGAATCATGCCAGCATTAGGCTCCGTGCTGAGAAAGTAGTCTCAAGTAAACAGCTGAAGTCAGCGGCAGACCGGGTGGCGTTTTGACAGTGACAAGTGCAGCATGTACGCTTGCGTACACGTCGGCACGTATGGCAGACTCCTTTGTTGACCCAATACTCGTCATATCTAAACTAATGCTGACTTAATTTTCGTTGACCAACTTCACCACACCTACCGTTTTCCGCTGCACGTGCCCAGCGAATGCTGTCTGTGTTGGGCCGTAGCCTCGTACTGTATAGGAGTCGAATCGTGATCAGGATGACGTCATATGGGGCTGGGCTTTCGAGATGGGAAGGAGGCGGCCCATGTTTTCTCTCTTTTGGAGTCTATTACGTATTATGTAATCTCTCTCTCTCTCTCTCTCTCTCTCTCTCTCTCTCGTTAAAAAGAAGAGGGATGTTTGCTTCGTTTCTTCCTCATCGAATCGATCGATCGATCAATTGATCTCACCCCCTCTTCCCCTTCGACCGGCGCAGCCGCCGGAGCCCTCCAACCCTCTCCCGTCCGTCCCTTCGCCTTCGGTGCTCTGTAACTCCTCCTTCCCCCTCTCTCTTTGTCCTTTTATGTCTGTATTCTTCGAATTCCCTCATCTATTTGGATTTATTTGTTCATGGACAATAGTCCTGTGCCTTTGGGTCTCTGTTCTTGTGTTAGATTTTCTTGTTCTTGATGTGGATCATTTCCCTGTTTCCCCACGCTTTTGAGTTATTGATTGGCGTGCTCTTTTGTTCCCTTCGTTTTTTAGGGTTTCGTGGACACCTTGGTTCCTCTTTTGTTTTGGTATCTGTTCTTGTGTTTGGGTTCTTTGGGTGTTTTCCCACGCTTGCCATTTTGCCTAATTGTTGGTTCTTTTATTTGGTTCCCCTGTTGGTCTTGACGTGGGTTCCGTTTGTTGGATCCTAGGATGAGGTCGCCTGTGGCGAGGTCAGGGTTCTTGATGATGGTTCTGGTGGTTCTTGGAGTTGCGGGTTGCGGGAGGGCCAAGACCGAGGACGCATACGTCACCCTCCTGTACGGAGACGAGTTTCTCCTGGGAGTTCGTGTCCTCGGGAAGTCGATCCGTGATACCGGATCCACCAAGGACATGGTCGTCCTAGTCTCGGATGGCGTCTCCGACTCTGCCAAGAAGCTTCTTGATGTAAGGTTTTGAACTTTAATGTTATTCATTACGTGTATATCTCTTTGTTGAAACTAACTAAGGGTAGATTTTGGTTTCTCATACCCTACATTTTTTGAATCGTTCGGTGTTGCAAGTGATTTACCTGTTCGTTTTGTAAAAGCTAAATTGTGATATACGATTTAGATGAAAATGCTGTCTGTTTGTACCAAAGGTTTTCTTGATTTACGATACTGAATCTGTTGAAAAAATTGACATTGGCCCTTTAAACCGATTGGTGACATTGGTTGTACTTGATCTATGTTTTTGTACTTGGCAGCAAGCTTGCAGATGGTAAAATTAAATACTGTGTCATGGTTTTGGGTGTTCATAGTTAGGAACATTTAATTACCAGATGGTAAAATTAAATAGCTGTGTTATGGTTTTGGGTGTTCATAGGTAGGACCATGATTGCTTTGTGGTTACATTTCTTCCAAACTAATTGAGCAGCAAAAAGGAAGGGTATGATTTAAAAAATGCACAATAATAAGAAAGAAGTAGATGTTGGGTAGATCACATGGAAGAGTTGTATCTAGCTCAGAGAAGAGATGCCAGTCTCCTTCATGATTGAGGTGAACATTCTTTTGAGTCAACAGTTATGATTCGACCAACCCAAGTAGACTGGTTTATGACTGAACCTCTTGGACCTGTCAAAATCTGAATAAAAGAGATGGGGCTTCGGTGATTGGGAGTTCCAAAATCCTGCTGCTGCTGCTGCTCAGTGAAACTATCTGGTTTGCAACTAAATGGTTGCTGGTTGCTGTGTATGGTATGCAAGGAAACAAGGAACCATGTATATGTATTTACTATTGTTTGCCGCTTACTATGCACTTGATTTCTTGTGGGTCCATGTCTTGTAGAATATGAGGTAATGAGTCTATAATTGGAGAATTGTACTAAAGATTTGAGAAAGGTTGAAAGTGTTTCAGTTTTTTACCTAGTTGCCATTAAGGTAGGCAAAGTTTGAAAGAAATAGAAAGATAGAAGGTAGAATGTGTTTTCATTGACAACGAGCTGAGATTTTCTATCATGACAATATAGTGTTCGTTCAGGATGGGAACATTGTAGTAGTTGATACACCCACTACAAGTGTGCATATATGTGCATGTTTACATAACTTTATATTTGGTATGTTTGTGTGCATGCATATCGGTGTCATCTATAGGTGTTAGTGCTCACCTAGACATTCAGGTAATGCAAAACAAGATTGGAGCAACCAAGGGGCCCTAGGCAGGGTGATGGAGGCACCGGGCAACCAGATGTAGGTCTGGACCTTGCTTTAGCTTCTGACCCAGGAAGCTTTATTCTCTGCCTCCCAAATTAAAGCCATCAACCTTTACACTATCACCCATGCCCAACCCTCTGTTTTTGTGTTGTATAAAATACCAATCAAATCTCAAGTTTGTGCAACAAATCAATATGTTTATGTATGTACATGTTGCATACTACGTGTGTATATGTATATGGAAATGATTGAGTTGATAGAACACAACAAAGATGTAAGTCCTAATTATTTGGGGTCAGCTACATGGATCGTTTGCTGCCATTGAGATCTGTAAAAAGCCATATGTGTAGTTAAGCCTAGAGTACTTACATCTTTATTTATAGTTTCTATTAAAGTTTTTTAGATCTTTCTCTATCTTTCCTCGTATAACTAATATTTGTCATTTCACCTCTTTTAACTATCGCATCCGTAGGTCTTCTAAGCACATCCCATGCCATTTTAAATGATTCTATCTCATCTTCCTCTATTTAAGCGATACCAAGTTGTTCACGAATAAAAATATTTCTTTACCTACCTTTTCTAACAACAACACACATCCGGTTGGTTTTGGATGGTTTCTTCTATCATGTATCAAATTTTTTTGGATTGTAAATAGGCATTCTGAACTTTATTTTAAGATGACTACTTTTGTGCTCATAGACATTAGTTATCAATGCCATATTTAATCTGTATGAAACAAAGTTAACGACTGGAAGTATCAATTTTTTCTTATATTTTATGATCTTGAACACAAAAATGCTGTAGCTATCAAATCTTCTTATAATTTATGATCTTGAAAACAAGAATGCTGTAGTTGTCAGAATAACGTCACCGAAGTTGGAAAATTAAGAAATATAGTATTTGGTGGTGTTTTCATATGATTACAGTATAAAGCACCGAATATCACAATCTAGTTCACAGAACAGTAAAGATACTACATTCCTGTTTATTTTACAATGCTGACAGGCTGTCAATATTTGTCCAAGTAGTGGATATTCTCTACTCTGTAAGTCACTTGACTGTGCATAAAAGCTTCTTAAGACATTGGTTTGTTAAGTTTGTATATCATACATGTAAAAAACATTATTGATTGTTTCTTTCTCTTTGGAAATATTGGAATTGTTCACTAGTTACTAAAATATGAATCTCTACATGTGTTTTTGTTTCTAATATATAATCTTAACTTAATACTACTTAGATAAAATGTAGGCTGATGGTTGGATTGTCCAGCATATAAGTTTGTTGGCCAATCCAAATCATGTGCGGCCAAAGAGGTTTTGGGGAGTGTACACAAAATTAAAGATATTCAACATGACAGATTATAGAAAAGGTATTTTCTTGTTGACATCCTTCCTATATCCTTATGGTAGAAGAACTCTACTTATTTGTTCTTTTCTGTGGCTTATTCTGCTTTTATTGTCATACTCCAGTTGTTTATCTTGATGCTGATACAATTGTCGTAAAGAGTATTGAGGATCTATTCAAGTGTGGAAAGTTCTGTGCTAACTTGAAACATTCTGAAAGATTGAACTCTGGGGTGATGGTTGTAGAGCCTTCTGAATCCACTTTTAGAGATATGATGAGCCAAGTGAACTCTTTATATTCTTACACTGGAGGTTAATCCCTTTTCCTAATCCCTTAACTGCCTTAGATCCTTAGCCTGATCATGGATGCATAGTGAATTGATTTTCCTTCTTAATGCCTTTTGAATTTATCCTATCTAATTTCAGCATGTTTTAAAATTTGAAAACATTTTAAAATGATGCGACATCATAATAACAATCTTCGGAAGCCCAACTTGCTTGTGTTAAAAAAAGAATCTTTGTATTGATGCCATATTGTACAGAACAAAAAGATTGTGTTGTAACTACGTCTAGTATTCTTGGAGTTGGTGTTTCATTAGTTCTTGCCAAGGTTCTTCGTTTCAATATGTACCGCCCGGTATGGGTGGTACATACCGTCCGACAGGATACCGATATGCACCTGCTACTGGGCGGTACCGTCGAAATCGATCGTCGGTGGTCGATTAAGGGAGTAAGAAGAAGAGGAGGAAGCAGAAAAGGGAGAAAAGAGAGAGAGATACCTGCTCTTCCCTGGTTCCCCGCACGATCCGTCGCTCGCGGATGATTCTTCTTCAGTGGGCTTCCTTCTCCGCTCGGGGAGATGAGGCGAGAAAGCAGAAGGGAACTCCCTGTGCGGGAATGAGGCAACGCCTCATCTTCCTGCGGGAGAACGAGGCGACGCCTCGTCCTTCAGTTTTTATTTTTTTAATATATATTATATTATATTAAGTTGCCTCATCTTAACGCGGGAGAACAAGGCGACGCCTCGACCTTCAGTTTTTATTTTTTTAACATATATTATATTAATATCAAAGTTTGACATACCGGTCCATATCGGTGTACCAAGATTATTTTGGTACCTGTAATGGGCGATACGTGCAGTGTGTATCGCCCGATACATTAAAATATATAATGTTTTTATAATATAACATAATATTAACTATTAATATATTAAAAAAGAAAAAAAGCAGCGATGTCGCCTTGATCTTTCTCCCCGTGCAGGGAGACGTTCCGTCTCCTCGCGCGGGAGAAAAATTGCTCGCAGGCGAGGGCGACGACAGCGCACGGGCGAGGACGGCGTGGGGAAATGAGGTGCTTCTTTCTTCTTCTCCTCTTCTTCTTGTTTCTTATTTTCCTCTTCTTCTTCTTTCTTATTTTCCAACAATTGACCGCCAATGGCCGAAATCGATCGTCAACGGTCGATTTTGGCAGTACCGCCTGGTAGCGGACGGTCCGCGTACCGATAACCTGGTGGATTGGTATGTACCGCCCGTATCGAAATTGTATTTCTTGATTAATATTATATTATATTATATTATATTATATCGAGTGGTATACACTGTGCGTACCACTCGGTACGGGTTTTGTACTGTACCGAGATAAGCTTGGTATGCCAGTACAGATCGATACAGTGAACCTTGGTTCTTGCTTAGTAGTTGGTACTATGTGGGATGGTATTTAAAGCCACTTATAATAACTTGTTATCATTGTTATTATCTTTGCTTTATCTCCTCACTTCTTTTAGTTTTTGCAGGAGATCAAGGTTTTCTGAATTCATATTATTCTGATTTTCCCAATGCCCATGTTTTCGAGCCCAATTTGTCTTCTGATGCCATGAATTCTAGACCTGTACCTGAAATGCAACGGCTATCTACTCTATATAATGCAGATGTTGGTCTTTACATGCTGGCCAATAAGGTAACTCGCAGGTTACAATTGGAGCTAAATGATGCATTTAGATCACTACACACTTGCATTAGTAGCACTTCATATCATATCAACTAAATGATCTTGAGAATTATATGGTTGTCTTCTTAGAAGTTCACTCTGAGGGGATTAAAAAATAGTCTTTTTATGTAGGTTTTTCATTTAAAATTCTGCTTTATCTTTCGTATTTAATAAACATCCTATATTTTTATGGGGCCATTCCTCTTATGCTTGCTGTCTTTGCTGGGACGATTTTAAAGATAGGAACTTGACTGTGCTCATACTGACAGTTTGGCGTCCTTGCCCAGTTTTCACATTATTCTGATTCCACTTGATAACATAGCAGACTATAATTTTTCTTTGGTGTGTGCATGTATGTGTGCATGTGGCTGAACTAGAAATACTCTGTATGAAGGAAACAATGTCTTTCTTCTTATCTGCCTTCTGACAGTTCTCATTCTAACTTTCTATTCAGTGTTTTGGTTGATGTCTTTGAGCTTATTAATCTATCCTCTCAAGGGCACTGAAGGTCTCCTTAGTGCTTTCTCTTCCGCTGAGTCATTCGTGAAGTTGCTGCAATGATTGAAACTATCTTGAAGTACAGTTGGAGCCACCACCAGTCTTATAGGAAGGGATGAAAAACAGTTTACTGTTGTTGAATCTCTGCCTGTTTCTGTTGTTCCTTTGATGAAGCTGCAAGCACAGATGAACTATAATGCCTTCCTTATCTTTAGTACTTGTTTTAAGCCAGGTGCCTGAACACTTCGATGCCCAATCATCTTTCCCCATCCTATTTTGCCCACTTCTTCCAGGCCTACTTAATGCACCAGCTCTTTCTTCATCTTCCTTCTAATTCTGAAGGCATCAGATGCAACATGATACATAGAGGCAGCCTCATGTGAAATGCATTATCAACCTAGATATCTGCCTTGTGTCTACTGTCCCATATTATATTTATTTGCAATGATGTCTGTTCATCTCTTTCATGCCCCGTTGTTGCATCTGGCATCTTGTGACTGAGACCGTGGTGTTGCTTTCACTCAACCTATAGATGGTCTGAAGTAATATATCAGCATTGTATAGCGAATGTTACCTTTTATTTTGAACATGCTTAAAAAATGTAGGTTTATTTTCTCAATGATTATAAGTTGTTTTTTTCTTCATAAATCCCAGTGAACTTCTATGAAACAAATTTATGATCATGCTAAAAATAGGCAGATATACCTTTTTTCGTAAATCCCAGTCAAGAATATGCTTATTATCTTAGATCTACATTGTGTAATAATTATAATTTTTCTTTCTCATTGCAAGCATCACAAGAGCTCTGATAATTTGAAGATCTAATTTTCAATAGGTATATCTGATACACCTATCATTATCTTTATAGGACACATAATTTTGCTATATAAAAATGGGAATTATATTTCTTTCTTATTAAGATAGAATTATAATTATTTTATATTTCAGTATGAAATCTAGTAAATGAAATGTGCTGATGCTAATTGGTAAGTCAATGAAAGTTTTTATTTATAGGTCTTAGAAAAAGAGATCCGTATATCTAAAACATGATTTGTTTTCTTTTTTTTGCTTATACTCTATCCAATTTGTAGCTTTGGTCCTGCTTCATTGCTATATCCATAAAACTGATAAATCTTCTATTTTTTTAATAAATTTCCAAATAAAGAAACTCCTTTTGTCTATTTAATTGATAAGAACAAACATCCTCTACTTGTCGACAACTGGCAGCGGAAGGATCAGATATGGCCATGGTTCAAAGGAAAGATTGAATTTCATCAAGAGAAAAATGCATCTGGTAGTACTATTCCAATCTATTATGGCATTGCAATGTAAATGGTATCTTGCATTACTAAGTGTCATGTTTACGCCATTTTGTCTCTTCCAAGTGTGCTGTTTTTAGTCTTAGTTACTGAAAGATGCATTTATGCTTCCTGTTCAGTGGATGGTTAAGGAGGAAGAACTTAGAGTTATTCATTACACTCTTGGCCCTCTTAAACCATGGGACTGGTGGACAGCTTGGCTTCTAAAACCAGTGGATGTATGGCAGGTGATTGACTTGATAGCTTTAGCTTATGATACATGAATTCTCTTTTCATAATTTTTTTCTCCAAGTTCCGCTCACCTACAATAAATGTCAGGATCTACTGTTACTGCCTTAACATGTGATTGATTCTATCTTCTTAGAAAATTGAGCTTAAGATACTTATATAAGAAATTATAGGAAAACTTTTGTTAAAATTGTTTACCCAAACCCTGCAGAATGTTCGGAAACAACTTGGTGAATCTCTTCCTGGAACTGGTGGAGGAAGAAATCCTCATGACCAGCTGTTGGTCAAAATGTTGTGTGCTTTTCCTGTTTGCTTGCTGTTTTTATGTTATTATGGTTCCTTTGTTCAGGTTAGTGAGACTATTTTCAGTTGCTACCCAAAGATGACACTTGCTGGAAAAGATTGACATGTGTTTCTGATGCTGATACAGATAATCAAGGATTTCACCAATATATTTTCTCGAAATTTCATTTGTGATTATGCAAGGCGTATCTACCAGCGATTCAGATCAGGAGGCCTTCCTGCATATTCTGGTGTTGGAGTTGCCCCATCTTCTTTTGTCAATCCCAGTCAACAGGTTACTCTTCTAAATGCCAACTTATTAAGAAGTTGGTTGATATTGCCTCTATGAATTATGAAATTACGCATTATCAAACTCAAGAAAGCATGCAAGTTTGATCGACAATGATTTTACATTTGTATTTTTTGCTGTACACTTTTTTTTTACCTATTTGTGAATAGAAAAATTGATGGAATCATTATTCACGAAATTTAGGGTGTTAAGTGGTAATGAATAATGAAAAGAACTTCTAGTTTGGAAAGGGATGCTCCCAATCAAGTAAAATTGTTACACATTGGTATTGAAGTGCTTTCATTGGAAAATCTTGGCATCTCATGGTTGCACAGTAGGTCGAATGCTAAATTCTAAATGCCTCGGTTAAGTTTACCTGACTGTCACTAGTACAGTCGCTTTCCTTCCGTTTTTTTTAAACCAAACTGCTAAGTTCTCCATATTTAGCTGGTGCATGAGTCTCGTGCCAATGTGAGGTTTGGGAAGGATCACTATACACATCGTTACTTTACAAGCAGATAGACAATTCCGGTGAAGATTGATCTCCTCACTTATAACTTAAATATGTGACCAATAAGATTGATCTATCTACCTGCCAACTGGAATCCTAGACGGCCTTATGGAAAGCCCCATAAATACCTATGTGAGTTTAGCATATAACTTAAATATGTGACCAATAAGATTGTAGTGCAATTGATGCAACGTTGCTTTTGTATATCTATAATATATTGTATTTGTGTTTATTATTTCTCAACAGTTTTCAAGTGGTTCACATTCCAAGCTACCTGCTTACTTGGGTGCAACATCTGTTTTTGTCTGCTTTATGGCTGCTGCGGTGTCCCTTGGTCTTTCATTTGTTTTGGTTCCCCGTCAAGTGATGCCATGGACAGGGTTACTAGTGATGTATGAGTGGAGTTTTATGACTTTTTTCTTGATATTTAGATGTTATCTAAATTTTATCCATCAATGGGGAAATTGGACAGCGAATCAGACTAACTATAATCGGCTTGATTCTTCCGAGTATGACTCAGGAAAAGGTTTGTCAAGTTAAATAAGTGGGGTCACCATTGGTGATTTCCTTGTTACACAATCTGACTAGACATCTCCAATTTTACAGGTTCTCAACGCAGTGCCTCAAGTTGTGACGTAGTGGCATGTTTCTATTGGTTAGGGATGGCAGTTCTGGCTATTGTTGCCCCTTCACTGCCGTGCCTGTTGGGGATTACTGCTCTTTTTACAAGGTACCGTGATCTGGATCTCTTAATTGGATTTTGAATAGTGGCGGAAAGAATCAATGAGTTGCTGCAGATCTAAGTATATGGTTCGAACATCTATATAGCTGCCCAGCTGTCTGTGCTCGACTCTTGATATCCTCCTCTTTACCAGCTTCCCACTTTCGAGTGATGTGATTTTTTTTTTTTTTTTTTTTAACGTGTTGACAGGTTGGGTCTGATGATTGGCGGTGGTTTTGTATTAGCTGCTTTTGTGACATTTGCCTCGGAGCATCTAGCCGTGAGAGCCTTTCTGAAAGGCTTCGAAGATCGTCATCAACCAAGGTCTAGAAGCACTTGTTTTCTATGCTAGGAGTTCTTATTGTAGCATGTGTAATACAAAAAGTTTTGGAAGGTCCTCTTCGATGGTTTAATTGTAACATGACATTGGGCGTACGGGAGAGCTATGTTTCAGAAAAACTGAAGACAGCATGAATAGAGGGGAACATAAATGACGACGACGACTTTGCTCCTTAGGGGAAGGGAGGGATTAATATGAAGTTCCGGTCGGCCGATACGTGTAGATGAATGAATGGTGGGTCGGAGGTATTATTACAATGTTGGCAGATTGGGTTCGAGGATACTCAAGTCAAATTAGGTTGCAGGGCCTTCATGCCCTGTGGGAATATGGATGGGTGCAGTCTGAGAAAACCGTACTTACTCGGTTCTCAGGCTGGGTTGTGGGAGGAGGGCTGGATCCCCCCGGATACAGATCCAGGGACAGGTTGAAAAAGAACTCAATTTTTTTATTTTAATTTAATTAATATGTTATAATGTTTTTATATTTTTCCTCTGTGAAAGATAATATTTTTTATTTGATTTTAATAAAAAATAATGTTATATATATTGTGTAACATAATACAAATGATCTAGATAGTTTTTTTAATCTTAATTAAATTAATTATAATTTAAAATATAATACTATAACAATTTATGAAATGTATGGAGTAGAATGAAAACATTGATACAGATAAAACCCGCGGCAGAAGGAACAGGATTGAACAACATCATCATTTGCAGTGGGGATATCCTTGTCCCTGTTCCCTCACAACACCTTCCCACCTTCAGCAAGAGACCTCTCATGTTTTCGACTGTTCAAGTAGCTCTCATTTTGAGACTCTCCACCATCACGGTGGGGTATCGCTCCACAAAACAAGATTTCAAACAAGCCATGAATAGATTCAACAAGGTGAATCGATGGTTTTCACATGCTACAGTTTTTAATTGTTACCTGCACCCCACTGCTGCTGTCCTTGCTCAAAACTATATTACAATCAACAAGTATATATATAAAAGTAGGTAAAAGAATAAGAAGAAATGGCATACTGTGGCAGCAGCATCACAACATGTCTCAGACCTCGCATCTCCTTTGCTTTTGCCACGCTCACGTTCTTTCAACTGCAAGAACAAAGTTCCCCTTCAACAGATGGGAAGTGGAGCTCCGTTCCACCCCTTCAAGCACTCCAGCAGAGGATCGATCAGCAGTCCTTTGTTGATAGCCGCGAACACCTTGTCGAACTCCTCTCCCGGCGATCGCACCTTCTCGCCGGTGAGGTATGCAGCCCCCAGCTCCTTCCTAACGAAGCGGTACAACGGGTACGACCTGCACTCCTCGATCCTGTTGGCGATGGCCGCATTCCCGCCCTCGACCGCGGCTCTCGCCGCCTCTGCTTCCTTCGGCAGCACGGCCTCCAGCTCCTCCTCCAAGGCAGCGATCTTTTGGAAGATGGACGTGTTGGCGTCCTTCTCCTTCTCACCGTTGTTCAAGGCATGCTCCACGAGGACCATCCGTAGCTTGGGCATCAGAGCGTAGGTGGAGCTACAGGGGTCGTCGATGTAGCTGAAGACGTGCTCGCGGTCGATGACGGTGATCAGGTCCTTCTCGCAGAACCGCGAAGGGTGGAGCTCGCCGTTGGCGGCCGTGGTCAGGACCCTCTTGGCGACTTGGCTCACCGTGTTCTTCACGGCTTGCTTGAGATTCTCCTCCAGGTGCCTCAGATCGATGGCTTGGCACAGGGCCACCAAGTAGGTGGTGGACATGAGCTTCAGGATGTCGACCGCCTCCGCCGTCTTCCTCGAGGAGATGAGTCCCAAGGAGTTGACATCTTGGTTGTGCTGCTCCGCGCTCTGGACGTGGTTGGTCACGGGGTTGGCGAGGAACTGGAGCTCGGAGCAGTAGGCCGCCATGGCAATCTCGGCGCCCTTGAAGCCGTAGTCCAAGCTCGGATTGCGCCCGCCAGAGAGGTTCGACGGCAGCCCATTGTTGTACAAGTCGTTCACGAGCTCCGAGAACTGCGCGAACATGAGCTTCCCGATGGCCGCGAGGGCCAGTCGGGTGTTGTCCATGGACACGCCGATGGGCGTGCCCTGGAAGTTGCCGCCGTGCAGGGCCTTGTTCCTGGAGACGTCGATGAGGGGATTGTCGTTGACGGAGTTGATCTCCCGCTCGATGGATTTGGTGGCGGCGCGGATGACCTCGATCTGGGGGCCGAGCCACTGCGGAGAGGTGCGGAGAGCGTACCGGTCCTGCTTCGGCTTCTGCAGCGGGTCTTGCTCGTGGAGCTTCTTGGCCATCTTCATGTAGGAGCTGCCGTCGAGGACGTGCTCCATGATGGCGGCGGCCTCGATCTGGCCCGGGTGATGCTTCAGCTTGTGGGTGAGGTGGTCGGTAAATTCCGGCTTCCCTTGCATCACCTCGCAAAAGACCGCCGACAGCACCTCGGCGAGGACAGCGAGGACGTTGGATTCGTACAGCACGACCGAGGCGAGGGCAGAGCCGACGGCGGTGCCGTTGACGAGCGCGAGCCCCTCCTTGGGCTGCAGCTCGAAGAACCCATGGGGGATGCCGGCCCGGCGGAAGGCCTCCGCAGCGTCGACCGCCTCGCCGCCAGGGGCGAAGGCTTTGGCATTAGGGCGGCCGGTAAGCACGCCAGCGATGTAGGACAAGGGGACCAGGTCGCCCGAGGCAGTGATAGTGCCGCGGAGGGGGAGGCAGGGGGTGATGCCGGAGTTGAGGAGGCTGGCCATGGCCTCGAGGATCTCGAACCGGATGCCAGAGTAGCCTTGGAGGAGGGTGTTGACGCGTACGAGAATCGCCGCCCTAGCCGCCGGTGTCGGTAGCGTGTGGGCGGACTCCGCTCCGGAGCCGAATATTCCGGCATTGAGGAATCTGCAGCAATTAGAATCTGAGGGTCAGAGATCACAGCTCACGATGGTCAGTGGCAGGACAGCAATGGCAGCGGGACGAAACAGTGAATACGCGATGAGCAGCCATTGCCAGACCAAAACCCATGTCAGGATCCAACGAGGATCGTGTCAGAGAACACAAGAACAAGGATCCACCCATGGTTGGATACAGAATTCATGATTGGGGTTGGTGGGCTGTGCATGACTTCTTCCTTGAGAAGTGTCGGTGAACTGCAAGTAGATGTGACTTTGTTCTCGTCGACATTTGGATCTGATCTCATCCCCACACACACACCCCCCACCCCCCCATAAATAAAAAGGCCAAACCTACACCAGCAAGAAAGCATCATGTCAACTACTAATGCACAACTACTTCTCTTTCCAGCCATGCCAGGATCCATCCTGCTATTGCAGATTGCAATAGATGTTATGACAAAATGGTGGGTCAACTTTACTTGTCGTGGCAGATCGATCCATGGTGGAAGTAAAGGATCTAAGGGCAAACATCATCTACATGGGTCAAGAGTTCGACAGAGGTAAATCGATCTCCTCAAGGCCCTCGACTAGTGTGATCGATTGCAATCCCAAGAACAGTTGTAAACCTAGCATACGATTCATGGATTTGACATTGAAGAGCCCACTAGGTTCAGCTGTATGATGGTGACATTTCAGGAAGGGGAAAGGGACTTGTAGAGAGAGAGAGAGAGAGAGAGAGAGAGAATGATGGATCACCTAATGAGCTCCTTCTGCAGGGCGCCTCCTTCCTTGGTCCTCCTGTGAGAGGTCGCACCGAAGCCGGTGGTGACGCCATAGCTGTCGGTCCCCTTCGTCATACTGTCGGTCACCCACTGGCTGCTGGCGCGCACTCCCTCCCTGGCCGACTCCGACAGCTCCACCCTCACCGCGGAGTGCGGCGCCAGGGCGACCGCCGCCACCTGAGAGATCGTGAGCGTCGCGCCCTCGAGCCGCACCAGCGGCCGCCGGAACTCCTCCACCATCCTCTTGACCTCGTCGAGGTGGCTCCCCGTCAGCGCCTCGGCCGCGGCGCCCCAGTTGAGGGGGTCGGCCTTGACGCAAAGCCCGTCGGCGAAGCCATTGGCGTGGACTCCGTTCTCGACCTCCATCGATCGAAGAACAAGGGGTGTCAGAAGACCAGAACGGAGGAGGAGGAGGAGGAGGAGGAGGAGGAAAGGCAAAGCTAGAGAGCTCGAAGAGGGAGACGGTGATCCTTCTCCTGAGGAAGGGAGGTGGTCAAGGCAAAGCTTAAATAGAGAAGCTTGTGGTGTCGTGCGGATTTGGGTGGGTGCAATAAGGAAGGTGGGTTGGTTCGCATAAGATTTGGTCCATCAGATCAACCAACACCGACGGCAAGAGATCGCGTGACGCCCTCTCGTCAAAGAGGAAGGCGAGGAGGGGTTGGTGGCAACAGATGCAAGCATGCCATCATCTTCCTCACCATTTCTCTTCTCATTTATACAATGCAACTCTAATAAAACTGGGTCACCTAATTCTAACCCTACCCCTGTCTCATGTATCAGTCTCTTTAGAGTTAAAATTACACATCGTTCCTTCATCCTCTCATGTACATTCAAGTACTTCTCCAAATACGAACATATATGTATACATATATATATATATATATATATAAAGAAAGAAATATTTTTGGAGATCCATATTAAAAAAGTTCCTTATGGTTCCCATGTTGCCATGTTCATGTGAGGGGAAGTCAGACACAGAATTATTTAGGGGAGTAGATCAGCAGGACGGTATTTGTTTATGCTAATAATAACAACTGTGATCATGTCCAAATGTGCAAGAGCATATAAAGAAATATTTATTTCATGTTCTTCCTGATCAGAGACTTTTTTCCTGAGCCATGAAACAGATCTTGGTTAGTTTACAACACTTGAAAAAAAATATGTGCTAATATTTTGTATCTGATAAAATGCAGTAAAATAAGTTGCAGTTGGCATCAAGTGATGATTCAAGCAGTCAAATAGGGAAGCACTTTGTTGATAGCTTCTCTTTTATAATTAAGGTGTAGAGTTGTTCCTCTTAAGTTGATAGTCTATTGTTGATGGCCCCCTCTTTTGAAAATTTCAATTTGTTGGCCTGTGATCATGTAGTAGTAGTAGTAGTAAGCAGCAGGAGATCCATCTTTAAATAACCATGAACGAATTGACATTGTAATAAATGATACATCACCAATTAGATGCAGCAATCTGACTCAGTCCATGTTGATCACAGCTGGAATGAAAATGGAATGTGGAATTTCTAGAGAGAGGAACATGATAACATTGGCAGCTCTGAGAGAGGCAATAATAGCTAAAGAATGTGGAAATCGTGAGGCTTTGTCGATCGCAGAGAAAACTATTGGTGAAGACATTTCAAGCATTGTTCAACCACTACAGAGGTCAGTATCCCCACCAACCTCTGTCCTCCAATGGCGTAGGTAGGAAAAAAATAGCCGCCTAATTGCGTTAACCCATCCAATTTCTCGAGCATAGAGCAAAGGAACAGTAAGTACATCGATTAGTCTGGTAATGGTCTCATTGTCATCATGTAGGGCATGCCTTGTTACATGTTTTAGACTTCATAGGAGAAGCATCTGAGCAATTCTAGACTCAGTGCATTGGAGTTTCCTCTCACTAGACTGGACTTGCAAACTCAGATCTTCCACAAGACCAGCTGAATTAAAGATGATAGAGATCCTGAGTGTATGTCATCTATTCTTTTTTTTTGACTGGGCTTGTAAGAGCAGATGATAGCAATCCAGCCATTAGAAGAAGAAGAAGAAGAAGAAGAAGAAGAGTTGGGGTTTGGTGTGGAATGCTCTTCACCAACCATCTCTCTCTCTCTCTCTCTCTCTCTCTCTCTCTCTTACCCAGACACAGACACAGACACAGACACAGACACACACACACATCCACCCACCCACCCACAGAAAAAAGAGAGTATACTAGCGGCAGCTGCATTTGTCAGCTTGCCATTAATGAGTTGTGCCTTTAATGGAGTGAAGATGAGTTGCCATGAGAAGAGAATGGGAGATGACAGTGTGGAAGAAGTTGGTTCACATGTCTCACCAACCCAACCCAATGGTGGAGATGTGGTCGCTCAATCTGGCCTTTACATGGACAAGCTCAGCTCCACATACATGCTCTTCTTATCCATCCGCCATGAACAATGGAACAGTGTCCTTCCTCTCCTGGAGTTTGGTGACCTTTCCATCTGCTACCAAACAAGCATCCTCTTCTCATCGAGCAGGCTCCATTTACCAGCCATTTTTTTTTTTAGATGTTTTGGACAATCCAGTGCATAAGCACGGATGCATGGACTGTCTTCTTCAGGACCCCAGTACATCCACCAGAAGAATCGTAAAAGAGTTCAAAGGAAGACAACTCCAAAAGCAAATGATGAGTGGTTCATGCAACCTCATCTAAATCTATGAACGACACACAGCTTGGATATGCATGCAGAGGCCACGAAAAGTTCGTCGTCATCGTTGTTGTTGCTGCTCCTCCTACTGATGATGCTGCAGTTTTCATTCGATCGAAACGTGTATTCCTTACATCCATGAACAAGCAAGGCATGGTAGCTGAAACATTGATGTCAGCAACTCCAACCTCATTTAAATTGCCATCAGAATGATAGGAATGTGTGTGTGTGCGATAGTTTGAGGATGATGACAACTCCATGTCTCAATGCTTGGGATCAGCCTTCGAGTCTTACTGCGATGTTCATCTGCAGGACTAAGCCTGCAGTAGTGCATTCAATTACTTCCAGGAATCAAACGGCAAGGTCAAACAAAGTGTTGCTGTGGAAGGAAAAGAGAGAGGGGTTCTTTCCTGTGCAAGGATCATCGAACGACATAGTTCAACAAGACAAAAAATAATAATTAGACAAGAAGTGGTCAATTTCCTCTGTTGCATACAGATTGCAAGCTTTCTGTTTTGCCCATCCTCAAATTAAGGGGAAAAGAGAAAAAAAATTGTTGGTTGGATGAAAGTGACTGAAACTTTGCATGCTGTTTTCAGAGTTTTGACAATTCTGATCCAAATCAATAATCTCCAAATCTGTAGAATTATGTAATAGAAATATAGCTGAGGCACAGTCTAAATTCTTATTTGAAATAGATTTACATAAAAAAGCTCCAATCCAAAGTCTTATGGACACATCATCACATGGTTTGCAAGCAGCATCATCACCTTTTGCTTCTGCTCCAATTCCACCACCTCTAAGAGATCAATATCCCTATGATTGCAGAGCTTCCACCAACAAAGAATGTTGACTTCAAACAACTGGAAAAGACAGACAATGAAGACACTGGATAAAGTGAGATGAGGACATCAAGAACACTGAAACTTTTGATGGACTTGGAATAGAAATGTTTCTAGCTTTAAACAAAGATCATGCCAAAATCCAGAGCATATGCCAAGTACTAAAGTAGCTACTTATTTCTGGAGATTGTTTCTGAGAAGATTACTATAGATCATTTAGGAAACTAATAATGAGGAGCAATTGTTTGATGGTGAAATGCTCCATGACAAATCTTGTCTGCTTTACTTCCAAGGAATCTTTCTGTCAGTTGGTAGAACACTGACAAACTCCAGCTTTCAACAAGCATACATAGAACATGATAAAGAGGTCGAACAAGTGCTCACAAGCAAATGAAGTCACAAAAATAATTCTCTGTCTCAAAAATAAGAAGAGAAAAAATATCATCAGAGTTGACCAAACTTCAATTTTAGCTATTTTACCATAGAATGAATCAGATCTAATGAGTGGACTTTCTTTTACAAAAATGCAATGAAATCTTCAGACATATATGGCGTTCATACATTGCTTCTAATATGAGACTTGTCAATTATGCAATAATATGTTAATCGATCCAATATCTCAGAAGAGATACGTATGTGACTTTATGAGATATTATAATATTATTAAAAAATCAAAAAAATTAAATAAGAATATTCACATGAGACATAAAAAATAAAAATCTAAAACAAAAAGACTATAAGCACCGGTATATGCTTTGCTCCATAATTTTGTTAATAAGTGTTATAAACATAGTCAAAGGGTATTTATTTTTAGAATGTGAACAAGAAATAAATATAGTAAGCCAAAACAAAAAATAAATAAAAGTATATTTTTAGATTCTTGATGTTTGTTTACATTCATATCTAAAGATAAGTGTTAGCACATTTTGGTCGTGAAATAATGAAAACCCCCTCAAATATATAAATGCATATTCCTAATGATGGCTTGGCAATTATGTCAAGATCATAATGCAATAATTTTAGGAAAGAAAATTAAACGTATATGAAACTTGCCCAAGAAAAAAATAGGAGAAGACAATTTACCTGATCGTAAAAATAAGTCGAAAAATGATCCAAACCAGAAACAGGAGAAATAAGTCTAATTAGAGTCAAGAAAATGCATGACCATATGTAAAACAAGAAACAAACTCTATATGCTCAAAGAAACTAAAGAAAAAGAAAAAAACAATAGATTAAGAATTAAACTTGGAGAAATTGTTCTTTTCTTGTTAATTTGAAAATAAATTAAGAAGAAGAAGAAGAGCTAAGATGAATTTAGTTATGGTCAAATGTCAAACACTTTGTTGAGCTAAAAAAACTACAAAATTATGATAGAAATTGCCAAATCACAAAGCGAGATGAATTGAAAGAAAGGAGATTGTTGAATCGATCCATAGGGTAGTGAAAAGCTAAGAACAAATCCTTAGCTCATGTAATGATCTCCAAATAAACAAGTAACCTTTCTTTTCTTCTTATGCATACAATATATACCACTACGTGATCATCTCTGCATGCTCTCTCTCTTCAGGTTTGGTCATTAGACTAATAATTGAGCTTGTCGACATGCGTCCCTTAAACCTATATTATATCAGACACAGAGAACTATTTGTATCAGCACCAAAACCCTAAGAGATGATGAAAAAGGATACTGAAGAGGCACTGCTCCCACCACTCAAGCACATACAATCCAAACGTCACCTTGTACAGGAAAACTTTCCTGCTAATCCAATTCATGTCTCTCTCTCTCTCCTTCTTCTTCTTCTTCTTCTTCTTCTTCTCTCCAAGGACTTCGAAAAGATCAGACAAAGGCAATGGAGGACGAGGTCTCCTCTTCCCTGCTCTTCTGGTATCCAAAGAGAGGATTATGATGCTTATATAGAGCAGAAACTTCTTTGTCTGCAGATTGTATTATGGCGTGCTTTGAGAAAGTCAAGTGTTGGTGCAAGGACGACTTTGAGAATGGGTTCAAATGTCATCTCTACGCTTCGCTCACTCGTCAAAAGTCAGCCCGAGTGTTCAAGCGAGACATTAAAAGCTAGTGTTAGCCTATCTGGTTTAACAGAGACCCAAATCTAACTTGTTGACTCAGGAAAAATTGTTCATATGCATCCCTATATAAATGCATCCACATATTGCGAATCTGAACATTATGCCATTAGAGAGCTCACTTTTTGCTCCTGAGTTCTTATCAGGATGGATGTAGGTGACCTGCATCTTCCTACATGATGCCCGGTCAAGCCACGTAGACTACACCATTAATAATCTCAGCAATCTTGATGGTCTGTGTTCCCTTAAGAATGGTACGCCAATGAATTGGTACGGCAGTTGCTATTAATTCGAGAGGTTGACTTTGAAATGGATCATCCATGGAGCTGGGTCAACTTCATGCCTTGTATCTTGTCCTTCCCAATCATGCACCTTCAGACTCCGATTTCAAAAAGGATAGATGGATCACATTTATTATAAGGGCAGACAATTAGACCACTTTCTCTCTCTCTCTCTCTCTCTCTCTCTACATATGTATCCATATACGTTGACCATAAAAAAGATTTAAGTGCCGCACATCGTGAGAAAAAAAAATAGCATATTAAAACCATTGTCATTGTTCACTACAACATAAAAACTGATGTCATTGTTCACTACAACATAAAAACTGATGATGACATGTTGCTACCATGTGAAGTTGTAACATAACACATGACAGCGTGACCATGACTATCCATGTGACCATAGGAAGAAATACAACTTTGAAGAATCAACCAACAGCATCCATATCACTCAGATCTGTCCATCATCGAATAATAACAATCTGCACCATAATACATCATCTTGCCATGGAGCATTCCAATGGTTCAGACATCATTTCATGCAAATCATACCCCGGCTGGTAGATTCTATCCGAGAGTACAACACTGTGAACCAGCCTCAAAACATGCTGCTGATTGATCAGGTTTGTCCGACAACAATGAAGTTTAGCACAACATATATGATCATCCGATGCATACACTATATGGCAAGCCATTCCCACATCCAGCATCTGATCCTACTTGGGATTTCTGAGCACAATGATGACCGAGTCCCCTCGCAGGAACATCTTACTGATGAATCGATCCTTGTTGACAGGAAGTGCTTTCTTCTTTCCCTTGCCTGTCTTGGGTATCTGCAACGACAACAAAGTTCCATTAGATAACTATGGAAAATCTGCAACGAGAAACAAAGTTTCATTAGAAACCGTGGAAAGAGACGACTGGTGGAAGAATGTAGTGGGCGTACCTCAGTCCACATCTCCCTAACATTTTCGAGGACCATGTTACAGTGGCGATCAAATGCTCTCACACGGCCAAGTAGCTTCTTGTTGTTCCTGCAATTTATAAGCACCTGCAGCAGAAAAGTTTCAGCAGGAATCTTGAATTGCTCAGTTACATGATATAAATCATGAAAACACAAAGTTGCTATTCAGAATAGTTCTATGCCAACCAAAATATGTTTTCTTACCATCACTTTCATAAAACGAAACACCAAGAAAACTATAGAAAATCAACATTTCAATTGTCTTTTTATGGACAATTAAAGCAAGGCTTCCAAACAGACAGTTATTTCTTCCATCAAATAAAATGGAGCTAAATGACATGACGTGATATTTACCAACATTTGCTACCATCAGACTTTACCCAGCGAAATTATGCTGTAAAAATATCAGGGGAAAACTATCTTCTCTCTGTTAAATATTGTGATCATGTAGAAACGTAAATTAGTTATGCATCCATTTAAATGTCTAATCCACGAAAGGAACCAAGGCACACCATTGCAAGTCAATTATATCAATATCCCTTAACATCAACATTATGATGGAACATGTCGGACTCCTCATACCTGTGTATTGTTTTTGACACTCATCATCAGAACAGAGAGAGGCCCTGTATTGAATTCCTCTTCTTCTTTCTTGGCCTGAACATAAGTTGCACATGTTAGATTGATGAACACCAGATTTAATAAGTTCCTGAAACTATGGTTTTAACATGTAGAAACTACTAATGGAAGATGATGCAACAAAGGCAATCAACTTCAGCATCCAGTCGATGAGGCTAATCAAACTTAATGATCAAATACAAGCAGAAATGATGGTCAATAAGAGACTTAGAAAGTCAATATCACTATTTAGCTCTTTCATGTTTGTTAACCATATTAACTTTTTTATTATATCCTAAGCTGATTTGTTTAATCAAAAAGATGAAGGAAGATGATGCTCAAAACACCAAATAACTTATAAATGGATCAACAAGCTTCATGCTATATATTTGACTAAAAGTTATTCTTTACCTTCTGAATTCCCTGCATCATGCTCATTTTGTACAAGGTTATACAACAGAAACATCTAGCAAATGAACCACAAAACATACTGCCAGACCTAGCACTGTTGAAACCTTCTCATTCAAGTGAGCAGGGATGTCAAATGCATCAACAACAATGTCCCAGTCTAATTACATTAAAAAAAAAAAAAACTTGTGGTACCTCTATATTTAATCTCAATATGCTACTTTCTGAATGTTTCCATCAGAGCAGATATCACAAATAAATTCACTCTGAACCAAGCATATGGATAAGTACACACTAGTACTAGAAAATACAAGAACAAAAATTACCAATAAATTACCAATGTTTCCATCAAGAGCAGAAATTACCAATAAATTCACCCAGAACCAAGCATATGGATGAGCACACATTGGTACTAGAAAATACAAGAACATGAGAAACATATGAGCTCGTTAACACATACAACCTACTGAATTTGAAGCCAGACATCCAAAATTCTAAAGATACATAAATCAAAGTCAATCATATTAGAGTAATAAACACTCTGCTTTATAATCCATATGTAATTTGATGAAAGTAAATTATAAATATTCACAAGATAAATAATCTCCAAGTACATATGCAAATTGACCCAGATCATGCTTAGGAAATATTAAAATATTCTGAATTTTGGAATTTGTCATTACAGAAAGGAAACAATATTTTGTCCCTTTAGAGTATCTTAGTTATTACTATTATTTTGATGATTAGCAATGGCCATCTTAATTTTTAGATGCCTTCAAACAAAATGAGCAGGAACCATCCAATTGCAATTGCATATCTTAACCATATCTAACTTTGAACAAGCCCTAAATGAGGTAATTTGATGATATTTCATGATCCTTCGTTGCCAAAGTTATCTATTAAAATGTTGATATTAAATAGAAAAGATCAGAAGCATCTTATTTTGATAAATAAAATACCACAAGCAGGGTAGTCGACAACGTACATTAGTGTCATCCTCCATTAGCCACTGCAAAATGAAACTGGAAGAATAAGAACTAAAAGACAAAGATTAACTAATACTTTACATTATTATAATGAGAGACAAAAGCATAGACGACCAATGAATATGGTAATTCAGCAGTAGTATGCAAAGCTAACTCAACGTAAAGAGATATTTCTACAAATAACATTCTAACATCAACACAAAGTGATAATATGTTAAAATTATCATCCAAATCGTTTGCAAAGTCACTTGCATAGATGCCAAGAAAAAGTGTGTGTATGTGTGACTAATAGTTGCTATAAATATAGGACTAAAACGCAACAAATGGCAAAGGGATGTGTGCAGCAGGCCTTCAGATGATGTCAGCAACATAAATATTTTTGCAATATTGAGGAACATATTACCCAATATCTCATTTAATATCCTAATCAAAACCAAAGATTCCTAGTGAAATAAGATTATCCTGACTAAGATCCATTTCAGGAATAAGGATACATGTTCTCAAGCACATCAATAAAACACAAATTTTTAGTGTGCATACAATCAATACGGCCATTAATTTTTTTTTTTTGTTTGTTTTCAATCTCGACAATTTCTTGGCTCGAATTTTGCATCCTTATGGAAAAGAAAAATGACGATCTTTTGCAGCTTAGAAGCTGCTAATTCGATCCTTTGACCTTTAACATCGTACAACTCTCAACCAAATCTCACGGAATAAGCAAAACTGAACAACCATCTAAGATTGCTCAGAAGAACGAACAAAATAATCGACCAATAATAAAAACCGACGCTAAGTCCTCAACAGCAGACAGATGTAACACCATACTGAATGCATCTAAAACCCTAACACAATTTAACAGCTAAAAACGATAATGTTTCCCAAGGAAAAGCGCCAATAGCGCCTTGCAAGAGATTAATGGGCCATAAAGATATTTTAGGGGGAAAACACAGCAGGAAAGCATATGTTTTTGGATTCGACGCGCACCTCGAGTTCCTCCTTCGATCGCCGGCTCTTCCACACAAAACCCTAGAGAAAGCAGCGGGAGCTCCGACTTTGAGTCAAATCGGGTTCGGCCGCTTTAGTGAAAGCCGAAACCGACACGGTCTTTTAACGCTTTCGGGTTGGGTCTATTTGGAATCCGAAGATATCGGGCGATTCATCTTACGGCTTAACGGTGACCGTCTGATTAAACTTGTCCGGTTGATTTACCCGTCAAGGATCGGCCGTTACATTTTGGGCAAATATATTTTTTTCATATTTATCCCTCTAAATAATCTTAAGAGTACATACAAATATGAATAACAACCTTCAAAAATATTGCATACATATCTTCATTAATCATTAAATTGAATAATTGTCTCTTTAAATTATAATTTAAAAATTAAAAAACCAAATAATTGTTGAAAATGATATTAAATAATTAGTATATCTCATTAATGATCATAGTAGTAATGGTTAATATGGATTGATGCTAAGGATGCTAATAAAATGACACATATAAAAAATTTAAATATTTGAAGGAGCATCTGTATAATATCCAAATATTTGAAGAATATTATATTTAGCTTAAGTCAATATATTTACTATATAGGACTGTCATGAAATGTACGAATCCCAACATTATTACCCTTCTATTAAATTTTGCTCCAAAAATATGCTTGTATGTATGGAGCTTCATTTTGATCAACCTTTAGTTGTCTATACCAGAATAATGATACTACATTCTTTTATAGCAGAAGAGAGAGATTTTTCTAAAGTGTTTGCAGAAGTTTAGTACTAATAAAATTTGTTTATGAGTTATTATCAAGATAAAAATATGGATGCAGTTCACAAAACCAGGTGTTACTAATATCACTCTAATGTGTACTTCTACTGGTATGCATAAGTATAGTAAAATTGTAATACAATTACATAATATCTTAAGAGAAACCTCTTTCTATTACTTAAAAATATTAAAAAAAATGGAAGCTACCAAACATATGCTTACTAGTTGAGATTGAAATCCATTTTCTCAGAATCCTGATCTCTTTTTGAGAAGTTTTACTTCCTTTTACCTTATTTAGCTGTCCAACTTTATACTTCATAGCTCTCACAACTGAGCCTTTCTGTGGTGGACAAACAATATTTGGACAGTGGATATTCTTTCATCTGCTCAGGTGAAAGTTCTAGATTGATTCCCAAGTAAAACTATGAATCAAACTATCAATTGAAACACCTTGATTTTGGGTATTGTTCAGTCTTGTACATCAAAATCTAAAAGTCAAAGTTAGATATCAGTTGGTCTGAATTATATGCATTTAGGATGAGGCTTGATGTACACAGTACACAAGAATGATGTAATATGATGCCCACAGCACACAAGAGGATTATTATATTATGTACAACATTTCATCAAATTCTATCACTTCATGGTGGAGAAAAGAAACTCTCTCTGATGGATGTTTCTATCTTAAAACAAAGAGTAGAACAAGTAAGATAACAAGTAGAATAACAATCTAGGAAAATAGCAGGCATATTCAACAGATGAGGGAGTATGATATTAAACATATTCTTTATGCATTTGTCATAACATTTTGCCTTTTCAGCATTCAAAAAATGATAAATATCAGCTTGTTCTTAGTCACTTTGTTACATGTACAGAATGTTGTGGAAGTAATCTGAATAACAAATCAACTCATGTTTAACATGAATAGGTCCACATTGAATTTATCTGTTGTTCAGTGTGGTCCTTCAAAAGTCACAATGGACTGCTCTGAATTAAGTAGAAGTTGAGAGAGATTGAGTCTCATTAAGTATTTATAATATCATTATTATATGAAAGAAAAAAAAAATTAACCTATCCTGCCAATATATGAAAGGAAACCCCATTGGTTGGTATTTTCTAGTGTTGTGTTCCCTTACCTATGTGACCATATTTAAGCCTATTCTACTATTTGACTACAGCAGAAGCTATGCTAGTGTCTTGATTACTGCTCTTAATTCTTTCAGAATTCCAACACCTTGCTGCTACATGGGGTTAGAACATACAAATGCATCCAGCTCACTTCCTCTGTCAAGTTAAACTTGGAAAACCAATGACTACAAATTCCTAAATCCCAGCTGGTGGCCTCGGAACCATATCTTAATCTATTTGTTCTTGTTCCACTGACCACTGGACATCTTAAATAACTCAATTAATAGTCTAGTTTGGTGCCACAAAAGAAGGCAATTGTTGCCTAGGGTTTCACCATCCATGGTGGTCAGGCTGTATGGAGAAACCCCAAGTCAATGTGGCCTGCCCGCTGTAACCAAAAGGAAACTTGGCTTTTGGAGTTTCTGATACTAACGAGTAACAGGCTTCGCCACTTATATTGGGGTCTGAGCGCATGGAAGAGAGTGTTATTGTAATCATCAATCCACAGGTTTAGAACTGATCAGCTTCCAACATCTCTTCCCTGCAACGACAGAACAACACATCACACACATGTATCTTCTGCCTGTCTAATGATTCTAGTGGAGCGAAACTCATCTTCCAAGTTCAGGAACATACTGCAGAAGACATTAGTTTTGCGACATCTGTGGGTGATTATTTTGCTGCTTGCTGACAACGATGGTGTACTTGAGTGGAGTGGAGAAGAAGACACACTGAAGAGCTATTCTGCACTACACCTTAATGGTGTTTCCTGTAAGACAATCACCAGAAGATACGACTGAGCAAGCATTTCCTTTCTGCAAAAGCGTGTGGTGAAGCAGTTGACAAGCCACCTAATAATCTCGCGAGGATCACCACTTGTTCCATGCTGCTGCTAGTTGACTGGGGATATCTTCCCGGAGGAAGCATATGCATGTGTCGAGAACTGCTTTTCTCTTCTGGATAAGATACACCAGCTTTACAAGCTGGTGTCTGAGACATCCAGTAGCTTTATTTGAGGTGAGGCGTGGTCATGTACTTGGCTTTTTTTTACTTGGTATGGGACCCAAAGGAGTTCACGCACTATGCTTCTTAGCTAAAGGTTGATATCCAACATCACCTACAGTGGCTGTGGATAAGCTGATGCCAACACTGAAAGACTCATCTACAGTTCGCCTGGGAGAAAAGCCATCGATTTGACTTAGCATGATGATATGCGCTGATCCATATGCTTGTGATTCAGCAACTCTTAGCGCTGGTTATACCATTACATCCATATTCACTTTCTCTATGAGATCTTTCTACTGAATCCAACTGTGTTCGATGATGAAGAAGAAAAGAAGTCCATATTGACCAACTGAGTTAATGTTACCTCTGTCACCTGCAAACATTCCACCGTAGAGCTTGCTGATCTAGTCACGATGGATTGATGCGCCGAGAAAGGGAGAAGCGGTGAAGAAGAAACGTATTCGACCCTGCATAAGGTGGTAAGACAAGACGGCTTCACGTAGGACGCAGCCGGAGGAGACAGCGATCGCCATCGACGCCCGAGCAGCTTGGCCGCACCCGGTGCGGCCACCGAGACGGACCGGAGGCCACGGGTTGTGACGCGTCAGTCACGTGTGCATGTCCCTATGTTTGCTTGCTGCCTCCTCCTCCTCGTTTGACCCCATCACCACATCCTTCTCTCTCTCTCTCTCTCTCCCTTCAACAAATCTATATTAAGTGTAAGCGCTCAGAAATACTCTCGCACTTGTAAAAGATGAAAAAGCTTAAACCAGAAAAAGCATTGACTCGGTGCTTTAGAGTGGATGACAAGTCACATGCATTCTATTTCCTTCTTTAATAAAAAAGGATGATTGACAACTTGATCAAGAAGTTGATGGGCTGCTTTTGTCAAAGACATGGTTACTGCTTCGTTGTGGCAATCTATAATGAACATGCACAGTAAGACTGCATGTGTACAAGAACCCTACCTGACCGCTCTTTTTATCGAACGCATGTTGTCTGAGTTCATAATGAACATGGTAGGACAGCCAAGCCACCGGGTCGGGTGGGTGGGTGGGTGATCAACATAGTTATCACTTCTGTGCAAGTATCTGCTCTCTTCTTTGCTCGAAGAAAAAAGTATCTTTTGTCTTCAGCCAATTAGAAACTTGGCTCAGCAGGAGACCAGCAACAACCCTTGCTCCTCCTCCATTCCCTTGGATACTTGAATGCTCGTGACTCTTGTTCCATGATTCATCACCTTCTCTATCATCGTTGTCGTCCACACTTTCCAATCTCAAAATGGGACCATGCCTGCAAGCCAACGCTTCGTAACATCTGGACGGGTCGGTGTTAAATTAGTAGTAGTTTTCATTTCATGGAATCTTCATATTGACCATGCAACTCGATGGAATACAAAAAAAACAGTGGTAAGACGGTAGAATTAATGGAGCTGCATGTTGCTACCTAACTCAAGAAAAGAAAGCCTAATCTGCTCGTGCATTAATTAACATGGAGAAGGAATGTCAAGGATAAGGCAAGCTGGACTCCACGACGATGCAACCAAGTGCTGTCGTTGATTGACCAAAGGAAGACAATACCGGCAAGTTAGGCTTTGAAATGTTCTACCGGTGCGTCCAAGTGGCGCTGGAATCGAGCTGAACCTGTGTGAATGAGATTACTGGTTCCTGATGTTTCTGCTGAAACATCATCGTTTGTCTGTGTAGAATTCTTTCTCCCAGCAAACGAAAGCCACTGTCATTGATACATCACAACCACACTCCTATCCTCTGAAGACTGAAACAAAGTGTACCTTAAAGCTCTCTTCTTCTACCCGAATAAAAGAAGAAGAAAGATAAGCAGAGTTGGACATTTGTCCTTCAACAGTAACTGCTTGAATCTTGTTCCAGGTCAAGTGGTGGCTGTCGCTTGCTAAGTACATTGTCCCGTTTGTCTCGCATATGCTTTTACTCTTTCTTGCTCTTTCCCACAGTAGCCGCTCGTGTGAAACTTGTTCTCATTGATGGCTTCTTGTATCTTTCTCTGCACCCGGATTTTACGGTCACAAGAACTGTGGAGCCATTCCAAGTCCTGCTGACTGCCGAGTTGGAGGTTTACGACGCCCCCCATGACTTCCACGGTCCATCTGCCGCCATTTCCTATTGACTGCGGAGATGGAGGCTTACGACGCCCGCATGACTCCTATATCGTCCGTCTGCTGCGTGTGCAGTGAAGGTAAGCTATGTATTACTTTGGAGGGACGAAAGGTTTTCGTCGAGCTTGGTCACATCATCACCGTCGTCATCGCCATCACGCTTACCGTGGGAGAGAGGGAGCGGGGCCCGCCTCTCTCACCGTCCGACCCGTTCTTTGTCGTTTCCGCGGAGCCCACCCGGTACGGATACGACGAAATGTCCGACACACGCGGGGCCCGGCTCTCTTCCACTCGGCGCTCGACGCGTGGCGCTGGTTCGCGTCCCCTTTTTTAGACTACAAACAAAATAAAAATAACAAAATTAGGACAAAAGCAATAAATAATAATAACAACAACATTACTGTTATTATTAAATACCACGGCGCACGTTAGCGATGCCGGCGCACGGGAGGAGGACGTTGACGGATCGGCGGACCCGCGGCATGGAGAGGTCGGCTGTCGCCTTCCCCGGCCGCTGCCCCCGGTCGCGGGATCCACCACGCCCCGTCGCCTCGGATGGATCGCCGATTCCCCCTCGCCCACAGATCGCCCCCTGTTCCCGCGCTGCTTCCCCGTAATGACTTTTTTACCCTTCATCCCCCTCTCTCTCTCTCTCTCTCTCTCTCTCCCGCTCACCCTTCAATTAAAATGAATTTTAACTCACCAAATATAATAGGAGAAAAGAAAAATAAAATTAGAATTATTGATGTTAGTGTAAAATTCTTGTGCCTGCCCAATAGATGCGGTCTGTCTTTGTGTCTACTGAGTAGGCGCGATTGGTTCAGACTCGTATGCGCTAACTCACTCGCAATCGTCTCGACAAAGAGGAGGTGGAGCATAGTTGAATGGAGGGAGCTCTCGGGTCTAACTCGGCAAGTCGGTGGCTATCTCATCGGATCTCGTCGTGGCAAGAGAAGGTCAGGTTGGGTGGGGTTCCCGACGTGACCTCTCCGACGGTCAAGTTAGTTCGGTTGTTGATTTTACGACCCTCCTGCTCTGTAGAGGTGCAAGAGCTTTTATAGTAATGCTACGGATCATTCGTACATGAGGTCCTTACTGTCCCTATTACTTACCATGTCATCGTACTTCACCACACCCTCCGTGGTCCTTACAGCGAGGCGTGCATCTTGCTTCCTGCACCCGTGGCATGTCGACCTTGCCCACCTTACCTATGTTAGGTCGGTCGTACAATTGCTGACCCCTCCATGCCTGTGTCAAGCCGGCTCCACATGCTATGTTGGATCGCAACTGCTGTCATAGAGTTCGAGGGCAGGGAGTCTGAAGTTGACCGATAGGGGTTTATCTTGTATCTCAGGGGTGAACAGGGAGCCACCTTTCGAGCTCTCTCCGATCTATCCCTTTGATATGAGGACCTCCTTCTGAACCTCGTCCAGTCGCTGATGGACTTGGTAGACTTGTTCCCTCAACGAATCAGCGGAGTCAGATGATAGTGTGTCGAAGTCAAGACTGGTTTGAACCGGATCGCAAGAGCGACTTTGCGACCGAGCAAGTGCAACAGTCGGGGAGCCCGCACGAGCTTTTGCAGCCCGGCGTTGTGGTGCTTCCGTCTTGAGTTGAATATCTCGATTCGGGGCCACAGGTGACTCCATACGGGGAAATGTTGTCGAAGGAGCCAATTGTGGAGTTACCGATTGTATGAGTTGGGGCAAGTAAGGCACGATGGTTTACACCACGCCCACCGATGCTTGAACTTGGTTGGTGAGGCCGAGTAAGGCCTCAGCCATGACAACGAATGGAGCGGGGTTGGATGTTGGTGATGGAAACCCTGAGTCGATCATCATCCTCCAGAAACAGATCAGAGTCAGCCCCGCTGTGGTGACCTCCTCCGCTTGTTGAGGGTGGTTAGACTCTGTGTGGTGCTCTACATGCGAGTTATCAAGCGGGCATTCTTGCGACTTAGGTCCTCCTTCTAGTGCCAAAAATGTTAGTATAAAATTCTTGTGCCTACCTAGTAGGCGCGGTCGGGAAGAGATGCCTCGGCTAGGGTCGGTCGCTGGCTCCCGCAAGAAGATCGGGTCGGGTGGGGTTCCCGACATGACCTCTCCGACGGTCACGTTAGTTCGATTGTTGATTTTGCGATCCTCCTGCTTTGTAGAGGTGCAGGAGCTTTTATAATAAGTGCTACGGGTCATTCGTACCTGAGGTCCTTATTGTCCCTATTGTTTACCATGCTGTCGTACTTCATCACACCCTCCGTGGTCCTTACAGCGAGACCCGTGTCTTGCTTCCTGCAGTTGTGGCATGTCGACCTTGCCCACCTTACCCGTGTTAGGTCGGCCATACGATTGCTGACCCCTCCATGCCTATGTCAGGCCAACTCCACTGTGTCGGATCGATCATATTGACAGTCTAGTTGTCCGAGGGTATGAGGACGTGACAACCATGTTAATATTTGTTATATCAATTGAGCACCAAAATTAAAACACACACATATATATATATATATATATATATATATATATATATATATATATATATAAAAGGCTCCTGTCGGTGTTTACTTCGTGTCAAAGACGACAAGGAGCAGCAGTCGTATAAATAGAAATATAGATGGATGGAGGAATAAGGCATCATACAACTCTTTATCTAACTAAGCACGGCTTTCACCTGCTTGTCTTTGCACGGCAAGCTGTCTTTAGCTGCCCCCATGATACAGTTCATGCATGGTACATACACATTTGAAAACAAGAGTCCCTTCACGTCAAATGCAGCGGTTATATGTGGTTTTGCCATCTTGATCATGCCACGTAGCTGAGAAGAATCTTGAACATGGCCATGAAACAAGCTGAGCATGCAGTTGGCACCACATAGCAGTCTCCAAATTTGCCATGGCAGTTTAACATCAGAGACTTCATTCATTAGGAGCAGAGAAGACATTCTATATACATCGATATCTGCAATGGTAGTGCTGTAAATAGAGGGGGACGACGAGAGCTATCCAGGAAAGGAACGGCCGGGTCCGGGAGTCGTCCGGATCGGCGAGGAATTGGTGACGAACACGCGTCGACAATACAAAAAGATCGGATGGGTGGCGTCTGCCACACGCGTCGACAAAATAGCCTCTCTTTTAAGTTATCGCCTCAAGTTGCACAAACACCTGATCCTGCCCCCTCTCTCTCTCTCTCTCTCCACCCACCACTACTACAGTATCCACAACAGTGACATCGCCCTAATTAAAACCTCAAAAAGGGGAAAATTTAAAACTAATAAATATTTCTCGAAATACTTTTTTTTTTTCGTTTCACTAATTTTTAATTTGCTGCCTCTCTTTCCTTTCCTTTGCTTTTTACTCGAAAGAGAGATCGGCTCTGTATGATGGTGATATAAGAGATCCGACCGAGCAGGGGAAATATCCACAGTGTGAGCAGCGTCTCTTTCCTCCAGTCGCCTACGAGTACGGGCGAGGAGGGACTCACTGTGGATCGAGGATAAGGAGCGGAAAGGCTGCATCTTGGGGTGGAATCTGTGTGGAATAAATTCTTGTAATCTTTCTTGTTCTAAGTCTTTGGGGGTGAAATTTCGTGCTTTTTCTGAGGGTTGGCATTGTTTTGGTTGGAAACGATGGAGCTGAGGTCGTCACGAGGAGGGCTTTGTAGGGCTTGAGTTGAAGGTAATTGAGCTCGCAAGTTGTGTTGTATTTTTTTTCTTTTTCTTGTGGTTGGATTCTCTGAGAGATTTGGGTGGAGTGCAGACGGGTTGGACTTTTGGGCTTTTGCGCCTGCTTCTGATCGTCTTTGAGACGAAAAGTTTCGGGATAAGGACAAGAAATTTCACGGGTTCTCCATTTGGTGCCGGTCATTTCTGTTCTTCCTTCACCGGTTGCCTCAGTTCCGTTCGGAGCGAAGGTAAGCGAATTTGAGGTTTTCTGCTTCGTTTCCGAATTATTATGCCAAGTGGTCTGGCTGGATCTTTTACATTCATGGCGTATTCTTCTCCGTTTCGATTCCTTGTCGCAGGAACATATCTGATGCTCTAAAGGATTTGAAGAATTGGCTCCTGCGGAAGGTGAGCAGTGTCATGGTAACGTATGCTGTTCTTCATAGCTGCATTTTTAGGTGATGAAGATGGTCTCTCTATCAATTATGTCACCACAAATTTGTCTCTGTTCGCAGAATTCTTCCAAGGCCAGTTAGAGTTGCTCTTATCCGACGAATCCACGAGAGAACCATCAATGAAGGACACCGATGAGTGCCTGGACTCCCAGCTCTGGCATGCTTGCGCCGGCGGGATGGTTCAGATGCCGGCCGTGAACTCCAGGGTCTACTACTTCCCCCAGGGTCACGCGGAGCACGCCCAAGGGTTTGTGGACTTTGGGAATTCACGGTGGATACCGCCGTTCGTACTCTGCCGAGTCACGGCAGTTAAGTTCATGGCTGAGCGGGAGACAGACGAAGTCTTTGCCAAGATCCAGATGGCCCCTATCAGGGTTAACGAGCTCGAGTATGCAGAAGATGATGGGCTGGTCCTCGGGATGAATGGAATTGATGTGTGCGGCAAGCCTGCTTCTTTTGCCAAGACATTGACCCAATCGGATGCCAACAATGGTGGTGGATTCTCCGTCCCTCGCTACTGTGCTGAGACCATCTTTCCAAGGTTGGACTACTCGGCAGATCCTCCGGTACAAACCGTGATCGCAAAGGATGTACATGGCGAGGTGTGGAAGTTTAGGCACATATACAGGGGGACACCTCGTCGGCACCTTCTCACCACCGGATGGAGTACCTTTGTGAACCAGAAGAAACTTGTGGCAGGGGATTCCATTGTGTTCCTCAGAGCGGAGAACGGGGACCTCTGTGTTGGTATCCGACGTGCCAAAAAAGGTGGGGCTGGTGATGGCCCAGATTGCTGGCCAGGATGGAATCCCCCAGGCAGTAATGGTGCTTCTGGATATGGTGGCTTATCTGTCTTCCTGCGGGAAGAAGATGGCAAATTGATGAGAGGTAGTGGTGATGATTTTGATTTCAGCAGGGGTATGAGAGGACGGAGCCAAATGAGAATAGATTCTGTCATTGAGGCAGCAAAACTTGCAGCGAATGGTAAGCCATTTGAGGTTGTGTACTACCCGAGAGCCAGTACACCAGAGTTTTGTGTAAAGGCTGCAGCAGTGAAAGCAGCGATGAAGATCCAGTGGTATCCGGGGATGAGATTTAAAATGGCTTTCGAAACTGAGGATTCATCAAGGATTAGTTGGTTCATGGGGACTATATCTTCAGTTCAGGTTGCAGATCCCACAAGATGGCCTAATTCACCATGGAGACTTCTCCAGGTATTCTCTTTATGCTGCATAAGCAAGTTGTTTATCCTTTTTCCCTTTTTTGTACGATTTGATTACTAAAATGTGCTTTAGCTCGTTCTGATTATAATCATTTTTCTTAAACAATGTTGTTGGTCATCAGAAGCCAACTTAAAGTATGAAAAATGTGCTTTATGTATTTTCTTTTTTCAGATTCACATTTCATTTCACTTTGATTGGATTAAAAATTTTAATGTAGTGAAGAAATGTGTTTTTTTCTGATGAAGATGTAGTGAAAAAGAAAATACTTGAGGGATATTCTGAGATGAACTTTTATGATGCAGTTGACTATAACATCTTGGTGTTCGCATGAACAAGTATGAACACTTTTTCCCCTTATATTTCGTGATCACTTGATGTCCTTGAATTTTTAACAGTCTCCACCATTTTTATTATATATAAATCTTTTAATATACAATTAGCGTAGAACTATGTCAAATCTCATGAACATCGATCTTAAATTGTTGTATTAATCTTTTGTTCATACTGTTAACTGCAATACAAAATTGTCATGCTTTCTTGATAATACAAAAATTTTATTTTTTTGGTTGTTAGAATAAGTGTGTGACGTTCTTTTCTTTGGCAATCCATAATTCATAATTCTGAAAGTTGTACTAGTTTGGCTAGCTGCATTGGAATATATTGCTAGCAGAAAATGCAATTTTTAAAACAACTAAGATTATGCCTATGATTGTTTCACATTGACATGTTTGAGTGTTCAATTGGAGATAAAGTACTTTGTAATAACGAATTCTTCCTGTCAGAGAAAATTCCAGCATCTCGTGAATAAATCGGTTCAATCTATACTGAATTATCTACACATCTCTTCATGTGACAGGAAAATAAAGTTTCATTATGGTTATATCTTTGTGAAGATGCAAAGGATAAACCTAAGCCCTAGCCATAACATGAAAATAATTTAAGCTTATCAGCTAGGGCTTCCTAAAATCCTCAAATTGTGCTGGACTTCTGTCAAAAAAGAAAGAAAGAAATGCTTTTTTGAATACAAATACTACATGTGGTTCTCTTGCTTGATAATCTAATGGCTTTGATTTCGTGTATTCCCTTTCTACCTGTGAGTATATTGGTCTTTCAATTTGAGAATGCTAATTACCCTTGAAATGATGTTACAGGTGACATGGGATGAACCGGAACTGTTACAGAATGTGAAGTGTGTGAGTCCATGGCTGGTTGAACTGGTTTCAAATTTGCCAGCCATTCATCTTGCACATCTCTCACCACCCAGGAAAAAGCCACGGATTCTCCAGCACCCTGATTTTCCATTTGAAGGTCAATGTCCAATGCCAATGGTTGTAGGAAACCCCATCATCACCAGGGACAGCCCCCTCTGCTGTTTTTCTGACAACGCTCCTGAAAGCATACAGGGAACCAGGCATGCACAATTTGGTCTATCTTTATCAGATGTCCAACTTAACAAACTGCAGACGCGTCTGTTCCACACTGGGTTTCACCGGCTTGATCATGCTACTCTGCCCTCGAGGATTTCTACGAGTGTTACAGTTGGCAATCCCACTGTTTGTGACAAGGTATCATGTTTGCTAACCATCAATCATCCTTCTCAGAGCCTGAAGAAATCATGTGATGGGAAGCCACCACAATTGGTGCTCTTTGGCCAGCCAATACTCACTGAAGAACAGGTGTCTTTGAACAAATCTGAGAATACAACATCCCATTGTGCTACCAGAAACAGCTTATCGGATGAGAATCTTGAAAAGACTGTGAGTATGTCTGATGGTTCTGGATCTGCAATAAATCTGAAGGGATCTCTTGAAGCATTCCCAAGTCAGAAGGATCATATAGCTTCGGAGTTTGGTCATCCGATTGGACAATGTAAGGTGTTTTTGGAATCAGAGGATGTGGGTCGCACCCTTGACCTCTCTGTCTTAGGCTCATATGAGGAACTATATGGGAGGCTTGCTGACATGTTTGGAACTAAAAAATCAGAGTTGGTGAGTCATGTGCTTTACAAAAATGCAGCTGGTGCAGTTAAACACACTGGAGATGAACCTTTCAGGTGATTTATTTGATTGCAATCTTTATAATTTGTAGAGATACAGTTCCTTCCCTTTGTCATTGCAAGATGCTATAGACTCTTGCCTCAGTGATTTTCTTTTCCTTTATACTTTCTTCGAAGAGGATTTGGAAGCTTTCAAATGTTTCATTACATTTTCTTCCTTCAGTTACTCCAGCTTTTTTTTACATCAAATGTACATCTTAGAGTTCCATATGGTTTGCATAACTGTCTTCCCAAAATTTTGTTCTGTTTCGTACATATTTTATGAAGTTGATATGTCTGAGACTAATGGGGAAGCAGTCCCTGTTTTTTTGTGAAACTGTTTACCAAATAATAATTTTTTCACCTTACCTCCACAGCCTGTTGTGCTATGTGAATTGACACATACATTTGGTTTTTCATGTGTTGCAGTGACTTCATGAAATCAGCCAGGAGACTGACAATATTAACTGATACAGGAAGTGACAACTTAGCAAGCTAGGGAAAGTCACTTGCCGATTGTATAATTGAGCAGGCAAGTCTCTTCTTAAATCGCCAACATCACAGGCACTCCATCTTGGATGCCAATTTCATGTTTCGAAAGCCAGTTTTCTGTTTCATCTCAATTTCCAGTATGAGTTTTGCAACTAAGGACAAGTTATTAGCAACTTTATTTAGCAAAAGAATCAGCGTTGCGGTCTATTCTCGCCGGAAATTCCTGCCACATTTATTTTGTGCTAGAAAAAGCACAAACTTTGGTCTTCCATGCACATGGAAAAACACTAACTGCGATGGAGTTGGTTCTCTGCGCGAGAAAGTTGAGGGCCGGTTGTCGTAGTTTTAGCTGGTCCGTGCATATTATTGGAGTGGAGTTTGAATGCTTGTTGGATGCTGTGTAATATAAACTTAAAGCCACAATATTGCCGAAAGGAATGTAGATTGTCCAATCTACTTACTTCATCGACTCATTATAGTTGTCTTCACGTTCATCTGATCTATAAATCTTGAGAACACCGCCTGATTTCGCGGTGTTACAATTTCAGTCATTTTTCCTGCCTGTATCAATTGAAGAGAGTTTGTAATTGCAAGAGAAAGTTTTCATTCAGCCAAGTCAAATTGAAGCTCAAGTAATCGATCACCAAGCATCGGCTGTCAAGAAGGTATGCAGATAACCTATCTGTTTTGCTGACATTGATGTCTTGTCCGACCAGACTCACTACCATTTCCAGGATTTCTCCTGAGCTATCCTGCTTGTGACAGAGCAAAAGAATTCAGCACACAAAAAGACTATTGAGCAATCAAACAAGCAGAAGCTCCATACAAGAACTCTTTCATCCGAGCAATATGCTCAACAACAGAGCTTTCGAATCCCTGGAAAATGGGACTTTGCTGAAAGATATGCTCCAACAAACAATTGTTGGAAGCAAGAAAACGACAGGTTTCTATTGCAGGAAGCAATTTGGCTGCGTCAATTCTGCTCTGTCTCACCTTTTTCTTTTGTTAGGGGTCACCAACAACAATTGTTGCGCTTGTATCATTAGTATTGCTTGTATGTGGAGATGTTTTGTATCTGAAGGCTCCTCATGGATAGATGTTGTTGAAGATGAACCTCATGCTATGTTTCCAGTGTTCCTATTATCTGGATTGGAAACTTGGGTTATCAAATCTTTAGGTGGTCAAGGTGACATGATACCATCCAACTACTGCAGTGTATGTACCTCATGCAATCAATCCTCCATGATTGTTTAGGATAAATGTATGCATGTGTAGAGGGCCAGAGTGTATGAGCAAGAGCAAACAAATAGTTGCACTCCCTTCCACTTCTTATAAGTTCTTGGACCACAGTCTAACATTTATTAATCTGGAAACCAAGGTGTTCATTCGTTCGTCTGGAACACAGTCAACATTTATTAATCTTGAAACAATACCATTCGACTCTTTGATTCCATGTTAATAATAAATGCAGCCTGTTGTTGACTGTTCAATCGCAAGATCCATCCAAGATCACATGAATCCATCTTCTTGGCGAGCATAAATCCATCCGATGAAGAATCGTCTGATGATATCAGTGTCGAGAAGAGAGTGTGTAACCATCCAGCAAAAAGAGGCAGAGAGAGAGAGAGAGCTTATGGGATGGATAATGCATTGGGCGATTACCGAAACAAATCAACATCTATGAAATCGAGAATCATGAAGTTAATAAATAAATGTCGATGATGAATTGAGGGTTATGCGGATGTCAGTGTGTTTCCCTTTTAATAACTCAAAGTCTCCTGTTTCAGACGAATGAACACAGACTTCGAATTGCATTGTACGTTGGTCAACCTCTCTCTTGACCATGAGACCGACTCGTTGACTGCATAAGCTTGCAACCAACTTGGCAAATGAATGGAGGGTGACACGAGGTTATTTTATTTTTTTTTGTTTTATTCGTTTGGAATAAGCTTATATGATTTTATTTGATTGAGACGAGGGATGTTATGTTGATATTTATAAGATTTTAATTTTTTTTTATTCCTCAAATCAATGTGAGAGTCTCCAATAGGGAGTCGAGGTCCCATGAGTCCTCCTAGTCTTACACCATCATAGAGCGGAAGATTTGTGCTTATAACTCTCCTCAACTAACATATGACTAAATATAATTATCAGTATCCTCAGTAGACAAGTTGACACATCGTTAGCTCTTCTTCTAATATCAATCGATAAATTAATTATTTATTATCATCAATGTAACCACGAGGTTTTTGTCCTTTCGGGATGAACCTTAAAAGGTGCTCCTAAAGATGGAGAATGATTTTAGCATTTAAGAGACATTAGTTCCTCTAATTCTCAATCAATATAAGACTAAATATATTTATCAATCTTCTATAGAAGAGCTAAGACCTAATGTATCCTCCTCTTATTTCAAGGGGGTATTGATAAGCATGTTTAGGTCTACATTAGTTGGGTAGAGAAATTAATATTTTATAAGTGTCCATATCGCTCTCTACTCTCGTAAGAGTTTTTTTGGGCTCACCTGAAAGGGATAAAATGATATAAACTCATTCAAAGTAATCAATTCCTCGGGAGCCCTTATGCTCATGTCAATAATGGCAAATGATGATTTCTCGATTGATGCTAATTCGAAAGGAGGATATGAGTCTTCGACTCTTCTATTAAGGGTATTGATAAGAATATTTAGTCTCATTTCGATTGAGGAATATAGAAACTAAAAATCATATATGTAGCTTTTTAGATTTATTAAAAAGATAAAATTATACGAGCTCATCGAAAGTAAATAATTCCTCATGAACCTTCATCATCGATACAACCAAGTTTGACTTATCAAACTACATTAATTTTAGTTTATAGAGTGGATAAAGCAAGAAAAGAAAAAAATTATGGAGAAAGCAAGAAAAGAAGTAGGAAATTATTTAAGAGATCACTACACAAGCGTTGTAACGATTGCAAACAGGTCAATGAGTCTAAAAATTTCAACAAAATTGAAGGAAAAAGTCCTAAAAAGACATGCTGTGGTCCTTGAGATTGTCTTGTCTTGTTAATTATGAAGGATGTTTGAGATCAGGTTGTTAATTCCGGACAGAGTTCAGCACAGCACTGCATTGAACTGAGATGTCTTCTCTAACTCCCTTCGTTGAGTGCCAACAACAACTGCTCTCCCCCACCATAAAAGCTTCTCTTGGGGGGATTCATGGTTGTTCAACTATAAAGAAATATAGATTATTATCGTTATACGTGAAGGGCGGAATAAAATTTATATTTACTTTAGTAGTGTTAAATTTAACTTACGCATTTTAGATTAATAGCTTAGACTCAAAAACTTAATAGGATAATTATCCTATTAGGTTAGGCCATTGTAAATGATAGTAAAATTGACCTAATATTAATGATACTAAGAATGATGTGCAACTAAACAAGAAAATAAGAAGAGATGAAAGATAAATTATTATTTTTGAGAGATGATATTATTGACATATCGATTAACCTAACATAATCTGACCTATATATATATATATAGGCTTGTATGAGATGGAAACATTAAGTTCCCAAGAAAATATCCTCCGATTGTCTCGAACAATTACCCATTGATCTCTTATCCATATGGGCAACAAGGGAAGGAGTGGGCAACCCATAATTGCCTGGCTTGGACCCTTGCCCACATAGGTAGCTAAGTAAAAGATGGCCTGTGCCGTCTTCTTTCGCTCTGGATACCATATGACGATCATGTATCGAATAAAAATTGACTGATGGTATACTCCATATTATTTGTCCCCCTAAGACATGATTCGAGGCTCTCACAAAAGGAGTCCAAAAGTACAACTTCTAGTTCATTCAGCATGTCAACTTTATACCTCTTCGATCCATCATCAATATTGTGGTAAGTCTAGTTTGTCTAACATGTCTAGTTTATTATGCTCGAGTATTACTGGTGGTGATCTATCATGGGGCTACTCCTCATTTCATTGAGGGACACACCTTGGTCGAACATGATTAAGTTTTATGATCTTCCCATCTTTGGTGAAGGAGGTGGTTGGGCTTCTCGATCTTCACACGATAGTGTAAGGCATGGGTCGGGTTTCCCGACCTTGCCACCTCAAGCGAAGGCAAGGGTTGGGTTTCTCGATCACCACATCTTGGTAAAAGGGATCAGGTTTCCCAACCTCCCTGTCTCGGGAGAAGGTGGGGATTGATGCTGGTTACAGGTGCCTTGCAAGCCAATCACGTAATTGATGACACGTGTGACATACTGTATAGTCTCTTTATATTATTATTATTATTAGCATATTCTCATATTATATTATCTGTTGAATGTATATATTGTGAGGTCCTTTGTTCTATATAATGAGAATCAGATTATGATGAGCTCATGATAATGAAACTAATTCACCTTTAAACACATATCTTAAATAATCATGGTTATAGGTTACTCAAGAAGGACATCGAGACAACTAGATAAATTGATGTACTATATATCTATCTATATGATGGAGGCAGTTAGTCTTATAGTCACTTGTGCAAAGACACTAAGGATACAATATAGCAGCTCATTGGAGAATAAGTTCACTGATTGATATGTTTATGAAATACTGTATGGTTAATAATACCTGATGTCAGACATCGATTCTGTAGTCCCAATGGTGTATCGGGTCTTAGACTTGAGACACCAAAGATGTCTTGTTTGAGTACTTATTTATTTAATGTCGAACTTACATATATGAAAAGTTCCAAATCTGGTCCAACTAGTTATTGGGGTTGGTAGTAAACCTTACGAAGACTATTGAGTATCAATAAAGGATCATCCACTCTTGGTATCATAAGAAGAATATCTTTTATGCTCTCGCTTAGGTAATCCCTGATCAAGTTAGTCAGATTAACAGAGGAGTCCTTCGGAATAATCTAATTAGAGCGAGACTTAGACGAATTCCGTATGTGGCTTAATAGTATCATACTCAATATATAATCTCTAGGATATTAGATAGATGAGGGACTATAGATACATGGTAATTGAAGTTTAATGGATAGGATTTCTTGTACCATCCGGGGATTATGGTGTAGTTGCCTAGTATGTCTATAGTCGATGAGTCAAGTGGATTATTATGAGATAATAATTTACTAAGTCAAAAAGGAGTTCTAACAGTGAGAACTCATGGTCAGCTTGGTATTGTGCCTAGATGAACACACATATGATGGATGCTTCAATTAATAGAGATCCAATTAACTTCTATTCTCATTAAATAAGACTCAACATTAATAGACTCCTTGCATGAGGCCCAATTAGAGGCCAAAGGAGATTATTGGATAGAGATCCAATAATTCAAGGTTAATGAGTAAGTGGATGAAGATCAAATACCTACTAAGGTAGGATCCTTAGGATTTTTTGTAGCTCTTTATAAATAGGAGGCAAGGGCGGCTCTTATGTGATAAGCTATACCTTTGGTCGTCTCCTCCTATTCTCCTCCCTCCCTTTATGCAATAGTTGCGAGATTTGTGGTTGCAATTAGAGGAGTATCACTGCAGCGATCCATCATGTGGATACTACTATAGAGGAGGACATTTAACCTCCTTTATCCTCGCTATCCAAATTTGAAAAAATAGGGATATATGATCTCCTTAGGTAAAAAATCTCTCACACGATGTGATTTTTAATTTTATGGCTTTTTGCGCACTAATCTTTGCACGATGATTTTGATCTATGTGAGAAATCAGTTTTTTATGATCTTTCGATGCGTGTGTGATACTCCCACTATGGTTTCCTAGTAATCAGGTTTCCTGACATTCATGCCTTGACTTAAGGATGGGGTTAGGTTTCCTAACCTTCCCGCCTCAAGTGAAGGCAGGGTCCATATGTCTTTTCTTATTACGTTAAGGTCCCTTTTTTGCTCGAGGTGCTTATATTTTCTTTTTTATTTTTTTAAATTTATGGGCCTTTGAGCTGATGGACTATGTTGGACAATGACCTATCCAACTCAAGTAAAGGAGGGGTCAACACTCTACCTCCCTACCTCGAGCATTATTTCTCTTATGTTTCTCACCGTGGTAGACTTACTCTTATGCACGTCGAGTTTTCCTAACTTATGTACATTGGACACATCTCGCCTTATGTCTCTTATCATAGCGGGTTTATTTTGACTGAGTTAGGTCTTACCAACTTATGTGAGTCAGACACATTTTATCATATGCCTTCCGTTGTAGTGGGTTTCTTCTTATACATGTCAGGTTTTCCTGACTCAAACATCTTGAGTATATTTTATCTTATTTTTTTCATCGTGATGGGTTTCCTATTAAGCGAGTTTAGTTTTCTTAACTCACATGCTTCAAGTGCTTTTTATCTTATATCTCTTATTATGGTGGATTTTATATTATGCAAGTAGAGTTTTTTTAACTAACACGTCTTAGGCATATTTTGTCTTATGCCTCCTACTATGGTAGGGAGTCTTCTTATGCGAGTTAGGTTTTTCTACCTTATACACGTCGGGAATCTTTTGTCTTATATCTCGTGCTATGATAGGTTTCTCAAGATGATCTTTGTACATTGATTATTTTTATACCTTATAAGGTACCCCTTTATCTTTGACTTATAACATTATCATTATGTCACGATCTTACTTTAATATATATAGGATGTCAGTTTTATCATTCATCAGTAGACCCTCATGATTGATAATCTCTACGAGAATGTGGAGGGGCTGAAGATAAAAAGGGGAGACCTACTGCTTGTCGCTGAGTCAAGCTGATGAGGCAACTAGAAGAGGTCGAGCGATACCTTATTGAGAGCTGGGTTCAAGGAGGGCATACAACTCTAAGCTTATCAAGCAAGTTCTGAGGTTTTTGGGAGGAGGTGATCCTTGTCTTGTCTTATGAGGTGTTGGTCTTTACTATGTCGTCAAGTCTACCTACTCGACTTAACCCTATATCTTTTCCTTTTTATATCATCGGGCCTATCCACCTGATTAATCTCTATCTTGCTAGGTCAATATCTCATTTTGGATGTAGAGGCCCAATCTAGTTAGTATGGTCTTAAACTTCATCATCATGTGGTAGGTCGGCACCGTCATGTGGTCAACCTATGACTACGTTGTATGCCGAGGGTATTGGAAAATCTTAGTGGGTGCATCATATGCATAGCGAAAATCAAAACAAAAACTAGTTTTCTAGCAAATCAAATCATCATGCAAAAGATTGGGGTCGCGAGAAAAGTCATAAAAACCAGAAAACCATGATGTGTGAGAGATTGATTTTACCTAGGGAGATAGTATATCCCTATATACCAGATCTGGATGGAGAAGATGAAGGAGGTAAAACGTCTTTCTCTCTAGCGGTATCCATATGCTGGATCTCTGCAGCGAAACTCCTCCAATCTAATCTCGCAACTCTTGTACAGAGGGAGGGAGAAGAATAGAAGGTGGTGGCTAAAGCTGTAGCCTATCAACCATGAGTCTCTCCTCCTATTTATAGAGAGCCACCAAAAAACCCCTAGGGCTCCTTCATTAGTGGGTATTGGATCTTCATCCAATTACTCACTAACCTTGCATTATTGGATCTCTATCCAATAATCTCCTTAGGCCTCTAATTGGACCTTAATCAAGGAACCCATTAGCATAGGATCTCATTTAATGAGAATAGAGGCTAATTGGATCTCCATCCAATCCTCTATTTATTGAAGCATCCACCATATGTGTGTGACCCCGTAGGCCCGATACCGAGCTGACCGTGAGTCACTCCCATAAAAACTCTTTCTGATATAATAAATTATTATCCTCATAATAATTCACTCAACTTATTGACTATGGACGTACTAGGCCACTACGCGATAGTCCCCAGACGGTACAAGGGAATCGAATCCATCGGACCTGTCTGTCCACAGTTACTGTATATCTATAATTCCTCCTCCAACTAATATCTCAGAGACCGTATACTAGATATGGTACTATCAGGTCATATACGGAATCCGTCATAGTCTCGCTCTAATCGGATTCTCCTGGAAAACTCTTTCTCTCTTAATTCGAATGACCCTAGCTAGAGATTTATCTGAGCAAGGACATATGAGATATTCCTCTCATGATACCGAGAGTGGATGATCCTCTATTAATACTCAATTGTCTTCGTAAGATTGATTACCAATCCCAATAACCAACTGTACCAGATCTAGAACTTTCCAAATCTGTAAGTCTAGCATCAAGGAAAAGAGTACTCATACAAAGCATCCTTGGTATCTCAAGTCTAAAGACCAGATACACAACTGAGACTATGGAATCGCTGTTTGACATTAGGTATCATTAATTATATAATATTTCATAAGTGGATCAATCAGTGAACTCATCCTCCAATGAGCACATGTACTATATCCTTAGTGTCTTCATACAAGTGGCTATGAACCAATTGCCTCCATCATATGGATGGGTATATAGTACACCGATCTATTTGGTTATCTCGATGTCCCTCTCGGGTAACTTATGACCGGGATTATTTAGGATCTGCGTTTAAAGGTAAATTAATTTCATTATCGTGATATCATCACGATCCAATTCTCATTGCACAGAACCAAGGACATCACAATATATATTCTACAGATAATATAATATGAGAATATGCCAATATTAATCATAAACAAAAGGATCACACAACGTGTCACATATATCACCACTCATATAATTGGCTTGCAGGGTACTTGTAACCAGCAATCTCCCACTTGACTAAAAACTAATCACCTTTGTGTTTGATCCCCATCAGACCCCTGTGATACTTAAAAACAATCTGAGCCAGCGGCTTCATCAGTGGATCTGCAATGTTATCTTCGGATTGCTATATCTTTTCAGGTCATGATCGCTCTAATTAGATGAAATATCCTTAGAATAATTTTGATAAGACCTGGGTTCCCTTGTTAGAGTTATCATCTTATCGCTGTCATAATGGAACCCTGAGTTTAACTTACTAGTAACAATGTCAGACTGAAAACTTGAGTCTGTGTAGTCCTCAACCTAGAGGTTACTTTCTTCGTATACCAGTAAAAGATCTTTAGTCATTCTCAATTACTTAAGGATACACTTTACTGCCTTACAGTGTTTTAAACCTAGATTTGCCTAATACCTACTCGTGACACTCAGAGCATGTGCTATATCAGGCCTGGTATATAGCATCACATACGTGATAGATCCTATCGTTGAGGCATAAGGTATCTGATTCGTGTCTGCCCTTTCTTCAGGAATCTTTGGGACATACTCCTAGAAAGTGATATTCCATGCCTCATCGGTATGAGACCTCTTTTGAAATTTTTTTATGCCAAACCTTTTAACAATGGAGTCTATATACTTAGATTGGGACAAACCAAACATCCTCTTGGATCTATCTCTATAGATCCAGATCCCCAAAATATAAGATACTTCCCTTAAGTCTTCCATGGAGAAGTTTATGGATAGCCAAGCCTTTACTATGGAGAGCATTCCTACATCATTCCTAATGATTATGATGTCATCCATATATAACACCAAGAAGGTGATAGCGCTCACACTTACCTTCTTGTACACATAAGGCTCATCTTTGTTCTTAACGAAGTCATAAGATCTGATCACCTTATTAAATATTATGTTCCAACTTCGGGAAGCTTGTTTTAATCCATAAATGGATCTAAGTAACCTTCATACTTTATTTAGACTTTCTTTGGATATGAATCTCTCTGGCTGTATCATATACACCTCCTCAAGGTTGCAATTGAGGAATGCTATTTTAACATCCATCTACTAGATCTCATAGTCATAGTGTGCTGCAATAACCGAAATAATTCTAATGGACTTAAGTATGGCTACAGGCGAAAAGGTTTCATCATAGTCAACTCTTTATCTTTAATGATATTCCTTAGCTACCAGCCTTGCTTTATAGGTCTCTATCTTTCCATCCACTCCGATTTTCTTTTTAAAGATCCATTTGCAACCGATGGGTACAATACCCTCAGGTGCAACCACAAGTTTCCAAACCTTGTTAGAGTATATAGAATCCATCTCAGAATTCATGGCTTCTTGCTACTTCCTGGAATATGTACTCATAATAGCATCCTCTAGGTCTAAGGATCAACATCCTTAGAGTCATTTCCACTGATATGTCTCACATATCTTTCAGGAGTGTGAGATACTCTACTAGACTTACGCAAAGTTAGAATTGTGTGTTAGGTACCTGAACAGACTCGGGCTCTGGAATAATGCTTAAGCTAGGTTCTCTAACCTCGCTCAATTCTATCTTACTCCCACTGTTTCTACCAAGAATGTGTTCCTTCTCAAGGAACATAACTCTCTTAGAAACAAAGATCTTTCTGTCCTTGGAGTGATAGAAATAATACCCACAAGTTTCTTTTAGGTATCCCACGAATGTGCACCATTCTATCATTGATTCTAACTTATTGGGGTTGTGTCTTCTAACATGGGCAGGAAGTAAGTTACGATCTCTAGGGCGTACCCCCAGAATGAGATGGGTAGGTCAACGAAACTCATCATGGATCGCATGCAATTCATCTTTTTTGATACACCATTGAGTTGAGGTGTATAAGAAGGTGTCCACTGAGATAGAATCTCATTGTCCTGAGGAAATGAGTGAACTCTGTACTCAAGTACTCTCATTCTCGATCTAATCGAAAAGTCTTAATACTCTTTCCAATTTGGTTCTCTACCTCATTCTTGTATTCTCTGAATTTTTCAAAGGCCTTAGATTTGTACTTTATTAAGTACACGTGTCTATACCTAAAGAAATCATCAGTGAATGTAATGAAGTATGAGTAACTACCTATAGCCTGAGTCGATATAGGACCATATACATCACTATGTATGAGTTCCAATAACTTAGTGGCTCTCTCTCCAGTTCCACTAAAAGGAGAGTTGGTCATTTTCCCATTAAAGCAAGCTTCACAAGTTGCATATGACTCATAGTCAAATAAATCTAAGTATCCATCTTTCAGTAACTTTTGAATCTTTCCCTCGTGTATATAACATAGCCTATATTGCCATAGATATGCATTATTTAACTATTCTGTTTTTCTCTTAGACATATTTATATTCATGATATGTGGAGAAGTGTCTAACACATATAAGCCATTTATAAGAGTCTCTCTAGTGATGATCTCATCATTCATAATTATTGAATAACTATTATTCTCAAAAACTAATTTATATCTACTAATTGTCAAACAAGAGATGAAAATAATATTTTTGATAATAGAGGGAACAAAATAGCATGCATCTAATGCAATAATAGCTCAACTAGACAGATGTAGGGTGATCTCTCTAACATCAACAACAACAACTCTTACTCCATTGCCCATCTTTTGGTCCATCTTGCCTCTAGCCAATCTCCTAGGTCTTGCTAGAACCTACAACGAATTACAGATATGATAGACACTCTCGGTATCTAATACCCGTGTGTTATCATGAAAATCTGATAAGTGAAGACTGATCATAAATATACCTGAAACTTCTCCAAGCTTCTGTTTTGCCTTATCTGCAAGGTAGTCCTTACAGTTCCTCTTCCAATGCTCATCTTGGCCATAATGAAAGCATTGTTCTTTGTCCTTTGTTAGATTTTTCTTAGTAACTTTTGCCTTACTTGGTCTTTCTTTGCCCTTGCCCTTCTTAAGAGTCTTGCTGGCATTCCTTTTCTTTTTGGTCTTACCAATATAGAGAATTAGTTTATCCTTCTTATTGGCACTCTCAACTTCCCTTTACATATTAAGGAGTTCAGGGAGAGCCACCTCAAACTTGCTCATATTAAAATTCATGATGAAGTGAGAAAATATATCTAATAGGGACTGAAGTATAAGATCAATACACATGTTATCCTCTAGGACTATTCTTAGACTTGTGAGTTTCTCGATCCACTCTATCATATTTAGGACATGGTTCTTAACCGATGTCTCTTATATTATCCTGGCTTGGAAAAGTCTCTTAGATATCTCATATCTTTAAGTTCTTTTCTGTTTCTCAAACAGTTGGCGGAGATGAAGAATGATAGAATCTGCATCAATGTTCTCATGTTGCCTCTGTAATTCAGGAGTCATGGAGGCCAACATGTAACATTTTACCAACTTGGAATCATCTATGTGTTGGGAAATCTCAGTGGGTGTATCACATGCATAGCGAAAATCAAAATAAAAAATAATTTTTCATGCAGATCAAATCGTCATGCAAAATATTAGGGTCACGAGAAAAATATAAAAACTGGTAAAATCACAGTGTATGAGAGATTGATTTTATATAGGGAGATCATATATCTCTGTATTCTAGATCCGGATGAAAAAGATGAAGGAGGTCAAGCGTCCTCCTCTTTAGTGGTATCCACTTGATGGATCACTACAGCGAAACTACTCCAATCTGATCTTGCAACTCTTGCTCAGAGAGAGGGAGGAGAATATGAGATGGTGGCTAAAGCTGCAGCCTATCAACCATGAGTCTCCCCTCCTATTTATAAAGAGTCACCAAAAACTTAGGACTCTTGCCTTAGTGGGTATTGGATCTCCATCCAATAACTCACTAACATTGCATTATTGGATCTCTATCCAATAATCTCCTTAGACCTCTAATTGAGCCTTCATCAAGGAGCCCATCAGTATAGGGTCTTATCTAATGAGAATAGAGGCTAATTGGATCTCCATCCAATCCTCTATTCCCTGAAGCATCCAACATATGTGTGTGACCCTCTAGGCCCGATACCAAGCTGGCCGTGAGTCTCTCCCATCAGAACTCCTTCTGATATAGTGAATTATTATCCCTATAATAATTCACTCGACTCATCAACTATGGACGTACTAGATCACTATGCCACAATCCCTAGACGGTACAGGGGGATTGAATCCATCAGACCTGTCTGTCCTCAGTTACCATGTATCTATAATCCCTCATCCAACTAATATCCTAGAGATCGTATATTAGACATGGTACTATCAGGTCACATACGAAATATGTTTGTCTTGCTCTAATCAGATTCTACTAGAGAACTTCTTCTTTCTCAATCCGAATGACCCTGGCCAGAGATTTGTTTGAGCAAGCACATATGGGATATTCCTCTCGTGATATCGAGAGTGGATGATCCTCTATTGGCACTCAAGTGCCTTCGTAAATTTAGCTACCAATCTCGATAACCAGTTGTACCAGATCTGAAACTTTCCAAACCTATAATTCTGGCATCAGAGAAAAGAGTACTCAAACAAGACATCCTTAGTGTCTCAAGTCTAAGGACCAGATACACAACTGGGACTATGGAATCGTTGTCTGACATTAGGTATCATTAACCATACAACATTCTATAAGCGGATCAATCAGTGAACTCATTCTCCAATGAGCCCCTGTACTATATCTTTAGTATCTCCACACAAGTGGCTATAAAACCAGTCACCTCCATCATATGGACGGGTATATAGTACATCAGTCTGTTCGGTTATCTCGATATCTCTCTCGAGTAATCTATGATCGGGATTATTTAGGATCTATATTTAAAGGTGAATCGATCTCATTATGGTGATCTCATCATGATCTGATTCTCATTGCATAGAATCAAGGACACCACAATATATATGCTATATATAATACAATGTGAGAATATACCAATATTAATCATAAGCAAAAAGATCACACAGGGTGTCACACATGCCATCACTCATGTGATTAGCTTGCAGGCACCTGTAACCAGCACTATATACTTCACATGATGAGCGATCTCATTCTCGCTTGCCCCTTCTTCTAGCGTGGGCATAAGTGTGTATCAAGGACGTATTTGATTTTCTTCGTAGTAAGAATAATTCTCAAATTATGGAGCTAATTTGTATAGTTTGGACCAGTGAGGCAGTTGGTATCAAGTATACCACGTAGGAGGCTTGTGAGCGACATGTTTATAAAAAATAAGATATAACAAAAATAAATAACATGCAGATTTTATAGAAAATATTAATTAAGATATAGACTTATATCTTAATATACTTCCACTATTTTCTTAGCAAATCATGTGACACCCTCGACACGTGAGTCGAAAGTCTCCGACAGACTCCTAGTGGGGATCAGGATCCAATTGACATTTTAATGAAATCTCGAGGGACTCGACTAACTACACTAAGCCCAAAAGGTAGACAACTCTTATCAATCATAACTCTTTATGATTCCCATCATGTTTGGCCTCCAAATCATCATGGTCTCGACTGCTCGACTAACTATAAAGTTTAGTTAAGTCATCACTATCGTTATAAGATGACTCTGATTCGATGGATATGCTCTCGATTGCTCAACAAAGTAATACCATGTCCTTAGGTCACTGGTGACATATATATATCATAGGTAAGAACTCAATCACATAGATATGTAAGCCTCGAGTGACTCGACCAACTCAACCTATGTCAGGATTCAATTTCTTCCTATAACGATAGAAGGCCACGTGGATCAATCTTATTGCCTCACGCTTACCGACTTAATATTATCATAAAAGGGGTTTTTGTTTTCCATTGATCTTCTAATATGTCGTGTCATACACATATATCTTTAATATATATCTACATTGCATGCAAATATATATATATATATATATATATATATATATATATATATAGTAGACGTATAACACATCACATATTCAAGCCACACTGGATGATCATGAGCCGTTACCTAATATGATTAAGCCTGAGCCAATGGGCCTAATCACTCATAAGAGGATCTATGTGTGCATCGACACATCTCCATACCCTATGATTGTTGATCTCATCATCATCGGTTCCGTCGGAGTGTTGCATCACCATGCGACGTGATCTCCAGCAATGGCATCGTGGGTCCCACTGTCACCTACACACTCCCGCTGCGCCTCTCCATGTAATTACAAGTAATCATAGACATGTATGCCCGAAAATAAACGAGAAAAACAGAGGCTCGCAGGCCATAATAATAATAATAATCACAATTACATACATCACAACATATGGCTCATGATCATCCATCCACATCATACATCACATCATATGTAGGATTACTATATATATATAATAATTAATTAAATTATTTAATTAATTATTTTAAAAATTAGGATATATTTATAATTTTTAGAATTATCAAGGGTATATTTGTAATTCTAGATGAGAGGGCAGTCCTCAGAATTTTTAGAATTATTGAGAGTATTTCATAAATTATGTACACGAGGATAATCCTCAGAATTTTTTGAATTCAAAGCGGCAGGATAATCCTATGTACATCATATGATTATCCTGAATTTTTTGAATTCAAAAATTTTTTGAATTTTTTGAATTCATAAATTATGTACATCATATGTAGGATTACTATATATATATATATATATATATATATATATATATATATATATATATATATATATATATATATATATAATTAATTAAACTATTTAATTAATTATTTTTAAAAATTAGGATATATTTAGAATTTTTAGAATTATCAAGGGTATTTTTGTAATTCTAGATGAGAGGGTAATCCTCAGAATTTTTAGAATTATTGAGAGTATTTCATAAATTATGTACACGAGGATAATCCTCAGAATTTTTTGAATTCAAAGGGGCAGGATAATCCTTTTCTCAAAAGATGCCCTAGTCATCTTACCCCTCTGTACGTCACGCCCTGCGATGACGATACTTTACCCGACCACCACCAGTGGTGGTCACCTCGTGGCGATGTCACCGATGGCGGTAGAGCCGGCCATGGCGAAGCCCATTGCAGCATCCTACAACACCCCACTTGCGGGCGCCACGCTGGCAGTGTGCCGAGCAACACTCGCCCACAGTGCTGCCCTGCAGCTCGCCTTGTGGGTTGCCATGGCCATTGCCGACCACCCCTTGCAGGGGGTCTTGGCCGTAGCTTGGCTGTGGGTGGCATGGTGGCCATGGCTGGCCGCCCCTCCTCCTCATTGCCTTCACTGTGAAAACACAGCAAGAATGCGTAGAACAATTCTACGTGATTCAATCTTATTACACATAGTTTAAAACCAATCTTTCATATAAAAATCTGGCTATGATACCACTATTGGGAAACCTCGGCGGGTGCATCACATGTGCAGTAGATATCAAAACAAAAATTGATTTTTCACGTAAATCAAATCATATGCAAAAGATTGGGATCACGAAAAAAACCACAAAAATCATAATATATGAGAGATTGATTTTACCTAGGGAGATCGTATATCCCTGTATTCCAGATCTGGATAGAGAAGATGAAGGAGGTCAAGCGTCCTCTCTAGCGGTATCCACACGATGAATCTCTGCAGCGAAACTACTCCAATCTGATCTCGCAACTCTTGCATAGAGGGAGGGAGGAGAATAGGGGGTGGTGGCTAAAGCTGCAGCCTATCAACCATGAATCTCTCCTCCTATTTATAGAGAGCCACTAAGAAAACCCTAGGGCTCTTTCATTAGTGAGTATTGGATCTTCATCCAATTATTCACTAATCTTGTATTATTAGATCTTTATCTAATAATCTCTTTAGATCTCTAATTGAGCCTTAATCAAGGAGTCCATCATCATAAAGAATAGGGGCTAATTGGATCTCCATCTAATCCTCTATTCACTGAAATATTCATCATATGTGTGTGACCCCTAGGCCCGATAGCGAGCTAGCCGTGAGTCACTCCCACCAGAACTCTTTCTGATATAGTGAATTATTATCCCCATAATAATTCACTCGACTCATCGACTACAGACGTACTACGCCACTACGCTATAGTCCCCAGATGGTACAGGGGGATCGAATCCATCGGACATGTCTGTCCACATTTACCATATATCTATACTCCCTCATCCAACTAATATGCCAGAGACCGTATATTGGACATAGGACTATCATGTCATATATAAAATCCGTCATAGTCTCGCTCTAATTGAATTTTCCTGGAGAACTCTTTCTCTCTTAATCCGAATGACCATGGCTAGGGATTTATCTAAGCAAGCACATATGAGATATTCCTCTCATGATACCGAGAATGGATGATCCTCTATTAACACTCAATTGCCTTCATAAGGTTGGCTACCAATCCCAATAACCAACTGTATCAGATCTAGAACTTTCCAAACTTGTAAGTCTGGCGTCAAAGAAAGGAGTACTCTTACAAAGCATCATTGGTGTCTCAAGTCTAAAGACTAGATACACAACTGAGACTATGGAATCATTGTTTGACATTAGGTATCATTAAGCATACAATATTCCATAAGCGGATCAATCATTGAACTCATTCTCCAATGAGCACTTGTATTATATCCTTAGTGTCTCTACACAAGTGGCTATGAGACCAGCCACCTCCATCATATGGACGAGTATATAGTACATTAGTTTGTCCGGTTATCTCGATGTCCCTTTTGAGTAACCTATGCCCGGGATTATTTATGATCTATATTTAAATATGAATTGATATCGTGATCTCATCACGATCCGATTTCCATTGCACAGAACCAAAAACATCACAGTATATATGCTATAGATAATATAATGTGAGAATATGCCAATATTAATCATAAGCAAAAAGATTATACAATATGTCACACATGTCATCACTTACGTGATTGGCTTACAGGGCACTTGTAACCAGCAGAGGAGATATCTACCACCATAAATTTAGCTAGTATTATCTTGGAGTATGGCTCAACTCTGAGTATGTGCAAGTTCATGGTCCCGAGAGATGAGATAAGGTTAGTAGTGAATCATGTCAGCTAAGAAGTCATAGGGGTAAGGTTGTTAGTTGATAGTCCGAGTTTTTGAAAAACATCAAAGTAGAGAATATCAGTGGAGCTACCTATGTCAGTAATGACCCGAACATTGATCATCCACATAGAAATTATCAAGGCATCATCATGATTCAGGTCAAGATATTCCATCTCTTGCTTATTGAAAGTTATCTCTAAGTTGTCTATCATCCTCGAGCGCTTCTCAATAATAGCTTGGTTGTAAGCTATATGATCTTAGGAGTTGTTCCCCCTCGAGCCGTGTCCATTAATGATAATATTAATCTACTACTCCACTAACTCTTGAGGTCAAAGTGAGTGTTCTCGATACTTTTAAGGCATGATAATCCTTCGTGTCATAGTTGTAATCTTGTTGGAACCGATTGTATTCAGACTTTTCTTTTTTCGCCAATGGGGTCATCATCGGGTGAGGGTTTTTTAAGAGCTTATTATTTTTTATCTATAGAAAAACTTCAATTTTAGTCATATTTAGGAGAGTCGGCTTAGACCTTGGTGAGATAACTTGGGTCGTTCATTTCTCTTTCATTGTGGTAACCTCATGGTCAGGGTTGATTATGGCCACTTTTACTTTGGCCTCTTGTGTGACTCGTCATGCTTGCCCAAGATCATTAGCTCAACAGTGATGTATTATGTGGCCCTTTTAAATGCCTAATGGTC